>OX438921.1:21975854-23273354 GCA_949316025.1 Lapara coniferarum
GTAAACGTCATATAAAAAAGGTGTAATGGTGTTGTAGTCGTGGTGGCGCTGGTGACGTGCGTGCTACTGCAGTGGGAGGTGTCTGGCGCGGCGCTGGGCGTGCTGGGCGCGGTGCTGGTGCTGCTGCTCGTGGTGCTCTACCGGCAGCCCAGGAACAACGTCGATAACTTGTCTTTTGCTGTACGTTGCTATTCTTATTTTTCGTTTTATTATTTGATCACATATGGAATTCTAGACACGCAATGCCTTTGTAAACGTTGCAGGAACACGATTAATGCAGGTTATTTGACAGGTCTGTTTAGAAATCTTTAGAGGCCTGTGTTCAGCAGCGGAAATCATGTGCTGATGAGTATGATGATGATAAATGCCTTGCCCAACGTCCATGCATTTTTTAACTATGAATATCGAAACTATCATCGATCTATTTTAATTGTGAATCCCAGGCAATCGTAAACCGACTTTTTCCGATTATTAATTACAAAACCTAGCAGATTCCAGAAGTATATCCTTGAATATGGATGATATTACATTAAGAAGAAATAGGTAAATTCACTTATAACTGTTTTAAAACAGCTTTTTCAATATTTCTTGTTACACTTTTCAACATATCAAAAGAAATGACTCGAACCTCCTTACTCCTATAGCTTACAAAGTTATAATAACATCAACTTCTCCAGGTTCCATTGGTGCCGCTGGTGCCTTACCTGAGCGTGTGCATGAACGTGTACCTGATGGTGCAGCTCGACTACCAGACCTGGGTGCGGTTTACCATCTGGCTCATTATTGGTAAGTATTCACTGACTGCACATCATAGTTGCGTTATAAAAATTCAATGATATTGGCGTTACACTTTTTATACAAGTAAATGGCAAGAAAATTCAACATTAAAGGCTTTACTAATAAACTTTATAAACGTCTATCATGTTATATATTTTGTCTCGCTTCCTCTGGTGTTGAATAGCCATAACAAGACAAACTGTGGCGTTGCGTGGGTTTTTGCCCTACAAAATTTGCCGCCCCAAACAGCCATACCATACCAACCCTGTATAATATACTGCCCGCCGCTGAGCACGGGGCTCCTCTACTACTGAGAGGGTTTAGGCTTTAGTCCACCACGCTGGCCTAGTGCGGGTTGGCAGACTTCACATACCTTCGAAATTCAGAGAACTTCTCAGGTATGCAGGTTTCCTCACGATGCTTTCTTTCACCGTTAAAGCGAACGATAATTTACAAAGAATACACACAAAACTTCTCTAAAAAGTCAGAGGTGTGTACCCTTACAGCTATCTTAGTGCAACAAGATACTCCGGGGCCGTTCCGCATGCGCCGAATAGGGCCACCGCGAGTTTTGGTTGGTATGCCGGTGTAGGGTGTACATAGTGTTAGGGACTCGCTCCAATACTCGCTCGATGATGCTATACTCCCGAGTGTCGACATTGGGCCGTAAGACTATGTGAAACCAACATAACCGTCCAGTCACCCCTCAGTGGTGGTAGCGATAACGCGTTTTTTCCCGCGATAAAAAAGAGGTGTGTGCCCTTGGGTTTTAAATACGAAACAATGACCATGCGCGCTCCCCTGGCCACTGATTCATGCAAAAACTTAAAAAAATATTAAAGATTTTATTTTATACATATTGCCATAATGGTCCGGAGCGGGCCGCACTGACTCCGATACGCCGCTGAAGACAAAACACTATAAATCCGTGCGTTCCATTTTTTTTTCAGGCTACCTCATCTACTTCTTCTACGGCATCCGAAACAGTTCTCTAAGAGACGTATCACAAGTAGACGAAAAGAAACAAAATCACGTGGTCACCACAAAGTTCTAGTGCCATCTTATTCACACGAATAGTAGTGATCAGTTGAAGTGAATATAATAAACCAGTATGGGAAATGTTGACTATTCAAATGACAAAAACCATAAGCTATTTGTATACAGAAAAAGCTAATACATGGTGTTGCAAAATAGGGGTATCAACAACAACCTATTGCAAAAGGTGAAAAACAACGTAAGCCTTCTGATATTTTTTTAATCAATTATTTAATACTAAAATTTTCATATTTTCTAATAAACCTCCTCTTATAAAAATTATTATAGAATAGATTTCAACGCGACGATGCGTCGTGTCTATGGCAAAGATCTATAAAACTAACTTAGGCAAAATCTGAGTTAATTTTTTTTCGTTTTACGAGAACTAATTAAAATACTTCTAGATAAAAATAATTACGTAGTTAAAAAAATACTTTAATCACTTTATAAACAAAAATGTTTTATGACTCGGACGGATTACAACTCGAGTCAGATTTAGTTTTATATTTCTCAGCATATCTATATTTATGATAGTGATGATGTACCCTAGATTAATGTGTTTTCTTTGTGATTTTTATAGTTTGACGTAAAATAATTTAAGAAAATGCATTTGTTTTTTGAACAAACTGATTTCAAAATGTTTAAAGAACTATCAAATTTTATACATTATACTATACAGGTTGTAATATGTTATGGTATCATTTTTCATACAAAAATAATCCTTACTTAAAATTAGTTTTCAGTTACAATTTCCTCTTTATGTTGACGTAATACGGCTAGTTTTAGCATTTGTATACAGAACACAACTGAAAATATTTGAGATCAGTTTGTTCACTATTATCAGTAAACCTAGACATAAACGAGATACGTGTGATATATTTTAAGACACAGCATAACAATAGCCAGATATTTATAGGGTTATAGTAAACCCTAAGAAAAAATGTTTCCTAGATTAGATGAATCATTTTAAACTACCTAATATTGTTTTATATGAGTTCATTTTTACTGCAATGCTCATTAGTAGCTCATTTGCTCAATTTATGTAAATATCTGTGCTAAATATTGACAGAAATTATTATTAAATTACTATAAGCATGTTTGAGTCCATGTTTCATTCGTGGTCAAGTAGACTATCTTATTACACTGGACGACCAAATCTGTAACAACTGAATTCGTCAGTGTAATAAGAGCCTAAGTTTACCTGACCACTGGTGAAACAAACCGACCTTAGTGTGAATAAAAATAAATTCAGTTAAATATTATCATTGTAATCTGAATCTCGAAATTTCTTTTTGATTTTGTTATTACACAGAAATGACGAGACTGTATTACAATAAGGACATATTTACACTTTTTTACCCATATTCATCTCAATAACGGAAATATAAATTATGAGCATATACCATACCATACCAGCACTGTATTATGTATATACCGCCCACCGCTGAGCACGGGCCTCTACAACTGAGAGGGTTAAGGCCTTACCCCACCACGCTGGCCTAGTGCGGGCAGACTTCACATACCTTCGAAATTCAGAGAACTTCTCAGGTTTCCTTCACCATTAAAGCGAGCGATAATTCACAGAGAATACACACATATTTTTTTAGAAAAGTTAGAGGTGTGTGCCCTTAAATTATGAGCTTATAAATAACTTTAAATTTTCACTTATTAAGCTATAAATTAGACTGTAGACTCGACCATCTGAGTCGAGAACCCCGCACGTCAATGAAAGTGGACTCGAGTAGAAACGCTACCATATAATCAGTATTTAATACAGGTAGATTGTCACCGACGAATTTACACGCGTTGTGATATTTGTGTGATTGTTATTAATTTATAATTGTACTCTTGTGAACTTCGGGCAGAACTTCAAACTGGAGGTTGGCAACACAAATTGCCTTTCAACTTATATTCAACATGTGAGGCTTGTTATTTTGATAATACCTAAGTGTGTACAGTCAGCAGAATAAATATCTGTACAATATCAAAATTTCACATACACTCACGCCTGTTATACCCGAAGGGGTAGGCAGAGGCGCAACTAGTGCATATCAAAATTTCAAATCGTCTATATTCGCGTTGAGATAAACTGAATAAAAAAATCTTCGTATGAAGTAAAGCAAATCTTTATTTTATTTTTGTGAAGAGAAAAAAAGATTAGTAAGAACACGAAAGTATGTAGGCAATTTGACATTTTCATTCAATTCAATTGCTGGTGGCGTGCTGTGTGGCATTCCACTGCGCTCGTCATTCTGAGACATAAGATGTTAAGTCTCTTTATGTCCCGTAGTTACGCTGGCTACAATTCCCTTCAAACCGAAACAACAGTGCATGCACACTGCTGCTTGGCGGTATAAATACACATTGCGGTGGTACCCACTCAGACGGACTCTTACATAAAAGAGTCCTACCACCAGTATTGAGTGTTATTAAGATTCCATGATTGGAAACATATTAGTTCTAAAATATTTACAAGTTCTATTTAAATCAAGCAACCAACACAGCTGTCACATTGAAACTATTCAACTCGAAGTTCACAAGTGGATTCTAGTTTTATAAAAGATACGTAAAACTATCTCCCACGTGATCATCCATCATGACTTGGTCATCGCCATAAGCTCCTACTTACGACCAGCTTCTTTTATTTATAAAATTTGCTTTTCACGTGGGACGGATATAGATGTAAGAATTAACAAACTGTGATTTATTGGAGAAGTCGAAGTGTACGAAATAAAACATTCCATGATTTAAACAAAGCTTTTATTTATAACAGCCAAGGCACGTAATAACCGACCGGTTTACCATTCTAACCAAAAACCTAAAATATCACAAATTAAGAACCTATGAGAAAAATTGTGGACAAATATGAAACATAATTCCTGAATAAAACACATTTATAGATACTTTAACTCAACCACTGAAAAAAAATACATCAAAAACTTCATTACAGCAATTCAAATCATTTTTTTAATTTGAATATATTGTATCTCTTTTTGCCACGTCCTTCATCGTAATATTATCTGTAGTCGGCTATTTCATGCATTGACTACATTTTTGGTCAACTATGGACACCGTTAGGTATCTTTTACTATTGACTATTGGCCGATTCCTATGATCTTAACCGCTACCGTCGAATCCATAGCAAAAACACACAAATCATAATAAAGTTTATGAGACATGCTTAGATGAGGTAGGGTATATCGATAGGGTAGATCGCTTTTTAGCGATAAGACCGCCTACTGTGCACGTATTTTTTCTTATGTTACTCTAAATAATAATTGTATTTGTTTTGTATGTGTACAATAAAGTGTTTCATTCATTCATTCATTCATTCTTCCCAATAACGCGTAGTTAGCGGTTGGGGTACTTTGTTAGAACCGACCGTTTACCTACATTAAGAGAAAACAATAAGTACGCCTTATTCTAAGTACACAAATATACTATTGTTAGAAAGTTAGAAACAGAAGCGATTTTGATTTAAATAAAAACGATTTATTACTGATTTTACATAACACATTTATCATTCATTTTACATAAGCACTTTTTAACAGAAATACTTTTACAAATATAGGTATCAGCAACTAACCGACCAGTATGAAAATCAATGTTCAACTTACTCCACTGCCACTGAGATGAATGCGAGACTGAGCGCGAAAGAGAGCGAATGAGAGCGAATATCGATATGGCATCGTTTTTATACACCCAACTACCACTTCCACGATTCATTTGACATTTAGACTGAATTTAGTAACAGTCAGTACGTTCCAAATACCGTTACAAATTACTGAATCCTAACACTATATTTAAAAAGCAGTGTGACTGCAACGAAACAAATACAATTGACAAATGACAGAACATAGGTGTTACAAAAATTGTGCATTCATTTTGTCCTTTAATGTGTAATATAAATCTATCATAGAGCAACGCAGATATTTTTTATCAAAATGAATTGAATAACAAATATTTGTGTCTATAATTTGACAAAGTAATTTAAAAAAAAATAGGACGAATAGATAACTTCTACTTTTGAAGTCGGTTTAAACGTCACATAGTGTTATCATTAAAACTATAGACATAAGTACACAATTTTTATAAACTACACACTGAATACATACGTGTTAATCACATGATTATAGGAATTATGAAAGCTGTCTAACAGCTCGGAACAGCCCTATTAATACTGTTATTCACACATATACAACTTACACACTACAAATAATGCCCTCCACCATGACACGCCCACCAATTAAGGGATTAGGTTAGTTATACTTTTTCAGCCTAAAAACCTGTTTAAAACGATTGTAAATATTCAAAATGATTGTCAACGCGAATCGAAAATTCGTTTTCACAGTTTACTTTTATTCAATATATTTTCTGGGGTGGTGTACGAAAGATTTATTTAATGTAGAGAATATCCCCCTACATCCCGCTCAAAAATTAGTGGGACGCGTTATCAGGGATGGCATTATCTATACACTTGATGACTATAGCTTTGATTCGCAGCGCACAAACTCCGTCGTAAGCTGTACAGTCACCGGCATAAGTAGATGAACAAATTCTAAATTTCAAACTGCCTACATAGGTACTTTTGTGTTCTTACTAATCTTTTTTCTCTTCACAAAAATAAAGTAAGAGAGATTTGCTTTACTTCATACGAAAAAGATTTTTTTTCAGTTTAACTTACGCATATAAAGGGTCATTTTTACATTGCGTTACTAAATGGAACCACATATTCGTCTATACCTCTGCTAACATCGTGCTAAAAATTATCAATGAATAACGAATACTTTCGCCAAAAATCTCTGTTGTGGTTTTCGACCGCGCCAAATGGAGACGGCCGCGTTCCGTGTTCACCGATCCAGAGGACGAAATCACTCTGGCCATCCGCCTTAAGAACGAGTTCTTGAAACTCCACAAGACCGCATCGCCGTCGAGGACCTCGCCGCGTTCCCCGTCGCCCCCCGACCCCCCTAGCAGTTCCGGTCCGCGTGCCGATGACAACAGAATCTAATAGGATTAGGCCTAAAAACCAATCTTTCCCTAATCGCTGATGTCTCATCCTCTCTCAGTGACCGTCCTGAGCCGAGGTTCGTAACCCGTTAGTGGGTTGCCCTCAGCATGGTCACTTAATTCAAAGGGTTGCGAGCGCCTTCTGCGTTCACCCTAAAACCCGACTCGCGTCAGGCTACTGGCAGTAGGGCCATTAACAAAAAAAAAATAGGTTGTGGTATTCCAATTTTTTTATCATTTTGTAGTTTAGTGCGAATATGGCGTGTGCGTAAGTGTATTTCTAACTGAAAGTGTAATGTTGCTGCTACGACGAATTTTCCTGGAGCAGTCATAGTGGCATTAGGGTGTGTAAACTTAAAGTTACTTTTTATTGATATTTATTTTGTTTGAAACTTACACTCTTTTATATTACATCTATGGTTAAAATAATTTAATGAAAAGTGTTATTTTCAACGAGATAAGTATGTGGTTTCATTTATTAACGCAATGTCAAAATGACCCTGTATAGGCGATTTGGAATTTAGATTTTTTACAGATATTTATGCTGCTGACTGTACAATGCAGACCACGCGTAGCATCGACCATCGAGAGACGGACAATACCCTAGCTTTTTTATTGTATGATCAACTGGTGTTAAAATATATCCATGAAAACCCACAATTAGGAACCCATGGTTACAGGAATTTTGTATACTCTGCAAGCCTTAAAAACCGGGGATGTTAGGCCATCCAGAATTTTGTAATTTAAGAATTTATAAATCAGTTTCGCATATCAATCAGCCAAATACGTAAATTGTCGTGCAAGGTACCAAACTGAAGTATCAAGTACATGATGGTAAGTACAATGTAGGCCAAATGTAATGTAGATTTTGCGTCCCTCGATGGTCGATAGAATTGTACATTACCTAACAAATTACACTCATTACACTTATTTTTTTTTATATACGAATAGCGTATTGAAACTTAGCATGTTTATGTTTCCATCATAATATTAAAATTATATAACATTGATTGAATTTTTCTTGACAAATACGTTATGTACATTTTATAGATATAAATATGTTTAACAGAATGAAAAGTTAATATAAAGCAATTTGATAATTATTATAACAAATATTAAGTAACGCATCATCATGTAAATGCAAAGGATAAAACTAACAAATTAGTCAAAATAAAATTACACTAAAAACATAAAAAGCACACAAAACAAAAAATACTTTGGCATAATACAATAAAAAGGAACACTGGAGATTCTTAGAAATAAGTACATAATTGGGTCTATTTTAAAACAAGGACAATTTTAGGAACTATTTTGAATATATACAATATTCAAATGTTTTCCAAACATAATAATAAAATTACAGATGATCGAAACTGGCAGAAGACAAGAAATTTATGTTCAAGCTGAAACTATTCGAGATTATAAATCAAAATGAATTTAAATGCAAGAACATAAGCAAATAAACAATAACATAATTGATTATAAAGACATGTGGGTTTAACAATTGAATTGCAAAAATAGGAGAGCGCGAAAGATTTTCAGACGATAACATCGTGACGCGCGTCATGTTGAACAGCATATTGTGCGTAATTTATTGCCTAAGGAATATTTGCTTAATAAATATTACATAGATCAATCTACTGATATTATGTCTAATAACATAAAATATTCGTGCATTCATCCCTATTTCTCCTATTTCACAATAATTTGTAAAAATGTTCTTTGAAGTAATGGTGAATTTATGCAATCCTAGTACTTTTTTTATGACTTTAACTAGGGTTTCTCTTTATCCAATAGGAAGTTCACGAGCACTGTCCACTATTCAATACTAGAACGGGTCCAAATACCAAAATAAGCCATTAGGTCCAAACACTAAATACTAGAAACAAAAGATATCACCGTACTACTGGGGCTGACGATATTAGCGTCTTCTCGCTCGCTCTCATCTGGCCCGCCATCTGCCGTCTCTCTCTGTCAGCCGAGCGTGTGAGCGAGACCGTTGTGGTTGAGCAGGGCGGTGTGGCTGTCGTTGTGAAGGTCGGCCAGCTGCACGGAGTCCAGGGTTTGACGCCGTTCCGAACTGTGCCATGCGCCGTAGCTGAAGTAGATTAGGAGACCTGTAAAAGAGATAGATTATCTTAGCAAACGGCAAGAATGGTTACACTTACATCTATGTTTTGTACAAATGTGTGCGTGCCACTGCCGATCCTGGATAGCAGCCTGCAAGAGATGCAGTGGGGTGTGTAATAGGTAGCGGTCAAAAGAGTGTTAAAAGAGGAAACTCGCATTCGAGCCCGACATGACACGCACCTCTAACTATTTCAAGTTATGGGTGTCTTGGAGTAGAGAATTACGTACTAAATTACGATACAGAAAATAATTTACGATGCAAGTAAATGCCAAATTCAATTACTCAGCCCCTAAGGTAATTAACCTGCAAATAGCGTTTTGGAATATCATAGGTATATATCAGGGGTATATATTGAACTTAGATCAATACGACATCTTGATGAATTTCAGAACAAATTATTACATGATTCCTGAGAGGGTTATGCAATCGCATAAGATTTTAAAATTTATTACCTTTTTTGCGAGTAGGTATGTAAATGAACTGCTCTAAACAAAAATAACAAATATATCTATATCATGTTATTTTTTTTATTTTTTTAATATTAATTGTATTTTATACCTTGAACTGATTTTGAAAAGAGCAACACTAGAGTTTCTTGCCCGTTCTTCTCTAGTGAGAACTGCTTTCCGAACTGGTGGTAGAGTTAATATTGACTGAATCTAAATAATGTATAACATTTTATGGGTTCGAATAAATTTATTTCATTTCATAAATCATCCAGTTTATCAAAAATGAACCCTATACATAAATGCACAAGAGGTGGTACATTACCCCTTAACGAAAAAGGAAAAAAAACATAAAAATATATTTAATGATTTGCGTAACCAGTGTTTTGTCCCCTTATAACCTTAAATTATAAATCGCTATCGTACAGTTAGGTATGGGACTAGGCAGGAGTAAATGCCTTCTTTTGCCATGTTTGGCACGCACTATAGTACTAAATTCTAAGGGCCGCATTAACCGATGCAACTCCATATCGTTCTGAAGGGCGATATCAGCTGAGACGCTGTCAAATTAAGGTCAGCATCTTAAGATCGCTATTTATTAACACATTGCATCTAAGTTTCAATATGTGACGGATTTTGACAGCCAAGTTTTATTTATGTTACTCAGCTTACTCAGCTTGGAATAAGCTCTTAGCTTGGTTACTAAATAGTTCCATATATTAAATATCTACATGAGATTTTAATAATAAAAACGTGAGATTTATTTACTAGATTTATTTGATACAGCCCCTAGAGCATTACCAGTTTGCAAGGGAAAAATTATGAAATTTTATGAATCGATAACAGCATGCAACGAGAACTCCAAAGGTCAAGCCCATATGTAATGCAGGTAATTTAAAATATTGCCACATAACTACATTTTGTTGCAATACTTTATTGCATACAATAAATATTGCACAATTTGGAATGTCACTGATGAAGTCAGAAGAATGAAAATGTACATACTACTCGTCTCTATATAATAAGCAATTCTTCTATTGGTCATGCGTACTCTTCTTCAATAAACTGCCTTTGCATGTTGTTAACCTTCCAATAAAAAACATAAAATTACTGTCAAAGATAAGATATCATCTCGAAGATACAAATACTTGGGATTAGGTTGCTCAGAATCACACATGTTCTATAATTAAAATGTGTCTATTATGTTATTTATTGATAGTATTTGTTGTTCACATGTTTAAAAAAATTAAGGTACTATGACATTGTTGGAAAACATATATCATTTTGACAGATCGTGTTGGTGAGGGAGTTTCTT
Organism: Lapara coniferarum; assembly: GCA_949316025.1. NCBI lineage: Eukaryota > Metazoa > Arthropoda > Insecta > Lepidoptera > Sphingidae > Lapara > Lapara coniferarum. The sequence goes on from OX438921.1 coordinate 21,986,569, forward strand.
GCGCCGCTTCTTCTTCACAGCGCGCAGAGATAACACGTTCCGAAGCGGTAGTAGATTTATGACGATCCCAAAGAGCTTATATAAGGCTATTTAAATAAAGAAAATTTTGTAGCCAATGAAAACGGTATTCCTGATGATTTTCTTTTAAACCGTGTTCCGTAGCACGGGCGTCGCCAGAGGAAGTAGGAAGGGCAGCTATAATATCCATTTATTCTGGGCCATTACGAGGAGTTCAATAAGTCTCTTCAATTATAATAACAATGGAGTTATTATGGATAACCGCAAATAAAATATGATCATGATATTCTAAATTACGGAAATCAGTAATAGCCGGTTCAGCGGTTCATGCATGCGAAAAATATCCTTGACAACTGTGTTAATATTGTATAACAAAAAAACATAATATAATAATACCAACTAAGTATTACACATATAATGCTCACTGATGAGCACGCCCTCGTCTATTACTATGGCTTTCAACCCTGGAGTCTCGGTCTCGAAGATTTCGAGAGTCTTGTACTTTCGAGACTGCTGCCTCCAGTCTCAAGAATAACGACACTTTCGAAATTTTAGTTAAATAAAAATTATCATTGAAATTTTTCAATGATAATTATCCATAATAACTCCATTGTTATTATAATCGAGGAGACTTTTTGAACTCCTCTTAATGGCCCAGAATAAATGGATATTATAGCTGCCCTCCCTACTTCCTCTGGCGACGCCCGTGCTACGGAACACGGTTTAAAAGAAAATCACCAAGAATACCGTTTTCATTTCATTTTCTCTTTACAGAAAAAGAGGGGTGTTATAAATTTAGGGTGTGTATCTGTGTATCTGTATGTCTGTCTGTGGTATCGTAGCTCTCAAACGAATGGACCAATTTTGACGCATTTTTTTTACTGATGTGTTCGATCACTTATAGCAGATATAACTTAATTAACCTCCGCTATAAAAACAGATTAAACCTTCCATTCTCTAGGTTACACATGCATTCTTCTCGTCCTTATGTAATGGCTATAAGGACATTTAATAAGTTTCCTAATAGTATTAAAGAAGAAACCAAAACTAGTTTATTCATTAATAAAAAAACCTTCCTGCATTGTAAATGTTATCGTAAGGTCACGGAATATCTAAATTATGATAATATGTTTTTATATTTTTATGGAAACTTGAAAAAGAACAGTCGAAGGTGGGACTCGAACCCACGACCTCCGGCGTACCGTGCCGGTGCTCTTCCAATTGAGCCACCTCGACTCCCAATTCGGCTGCCGAATTTCAAGATCCATATTTTTTTTAAATCTCTTAAAGGAGATGACAGCGACATCTGTTAGCAATTATTACAAATTACTAACTCAGAGTTACTCCTTTACAGGAGTAAGATCACCGAAACGAGTCGCTAAACTTTTTTCTAATCCTATATTATGATTTTTAATACATGTTAATGGCCATGTAGTGCCTGGATAATGATTTTATATTTTTATGGAAGTGGGAGTCGAGGTGGCTCAATTGGAAGAGCACCGGCACGGTACGCCGGAGGTCGTGGGTTCGAGTCCCACCTTCGACTGTTCTTTTTCAAGTTTCCATAAAAATATAAAATCATTATCTAGGCACTACATGGCCATTAACATGTATAAAAAATCATAATATAAGATGATAATATGTTATAAGAATTAATTATATCACCCATAAAATAAAATTATTGTAAAATATAATTTGTCAGTCTGAGTCGTGGCCTATAAACATATCGCTTTTCACGGGACCGGATCGAGTCTTGTTTTTTTCCCGGGACTCTTAAATATAACGAATCTAAAAGCCCTATCTACTACTGAGAGAGTTGGGGCCTTAGTCAACCACGCTGGCCTAGACCCTAGTGTGGGTTTTAAGGCCTTACCGCCTTATTACCTTTTATTAATATTTATTTTGTTCGAAACTTACACATTTTTTTTGTTTCACTTACCATACCAACCTTGTATTATATACTGCCCACTGCTAAGCAAGGACCTCCTGTACAACTGAGAGCCTTAGTCCGCCACACTGGCCTAGTGCGGGTTGTCAGACTTCACAAACCTTCGAATCCTTATAGAGAACTTCTAAAGTATGCACGTTTACTCACGATGTTTTCCTTCACCGTTAAAGCATGCGATCATTCACAAATAATACACACATTACTTTAGAAAAGTCAGAAATGCGAGCCCTTGGGTTTTGAACCTGCGGACACTAGACTCGGCAGTCCGTTCCACTCCCAACTAGGCTATCGCTGCTTACAAAAAACAAATTTATTACATAATTAGTAAATTCAACACATGCGGTATGTAGCTTCAAGTCCTTTTAATGTGTAGACCGAGACATTTGTTAAACTCACAACAAAAAGCCACTAAAAACACTACAAGCTCCCTTTTGAAGTCAGTTAAGAATACAAATGCTATGTTGTATCAAGGTACTATTTTTCGATCCCCCAAAACCCAAACGCGGCACAAACATTTGGGTATCAAAAATATTTGCACTAGTAGTCGAACCCGCGAGCTCTCCTTGCAATGCCGACCCGTCGCAAAATCTATACTAATATTATAAAGCTGAAGAGTTTGTTTGTTTGTTTGTTTGTTTGAACGCGCTAATCTCAGGAACTACTGGTTCGAATTGAAAAATTCTTTTTGTGTTGAATAGACCATTTATCGAGGAAGGCTTTAGGCTATATAACATCACGATGCAACTATTAGGAGCGAAGAAATAATGGAAAATGTGAAAAATGCAGGGAAAATTATTCATCCTTGAGGGCTTTCATTGCGTGCGCTGCGAAAACGGTTCAAGATACCAAAAATATATGTATGAAAGAATTATTCCTATTGAAATGATCTAAAAAAATGTCGGCGACAGTATATGTCTATCTTTTAAGATTAACTCACTAGAACCGTTTTTATGGTAATCAAATTTGGTCGAAATTAATAACTCTGTCTGTCGCGCTTTCACGCCAAAACTACTGAACCGAATTAAATGAAATTTGGTACACAGATATTTTAGAACCTGAAAAAGGACATAGGCTACTTTTTATCCCCGTGAAATATAAAACGGGACTCTTATCCCGGAAAAACTCTTTCACGCGGGCGGAGCCGCTGGCAAAAGCTAGTCTATTATATACTCCACAAGACAGTAATAAGTAGACAGTAAACACAAATAAACTACGTGCGGTTGGTGACCACTGACATTACGAAAGCCATCGTGGCACCACTGCAGACCCCTTATTCTCTATGACACGTTATTTTCCCCGCTGGTAACATGCGCGTAGAATTCTCCATAAGAATTGTGTGGGTATGTCTGCAATGTAAGTCTGCCAATCCGCACTGGGCCAGCGTGGTAGACTATGCTAAAACCCTGTCAGTAGAGGAAGCCCGTGCTCAGCAGTGGGCAGTATATAATACAGGGCTGGTTTTATTATTATAACATGCGCGTAACGTAACTCATTGCGTTTATCACTATTTTTTTATTTTTTTTTGTTGACGCGGTGAAAGTGACTTATTACTGACGCCCAGTGTTCAAGGGGAACGACTGAGCGGTTATGTTGGGTTCACCGTGCCTTACGACCCGACGTTGAGCCGCCCGGAGAGATGGAAAACGTCGGGCGACCGCCGGGCCGAGTCCCTAACCTATGTACACCACACGGCATACCAACTAAAACTCCGCGGTGGCCATCTTCGGCGCATTAGGGACGGCTGCGGGCTTCCTCCGACTCACGTCTAAGTTGTCGTCCGCAACCGCCCCGCGTTTATCACTATGGAAATTAGCATACAGAATACCATTTAAAACGCTAATTACACGAAATTAACATAACACGGCGGCGTTACGAGTTAACACACGGAGAATAAGGGGCTGATCACGTTACAGCATAAGTAAATGCATCCACTTACACCGGGAGTCGGTAGTATTTGCTCCCATGGGAAATAATAAGTTTTTACAATTTTTAAAGTAGATAACGCTGGCGTCTTACTGTGTTTTAAGGAATTCTGTAGAGGAAAGGTTTTTCGCGCGAGCGAAACCGCGAGTAAAACCTAGTCAAGTATAAAGGCTCTAAAGTTATTTTATATAATTTTACGACTAGGATACTAAACTGTCGAGACGAGCAAATAGCTTGCCTAATGTCAGACGCCACTACTTATAATCTGTAAGATGTACAACTTTGTATTAAAACCTACAACAACAAAGATGATCTTGAAGAACTCATAGACGTATAAACAAAGCAAAACGCTGTTTAAAAACTACATTATTCATTATAGTGTTTATAAAAACGGAAGGAAAGACATTTACAAGCAATTAATTGAAATAAAACTATTCTGCGGATTTTATCGTGGTTTTTAATTTATATTTAAGCAAAAATCGCGACAAAATCCCCAAAATTTTATTTCAATGTTTAACATTCGCGTAAATATAAGAAGTCATTAAACCATTAATTGTTGGTCCAAGTTAGCATACAAACCTGTTACTTTATTACACATATCGAACCTCATATTTATATGGGCAGGTCAAAATAAACTCAAAACATAGGACTCAGTAACAACAAGACCGGCGGGCGGTCACGGCGTGCGAAAAAATCAAGAACATTAAATCAAATCACGTGCAGTCGTAACGTACAAATATGAACTTATTTATTTTACTCAGTGCAATAATCGTGAACTATGAACCGGTCGAAAATCACGTGCATTCTCAGATACCAGAAGACGGGAGACTGAACTTTACACACTTGGCCAGGAAATACGGCCACACTGCTGAGGAATACGACCTCGTCACACCTGACGGATACATCATACAGCTGCATCGGATAGTTGGAGACCACACAAGACCAGTTCTACTGGTCCACGGCGCCATTGTGGCATCGGACAGCTTCATCCTTCGAGGGGAAACATCTTTGGGTATCATCCTCGCCAGACAAGGTTATGATGTCTGGGCATTTAATACCAGAGGAAATAGATACTCCAGACGCCACGTGATACTCGACCCCGATGTGGACAAGGAATTTTGGGACTTCGACCTCCACGAAACTGCTTATCAAGATGTGCCTCTTGCCATAGACTTCATTCTGTCAAACACTGAACAGAACAAACTGAAGGTAATTGGTTACTCTCAGGGTACCGCTGTAATATTCATCATGGGCGCAGTCAGACCAAAGTACAACGACAAAATTAGCATATTCATTGCTCTAGCACCAGTGTATACGATGGAGAACACAGGACTTTTCATGTCTCTTGTGATAGAATACAGTCCTTTGCTCAACAAATTCTTAATAGAAACTGATAATGAAGAATTCATGGGTTTCTTCTCACCATTTAAACAGTTTTGGGATCACCTTTGCACGAGGAATGGCACAGGACTCAAAATATGCCTACACGGATTGCTTTACCAACTTTGCGGGATAGACATAGATGAGATTGAAGACGAGTTCTTTCCTATAATAGTCGGACATTTCCCAGCCGGCAGTTCCACTAAAATAATGAACCATTTCGGACAAATAGGTAGGAGTAGAGTGTTTGGGCAGTACGACTACGGACCGCAGAAGAATAAGATGGTATACGGGTCGACGACGCCGCCGAAGTATGACATCAGCAAGGTGACGATGAAAGTGGCTCTATTTTTAGGGCTGAACGACAGGATAGCGACGGTGGATAATGCGGCTCGACTGAGGAGGGAGCTGCCGAATGTAGTGCTATACCACGAGGTGAAACGACCTACGTTCAACCACCTAGATTTCATATGGGGGAGAACCACGCACATAACTCTATATCCACTTGTATTGGACACGCTAGAAAAGTATGAATAATGTCAGTTATAGAACAATAATGGAACTAATTCGTGTTGTGATCGGTAGACAGTGATTGCTAAACAAATAAAGTGGGTATCTCCGGATATGATACTGATTTAAAATAACTAGATATTGATAACGGGAAGAAGGTGCAGAAGTTTTCTTCCGCAAACGATTTTTACCATGTAAACAGTCACGGGCAGCTGCCTTCTGATTTTTTTTAAGTTTCTAGGACTTGCGGCGAGTCTTGTGTGTATAGAATAATTGAAATTGCCGCTGGTGTAAACGCATAACTCATTCACGCGGGCAGAGCCGGGAGCAATTTTTTCTTTTTTTTTTTTCTTTTTTTTCAACTAAATATAAGACTTCGATTTTTTCACGTGGCAGATATTTAATTTATACTAATATTATAAAGAAGAAGGATTTGATTGCTTGTTTGTATTGAATAGGCTCCGAAACTACTGGACCGATTTGAAAAATTATTTCACCAATATAAAACTGGTTCCCTATTGGATTGCATAAATGTATTTGTAATAATATTGTTACGCATCTTAGTTTTAAGCCTAAATACCAATGTGCATAATAATCATTACGCATAATTGTTTTAGCATAAAATAAAAAAGCATAAATACAAAAAGCACAACCACCAGAACGACTAACGTCAAATAGCATAAATATCAAAGGTCATAAAAATAAATAAGCATCATTCATGTTTGGTTTTGTCTGAGTTGGAAACGTCTTAAAGTCGGTTGCGGCATTTCTGTGATTCATATGCACCTCACACGCTCCTCGCTAACCTAATTCATTCTAAATACATATTATACAAAATGTGTATTAGTCTAAAACAAATTAGTCAAGCTAAAATTATTCCAATAGCTTATTATGACAAAAAAGTAGTAGGCCAAAATATTACAATGCGATAGTGCTATTATGCCAATACATATTATGCAAAGTCAAATATGCGAAAAAAGAATAGTTTAAAAAAAGTAGGCGAACCAAAGGGATCCCTATAAAACTACATTACCAGCGAGTAACACAGGCTACTTTTTATCCCGGGGAAATGTAAAGCGGGACGTTTAACCCGGAAAAACTCATTCACGCGGGCGAAGCCGCGAGCAGAAGTCTAGTTCACTATAAGAACATTATATCAAAATAGATTAACTGACAATAATGTATAACCTATAAGCTTGTTCATTAAGTAACATTTCCAGTATTACGACTTTAATACACGGACATTATATTTAATTATGCTGTTCGTATAATAATATTTGAAATTTATTTTAATAATTATTTTTTTATACACGTATAACAATTTTGTTTCGTTATTTCGAGTCCAGATATGTGAAATTATTATTAGTTTTAATATATAAATACAAATTATAATTGTATACAGTGTCAAAATGGTACTGTATATGGGCACAATATGTTATAACAAAATTATCTTCATTATATCATTACACTAATAGTGCTCGCGGCTCCGCCCGCGTGAAAAAAATTTTCCGGGATAAAAAATAGCCTATAGCACTCAGGAGTAAAGTAGCTTCCTATTAGTGAAAGAATTTTCAAAATCGGTTCAGTAGTTCCTGAGATTAGCGCGTTCAAACAAACAAACAAAATCTTCAGCTTTATAATATTAGTATAGATTACTATAAGATTTCGTGCTTCCAGTGCAGACCAGTTGGTGCAGTGCCTTGTCTGTCTTATGAATTAGTATATTATTGAGATTATTTTGCCGATCCTGTTGCCAAAGGACATTATGTAAGCTCTGTTTTATTCTATGATCATTTTAGTTTTTTTTTTACTAAACTAAATTACACTCAAAATGCAGATATCATAAACCACATTTTATTGTCTCTGTAATCTATAACATTGAACTGTCTACGTTTTGCGATAACTTTTTAACAGTCAAGTAACTGAAGAGAAACTAGCATATTTTGTTTTATATTGAAATTATCTTTCGAATAAATTCCATTCGATAAAATATGCATGACGAGAAGAGGTTTTGAAATTTTATCCTGTAAAATATTTCGCGACTGTATGTTGTGGGATTTCCGGGTTTGACATTCCTTCGTTTTGGATAAAAACGACACAATATGTATCTCTAAATATGGTGTCCATACAATAAGATTCAAGTAAAAAATAAAACAAAAAACACGTTTATAGATAAATTCAACTAAAAAATAGGAAATAAATTTAAATTAAGATTAGTGTAAATAAGAAAAAAATATTTTATTTTAATGTATTAAGTATTATTTTAAGCGTGGGGTGCTTTTTAAGATATTACCAAAATAATAATCCTTCTACTAATATTATCTGTCAATAAAATATTTATAACTATTGACACCATGCATTCCACGACTTTTTTACAATAAAATTTTTTTTTTCTTATTTACAATATTCTTAATTCAAATTTATAAAAAAATACTTTCCTTTTTTAGTTCGATTTTTACAACAAAATATTGTTTTTCCTTATTTACATTATTCTCAAATAAATTCATTAAAATTTAATTTCTATTTTTAGTTGGATTTTCTATAAAACGTGTTTGTTAGTTTTTTTTTTATCTATTATTTCTTTTTCATTTTTTTATTCTGTTCTACTATTGTCCAACAGATGTCACTAAAAATAAACGAAAGCGCCATTTTGTGACAAGTGGGATTTTTTTTACACATAAGAGTAACCAGTTTAGTTATAATTCTACTATGGTCCAACAGATGTCACTAAAAATAAATAAACTATTATTTATTTATTTATGAGTTGGATTTTCTATAAAAGCGTGTATTTAGCCAGCAGACGCTACTTCGATCGGGCGGTAAATCACCCAAACACGTTAGTACGGACTAACGTGTTTGGGTCAATATATAGCGTCAATATATACTTCATTCGACCGCGCCAAATGGAGACGGCCGCGTTCCGTATTAACCGATCCAGAGGACGAAATCACTGTGGCCATCCGCCGTAAGAACGAGTTCTTGAAACTCCAACACTCCACAAGACCACAGTTCCGTCCTCGCCGTCGAGGACCTCGCCGCGTTCCCCGTCGCCCCCCCGACCCCACTAGCAGTTCCGGCCCGCGTGCCGATGACAACAGAATCTAATAGGATTAGGCCTAAAAACCAATCTTTCCCTAATCGTTGATGTCTCATCCTCTCTCAGTGGCCGTCCCGAGCCAAGGTTCGTAACCCGTTAGAGGGTTGCCCTCAGCATGGTCACTTAATTCAAATTGCGAGCGCCTTAAGCGTTCACCCTAAAGACCGGTGTGGCCAGAAAATCCGACTCGCGTCAGGCTACTGGCAGTAGGGCCATTAACAAAAAAAAAGCGTGTATTTAAGCGTGTTTAAAATATTGAATTGTCATCGGTCCTTAATAAGTATGCCAAATTTCGATTTAATCCAACGTTTTGAAGGGGGTCGAAATCTGTTCAAAGTTTGTTATATGTAAAAGTATGTTAAAAATCTTAACTTACAGTAATTATGTACATGTAAATATATACTAACAAGTAAACAATACATTAATTATATATCAAAGTTCTTGAAAATTTAAAACCTTAGAACACATAGTATTTTTAGGCATATTATCTACCTAATTTGTATAAAATAAACTAGAGGTTACGCTTTAACCTTATTCGACTACTACTAGATACGCGGTAAATGCACGATAGCCTAGTTGGGAATAGAGCGGTCTGATGAGCCGGAAGTCCGGAGGTCTGACACACTCTGACTTTTGAAGATATATATTATGTGTTGTTTATTAATTGTGCACAAATAATACACAAAGGATAACCATAACTTTAGAAAAGTCAAAGTTGCGCGCCCTTGGGTGTTGAACCTGCGGACATTCGTCTGGGCAGTCCGTTCTCCCAACTGGGCTATCGCCGCTTTGTTTGTCATTTATCTGCAACCTTTAGTCTTGCCTTTGGTTGCTTCATATTATTATCGGTTAGTCAGACATCGTGAAACTAAAGTAATATCTTCACACGTAAACAAGGTTGTCCAGTGCTCGATTTCAATGCCGGGTAGTCGAAAAAAATCCTGTATCATAATATACTGCAGATAAATAAATTCTACAACCAGAGAGCGCATTATACATACATACATACATACACTTACGCCTTTTACGTAGGCAGAGGCGCAACTAGTGGACCCACTTTTCGCCATTATTCCGTCCAATGATGGGATAGGGGGCGAGCCTATCGCCATATCGGCCACAAATTCCAGACTCCGAGCTGATACTGAATAGAAAAACTCAATATCACTTTGCCTGACCCGGGGATCGAACCCGAGACTTCAGCATTGCAGTCGTACCATAATACAACTACGCCACCGAGGCAGTCGGATTATAAGAGGATTAATTTACTGAACACATTTTCTTCCACCAACTTATCTAATTACAATGTGAGGGAACATAACACATTTTCACAAGTGTTGCTGATTCTTGGCTTATTATTAACAACCCTCTAGGATATCCAGTCCCAAACAAATCGTGGTAGAAGAATCTCAATAGCGTTGACCGACATGACCTTTTTATAAAAATCAATATAAAAAACAAAATATCCTCGATTTCATATTTTTGATAATATATTTGATATGATTAAAGATGTAAATATTTATTTAGTTGTAGCTCTCCAGGATCTGCACAATGTAAGGGTAAGATACATCGGGACAGCTGCGACCCCACATATGGTCTAGGTGGTTGAAGGTCTCCGGCTGCAGAATGATGTGCTCTTTCACGTTCGGTAGATTCTCCTTCAGTAACTCCGTGTCCTCAAGTGTCGATATCCTGTCGTTCTTCCCTGACATAAGCACCACATCCACTGTCACTTTACTCAGGTCATAATTAGGTGGCGTGAACGACTTATACATATTGTAGTTCTTTGGACGGCCGTAGTCGAACTGACCGAAGATCTTACTACTCCCAATCTGGGCGAAATGCACCAGATTCTTCTTAGAAGTGCCTGCCGGGAAGTGTGCCATGACTATAGAAAAGAATTCCTCTTCTATGTCATCAGAATTTTCACCAATGAGCGGTGCTACCGTCCCGTTCATGCAAAGCTGGAAACTTATTGGTAACTGTGTACAGAGGAAGTTCATTATGCTTTTCACTACAGAACTGTAGCCAAAAACCTCTTCTACATTGAATATGGACAAAAATCTATCGAGGAATGTGCCAACTCTTATCAGGGCAGCCAACGGTCCAACAGCGTTCTGCAAATGGCAGACCGGAGCCAAAGCAATAAAAACCTTAATTTTGGAATTGTATTCTGGTTTTTCAGATGTCAGGACTAAAGTCATTGTTGTTCCTTCCGAGAATCCTACTATACTGAGCTGAGACTGGCCCGTCTCGTTCAGGACGTAGTCGATGTTCGATGCTAGATCAAACACCCCGAGTTCGTGAACGCTGTAGTCCCAATAATCCTTTCCCTTATCTGGGTTATAGAACCGATGATTCCTGGAGTATCTGCAGCCTCTGACGTTGAGAGCCCAAACATCAAACCCAAGCTGGGCCAGAATGATTGCCAACGACGATTTTCCTCTAATGATAAAGTCATCAGCGGTCCCAAATACGCCATGCACTAGTAGAATTGGTCTGTTCTTATCTCCAGGAATGTTGAAAAGCTTCAATATGTATCCATCCTTTGTGGTCACGTCATGTACGTTAGCCGGGTATCCGTATTTTTCAGCTAGTTGTGTGAAGTTTAACAAACCATCTTCTGGCACGTTCGTTAATATCTTACTTATATTAGCTATTTGTGCAAATGATTTATTGATTATAGATATTATTATAAATAGACCTATTGTTTTAACAGACATTATTGGATCTTCAGACTAGACTTGAGTGATAATTGTTTCTCTCAACACGCTAGTTTTATATGTCTTTCTTATCAAATAAACTAAAGGATTTTTAGAATCCTTGTACACAGTAATTAGACTTTGATAAAATGGATTGACATAGATAATTAAGCGGTAAAAGTATGAGGGATGCCCGCAGTTTTGACCGCGGCAAGGTCTGTGCGTTTATCAAGGCTAATCATGTAAAAAGGCTAATTTATTAACATCCTTGTTCTAACAATAAAAACAGCTAATATCACACTAAAAACTGTTATCGTGTATTTTATTTCTATTTCTACACACCTTCACCTAAATAGATCTGCTTACGTTAGTGACTTGACTTTTGCCATCATTCATAGAGCTATTTCTATTCATTCCGTTGTAGGTGACAAAACATGCAGCTCCTCTTATAGTAAGAGGTCACCTTCGTCCGTGAACTTGCCCTCTGCAGATACATTGCGGATTCTTAGTCAGCCCTTAGAGGAATGAAGATTGGAAAGGAGCGTAATTTGTTAGACCGATAATACCACTGCCCATAGACCATACAAAAGTGAAACAATATTGATATCGTAATCCTAGTGGTCAATATACACTTTTCTATAACCCTATGGGATAAGGACGTGAGTGTGTATGTATGTATATAATGACGTATATAATTATGTATATTATAATATTATGCTTTGGTAGCGACGATAGCCTAGTTGGGAATGGAACGGTCTACCGAGACATTGTCTGGAGGTTCAAACCCAAGGCACACACCTCTGACTTCGAAGTTATGTGTGTATTGTTTATCAATTACCGTTCGCTTTAACGGTGAAGGAAAACATCATGAGGAAACCTACATACCTGAGAATTCTATAAGAATTTCGAGGGTATGTGAAGTCTGCCAACCCGCATTAGGCCAGCGTGGTGGACTAAGGCCTGAACCCTCTCAGTAATAGAGGAGGCCCGTGCTCAGCAGTGGGCAATATATAATACAGGGCTGATTGCATTGCATTGCATTGCAACATTATGCCTGACTATAATATTATGAAATGAAACGTAAAAAAGGAAGGCCTTTTAAAAATGGAGTGACGATATTACCCAAGCAGCCGGAAAACTATGGTCCAGAACCGGAAGAGACAGAGGAAAATGGAAGCATTTGGAGGAGGCTTTCACCGCAATAGGCGGTCCTTACAGCTAAATAAAAACAGAAATGAATGAAAGGAAGAAATCAACTAAAGATATATATTTATGATATCAGTAAAAATTTGTAAACAAATGTTACGATAAAAATTGTTAAGTGCTGTTTAAGGAAAATAAAGCTATTATTATTGTTATAATATTATGACTGCCTCGGTGGCGTAGGTGTATTATGGTACGACTGCATATACTCGGGTCGGGACAAAGTGATATTGAGTTTTTCTATTCAGTATCAGCTCGGACTCTGGAATTTGTCCTCGAAATGGCGATAGGTCCCCTTATCACATCATGGGCCGCAATAATGACCAAAAGTGGGTGCACTAGTTGCGCCTCTGCCTACCCCTTCAGGGATAAAAAAGCGTCAGTGTAGGTATACGTACGTATGTATATAATATTATGACAGTTCGTGTTGCTGAGGGAGTTTCTCGCACCGCTTCTTCTTCGCAACTATAACACTTTTCGAAGCGGTGGTCGATTCATTACTATTCAAAAGAGCTTGTAAAAGTATATTTGATAAATGAAAATTTTGAGTTTGAGTTTCGATCTAGATTAGGTATACAAGTTCGCATTGCGCCTACACTAAAATCGTAGCAAAAGTGCATGCAGAATTATTGTTGAGCGAAGCTGAGAAGGGTAAAAATTCGAACAGTAATAGTTTGTGTTTGTTCCCATGGTTTAATGGAAAACTGACTGAGTACTTCGACTCTCGATCAGAGAGGCTTGGCAAATGCTTGCTGCAACTTGCCGGGAAGAAATGCTACGCCGGAGCCATATTACAATGGTATAAAGACATGTGGGCCAAAAGACTGTATAGTGTTTCTTATCAAATATCAAGATTGCTATCTACAATTTGATAACCTGGACACTTATTCTGTAATATAATAAGTCTATCTCACTTTACCCTACCTTATACCGGTGGTAGGCCTCTCATATGTAGAGTCCATCTGGCTGGGTATCAACGCAATGTTTATTTCTACCGCCAAGCAGCAGCGTGCATGCACTGTTGTGTTTCTGTTTGATGGGCATTGCAGCCAGTGTAACTACTGGACATAATGAGACGTAAAATCTTATGTCTCAGGATGACGAGCGCAGTGGAATGCCACACAGTACTGTGTAACTCAAGGTGCTGTATGGTGTTGCTACTGTTTATGGGTGGTCGTATCGCTTATCCACATGAGCCCCACAAGACCGCTGTACCGTCCTCGCCGTCGAGGACCTCGTCGCGTTCCCCGTCAACCTGACCTCTCTTAGCAGTTCCGGCCCGCGTGCCGAAGATTACTAGGTACGATACCACTAAATAGGATTAGGTTAAAAACCATCTTCCCCAAACGCTGATGTCTTATCCTCTCAGTGGCCGCCCTGAGCCGAGGTTCGTGACCCGTTAGTGGGTCGCCCTCAGCGTGGTCGCTTAATTTTAAGGGTTGCGAGCGCCTTCTGCACTCACCCAAAAGACCGGTGTTCTTTCATAAGCCGACCCTCGTCAGGCTAGAAAGAGTAATGTCAGGGACAAAAAAAAAGTATCGCTTATCATTAGGCGAATGGCATACTCGTCTCGTCATATATACAATAAATAAAAAAAAACCTAAATTATAGTGTCTGAAAATAAATAGTATATTGTAGTAAAATTACTGTTCTACGCGATTGCTCCTAAAATAACATCAGCTGAGTCTCCTTTATAGCCAAAGTCGTGTTGCCAGTGTTTATAAGCAGGCGTTTGTGACGAGGCGTCTAACTGGCGAAGGGTAATCATCTCTCGTTAGTCTATTTATTTATTTATGAACATCCAGTAGTAGTTACACTGTTTGCTTATAATAATTACATCCTACTAACATTATAAAGGCGAAAGTTTGTAAGAATGTATGGACGTTTGGATGTATGGATGTGTGTTACCCTTTCACGCAAAAACTACTGAACGGATTTCGATGAAATTTGGCACACGGGTAGATCATGTCCTGGATTAACACATAGGCTACTTTTTATCCCGGGAAAATATAAAGCGGGACTTTTATCCCGGAAAATCTTTTGAAAGCGGGCGGAGCCGCGGGCAAAAGCTAGTAAACCATAAAAAACTAACAAAAACTGAGTGCACTACTTTTTAAGGTTGTTACAGCATGCGCCAAAAAGAGGTAGCAGTAACAACTGTTAACCCTATTAGCTGTCAACCCTCTAATATGCAACCCCATTTCGCGTACCATCAGGTCCAGTGGATGCTGTACCTGTATAGAACATACACACCACTAATAGACCAAGGAAGCGACCGATACGTCATTTGAAATACTACATACCATACCAGACTTGTACTATATAATACTGCCCACTGTAAAGCACGGGCCTCTTCTACAACTAAGATGGTTATACTATACTAGTAGTGCTCGCGGCTCCGCCCGCGTGAAAAAGTTTTTCAGGGACAAAAATATTTTCCCGGGATAAAAAGTAGCCTATAGCACTCAGGAGTTATGTAGCTTCCTATTAGTGAAAGAATTTTCAAAATCGGTTCAGTAGTTCCTGAGATTAGCGCGTACAAACAAACTCTTCAGCTTTATAATATTAGTATAGATAAACCTACATACAATCTTTATAAAAATACTCGTTCTACGAACTCAAAATGCAGTCGAACACGAAAAGCTTATATAATATACCGTACCATTGAAACCCAAATAAAATTCCCCCTTCCCTTTACTCCTGCCCAACACGAACCTCCCCCTTTCCCCTCAAATCAACTCACTTTCTTTCCAACAAAGGACAGAAGTGAAATGCGATCTCTCTAATATAAGCGCCCACGTTTTTACCTAAAATTACTGCCGCATCATAATTGATCGCGGCACAGATTTGAGTGAAAGCTCATATGGCACTATTTAGTAAGGAAAGTATTGTTTCGCGGTATGTGCGTAAAGGTTCTGTCATCGAGGTCAGCGGTAGGCATTCCTGGTGTTATTGTTTTAGCAGAAAGTTCACAAACTATTCGAGTGCTGCCACGTTGCCGAGACGTATTCTCTGAATTGGTTACATGAAAAAATGTGTACTTTTCTCCCAGTACGACTATTTTCGTTTGTAAACGCAATCTATCTTCTATTTTGAAACCGAAAAATACATCGGAATTTCCATAAATTATTCAAATATTGTATAAATGATAATAACTATCGGCTTCCACTTCATATCTGTATCATGTATTAACAGTGTACCTGATAGTAATCTTTACGTTGAAAGGTAAAGTTTGTATGTTTTGATGTTAGTATAACGAGCGTCGCTGGTCAACACTTTCTTAAACTACCCTGCAATAATTCACTTTTACATCCTTGGGTAAAGAAATTATACCTACCGGTTTACGAGTTATCGGCCGTTATGTGTATATTCTTTATTTTTTAATGCTTTCACTGTACATAACACGGTCAGGAAACTTCCACACCTAAGAATTCGACATAAGAACTTCGAAAGTATGTGTAGTCCACTAGGTCCGCGTGGTGGACTATGGCTTAAATCCTCTCGGAAGCAGAGCAGGCCCGCGGTCGTTACACCTTCAAATAAACTAACAGAACACAACGCTACAAGCTTGGCTTTTTACACCGGTCTTATGCATGTCAGGACTACTAACGTAGTCATGAGTGCAGCTTCGGGAGGCCATTTATCAAGTGCTTGACACGGTACTTCGTCTACTCTACTAAAAAACAAATAGAGATAACACATTTCGCAGATTCATTTTTGTCCATACGTTAATTAATTTTTGTATCGTACTTGAACGCAATTTGTTAAACCGACCTCAGTATAAATTTACATAATAGGGATATAAACATTATTTCAAATATTAGCGTCATGAAACTTAGCATTGACGTATTCCGGGATATAAAGTACTATTAATCACACGTAGTAAATAAGAAACGAAAACTTTTTTTACGCCATTGAATGACGAGACGAGCATGCCGTTCGTCTTATGGTAAGCGATACGACCACTCATAAACAGTAGCAACACTATCCAGCATCTTGAGTTACAAAGTACTGTTTAGCATTACACTGCGCTCATCATCCTGAGAGATGTTTCTCATTATGTGTCTTGTGCCTTTCATGATGATTCCTCGGCGTTATGACCTATCCTTTTCAAACATTGTTTAAACAAGATTTTTACGCTAGGCAGCGCATAGCTGTGCTCCTGACATTGCTGACGCCCATGAACGACGGTTACTACCTACCATCTGGTGCCATAAGCCCGCCTGCCTTAAGAGGAAGAAAAAAAAATACATTAGATACGCCCAATAGTTAACTTCCTCACGATTTGACTACTATCTCTATACTAGCTAACTCTATACTAGTGTTAAGTGTAGATGTACAATGTTTACCAGTTAAACTCTAAACGCAAGTCGTCCGAGCGAAGCACTATGGCAGACATTTCACTATAATACAGCAATCGGTATACTACTACCCTAATCGAAATGGCCGTCTTAATTTTATTTAGTACCAGGGAGCCAGAATCAGTACACACATCGCTCGCTAAAAATATTCTTCATTATTTTTTAGAAAGATCGAATAAAAATATTAAATGCGTTTGTTTATCCAACGACCTGTTGACGATCGTATTGCATCTCCTTGGGCCCTTCGCCCCCTTCATCCCTAGTAATGACAGTCCTGGGACATTTTATGAAAGTAAAATGTGTACAGTTAGGCTCTATCGCTTTCAAGTCTTTAAGTTGCATTAAAAAAATACACAATGCATTTTTATGTAGTTATGGAAAGGTGAAAGCATTGTTTTATTGTTAGGACATGGAAATAAGAGCAAAAAGTCAAAAAGTCATCTTAAATCTGAATACCTAACGGCTTCGAAATACCAGGCTAGGTGAGTGCGCCAAAATTTACGATCCGGAAATGTTTTAAATTAAATTATATCTACAGTCGTCGTGGCACAGCGCTTTGAGCCGGCTTTGAAACTGAGAATGTGGGTTCGATAGCAAATCGCGTGTAAATGTAGTGGAAAAGTACTTCATAATTCATAATACTCTCGATGTATCTTATATCAACTAAGTCTGTGCTCACTGTATTTACATGAGTATACATAATATATATTATACCATAATTTATTTTAATATATTAAAAAGAAGCGCGTTAACATAAAGTTTTGACTAATTAAAAACATCCCACATTCTCTGAATTAAATACACAATAAAAAAAACTTATCAAGAAGGTTCTCTAAAAACCACCACCCCAACACATTTTAAAGCTGTACCCGGCTAGGAAGTAAAATTCACACCTTATAAGTCAACTGACCAAAATTCTGATCGGAAAGTTCAAACCATACAGCCAAATAATCGCATGTTTATTATGAGGTCAATCGGCGTAACAAAATAACCAACCGGTTTCTGCTAACCGTACACGGAAGAACGCATTGCAAGCGCAGTACATACAGAAACTATGGACGTGATTCAACGTTCCGGTGCTAAGAGACAATTTAACATGTTGCGAAATGAAAAAACCAGTTAATAGTCCAAATGTGTTACAAAATATTTAAATTTTCTCACATAAAACGGACGCGACCCGTTGCGGGTAGTCGACCGCGGCACGTAATCGCAAACGCATATTAATTAAACACAATGGAATAATAAAAACCAATAAGAAAATAAAAACAGACAGCAAAAGTGATTCAGTGATTGAAGTGTGAACAAATTACAGTTATAACCAGCAGCCATAATAGTAAAAATAAATTCAAAAAATTAAAAACACAACTTAAAATTAAACAGTGACAAAATACAATAAAAAAGTTATATTATTTAAAAACTCATTCATTATTCCACTATGTTGTTTCTGTTGACAGTACTGATTACTTTAAATACGGTGTTGCCGTTATCAATGGACACTATAAAAGCAACTATGACGAACTTGCCCGAAGAGTCCCAATTCAACTTCACACAACTAGCTAATAAGTACGGACTTCAAGCGAGGGAGTACGACATACTCACAGAAGACGGGTACATACTGAAACTATTCAACATTCCCGGTGACAAAACGAAGCCCGTGTTACTAGGACATGGCATCTTTGGCACATCCGATATATTTCTAACCAGAGGGAACACTTCTTTCGCCTACATCTTGGCGGGAAAAGGATATGACGTGTGGGCGTTCAACGTCAGAGGGTCCAAATACTCCCGGAGACACGTGACCCTAAACCCTGATAAAGATAAAGCCTTCTGGAACTTCAGCATCCACGACCACGGATTCTACGATTTGGCTTCCAACATAGACTTTATTTTGGAGAAGACTGGTCAGAAGTCTTTAAGCATTGTCGGAATCTCAGAAGGGACAACAATCACTTTCATTTTAGCTTCAACCAAACCAGAGTACAATGAGAAAATTAGAGTATTCATAGCGTTGGCACCAGTGGTGTATTTACAGAACCTGGGCCCACCATCATCAATCGTGATTCAGTTTAGTAGTGAAATCAACTATTTGCTAGAAGCAATTGGCCAAGAAGAGTTATTTGGATACAAATCTATTTACAAAGCTATCTACAACATCGTATGCGCGCAGAAGATGGGATACAACCTTTGTCTCAGATTCGGCGTCTTCCCTGTAACGGGAGCCGATTCGGCTGAATTAGAACCCGAATTCTTCCTCGTATCGCTAGGGCAGTTCCCTGACGGTACTTCGAGGAAGAACTTGGCACATTACGCGCAGATAGGGAAGAATAAGCGATTCGCGCAGTACGATTACGGACGTGAAAAGAATTTGGAGAAGTATAATACAGATCTACCACCGCTGTACAATTTAACGAAGGCGACACTGGACACAGCGTTGATCTGTGGGAAGAACGACAAGATATCCACGTTAGGGGATGTGGCAATCCTAAGAAGAGAGATACCGAACCTGATAAGCTATAGAGTGATGGAACCGCAGTTCTTCAACCATTTGGACCACGTGTGGGGTAAAAACGTTCATAAAATATCTTATCCTTTTATACTTAAGTTGTTGAGTAAGTATAATTAGAGAACTGTTGTGCTAAAAGCTATAGAATGACTAAAGAAGAAAACAAATGGCATATTAACTATCAATTTGCGTAGAATTTAGTAATCAATACAATTATCATTAAAGTTATTTATTTACATTAAGATTAATACCGTTCTCTACATGTGATAAAATAATTTATGAATATATGTGTTACCAGGGTGGTATTTCTCTATCGCAAAACGTGTAGATTTCCAGAGATTTTAAACCAAAAAACAATTAAACGCCGTTAAAGATTAGACTCATGGACGCTCATATAACGTGACGGAACATATTGCAAGCCTTACAATAACGATATGGGATAATTTATTACTAATCATTTACAATATAAATTAATTATTTGCTGATGGTAAGGTATATATTGTAAGCGCCTGGTTAGTGATCACCGTAGACAAGGTGTTTTAAAACCAGTCATAGGTGGTCTTAAAAATCCCGCGTGGAATCTAATTTGCCATTGAGAATACAAGCCCAGTTTTGTGTGGTCCTGTTTTTTTTTTCATGATGCTAATAAAGGAGTTACACTGAAATTGCCGTTAAATTTTTTTCCGAGCAATGGCTAATTTTGACAGGTGACTCTGTACAAATCGATCTGTTTCAAAGACCGGCCGATTTTACAAGCCCCAAAGCGCTTGAAAACTTGGGAGTTACGTTTTAGAAAATAATAATTTATATTCTTCAAGAAAACTTACGAATTAAATATATCAAATAGAAATAGGAAGTTTATTTTTTCCAAATTATATTCAGTATTATATAAATCGAGAAAGCTAGACCAACTTGTCAATTCAAGATTAGCTTATTTACATAAGAAGAGTAAAAGAATAATTAATTAATCAAACTAATGTGAGACCCAGCATCTGATGCACTGGCATTCTGTACTTAATGTTCTATTTTGTATATTATATTGTGTAACAGAAAATAATACGAAAAAGATATTCTTACAAAAGAAGAAAGTCAACTAGCCTATTGCTTGCAGTCGGGGACCTTTTGACCCCTCAAATTGTATGCTAATTACAAGCAAAAAACTTTTTATTATTTAATGTTGCATAATTATGTTGACTTTTTCCATGCATATTTTAAGCAATGTTCGTGCATATTTCCGGCATTTTAAGTTGCATATAATCCAGTCTCTATAAAATATCAATTCCATTAATACTATTTGTATACGCGGTGCTTATCATCAAGCCAATAAAGAAAAACACGGTGCTTATTATCAGATAAAGAAAAACATCGCATTCTGTAAGTAAACATGGAAGTTATTTTAGAGGTAAGTAAAATGTACCAAAGAAACGATCTAAGGTCATAAACATAAAGACGACCTCGATTTTTTGTACAGTTTTAAGGTAAATGTGTTCAAAGAGGACGCATAAAGGAAGTTAATTTAATGATATATTTGAAAAAATAATCTAAACATTATACCTTCTATAGTCAATAATTCTAAAGACATATACATATAGTTAGTTATATACAGTAGGTACAATATTTATATCAGTATAAAAAAAGTGGATTTTTATTGTAACAGTCGTTACCAATCTTTAATTTTTTTATACTAACCATTTTTTATCGCGATTTAAGCGCAAATTATATCATTATTTGAATTATTGTTCAATATGAATATAACTTGACCGGTCACTGGTGCATTCCCCTTATTATAACTTATGTTAATTTATTACCCGCGCGAATAATAACGGTTTACCCCATAAAGGCGAGTTAGGATCTCACGAATAGTTTAAACAAAAGGTACCAAGTTCTATTATTTGTTGATATGTAAATTTATGTAAGTTCCCTAAGAACAGACTTAACAGCTTCCTATTACAAAGTTTTGTTCCCTCTTGAAGAATAAGACTTAGGCGGTATAAACCAATTTCACATTTGAGTAAGTTCTTAAGTAGACAAAACCGCAAAAGTATTTAAGAGCCGTATTAATAGATGGAAGTCAATTTCGCTTTGAGGCGTAATATCAGCTGAGACGCTATCAAATTAAGGTCAGCATCTTAAGATAGTCGCTATTTAATCAACACATATTAACATCCGCTGAAATGATATCTTAAGTTACAATATGTGACAGATTTTGACAGCTCAGTTTTGTTTGTGTAACAACACTTACTCAGCTGAGAACAGGCTCTTAAATGACAGCTTAAACTGGGTTTATTAAATAGTCCCAATACATTAAATGTCTACTTGAGATATTACTCAAGCGTGAGATTGATTTATTAACTTGTAAAATATTGTGGTCGATTTCGAACATGACGTCTCTTGTCATTAAGCGAAAGTCGACGTTCCTACCTACGGATAAGGTTTTAGTAAAAGAAAAAAAAACAAATTTCAGCCAACGTTCTTCAACGGAAAAGTGACGGGTTGATACCCCCCTGAGAAACAAAGTTTAAGCTGGCATTTAAGCGTTTGTTGTAAACTGAGACAGTGTTGTTTAATAAAGAAAACTATGCTATCTTAATCCGTCACATACTGTGAGATAAAAAATATATTTTTCTTTTATGTGTTAATGAAATAGCAACATAAGATAGTGACTTTAACTTGACAGTGTCTCAGCTGATATCGCACTTCAGAGCAATTTTGGGTTGCATCTATTGGAGACGGTCGTTTATAAACTTTCAGCATTGTTGGTATGTAAGGCGATGGTAATCACTTACTATTTACTGGTGGTTAGTCTCTCGTATGCGAGGGAACGTCTGTGTAGGTACCACCTTAATGTCTATTTCTACCGCCAGTGTACATTGTTGTGTTCCAGTTTTTCCATTGTAGCCAGCTTAATTACTGGGCATTATGAGACTTAGCATCTTGCGTGTCGGGTGACGGGCGGAGTAGAGTGGCCACACAGTAGTTTGTAAGTGAAGGTGCTGTGTGGTGTTGCTACTATTTATGGGCGGTCATCACTTACCGTCAGGCGAGCGACATGCTCGTCTCGTCATTCAGTCGCAATACAAAAAACATACGTGACTTTGATTGATCTACAGTCCGTTAATATAGACATTTCATAAATTAATGTGGGTTCTTCGAATGTTAAACATCGATTATTCAATACTACCACATTAGTCAAACTATGCCAAGGCCCGCACATCAGAATCTTTACTATTTTAAATTCAAGTTAAACTACATGATATAACATTAGTTTTGTCTTTTTTTGTAAAGGGCAAAGTGTGGCCTTTATACCTGACAAGGTCTTCGGCACGAGCGGAGCCGTCACCAAAAAAGAATGCGAAATATTTGGAACAGTTATGACCATCTCTACAGTACACACGCATGCACGCACACACACACACACACACATGCACACGCATACACGCACACGTATACGCACACACACACACACTCACACACACACACACTTACACACACACACTCACCCTCACACACACAATGCACACGCACACTGTTTTTATATATGCAGTACCTTTTCGATAACCTTTATTTATGTATGAGGAAGTTCGGATAATGTAATTTTTTCTTTGTCTCAAAACTTTTCCTAATAAAGTTATGTATATTTTCACTCACCGGCGGCTATCCATACTGCGAACCGAATCCAGGTCATGTAGTCGAGGTTGAGCATCAGGTACACGTTGATCAGGATGCTGATGCCGGGCAGCCACGGGACCAGCGGCACCTGGATGTATGTCAGAAGGGTTAGCAAGTCCAGCAGACCGACGAATCGTTGTCCAAGTGGTAAGGTATAACCGGGAACAATTATGCAGAATTTATTCCTGAAGGGTTAGGCAGAGAGGCGCCTATGCATCCAGTTTTTTCCATGGTGTTTCGTCCCATGATGTCGGACAGTGATACTGAGCAGAACAACTCAATATCACTTTGTCCGACCCGAGATTTGAACCCGGGACCTCAGAGCGGTGGTATTCGACAAAATAGACTTCAGGGCAACCATCAGTAAATATCACTTTATTTTCATACTTAATCCCCAAACTCTACGTGTTATACAATATACTCAACAAAATAGAAATTACATTTTTCCATCCACTATAACTTCTATATGTATTTCGATAAGATTTATTTTGCATCTATTAGCATTAATAACCTTAAGAAGCAACAACCCTCTTATAAAACAAGTAATGATCAAATACAAAAAGTATACTCACAGAGAAAGCAAGCTTCTTCTCCGAGACCGGTTGTCTGGATATGGCATACAGCGTCACCAGGACCAGCAGGGTCCCCGCGGACAGGAGAACGATGGGTCCAGGGTGGCCCGACAGGATCTCCTCACCGTACTGGTTGATACTCAGCATCATCACGAAGCACCACACACCTGGGGCAGGCGATATTTTTTTTCAGACAGGCCTGCTAAATCATGTCAACCGGCGAGGGTTAACAAATCTCGTCAGTCAGCACTCTATCTGGAGTATGAACCCTGCTCCACTTACTGACAGATGTGGAGGCACTTTATCAAGCCCGTATCTATACATCTTACATACATACATACATACATACTTATAAATAATACGTATAAATAAAATTCGAGTGTCTGTTTGTAATATTGAAATAACCGTTTTTTACTACATGTATATGAATATATAATACCAAAACAATATATTTTTTTTATTTTTGTCTGTCTGTCCGTCTGTTTGTTCCGGCTAATCTCTGAAATGACTGGACCGATTTTGACGGGATTTTTATTGGCAGGTAGCTGATGTAATAAGGAGTAACTTGGGCTAGGTTTTATCCCGGGAAAATATAGAGCGGGACTTTTATCCCGGAAAAACTTTTTAACGCGGGCGGAGCCGCGGGCAACAGCTAGTAAAAAATAAAAGTACTGAATACATGAACTGGTGGTAGGTCTCATGCGAGGAGCCCTCAAGGTAGGTACCACCACAATGTCTATTTCTACCGCCTAGCAGCAGTGTGCATTATTGTGTTCCGGTTTGAAGAACATTGTAACCAGCGTAACTACTGGGCATTATGAGACATCTTATGTCTCAGGGTGACGTGGGCAGTGGAGTGCCATGCAGTACTTATTAATTCAAATGTATGGTCTTACTACTGATAGGTACTGCTACTGTTTATGGGCGGTAGTACTCTTACCATTAGGCAAGCTACATGCTCGTCTCGTCATTCGACGGCAGTAAGAAAAAAGAGCAGCAGCCCGCACTAGGCCAACGTGGTGGACTAAGGACTAAACCTTCTGAGTGGAGGAGACTCATGCTCAGCACTCAATACAGGACTGGTATTATTATTTACTAGTAATGCTCGCGACTCCGCCCGCGTGAAAAAGTTTTTCCGGGATAAAAATATTTTCCCGGGATAAAAAGTAGCCTATAGCACTCAGGAGTTATGTAGCTTCCTATTAGTGAAAGATTTTTTTCAGTAGTTCCTGAGATTAGCGCGTTCAAACAAACTCTTCAGCTTTATAATATTAATCTATAATTATTATAAGAAAAAACACACTTACCATACAAAGACACGAGAGCGGTCACCATCGCGGAGCTAAGTGGAGTGGGTGCGACATGCTTGTCCACGTTGAACACCTGTCTGCACGCGGACCTCAGCGTCAGGTTCAGGGGCTCTGCAGCCTTGTGTGCTGTGGTCCTCTCGTACCTGCGGGACATAAATAGCAATGACATATACATACGTAAAGACATTTTGTTGCATTCATATTTGTCTTTGTAGTAGTATTAATGCCAGCCCTGTATTATTATACTGCACACTGCTGCTTACACACACTAGTCTTAATGGCGGAGTCGCTGGAGGAGCTGAACCGGATGCTGGATGGCCTAGCTTCAGCCTCGCGACGCATCGGTCTTGGCATGAATTTGGATAAAACCAAAGTCATGATCAATGGCCACATTGAGCCAGGACCGGTGGTCGTACATGGCCACCCTCTTGAAATTGTTTCCGAGTATACTTACCTCGGGCAGATTCTGCAGTTAGGTAAAAACAATTTTGAGAAGGAGGCCAAGAGGAGGATCCAGCTGGGCTGGGCAGCGTTTGGAAAACTACGTCGAGTCTTTTCGTCATCCATACCGCAATGTTTGAAAACGAAAGTTTTCAATCAGTGCGTCCTACCCGTCATGACCTACGGAGCCGAGACGTGGACACTCACGGTAGGGTTGGTCCACCAGTCTAAAGTCGCTCAGCGGGCTATGGAGAGAGCTATGCTCGGAGTTTCTCTGGAGGATAGGATTCGCAACGAATACATCCGACAGAGAACCAAAGTTATAGACATAGCTCAAAGAATTAGCAAGCTGAAGTGGCAGTGGGCTGGCCATATTTCGCGAAGAACCGACAACCGCTGGGGTAAACGTGTTCTTGAGTGGAGACCGCGACTGGGCAAACGTAGTGTAGGACGCCCTCCGGCCAGGTGGGATGACGAACTGCGAAAGACTGCAGGCAGATGTTGGATGCAGCAAGCTGAAGATAGGGCGCTATGGCGCTTATTAGGGGAGGCCTATGTCCAGCAGTGGACTGATAAAGGCTGATGATGATGATGATGACACTGCTGAGCACAGGCCTCCTCTACTCAGGGGGTTTAGGCCTTAGTCCACCACGCTGGCCTAGTGCAGGTCGGTAGACTTCACATACCTTCGAAATTCTTATAAAGAGCTTCTTAGGTATGCAGGTTTCCTCACGATGTTTTCTTTTACCATTAAAGCGAACGATAATTGATAAACAATATACACGTAACTTCGAAAAGTCAGAGGTGTGTGCCTTGGGTTTGAACCTCCGGACATTGTCTCGGCAGACCGTTCCATTCCCAATTAGGTTATCGTCTAATTTTCAAATATATATTTGTGGCACCTAATACTAAGTGATCGGATTACAGTACAAACTATATCGTTTTATATTAAGTCGATTTTATAACGAATATAGTAACAGACACGCTCCTTATCACATCAAGAGACAGGCATAAGCTCTGAAAAGAGGGAATGGATTATTTTCGCCTCTGCCTACCCCTTTATTAATAAAAGCGTGATTTTATAAATTACCTGAGCAAGAGCACGCAGGAGGCGACCATTGAATACGCCAGCAGGGTCCCGATGGACATCATGTGTATCAGCTGCTCCAACTCGAAAATCATAGCGAGGGTACCTGGGGATGTCATTACCTAATTTTAACAATGAGGTTCCCAGCTCGACTTATACGTGTGCTTAGTATAATTTTTAACGGACACAAAAAATGAGGTTCTCCGTTTGTGTTGCAATTAGTTTTGATGTTAAGTTAGGATACGGAAATGTTCTATTTTTTTATATTAAGTCACTATTTATCGCTACTCCTGAAACATCTCATCAGGTTGGTATCCTAGTGTCTGGTCCAGAAGGACTCCGGTTCGAAGGACCAAAAATATATTTGTGTTGCTGTCCGGAGACCTACTTGGTTAATATAATTAAAACACTTTAAACTGCTTTCTGGCTGATATATTGAGTTCACAAATGATGATAATGATAATGATAAATGATGATATGTGCGATGCGGACCCGGTATGGTCGTGAACTATCGAATTATTACGATATAGTAAGTAATTGGCGCGTGCCATGTAAAAGTGCTGAATACGTATGATATTATGTACGGTATAATCGTACAGTGTTCATAAAGCGAATATAAATACCTACCAGTAAAGAGTCCAGCGATGATGGTGCCGACGAGCGGCGTCTGGAACCGCTCACTGACTCGTCCCAGGAACTTGAACAGCAACCCGTCCGACGACATCGCATAGATGATGCGCGGGAGGGGGAACACTGCGCCCATCAAACTGACAAACAAACACGACAGTGATGGCTGACTGTACAGACTGACTGCCAGCTCTCGGGTTCGATCCCCGGGTCGGGCAAAGCGGTATTGGATATTTTTATTCAGTATCAGCCCGGAGTCTGGAATTTGTACCCGACATGGCGATAGGCTCGCCCTTTATCACATCATGGCACGGAATAATGGCGAAAAGTGGGTGCACTAGTTGCGTCTCTGCCTACCCATTCGGGGATAAAAGGCGTGAAAGTGTGTGTGTGTGTGTGTGTGTGTGTGTGTGTGTGTGTGTGTGTGTGTGTGTGTGTGTGTGTTGACCGTTCAGTCAAGAAAAATGTTAGGTACGTTGTGGTTACCGAGTTTGTTTGTAGGAAGTAATCTCTGGAACTACTGAATCCATTTCGGTGAAATTTCGTATGGAGAAGTTTCAGATACCGGACAGGATATGGGCTACTATAAAGCGGGACTTTTAGTTTTTATGTTTTTTATCATTTCCACGCGGGCGTAGCCGCGAACTAAAGCTAATCTTAAATAAAAAAACACTAAGAAAAGCTACACAACATAGGTCTATTAGAGATTTGTTTCATCGATATATGAGTACGCGTGTGTACGTACGTGGATGCGTTCGTACTTACGTGTGCATACGTGGGTGCGTCATTAAGTGTGTGTGCGTGTGTGATTTAAAGTCTGAATGTGTGTTTATGCGTTATGTGTTTATATTGGTATAGTATACTAGCCCATATTACCTGGAGCAGAGCGCACAGATTGCGCCGACGCTGACGGCGTACTTGGCCCACGTCCAGCCGAGCTGGTCGTACACGTACGGGAACGGAGCTTTCTCGTCCTGACGAACAATTTTTTTTTTCTTTTTTTAGTGGTTTTGTATACGGTTTTATTTTTTACTCATTATATTTTCACAAGAATATTTTATTTATATACAGTATAAATCATACTGTGTTTTTACACTAACGTGTCGGATAAACTCGAAGTTCTGCTATTTGTTACGTAGCTAGCCGCCCTATAGTTTTTACAAAAAATACTGATCACCCTTGCTTTCCTGTACCGACCTGCATGTAGTAGGGTATCATGAGGGTCAGCACGGAGGACACGCCGCAGTACGCGAGGAACACGACGAGCAGCGAGGCCACCACCGCGAACGGAATGCTCTTCCAACCCAACATACCTGCATGTAGTAGGGTATCATGAGGGTCAGCACGGAGGACACGCCGCAGTACGCGAGGAACACGACGAGCAGCGAGGCCACCACCGCGAACGGAATGCTCTTCCAACCCAACATACCTGCATGTAGTAGGGTATCATGAGGGTCAGCACGGAGGACACGCCGCAGTACGCGAGGAACACGACGAGCAGCGAGGCCACCACCGCGAACGGAATGCTCTTCCAACCCAACATACCTGCATGTAGTAGGGTATCATGAGGGTCAGCACGGAGGACACGCCGCAGTACGCGAGGAACACGACGAGCAGCGAGGCCACCACCGCGAACGGAATGCTCTTCCAACCCAACATACCTGCATGTAGTAGGGTATCATGAGGGTCAGCACGGAGGACACGCCGCAGTACGCGAGGAACACGACGAGCAGCGAGGCCACCACCGCGAACGGAATGCTCTTCCAACCCAACATACCTGCATGTAGTAGGGTATCATGAGGGTCAGCACGGAGGACACGCCGCAGTACGCGAGGAACACGACGAGCAGCGAGGCCACCACCGCGAACGGAATGCTCTTCCAACCCAACATACCTGCATGTAGTAGGGTATCATGAGGGTCAGCACGGAGGACACGCCGCAGTACGCGAGGAACACGACGAGCAGCGAGGCCACCACCGCGAACGGAATGCTCTTCCAACCCAACATACCTGCATGTAGTAGGGTATCATGAGGGTCAGCACGGAGGACACGCCGCAGTACGCGAGGAACACGACGAGCAGCGAGGCCACCACCGCGAACGGAATGCTCTTCCAACCCAACATACCTGCATGTAGTAGGGTATCATGAGGGTCAGCACGGAGGACACGCCGCAGTACGCGAGGAACACGACGAGCAGCGAGGCCACCACCGCGAACGGAATGCTCTTCCAACCCAACATACCTGCATGTAGTAGGGTATCATGAGGGTCAGCACGGAGGACACGCCGCAGTACGCGAGGAACACGACGAGCAGCGAGGCCACCACCGCGAACGGAATGCTCTTCCAACCCAACATACCTGCATGTAGTAGGGTATCATGAGGGTCAGCACGGAGGACACGCCGCAGTACGCGAGGAACACGACGAGCAGCGAGGCCACCACCGCGAACGGAATGCTCTTCCAACCCAACATACCTGCATGTAGTAGGGTATCATGAGGGTCAGCACGGAGGACACGCCGCAGTACGCGAGGAACACGACGAGCAGCGAGGCCACCACCGCGAACGGAATGCTCTTCCAACCCAACATACCTGCATGTAGTAGGGTATCATGAGGGTCAGCACGGAGGACACGCCGCAGTACGCGAGGAACACGACGAGCAGCGAGGCCACCACCGCGAACGGAATGCTCTTCCAACCCAACATACCTGCATGTAGTAGGGTATCATGAGGGTCAGCACGGAGGACACGCCGCAGTACGCGAGGAACACGACGAGCAGCGAGGCCACCACCGCGAACGGAATGCTCTTCCAACCCAACATACCTGCATGTAGTAGGGTATCATGAGGGTCAGCACGGAGGACACGCCGCAGTACGCGAGGAACACGACGAGCAGCGAGGCCACCACCGCGAACGGAATGCTCTTCCAACCCAACATACCTGCATGTAGTAGGGTATCATGAGGGTCAGCACGGAGGACACGCCGCAGTACGCGAGGAACACGACGAGCAGCGAGGCCACCACCGCGAACGGAATGCTCTTCCAACCCAACATACCTGCATGTAGTAGGGTATCATGAGGGTCAGCACGGAGGACACGCCGCAGTACGCGAGGAACACGACGAGCAGCGAGGCCACCACCGCGAACGGAATGCTCTTCTGCGGGCGCCGCGCCTCCTCGCCCGCCGTCGCCACGCAGTCGAACCCTGCGCCACAAACAACACTCACTACAACCCACGCATGTCTGAGATCACGATAGGCTAGGTGAGAATGAAACGGCCTGCCGAGACAAAATGTCCACAGGTTCAAAACTCAAGGCATAAACCGCTTTCTCTTTGAAGTAATGTGTGTAATCGCTTGCTTGAACGGTAAAAGAAATCTTAGTAGGGAAACCTGCATACATGGGTATGTGAAGTCTGCCAACCCGCACTAGGCTAGTGTGGTGGACTAAGTCCTAATCCCTCTAAGTATTAGACGAGACCCATGCCCAGCAGTGGGCAGTATATAATACAAGGCTGGTATATTATTTATTATGTCCAAGATCATTGCATCGACCAAGTGTTAATAGTCATATTGCTAGAAGAATCCGTACCTACCATAGAGTTTTGTTATGCCGGAATTATTTAACAGAAATATGTGAATCGATTTTCCCGTATTTTTTTATTGTCTAAGTAGGCAGACGAGCAAACGGCCCGCCTGATGGTGAGCGGCACCCGCCAACCATGGACTTATGCAATACCGGGGGAATAACCAAGCCGCTGTCTACCGTATGAAAAAAATGTGTATATAACGTAAGGCGGTCATCTCTTTTCTCTTTTTTTGGCGGAAAAAAAACGCTTTAACGCTACCACCACTGAGGGGTGAGTGGACGGTTATGTTGGTTTCACCGATCTTACGGCCCAACGTCGACACTCGGGAGTAATAGCATCATCCGAGCGAGCATTGGACCAAGTCCCTAACATTATGTACACTCTACACCGGCATACCAACCAAACCCAGCGGTGGCCTTCTTCGGCGAGTACGAGACGACCTCGGGGTATCTTGTTGCACTAAGATAGCTGCACAAAATCGCTCCAGCGCGATACCGCATTGCGGCCCCTGTCTAAATGAGGGGGCTAAGAAGCCCCCGAGCTCTATAGGACGTCTTTGACGTTTACGACTGCAGGAGACCGACCACTCTCATCGTCGTCCACCTCGGAGTCGCTTACATTGAAGTAGTCGCGCGAGCAGACCCCCACTCCTCGCCCCGCGACCCTCGTTTACCCCCTTTAGTTGTCTCTCACAACAGGCAGGTAATGCCATGGATCATGGGGAAGCGATGGGGATCGATTATTAAACGGCCGTAAATGGATTTTTTTTGTCGTGACTCACCGATGAACCCGTAGAAGCACACCGCAGCGCCCTTGATGATGCCGGCGAGTCCGTATGGCGCGAACCCGCCCGACCCGAAGTCTTTTGTCTCAGACTTGGGCACTTCTGACTCCGGTATCCTCCAGTTTTTCGTGTCGGCTGTAACAAAATAAACCAGGTACTTATAATTTTTTTTTTACTTTGACAAATCGAAATTGAAAACATTGTTAAAGTATGAGTTTCATTAAATATGCTATCAAAGGTTTTGCTTATACCTTTAAAAGATCCGGATATGATGACGAACAGAACAACACACAAATTGACTCCCGTGCAGAAGTTGTTGAACTTTGTGGATTCTTTCACACCGAAGGCCAGCGCGACTATAAAAAAAAACATTTTTATACTACTGAACACAAGATAATTATCCTAAGATTGTGGAGTAGATTATTTTAAAAGAAAAATATCACTTTTCAAAGTCACAGTATGCATGCCTCACAGAAAAATCATCATAAAAATCACCAGAAAACACCATGATGACAGCGAAGGCGAATACATCTGGATATCGCGCCAGGTGCGGCGTGTCCAGCGGCATGGCGGCCTGCAGGTGCGACGATATCGCCTTACCCAGCAGCGAGTCCAGGTACTCGCTCAGCGCCTTCACCACTGACGCTGCACCTGTGGACACAATGCTTCAAATATCTCCCGAGATGTGGGTGTACCCAGTTTGAAACCCAAGGAAGAGTATCTAAAACCCGGTAATTGTTCTAGGGAAAGCGACTTAAAAGAAAAAGACTCTTAGTAAAATGCACAAAAAATATCCTTTCTGAACACCGAAGTCAGAACCTCCCAGTCCAAGGCCACAAGACCACGGAAGGGACACACATTTAAACTTACCAATAATATACTCTAGTATGAGATTCCATCCGATGATGAACGCAATGAACTCGCCCACACACACGTAGCTGTACACATACGCGCTTCCCGCCTTGGGCACGCGGGCGCCGAACTCCGCATAGCACAGACCTGGGGGAAACATTTAAACAAATACTCAGTTGCAGCTCGGCGTCATAAAGTTGGCGGTGTGATACCCCCGTGCATCGGACAGGACTTAAAGTCGTTGGTCCTGCGCCTGATTTTTCTCTAGTCATGTCGGATTGCCGTCTCACTGGACTATGAGAGTGAAGGAATAGCGAGTGCACCTGTGTATTGCGCGCACACATGTGCTCTATATCTCCTGCGTACCTGGCTGATATCTGTTGAGATTGCCCGCCGTGGCCAAAATTCGGCTAGGAAGGTAAATAGTTGGGGGGCAAATGAAATATCATCTGCTCCTGGCAGCTGACGACTAGACATGTCTAGTTGCTGATAAGTGAGCAGTCATTCTCCCTGTTCTGGGAGGGAGGATGACTTCACGGACAAAGGATGTACCTACAGCAATACCTTGTAGGGAGCCCGATGAACTGGCGCGGCGCAGTGCACACAAACTCCACGCGGGAGTCTCCCGAGATGAGGCTTTATATGTATAATCGCAAGATTGGTTGGGTCATGGGTTGGTGATGGGTTTTCTGCTAACTGTAACGCTATCCTGATGTAATGTAATAGTGCCTCTCGATTTTACGCTTTTATCTAAGACAACACTATCTATATAACGCACCTTTAGAACGAAAACGACACAATTCAAAAAATAGAAAATTGAGTTGTCAGTTTTAAATGACTAAAAACTAGTCCCTTATTTATAAAAATATAATAAAAAAGGGATCGATATAACAGCTTTGTCCTTCTTCTGCTCGAATATGGCTGTGTTTGAACTATTATTGTATTGAGAACTTCGTTTCAAGTAAACTCAATTTTCTGTCTTTTTGAATAGTGTCGTTTTCATCCTAAAGGTGCGATAAGGTATACTACACATGATACAGTTGTTACGAAATTACATGTAATTTTACTAACAACCAGTCATGAATAACTTCAGGAATTACACCATTTACACGAGACATTATTCATGAATACATCATCGTTGATTCGGTAAAGGGCGACCATAACCAGTGTATATCGAAACTGAATCTGTTCTGATTGAGGCGCCAGACGTCGATCAAAAGTGAAATCAATCAACATACGCACGATAGGTACTGCTAACAGTTTTATGACTAAACTAGGTGATGCTCGCGGTTCCGCCCACGGAAAATGTTGTTCCGGGTAAAAATATTTTCCCGGGATAAAAAAGTAGCCTTTAGCACTCAGGAGTAGCTTACTATTAGTGAAAGAATTAAAAAAACGGTTTAGTAGTCCCTGAGATTATTAGCACGTTCAACCAATAACTGTATAGATAACGTTTCTTATCTATACAATAATTGTATAGATAAGAAAAATAATGAGCGTTATTGACACAAGTAATGAAATTTTAACGAAAACTTCTTCTATAACTATTTGTTTGATGTCTTTCTATAAATAATTCGAAACAATTTGTGATCGCAAACTGCCAATACATATTCTTGAAAACGACCAATGCGGCTCCAAACTGATATCTCTCAATGCTGACAATGAAGCATACATACACATACATACACATACACACACATACACTCACGCCTGTTATCCCCGAAGGGGTAGACAGAGGCGCAACTAGTGCACCCACTTTTCGCCGTGCGTATTCCGTCCCATGTGATGGCGGCGAACCTATCGCCATATCGGGCACAAATTCCCGAGTCCGGGCTGATACTGAATAGAAAAACTCAATATCACTTTGCCCGACCCGGGGATCGAACTCGAGACCACTGTTTTGTAGTCGTACTGTAATACAACTACGCCACCGAGGCAGTCCAATGAAGCATAACATTACGTTCCTATAAAAAAAACTGCAAAAACTCACCAGCAAAAACACTAGCAACAGCTGCCAACAGGAACGACAGTATGACAGCCGGTCCTGCGTAGTTCTTGGCGACATCTCCCGCTAACACGTACACTCCGACTCCGAGAGTGCTGCCCACACCCAGGGCGGTCAGGTCAAGCGCTGACAGTACCCTGGCGAGGCGAGCGGCACCTTCCTCGGCCGCCTTCCGGCGTGAGAGCACTCGGTACGCGAGATTGACTGCGCGCGAAGCACCGGCTTTGATGCCACCTGGAATGGAAACATCAGAAGAAATCATTTGAACATGCCGGCATAATTGTGTTGACTAGCGAGGGATCTCCCGGCAATCGACGACCAAAGCTGTAGAGAAATATCAGTGGACATACCACTTATGGAGGTTATGATGCTTAAATATCTCGTCTTAGAATGAGAGAATATAAATATAAGTCTTCACATTATTATTAGGCAAATGGTTTTTCACCATGAAGAAAATGTATGCGAATTTCTGCAGAATCACATTCAACTTGAATGTAGTGACAGCAATTTGCAACCATGAGATGACTTCGAATGTAAGGTAAAGTAACAAAGAATTGGGCGGTTCAAAAAAATTGCTAGCCATATAACACTACACAAAAAATGGTTAAAGTATCAAAACACTTCATAAAACTGCACTTCACTCATAGTCCTAAGACATAAGTCCTATATTCCACGGTAATAACTGGTTCCAACGTCCTTAACGCTAAAACACAACGGTCAATGACGATGCTGTAATACCCTACCCACTCAGATGGACTCTCGCCTTTAACAGTACTACTACCAGTGACGGCCTTTGGGGTAAACGGAGCCATCAGCCAAAGCCTGGCGCTTCGAGGGGCTTCACACGGTGCACAATGAAAGAAACATGACTCTCTTTCGGCAATCAGGTGAAAAGGCGTTGCGAATAGCTTAAAAATTAACATGTACGTTATAAATAAAATAAAACATATTCACATATAATACAGGCCATTTGTTTCCAAATCCACCAACACTTGACCACACTAGATACAAAACTGATATCATTTGCGCACTAATTAAAACCATGTCAATACACAAATTGCTGATTTTTAACTAAATTTGCAACGTTTTCCTTTTGCAGTTGGCTAGTCACGTACTAGGGAAATACAAAAAAACATGAGTTAGCGTCTGTCGGGAAAGGCACGATGATTTTTCTAAGGGTAAAATAAATACGTCTCGTGTGGTTCTATACATATGTATAACTGGTTGTCCAGCGGCTTCCTGGAACGCGAGCTACGTAACCATAGGAAGAAATAATGAGTTTCCCGAAAATCAGAACAATCATAACTGGGACATCAATCACCATTAATTAACTCCGAAAAGCATAGTAACTGACGTAGAAAGGTACAAAATTCGTAAGTCAACTTTTTGAACTACTCATTCACCACCTAGCCAAATCCAATACCTACGTATAAAACCTTCCCTGAAAATATTCCCACCTAAAGGGCCGGCAATGCATCTCTATGCCCCCTGGTATTACAGATGTTCATGGGAGGCGTATTATTATTTTATTATACGAGTTGAATACAGAACTTTATTTTTAACTCTGTTTGAAACTCATAAGCTCCTGAACAACTTACTCATAATGAAAGTCATGTCCACGCGTCCCCCTCCGTGGTCAAGCACTGACTGTCCACGTAAGGAGAAACGACCTCAATGCATCAATTGATGCCGCTAACGTATTGAATTGTAACAATGCGTACTTATTCTGGACGTGGATTTTATGACAATTTATTTGTTGACAGTTGGCTCCGGTGTTGTCTACACTAACATTGATTCAGATAAGTTTAATTAATGAAATTAATTATCAATATTTTGCTCTCTTAACCTCTCTGGTATACATAGTAGGTACATACATGGAATTACAGTTTTCTCTCAAATTCCGCTAGCTATGTCAGCATATTGTATTCGAAGATCAACATATTGCCTCTTTGGCAGTCGACCGTTAACGAAATGCTTTGTGGAAAAAAAATTAAAAACTGTATCTCTGACCTCATAATGGAGATAAAGACAAGAGGATCTTTCTTTGATGGTATTCTTGGTAATTATAACTGACCAGAGAACGCTCGTTAGTCAACACTCTATCTGAACCTCTCTCCACTTACTATCAGTGCAGTGGGGTCTCTTTGCACACACACGTCACGCCTTTAATCCCTGAAGGGGTAGGCAGATGCGCAACTAATGGACCCACTTTTCGCCGTGCGTATTCCATCCCACGATGTGATAGGAGGCGAGCCTATCGCCATATCGGGCACAAATTCCAGACTCCGGGCTGATAATGAATATAAAAGTCCATATATTTGCCCGACCCGGGGATCGAAACTGAGACATCAGGATAGCAATCACACCGTAATGCAACTTCGCCACCGAGGCATACACTTTGCCGTGCCCGAATAAAAGAAACAAAAAGATCACCAGCCATCAGTGAACCTATTTGCTTATTTTCCGTTATAGGTAACGAGCCAAAAATATTCGTCTACTCATGGTTAACAACGTAAAGCCTATACCTAAGTGGATAAAAATCTTATCATATAGTAAACAAATAATAGGAAGAAAATTATCTGCAGACATCGTAAATCGAATTGAATACTTTTATTTAAAACTAGGGTAGCCAACATTTTAGAAGGAATGTGCATTGATTTATTTAGAACGTTTACGTGTAATCTCTAGAAATACTAAATCGATGTTATTATATATTTCTCTCAGTTATAGAAAGCTGTACCGTGCATGGGTAATATAGGCCATTTAATTTTGATTCGACATAGTTACACTAAAGTACTTTACATAATTTGATAAAACGATTGGTTAGAGGCATCGGTCGCCGACACGACCTCAACCTATTTTTAAACATTAAATAGGTGAGAATTGTATTATGTATCATACCTACTATAATCATATGGACTGTGTTAGTGCAACAAGATACCCCGGGGCCGTCTCCCATGCGACGAAGAAGACCACCGCGGGTTTTGGTTGGTATGCCGGTGTAGGGTGTACATAGTGTTAGGGACTTAGTCCAATGCTTGGTCGGATGATGCTATACTCCCGAGTAAAAACAAACATAACCGTTCCCTCACCCCCCAGTGGTGGTAGCGATAACGTGTTTTTTCCCAGCGAAAAAAAAAGTAGCAACCATAATACTGTATAGTGGCAATCCTATTTGCAGTGTTTATCCTTACTATGCGGAAGCTTGTTATCAGTGAGTACTGAGTAGGTATCGGTTAGACCAAAGTAGCCATATCAAAAATATTCCCAATTATTGTTGGAAAACACGGTGGTTTATCGCAATCGTTGTCGCAGTTGCTTTTATTTACCTAACAAAAGAGACGAGCGAATAGCTTGCCTGGGGGGGCCATGATTGCTCATAACACAACCTTTGCATAAATCTTTCTGCTCTTCTCGCCATTATAATTATCTGGTATGGCGAAATGCTGATACTGCATTTCGTGAGTATAGCCCAAGCATGAGGCCAGGAAACGTTCTGAAGTCTTGACGGTCGCCATATTTATTCCAACTTAATTTACTGAATGAGCCATATGGCGGCCTTTTTATTAACTTCTAAATACCATAGTATCATAAAATGTAGTATAAAATATTTAAGGTTCTCTTCCTATAAATACAACTAAACGAAAATAATTTTTATGGTCATCAGAATAAGACGCGACATCTCAATTGACCGAAATGTAGCTGACTATTATTTAATGTACTCTAGCGTGTAACAAAACTATAAAGATACACCGACTGGATTACTTGCCAATTTAGAATCATACTACGCCGTATAAAATATTTGTTAGTTATTATACAAGGTTCTAATGCTGAGTGAAGAAAAGTACTTGTTACTCTCTGGAAGAATAAATTATACTCAGTGGTTGTGAGAATGGAGAGCTATATAACCATCACATTTTGGATTCTTCTAGTAATTTGTATTCTGTGATAAACCTGTACACTGTATTACGGTACGATTACACCGCTGAGGTCTCGGGTTCGATCCCCGGGACAGGCAGTGATATTGGATTTTTCTATTAATTGTCAGCCCGAAGCCCGATACGGTGATAGGGTCCCCCATCACATCATGGAATACCTACGCACGGCGAAAAGTGCGTGCGTGTGTGTGGTAACATATAACAAACTCATAAACTAAAGAGACGTCAAGTTGTCACGAGCTGTGATAGAGCCTGCATTTTTCGTATGAAATACGACTCGAGATGTTTCCTTATTAGTATGCTGGTTTTGAATATCAGGAATTATTCCTAGTATATTACAGTAATTTGAACCGCATACGAGTAGCTCACATGATTATGGATGAAATGCGTACTTGTTGCTTATTGATATAGCAAAGTATTAGCAATAAAAAAAACTTTTTTTCAACAAAGTAATTACGAAGAACGTTTTTCATGATTTATTTTCTTTCACGGCCGATCGTAAAAATTATAACAAATTGATTCAGCATGATACTTGAAAGTGTTTGAACTAAACGAAAGAAAATGGAAAAAGATGTTAAAACGTAATTTTTTTAAATAGTTCATAGTCCAGGAGTCATGGTCAATACATTTTTTGAGTTAATAATAACGATAAATATATCCAACAACTACAAACATTGTTTGCGCATTGTCAATTTTGCGTAACATCTATTTTCCACTTAGCTGACTAAACACAATGGTATTTCCTATGTAACAAATTAGAAAGTTACATCAGATTTCAGTTCCAATACTACAAATGTAGCTTGCTTTCATTTCAACCAATTTTTTTTTCTCAAATATTAATAGGTGCCTTGTATACATGAGCAATTTTTTTAGCATAATCTAGTAAAAAAACGCCTAGTTATTGTATGTTAGGTTTTCTTCACAGTGTACAGGCAAAAACTCATCAATATGTTAATCGACTCAAAAAAGAGGAAAAATGATGGAGGACCACTCACATAATCTCACACATTATGAAAAACAAAAGCACTCATTGACTTTCAATGGGACAACGGACTATTCCCCTAATTGAGCCATACTGAAAACAAATCCTTCCTAACAACCTGAAACACCAATAAAACAGTATATGCTAAACATGCTTACAGGGACTTTATATTGCAAAAATTGTATTACATATATCAAAATTTAAATTACTCTTATTAAAATTTATGTGCTTACCTTTTTCAATAGACAAATTGAAAGATTTGTTACGCACAATCCAGTTTCAAATAGGTCTGTCTTATTATGTCGACTGGCAGGTGATAATCATCTCTCACAGCACAACACATCATTTGGAACCCACTCCACTTACAATAATCACACATTACAATCATGACACCTTTGAACATATTACTTATTCAACCAAACACTACCTTCTCTAAACTCACTTGAAATTATAATCTATTCTAATATTATAAAGAAGTAAAGTTTGTGAGTTTGTGAGTGGGATTGTAGGAAGTAATCTCTGGAACTTCTGAGCTGGCTATGTTGAAATTTTGTGTGGAGATAGTTTAAGGTCTTAGGAAGGACATAGGCTTTTGTCCCACAATTGAAAGTGGGACTTTTATCCCAAAAAACTTTTGTTAACATTGACAGAGTCACAAGCAAAATATAGTATAATATAATTCAGATTACATTTTACAAAACATATTATGTAAGGGCCATGTTGAATAATGCCCATTGCCCATGAAGGTTTTAAAAAAGTGTTTTACTGTAGGCAGCGGCTTAGCTGTGCCCTTGGCATTGCTGACGTCCAGGGGCGACGGTAACCACTTACCAGCAGGTGGTCCGTTAGCTCGTCTGCCTTTGAAGGCAATAAAAAAAAGACTAACAAAAAGCCCACAAACTATTGCCAACCTAAAAATGATATCAATATCTCTTTGTTGGTTAGTACCCATCGAATTTATCTATCTAACTTGGTTTTGATTTATTTTGGGTGACTTTATCGGCCGAATTCGATTTTTATAACTTTTTACACTGAATTTCTAGCTACAGACATTTTTATACAGTATATTAGACTGCAGTCCTATAATAATATGTTTTGACACCAGAGCAAGGTGATAAATTATAAAATGAAATAATACAAATAATACTGACTATTTCTTTACACTGACTGCCTCGGTGGTATAGTTGTATTACAGTATAATTGCAATACTAAGGTCTTGGGTGCGGTCCGGCAAAGTGATCAGATCAGATCAGGCAAAGTGATATTGGATTTTTCTATACAGTATCAGCCCGGAGTTTGGGATTTGTGCCCGATATGGCGATGGGTGAGCTTATCGCCATATCACATAATGTAACAGAATACGCACGTCGAAAAGTGCGTGCACTAGTTGCGCCTCTGCCTACCCCTTCGGTAATAAAAGGCGTGAGTGTGTGTGTCAAAGAGCCCTAAGAATTAATAAAGCTGACATTGGGAAAATTATCATACAAAAATTTTAAGCCTGTTCGTCAGTAACTCAGGGCGGTATTAATAAATCAATCTCAAGTTTGAGTTACATCTCAAGTAGATATAATGTATTGAATTATGTTTACTTAAGATGCTACTTAAACATGAGCTTGATTTGTTAATACTGCCCTCAATCAACCGTAAAATAACAAAATACTTATGAAAAATGCATTAAAACATACTTTGTCTTGATCGTAATGCCAAAATTGGCAAATGTTCCTTCAAAACCTTGTTTATTTTACAAAATTTAAGCATACAGAGAAGTCTGTCACATGGACGTGTCAGATAAGACAGCGACTTATTACCAATTGGTGTGAACTTTAGAATGAAAAATTTGGTCCTGATGTCCAGTTTATAATTTACTATACTGTTGTAATGTTTTTAGTTAACGTATATATTTTTTTACAGTGAAAAGTTTATCATTGAGCTGTACAAAATAATACCTTCACTATCAACTTCATAAAAATATAGTTATCGCTGACAAAAAAACATTTTTACGCCGATAAATTAACCGCAATATGTGTGAATAGGAAACATATCGATCGATGGACTCTACTTTTTAAAAATTGAACTGTAGATCGAAAATTATGAATGAGACTTACCATCTTGAAATGCTTTTCTCACTGAATTGCTTCTATCTGCTAAACCTCGCACGCTCTCATAGTTTCCTATACCACCTTCAGCCGGAAAGGACATTTTTTCCAAAATAGATTCTTATGCACATAACCTATTTACATATCAAGTTTTGTAATAGATTTTATTTTAGTGTGGCCTTTAAATTACACTGTATTTTGTGCACTATTTATTAATCAGTATTACATTTAATAAAATATTCGAGTGAATAGGCCACTGTACATTCATAAATCTGTTTATGGCAAGTGACATTGACAAGTCGAGTTCAGAGAAGAGTATTATATAGTGATGCGACTCGAGTCGTGTAACACGAGTAAATTTATCAAACTCTAGTGAAACAAATTTAATCTCGATTCCATGTGCACTTGAGTTGCCGAGTTAACTTGGCGCACCGAGTAGTTTCTGTAAGCGCTAGAAATCACTAGTCGCATTCTACGTCGCGAACGTCATGGCTATCAATTTAACATTTTCATGGCTAATTCAGCATTTTGCATATGACAGAACATGAAATAATTCCATTTAACAAGTAGGCAACAACTACTATATTTTAAATTATTTCATGTTCCGTCATAGTAATTAAATAAAGATATTTAAAAATGCTTAAGCAAATCTTACTCGAATGACAGGGTGTATACAGGGCCTGATTAACCCTTAGGCTAATTAGGCTGTAGCCTAGGGCGCGAGAATCGGGGGGGCGCGCTGAAATCGTGTCATCGCATACACTATTAAGCCCTCGCGTGCCGGGAGCGTGGATCCACGCTCAAAAAAAGTGTTCAAACTCTGCCGGGAGCGTGGATCCACGCTCGGGCCGATTTCTGCAAAATGTATGAAAACTGAACATCTACAGGTGGTTTCTTTTTAGCTTATTTTTTGTTTCCATTGGATGCAAATCTTAATCATATATGAGAATTGAGAAAAGTGGCCGCCATTTTGAACTTCTTTGTTTTGAGGCCGATTGACCTCAAAATCGATATCTGGGCAGGCCTTTAGGTACAGAAGATGGTTCCAATGTTAGAATTGAAAAAAGTGGCCGCCATTTTGAATTTCTTTGTTTTAAGGCCAATCGACCTCAAAATCGATATCTGTGCAAGCCTTTAGGTACAGAAGACGGATCCAATGTAAGAATGGAAAAAAGTGGCCGCCATTTTGAATTTCTTTGTTTTAAGGCCAATCGACCTCAAAATCGATATCTGGGCAAGCCTTTAGGTACAGAAGACGGATCCAATGTTAGAATGGAAAAAAGTGGCCGCCATTTTGAATTTCTTAGTTTTAAGGCCAATCGACCTCAAAATCGATATCTGTGCAAGCCTTTAGGTACAGAAGACGGACCCAATGTTAGAATGGAAAAAAGTGGCCGCCATTTTGAATTTCTTTGTTTTAAGACCAATCGACCTCAAAATCGATATCTGGGCAAGCCTTTAGGTACAGAAGACGGATCCAATGTTAGAATTGAAAAAAGTGGCCGCCATTTTGAATTTCTTAGTTTTAAGGCCAATCGACCTCAAAATCGATATCTGGGCAAGGCTGTATGTACAAAAGACGGATCCAATGTCAGAATTGAAAAAATGGCCGCTATTTTGAATTTACCAATAGCCCTTAAAACAAGAACGTTTAACATGGAATGCAGTTCTTAGATTTTCCAACCTCAAGTTATTCTATTTGGCTAAAGACAAGCCCAAATATCTATCTAAATACAATCAGTCTTAAAACAAAGAAGTTCAAAATGGCGACCACTTTTCTTAAGTCTTACATTAAATAACTATGCCTTTACTATCAATGCCATGCCCAGTATCGATTTTGAGGTCAATTGGCCTTAAAACAAAGAAATTCAAAATGGCGATCACTTTTTCAATTCTAACATTGGATCTGCCCTTTGTACCTAAAGGCCTGCCCAGATATCGATTTTGAGGTCGATTAGCTTTAAAACAAAGAAATTCAAAATGGCGGCCATTTTTTTCAATCCTAACATTGGATTCGTCTTCTGTACCTAAAAGCTTGCTCAGATATCGATTTTGAGGTTGATTGGCCTTAAAACAAAGAAATTCAAAATGGCGGCCACTTTTTTCAACTCTAACATTGGATACGTCTTCTGTACCTAAAGGCCTGCCCAGATATCGATTTTGAGGTCGATTGGCCTTAAAACAAAGAAATTCAAAATGGCGGCCACTTTTTTCAATTCTAACATTGGACCCGTATTTTGTACCTACAGGCCTGCCCAGATATCGATTTTGAAGTCAATTGGCCTTAAAACGAAGAAATTCAAAATGGCGGCCGTCTATGCCAAATCTCACAATGTTTCTGAATATTTTAGTGACCATTGATTCATAAAAAATAAGCAAATAAATAATTTCAAAATTCATACTAAAAGAATTTTATGGTGTATAAATTGGAACATCCTTTACACTTAAAATCCGATTTTTTCAAATGTATGGGCGGCACGCAAGCGTTTTTTACGCAAACTGAGCCCGGCATTCCAGGGGTTAATCTAGCATCATTGCATCTACCCTACATATTTCAACTAGACCGAGCCAAAAAACTAATACTAAATGCGCTGTGAACTGAAAAAGCCTGGGACTTCCTGATTTGTTACTTTAAAAAGCGCGCGCAAAACAAACTGATTTATCACTCGAATCGGTCGGTGGTCGAGCGACTCGCTCGACTGCGATGTTGCCAACTCACTCGTCTCACTCACTCGCTTGGAGCGACGTCAACGACGCGCGGGGACTCCCCGGTGGTTAATAGTTAGTATACTTTGCCGCGCTTCATTCTCTTTCGTTAATCGTCGTTTGTCCGTCATATTATCACGCGCTCGAATATATTCGTTTTTTGGTGATTGATATTTATTGTCCTTTCCTTCATATTTCAGTATTTTATAAAGAGTATGAGTAGTAATGAGAGTAATTCGATAGTAAAAAAGCCAAGTGGAGCAGAATACAGAAAAAAAGCAAAAGAAAAGGAAAAGAAGAAAGAAAACATTTTAAAACATACTCGTAAACTGGAAACATTTTTTACGAGCTCTGCAGAAAGGAACAACACGGTGACGAATGCTGAACTATCGCCAGCGATTTCTTGCCCTGGTCCTTCTAGCGCGGACTGTTCTTACGTTTCTCCGTCCAACACTAGTCCTATAGTAGCGACGACCTACAATGAAGACGAAATTCTAATAGAAGAAAAGCCGTCTATTCCGTCAGGTGACCCTGGACTGTGGCATGTAAACGATGAATTTCGAAATTATTTTGTTTAAAAAGGACTGCGACAAAA
This sequence comes from Lapara coniferarum, assembly GCA_949316025.1. Classification (NCBI taxonomy): domain Eukaryota; kingdom Metazoa; phylum Arthropoda; class Insecta; order Lepidoptera; family Sphingidae; genus Lapara; species Lapara coniferarum. Next base: position 22,031,461 of record OX438921.1, read on the forward strand.
CGAAGAATTAGACTTTTCGAGATCAGAAAGGCAGTATAAAAATTAAAAAAGATTTCTATCTAAACTTATTATATATATTCTTGCGACAATTGATAAAACTTTGGAACTTGATATTAAAGACTGTCGTGGCCAAAGCTATGATAATGCTAGCAATATGTCTGGTCAATAAAAAGGTCTTCAATCAAGAATTAAGAGGCCGTATCTAAAATTTCGACTGTTTCAGTTAACTCTTCATAGTGATTTTTTTTTAAATTAACTGATCTGATTAATTTATAATACATCATCGGAAAGACTATTTCAACACTAATGGAATAAACGAGCGAGATTTTTCATATCTTTCTTTAATTTCAATCTAGCTACCAAGTTCCAACGTCTGTTTCAAAAATTTTGTCGTACTGAGACTCAAACTTGGTGTCGTTTTCAATCAAAATCGTGCTTGAAACTAATTAATAAAAATTACTATTTATTGGTATAAAAGTCGCCTAAAGGATAAATGCAACTTCACACACTAGATGACCACGCACATGGTCAATGGCCGCAACAACTAACTTCTCTATAGAAATTAAGCCAATACAAGTCATGGTCCAAACACGACATGGATTTGGTTTTCTACTTGGTAACCTGGAGTTACTTGTCATGATTTTGGTCGTATAATTCGCGAGGTCGTATAAAAAGCCTTTATGTACGGTCAGCTAAAAAAAATGGTTTGCCACGCTAAGACTGAATGTCGTGTAGATTAATGGACAACGTTAGTTTTACTTTCAGATCGATCTGAAAACGTTTATAGGTAGTATGAACCATGTTAAAATTTTCACACTAGTAAACAAAGTCAAACTATTACCTATACTACTTTTTAGGCCTACCGTATCACTTACACCTGGCGGGGGCGCGTCCTCATAATTAGCCTAGGGCGGTCAGAACTCTTGATCAGTCGCTGGGTGTATAAATAGTCAACTTGAGTGAGTCGAAAACTCGAGTACACCTCGAGTGAAGTATTAAAATTACGCGAGTGACTCGATTCATAAAATCCTACTCGAGTCGCATCACTAGTATTACATACGTTCAGCCGAGTTACCGCAGTCAATAGTGATGCGAAACGAAACAATTGACATGTCATGATTATCGGTAGTATGAAAGGGAAGTAAAAAAAAGTTTTTTACATTGATTTATTATTTTGGGTATTGTGTACTCATTCAAAACAGAAATAATTAAGTCGCAATCCACAAAATAAATGATTTCTAATATCATCATCATCATCATCATCAGCCTTTATCAGTCCACTGCTGGACATAGGCCTCCCCTATTGAGCGCCATAGCGCCCTGTCTTCAGCTTGCCGCATCCAGCATCTGCCTGCAGTCTTTCGCAGATCGTCATCCCACCTGGCTGGAGGGCGTCCTACACTACGTTTGCCCAGTCGCGGTCTCCACTCAAGAACACGTTTACCCCAGCGGTTATCGGTTCTTCGCGAGATATGGCCAGCCCACTGCCACTTCAGCTTGCTAATTCTTTGAGCTATGTCGATAACTTTGGTTCTCTGTCGGATGTATTCGTTGCGAATCCAATCCTTCAGAGAAACTCCGAGCATAGCTCTCTCCATAGCCCGCTGAGCGACTTTAAACTGGTGGACCAACCCTACCGTGAGTATCCATGTCTCGGCTCCGTAGGTCATGACGGGTAGGACGCACTGATTGAAAACTTTCGTTTTCAAACATTGCGGTATGGATGACGAAAAGACTCGACGTAGTTTTCCAAACGCTGCCCAGCCTAGCTGGATCCTCCTCTTTGCCTCCTTCTCAAAATGGTTTTCACCCAACTGCAGAATCTGCCCGAGGTAAGTATACTCGGAATCAATTTCAAGAAGGTGCCATGTACGACCACCGGTCCCGGATCAATGTGGCCATTGATCATGACTTTGGTTTTATCCACATTCCAAGACCGATACGTCGCGAGGCTGAAGCTAGGCCGTCCAGCATCCGGTTCAGCTCCCCAGATTTCTAATATTATGATTTCATAAATCACAGTGTTAGTGAGGGGAATGTCGGTTCACGAAGAATTGTTTTGTTCGTTAATTAACATGACGGGTTATAATTTATACAAAGTAATTGGATAGTAAAAGCATCAATGTATCCAAGATCTTATAATAGCCGTTATGCTTCAAGCAGGATGGCTGATGTTAAGGAATATTTATCGCACATAGATCTCTTCTTATAATAATATGTGAATCATGTATGCGCTCTGGCCACACATCAAAGGCATAAGCATAAAGAAAGAGAGGATTGGTTATTTTGCCAGAAATCATTCTTATCGTACGAAACATGACAACACGCTTTCGTGTTTCACGTTTTAAAACACAGAACGACTGAACAGCTCCATTTGGTGGGTTTACTTGACGGCACTCTCTTGCCACGCAGATTTCGTAGATATACTTAAATAAAGAAACAAGTTAATCCATTAATCTCTCTGTGATCTGAATATTTGCTTCCTGATTATACAAAATTAAACTTCGATGTTTTACATCTGTTAGGGTTTCGGTCATGGCTATGGTTTTGTAAACAAAAGATGTCTATAGCGAGGAACCACCACTGGTGATAATTACTACAGAATTCTTCGCTAGATCAGAAAAAGAACATTTACTCATACTTATTAGTAAATTTATTATCATTATCATATTTAATGTGAATTCAATTTTTTTCATTTGCGCCATCGATAACATGAAAAATATAATATTACAACACTACGATACGAAACAAAATGTCAAAATTGCATCATATGGGGAGTTTTGGCGGGAACGTAGAAGTGTCATGAGGTGCTCTTGTTTTAATTCATTATTTTGGTGATACTTAGTGTTATATTGCATAATTATGGTGGTATATTATCCAATATAGTTCTATTAAAGTGCTCAAATGAAGTGAATTGAAATAACTGTGCCAATCAAGTGTTTTTTCGTTGCCGCCAAAACTCCTTGATAAAGTCTTGGTAAGGTAGCCACTGCTTTACTACGACATAGTACGTAGGAAAAAAAAAAAAAGTCAACCAAAAATATTACTTAAGACGAGGCTGTATGGGCTCGAACCCTTTGCCTTCCCTAAAGGGAAAATTATAAAAAAAAAAAAAAAAAAAAATGCATCATATGGATGCGTTCAAATGTTTATTTTTATTAAAAGCTACGATACGAAACAAATGTCAAGATTGCATTTTTTTTTATAATTTTCCCCTTATAGGGAAGACAAAGGGTTCAAGCCCTTGAGTTACAAAGTACTGCATGCCATTCCACTGTGCTCGTCATCCTGAGCATAAGATGTTAAGTCTCATTATGTCCAGAAGTTACATTGGCTACAACGTCCTTTAAACCGAAACAACAAACAGTGCATGCATACTGCTGCTTGGCGGTAGAAATAGACATGCAGTAGTACCCACCCCGACTCTTACGGGCTCTTATGAGAGACCTACCCACCAGTAAATATTTAGTATTAATTATGTTAAATAAGAATATTTTAATTTATTTTAGTAAATAATACCTACGGAATACGGATAGTTAACCTGTTACTTTTGTGTTACAGTGATGCGCGCGCATCTTAAAATTTCACTCTCATATTTTTTTCATAACGCGCCTAAAGAAGTACAACTTCAAAAAGTAGGTACCTATTCAGTAAGTACATAGCATCACCCATTTTTCCCTTTTTAGTGGTAGGCAGCGGTGTATCACGGACACATTTCCCCAGCTATGTTAGCCCCCCTGTAACAAAGGGCGGGCCTATTAAACTATTTACTGGGAACACTTCCAGACTCCAAGCTGATACTGAATAGAATAACCTAATGTCACTACTCGACCCAGGATTGAACCCGAGATCTCGCTACTGTAGTCGAACCGTAATACAATTACACCACCGAGGCAGTCAGTTCGGTAAGTACTAAGAAATAATATTATAAGTAACTTTCTAGGTAGGTAGGTACTGAGAGTACCTAGGTTCTAGGTATTTTTAGAATTGTATCAATAGTTCTAGAAATCACCGCATTCAAATAAATACATTATTATTGTTCGTTGAATATAGATTTATTTGTAGGTACAAACAACAGTAGGTACCTATAAATACAACAAAATATCCTAAAAAATAATGCGAGGAAATATGCAAAAATTGACTTATTCTAAAAAAACTAATACAATATTTACTTACATAAATAGATTAGGCATATGTAGTAGTAATAGGTAACCTGGGTTCAATTCCCAGATGATAAAAATATGTCGAAATGCCTCCATCGAACAATTTCGGCAAGTAATGTTTGCGAAATCTACACAATGCTTTGCCCGACAAGAGAGTCGAATCCGAGACCTCTAGAACCATCTGTATACTCTACCACCAAACACACACACAAAAAAGGTCCTTGATTTCATCAAGTCGTTGAAGTATAACATCCTTGAAATACATTGGTTAACAGGGTGGTAATCTAGAAAACACAGACACACACACACTCACGCCTGTTATCCCCGAAGGGGTAGGCAGAGGCGCAACTAATGCACCTACTTTTTGCCGTTATTCCGTCCCATGATGTGATAGGGGGCGAGCCCATCGCCATATCAGGCACAAATTTCAGACTACGGGCGCTCTAAGTCACTGCGCTAACTAGTGCTCATTTAGTAGGTCCTGTACTACATACATAGTATCACGTCGTTTTCGATTTTCAGGGGTAGACAGAGGTGTATCACACCCACAATTCGCCAGTTAAGTCCAATGTAATAGAGGGCAAGCCTATTTCCACTTACCGGGCACATTTCCAGAATCCGGGCTGGTACTAAGTAGAAAAACCAAATCGAAAGCGGTACCTCAGCACTGCAGGCGTACTGTAACACAATGACGGTACCGAGGCAATCTAGTTAATAGTAGTAGGTAATTATCAATATATAAAACGTGCTATTCAGTGACGCAAGTGAGAATTGAGAATGTACATAATACCCTAAGTTATTACTACAGAAATTAACATAACAACAAAATGATAATAACGATTAAAATTCAACTACAAGAAATATGCTGACGAATCTGAATGTCATTCTGGTTTAGTTGTTATGTATTATTTTATGTGATTTTACAAAGGTCGACGATACATTCAAGTTCGTGTCAAAGCTTAAACGTGCATGCATGAATTTGTATAATTTTTTAAAGTTACATCTTTTAAAAGACTGCCTCGGTGGCATAGTTGTATTATGGTACGACTGCAATGCTGAGGTCTCGAGTTCGATTCCCGGGTCGAGCAAAGTGATATTGAGTTTTTCTGTTCAGTATCAGCTCAGAGTCTGGAATTTGTGCCCGATATGGCGATAGGCTCGCCCCCTATCACATCATGGGACGGAATAACGGCGAAAAGTGGGTGCACTAGTTGCGCCTCTGCCTACCCCTTCGGGGATAACAGGCGTGAGTGTATATGTATGTATGTATGTATGTATCTTTTAAAAGCTTTTGCTCGCAGCACAACCCGCATGTTTAGGTTTTCCGAGCTGAAGTAGCCTGTATCCTTTCTAGGATCTCAAACTATTTCCATACCACATTTCTTTGAAATTAGTTCAGTAGTTCCAGAGATTACTTCTTACAAACAAATCACAATTCATCTTTATAATGTTAGTATAGATTTCTCATACTACAAATAAAAACCCAAAGTAATACGACTACAGTTTTACTAACTTGACCTGTAGTAATTACTACTTATCTAGTTAATTAAATTTCATATAATCTAGCGGGTTTATTATCAATTAAACTTATCTAACATTTCTAATATATAAGGAAACAGATATTTATACATATGTCGACCCCAAATGTAATCCATGTGATTGAATTTCTTGTGGTCCATTATTTTAAACTTCACAACATTCGGCAATGCCTTATTTAATCTACGAACATTCTCTATCGGATTTACTCTGTCATTTCTCCCAATAAATAACGCAATACTCATCGTGACTGCACTCAAATTGTAAGGTGGCGTTGTCTCTGAATTATAAAGTCTTAAATTCTTCTCTCGACCATAATCATAATATACGAAATCTCCATTATTTGCAATCTGTAAAAAATGTTTTGCGTCCTTTTTCGATACGCTTGTCGGGAAATGTCCAATAACTACATAAAACATCTCAGGTTCTAATTCTTCTACGTCGTATCCGACGAAACTAAAAAACAATTCACCACAAAGTGCATAACCAACTTCGTATAGCGTGCAAAACTTATTTATTTCGAATCTATAAATAGAATTATCACCAAAAAGTTCCTCTTGATTGAATGTTGTTAGAACATGATCTATAACCGGACCTAACTTTATTAAAGTACTCACCGGTGGTTTGTAATCATTTAGATACGAAATAGGCCCTAATGCAATCATGATTTTAATTTTATCGTTGTACTCCGGTCTTGTTGCTCCTAATACGTAAAAAATTGTGTTCCCTTGAGAATGTCCAGCCGCACTCAGCTTATTCACACCAGTCCAGCTTAATATAAAGTCTATTAAGGCCGGTAGATCGTAGTAACCCATTTCGTGGAAGCTGAAGTCCCAGAATTTGCTGTCGTTGTCAGGATCTAAGGTAACATGACGTCGAGAGTACCTCGCTCCTCTGACAGAGGCCACCCAGACGTCGTACCCGTATTTCCGCAGGTAAACAACCAAAGAGGTATGTCCTCGAAGAAGATATGTATCCGCTGAGTCCAACACGCCATGTATCAGCAACACTGGAGAAGATTTGTTCCCAGGTATGTTGAAGAGCTTCAGTATATATCCATCTTCGGTGATCACGTCATGTTCTAACACTGTCTGTCCATATTTATTTCCTAGTTGCGTAAAATTAAGTAACGCATCTTCGGGCCTCTCGTGTGGCACGAATGTCTGATAAGACACCAAGATGTTGGCGAAAAATATTAGTAGAAACAATTGGATGGCATTTATGAACCTCATTCTCGCGAGAAATCACATTATAAACTGATTCACAAGACTGTATCAATATTGTTGTCGGCGTCAAATTTATAAACTATCCGTTACCGAGACCTTGCGCCAATGCAAGGTCCATAAAGAAAATTATAAAACTAGTTTTATAAGGAATACACGTCCGTATACAAAAGTGATAAACATCGAGATGTGTTGTATGTAAGCGACAGGTGTTTGGTTCACTAAATCCGTAAATAAATATAGATAAATACGCAGTATCTGATATAAAAAATATATAAAATAATCCTACTTCCTACTAATATTATAAAGGCGAAAGTTTGTAAGAATGTATGGATGTTTGGATGTATGGATGTTTGTTCCTCTTTCACGTAAAAACTACTGAACGGATTTCGATGAAACTTGGCACACGGGTAGGTCATGTCCTGGATTAACATATAGACTACTTTTCATCCCGGGAAAACATAAAGCGGGACTTTTATCCCGGAAAAACTTTTAAAGGCGGGCGGAGCCGCGGGCAAAAGCTAGTATAATATATAATAAACTTCTGATCCTGCATCCACACATTTGCGGCTAACGTATATCTACATGCACTTGTGGGATCGAACTCACTGCCTTCCATTTCGAAGCTATTTGCACATTATTCCACCTTTCAAAGTCTCACACCTTCTAGGCTTCAGTTTACGAATATTTATGCCCGGGAAACCAGGAAATTTGTTTTTTTTTTACTTTCATTAACCCAAAAGGCTAGACAAAGGCGCAACTTGTGCACGTATCGCTCATTTAGTATTTTTTTCCATCGGTAGTTAAATGTGGCAAATGTCAGCCTATCGCCTTAACTGGCATAAATTCTTTAGGTAACACCTGACATTTCCAATCGAACAAGTTACTCTTACAAATTGTTATTATTCATTCTGTAGTATGACCTGCGATTCAGTGCAACAATCTACCCAGTACCTACTTCCTCAACTATAACTAACCAATGTGCAAATTATTATTAATCTAGTATATTTCGTCTGTGGTGTATCTGGGATTTAATTAATCGCTGTCGATTATACCTAGCTTGACACAAGCACTGCACTCAATTAATTAATAGCTTATAATTTTAATAGCTTCCAACAAGGCTTTGGTCGAGTTAAGGTCACTAATGCTCATGTTTATGTAATCACGAATCATAAGGCTGTGGAACCAGTTTGAAAACATTTCCATCTTCAAAATTATGTCACATATAATTACAGACACAACTGAATCACTGATCTACAGAGCAACAAAACTATTTAGAACACCCGTTTCGCCTTCTATCCCCGAAGGTAGGCAGAGGCGCAACCTTTACACCCACTTTTAGCTATGTGTATACTGAGCAGAAATGACTTACCTTATTTCATAAGGGACAACTGTGAAGTAGTGTTGTTTGCAGATGATACTTCCTTATTATTTAAAATAAGTCGACATCAATCAATTCTTGACGATGTAAGTAATACTCTCTCAAAAATAGTGCATTGGTTTGGCGTTAATAATTTATTATTAAATAGTGACAAAACAAAATGTATTAAATTCGTCACACCTAATGTCAAAAAAGTTAACGCTAACATTTTTATAAATAGTGTCGAGTTGAGCCTTGTGGATACAACCAAATTCTTGGGTATCACATTTGACTCTAAACTTCAGTGGGGTCCGCATATATCTGTACTAGATAAAAAGCTGAGCGCCGCAGTTTTTGCAGTGAGCAGAATAAGCCAATTGACTGACATTGAAACAGCTAGATTGGTCTATTTTGTTTACTTTCATAGATTGATGAGTTATGGGATTTAGCTGTGGGGTGGTGCTGCTGACATTAATAGTATTAATACTATATTTGTTCTTCAAAAGCGAGCTATAAGATCTATCTACTCTCTAAGCTCTAGATGTTCTCTTAGAGAAAAATTCAAAGAAACAAATATAATGACAGTAGCATCACAATTTATATTCGCTAATTTAATTGTACGTACATAAGAATATAGAAAACTTTCCGAAAATTTGCGATATCCATAGCTTAAATACTAGAAGCAAAAATAACCTAGTTATTCACAGAACCAGGCTCCAAAAAATCAGCAAATCTTTTAAGGGTTACTGTATACACTTTTATAATAAAGTTCCCACTGAAATTAAGTGTTCAAACATTAGCAAATTCCAAACAGTTATTAAGCGAAAGTTATGTAATAAAGCTTATTACAAGATTTCAGAATACATAGAGGATAAAAAGGCCTGGGATTAAATATTTTCGTGTGATTTTCTTTGGAATCGTGTCTTTCGTTTCAACAAGCTTCTTTTGTTTTAATTTGTGAGCGGCTTCGGCATGACACTCCTTAACTGTCTGTGCCTGCGACGCGGCGGCGGCGTCGTGTGCCGGGTCGGTCACTTCCCTGTAACATGGTTGAGGAGGCCGATGGCTGGCACATGCGTCATACTCGTGAACGGTGTGTGGACTGGTCTGCCCTTTTACGCTTACTACATCTAAGTATCAGGGGTATATATTGAACTTAGATTAATAACAACATCTTGATGAATTTCAGACCAAATTATTAAATGATTCCTGAGAGGGTTAGGCACTCGTATAAGATTTTAAAATTTATTGCCTTTTTTGCGAGTATATAAATGAACTGCTCTAAACAAAAATAAAAAATATCATGTTATTTTTTCTTATTAATTGTATTTTATACCTTGAACTGATTTTGAAAAGAGCAACACTAGAGTTTCTTGCCCGTTCTTCTCTAGTGAGAACTGCTTTCCGAACTGGTGGTAGAGTTAATATTGACTGAATCTAAATAATGTATAACATTTTATGGGTTCGAATAAATTTATTTCATATTTCATTTCATTTCATTTCAGAAAAACCGAAGATCACTTTTGCCGACCCAGGATTCGAACACGCAACCTCAGAGCGCTGTTAAACCACACGCGCAATAAAACTATGCCACCAAGGCAGTCCAGACTATCCAAAACGGGGCCGTAGCCAAGATGACTTTCTTCTTTCGTTGGGATATGCCATTACCATTTACCACACATATTTACTATTTTCTGTTAGCGTCAACGATAATAGAAAGGCATCTTAGAGACTGCCCCAGGGATGCTGAACCAATGGCACGCATGCCAATGAAGACTATAAAATAATTCAGGCATGCTAATACTCCGATAACAATTGAAAAAGTATGCCAACAAAACAATAAACTTTTCCCACCTCTGATAAAAAAAAAAAATGAAACTAAAAAAAAAAAAAAAAACTAAACTAACTAACTAACTTAGAACTTAATAAAAATGCATGCAAGACTTGAACTATTTCTGAACTAGGTCAATATCCAAATAACTGCCTACATTTCCCTAAAATGGATGTAGGCCACAGGATGCATATAATATTATGCATTTGGGACGTGATCATAGATAGACATCTTAATATGTCTCATGGTCACGAGCGCAGTGAGTACGCGGCACGCAGCTTACTTTATAGTTCGAATTACGGGTGTTGTTGATATTGTTTTATATAAGAAGCTTGCTCGTCTCATCTTTGATTTGTATAAAAAATGGGATGTTAAAGATACTTCCGATTTATTTGCTTATATTATTTAATTAGGATAATTCTAATGAAATGGTCTAAACGCCAGACAACTAATATAGACAGTGACATGATGGCAATAAGCAATATTTATTTTTACATATTATGCCTGTCAAAAATGACCTATGGAGTAATGACGATATCGGCGTTCCATATTTTTGTAAGACATTGCAAATAATAAAATTACTTCGAATGAGATCTATTACAAGCGTAAGTACTTATAAATTTATCAGATGCTGAAAGGTCTTGCGGCGATTGTCGTAAACTCATTCAGTTCGCTGGTACTCGGAAATTGCACAGTTTTAAGTAGCATACCACATTTTTTTGGCCTGTGGAGAGAAATAAATTATGTAACAACACCAAAAGAGGTGTGCATAAACCAGTTTTCTGTATTATTTTTACATTTTATAGAGGACTTTATAACGTGAACTGCTTTTGCTCGCAGTTTTTGTGATGAGAAGGTATTCTGAAAGTCGCGAATCCAATTAAAAGTACAATAACCTTACAGAAGAAGTGGAGTGTGTTTTTCCGAAGTCTAATATTACAATTTGAAACTCCACAGATTCTTTTTAAGGGAAAAATTAATAAACTTAAAATTGGTAGGTAAACTTTCCAACACTAGAATTCTGTGAGCGTCAGTCAGCTCGTAGCTTGATGTAATTTTCTCTGAACACAAACACTCAGTCGACCATGAGCCTGAACCAGCGACTATATAACCCCTAGACTCCTAATAACAGACGATCGGCTTCGGGCAACACATCTGACAAATAGATCCAATGTAGCTTACCGTTCAAAATCTTCAAGTCAGTTGCGACCACAACTGTGAGCTGTAAATACTTCCGTGTTTGCGAATAAATAACTATTGTAATGAAACCGTGCACAATAAAATGGTGTGGTATAAATAGCCATAATTCAAATTTTCAGAAAAATGGCATTACATTTCACAGGTAAGGCAATAACGACACATAATCACATTTTATTTAATATTTTACGGAGTTCATCTTAGACTGGCCATTTGAGTGTTTACGCGCCATCTTGTTATATTTGCATCTCTTTCCGACGAAAGTACTTTTTACATTTTCTATTTCGTTTTGTTTTTTAACATTAAAAGTAAGTGATACACCAAAAAGACTTGTCGATAGTTCTATCGATAAAATTAAAAATAAAAGAAACTATCGCCCGAATACTCAAACGCTACTCAACTAATTAATTTATCTGAGGCCTATTTAATTTTAACAGGCTTCTTATTTTAAATGGTTAGTTCATTAGTAATAGTTAATTCATTTTAAAAATGATTAGGATATATTTTTGACTAGCGGTATCAGAAATAAATGTTATTAGGATAATTTTTTATTTTGTTTGTTGATTATAACGATTGTTTTGAGTTATTCTTTGTGTTATTCCTACAAGTCAGCTCAAATATTCTTGTTAATCGACATTAACAAGAATATTTGAGCTGACTCATCGACATGAGACTCATCGACATGAGACTTACTAAGCGCCATCTGTCATTCGATAACATAAAGAGTATCGTTAAAATATTAATATGTTTCATAAATAATAATAATATTACTATAAAACTTTATTACATAAAAGTAATATCGATAAAAAAATCGTGTTTTCATTTGACTCGTCCTATCCCTATGCCTATGTTTCCAAGGTTATATAATGCGATAAGGTGTTGGAAGAACCAATCATAATGCAGTACCCCGCTTCCTCAAACCTCAGGTAGTTGACAGAATTAATTTGAAGAGAAATATTGAACATTAGGAGTCTAGGGGTTATATAGTCGCTGGCCTGAACAGTAATGCTCACTTCACCATGAAAATTTACGGAGAGTGGGATATAATTTTTAAGCCATATTAGAGTTCATTTTCGCTGAGCCTTAGGGTAAAGTAGGGTAATACCGGTCAGGTGACAATACCGGTCACCACACTTTCTTCATAGTAACAGTGTTTACGCGTACATATACACACATAGCGGGTAGCACGAGTGTTCCCGACGCCAACGCACCACCCTTCGCGCAGTTGCGGTCATGCGTTGTTGAGAACCACACGTCAATTTATTTCGCGCCCATGTTTTGTTATTATTTGGCCGCGGAATATAAGAGGTAAGTGTCATTATTTATGTGTTTCTTCTTTTGCCAGTGACAGTTTTAGTTATTCAGTTACATAGCTATTCATGTAATGATAGATTTCAAGCAAAATGTAACGGGTTTTTAAATATATTATTGTTAATTAAAAAAATGTACAGGCGGCCAATGCCGGTCACGCTGACCGGTATTACGCGCAACGCAATCATTGTTTTTTTTTCAGTTTCATTCTGTTTTATTTTAGGTTTCTTTACAGGATGTCGGGAACTCGGAGAAGGAGCTAAGGATTGAAAGAAAAATGGAACCGAAATGATTTGAAAGGGGCATTCAAACTTGTTGAAGATGGAACAGATATAAAAGAGGCAGCTCGGACTTGTGGCGTCGCATTTTCAACTCTCCAAGAAAGACTGAAACACAATAACTGTGAATCACCATCTTTGCGAAGAATACCAAACCATTGTCTCCCTTCAACTTCAGGAGTCACTGCCAAATATATTTTATCAGTTCCGAAGAGACCGCCAAAAAAAACGAGGGCTGGGTAATGGGTTTCCCTCGGAAACAATTCGCAACAGTCCTCATAAGCACTCCTAACAAGGAAGCTTTGCAGGAAAAAGAAGTGAGAAGAGCAACTAGGGAAAAGAAAAAGGAAAAACTGATCCTAAAACAACTGTACGAAAAAAGACAACAACGAAAAGATCAGCTAAATTTGCTATCAAAAGGTGAAGAGAAGGGTTCTCTAAGATAAGAATAACCATTAATCTTCATCAGACTCTGACGTTGATATGGTTTATATGGGCGATGGTGACGAAGATATTGATGTTAAAGACGAGGCAAAAAAATGCATGTAATGTGACGCTTACGGCCACAATAACGAGCTTTGGTACAGTTGCATTCAGTGTGAGGGTTGGGCTCACGTTCATTGCACGGTTTTTGGGTCCCCCAAAGACTACGTTTGCAATTTTTGCCGCTAAAACGTTAGACCGGTATTGCCAACCTGCCGACCGGAATTACCCGCCATATCTGGCAATACCAGTCAAATCTATATTTTTTTTAAAAGTTCATTGTACAAATATTTTTATTAAGATTGATCTCAATGGTTGTGATTACGTTAGAAGAATACTTTAAGTTTATATTGGGTGTCAGAATCTTAAATAAATTTGGTTATTTACTGATTTAAAGGTGATTTAGCTTAAGTGACCGGCATTACCCTTTCTTACCCTACCCTGTTTCCTATTGTTCCATTTCCTTATTGGCTTGATGACCGGTGCATGTGTTTTGGGTTTTTCCGTAGTAGCTGGTCTCCGAGCAGGCATCCTCTTCATGATGGGAAGCAAGTCATCATTAAGTATGGGATTCGGCAGATTGTCTATTGCGTACCAGTTTACCCTAAAACAAGAATATTTCTTTATCTCCAAAAGCCAGTTACATTAGACATCTGAGCAGCTAACTTTTTGTACCTATGTATGTTGCATGGTAACGCAGTAAGATTAGAGACGATTCCGCAAATAAATACATATATCAGGTATATAGATGTTTATAAAATGTAATTATTTATTTTTACTGAGAATTTTTGCGGGAAAGAAAGAGGAATCATTTCTTAGAATCAGCAGTGGACATATTCTATTCTTATCAACAGTATTTTTTTTTATTCAAATTATGTTATAAGTACAAGGATATAACATCGTCTTACTCGTCTTGAATTTGGGGTATATTGTTATGGTCGCCAGTTCTAAGTGCTTGGAGGAATTTGTACAGCAGATAGTCTTTCGTCGGGTCCTTGGGTTTCACAGGGAAGGATCCAAAGTCGATATAATTCACATCCTGAAAAAAAAACAGTCACTCATAGTGCTACACCCAAAGAAATCTTCGGTTGTGAATCCTTGATTTACTGAATGAAGATTGAAGACCAGCTGCCATTATTATGTATTGCCATTCAAACCCCAGACCTACCGGTCGACAGCCTACAAAGGTTGCGATTAAAGCTAGAAGGTTGCACAAAATAATCATCTATACTTATATATTACTTAATATTATAAAGCTGAAGAGTTTGTTTGTTTGTTTGTTTGAACGCGCTAATCTCAGGAACTACTGGTTCGAATTGAAAAATTCTTTTTGTGTTGAATAGACCATTTATCGAGGAAGGCTTTAGGCTATATAACATCACGATGCAACTATTAGGAGCGAAGAAATAATGGAAAATGTGAAAAAAACGGGGAAAATTATTCATCCTTGAGGGCTTCCATTGCGTGCGCTGCGAAAACGGTTCAAGATACCAAAAATATATGTATGAAAGAATTATTTCTCTTGAAATGATCTAAATAAATGTCCGCGACAGTATATGTCTATCTTTTAAGATTAACTCACTAGAACCGTTTTTATGGTAGGTAATCAAATTTGGTCGAAATTAATGCATTATTTGTTAAAAGTTGTATCAACGTCATAGTCATAGAGTGATTCAACGGGAAGGTTTTTATGTACTTTTAGCCCGGAAAAACTTATTAACGCGGGCGAAGCCGTGGGCAAAAGCTAGTAATATTATATACAGAAAGTCATTTTAAAATACATCCGCATGATCCAGGAATTACGTACGAAATTTCACACATTTCCGTCCATATAATGAAACCTTCATAGCTAAATACAAACCAGGTCAGTGTCTAGGTCAGCTCCAAGCGGGTAGAGGTTCGCAGAAGCTTGGTACTTCAATACACAAGCCCATAGCACACACAGAGCGCCTCGGATATGAATCATTCTGAAATTAGAGTACAAATTAATTTAATGATTTCGATGATTGTGATAAATCATTTCCGTGAATGCTCGACATTAAAATAAAACTATTAAAAATTGTTTACTACAAAGACATTTAAAGTTTGTTTGAAACCTGTGAAAGAGTTCCTAACTTTGTTTAATATTGACTCCCAATGTGACAAGGCTTTTTTTATTATACATACAGTCATACATACATTCAACCATGAATTCAAAACCTTAAACCTAATTACCTGTGTTTCGCACTACAGGTAACAAAATGTATTTTTAGGATGTGAATTATATCGACTTAGTATCTTTCATGGCACTTAATGGTCACGGGGGGGACTGACAATTGTTTGTGTCAATGTTTAGAAGTGGTCGAGCCGATAACTTATTTATTGAATGAGCCACCTCGACCAGGGTATAACACTATCTCACAGAAAACCGATGTCAAGTTACTATCAGGTTCTTATACATACTCCAAGTTACTATCGCTTGTCCCTGTAAAGCTAGCTTCCCACGGTCCGTGATATATCGCGGACGGACGCGGACGCGGATACCGGCGCACCGCCACAGACGTTCTGCGCTACCACGGACGAGACCCTTCCCACGGTGTGTCGTGCGAGCTGGTCCGCGTCCGTCCGCGATTTACGGACCGTGGTAAGCTAGCTTAATGACGACACGCAGGAATAGAGATATTAGTGACAAGTTGTATGAACATGGAACTAATTTCTGACCTTGAAGTGACAATGTAAATCGGGTAAGAATTCCAATCGCGCGAATATCAGTGACCGTAAACAAGGTCACTCATTCACACACTCACGGCTTTTATCTCCGAAGGGGTAGGCAGGGGCGCAACTAGTGCACCCACTATTCGCCGTGCATATTCCGTTTCCTGATGTATTAGGGGCGAGCCTATCGGCATATCAGGGACAAATTCAAAACTCTGGACTGATACTGATTTGAAAAAAAACAAAATCACTGTGCCCAACCCGGGATCAAACCCGAGACCTCTGCATTGCAATCGTACCGAAATACAATTACGCCACCGAGGTAGTCGTTTTAATGAAAAATATCTTTAAACGAGTAATTCTTGTATGTATATAATCTAAATCTCGGAAAATTTAGTATGCAGAGGGTTTCGGGGGCGATAAATCGATCTAGCTAGGATTCGTTTTTAGAAAATGTCGTTTTATCCTTATTTATCCGTGTTTTATTAACTTAAACATAAATATGACTCTTCCTGACATCTATTGGTGAGTAAAAATATGTATTTTTTTAAATTATGATCAACTAGCTGCTTTAACGACACTCCAGTAGATGGCGTTGTTAAGCAACACTAAGCCAATGAGTGTTTGGTTTGATGTTAGGCCAAGAAAATCAATTGTTTACTTACAAAAATATTATTCATATTTCATCAGTATGCATTTGTTATTTAAATATAATTTATAAAAAACATAATTTACCAAAAATAAAACTACCGAGCAAAATCGGACATCCAGGCACTTAAACTTATAGCATATATGTAATTTGAAATGTTGTAATTGTTCACCTAGTTATGTGGCTGACTGTATTTATTTATTTATTTACTATTCATAGGAACATCAACAGATTACACATAACAAACATTGCTACAGTTCACTTATTATACAGGGTCATTTTGACATTGCGTTAATAAATGAAACCACATACTTATCTCTTTGAAAATGACGCTTTCCATTAAGTTATTTTAAACATAGATGTAAAATAAAAAAGTGTAAGTTTCGAACAAAATAAATATCAATAAAATGTTACTTTAAATTTACACGCCATAATGCCACTATGACTGCTCGAGGAGAATTCGTCGCAGCAGCAACATTAGGTATACTTTCAGTCAGAAATACACTTACGGACACACCATATTCGCACTTAAGTACAAAATGATAAAAAAAATTGAATACTACAACCAAGATTTTCGGCGAAAGTATTCGTTATTCATTGATAATTTTTAGCACGATGTTAGCAGAGGTATAGTTGAATATGTGGTTTCATTTAGTAACGCAATGTAAAAAGGACCCTGTATAGCTACTATTCTTATGTGCTTACCAAATAAAGATGTACCAACATTCACAATTTTATACTTTTACAAACAGCTGTAAACTTTTTGTTATCTAAGATTTAAACATTAATATAAACTATAATAGAAATAACATACAAATCATTTATAAAGACTAAGATTTTAAATTGCAATAAAACATACCTAAAACTACTTTAATAACCCCATATATACTATAAATATTATTCTATGTATTCAAATCGAAATTTAAAACTAATCCATATCTGTTATAGGTTCAGAGAAAAATAATTTAAACCTTTTGTTTTTGCATAATTTTAAGGAATCAGAGAATATGTCTAGGTCAGGTAATTTTGTACATCAACAAAGATTCTATCCAAACCTACTCTAATTCTGGGCTAAATGATATTATCACTTACACATACTTATGTAAGCTCAAATTCTTATCCGTAAAAGAAAGGGGCGGTATTAATAAAGCAATCTCAAGTTTGAGTTACATCTCAAGTAGACATAATGTATTGAGCTATTCATACTACACATACATGACTGCCTCGGTGGCGTAGTGGTATTGCGTACGCATTACGAGTACGATTTGCGCGCTGAGGTCCTGGGTTCGAATCCCGGGTCGAGCCAAAAAAATTGTGACTGGGTATTTTCATCTTAAAATTTACTCAGTCGCAGCTCGGAGTCAGGAAGTTGGCGGTGTGATACCCCCGTGCCTCGGAAAGCACGTAAAAGCCGTTGGTCCTGCGCCTGATCTCTCTCCGGTCATGTCGGATTGCCGTCTCACCGGACTATGAGAGTGAAGGAATAGCGAGTGCACCTGTGTATTGCGCACACACTTGTGCACTATAATATCTCCTGCGTACCTGGCTGATCTCCGTTGAGATTGGCCGCCGTGGCCGAAAACTGGCTAGGAGGATTTTCATTTTTTTTTCATTTCTACTTGAGATGTAAGTCAACCTTGAGATTCATTTATTAATACCGCCCAAGGTCACCTAGTGGCGTGATTAGTGCAACAAGTAAGTAATACAACTACCAAAGAGCAAGGCTATAACGATGTTGGACACAATGTCCATCTCGGGAAACTCGAATAGGCACAAATGTATGTCTATCCTAGAAATCGAATCCTGTACTCGGATCACAGTTCAAATATGCAACGATATGACGATCGAAGCAATTAACTCAAACCCAAGTAATAACTTAGGTTTGAGTTAATTGCTTCGTTGACGCGTAATAACGCGTGACGCCAATTGCAGTAGTTGATAATTAACACATAATTCAATAAGCTAATATACACAAAATATCCCTATAACTTTATTGTTAAAAAATGTATTACCTGAACGCCGCCGCGGAGGTCCCGGGCTATTCCGACTCTGGAGATGCGACGCGTCAGACTGGGGTCAGCATCGCCCGTCTACCCTTATATAGGTACCTCCCCTGCAAGCTGCGTGCAAAACATCCCTCTGTAGCTATTAGTCTACACTCAAAATTCATATTTATTACTACGTTATAGAGACAAAGTTTGGATGCAAGAGATAATTTCAAGCACTAGTGTTCTGATTATGAAAATGTTGATAAAAGTTAGCTTAGAGTGCTATGGATTCGTCCTTAGGAGTTCGGGGGTTTTTTAACCCCCTGGTAGAGAGGAGCCGCAATGTAACATCGTGCAGGGACGGTCCCGGGCAGTTATCTTAGTGCAACAAGATACCCCAAGGCCATCCCGGATGCGCCGAAGAAGGCCACCGCAGGTTTTGGATGGTATGACGGAGTAGGATGTACATAGTGTTAGGGATTCAGTCCAATGCTCCCTCGGAGAAACCAACATAACCGTTCCACTCCCCCCCCCCCCCCGGTGGTGGTAGCGAAAACACGTTTTCTCCCTGCAAAAAAAGGGTGCTATGGATTCCATTTGGCTCAAGGACCAACATCAACGCAAGCAAAATTAAATACTCATTTAAAAAGATGTTACCATTATATTCTCCACTCAACTTTTCCAACTCAATACTTACCTAATTTGACAATATAAAGCTAATATTTCATGCCACCAGTGATAGTACCACTTATTTCGGAAGCTCAGAGAATCACATCATCATTTGGTATGACAATACCTACAGTTACGACCTACATCTTGGGGTCAAATAGCCACTCGAATTAGTAATTAAAATTCACTTGATGCAGCTCTGCCTACCCATTCAAGTAGGTATACAGATCTTGTAATATTTATCTGTCTCTAAATAGCTTGACTTAACGGCCTCGGTGGCGTAGCTAGTTGTATTACGGTACAGCAATGCCGAGATCGCGGGTTCAATCTCGGGCAGTCATATTCGGTTTTGTATCAATATCAGCCCGGAGTCTGGAATTTGTGCCCGATATGGCGATAGGCTCGCCCCCTATCACATCATGGGACGGAATACGTACGGCGAAAAGTGGGTGCACTAGTTGCCCCTCTGTCTACCCCTTCGGGGATAAAGGGCGTGAGTGTATATGTATGTAAATAGCTTGACAATTCAGAGTCTTGCTTACTAAGTATATCTTTAGACCTAATACTGGAGGTTTGAAAATACTACTATTAGGCAATTTATGATACACATAAACAGTCTCCATACTATAATTAACTCAACATATGAAAAAGCTAATCAATTTATATCTAGTCTGGGTACTTACTGAACAAGTAAATCTAACGCTAATAGAAAAATGGGTCTATATGGTTATTTTGAATTGATTACATTAATTTTTTATCATTACTCGTCGACGTTTACGTAAGAGGACCTGAGCAAAAGCTATTAATTACAAAATTACGTAGTTATACCTAAATTAATGAACTAAACGATGTTTGTACAGAATTCCGACAGCTACGAATCCTTAGGAATTAGGTAGCTTTACTATAATCGTTTTGTAAACGTTAATTAAATTCCATTCGAAATGAGTTTTATTTATTTCGAGAAATGTTTATTTTATAAATCTCTATGCTATTAATATCAGAGTGGGTGGATATTGTAAACACTCTATGAGGGACCTGCGTTATATATTTGTGACTATTATTATTTTTTGGTATCCTACTTTATTATAATCTAAATGGACCTGGTCAGCTTGGACAGGGAAGAAGCAGTGTTTGTATAGTAATTAAGATGTCTGGAAGCTCAAAATATAACCTGCTGCCCTTGCTTATAGCAAATGAAAGGATTAACGTTTCGTGTCCCCTAAGAAGAGTCTAGGGCCTCATAATTGCCAATACTCTGGCTACACCTTCAAACCTTAGAGCATTTTCAAACAGTAGGTCCAAATTACTTATGCACTGAAAAAGCTACAAATATTCCTATGTGGGAGACAAGTACCTAACCCCTTAAAAACTAATGTAACTTAGCTTTACTTTAGCTTACAAAACTAAGAAAATTACACACAGATAAACACACTTTATCCTAGATAGGGTAAGCAGAGGCGCAACTAGTGCACCCACTTTATGCCGTACGTAATACGTATTCCGTCCCATGATGTGATAGGAGGCGAGCCACACACTCCATACTCCGGACCGATACTGAATAGAAAACCCCAATATCACTTTTCTCGACCCCGATCAAATCCCAGACTTCAGCAATACATTCGTACCGTAATACAACTACGCCACCAGGCCAGTCATGTGCATATCTGCACACAAGTATGTAAAATATGTTAACTATGCAAGGTCTGCATGGCATCAAACCGCACTACATTATTACGTCATTGGTCATACAAGAGAGAAACCTTTCCTACTAAGTCCGCTGAATGCCTGCGTATTTGAAAATTTGCCCTTCGTCTAACCCTAAGTAACACTTTAATAAAGCCCGTCGCACTGTGGGACGTCCCCATAGAAAGGGCGTGACATGAGTATCTCTCTTACATATCTTATGATAACTCAACAACGGAACAACGTAAAGATTTGATTTTTTTTACGTGTATTATTGAATAGTAGACCTATCCATTACCAATGTAGTTTATTTGAAAAATACTGATATAACTATGAAAAAAAATACTGAAATATGCCTATATTTTAGGGGAGTTTAAAACCAAATTAGGGATAGATATACAATAATTTGACATGATTGCAATTAAACAGGTGAAATACAATACAGTATAGGGTATATTTTAACCTAATTAATGAAAAATAGACATGTCTTAAAATCGCCTAAATTTACGATCTCAAGGACTTTGCTCAAAAGAAATTGTCAGGCGTTTCCTAACACTTTAAAAAACTTATTTCGAGTAATATTATTATATTAGGATGGATTAAAATGGCACAACAATTGAAAGCATAATGTTAAAAATTATTTACACCAACCTACTTGATTGCTTTCGTGTAATATCAACACCTGATGAAATATTCATAATTCACAAAATGTAGTCAGCTTGATGAAAAATGTAGATGCTCTGACATTTTTATCAGGCGTGTGACCTATTTTGTTAATTTTCTTCGAAAGGGGGACGAGGGGGGGTACATAATGTTCTAGCAAAATTTCCTACTTACTCTGAACTATCAAACACAGGTATCATTAGGTCGGGGTTTCGTGGCGTTTTTATTATATGACAGATTTTATCAAACACATCGATTACTTTTTTAAACTTTAATTTAACCATAAAATAAAGCGTCTTTTTAAAAAGAAACAGTTGCATTTATATAAGTGTATCCTATTAAACCGTTTTATTTATAAAATACTTCTCCAAACTATTGCGAATACCACAAATATCTTTCTTAAACAGTGAGGTCATTTTCGACAGTGTTCGATACTTCAACTTTGATGCTATATATTAGGTAAAATAAAGTGATTAGAGGGGTGAAAATTATAAAACTTGAAAGGTCATATTGTCCCCTTTCCACAATGCATTTCAGTTTCCAGTTATCAGACATTCAGTACTACCGGTACATGTCACGCCCTTTCTATGGGGACGTTCCACAGTGCGTCGTAGTGTAAATAGTTGCGACGCAATAAAACGCGAGCGACTAATTTGTGTATTTAATTAACGTATTCTGATAGGTAATTTGATTTTAATTAGAGTCTGCGTAAACATTTGTTTACATGGAGAAATTCAGCGACATTTAGCAGGTTATTTATCATGAAACGATACCTAATACGTTGAATTTTTATTTATTAAATATTAAACTACAGAGTAAAAGACAAATCAAAATAGCCGCAAATAACAACGATTTACCTCTGTCATTTGAAGAGTTTTCGTTGTGCTACCCAAAATATAATAAAAAAGGGACCACCAAAGTCTTCAACGCTGGTAATCTAGATACAGCTAATTAGCCCATACTTAAATTCACCATACAAAAAGTGTACATCAATCAATATTCTATTTAAACACGACTTACCATCCATACTTACCATTAACATCGCATTTGGTCTCTCTGGTGCGCTTTCGTAAGATTTTTAGTCCGGAGAAAGACTTGTACACAGCCAAAGGGAAAAAAAATTGATAATAAAACAACAAATAAACATATAATTACTGTATTAAATACAAATCTCATGGCACCACGACAAGGCACGTCCGAAACTTATTTACACACACTCCGCGTAATCATTGCGCAGAGGTTCCCAAAAACGCTCGCCCCTCAAGACAAGTGGCTGGGGGGCGTCAACAATTATTTAAATAATATAAATATGCCACACCCTGATGCCTCATTTGACTCGTGACGATGATTCATGCACGAATATGACTATAAATTATGAGTAACAAATATACTAGACTATTCTGTTAAATAGACTATTCGTCTGTACTCGGCAAGTATCTAATTCAGGGGTAACAAATAAATGAAAAAGTGTTCCGTGCGCACACACACATTCTTATCATTGACATCTGTCGTATTTAAACAAATACGACCAAAAGACAGCTAGTATTTGTCATTTACGCATAATGTATGAAAATGTCCTACACTTTCGAATCTGTAGATTGTTTGTGACAGTGGCTAATCTATACTTATTTAAATATCATTGGGGGGCGTAGCCTCCATTCAATAAATTTCAAGTACGATCGGATATAGTTTACTTTATCTCTACACAATAATCATTATGATAACATTGATGGTAAATTTGCTGCAGGTCATTAAAGGTAACCGATTGCTTTTTGACTCTATGATCACAAGAATGATGATCTTAGCGATTACGAACCGCTATATTCGGTTGCTTATCTATACTAATAAAAAGCTGAAGAGTATATTTGTTTGGTTAAACGTCGTCATCTCAGGAACTACTGAAGCGATTTTGTAAATTGTTTCACTAATACGAACCTACATTACTCCAGAGTGCTATACGCTATTTTTAACCCAGATGTTTTTTTTTATCCCAGAAACACTGTTTGACGCGGGCGGAGCCGCGAGCATAACCTACTATATTACAATATACATTGATTGACATATCGACGGCTCCCAAGAAAAAAGTCGTATATGCAAAATGAAGCTTTTCAGTAGAGTGCTTTGAAAGTCTAAGTTAATTGTGAAAATCACAAGTTATAGTGAACAAAACATTATATTCTATAGGGTTCAGTAACAACTTTGAACTTAATGTGTGAAAATAGCACTAATTCGCACATGAATACAAACTAACGACTTTCAAAGCGCTCTACTGAAAAGCTAACATTTTGCATATACGACTTTGTTCTTGGGAGCCGTCGATATGTTCATAGGTGTAATATAGTTGGGACGAACTGTCGCAAGCATATCATACCCTCCGATCTAATCTCATTAATTAACTGTAGGGGTTTTAAGAGTAGTACATTATTTTGTATTGCGTAAACATTGTTCTATGGCTTTTGCGCGACGATTATAGCCCACACTACCAGTTCAAGTGAATTATAAATAAATAATATCAAGCCCCTGTACTTTGGATTATAATTACGTTGGTTTATTCAAATGTTGGGAACCTCTGCATAGTTCGTTGTAACAAATAACCTAATACTGACCTAAAAATAAATAACTACATTTGTATTTAACTCACTGTTAAAACATAATTTCTATACATTAAAACCTATAAAATCACAATCAAAAAATAAATTATACAATACAATGTCAATCAATGAAACCAAATGTAACAAAATAAAATCATTGTTCGAAATATTTATAAAATAGATTTTAAACATATTTTCCCAAATTAATTTTAAATTGCCTAAAACTCAAAAAGGTTTTTTCGCGCCAAAAATCTAAATTTCAAAACTTGAAAGCTCTTTAGATTCTATCTTTGATTTACAAATATTTCGAACAAATTGCACATAAGTAAATATTTTCACAATTTGAGCAGATAACACGCTCGTTACTAATACTTAAAATTATTTTATTATGAAATCTTTGTATAGTTACAAATACCGTGATGTATGTGTAAGCATTAAATTGTTTATTAGGCACTTATTTACGTATATTTTACAATAGAATTCACATTCTAACAAAAAAAATTCAAATGTCTTCCACGTGAACGTCGAAAATAAAAGCCTTGGCCCACATTAGCCATACTATTATATTTTAATAGCCCAGTGGCAATTTTTTTTTCTTGAATTGACATTTCACAAATATTTCAGATTTTCCTAGGACAAACATTTGCAAACGCAATAAAAGATTTACTTCTATATCTACATAATAAATGCGAAAGGTAATTTATAAACAATTTTAATAGAATTTGGTATGTAGGATGTAAATAATATTTGAAAAAAGTATCTAGGGCCTAGAATTCTACATAATCCAAAAAACAACTAGGACAAAGCCGAGAGCAAAAGTAAGACTTCAATGTGTGAAAACACACATTTTCCTTAACAGTACACTATTTCCCTAAAAATAAACGTTTATTGTTAGAATTTAGTTTATTCAATATTTTGCAACCCATTGGTATCAATTGTACAAATGATAAATACAACGCATATGCGTGTAACGGTGAAGAAAAAACATCGTGAGGAAACCTGCATACCTGAGAAGTTCTCTATAAGAATTTTGAAGGTATGTGAAGTCTGCCAACCCGCACTAGACCAGCGTGGTGGACTAAGGCCTAACCCCCTCTCATTAGCAGAAGAGGCCGGTGCTCAGCGGTGGGCAGTATATAATACAGGGCTGGTATGGTACGTCACGCCACACCCAAAACCGAAACAAACGTTGATGTTTAGACGCGGGAATCGAACCAGTGGTCGCTGGTTTCATAGCCAGATCGTCGCCCACTGAACGAATGAAACTGTTAAATAACAATACTGGCAATAAACGTTTATAACGGGTTCTTAATTTAAAAAAGCGTTAACAATTAAACCTATCATATTATCACTCTAATGTAAGGCGTTTCGGTTTACAATTAATAGCACTTCGTTATAACGGTTTTAAAATAACAGTTATATAAGTTAAAACTTGTTATATTCACAACACATTTAATATGGAATATTTAAATTAGGATTTTCACATTTGAGACCAATGTTGATGGCCAGTCTGAAGTTAGGTGCTCACCCGTCTATATTATCTTTATTTGGTCGCTAAAAATAGCAGTAACGTCACGTGTTACTAACTTCAAATCGGTCATAAACATTGGCGTCATTTGGATACAAATTACTATAGATTTTTTATCTTGATTGATATCTGTGTGGGCATTATTCATTGACACATATAATTAAATATAATATAGGCTATCTAGATATCATCAAAATAATATTGGAAACTAATATTTGAGGGTAATTAATTTTTTTTTTTTCACCCTTATCAAAAAGTCTATATGTTGTGTATTACATTTTCATAATATGGTATTCACATTAAAGTATATTTTTGTACGCATAAATGCATCGATTCACAAATTGTAGTTTTGCACTGTTCAGAAAAAATAACCACATAAACTAATTGTATTTTTTTTTATATCGTTTCAATCTATGAAGTTCGGTACATCGATTCATTAAAATGTTTACAATCGACTAAAATTATTGTTCGATGAATTCTATCAAATCAGCAAATTAAAAATTAAAATAACCAAATAATCGTGCGCACCATTTATCAGTGGTACTAAAATTAATTTTGCACTTTTATTTGTATTAAAACAATTTTTACGATCCACATTTCTATAACCTCGAACTCCAAAACGACATGGTTTTCTTATTAATTTCACAAACCGAATTCCACGTGGGCCACATCACGAGCAAAATTTTTCAATAACTAAATGTTTCTAAATGTTTAAAACCTCACCGCAATTCATATCGTGTTAACTTTTATTTCTTTCAATCTACCAACTGCAGCATGTGAGGTGACCTCACGCCCTCGCCGAAGCGGGGTGGTAGGTGATAACGTCGTGCGCATGCGTGAAGGGCGGCGAGGTGGGTGACGCGGCGGGTGACGAGGGTGACGTGGCGGGCCGCAGCTGTAGCGCACGCGTCTTTCCACCGAGCGTACAGCGCGTCGTCGCACCGCTCTCTACCTCCACTGATACTTCCGAATTGGTTAACCTACGAAGAAAACATTTTTTTTTGTGAAGGCGCTTTTAAATACCGGGTGGAAGGGAAACGCTCTCGGAAACGAATACAGGTGATAGTATTGGTGATTCCTGACGTGATGGCACTAAAAAAATCGCGATCGCATTGTTACAATTTTAGTAGGATTTTCTCAAATTTCTGTACAGCTTCACGTATGAATAGATAAATCAAACTATTATTCTGAAAAACATAGAAAAAAGGTCAATATTTCAAAAAAATCGTAATGAAACACGTACATCAGCTGACGCGTTAACGACCGCGGGCCGGTGCCGGCGCAGCGCGACGGCCGCCCAGTTCTTTGTACGCTTTACATTGCGCGCGCATGAATTACGGAAATACTAAAATCGTAAGTATTATCGCTTAGCTTTGCAAATGAATATAGTTTTTCGTTAATGTTATGGTTCTTCTCTCTTACCGTTCCGGTATAGAGAGCGTTTCCCTTCCACCCGGTATACTACAGCAGTTGATCTGCATGTCTAACTTGAAGTCAGTCACGAGTTGGTGCAACTACAGTGATTTCAGACAACTATGCGACAGGTGTCGTTTTGCGATCGGTTTTAGAACTGATGAAAGAATTTACAATCTTGAAGCGGCAAGTAGCTCCAGTGGTTATTCAAACTTCAGCTCGTTATAATTTTAACATAGTCAGAAACAAAAGTTCACAATTACACAAATACCTACATGTGATATCTATTGGCCAGGACGCCGAGTAACTCCCCCACGAGGTCAGGCTTAGCCGTAGGTGGCGAGGGTTGTGGCACCACCAAACCCACCACCAGATCGTTCTTCGCTGATGGTATGCTGATCACCACCAGCTGCACGTCGGTGCTCATTATGCGGATAGCGCCGACCTGGAACAATATGTTTTAACGTAAGTGTTGCTAGAGCAATAAAGATTTTTTTGGAAATACACAACCTTTAGTTTCATAGAAAAAAGACATTAATTTACCGTCTAATTGTGTCAATTTTTGACAGTATTGCATCTCAGATTTTTTGTAATACCTTGTCCTAATAGGGTGCAATCTAAATCCTTCGACACAGGTTAAAGTGTTATAATTATAATTCAAGAACACTTTTCCTATACTCCTAGTAAAATATCAATCCTACATCTACTAAACTAGCAAGAAAACTTGTAGAAATCGACATTACATTGGGGTTATTTTTTCGTGCCATATAAAAATAAGAACTTCCGAGTCTAAACTCAGAACGATCTACTCACGTCAGTGATGGGTGTCGGTTTCTTGAGCGGTTTGAAGCTGTGCGCGTCCAGTTTGTAGATGGCGGAGTCCGTGATGAGCAAACAACGCTCAGCCGCCTTGTTGAACCGGTTGAACTTGTGGATCTTACACGAGAACAGAGCCCGGGAGAACTGCTGAGACTTCTGCATTATAGCTATCTGGGCTTTGTATACACCTGTGGTTTCGAAATAATTGTTATAGAAAATGCGGAATAAAACCGGCTCGAAGGACCAAAAAATCTCAATACAAAATTACTTATTAACATGTGGCATGGGAAATAAAAATATATTTTTTTAATTAATTTTTCGACAAAATAAGTTCAAAGGTAATACAGCCAAGTCATACAAATTAAAACAAATAGGGGAGGCCGGGGCTACAATTAACAAAAAAAGGATTTTTAGTTGTAGATTAGTGATTATTCAATAGCCATATTTGATTATTATGTTATATGATGATTTAATTATTCAGGTATCGTTTAACTATCTCAAATTAAACAAAACAAAAACGATGACGTAAATAGAACTCTTTTTCACAAAAGAGTCAGTTGTTAATTCTTACCTCACGTTCGGGGCTAGAATTAACAGGTCGAGGGTAAGTATTAACAGAAGGGGTAACAATTAACATAATGATATGCTGACTCATGTAGAGGATAACAAATATATTTATGACCACAGAACAGAGATAGAGATAGAACTATAAAGTGGGCGTAACCTTTGATACACTAGTTTAGAATGCAGTACAAACTCACTGTTTGAACGGTCTCAGTCGTCATTGCGCATTGTCAAAGGTTTAATGATTGGAAAAAATATTTAAAAATATTAAAATGCCCTATTATGCTATTCTGGAATGCAAAAATAATAGCCGTACCAAAAATGTGTCCCACGGAGGTATTTCGTACCATCGGTAAGTAATATTTTCTGGTATATTGCTATTTAGTTGAAAAATGTATCTTGATTTTCTATGTCAAACATGACACAAAAATTACAATTTAAAATGTTCCTTATTCTTTTCACTATATGGTTAATTGTCGCAAACGAAAATCAGTTGTTCTAGAATGATTTGTCACCAATTCATAATGTCATCGCTACTCAATTAGTGCATGCGTGGTCGATAAAATATTATCGATAATTATTAATTTTTCACTGAAGCGTTATGTTATGCAGAAAAGTACGAAAAGTTATCTGATGCATGATCCGCTTGTGATGCATAGCTGTGGTCGATATAATAATTAATTAATGAAACAATACTAGATTGTTAATTTTCAGTTTTCCAAAAGATCAATTTATTAAGGAAAGTTGGATCAATGCTACGGGAAGGTTAAATTGGTTTCCTTCCAAATTTTCCGTAATATGTTCAGAACATTTTGTAGAAGATGTGTAATGTAAAAAAAAGGGGAAATCAATATTTTAAAGTGAATGCAGAAGCTCATATAAATATTCTAATTCATCAATCAATAAGTAATTATAAGAAAGCCACACACCATAATATTTATTTTATTGTTTTATTTTACTACATAAATTTATTAAAAAAACTATAGGTTATTATTTCAAAATACCCTTTTTAATCTTATCTTACTTCTTGTCTTATTTTAGTAATATCATAAATGCAAATGTTTGTGGAAATTTTTGGATCTCTGTATGTCGGGATGTTTGTTTGGTTTGTATGTTTCTTAGAAGTAAACTCAGACATTTGGCACACGAGTAGATCATAATACCCTTTTTTTTCGCGGAGAAAGTGACTTATTACTATCACCTAGCCTTTCAAGGGAGGCGACTGAGTGGTTTTGTTCGGTTCACCGTGCCTTACGACCCAGCGTTGAGCCATCGGGCCGAGTCCCTAACCTATGTACAACGCACGGCATGCCAACTAAAACTCTGCGGTGGCCTTCTTCGGCGCATTAGGGACGGCTGCGGGTTTCCCCGGGCTAAAGTGTCTAAGTTGTCGTCCGCAGCCAGATCATAATACCCTGGATTAACACATATAGGCTACTTTTATTCCGGTAATTTGCTCCCATGGGATATAATGGATATTTTTTCTATGCGTCGTACTGCGTTTTAGGGGCTTTTCTAACGGGAAAAGCTTTTTATTGAGACAACACATAGTTTTAAATAATTGTTTTTAATTACATATAAATGTGCCTGTCTGCTTTATAGGTTAACAATGTTTGATCAGCTATGTTACTTGATATTATATTATGAGTATTACTTGATATCTCATCGTTAATGTTATTTCTTAGGGTGGTGGATTCCAAAGTAAACCTGAAATCATAAATTTAAACGCAGGCGTCTTCTTCAAACGAAGCACAAGAAATTGTTGCCCCCAAAAAGCGTAAAATATTACCGAGTCAGATCCAGGTACAAAATTAAACAACTTTTGCTTGACGAGACGAGCATGTCGCTCAACAAGCGATACGACCACTCATAAACAGCACAAAGCACTATTCAGTTTGGAATCAATGCAGTTACGCCGAGACATTGCCTCACTTAGTGTATTCTATCGTCCGTGTCTTGGTGAGTGCTCTGGACAAAAATTTAACCTTAGGCCATCCTCACACTTCCTTAGGGGAACCACGCGTGCTGGCTTGCGAAACCACTGCTTAGTGATTTCTTCTATCTCAGCCCATATCAATCGGGTTAAGAAGTTCGTAATTTTGCTATTAAACTGTGGAACAGTTGCCGGGCACGAATGTTTCCAAGTCTTATGATATTGGGTCCTTAAAACGGAACTTGCAGAAGCTATTAGCAGGCCGGCATAATTTTGCTGTCCGTCAAAGGATATTTTCTTGCCTTGCCGGTTGACGTTTTGCTTAGACGTGAAGTCTACTCTTACTCTCTTAACCCCAGCAGTGAAATCACTATGATAAGTATATATACTCATTATAATTTATTGCAAACTAGCTATATAAGCTGTGTAGCTAATATAGTATGTGTAACATACATATCTGCAGTATTGAAATTATAAAGTAGGAATTTAAAATATATACTTAAAATTTAAAATAATTTTTAATTTACTGAGTTAAAATTGTATTCAAGACAGTTCCAACAACTTTTCCAGTACTTATCAAATTAATATTATATAATTTTGTTATAAGTCCATTTCATTTATTAATGTTAGTTATAAAACAAACACCATCGATAGGTTTACAAAAAGGTAACGTATGGGTGCAACACTATTACCGGCATGCGTAGCGTACTGGGTGTCATTCAATAACTTATCTTAAAACAACTGCCATTGAGTTCTTATGAATGCCATTGCGATTATACGCCATCTCGCGTGGACTAGCGGTATGAAATCGAATTAAAATCAAAATTCAGACTGAAGGAATAATGTCGTATGAAGTCATGTGAATTTTTAGAATACGAAGTTTATATAATGGCATTAAGGTTAAATTTAATGCAAATGATTTTGTATTATACGCTTTATCTTTATTGGTGATTTTGGCCAATCATAATGAAGAGATGATAGTATGCGAATATATGCATGTGTGAGTTTGGCGACACTGGTTTTCATAGTAAATTGATGCTAAACTCTATCCATTCTATCTTTAATTCGTGTTTATGACACATTTGTTTATTAGATAATTAATACAGACTTGTATGGGTTATGCTTTCCTATAAACTGACAACAATAATCACAATTTATAAAAAATATGTAATCATGAACGATACCATTTTTTTTTAATTAGCTATATTCAACGGTTTATAGTATATTTATTCTGTTATATATTACATATTAATCAGTCTCTGTTATATATTATTCAGTCTTGCATTATTCATCAGTTTTATGCTATTAAATAACCAAACAAACGACTTATACAGCATTATAAGATCCGTCACAAAACGGCTTAACAAATAGTCGGCTATGGTTTTTTTTTTTTTACGCGGAGAAAGTGAATTATTACTACCGCCCAGTGTTCAAGGGGAAACGACTGAGCGGTTATGTTGGGTTCACCGTGCCTTACGACCCGACGTTGAGCCGCCCGGAGAGATGGAAAACGTCGGGCGACCGCCGGGCCGAGTCCCTAACCTATGTACACCGCACGGCATACCAACTAAAACTCCGCGGTGGCCATCTTCGGCGCATTAGGAACGGCTGCGGGCTTCCTCCGACTCACGTCTAAGTTGTCGTCCGCAACCGCCCCTGCGCGTACCGCTGTTGCAGTCCGTCTCCTGTTGTTGCGGGGGCTCAGAAGCCCCCGTACACCGAAGGACGCCCTTGGCGTCAGAGGCAGCGTGAGGCACGCTGCCGTCCATCACGGGGGTCACAAAAGTTGGCTAGATTCAGATACCCTGCTAATAATAGCCCTCACATCCGGGGCAGCTATTACACGTTAAAACAAACCCCGCGAATTTGTTAATTGTAGCCCCAAAGGGTCATTTAAAGAATTAAATAACATACTAAAATATTGATCAATAATTTTGTCAATTAAGCAAAGTAGAATTATTAAGTATAAAATATGCTGCCAGAGAATAATGAATATTATCATAGCACTGTATAATTTTTGTAGAAATCAAAAAATTGTAAACTTTAAAATGTTCTTTACCGGCGTAAAAATGTCACCCGGCATACAACTCACTTGTACGGCGAGTAGGCCGCAACTGACCGATCCTGTGGCATTCAGCTTGGTCTAGTTGACGAATTAAAACTCGCGTTGGAGATGTAGTGTGTATAGTTTTAGAGAATTTCGCTTGTTAATACTTACCTCCGTTAATTGTAGCCCCGTCCTCCCCTATCAGTAACAACATATCATTTCATTACCACTATAACGATTAACGAGACTATCCCTCCCTCACACCCACCACTGCAACTCCTGTAAGCCAGGATCGACAGCGGCACGCATTTTAAGACACCGAGCGGTGAAGCTCGGCGAGTCTCAGGGAACACTAATTAGTCTTAACCCGCAACGAAGTTAATCAAACAGAACAATAGGGAGGAGTTAGAAATTTACTACTACTATAACGACTAACGCATAATAACACAAACCTGCTCTAGCATTATACTCGTCCCTCGCCAGATAGTCTCCACGCCAGAGCCTCTCAGCGCCCCAGTGCGTCCTGCGGCCCCTGAGCGCGGCGGCGGCGCAGATCTTCACCTTGAGCTGCGGCCACTGGTCCCTCGGCACGGCGCGCAGCGTGTTGTACGCGCGCCAGCGGCGGTACGCGCCCACCAGCAGCGGCGCCGCCACGCCCCGGGGGGAGGGGGGCCAGCGTTTGATCACGCCGCGGTTGCGTTGTAATTCCGTCTGCAGAGCTGCGATGTAGCGCCGGTAGCGGTAACGTCTGTTGGCAAAATGTCAATTTATTGTCAAGAATGCTAGCGGTGAGCTCATAATCTACTATTACAGCTCCGAGTGAAAAATAGCACTGAAATTATGAGGATAGATTTTTTACTGTCCTAAAAGCTAAGTCTATATTTTCGAGTATACACTCGTGATTCAATATCGATATTTTTGAAGTTATACTTCTTTAGGCGCGTTATGAATTAACGGGAGTGAAATTTTACGATGCGCACGCATGTGTGACACAAAATTTTCTCACGGGAGAACTTGCCCGCTAAACCGCTCATTAAGGGCATCATATCATAAAGGGCAGATTTAATGTTAAAATTCAAAAAAGTGACCGCCAATTGGAATTTCTTTGTTTTAAGGCCAACCGACCTCAAAATCGATATCTGAGCATGGCTTTGTGCACAAAGGACGGATCCAATGCTAGAATTGAAAAAAATGGCTGCCATTTTGAATTTCTTTGTTTGAAGGCCAATCAACGTCAAAATAGATATCTGAGCATGGCTTTAGGTACAAAGAGCAGATTTAATGGTAGATTCAAAAAAAGTAGCCGCCGTTTTGGATGTCTTCGTTTGAAGGCCAATCGACCTCAAAATCGATATCTGAGCATGACTTCAGGCACAAAGGGCAGATCCAATGTTAGAAATGAAAAAAGTGGCCACCATTTTTAATTTCTTTGTTTTAAGGACAATTGACGTCAAAATCGATACTTGGGCATGCCATTGATAGTAAAAGACAGATCTAATATTAGACTCAAGAAAAGAGGTCGCTATTTTGAACTTCTAGAAGTAGAAAAAGAAGTATAACTTCTCAAGCGCGTACATACGTACACGCACCGATTTTGTTTTCATGGATATCTTACTTCCAAGCGTTGTAGATGACGTATGCGGCCTTCATCTTCCTGTAGCGCATGCGCGCGATGGTGCCGCGCCACAGCTTCTGCAGCAAGATCACGATCGACGGGATCAGCTCTGCGCGGGCTGCCTCCAGTGCGTGCAGGGTCCTGGCGCTCCTGCAGGACGACACATAGGTATGTTGGAGTATACAAAATAATGTACCATGAAATAAGATCCAATGAAGGATATTTCAAGACGAATAAAATTTACTAGTTGATAAGAGTAAATTGATTTTTATTAGTCGATTTTCGCTGCCGATAGGAAAGGCAGCTATTAGTCTAGTCTAGTGAGTACAGTAATTTTACCTAATAAACAGCTTGGTGTGTCCGAACTGCACGTCCTCGACCCTGAGGTCCCGCAGCAGCACGACCACGGCGTCCCGGTCGGCGCCGCCGCGGAAGTTGGGCCACGTGTACTGCGACAACATCTTGTACCGCTTGAGGAAGCGGTCGTAGCGCTGGCGGCTCGCGAACCCCGCGCGGCGCACGCGCACGTTCTCCACCAGGCCCAGGTACGATACTTGGTGACGCACCTGGGGGGGGGGGGGGGGGGGGTTACTCACAATTATCGTCATCTGCTAGTCCCAAGTAATTGTTTTTGAAGTTCCCCTTTCAGAAAAAGCAGTAATATCACACCCACATTTCATTAACTTTATTAGGTTTCAGGAATAGGGAGCACGCCAATTGCCAAATCGAAAATAACCTTCAAACTTCGAGCTGATGATATTGAGTAGAAATAACCCACAACTTTTCCAGTGTCAGAGGTCGAATCTGAGAACACGACACGCCAATTCTAACTACGCCTCAGTTAGTCATCAATTTAATTAATATATCTACCAGCTGGTCGTCCCACACGTTGGGCGTCTGCAGCGGGTTGGGCTTGACGCAGCGCACGTAGAACGGCTCCTTGCTCTGCAGCCCCACCACCAGCGCAGACATAGAGTTGCGGAACAGCGTCGCAGCTGATGGGGGGCGTTTGGACGTCTGACATTAAAACACACACTATTAATAACAAATACCACCTGAAAAGGGGCATAGTAAGGATTGATGAGGAATTTTATTTTACTTTTTTATTAGAACTCCAAATATTGCCCACAATATCGAAGGGTCAACTCGGCCAATGAGATTGTCTGAGACCCAATAAATTCCCTGCGAAAACCCTCTTTCAAGGTCGACCACAGGTCCACATTGCATTCGATAACAAGCATATAGTTCAAGACCTACCCGTAACGAATTCTGTATAACGTACCGTCTGTATGTTGGTGCCGCCCTCGGGCCACATGTCTGCGAGCGAGCGGTTGTCAGAGTTGTGCAGGAGCCGCTTGAGGTCCTGCCACAGGGAATCCTTGTTCTTGTCCATGAAGCCAGTCACCGCGTACGTCACGTCGCCCGCGTAGTGCCTGTAGGCGAGGTGGAATTAAATGATTATAACATTTAAATAAACTTATACGCACGTACGTACACATGTTCGCATGCACACGCAAGCACGCTCTCACTCTGGCTCAAAAATTTTTGTTCATCCCTCTCGCGGTGTTTTATATTTTCTATGGACCTCTATTCCCCTCGAAGTACTTACAACCGTCGCCACTTACTCTTTTAATAATTTTTCCAGTCTCTACTCTATTAATAAGTTATGACACTCCCTTATTCTTACTCCATAATTTATTTCATACCTCATAAGCCTCTCATTCACTCACTCACTTTCCCATTCACTCACTCGTTCACTCATATTTACTGATCCAACACTCACGTGATCTTAAAGTCGACGCCGTGCTTCATCTTCTTGTCGGTGGGGCAGAGCTGCCGCGAGGTGTAGTGCTTGTGTCCGTTCAATCGCTTGTCCATCGCTTCAAGCAGCTGCTGGTCGGATATCTGAAGAACAATGATGCGTTATTACTGTGTTTTGAAAACATTATTGATTTCATTATAAAATACGAGGGTTTGTTCCCAGCTTTGCGTTAAAAACCTTTGTAGAATAAAAAAGTCACATTTCCGCGATATAAAGTAGCTGGTTCACATGCTTCAACACTGCTCTGCTACAGAAATAGAAAATCGCCTGCTTATAGAGACCCTCAACACCTTCAGAATCCACCTTACCTTTCACATGACAAAAATAACCCAATTCAACGCCTAGGACACCTTACCTTAGTAGGATTCAGGCATGCCTCATCCATGATGGCGATGATGCCCTGGTGCGGCGCGTCGATCAGCTCGCATATGATCCTGTTGTTGAAGTACTTGATGGGAGTCCACTGGATACCCTCGCGCGCGTATTCTTCCTGCTCTTGCTTGAGGACCAGCTCTGAAGAGCAGTTTTATTGGTGGTGAGAATTTGTTTGTGGTGTGGGTTATAAATGGTAATAATTCTTAAATCGATTTCTCCAATTATTACGAGGCGTTTGAGAAATTCCACAGTTTTTCAGGTAGGATTATATCAATCTAATTTTTATATTTTTTCTAGTGGCACACTACTGTCATTTTGTCATACTAACAACTAAAATGTATGTACTAATATTCCAGATGGAAATTATTGCAAGTGATGAAGTAAAAAAACTAATCCGGCTCGAAGGACCATAAAATGGTAACACTACCAACAGTCACAAAATCATTCAAATTTACTTCAAAATCTTAAACCTTAATCTAAATACATATTTAGACATCATATCATACCAATAAACAGCTGCTGCAGCTTCTCATTACAGTAGTTGATGCAGAATTGCTCGAAGCTGTTCGTCTCGAAGATCTCAAACCCGTAGATGTCGAGCACGCCTATTAGCGTGTTCTTGTACGTTCCTGACGGCACGTCGATAGCTTTGTTGATCTGGAACATAAGTGGGACGTGATTGGTTGAACGTAGTGGCTGGAGTTATAACTACCCTCATATATTTATGCATGAGAGTATAGTTTATAGTGTAACAACAGTTAGTGGATAAATTATGTATTTTTTTCAATTTTGTTTTCGAGAATAGATCTAAATGAAATGAAATGAAAACACTTTATTGTACACCACGTTTAATAATAATAATAATAATAGCCCAGAGGATGTTCTGGCAGCGATCCGTCCGACACAAAATTGGAAGTCTCCTGGCTCGGACGGTCTGCAGAATTTCTGGTTGAAATGGTTTTCCAGTTCGCATGCTCGTTTGGCAGCACAGTTTCAGGATGCGCTAGATAGAGGATCGCTTCCAACATTTATGACGACAGGTGTCACTCACTTGCTCTTTAAATCCGGCTGTACCACGGACCCGAAAAACTATAGACCCATAACATGCCTTCCAACCATTTATAAAGTTCTAACATCCATATTAAGATCAAAAATTGCAAATCATTTCGCTATCAATAATATTCTTTTTCCTGGCCAAACAGGATGCAAAATTGGGTCACGTGGTACGAAGGAGCTCCTTCTCATTGACATGACCATTTGCCAACAGGCTCGTCACAATCGAAGGAATTTATCGGCTGCCTGGATTGACTATAAGAAAGCCTATGATTCGGTGCCCCATACTTGGCTCATGAGGGTGTTGAATTTGTATAAGATCGATACAAATTTATGCACCTTTCTTGGGTCATGTATGGGACAATGGACCACTTGCCTTAGGTATCCAGGTAGTACGAGTCCTCTTGATTGTGATGAGCCAATTAGAATCAAGCGGGGTATATTCCAGGGTGATAGTCTGAGTCCGTTGTGGTTCTGTATGGCCCTGAATCCTCTCAGTACTCTGTTGTTGGATTCAGGGTTAGGATACCGTCTACGGAGAGGGAGTGAGCCTATATCTCACTTGCTTTACATGGATGATCTCAAGTTGTTTGCATCAAAACAATCGGAATTGATTGAGTTGTTAAAAATGACTGAAACATTTAGCAACTCAATCAACATGGAGTTTGGTGTAGATAAATGTGCGGTTATCCATGTGAAGCGAGGAGAGGTTGTGGTCTCTGATGACCTACAAGTCTCAGAGACTGTAAGACTTAGATCCCTTTCTGAGACGGAAACCTACAAATATCTGGGTATGCCTGAGGCACTGGGTATTATGGGTGCCGACGTAAAACAATCGGTGAGGGAACGTTTCTTCGGCCGTCTGACAAAAGTACTTAACAGTTTTTTGTCAGGTGGAAACAAGATCCGTGCTTTCAACGGTTGGGTTATGCCTGTACTCATGTACTCTTTTGGCATACTCAGATGGACTCAGACCGAATTGGACGCCCTGGATCGAAAGGTCCGGACCCTACTGACTACACATCGTATGCATCACCCACGATCGTCAGTGATGAGATTGTACATCCCGCGGAGATGCGGGGGTCGAGGCTTACTTAATGCTAAGGACTTGCATAACCGCGAGATATGCAATCTCAGGGATTATTTCCTCTACAGCGAAGTGGGCATGCATAAGGTTGTAGTCATGGTGGATAAAGGATTTACCCCGCTTTCCTTGGCAAATGAGAACTGGCGAAAACCTATGGCGATGGGCATTAAGGAACGCGAAGAGATATGGAAGAGCAAAGAATTACATGGTCGGTTCTATCGGGCCCTTCACGGGCCTGATGTGGACCAGCTTGCATCCGTATCTTGGCTACGTTTTGGTAACCTTTTTGGGGAAACTGAGGGTTTTGTCTTTGCAATTATGGACGAAGTTATGAAGACGAACAATTATAGGAAATACATCATGAAGGACGGTACGGTCGACATCTGTCGGGCATGCCACCGTCCTGGTGAGTCAATCAGGCATGTGATTTCCGGTTGTTCGTATCTTGCTAACGGCGAGTACTTGCATAGACATAACCTAGTAGCCAAGATCATACACCAGCAAGTTGCTCTTCGGTATGGTCTTGTGACTCCTGAAGTGCCATATTACCAGTATATGCCTCAACCAGTTCTCGAAAATGATCATGCAACGCTGTACTGGGATCGATCTATTATCACGGACAGGACTATTGTTGCCAATAAGCCTGATATTGTAATAGTAGATCGATTGGCGCGCCGCGCAATACTTGTTGACGTCACCATTCCACATGACGATAACCTTGTTAAGGCTGAAAAGGACAAAATGTCTAAATATTTAAATTTGGCACATGAAATTACTGACATGTGGGATGTGGACTCCACAATTATTGTTCCGATTGTCGTTTCTGCTCATGGGTTGATACCGAAGAGTCTCGACCAACACCTCCAGAGGCTCTCAATTGGTCGTTGGGTCAAGAGCCAGATGCAGAAAGCAGTACTTCTGGACACGGCACGCATTGTGAGGAGATTCCTCACTTTGAATCCCTGACCACCGGTGGCTTGGGTCTTGAGCCTCGCCATCGATGGGTGATTCACTTTTTTTATATTTTTATATGTATAAATGTTTTTTTTATGTATAAAAATGTAAAAAAAAAGAAAAATTAGAAATAAAGAGAAATAATAATAATAAGCCCGCAGGGGCGGCTTTGTGGCGAGCCGTCGGTGAGTGGCGACACCGCGTACCCTGATTCCGTGGGGGCTAAATGAGACCCCCTGACCCTTGGCTTGCCTTAACTGGCCGGCTAGGGGTGGAAATCGCAAGAGCTAAGAACCTGAGCTCCAGGGTGGAAGTGCTCAATCTGCATAATAGCGAGGAAGCCCACTCCGGGACGCGTTAGCGACCCGCGATGGTGAAATCGGTGCACACCTCTCGACATCCCTTTAGCCACCCACACCGATGTTGCGTCCTTGGCATACGCCACTTTTTGGGATGCCCATCTAGTGGGGGGCAAGTCACCGTCTGCCTTGAATACAAATGATTGAGACATTTTACTTGGCAGGCGTCCCGTTGTCTCAATCAATAGCCCAGCAACCAGTCCATCTAGATCCCATCCATAGACCCAGTATAATTCCCATCTTCTCTGCAATAGTCCTTACGCCTTACGGGCGCTGTCTTTGGCTGTATTTCCTCCTTAAGTACAGACAGAGAGAGTACCCGTAAGGCGTACACATCCCAACTAGAGTAATGTATCTTAAAGGGGCCTCTACGTGTTGGATCTATATCCCCACGCAAGCCTTCCAAAAGGACCGGTCTTCGTGCCGTGATTTCCCGCAGGAAAGATACAACATAATAATAATAAAGCCTTTAATCAGACAAAGCATACAGTAATAGTTATTAGCTAAGTAATGAAGAAAATAAAATAAAATAAATAATGTTGGTTTTCATTTTTTCTTAATTTCCATCGACAGCCTTGTCTGTATGCCTCTTATAGGCAAAGGCCTCCTCCAACTCCTTCCATTTTAATCTATTGTTTGCTGTTGTTGTCCAACATCCACCTGCTGTAGTCTTTAATTCGTCAGCCCATCTTCTGATTGGCCTACCTCGCTTTCTTTTTCTATGTCCGTTATACCAGAATATGATGTTTTTCGACCATTTTTCCTTCCCTCTAATTGTATGACCTGCCCATCTCCATTTTAACTTTCTGATTGTTACTGTAATATCCTTCGTTCTTGTGTGCTTTTTTTATAGTTGATGTTCTAATTCTGTCAGATAATTTTTTCCCGAACATGCTTCTTTCCATGGCATTCTGGCACGTTTCAAGTTTCTTGATATGAGATTTGTTAAGTGCCCAGGTCTGACAGCCATATGTGAGTACAGGTAATATACATGTATCGAACAGTTTCCGTTTAATGGCCATACTCGTTCCTTTATTTTTCATTATTTCTTTTAGACTCCAGTATTGTTTCCATGCGTTTCCTATGCGTCTATCTATTTCTTTTGAAGTCAAGTCTTGCGGTGAGATTATTTGTCCTAGGTAAACGTATTCATTTACATATTCGATTATTTTATTGTTGACATAAATAGGGTCTTGCTTTCCGTTCGTCATGGCTTTTGTTTTTTGAGTGTTCATTATTAGACCTACTTTACGACTTTCCCAATCGAGGTCATTTATCATTGTTTGTAATCCTTCTTTGGACGGTGAGATAACTATGAGATCATCTGCGAACCTAAGGTGCGATAGGTTCTCGCCATTAATTGTCAGGCCACACTCATCCCAGTCCAAATGTTGGAAGATCTGCTCTAGAACGGCTGTAAAGAGTTTAGGTGACAGGGGATCACCCTGACGTACACCTCTTCCTATTTTTATTTCTTCTCCTTCTTTCTCCAGTTTGATTCTAGCCGTACTGTTTAAATAAAGGTTCCTAAGAATTCGGATATATTTGTTTTCGACTCCTTGGCTTATAAGTGCTTTCCAGATAATCTCGTGGTCTAATGAGTCGAAGGCTTTGCTGTAGTCTACAAAGCAGCAGTAAAAAGTTATATTGAACTCTTTGCCTTTCTCGAATAGTTGCTTCACTACGTGGATATGGTCTAAAGTTGAATAACCACTTCTAAAACCTACTTGTTCACGTGGTTGGTTATCATCCAATGTCTGGGTTATTCTGTTTAGAATAATTTTAGCGAACACTTTATATATGTTTGACATAAGGCTTATAGGCCTATAGTTATTAATATTGTTTTTGTCACCTTTCTTATGTAACAAAATTATAGTCGATGTTGCCCATTGATCAGGTACCTTCTCGGACTGCAGCACTTCGTTGAATAAATATGTAAGAGTTGGTGCTAGGTGGTCTATATTTTTGATGAGAAATTCATTAGGAATACCGTCTGAGCCAGGGGCCTTATCTTTCTTTTGAGTTTTCACCGCCTTCTCCACTTCTACAGATATTATATCCGGAACATCGCTTCCTCCTGCCACGTCCGTAGGTTGGCTCGTATTTCTTTTCGCGTCGAGGTCTCGGAAAAAACTAGTTGCTATTGACATGATTTCTGGACGTCTAGTTTCATGTTTGTCTTTTTTATCTGAAATATTCGGTATCCAATCTACTTTCTCCATCAATAGTTTGGCCGCTCTTTTGATGCCTCCAGTCCTTTGAATGCTACTTTCCAATGTTTCTAATCGATGTTTTTGACACCACGTTTACAAAAGGAAAAT
The DNA here is from genome assembly GCA_949316025.1 of Lapara coniferarum. NCBI lineage: Eukaryota > Metazoa > Arthropoda > Insecta > Lepidoptera > Sphingidae > Lapara > Lapara coniferarum. Next base: position 22,073,670 of record OX438921.1, read on the forward strand.
AAATAGTTAACAAACAGGTTTGTAATTATGAATCGCGCGATAATAGGCGGATCTATCTACATTTATAGACTCACCCTTGTCATTGCGCGTATATATGATCTGTGATCACTTATCATCAGATCACCTACCTGATTTTGCCTCATGACAAAACCATCGGAACACCACTCCTATAGCTACACTACCACCTGACCCATTCACTCGTTTACCATTACCAAACTCGTCTCATCCCTCAGACAGCAGCAACTGACCTGCTGCACAATCCAGGTGAAGAGCCTGTCATACGCGGCCTTGGCGAGCGCCAGCCTGGTGTAGTGCGCGTCGGAGAGCGAGTGGTCCTTGCTGACCAGCTCGCCGCCCGCCGCCAGCACGCGCGACACCAGGCACGTGCGCAGCGCCTCCTCCCTCACGCCCAGCGCCGACACACACTGCCGCAGCGGACCGCCGATGGACAGCTGTCCGTCTGCAGACTCTGAGAACGTCAGCTCCCCCTGGAACAAATACAAGGCTGCTGATGAGGAATGTAATAGAAACGTTTTATACACTGTTTGAAAGGAATGAGTTTAATGAAGATGAAGTATGTAACTTTACTGTTACGTTTGCGTACGATCAATGAAATTGGTACCAAACTTTTTATAACACCATTTACTTAGGGATCTCTCAGAACAAGTTGACGTCAAACGCTGGTCTTGAACTATCCACACTTTACACTTACCAGTAGCACAACTCCAGCCACAATATTCCATATCTCCTCGACGACAGAGTTGTTGAAGCCCAAGGCATTGAAGGCACTGTTGGTAACGGAATAAAGTTTGGAATCCTGCGCCGTCGTCCTCTCGCTGCCCAGGATCTTGTACGCCGCGCTTGACGATAGGCCGAACTTCTTCGTTTGCGTGTTGTTTGTGCTTAGGAGCTGCAAGGAACGTTCATTTTAGCAATTTTAAATATGAAATTATGTAAAAAAAAGTCTGTTAGGACGTAAACGTAGAAAAAGGATTCCTGAACGAATTTCGCTGAAATTTAGCACATTGATAGCACATTCCTGGAGTACCACAGGCTATTTTTAACCGGGAAAATTACACAGCGGGACTCTTATCCTGGGATGTGATTAGTTGATAATATTTTGAAGATGATAGTATTACGCCGTAGTAAATTATATCTCCAGTATTCACAGGTCACCTCAACACCACTATAACAATTACCTGATAAAAAGCGTGGAAGTTCCTCTCGCCCGGCTGCAGGCCGACCACTCTACTCTTCTCGAGCAAGTAGTTGCTGATGTGCCCGCCGACCGGGTCGCCCTTGTAGTCGAAGTGTATGTCCATGTACTTGCCGAATCGCGACGAGTTGTCGTTGCGCGTCGTCTTCGCGTTGCCGAACGTCTCCAGGATCGAGTTCGATTGGATTAGGACGTTTTTTACTCTGGAATTGTTAGGAAATTTGTTGGGTAATGATTAAAGAGAGTTATAAATAGCATTAAACGTATGCAAAAGTTACAAATAAAATAAATACTGTGACTGTTTATAATTTATCCTTAATTTTTACGCATATGTAAAATCCAATGCCACCGAGTGTAATTTAAAGGAATTGCTAGTGTATATGGGCATGCGTAGCGCTTATCACGAGGCGAGCTACTTCGTCATCTCGCCATTCAGTTGTATAAGAACCTTGTAAATCACCTGTCTATATATTCCCTGTGCACTTGCGTGGTGTTCGCCGCAATGTATTTCATTATGAACTTGGATGCCTCTGTCTTGCCCGCGCCAGACTCCCCAGATATCAGTACACATGTGTCCTTGCCCTGCAGAAAACATAATTAAAAATATAAGCTCACGCCTCTCAATACTCCCGGAAGAGGTAGCCAGACGTCTAACTAGTGCCATTCTTTACTGATATATCCGTCCTATAGTCAAATAAAGATGAGCATCTCGCCATAACGAACAAAAATTACAATCATCAGCTACTGAGAAAAAAATCCTCCAGCATTACTTGAACGACGTGACAGTTTAACCCAAACTTACAACTACGTAAACCACTTTGAATTTAAAATTGGTTTATCTTTTTATGAAAAGGCTTACATCTGTGTCGTCTGTCCTTTTTTAAAATCCTCTCTGCGCCCTAATCACAACCACATAGTCCCGCTCAGTAAAGCGAAAAAAAGTGTAATGACATTATGACAAAAAAAGGTGTTTTCTTTCATTATTTATTTTACAGAAATTATACATTTAAGCGTAAAGGCGGACTTAAATATGTCATAGGCATCCTCCACCAGGCAACTTTGTGTAGGGTAGACATAAAAGGAGGCAGCACAGTCCTCCGCACTATTTAAAAAAAATATCATAAATCTCATAAACATTATTAGAGTTTAGACTAATTACTGCTTTGTGAACGCGCATTAATGATAAACCGCGGTGGATAATAGATTAAACTACTCTAAGTACCTAAGGATTAGTTATAAGGAAACTGTTTTAAGGCTTCCGATCTTGAACTCACACTAAGATACAAGTTTGTGATGTAGTAGGTAGCAATTACGAGGGTCTTCTTTTTTAACCTCAATATTCTGGACAGCTTAAATCCTGCATCGAAATATATACGAGTGTTTCAGGATCACTATTATTTTTCGTCTCAGGTACGGAAACTGCAAAATCTCCTTTCATAACTGACAAGCCTGCTGGACCACGGCGGCAATCAACTGCATGATGATAACGAAAAACAACTCGAGTTATCACAACTCAATCACTCATCAGTATCGAAAGAGACAAATCGGGATGTTACCAACTCTATGCTTATTCTGCCGTACAGTAGCATAGTCCAACCACTGTTACAGTTGAAAACTATTTACTAGGATTTATGACACTCTGTCAAGGCCCGCGACGGACACCGGTGTCCATATATATATAGGGTTTTCCCATACATCTATATATACAAGCGGGGCTTGACAGGTTACCATCTAATGTCTCATGGTAACAAGTGCAGAGCAATGATACGTAATGCTTTTTATGCTAACTTCAAGTGGTAATGCTACTTTTTATGGGCAACCGCGTCGCTTACCATCAGGCGAGTACCTCGAGTCTTGACTTACCTATCGAATAAGTACATACATACACGCTCACCTTTTATCCCCGAAGGGGTAGACGGAAGCGCAACTAGTGTACCCACTTTTCGACGAGTGTATAAGATTATAAATTATAAAAAGTAATTATTCTTCATAACACGTGATTATTTGTGAAAATAATTGTAGACAAACTCACTTAGGTATTAACTTGTAATAAATATCAATATAAAGTGTCAATAGTACGATAGTGTTTTTGACTTTTGAAATGGTATAAATACCCGTCGCTCGATGGAGGACGGCAGATTCGAACATTCTATCGTGGGCCGCCGAGCTGAGCAGTACTAGGACACTGGCAAGTTAAGTAATTTATTTTATTTGATAGTGGTTCTTGTATTTTACCAAACTCATCCGCCCTTCCACCCTTAAAACATTCTATTTGCTAGTATCCTGATGGTATATTAGCGATTCGATGTAATAATACATAATTATATTCTTTTAAATGTAATTTGCTTATATAAGCGATTGCTGTATAACATATATATTAATATATATATGTACTAAAAATCTAACATCAGAAGTGGGATTCACTATCGCCTTATATACTAATACCATGAAGTCTGTTTCAGAATGGATCCTATTATCTTCGAAGGTCTACTCAATGCAATCAGTGAGGCTGCCTCGGGACGTCATCGCTTGGATGACGACGTGGCGCTCCCTGTCTTTGACCTAGCAACAATGATGCCGACGCGACGGCTGGTGCCACAGTATCGAGGACCTGGATGGAGCAGTATCTAAACCAATGCAAAAGCCGGCAAGGCTTTTAAGGGGTCAGTGTTATCATGGCTTGAATCCTGGGAACCATCTGGAACCTGGAATAACTTCCGTACGGAAGAAAATTTTCAAAAGCGGTAATGTATACCTCCGATTCTAAAAAAAAAAAAAAAAAAATGCTGGTCAGAGCATAGTGAACACACACCCCTTCTCTCTCATTTAAGACCAAATTGATAAATTAGGTAAGGCTCTTTCTTTATTTCAATAGACATGAAAAATGGGTTTTGTCAAATAACAGTCTCTGATGTCATATAAGTATACAGCTTTCTCAACCCATAATGGCCATTAAGAATTTATAAAAATGTCGTTCCGTGTTGGCAATGGACCATCCATATTTCAAAGGGCTATTTCAAAAGCCATTGCATATTTAACTTACTTAAGTGTATTTTTTTGTGAATAATATTTACTATTTGTATATTGGAAATATCATAAGGTAGCAGGCCCAGTGCATCCAAAGTTTCTGCACTGGTAAATACACCCATTCCTGTGTAACATCAAACAAGTCCGCCAGGTTATGGCGCTGGCTTCTTATTTTGGGAAATTCATTCGAAATTGATTTTTGGTCCTTATTCGAAAAAGGAGCTTTACACCGATGCCAGGACATGATTCCATTTTAATTCAGGTATTCGGTAAAGAGTCCAAAGTTATCTCTTATTTTAGTAGAAGACCGACACCCGTAGAGTTGAAATATATTAAAAAGATTTATGGGTTTATCGCTAGAAGACACATATGCAAGATTTACATTTTAAAATTACTTTTATCCATGTTTTCCTCAGCCACAATTCTGTTGAGACCCTTTCCAGGACTGTTACGAAAACTGTTAATGTAATAAATAATCCCCAATCTTGGTTAGAGGTAGCACAGCAAAGTGACCCTGGAATATTATCTATTATGAACAGAGTTCAGACTGGTGAGATTTTAATAAAGCAGTACACTTACGTCTGGAGAGTGGTACCTCTGAGCTAACCTATGTGTTACCCTTGAGCTAACCACGGATCCTTGATGCATCCACAAGTGAACCTTGAGATACTTAGGGACGCCTTGTGGAACTATGGGTAGACATGTACACACCACAGATTCTAAATTAATAAGGCAGTACACTTGAGATGTCTTTGTGTACTGTTGCAGCAACAATAACTATTTGCTAACAAACTAGCTAAGGGCTAGCTTGACGCCAACTACTGATCAAGGGCTATACCTATATTTTTTAGGAAAATGTCTCCTTGGTTGATAAATGTTTGGTCTGGGGTCAGATTGGCCGAACGTTTTATGGAACACAATCACTGTCAGAATAAGCCGAGCTATGTGATGCTGCTGTGTTATTTTTCTATTTGCAGGTTTCTACGAGGTTTCTTCAAGGATTCTGTGGGGATCCCACGAGGTTACCATGTCGTTTCCACGAGATATTCCACGAGGCATCCACGAGATATTCCACGAGGCATCCACGAGATATTCCACGAATATTTAAAAAAAAATATATATATAAAAAAAATGATAATAGACCTACGCTGAGTTTCTTGGTGCTTCTTCTCAGGTCAGTGGGGTTTTCCGAAGCACTGGTAGAATCTTTTAGTTTATAAAAAACATTAGAAATCACATACAAAAGTGCCTTAGCGGCCTAATTACTTAATAAATTATTTAAATTTTGTTGGGCATAATCCAATAAGCTGATAGCTAGACCTTTTTCAAGTCTCAGTCAAATTCAAAAAACGTTTAGACATTATTCGTCGTAATATAAATAATAACCTAATATGTCTAGGCAATTAGCAAAACATCAAAAGTAGTCTGATGAAAATAAATGAGGTATCTGATAATTATAATAAATGCTGTTGTACTTGTTTGGTGTTGGTCTATCTCAAAGCAGCAATTGAAAGGGACCAACATGGCTATGCAAGTACTATGTTATTAGCTGCTAGCCACACGTTTGGTGTCAGTCGGTCTCACCTGCAGCTGGTGAATGTGACTGGCATGTCTAGGCGTTTGGCAAATAAATTTAATATTACCTAGAAGATAGAGGCATCTCACTACCAAACCTTCGTTAGTTGAAGACACTACTTGTGGTACTTCGAGGACGAAGTAGTGTCAGTATGGCCGTATAAGATTATAAATTATAAAAAGTAATTATTCTTCATAACACGTGATTATTTGTGAAAATAATTGTAGACAAACTCACTTAGGTATTAACTTGTAATAAATATCAATATAAAGTGTCAATAGTACGATAGTGTTTTTGACTTTTGAAATGGTATAAATACCCGTCGCTCGATGGAGGACGGCAGATTCGAACATTCTATCGTGGGCCGCCGAGCTGAGCAGTACTAGGACACTGGCAAGTTAAGTAATTTATTTTATTTGATAGTGGTTCTTGTATTTTACCAAACTCATCCGCCCTTCCACCCTTAAAACATTCTATTTGCTAGTATCCTGATGGTATATTAGCGATTCGATGTAATAATACATAATTATATTCTTTTAAATGTAATTTGCTTATATAAGCGATTGCTGTATAACATATATATTAATATATATATGTACTAAAAATCTAACAAGTGTATACGGTCCCATAATGTGATAGTCAGTGATAGGCGGCATATCGTCATATCGGGAATAAATTCCAGACTCCGCGCCGAAACTAAGTAGAAAAATCCGGTATAACTTTGCCCGACACGGGGATCGAACCCGAGACGTCAGCACTGCAGTCGTACCGTAATACAACTATGCCACCGAGACAATCTATCGAAAAAGTCAGTCGCTAAAAACAGTTTCTGAATCCCGGGTGGTCCCATCGAAGCTCTGAAATTACCGTGGCCAATTTTACAACCCGACGAACATCGTTGCTTCGTATAATATTTTTTTACGGGTAGGTCTTAAAAAATATCATAAACCTGTTTGGAACCTATTGTTTGCAGAAGTAAAATTGTGATGTTGATTGGTGAATGTTTTAATGGCATCATCAATGTGATGATGCCATTAAAACATTCACCAATCCTAAATGTGAGGAAACCTTGAAATCTTAGAGACAACGCGACTCGTAGACATTATGATAAAACGGTTATTTGTGTCTTGTTTTAATGCTATCTGAATAAGCGATACCGATTTCATACGATGAACATAATTAAAAAAAAAAAGTTGCCTGAGGTTGGCGTCGCGTCAGACAGACGGTCGTAAAACTGTGCTCATTCCTTATTGCGCCGTTCCCGACAATCCGTCCGTCCGCCGTTAAAAGAAGTTCGTCTGTATCAGGGTTATCTCTGATCAGTCCTGAAAGAAGACATGGATCCACGGGTTTCGGAAGACTTGTTCGTGAAGATTATTTCCATTACCATTTACTAAGTGGAGATCTAAGCTTCGTACTTTTTTTTTCAAAATCAAATTCCTAAATCCTTCGAAAACTAATTAATTCTCTTATAGACCAATAATATAAACATAATCTTAGTCCGCAGACGTGTTTACAAATACGTCTGCGGACTAAGATTATATCCTAAACAATAATAATATTGTTTAGGATATAACTGCTAATTCAATACTCGTACTATACATCACATAATGTATGCAATCACCGAGTATTACGAGACTTCAAAACATTATGTTGATTGGAGCCTGTTTTCGAGTATATCTTATACTGAAACTTCAATTAATTCGATAGGTACTTATTCTTATTAAACAAGTAGGTGTCAAAAATTGCGTAAATATATTTTCTCGCAGACTGTACATTTTATCCAAACTCTGTAAATGCAGGCCAAAACATCAATAAAATTCGAACAACATTTCTTCTAGGTAGAGCGGTTGAGGTAGAAGCCCTTACTCCCCTATCTCAAAACTCCATCCTGTATGAAAATATATTGTATTTACTACTATACATTCTAGTTGATATAGTCGGCGACTAAAATTTCCCATCGTGTGGCTTCATCAATTCCCGCGGGATGCGGGATGCACTCTATACACTTGCACAATGAACGCGCAATCGGGTCGTGTGAAGACAATTTCATTTTTTAATAGAGCATAGAGAGACTTTCTAATAAACACAGAAGGCGAAATTTGAGCGCTGGCATCTTTAAAAAATGGAAGTAAGATTTCTTAAGGATAACTTCGGTAGAGCATTATTTTTGCTCTGAGTGTTTATAATAGATGAACGTCACTGAATATCAGGTGGACAAACGTACATCGGCCCACATATGCAATAAAAAAAAACACTACGACCAAGCGCGTCCAATTTTGTCATAAAATAAAACTCAAGCCTATATTATACAAAGACCACTTTGACGATAAGATGCGGTCAGGAGTTCTCACAAAAAGTTACAAAGAAACCTATTCAATTACTGAAAGGTGAAATAGGACTAAAAGTAATGAATTTACCGACAGTAAGAGTTGACGTCGTTAACACGACGCATGTAAAGTTAACGCGAAGAAGTAAAGTTAATAGGACACTAATTTCAAGTGAGCAACAGAAATGTTTACGAGGTAGTGAACTCTGTTTCACTGACTACATAAATTGTTGTGTGAATACAACTAAGACACTCAGGTATCGCAGAACTGGCCATACAGAAAGATAACAAAATAAATGCGAACGAAGATTTTCTGAAAGTAAGTGATGCTAGAGAGTTGATTTACTATAACTTAAGGGTAAAACATACGTTACTGCAACATAAAATTCGAATGGGGATCATTGTTTGAATCCTCCAACAGTTAAAAATTTTCTTGATCCTTACTTACCACTACCATCCAAATAACCTTCTACTCTCCTGAAACTTCCTTACCTGCTGCCTCAGCACCCTCTGGCAGGCATCGGCCACTGCATACACATGCGGTTGTACTTCAAACATCTCTCTACCACGGTACTGGGCCATGTGCTGCGCGCCATAGATGTCTAGGGTCTTGTAAGGGTTCACGGAGACCAGCACCTCGCCGATATAAGTGTAGATCTTGTTGTGTTGAAACCTGGGGATGAAAAGAGGGCATTAGAAGACCCAAATTATCAGATGATATGAGAGAGCTATATTCTTTAGCAGGACCTAAAAATTATGGTGACTCGTAAAAATGTAAATATAATTCTCACTTGTCAATTTTATGGCATTTTACGTACCAACAGAGTACACCAGAATGCAACAGAAGGCGATATGTCTTAATGAGAAACCACAATCTATTCTTGCATCCACCAGGACCATATTTAAGGTTGTTATTGAATGTATTTATTTACATGGTAAGAATAAAATCTTTGTTTTTTTATTGTGAAATAATTATGAAAAACTAAAAATTTGGCTAAAACTTAAAGATGTATGTGTCGAAAAACTAAATAAGTTTCCATGTTCTAATCTGATGTATAGTCGTAAACATAATACCTAAGTTCAGAGTATGTTGAAGTATTGTTGTGAGGAAGAGCGGAGTGCCCAACACAAGTATATTAAATGCTTAAAAGGGGACTCCAAATACGTTTCGACTATGTGTAATTATTAGATGAAGAAATAAACATAAAAAAAAATGTTAACTGTCCCGCATAAAAATAAATTAAGCACAGAATACTGAATTTGACTATGTACCTTAAACAAATCACTAATTTGATTTCGAAACCTGAAATCAGGGTCAATTGTAGCTGTGCCTGTAACATCAATAAGATATTACACGTGTATTTTCCACTATTACATAGCGAGTGCAACCAACGGAGCAATTGTCCCACGAGTGTATAACAACTAACAACGGCTTTTGTCCCACAATAGCTACAATACCCTGGAAAGTACACGTAATCCACTACCTTGAACTCCCAACCCTGCCTGAGAACTACTTCTTGTCCCTTCCTAAAATTTTCCGTTATATCTACCCAGAACAGGAACAAGTAATTATGAAAGATCTTATGTCTCACTAAACACAGAGTAGTGCCATGTTAAACTGGGTAATTAAATTCTGGTGTTGCTACTGTGTATGGTCAGATCCGAACTTATCGCCTTCTCGTTGTAAAAAAATTGTGTAGGATTTCATTTTATCGTGTGGGCATTTAATTGGTTTTATTATAACATAAATATACACTATATACTTACAAGTTATGGGAAACATTATTTTATGAGTCACGGCCAAAAAATATTCTAGAAACCCCAGCAGGTTTAGGGAAACATGCATAAATTACGCCAAAAATTAGGGAGCGGCCATATTCCAAGATATACATTGTGGGTTATCAAAGGGTGGAAATGACATTGCGTGACTAATTAATAATTTGGGTTTTCATGGACTGGTAGACTTAAACGTCACCCAAAATTTCGAATTACAAAATACACACTACCTATGTTACAATGGGCTAGCCATCCTAGATCATATGTTTAGTCTAATAACTAATTATTACACTACCTATAATTCTTTACACCTCGCGACACAACTTTTAAACATTTCCGCTTGCAAAAGCTATAGAACATCAATACGTACAGTCAGCCACAAAAGTAGCTGAACAAATTAAAAACTTCAAAACGTTACTGCACGTTAACTACAGTTGAAATATTCTTTCTTTATCTATACATAAAATTGGAGTGTCTGTTTGTAATATTGAAATAACCGTTTTTTACTACATGTATATGAATATATATACGGTATATACTCCAAAATAACATTTTTTACAATTTTTGTGTGTCTGTTTGTTCCGGCTAATCACTGAAATGGCTGGACCGATTTGACGGGACTTTTATTGGCAGATAGCTGATGTAATAAGGAGTAACTTAGGCTACGTTTTATCCCGGTATAATATAAAGCGGGACTTTTATCCCGGCAAAACTTTTTGACGCGGGCGGAGCCGCGGGTAACAGCTAGTCTAAAATAAAGTTAACCCTATGAAGTTTATTTTGGTGACATTTGACCTCTCTCCGGTCATGTCGGATTGCCGTCTCACCGGACTATGAGAGTGAAGGAATAGCGAGTGCACCTGTGTATTGCGCACACACTTGTGCACTATAATATCTCCTGCATACCTGGCTGATCTCCGTTGAGATTGGCCGCCGTGGCCGATACTGGCTAGGAGGATTTCATTCATTTTAGTGAAGAAAAAATAATTGTTGATATTGACGAAAAAGTTAAAACGCGATTTGAAATTTTGAATTTGTTCAATTACTTTGAAATGTGGCAGACTGTACAAACAGCATACATCATACCTCCTAGTAACATGACATCGAAATTAATCATTCTAAAATGTTCTTCCACGAAAGCATTTCCCTGAAGATCAAACACAGGATTATAGTTTTTATGTTACGTGAGCAAAGTACACAATACACACGTACGTTGCAGTGCATACGTCACAGTAATAAGCTTCAGTTTATCGTTATTATTGTGTCGGGATCGCATGTCTGAGTAGGCGGGTTAGCGGGTCGACGACCCGAGGCTTGCACGCTCCTCTTTTGATTGGCAGTTGGTACATTTTTTGAAAACGATGGTTTTTCAGTGTCTGAACTTTTTCATGTGTCAGATTTAGTTTGTAATCGATAATTCAGTCTACGACTTCTGAGAGGCTACTGCGAAAAACGAAATCCGTAGTTTCGGGTGACGGATCGCACGTTTTCTTACTACGAAGTGTTACGGATCCTTCTTTATGAAGAGTTGTTGCGTGACGAAAGTGTTGAGCGAAGTCGGAAGCGTCGCAAACTGCGTGAAACCTTCGTTCAACGGTGAGGGATCCGAAGTAATTTGGTAGTAAGGTTAAATCCGAAGTTCATCGTTTCTTCGTTTCGGACCGACGTTTCGGATTTCGTTTTTCGCAGTAGCCTCTCAGGTGTCGTCACGCGGGGGTTGTACATTCAGACATTGTTTGTAGGCCATTGAAAATTTAAAAAAAATACATTGCATAAGTGGACGATAGCCTAGTTGGGAATGGAACTGTCTGCCGCGAGACAATATCCGGAGGTTCGATACCTAAGGCACACACCTCTGACTTTTCAAAGTTACGTGTGTATTGTTTATCAATTATCTTTCACTTTAACGGTGAAGGAAAACATCGTGAGGAAACCTACATACCTGAGAATTCTCCATAATAATTTCGAGGGTATGTGAAGTCTGCCAACCCACACTAGGCCAGCGTGGTGGACTAAGGCCTTAAACCCTCTCAGTAGTAGAGGAGGCCCGTGCTCAGCAGTGTGCAGTATAATATACAGGACTGGTATTATTATTATATTATTACATTGCATACAACATTATAGTAATACACGACGTTGTGAAGTAGCGTGATAAGATTAGTATTTTTCCTAGAGCGTCGCTCAACTCCTTCGCACATCTCCATTGGATACGCACCCTTACATTGTGCAAGTATCTAAAAGGAATAAGATAGATACAGAAGACAAACTGGCATATTTCTTCATTCGACATTTACTTCAATTATATACTTATTACATACACTCTGTGCCCGGATATAAAGCTGATTCCACAAAAACCTTGCATATTGGAGCCGTGACTAGTATCATTTCATTACAACATAAGTAATTAATAATTATGTTATGATTGCTAGATGTATTATTGGCACATAAAAAAATAACAATGGAATGCGTGACCATTACGCGCGCAAAAACAAAAGTGAAGAAAATTAAGTTTATAAGAGTAACACGATGTTACAAGTTGTGTACAAAACTACGCAAGTCTTCATGTCTTAAAAAAAATAACCGTGAACAAACGTGAAGGGCAGTCCGTTCACAATGATTTAGAACAATCTACTGTGTAATGACTTTCCTTGTAAATCTTACTATCTTTATAATATTATGAATGCTAATTTTTTTGAGAACAATTATTGGAAGTAAACGTAGAAACTGCTGAACGATTTTGGATGATATTTAGCGCTTTTATTCCGGAAAAGCGCATCGCGAGACGTATGTACCGGGACAGGATTTAAGTATATGTCTCCGAACAATTTTTGTTCACTCAAAACCTGAGCCTGAAAGTCGCGATGAGCTCATCCAACTGCTAAGTCTCTTGCAGCGACTATATAACCCCTAGACTCCTAATAACAGACGATCGGCTTCGGGCAACACATCTGACAAATAGATCCAATGTAGCTGACCGTTCAAAATCTTCAAATCAGTTGCGACCACAACTGTGAGCTGTAAATACTTCCGTGTTTGCGAATAAATAACTATTGTAATGGCCCCGTGCACAATAAAATGGTGTGGTATAAATAGCCATAATTCAAATTTTCAGAAAAATGGCATTACATTTCACAGGTAAGTCAATAACGACACATAATCACATTTTATTTAAAATTTTACGGAGTTCATCTTAGACTGGCCATTTGGGTGTTTACGCGCCATCTTGTTATATTTGTATCTCTTTCCGACGAAAGTACTTTTTACATTTTCTATTTCGTTTTGTTTTTTAACATGAAAAGTAAGTGATACACCAAAAGGATTTGTCGATAGTTCTATCGATAAAATTAAAAATAAGAGAAACTATCGCCCGAATACTCAACTAATCAATTTATCTGAGGCCTATTTAATTTTAACAGGCTTCTTATTTTAAATGGTTAGTTCATTAGTAATAGTTAATTCATTTTAAAAATGATTAGGATATATTTTTGACTAGCGGTATCAGAAATGTTATTAGGATAATTTATTTTATTATTTTGTTTGTTGATTATAACGATTATTTTGAGTTATTCTTTGTGTTATTCCTACAAGTCAGCTCTAATATTCTTGTTAATGTCGATGAGACTTACTAAGCGCCATCTGTCATTTCATAACATAAATAGTTTCGTTAAAATGTTTGATAAATAATAATAATATTACTATAAAACTTTATTACATAAAAGTAATATTGATAAAAAATCGTGTTTTCATTTAACTCGTCCCATCCCTATGCCTATGTTTCCAAGGTTATATAATGCGATAAGGTGTTGGAAGAACCAATCATAATGCAGTACCCCGCTTCCTCAAACCTCAGGTAGTTGACAGAATTAATTTGAAGAGAAATATTGAACATTAGGAGTCTAGGGGTTATATAGTCGCTGGTCTCTTGTTAAACCTCTCGTATGAGCCGTTTAAAATAGACTCAAATAAGCTGCATCGTTAAAAACTCTGTCTAACAAAGCCTTCAGGGTCGTGATTATGTTAATTGGTAAACAAAGTAATATAAGATTTCGCAAACACCTGTTAATAATAAATATTGCCATGAAAATATAAATCGTCAGTACAGTGCACAGAATAATGTCAACTTAGAAAAACTTAGAAATGAAATCATTAATAAATGTCGCTATATTTCTAGATCTTTTAAAAGGTCGCGATCAGCGATACATAAAAATCAATCTCAAATTAAGTTTAAAAACAACGCCTAAGTCTGCTAAAGAAATCACATAAAAACATGTCCAAAACATTGCGCCTGCGCGGCCCGCATTGCGGCTGCGCGTGCGCACGCTGACGTCACCCGCGCCGCCAGCCGAGAGCCTCCGCGGCCGGTTTGCAGTTCAAGATCAGAGCGCGAGGTCATGTTTACTAGAGATGCTTGTCGATTGAATCATGTCTTACTATAAATACATACGATAAGATTAAAAGAAGTGAAGACTACTAAATGCTACCTTATTATTATTATCTATTTATTTAACAAAATATTGAACACCGACTGACTGACAGAGAAATATAAAAAAACAGACAAATTGCTCGCCTGATGGTAAGCGCCATGTCATTACCTGTACATAACATACTAGGTAAAGCACTGCTGAGAGCTTTAAATTACGAGCTCTCCACAACACTGCATTGCGTTGGTATCTTCTAGACTTTTCTTCATTACCTACTGTATCTACTTCATTTTTTAATATAAATTTGACACCAGTATAAATTCCCTGACTGGCACGCTTTGTCGTATAAAAAATAAAGTAAGGCTTGGAAGTTGGAACCTGTACAGCCTTGAATATAAGGACATACATAAAGTGTCACCCATAAACTATGTTACATAAATCACTTGTATTTACCTCTTCATCCCACGTAATGTCAGTCGTCAATGGTCACGGTATGACTCATTTCCTATGCGACATCTTACTCATAGTGATGCAAAACTAATTATAAATGTATAACTATTAAACTCAAATAAGGGACGTGAAGTTTAAAAATAAAATACCTAAAATACAACATCAATAAGCCAAGTGAATTCAGATAGGTTTCAAAACAAGGAATTGATAAATCGCTAAAGTTCTGGGTCCAAAAAATTTATGCTGAAGTAAGTAGAATCCAATGATCAGGTTCAACCTATATTTATTTTACTAATAGGTCGTGTAACAACACAAGTTAAAAGCATAAAATTACTTTTTCTACAAATCAAACCTCATCGAATGCCAATGAATTAGTGAAGCAGGCGGCACATTGCCTTCGACATCATTTATCTAGATGTCAACAATATGCATGCTCAGACATTCAGACCTCATCACAACAACCTATACAGTAGTTAGCCTGACGTGCGATTGACAAGTCAATAAGGGAGATCAAGAGTCAAAACCCAGGTTTAGCCCACCGAAGCTTTAATCAAGAGTTTATTCATATTTTTCTTCGCTTAAAGATATCACTGTTTTTATGACAGTGTTTATGTATTATTATATTAGAATGTCTCTACGACAACTTGATACAAATGACAAAAAAAATTATTATATATTTTTTATTTTAAAAAAGAAATACTTTAACACAAGTAAAGCGGCAAGTAAAACTATGTTAACCATAAAACTTATCACAATTGCACTAGCAATTACATCTACCTTCAAACCTATATTTGCAATTAAGTATTATCATGACATCTTTACTTGAGTCACATGGATGATCAGCCACTGACTCACACTATTATCCATTGTATTCATGAATAACTTACACAAAAGCTTTACATAAAAACAACACAAGAAGCGTTTGTACTGTGTGAAGTCGTGCTGTGACACAGTTACGTTTTGTCAGAAAAGTAGTTCCCGCTTGTGCTGCTAGATGGCGCTATAATGGAGATTTAAGACCCCACAAATGAAAATTATAAAAGTCGTCTTGGCGTTTTAAACTTAAAAATGCTTAATTCTGATAGGGAAGTGTTTACGATTTTATTTAAACTAAAAATATATCGTAAATAGAATCGATAAATATTACCCAAGAGCAATAAAGCGTCGATTTTTATTTCCCATTTTTTATATAAGTGCAGGTAAACGAGCAACTATGTCACCTGTTGTTAATCAATGTCAATCAATGTAATTTCACTCACAAAACATACAATCAATATACAGCTGATATATCAAGGACAACGTATACAGACGTCGACGTCAGTTAATAAATAAATATATCACGGAGGACGGCGTCGACGCGTCTTGGAGAGCCGCTGACCTCACCCATTGGGCAAGGAGTTAGGACCTGCGCGTGAATCGAATGCCAAGCAGTAGCAACTACGAGAAAGCGTGCCATATCGGATGATGCGTGGCCTTGGACATGTTTTGGCCTTAGGGTGCTAGTATTGTATAACATTTAGATTTGTGAAGGTCAAGTTTTCAAGCACTATTAAACTAGATGGTAACTTGTATGTCCACCATATGCGCAGACGCATGATTTATTTCTGCAACCATCTGTCGTAGAACAACTGTTGTATTCTAGTGCATATTACTTTGTAGCTATTGTAATTACTGACCGTCATTTACCTACCCGTGTATGCACTTCTGTATGTATATAATAAGGAATTCGTGTACATAATTTCCGAATTCTAGAGTCAACGATATAAGCTATGCATTATCATCAATCAGTTAAGCTGTGATTCCGCAGGACGCGGCAGGTGATGTCATGCAGGGCGTCATTTGCCGTCGCCTGCGGAATCGGTCTCATACAAATTAATACTGCATAGTAGTGCCGTCTGCCGTCGCGGCACATGTTGTTGCCGTCTGCCGTCTGCTGCGTTCTGCGTAATCACAGCTTTAAACTCACGAAATTTATTAAGTATATAGAAGAATCATCTTTGAAAGATTAAATCATATGAGGATCATAGAAAATTATATAGTGTGTAGATACGAGATATTGCACGACGAGACAAATATTTTAATATTTTTTACATAAGGTTGAAAAATGCGGCATTAGACACATGGTGACCAACCCCATTATTCTCTATGGCACGTTATTTTCACAAGCGCATAACGTAACTCATCGTGTTTATCACTATGGAAATTGGCATACAGAATACCATTTAACGCTAATTACACGAAGTTAACGTAACACGGACGCGTTACGAGTTAAAACTGTCATAGAGAATGAGGGGGCTGATGATAAGTGATCACTCACAAACACTGTACAACTGTCATACTGTTTATGGGTTTCGACCTTTACTCGATAATAATACATATATACACTCACGCCTTTTATCCCCGAAGGGGTAGGCAGAGGCGCAACTAGTGCACCCACTTTTCGCCGTTATTCCGTCCCATGATGTGATAGGGGGCGAGCCTATCGCCATATCGGGCACAAATTCCAGACTCCGAGCTGATACTGAATAGAAAATCTCAATATCACTTTACCCGACCCGCGAATCGAACCCGAGACCTCAGCATTGCAGTCGTACCATAATACAACTACGCCACCGAGGCAGTCCCATAATACAACTACGCCACCGAGGCAGTCGATAATAATACTAGACTAATAAAAGTCTGTTATAACGAAATACATGCTGTCTTAACCAAATCTCGCACATTACTAAAACCGAAATACCTGTTTACATTTTTTTGTTTGTCCTAGCAATATTCATTGGCAAATAAAATACTTTTCAGAGAGTAGGTAATCTAAGCTAAATTTATCACGCATCCGCCCGCGTGAAAAGTTATTCCTGGATAAAAATATTTTTCCCGGTATAAAAAGTAGCCTATAGAACTCAGCAGTAATATTATAGCTTCCTATTAGTGAAAGAATTTTCAAAATTGGTCCAGTAGTTTTTGAGTTTAACCATTAGGTACAAACAAAAAAAATCTAATCTTTCCCCTTTATACAATTTGTATAGATAAGGCACATACACGGGCAAAGAAGTGTACAAAAGCCAGTATATAATAAAGTTAATCATTTCCATGGTTATAATATCAATATCCTTCGTTATCACCTGACAGCTGTTTGACTAACACTGAGGACACGTACGCAATTAACTTAATAACAATTTGATGCAAGTAACATCGAAATTAAAGGAAAACGGTGGAATATATTAGATTTCCAAAAGAAAACTATATGCCATATCCTAAACGAAATAGCGTTAACTGTTTTTAAGTCATTTTTTTAAGTAGGTATGAGCCAATTCTAGTTATTTGACTGCGACTGGATCATCTTATTAGATTAAGTGGTGAATACATAGAAGTTTCATTAGAAACGCATTGCTTCTGAGAACAGTTTCAAAAGTCTCTTCAATCCAGCGTTTTAATCAAAATACGTTCACCAATGAGCAGTCTCACAGGAATATGATCGTGTTCGCAGCTATCCTAGTTTGAGTCATACCGAACTATGCATCGCACATTAACCACATACGAGTATTTAATTAACAACATGATAATTGGGTTATCAGTTGCCTCTAATTACGAAACCTATGATTATTCCATTCAATACAATAGGAATAATGCATTGCCGGGTTGGAATAAATAAAATAAATTCCAAAAATAAATTGAGTACACTCTAAATACAAAACTCATTAGAAATTTTCAAAATTCGATCGCGATATCGCAACAGAAACCGCACAATTTATTCTCGTTCTACGAATCGAGACAGATTAAAAAACGCGTGACGAAATGGAAATACTAATTCCACTATCTCAAAAGTCGGTCCGGTCCACGCAGCCTCGCTTCGAGTCGCGGACAGCACTCCTTGCATGAATCATATCTCCGAGATGACGCAACCGATGACTGCGGATGATAAAACGCGTTTCATTCGCTTCTTTCGATGTTTATTTATATCTTAACAGATGTTTGTATGTGCTTCAATGATAACTTATTTGCTAAGATTATAATACGGACTTCATGTACTATCCCAAGACCTAAGTTCTTTCGTAATGTTTAAGTTCATAATATGCTTGTTTAGTTAAAGTAAATCCGTGCCGTGATCCATGCTAATTGCAGGTATGTGTATGCACGGCTCAGTAAACAGACTTTTAATTTATTTACTTAGATGACAGTGTTGAGATTTATAGGAAACATGTAACATTCTATTTCTGCCCTATTTAATTCATATAAAAAGATATAGTCAAATTGGTTACAGAGAGAGGTATATAGAGGATAAACGTGAGGTGAATTTGGTTTTATGACTATTACGAAGATGGATCAAGGAATTGTTTACATCTTAGACCGGTTTTTCAATTGTAGTTAGGATAATCCTCGGTGTCATTAAGCTGGACGCGCTCGCAGAGCTCAGAGTGCTCAAGGTGTTGCGAGCGTGTCCAGCTTAATACGACCCAGATAAAAAGATAACTACAGTTGGAAAAACGAGGCTTTAGGCCCTATTGTTTCATCGGTAGTCAGGTAAAGTTACCAGTCTTATTACACTGGTCGAGCGCAGCACTTTCGCCGAGCTGTGAATTCGCTAGCAATTCGCCTGTATGATAAGAACCTTAACTTTCGTTCCTTAGTTATTGAATATTTTCCAAAAATATTTATGAACACGATAAGAGCGGCGTGAGTTTACATGTGTAAATTTTTTTTTTCTATTTATTTCACCCCTGTATCTGTATTCATCAACATTAAAGTTATGTTTTGTTTTAACAGCGTAGTATAAACAACCGTGCGATTCTTGAAAATGTCGTAAACTTTGCTAGTTCACACGAGTCACTATTATTCATCAAATACATTGTATTTTATGTATATTCATACGCAGAATATATAAAAACATATTAAGTTTATATTATGCCCATACATAATAAATAGGCTTGATGCGAGTTTCCTTCGTCCGGATATCAGAGCGCGCCGCGCGGGGGCTCGTCACTTCCGCCCGAGATGTTTACCGAATATGATATTATGCAAGAAAACAGGTGTAGTGTTGGTAAATATAGACTTTCACAATAACCTGCTTCGTTGGAGTCTTTTATATGAATATCATCTAATATCTTCGATATAAATAGCATGAAACCTAAATTTGTCAATGCGTGCATAAAACTCAAAATTTAAATATTGTATTTAATTATTTTGTTCCATAAATAATTGAGAACAAGTTTTAATTAATAAAAAATAGCCCTATTTGGTGTTATATTGAAGTGATATCAGTTTCCACAGTAGAGACGGCCTTTTTTGCACGTGTCAAAAAACGGCTGAACGAATTACAAAGCAAGTTCACGAAAACGTCAAGCGTATCCTTAGTACGCTCATACAGTAATTAAAATCTTAAAATATGTTGACAATATAGTAAATTAAATACCACAATATCTAAATATGAATTCGTAATATCGTGAGGACTATTACATAATTACTGATAACAGCAAATTAGGGATAATTCCGAATGCGCTATCACAGTACACATATCGTATCACACAGTATCACAGTGTCCTTAATATTATATGTCATCCATGTCGCCTTATTGGCCTAGAAACGAAGATTTACATATCAAATCACCCAGATATCTCTCTTAGATCAAACAATTAGATCTCCAGGAGCCGTAACCAAGATGCCTGTCAACGATTGTTAACGCTAACTTTATGACTGAGAATGACATATCGTAGCAATACACTTATAGATAGGATAATTATCTCATATTGTATATTTTTTCTGTTTACTATTAGCTTTAATGATTATAGAACATCCAAGATCCAGCCAAAATTATAGATTATCTTGGCTAACACCCCTGATCTTCCTAGAATTGATTAAAACTAGTGTTTGATGGGTGACTGCCTCAGCGGCGCAGTTGTATTACGGTAAGACTTAAAAGCTGAGGTCTCGGGTTCGATCCCAGATTCGGGCAAGTGATATTGAGTTTTGCTATTCAGTATGAGCTCGGAGTCTAGGATTTGTGCCCGATATTGCGATATGCTCGCCCCCTATCACATCATCACACACTAGGGTGTACTAGTTGCACTTTTCTCTAAAAGTCGTGAGTGTATGTATATGTGTATATTGTGTTGACGTGTGCTACTCTAATCATTATTGTATTATAGTATCAGTGTTTCTTTTTATGGATAACAACGACAGTGTCAAAAACCGAGTGTATTATAAATAGCCTGGATCTCGTGCCGTGGTATCCACAACAAGACTGTGTCGTAACACATCGTATAAATAAACAGACACCACGAATGCACACTGCTATTATAGTGAAATAATTTCATTCCTATGTTATAGAGAATTTAGGAAATTTGATTTTTTTGCCTAATATTGATTTTAATTCTTATGTAGGGGCATTCAATTATGTAAAAGTTTAAAGAACATCAGATGCATATCAATGAAGAATATATCTTTCAGTAATTAGCCTGGCCATTATTTGTCCAGGCTGATTTTCCAATCGTCCGATAAAATTTATTAGTAAGAGTAATGTAAAATATAACATATATACATACATATACACTCACGCCTGTTATCCCGAAGGTGTAGGCAGAGGCGCAACTAGTGCACCCACTTTTCGCCGACATTCCGTCCCATGATGTGATAGGGGGCGAGCCTATCGCCATATCGGGCACAAATTCCGGACTCCGGACTGATACTGAATAGAAAAACTCAATATCACTTTGCCCGACCCGGGGATCGAACCCGAGACCTCAGCTTTGCAGTCGTACTGTAATACAACTACGCCACCGAGGCAGTCAAATTATTGTAAAATATAAGTCCAAAAATATTGTACCTACTTGTGTCGACAAAAAAGACAAATTACAAAATATTTTACGTAAATAAGAAAGCGATAATGCGGTAATCAGTTAAAACGACGATAAAATAACGTTAACTGGTATGCAGATAAGTTAGGCAAGGGGGACAAACGACTTGATAAAGGTCACAGAAACCGATGAGTGCAGGCTGCTTGTGACAGATCCGTCTGGAAATCTTTAGGGGAGGCCTATATTTAGCAGTGGACGTCATGTGGCTGATGTTATTGATGATATTTAGGCACATAGGTCCCTTTAGTAACAGCACTCACATAATTTTTAACTGATATTCCTAACATGGTCTCCAGAACAAGGCTGGGAAAATTTTATTTAAACATAATTGATTCATCGCAAGTGACCCAACTGTCTGCCAACCTGCACTAGGCCAGCGTGGTGGACTAAGGCCTAAGCCCTCTCAGCTGTAAAGGAGGCCCGTGATCAGCAGTGACCAGTATATAATACAGGGCTGGTATGGTAAGTGAAGTCATTGCTAGAACTATATAAATATTTGTGCAACGAAATGCAACCACTATGACGTCTTACGATATGCAAACAGGGAAACGCGAACGAACCGTTCCCGAAACATATTATAACCACAGAACCTTTCTTAAAATAAACCACTAAGACAATTTCATATAGAGGTTCTTAATAAATAGCCTTTTAAATAATAAAAGCGTGTTAAAAATGCGACCGCCATGACGTCCTAGGGATATCCAAACATGGAAATGCGAGGGAACCGTTCCTGAAACAAATACAACAGACTTTTCGCAAAATAAACCACCGCAACCCACAAGACGATGCCCTGAAAACAGTTTATAAGAAATTGTTTTTATAGTCTAGCTAACAAACAAACAAGCAGTCTCTACGTCACTTCACGCTCAGTTAATGATCACTTACAATTAAACTGAAATTATAAGCACGTTGCAGATCGTGAAAGAAATTCGAGTATTCGTAATATTTTTAATCTGTCAAGGCAAAATTACTACATTGGTCCTAGTGGTAAATGCAGGGTGTATATAGTCCTCTCGATAGTCGCCTCTCGCCTGGGCTTCCTATTAACAGGACTCCTTGGAAATAGCCGCAGCTTAGCAGTCCACCAAAAAAATCATAGACGGACGCCAGAATTATTCTTTGGCCTGCAGAAAACATACTCATACCAATGATCCTAAGTACCAATATACTTTAGACTACAGCCCCAGTTTACATTCACTCACAATAAACAAAATTATATGCATGGTTCTACCAAACTAAACTCGTAAGACGTGTGACGCTAGCCCATTGAAGATCTAATAAAAACAAATGACTAAATGATATATATTAGGATATTACGTTTTGGAAAACGATGTGTAATAACCTGTTTTTAGATATTCGTGAATTGCGAAGGTCGCGACCACTTGATTCATTGCATGACAATATTTACGCAGGTGATGATCTAATTGTGCTTGTCTCCTTTTATTTTAAACTTAAGAAATGACCTAAGAACGAAGATGTAGCTAAAATGGAAAGTGCTATTTACACCACAGGACAAAAAAGATAAACGGGAATGAACAGGATCGTTAAACCATAGTGCTAAATTATAATTTTCTTGATACAGCAATGTGAGTAGATGCTCTTCTGATGGCAATTCCACTCTTTAAGGAGAAGCCAGAAATTTCAATCGATCATGACGCTGAACCCTCGCTGAAAAAATACCTACCAAAATATTATAAGCACCTAGTTTTATAAAATCTTTATCTGTGATACAAGATCAATATAACTCGAGTATACAGAAGATACGCGACTAAATCTCCACTTTTCAAGGTGAATCAAGATGTACGATTCTGTCATAACAAAAAAGGAACAAAGGTGCATGGTTACGGAAGACCCCCGTGATGGACGACAGCGTGTGTCACGCTGCCACGGACGCCAGGGGCGTCCCTCGGTGTGCGGGGGCTTCTGAGCCCCCGCAACAACAGAAAAAGGACCGCAACAGCGGTACGCGCAGGGGCGGTTGCGGACGTCAACTTAGACGTGAGTCGGAGGAAGCCCGCAGCCGTCCCTAATGCGCCGAAGATGGCCGTACAAAAAAAAAAATGGTTACGGAAGGAAAACAGCGGTCAGAAACAAGACGCCGCGACTTGTCACTTTAATGAAAGTGCACACACCGGTCATTATGTAAACCAGCATAAAGGCTAGAGATTAAAAGCCGGTGCAGGCATAATATAGCGGTTGTAATCTATACTAATATTATAAAGCTGAAGAGTTTGTTTGTTTGTTTGTTTGAACGCGCTAATCTCAGGAACTACTGGTTCGAATTGAAAAATTCTTTTTGTGTTGAATAGACCATTTATCGAGGAAGGCTATAGGCTATATAACATCACGATGCAACTATTAGGAGCGAAGAAATAATGGAAAATGTGAAAAAAGCGGGGAAAATTATTCATCCTTGAGGGCTTCCATTGCGTGCGCTGCGAAAACGGTTCAAGATATCAAAAATATATGTATGAAAGAATTATTCCTCTTGAAATTATCTAAAAAAATGTCTGCAACAGTATATGTCTATCTTTTAAGATTAACTTACTAGAACCGTTTTTATGGTAATGAAATTTGGTCGAAATTAATGCATTAGGTATTTGTTAAGAGTTGTATCAACGTCATAGTCATAGAGTGATTCAACGGGAAGGTTTTTATGTACTTTTAGCCCGGAAAAACTTATTAACGCGGGCGAAGCCGTGGGCAAATGCTAGTTTTTATTATAAAACTCAATGACAAGATCAGCAAGAACCCCGTTTGTCATTCGACGAAAATACGATAACAGCAGCACCATAGAGAACTTGAAAGTAGTTGAGCATCTACGGCATGAATCGGTCGGCTCGATAGCAGTAATGCCACTTCTCGCAGACAAACATGAAACAACCAATGTGAAATAACAGCGATCTGCTGCGTTTCGTATAGTGAGCCTGGTTTCCGGAAGAACACCTCATTCCTCCACAATACTTTTGGTATTGGTAATGTTTATGGCTGGTAATTATCACTCACCGTCGGGTTACCCCAGTGGCGTAGCGTGGTTCCGTGCCGCCCGAGGCGGACTTAACATTTGCTGCACCAAAGCGCAGTAAGAAAAAAAAGCTCATTTAAACAAATTAAAATATCACGTGCCTCCTGACTAGTACATTAATCTAAAGTAACAATTTGAACCGGTTTTATTTTACGCATTTTTCCACCCCTCACCAACCACTACACCACTCTAGATGAATTCACTAGTACTCAGTCCTCAAGGTCATGAGTAGGAAGGCGATGATTTACGAGGACGAGCCGTCCGTCCCGGCCTGAGGTGGCGAGTGCGTTGACCCCGCTAATGACAACCTATTGTTCCAATGAACGCTGTACGGAGAGTGTTTCGGGAGACAAGTTAAATGAAACGATTGTTTATTAAGACTGCCATTTATTAATCTAATGCGATTATATTTATAGGTGAATACATGTCGTTTCTTACATCTATGTACCTATTAAGTACTTATGTATATCACTACACCTTTCGCCCAAAAGAGAAAAAAAACATTATTAGTAGTTTTTTTTTTATCTATACCATAGATTCTAAATAATATTTCTTAACAAAATGTATTACTTAATACAATTTATCTTATTTTTTTTTTTATTTTTTTTTTATTATTATAGGACAGGTTATACAACTCCATATAATATTCTTAGAAGTACATACATTATTATGATTATATTAATAGTCTGCTATTTTTTTACTGTGCAAATAAACAATTGTTATTATTATTATTTATTGTATAATTTGGTTCTATTTTTGTGTATTAATTCTAATTTACCATTTTTTATTATCTCTATATTTGGTGTCAAGTCTCTGACTACTCTATATGGACCAGAAAAAATTGGTTCAAATTTATTTCCTACCTCATTTTTTACTAAAACTAAATCATCAACGTTATAACATATAGGATTAATACATTTATCATACATAACTTTCCTTCTTTCTTTGGATCGTAGCAAATTGTCTCTCGCTTCTTTTTGAGCTAACTGTAAACGGTATTTAAGTTCACTAGGATAATAATCATAGTTATAAAGTGGTTCAACATGTTTAATTAAGTTACTTGGGAGTGAACATTTTTTCCCAAACACCAGCTCATACGGCGAAAACTTTGTTTCCGAATGAACTGTAGTATTAAATGAAAAAGACCAAAAAGGAAGCCAAGAACTCCATGTTTCTGGGTGATTATCGGTCTGTATACGGAGAAAAGAATTCAAGTTTTTATGAGATACTTCCAGTGCACCTATTGACTGGTGATGGTAGGCTGTAGAATTTAGTTGTTTTATTTGTAATAACTTACATACCTCTTGGAATGTAGCTGCAATAAATTCCTTGCCCCGATCAGTGGCTATTTCCTTTGGTACACCATATCTGAGAATAAAATTATTAACGAAAGATTTTGCTACTTCCTCCGCTTTTTTAGAAATTAAAGGATAGGCTTCTACATATTTCGTAAGTTCACACTGTAACGTTAATATGTACGAGTAGTTATTATTGTCCACATCTAATGGTCCTACAAGATCTAAAAAGATTTTTTCAAATGCAGTATTAGCCGTAGTTGTAATGAGCATCGGTTCTTTTATAGGTACCGAATGCTTTTGGCGCTGACATTTGTCACAACGCCGAACATAATCCCTGACATCATTATCAAGACCCGGCCAATAATAATACTTTTTAATATTGTTAGACATTCTTCTCATACCTGCATGGCCACTACTAGGTAGAAGATGAAAGTCATTTAGTATAACTTTTCTGTCATCTATGTCATGTACAGATTCCACATTATTTATTATACTAACGCGCGGTCCGGATCTATCTTTAGTGGTTTTTATTTCTTCCACTAACTTTTTTATAAAAATTCTGTTATCGTCTTTCTTTACTATACATATCTCTTTTATATTTAGAGATTCACAAAAATTATCTAGCTCACTCACGAATTCGCGTCGCGTCATTTGTGACTCTAAGTCTAGATATTTAATAAAAAGTGTCCGCTTACTAGGAACATAACACAACACTTTACTTTCTTTACTTATATACCCCTTTTTTCTCATTTCATTTAAGGCTTTTGCTCTACCTAAACATAATTCAACTGATTCTGGTGGTTTAACATGTGTACTCACGACCTTTGGTTGATCAGGCCTCAAGTCTATGGGTACTATATTATCCACTGTAAAATCAGGAATATTTCTCTTATTTGCTTGTGCTCTTGTTATGACGTTAACTACATTTTCATGTATTTCTTTTAATTCGTCAGATGTTATGCAGATTCGAGACAACGCATCTGCAGCTGCATTGTCGGAACCTTTAACATACTCTACATCAAATGTATATTCTTCTAACATGAGCCTAAATTTCATTAATCTACTGGAAGGATCTTTCATACTAAACAGATATATTAATGGTTTGTGATCTGTCTTAATTTTAAAGTATTGACCATACAAATAAGGTCGGAAATACTTTATTGCCCACACAATTGCTAAAAGTTCTTTTTCTATAACTGGGTAATTTGCCTCGGCCTTATTAAGAGTCCTACTAGCAAAAGCTACTGGTTTTCCATTTTTATTAGACAAAATTGCACCTATTGCCCTATTTGATGCATCTGTCTGTACAATTAAGTAATTTTGTTTGGATAAATCAGGATATTCTAAAATTGGAGGTGACATAATACATGATTTAAGGGTTTCAAAAGATTGTTGGCATATTTCATCCCATAAAAATGGTACATTTTTCTTACAAAGTCTGTTTAAAGGTTGAGCTATTTCTGCAAATTTTGGTATGAACTTTCTATAATAACTCGTGAAAGCGACAAATCTTTTTACTTCATCTGCATTTAATGGGCATGGATAATCTTTAACTACTTTTATTTTTTGAGGGTCGGGTAATATTCCTTTATTAGAAATTATATGTCCTAAATATAATATTTCTTTCTTTAGAAAACTACATTTTGAAGGATTTAATTTTAAATTTACTTTCTTTAATCTTTCAAATACATCGTGTAAATTTTTATTATGTATCGTTAAGTTACGCCCAAAAACTATCAAGTCATCAAGATATATTAGACATTTTTCATGATTCAGTCCTGACATAGCTAAGGTCATCATTCTAGAAAACGAATTAGGACTTGTTTTTAACCCCATTGGCATTCTGGTCATTTGATACTGACCCGAATTAAATGCCGTAAATTTCCTACTATCTTTATCTAATTTCACATTGTAATAGCCTTGATACAAATCAAGATGGGTAAAATATATACTACCAGATAATGATTCTAAAATTTCTGCCATATCAGGGAGGGGAAATTTATCATCTTCGATAACACTGTTTAATTTTCTGTAATCAACTACTAAACGCCATTTTTTCTCTCCCATGGAGTCTCTTTTTTTTGGAACCAATAATATTGGACTAGACCAATTACTTTTGCTATGTTCTATAATACCTTCATCTAACATTCTGTCAATTTGTTGCTTTATTTCTGTTTTTTGACTAAATGGAATTCTGTATTGTTTTGAAAAAATAGGATTAGTGTTAGGTTTTAATGAAATAGTATGCGTGTAAATATCTGTTGTGGTTAACTTATCGCCCGGTAAATGAAAAATATCAGCATATTTAGCACAAATTTGTTTTATACTTCTCCGTTCTTCATTATTTAAATGATTAAGTTCAAGTAATGAAAATAAATTTTCTACTCTATCTGAATTCTTGACAATTTTATCAAACGTGCATAGATTGTAATCACTCAGTTTATGTATAACAGGTTTAATATCATTACAGGATAATGTAACATGTTCCTCTGTAACATTTAATAATTTTATAGGAATCATGCCATTTATTGGTTTAACAAGAGAACTTGCTAAAAAAATTCCATTCTGAATTTCAGCTGAACAAACGACGCATTCGTCTTTGAAGTCTGTATAAATATAGTGAATAGATTCGCATCTCGGTAAAATGTCAAATGTGTTTATTTCATAATTTCCGGTAATTGGAAAACAAACTTTTTTATTTGAATTAGTTTGTAATGTCAAAATATCTTTATTAAAATCTAACAATGCTCCGAATCGATTTAAAAAATCACGACCTAAAATTCCATTTGCTTTAATTGGTAAGGAATCAAAAACAAAGAACTTATGACTAACGGTATCATTACCTAACATAAATGGTAAGTAAACATATCCGAGAGTTTGACCTTTGCCTCCCAGTCCATTTATGGTCACACATTCTTTATGGAACGAAATATTTAGATCAATTACATACTTATACTTTAGTGCTGACAAAGAAGCCCCTGAATCTAATAAGAATGAATATTTTTTACTAACCGGTGATATATATAAATTTACAAAATAATCGCTATTACATGATAAAATCGTATGTTGTCTATCTTTAGTCTCGAAAAAATTTATCTAGCCTGGGTTCTGAGTCTGAATTATTATTTTCAGATCTATCCATAGTATTAATGTTACGTTTGCTTAACCTTTGATTTCCGCGGTTTTTATTGAAAAACATACCTCTGGGTTGTCGTCCGCGTACTCCCTGGCCTCGTGAAGAAGCTTGATTATTCCTCCATGACGTCTCGCGTCCAAAGCGACTCCGGTTTTGACCTCTATTCAGTGATGCACGGCCATAGTGTCCTCCACTCGATCCTCTAAAATGATTATAAGTGTTCCTAGACTTATAAAAATGTTTATCGGACATACCCATTATCTCTCCGGAAGTCGATGCCGTAGATATCTCCTCATCCTGGGCAGCCTGGATAGCATCTTTCAACGAACTGTAATCTCTGGCTGCAATGATCGTGCTTAACCTACGGTTTCTCAAACCATCGGAAAATTGTTTAATTGCATGTTTTTCGTTTATTGGTTTTAAGGTATTATAACAATCTTTATTCCCATTGGCTTGCGAAATCGTTAGGTCCACAAATAATTCCGTTATTTCTTTACCGTACTCAGAAATAGACAAATTATTTTGTTTGATACGTTGCAATCTGTTTTGAATTGCAGACGCAGCTTTTTTTGGTAATAATTCAGTTTTCATGTCGTCAATTAAAGCATTAACGCTCGCGTAATCATTTTTTAACCTTAATTTCGCGGCTTGAGACAATCTGCTTTTCAATACAAAATTAATTAAATTACTTTTACATTCTGGTTGCTTAAGCAGTGAGTCATAGTACTGAATATTATCAATAAGCTGTTTTATACTGGTCTCGTCGTTACACATTACAGGTAATAAATTTAAAGCCGTCTTTAAATCAAAAGTATTCATTTTGCTCGTAGACATGATTTCCACACTCTCGCACAAACCAACAATTTCACTATATAATGACTCAAAATCCTAACACGATTTTTTAATTAATGAGATTTATTTCCCTGTCGTCTCTTTGGACCAATTTTAATTAAATAAATCCTAATGTCCTTTAATTCTTTATATAATTGCTCTAAAATAATAACCATAACTCACTTACCAAACTGGAGTAAATAGCAAATGCACATTATATCTTTAAGATTTTTTTTTAAATGTATAAACCATACCATCTCGTTTTCCGTACATACACAATAATTAAAACTCTAAACAAACTACAAAACTTATAGTCCATTAATACTCTTCATTCAAATAAAGCAAGACTATGCATTTTACTCGAAATTTTACACCACGCACTGTATTAATTTTATATATACGACTATATGGATATTACACATTCACTTTCCACTATAACATACATTTGGCAGTTCTCACTATAGTTGAGCTTCAATTTTAGGAGCAGTTGGTGGCTCTTGACGAAAAATAGATCTTCTCAGAGAATTTCGGTACATCTCCGCCGTCATCCACTTTATATGACATCGCTTATAAGCACGATACATGCCATACAGTAGTCCCAAAAAAATAACGAGCACGATGATGGCCAGTAAAGCATTTGTGGTGGTCAGGTGAATTCGGAAGTCATCTAAGGTAGAATGGTTATCTCCGGCAGCAGCATTTTGTACGATTATAGTTTCCTCCTTACTCTGCTGTTTGCCCATTTTTTATAATGGAAAGGCAATTAATTTCTTTTACTGAATAAACGTCTTTCTTCGATACAGTTTGATATTCGGATGCCATTGTTTTTTCTTCATATATTCCTCAGCGCAATATCTTCAAAAAGTTCCACACCGTATATGGTAGCGCATCATATTCGCGTCGCGCGTGCGGTAATTGTAGGCAGGGTCGCCATGTACGGAGAGTGTTTCGGGAGACAAGTTAAATGAAACGATTGTTTATTAAGACTGCCATTTATTAATCTAATGCGATTATATTTATAGGTGAATACATGTCGTTTCTTACATCTATGTACCTATTAAGTACTTATGTATATCACTACAACGCGCTGCACACGTCCTACTATATCTTAGGTATTGTTCAGAAATACTTTTACTATCCTAATACAATGTAGAACCATATATGTCAAAAACATTAAACGCTAAACTTGTGCATGCTGTGCCAAACTCCAAATGATTGTCAACAATAACACAACATCAATTTAGTGTTTATATTTTTAGTGTAAACAATTGTTGATGGCCAAATAAATAAATAAGCCGGCTCGACTGTGGTATGTCCACTATCTTTAACCAACTTTTTTTATTTTTATGGCACTGCATGACGAGACGAGCATGCCGTTCCCCTGATGGTATTAAAATAATAAAGTAGTTTTAACAGCCACGAAAACTAAATGGCATAATATTGATAAAATATCCTTCGTTTGTTAATCTCTAATAAGCACTTAGCATCAGGGAAGTCCCACGTGCTGGTCTATGGGCCTGTGCTACAAAAACCTCAACCATCAACCAGTACTTGCGCTAATCCTGCTAAGCTAGAACGGCTAATTCCACCAATTATATCAAGCCGTAGTAAATAGAATACACGTTGGTAAAAACACGTGATTTTCTTTTTACGTGTGTATCTACAAATAGTAGAGTTTTTTTATAAAAATAAATAAACGAGACTAGCAGACCGCTAGCCTGATGGAAAGATGACTGACAATAAGTGGAAGCAACACGACTGAATTACAAAGCTCTATGCTATCTGCACTCGCCATCTTTGGCATCAGATATGTCTCATAATGTCCTCAGTATTTACACTAAATTTCATAGGTGGAGGTTTATTGTCAGCAATTTGTTTAAAATATAATGTTCCTTATCTATTGTATAATTAGTCTGTAGGCCTTCCTAAAACTAAATAAATAAATAAATAAATAAATAAATAAAATAAATAAATAAAATAAATAAATAAAGTGTGAAATGGCATTACACGAATGCAGTAGCACGTAGTACATTAAACTTCGGCCATTTATTGTTAATTGTAGTTTTTTTTGTCAGCATGGTTACAATGCCGGCATCAAAGACAATAATTTCCGCCTACACAAATATATTGTACACACAAACCTAATCTATATCAGCAAATATTTATATCGTCTTTGGAGTATTGTCCAACGTGACTCACACGTTATCACCTGTTATCACTTATCAACAGATAATGGTTATGAATGTTGCACACACCGGCGTCCGTTTCAATTCCTTTCATATTTACGTATTTATTATAATTATACAATATTTAGGAAATAACATGACTTTTAAATTTTCTCTGCATTTGGTTGTTAGCTTTATATGTATAGACATAATATAATCGGATCAAACAAGGAATATAATGACATAAAACGCGTTATACATGAGTATTTTTCCTGTTTCCTTACAATTAGCCTAAAAAAAACAAGGCTATTGTTACTTATACGCTCTTGACTTTAATTATTGTAAAATTTACTTTGACATAAATTATGTAAATAATAATAATCTTTAAAAGTTATAAAACCGCGAAGAAAGGGATATCTAGCGTAGAGCTTAATAAAATAACACTGGCTAGCTAAAAAAACTTCCGTGTTTGAATGTAATTTGTGGTTACACAACGCCACCAGCTCAATAGCAAGAGACGCTCTTTCTCTCACATACATTTCTGACAATCATAACTATCTTTCCTAGCAGTCGGTTACCTTAATTGTCTACAGATATCTATTATAACGCCCTTCCACACTCACGCGTAAGTAAAACATTCCGTTGCATGCACTCGACAGATAAGAGCGGTGCAGTTAAGTAGTGTGTAACAATTACTAGGCTAATGAGCATGTCGTCACCGTCACGGGATTCGAACCTAGGAATGTTAGTGAAATTGATATGGTCAATGGATGGCGTTTTGTTTTTTTTGTATTGGTTTGAATAACGAGATGAGCATGCTGTTCGCATGATGGTAAGCGATACGACCACCCATAAACAGTAGCAGCACCATCTAGCACTTTGACTTACAAAGAACTGTGTGGCATTCCACTGCGCTCGTCATCCTGAGACATAAGATATTAAGTCTCATTATATCAATTATTTACACTGGCTACAATGTCCTTCAAACCTAAACACAACAGAGCATGCACACTGCTGCTTGGAGGTAGAAATAGACATTGCGGTGGTACCCACCCAGACCGACTCTTACATATGAGAGACCTACCACCAGTTTTTAAACAGATCTGTCAAAAGCAGCTTGCTTCCAGCGTGTTCCTGCGACCTTTATCACGTCGTCTGTCCACCGAATATTTCAAACGGCAAAATATGTGACATGGCCTTTAACGGGCTTTTAATTGGCAAATACCCGCCAAAAAAAAAAACACATTTTATCGCTCATTTAATTTATTATAGAGCTTCTGTGCATAATTTAATGCTTTTAGGAATTAGTGCCACCAGTTTTAGCTGTCGATCAGTGGTTAGGGTGTGATAACCTGTAAGCAAGGACTGTCACTACTGGTTGGTTGGTCGGGTCAAAATGACTTATACGGCAGGAGTCTGTCACTCGACCACCAAAGAGTACCAAAGTTAGACAACAAATAACACGAAACCTAAAGGCACTTTACATCGCCACATTTGTGAAAAATATTCCGCACAATTTACCAAGGCAGACATGATTATGGTGCTATTGTATGGGTACAGCAATTTGGGTCTGCCGCCCCTATTACCATCCCGCCGTGATGACGTGACATTTGCCCAAGAAACGGAGCGTGAAAGAACGCTAAAAGCAAAATGTTACGTGCCGGTTTACCCTTATTTTCCCCGATTACGTAAAAGTAGGGTTACCATTTTGGCATACGTTACTATGTTGGTGTATACTCCTTCTGAGCTGTTTAACTATTAAGAAACCTTAGCATCATCATTGGCAATTAACATCTACGTGAGATGATTAAGAAGCGTATACAAACCTACATACCTAAAAAATTTGCAGGCATGTAAGGCCTCCCGTGATGGGCGGCAGCGTGCCTCACGCTGCCTTTGACGCCAAGGGCATCCTTCGGTGTACGGGGGCTTCTGAGCTCCCCCAACAACAGGAGACGGACCGCAATAGCGGTACGCGCAGGGGCGGTTGCGGACGACAACTTAGACGTGAGTCGGAGGAAGCCCGCAGCCGTCCCTAATGCGCCGAAGATGGCCACCGCGGAGTTTTGGTTGGTATGCCGTGCGGTGTACATAGGTTAGGGACTCGGCCCGGCGGTCGCCCGACGTTTTCCATCTCTCCGGGCGGCTCAACGTCGGGTCGTAAGGCACGGTGAACTCAACATAACCGCTCAGTCGTTCCCCTTGAACACTGGGCGGTTGTAATAAGTCACTTTCTCCGCGTAAACAAAAATGCATGTAAGGCCTAAACGCTCTCAATAATAGATGTTCATGCCCAGCAGTAGGTCAGAATACAGGGCTACTATTACTGAACATCTAAAGGGCTTATCGTGTTTGTTATTAACATCAGATACTTTCTCGACACTCCACATGTATTACGAGAATATAGTCTATGAGTTTTATTCTCATATTTTTATATCATGCAAAGGCTGCAGTTGTCAAAGCCATGACTTAGCTGCCTCCTTTTTCTCTATGACACACTTTATTTTCACCGCTCGTAACAAGCGCATAACGCATCTCATCGTGTTTATCACTATGGAAATTGGCATACAGAATACAATTTAACGCCAATCACACGAAGTTAACGTAACACGGCCGCGTTATAAGTTAACACTGTCATAGAGAATAAGTGGGCTGGTCACGAGTGAAATCGTGCGAATGCGTTAAAACACTAACACCACACTAACAATATGATACTCTCAAATAAATGTCCCAAGCCGTTGTTTTCACTATATCGCCGTAAAATATGTACTTCTTTGTGAAATAGCTGGTCACGAATAAACGAACCAATTGTAGGAGTAAAATAATGTTTAATACGACCTACAGCTATTCAAACTATTCAAATATTCGATAACAAACCGATGTGCCATAGCCCCAATTTCTTTTCTTTTCCTAATGTCTACAAGATCAACTCTTGCTTCGATAGGTGTCAGGCAGTGGTGACAATTCAGCTACAGCTATAATAAATTTGTGATTAATTAATCGTCATATTAACTGTTAACGAGCGAATAGTTTTAACATTTTGACAGGTCTTCATTACAAAATATTATATGATATTTGCGAAGTCATTTGTATGACGTAGTTATATGATTGTAAAATCAACGCTGAGTCAAACGTATTGAAATAAAATGTAAGTCATATTTAAAAACACAATATCATTGTCACGTGTCAGCTGACAATGAAATATCGATAATTCATAATACAGATAGCTGATACTCAGGTAATATTATACAACAGCATAATCGAGTTGTTTGTTTGAAGGTAAACGCCATGAAATCATATAACACCACATAGAACTAATCACTTCCGCAATGCCCATGTCACTCTGACATATTATACCAAGTAATTACACTGGCTACAACACTCTTAAGAGACCATAACAATGTTTGCACTTGCAAAACCATTATGGTAAAGCAAACTTATAATATTATAACTAAGCTAGATTCTCTCTTTCTCTCTTCCAAGCTATAGGTAGATCCCACATGGTGGAGAGGTCAGCGTGACTTGTTTTCCTTTTACGTTTCGCCCGTTCCATGATTTCGTCTTTGGAAACCCTTCTCTCGTATCCCTCAGTACTACCTTTCTGCACCTTGTCTTCGGTCTCGCCCTAGATTTTTGGCCAGTGACGGATAATTACAGTGCTAAGGTTCCTATGTTTTTTTTTTTTTTTTTTTATGCCATCGAATGACGAGACGAGCATGCCGTTTGCCTGATGGAAAGCGATACGACCACCAATAAATAGTAGACACACCATCCAGCACCTTGAGTTACAAAGTACTGTGTGGCATTCCACTGCGCTCGTCATCCTGAGACATAAGATGTTAAGTCTCATTATGTCCGAGGCCGTGTGTTTTCACGGACCTCGGAGAGGGCCACCGGCCGGTGCCGGCATCGTCATTGGGGGGGTGCGGATCCCCATCGGCTCTAGCATGAAGTATCTGGGTTTAGTCCTAGATAGCCGATGGCGATTCCGCACCCACTTTAAGGAGTTGAGGACAAAATTGTCCCGGGCAGCGGGCGCACTTTCCGGCCTGCTGCCCAACCTGGAAGGTCCTGGCTTCCCTTGCCGGAGGCTGTATCACGGAGTCGTGCGGTCCATAGCCCTTTATGGCAGCCCCGTTTGGGCTGACTCCCTGGGCCGCCCCTGCGTCGCCCTTCTGCGCGCCCCGCAGAGAGCTTTAGCGCAGCAGGCGGTCAGGGCGTACCGCACGGTCTCTTTCGAGGCGGCTTGCTTATTGGCCGGATTTCTGCCCTGGGACCTGGACGCCAAATCCCTTGCCGATGTATTCCATTGGCGGGAGGAGGCGTTCAGTCGCGGTGAGCGTTCGGCCCTGAAGGAGGTGGAGGCCAAGAGGGCCTCCTTACGGCGAGCCGCCGTGGAGGAGTGGCGTCTCAGGCTGGAGGCCCCGTCGTGGGGGCACAGGGTCGTAGAGGCAGTGCGTCCTGTCTTTGCCGAATGGCTGGACAGGCGCCACGGAGCGGCAACATACCGCCTGACGCAGGTGCTCACCGGGCATGGCTGCTTCGGTGAGTTCCTGTTTCGGGTGGTAGGGATAGAGGAGTCGGCCGTGTGTCACTATTGTGACAACTGCCCAATGGACACGGCCCAACATACGTTGGAGTGTTGTCCAGCCTGGGATGAAGAACGCAGCGCTCTCAGAGCAGTCGTCGGAGAAGACCTCTCGCTGCCGGCCGTGGCCGCTTCCATGGTCGGCGGCCGGGAGGCCTGGCAGGCGGTGGCCCACTTCTGCGAGGCGGTCCTCTCGCGGAAGGAGAGTGCCGAGAGGGATCGCCAGCGCAGTGGTGATCCCTCCCGCCGCCAGACGAGCCGTAGGAGGCGTCGGGTGGACGACTGACCGACGTCTCCCGCCCTGTGGATTGGGGGCGTTTGGAGAATTCCACCACGGTATCCCCTGCCTGTCGTAAAAGGCGACTAATAGGGGCCTCCGGGGGTCACGGGTGGGCGGGAGGTGCCGCCCACTTATTAGTCTAGCCAACTTCTGTGACCCCCGTGATGGACATGTCCGAGGCAGCGTGAGACACGCTGCCTCGGACACCAAAAGGTGGACACGGTACGGTGTTTCGGGGGCTTCTGAGCCCCCGCAACAGGAAAAGGACCGCAACAGCGGTACGCGCAGGGGCGGTTGCGGACGACAACTTAGACGTGAGTCGGAGGAAGCCCGCAGCCGTCCCTAATGCGCCGAAGATGGCCGTACGAAAAAAAAAAAAAGTCTCAT
This sequence comes from Lapara coniferarum, assembly GCA_949316025.1. Lineage (NCBI taxonomy): Eukaryota > Metazoa > Arthropoda > Insecta > Lepidoptera > Sphingidae > Lapara > Lapara coniferarum. The sequence continues at coordinate 22,111,026 of OX438921.1, forward strand.
TATGTCATGTAGTTACACTGGCTACAATGCCCTTCAAACCGAAACACAACAGTGCATGCACACTGTTGCTTGGCGGTAGAAATAGATATTGCGGTGGTGCCCACCCAGACGGGCTCTTACATATGAGATTCCTACCACCAGTGAATTAAAACTAGTCTAGGTTATAATTCAACATACTGTCTCCAAGATGCAGGCTTTGCCTAAATTGGGGCTGCCGTTAAGCTTAACAATTCTGTAAATACCAACAATTGTATGCCTCGCATTGTGAACAAAATAGTTTATCCAATGTTGTGTCAAATAAAGATATTATTGATACTGATCGCCAGAAAAAGTGTAGTGCTACCTACAGAGCCGGACTCTTACCAAAATAATCGTAAATTCTGACTTAGTAGTACACATAGCATACGTGCAGCGACCATAATATACACTCTAGACATCGATCTGTTTCGGGCAACACATCTGACTAATAGATAGATGTAGCTTGTCGTTCAATAACTTCAAATCAGTTGCGACCACAATTAGTATGCCGTAAACACTGCCACATTATCGATTTAATAAATATTATAATCGCTCCTTGCACACAACAGCGTTGTTATAAAAAAAGAAACAGACTTCGGGTTTTCAGGAATATAGCATTACTTTTTATATTTATGTCAATAATTTCACTTAATCAACTGCATGCGTGTTATCTAACAGTAAAATATCGATGAAGATAATATCTGGTAACTGCTTGGTACCAGTTCTACAACACACGACAAAACGTGACTCTGTTATCACATTCGCCGATAACACACACGCTAATTGCCCTAATCTTAACAAATTATAGAATATTGCCTACGGATTACATTGGCAGTAATTCCGGGTGGACTGTTGGACTTTAGCAATATTTTTTATGTCACAGTCTTGCTGTAGACATATTTTCTTCAGAATGTAGAGTCTACTAAAACCACACTGTTGACACATAGGCAGGCCATTGGTACTGTATTTGACTACAGTATAATTAACGGTCTACGAACAGAACACAAATTTTTCAGATACTCTTTGACCTGTAGGAATGCATTCATCAACAGAGCCGAAAGGATAGGAACCACTTTACATAACGCGCTTGCTAACGTTCACGGCAGATAAATCACGTGTTTATCAAACTGTGCAGCACTTTAATGTTCAATCCTTACACCGAACGTGATGATGGATCGAAATAGGATTTTCATACAAGACTATAATTTTTATTTAATACAAAAAGTACTAATCATCGGCAGATTAAAAATACTGCTACCTAATACCAATGTGGGTTCGCGGAGAGAATTTGGAAATTATTTGATCATGTGATAATCTTCTAAGCCAAATAAAAAAAGTAATACCAACTCTAACGGAAATTAACGAAATCGCTCGGAAATCTTGTCTATCTTATATGAAAGTAGTTGTCTAGGTATGTTCCAGTAAGGTCCGTTTGTTAAACACAATGATCTTGTAAATCATCTCCACCATGAAAATACATTTGACAATTACACACTTCAAACTCTACTAACCTTTTTAAAAGGTATTAGAAGTTATCTAAACATATTAACGATTAAGAAAACCAACATGAATGATGATTACAAACCAGACTAGAATAACACAGAAAGCTCGGATAGTAAACTGTGAAGTGCGCAAGCGCATTCAACATGCAAAGGCGATCGTTAGACATGCGCTAATTGAACTCAATGAGTGTACGGAATGTTGAGGCGGGACTGGACATCAAAAATGGCATACTTAAGATAAGCTTAGATAATAGCTGGCTATTGCTCGCTACTTCGTTTACGTGGAAGTTTCGAAGTCCCTGTGTACTTTCGGAGTAAAGGTGATTGTTACTCAAGAACATGGTAAATATGTAACCGTACATTCAAAATTCAAGCAAGTACGAACATCTTTACTTTAAATATTAGTAGAGTCGTAGATATTAAAAAAATAAAGTTCTTGGTAGGTACTTGACTATTAAATTAGACATTAAAGTGGAATTATATTATAACTCATCATAATAATTATCAATCTTACTTGAATTTAGAAAATGCAAAAATTTGCGAAGATGTTTGGATCTTAGTTAAAACTAGTAGTGCTCGCGGCTCCGCCCGCGTGAAAAAGTTTTTCCGGGACAAAAATATTTTCCCGGGATCAAAATATGTTCGATCTAAATGACGTGGCATAGCGATATTATTTTTTTTATTTTTTATTGCATCGCATGACGAGACGAGCATGCTGTTCGCCTGATGGGAAGCGATAAGACCCCCCATAAACAATGGACACACCATCCAGCACCTCGAGTTACAAAGTACTGTGTGGCATTCCACTGCGCTCGTCATCCTGAGACATAAGATGCTAGGTCTCATTATGTCCTGTAGTTACACTGGCTACAATACCCTTCAAACCGAAACACAACAGTGCATGCACACTGCTGGTTGGCGGTAGAAATAGACATTGCGGTGGTAGTTTCGATAAATCTTCGTCAAACCTGAATCTAACTAATCTAAAAAAATGAGCTTACGTAATTTTAACTAACAGATATGTTTATTGGCGTTAACATAAAGCAAAATTCTATCTATGCGCACACTCAGGCCTTTTATCCCCGAAGGGGTAGGCACCGCAACCAGTGCCCCCACATTTCGCCGAGCGTATTCCGTCCCATAATGTGATAGGGAGCGAGCCTATCGGCATATGGGGCACAAATTCCAAACTCCGGATTGACCTCAGCACTGCAGTTGTACTGTAATACAACTACGCCACTGAGGCAGTTTTGTCTTTACTAACTTAATTCCAACCGAAAACCACTAAAGACAACCACCGATACAATCTCAGTGAAATAGCGTCGAAATGATCACGACAGTCGTAAACGCGGCGGGCAGAGATGGTAAACACTCGACGGTAATCGACACAGGTCATAAAATCATCAATATATTATGACGAACATACCAATCGGCGTAAAACTTGAGTTTATGTTTTCAGCAAGTAAACTTATTAGTTTTGCAAGCTTTCTGTGAAATAGTGTATGATAGACAAGCAAGTAACCATGCTGCGCCCGCTTCGTAATTATTTTTTATAGTGTATTACTAGTTCCGGGAATGGAAATGCTCTGTGCAACATCATTGAAGCAATGACCCGACCCCACACAGGTCTACAATAAGAACAGGTGAACAAAACCGGCAAACTGAATCTTTTCAACAATTCATCTATCTGGACTGTAAAGCCTATCCATCAAAAATAGCAAAACGATCAGGAGTATCCGGATTGTACTGAATTTTACTCGTCATCCTGAGATAGACGAAGTCTCATAAAAGCAGTAATTACACTTGTTTCAATGTCCTTCATATGAGAATACAACAACTTTTGTCTATTCCTTCTTAGCGACAGAAATTTACAAATCGCTGATACTAAACCAGACGGACACCCGACATCGACTCTCAGAAACCGCTCACATAGTCAACGCTTGCCTAGGTTCATTTAAACGCGATCAAACAACCCAGCCAACAAATACAACCAGATGAGGAAAACTGCACAAGATAACGCAACAATGAGTGCCGTCATCAGACGTCATTGAGAATTCAACAGCGTCCGTCTGCTGTAACTATGATGTGCCAATGATGACTTCGTTAACCTTCATTACCTCATTAGAATTATCCTGTCTCTTATTGACTATTGAAATAAGTTCTTTTCCCAACGCAGATATTGGAGCCTTTTAGAACGAACGTTGTAAGGGACAATTCGGAATTTTTACTAGAGCAGCTTTTCTTTGTTATTTTTTTTTATGGCATATTGTCAGTTATTTTGTAGAGTGGTTAATAAATTATTATAGAAAAAAGCCGCACTAGTAGAAAGTTCGAAATGTCGCTTACGCTGTTCTTTCTGAAAAGGCTGCACATTTTCATACGCTTATGACATAATAACTCAACTACACCTTAAGAAGGTAAGAGGAGTGGCGTTAAGATATGATATAGAGTATCTATTGACGAGAGATGATTATCAACAGACAGTTGACGCAATTATGACAGCCTGCTCGAAAACTATATCGAAGATTCTGTACTGGACTTTAACTGGCGGTTGTGATCACTTCACATCAACTGATCCACTTATTTGTTTACGCACTCTTCTATAATAACCTGTGAATGATGATAATACATCGAGTGATGCGAATGTTGATGTATTTTAAGTTTATGGGGTTAACAAAGCAGATCTGTCCTAAGCGCCTTGGTTTTGGGGGACAATTTTGATACATGCATTTGCTCGTCTCATAAAACACATAGTAAAGACTCCCGACGGAGTTCCTTCTCTGGAAAGGATCTCTTTTATCGTTAGAATTAAATGTTATCGTTTCCTATAATTAGGACCGGGATGGTCGACGCCTACTTGATGAGGCATTCAGTTGTAGACGGCGATAGGCTGATTCATAATAATCATAAAGCTAAGGTAACAACTATCTAATCAACCTCACTTAAACCTTAATGTTTTCCGCAACTCTCGACTGCTTATCAAGTAGTTGGCAAGTTATAATACTGTCCATTGTTTGTATAAACTATGCTACAAATATGGGGGCTAAGCTCTTGAAATAATGGAGGAAGGACGAGATTCCAACGAGCTATTGTTACCTGTGATGGTTCGTTGAATCATAAGTTAAGAATACTTATGATCCTAGGTTTATCACATAAAATCATCATAGTGGATATCACCTTACTAATATTGTGACTGCGAAACTTTGTTTGTAAAAAGTGTACGATGTTTGTTAGAAGTCAATTCCGAAACCGTTGGATCGGACCTAGATAAAATTTAGAACACAGATAGACATGTTGCGGATTTAAATATAAACTTCTCTTATCCAGAAAAATAAATAGTGGAACATTTATTTATTTATATTATACTTCTAAAAGGCTCAAACGTGGAGAGCCATGAGCACCGCTCCATAATAAGAAATACCTCATACGATTTTCATATGCGGCATCTTCGGTGTGGTTTCGGTGATTCAGACACGTCCTTAGCTACTTTTATACATAAATATATCAAAACAAACGTATGGACAATAAAAACTGTGCGTTCACCATGGCACACATACCAGGAGGCAGCAACACGCACGTGCCACACTCACTGTGTACTTACTACTTAGTGTCTACATCTGATTCATGATGACATCACTGCATTAGTTATCGAACTTGAGTGTGGAGACATTGCGCATCAGAGTCTTACAATTTTACGTATGCGGGTCTTAACACTACTTATGTTTCACAGTATACCTTACGTAGCAGATTTATTTATAGGTTCTGCTGGCGATTTCAGATGAGTGAAATTGAAATTGTGACAAATATTAATAGCTTGTTTCTTCTTAGGGTTCAAGGTTACTATGTACTAAATTTCATCAAAATCGAAATAATAGTTATGCCATGAAAGTTAGTCAGAGCTGCTATTGCATTTATAATATGAATATATATCATTTCCTCTGAACTCTACCTGCTTTTAAGCCCATATTTTTAAAAGTAGTTTATGGTACTAAGGATTATTGTAGCTTCGTTAAAATGAAAGATTGCAGTCAAGAGTATCTTTGCAAGCATAATATGGCATTAAGATTAATACAATTTTTTCGTAGACACTTCGATGGGGTAAAAAGCAAAAGGAACCCATAATGTTGGAGACAATATTCTGATAATAGCAATTTAATTTATCATGCAATGTTCCATTCGACCGCGCCAAATGGGGACCCCCCCTAGCAGTTCCGGCCCGCGTGCCGATGACAACACAATCTAATAGGATTAGGCCTAAAAAACAATCTTTCCCTAATCGTTGATGTCTCATCCTATCTCAGTGGCCGTCCTGAGCCAAGGTTCGTAAAGTGGGTTGTGTTGCCAGTGGGTTGCCCTCAGCATGGTCACTTAATTCAAAGGGTTGCGAGCGCCCTCTGAGTTCACCCTAAAGACCGGTGTGGCCAGAAAAGCCGACTCGTGTCAGACTACTGGCAGTAGGGCCATTAACAAAAATAAATATCATGCAATTATAGCAAGTACCTTGTAAATTCTATACATTATCATAAAAGATTATCAGAATATTTATATAATTCTTGACAATAAAGCAATTGAATAAGAGGTGCACATTTTGAATTAAATAAAATTGTAGGTTTTAAGGGAATGTGTGTGCTGGATGTCATCTAATATTTTCCGGAATGTTTGATACATTGACTTTTTATTTCAAAAAATGTATTCTTGGTGGTTTATGAATCATTACTAAACATGCAACTCCAAATCTCTGCATTAATGACCCAACTACATAAAATAATCTATACTAATATTATAAAGCTGAAGAGTTTGTTTGTTTGTTTGTTTGTTTGTTTGTTTGTTTGTTTGAACGCGCTAATCTCAGGAACTACTGGTGCGAATTGAAAAATTCTTTTTGTGTTGAATAGACCATTTATCGAGGAAGGCTATAGGCTATATAACATCACGATGCAACTATTAGGAGCGAAGAAATAATGGAAAATGTGAAAAATGCGGGGAAAATTATTCATCCTTGAGGGCTTCCATTGCGTGCGCTGCGAAAACGGTCCAAGATACCAAAAATATATGTATGAAAGAATTATTCCTCTTGAAATGATCTAAAAAAAAGTGCGCGATAGTATATGTCTATCTTTTAAAATAAACTCTCTAGAACCGTTTTTATGGTAATCAAATTTGGTCGAAATTAATGAATTATTTGTTAAGAGTTGTATCAACGTCATAATATTAATCTTTATACAAATAAATGTGTTGGATAGAGTGATTCAACGGGAAGGTTTTTATGTATGTACTTTTAGCCCGGAAAAACTTATTAACGCGGGCGAAGCCGTGGGCAAAAGCTAGTATATTATATTACTCTTTTATAATAACAAGAATATTGTACCCAAAACAATACACAATTAAACTATTTAAAATAATCCTTTGTAGAACTGTATTAGACTAATTACAAATTCATTGTGTATTTTGTTGTTTTTGTTTATCTAATTACATAATTGTACATTTATGATGTTAATCCTTTAATTTTTAACTAATTACAGTACAATTTTACTGTTACACTAATTAGGGATGGTTTATCTTTGCAAATACTATAGGATGTTGTTTATTTTGTTGAAGTAATTACAGCACAGTTTATGCATTTACAGTTATGTCAATAATGTGTGAGATTATATTATTAGGGATGTCTTTGATTAAAATGTAAAGACTATAATGTTAAAACTTTCATCAAGTACTGGACAGTAATGTTGGTAAAATTTATATTTTTGGTAATTAAACATTGGAAAATTTGCAAGAGAAGTTAGATTCATATTTTATTTATTTTGGTTTTCTAAATATACAATACATTTAGAAAACTAAAATCAATCTTATTTTCAGTCTTGGGTAATATTAACGAACTACTTATGTCACCATATGTTACCTTCTATGCAACCATAGTAACATTAATAGAAGTCTCATTACACACTTATAATCAACACTCGACTTCTAACCAACCTTAAGTCATCTAAACTAATATTATAAAGAGGAAAGATTTGTTTCTTTGATTGTAATGGATAAACTCAAAAACTAGTGGACTTATTTTGAAAATTCTTTCAATAATAGGAAGCTACATTACTCCAGAGTGCTATAGGCTACTTTTTATCCTGGAAAAACTCTTTCACATGGGCAGAGCCTTGAGCAAAAGTCTATTTAGTATAAAAGTATCTACAAAAAAACTTTGGATGTTAGCACATTGAAAAACTGCTGAATAAATTCGGATGACAATTTGTCACACAAATAGACCGTGTCCTGAAGATTCAAGCTAATTTTTATTGAAGAAATAATCTGTGGTTCTTTTATTTAAGGAAAGAATTTCACATAGACGAATTTGTCATTGTATATTATGTTCAATATATAAAAATAAGTAAACAGGATTATAAATTAACAATAAAAAGAAATGATTTGAAAACACATGGAAAGGGACGAATATAGATTTAAGTGCTGGGAATTTACACATTCTTCTTAGGACCACAAATGAAATGTAAACAAATGTGTAACACTTTCTTAACAAATAATGTCCCTGATTGGTTCTGGCAATTATACAAACCTTATTAAAGGTATCTAATAGAAACCCAGTATTTTGAATGTCTTTTATTCAATTTTACCTTTTATGAGAAAATGTACAGTTAAAATATAGTTCCAATGAGCCCCATTAATATGGGGCTTGGGAGGCCCCATAATAAGATATAATTATCCTGCCCACGGCTGAGGCCTCTTCTCAAAATATAGTTGATTCACAAAAAATTGGAAATCGATTGGAAAATATATTTATGGAATAATATGGTTTCACTTATAAGTTATGGCTAAGTATGTTATGAAAAAAAAGGTAGGTAAACATAATAACTTAGATATGACTTCCATATGTTAGTTAAACCTTAAACATACCTAAATATGAACAATATAATAAAATAAGGAAAAAGGGTTCACCTCAAATGCAAATTTTCGATGAACTTGTCTGTTGTCAAATTGTCCAGTAAAACAAAGTCGGACACGCCAACTTCTGGTTGTGTCGCCATTATAGCACTTTAATATCCACAAAGGCAAAAAACAATACTGATCACACACTGCTTAAAACAAATAAATTATACTTTTATAATTTATTGTCAACAAACCGTTAAAAATAAAACAACGAACGACACCACCTCCCCCACAAAGCATCTCATATAAACTGACATGTGACAGTTGAAAAACTTGAAAACTTAAAACTCGTCGAAGTTCGAACTCTGGTTTATTTGTCTCTGGTTCGAACAACGAACATCAGAGTTGAACAGTAAAAAATCAAATGTACAACAACTTGTCTTAAATAAAATGTTGCCATACTCAACTTTACAAAAAATATTTTTTATTTTTTAATATTATTTAGCAAGTAAAAATAAATGATATAGTTTATATAAAATTAATAAATCAATGACAAACATAGCGAAAAAGCCTATTCAAAACATGCTGTGTATTCCAAATTTCGGTCGTATAAGTACATGAAGTCTACGAAACCACGCTAGGCCAGCGAGGTGGACTAAGGCCTAACCCTCCGTAGGTAAAAGAGGACAACCGTGCCCAGCTATAGATCAATTTTTAGAATAGGGTTTGATATGATTTTGTTGATTATTATTATAAAAATTTCAGTTCACTTTCAGTGTCACTGCTACCATACCATACCAGCCCAGTATTATAATATACTGCCCATTGCTGAGCACGGAAAGTTTCTGGAAACAAAGACTGTCTTGTTTTAGCATCCATGTGAGGTCTACTTGCACTAATAAGTGGATCAGATGACAAAATTAATATGTTGAGAATATCCTCGTTACATACTTGTCTACTCTTTTTACGTGAATGATATTCTCGAAATCTCCTAAAATCTTTTTTCGAAAATTGAGATTTCGAACCTTCTTTTGACAAGCTTCCGAATGGCACAACCAAGAAGTTTATAATATTATCTAATGGAGGCCTCGGTACACACATTTTTTTGAAGACAGAAAAATTGCCTTTTGTGTTGCCTTCTATCTCACTCACTCTTTAAACTATGTTGCCAAAGTTTACTGATTATTTCCCCAACCAGCAAACAATATTAATACCGTTATTGCCGACTCAATCATATATAATAGAATATTTCCAATATATCTTATATAACGATATAAGTACTATTTTTATTTCAGAATTATTCTTGTTGAATAAGATATCCTTAAGGTTTTTTATCCTTATTAACATTTTAGTTTAACAACATTTCCTCATTTAATTGGTAATTGCGAATACATACTTCGGCAACACTGTTATAAAACGTTAAGTTCGATGTCAATATAGTTGTCAAATAAATGTTCACTTCGAAATTTTCTCCGTAATTATCTACAATAATAAGTGTGTTTTAGTGATATTTTAATGTGAATTGTGTAGTTCACGGTTGCAGAAATATTTGGTATCCATCATTTAGTGTGAAATTCTATAGGTAAGTTCATTGTAATCAATATTGTGTAAATATTATAATTTTATCAATATTTATACGAATCGTAATAAAATACGTGAATATTTTATCAATGAACTGTAGAAAAACCTCGCTTAATGGGATTTGCTTTATATATGACTACTTTTTTCATATTAACGTAATGTTAAATGTGATTTTTTGTATTGTAAATAGTGCATGTAAACAAGAGGCTAGGGTGACCATGGTGTAAGCTTTGGTGGACCGGTTTGACGATGGTGCTAGAGTATTTGTAATACTAGCCGCCTTACTAATGAATATTATAAAGCTTATTAATCTTTGAATAATCATCGTAAATAAAAACTGAGGATCAACAGTTACAATCTAGTTCTCAGTGTATCCAGCATTGCTTTATTGAAACTTTTATTTAAAATAAAATCGAGTTTGTATTTCTCTTTACAGATTTCTTAAAGATCTAGATAAGCAAAAACGTGGTTAAATATAAATACCATTAAAAGGTCAATTTGTTGTCTGCAAGAATTACTAGTCAACATTTAAAGACAGAAGATTATGATTCTGAATGTGATAATGTGTCTTCTACTTCTCGGAATATGGCAGTAGATGTCAAAAATAATTATTTATTACCAGAAACTCATGCTGTAAGTATATTATTTTTTATCATTTCACTGGTATAATTATGATCCACTTAGACTTTATTATTTACTAGCTTTTGCCCGCGGCTCCGCCCGCGTGAATGTTTTTCCGGGATAAAAGTCAATGTTTATATTTTACTGGGATGAAAAGTGGCCTATGTGCTAATCCAAGACATGATCTACCCGTGTGCCATATTTCATCGAAATCCGTTTAGTAGTTTTTGCATGAAAGAAACATCCATACATCCAGACATTCTTAGAAACTTTCACCTTTATAATATTAGTAAGATTAGTAGGATAGGGCATTAAGCTTGCGACCCACCAAATTTTATAACGGCGGTACATTGGGTGATATCTGAGTGTACTAAATGGCACCTCTGCCTCTGTCTAAAATATATAGGTACTTAAATATATTATTATTGATTGATATTTACTTTTTACATTATATGTCAGCGAAATGAATATGAACCACCATTGAAACGTCAAGACTTGAATGATTTCAATATATCAGAAAATGTGAAGACATCCCGTGAAATAAATTTGAAGAAATAAAAGAAAGTATTGCAGCAGAAGATGAAGAGATAAAAGAAGAAAATTAATGACAAGTTATTTCTTACTAAAGTTGTTCATGATTATACTTTACAGTCTGAAATTGAAAATATTTTGCAGTGAAATTTTGCTAACATATGAGATTTTTTTTAAAAGTATATTCCAAATAGCAAGCAAAGAAAAATTACATATAGTGATGACATAAAGACTTTTGTTTTAACATTAAACCTTTAGTCGCCGAAAACATTTTTGTTTTTATAAATTCAAAGATTTATTTGCCGAAAGAGAGCACATTATGGTGATCTTTAGCAAACTTTAATTGTTTTGTTGGCTTCTTCACAGAAGTTTTAGAATATTAAAAATAAATTTAAGGACGAAACCTCACCCGCAGAATGTAGCGTTAATTTTTGATTCCATGGCTCTCAAACAAGAATTTATTTAGTATTGTAATGTGTAAAACATCCACGTGTTTATTACTTTTGCTATAAATATCTACACAACTTTGTTTACAATCAACTTACCTATGGAATTTCACACTAGATGTTGGATTGCAAATAATTCTGCAACCATGAATTACACAACTCATAGTAGAATATCTCTAAAACACAATATGTATTATTATGGATAATTACAGAAAAAAAGTTCGCAGAATACTCGCAAAAATTGTAAAATCACACAAAATAGATATTCGTAATATTTCAAAATTACTCACTGAAAATTAGGTTATTATCTTCCTAAATGTGTATTATTTTTTCATGTATGATTGTTTACTTTTATGAGTATGTTTTTTATTTTTTTTATTATATTTAAATTTAACAATAACTGTAGTTTTCATTTTTAAATATCCCAATGTTTTTCTGTCTAACCTTACAGTCTCCATATTTGGTTATAAAGGCCGGCAAACAACGTGAACATATCCAGTCGCGGGGGAAAGTAAAACATATATAATGTGAGGCTGTGTGCCGAGCAAAAAAAAAGCACGCGGGGCCCCGTGCGAAGCAAAAATTAATTTTTTTAACAGCTTTGTAAGTAAGGTGCCAAAAAACGGTCCCCCAAGGAGCTGCAAGATGCCCCTGTAACTGCGAGGCCCCAGGCGGTTGCCTGGTTCGCCCCCCTCCTCCAAGGCCGCCACTGAATTCACCACCGCGTGGTGAGGTATTTTTTTATGTAAGTGGAACTAGTAGTTCCGAACTACACTTACCAAAAAAGTATGTAAATATGCCAATTTTGTTTGGAATAAACTTTCTAACTCAAATTATATTTTTTAAATATCAACTATTACTAGCCGCTGTAGTTGGTTTTAATAATTAATTTAAACCGCATTACTTTATAGAGATAAAAATAAATATTATGGTGCGATATCATATTATTACACACTCACACACTCACGCCTCTTATCCCCCGGGTAGACAGAAGTGCAATTAGTGCACCCACTTTTTGCCGTTATTCCGTTCCATGATGTGATAGGGGGCGAGCCTATCGCCTTATCGTGTACAAATTCCAGACTCCGAGCTGATACTGAATGGAAAATAATCACTTTGCCCGACCCGACCATCCCGGGGATCGAACCCGAGATCTCAGCATTGCAGTCGTACCATAATACAACTACGCCACCGAGGCAGCCATATTATATCATATCATATTATTATGGACAGTTAATTATGTTACGTCTTGGTTTTGAAAATAAACCTTTGTCACTCTAAAGAGAGAGACAGCAGATAGCTGTGACGTCACATTTTATTCTTCAGTTTGTTATACGGAATGAATAATCCATATGGGTATAAAATTCTTGGGCACAACTTTTCCGGAGTATTATAATGCTCTTTGGGCACAACTGCATTGCTTTCGATAACCTCTGTTCCATGGATAAGAGATTTATGTACAGTTGAAGGCATGTAATACCAATCATATAACTCCACGTACCTCTGAGTTGTCTTCATACAGTAATATCGAAAATTGCTACTATTAATTATTTCATCAGATGTTATTACCTGTAATATCACGGCAAATCTACGAATAATCTCTTCATCCAATCCAGTGATGGCTGCAGTTATAACGGGAAACGTAAAAATCTCCTAGGCGTGTTTCCATCATTTGTGGTTCCAGTCACGTGTTTAAGAACGTCAATTAAAAGATTTAATTCATTTTTAAATCTATCTTGGATATTTTTTTCTTGCTTCTAACATTTATTTGTGTTCATCACCTCTTGTAATATGAAATATGAAGAAGGCACTTCAATCTTCATATAACTAATTCGGGCATGTAATGATGATAAACCGAATTCATATAGCTCTGAGGATACGCTCTTGGATATTATCGCTTTTAGGTTGTTGGACAATATGAAGCTGAACAGGGTTTGGGATTTATCCAAAGCGTATCATCTCCCTTAGTGAGTTTAGCTGGTACCAAAGAAGTCATAAAAATGCAGCTATCATCTTGGTCGCTATCCTTTCTCTGCTTATAATTTACTCTGACTGGAAGCACCATCAAATCCCCACTTTGATATTAGTGTCAACTCACTGTCTTTAATAATGTTGGGTAATCTTTCAATTAGTATTTTAATTACTGTGACATCAAGTGTTGCTTGCAGTGCAATCGTCGCTGAAGAATCTGTTATTGTTATTGATTCTTTTGGAGGATAGCACTGCAACTTCGTTTTTGTACCCTGTAATAAGACGGATAAACATCCCTTAGCACCTTCTCGGGTAGGTAGCTGTTTCCCGAGAACTTATATATAGCCATTTACTTAATTTCAAAAAAGAAGTAGGCCTAATGCTTATTCTCTCGAAAGTTTCGCAGAAGAAACTGGTTGTTTAATAACTTCTTTGAATTTTGCAGCTGACTCAGGATGTTTAAGCATATGCTCATATACTCATTGGTGAATTGTCTGTCTTTTTATAATTCCCATTGAGAAATATTAATTGTTTGTTCTATTTACTGCATTATTATTTATTATGTATTTTAAAGAAACATAATCTTAATAACATATATAACTACTGACTGCCTCGGTGGCGTAGTTGTATTATGGTACGACTGCAATGCTAAGGTCTCGGGTTCGATTCCCGGGTCGGGCAAAGTGATATTGAGTTTTTCTATTCAGTATCAGCTCGGAGTCTGGAATTTGTGCCCGATATGGCGATAGGCTCGCCCCCTATAACATTATGGGACGAAATAACGGCGAAAAGTGGGTGCAATAGTTGCGCCTCTGTGAGTGTATATGTATGTATATATAACTACATATCTTTTACGACCCGTCCCGATTAAAAAGTAAGCTTTTTAGCGAAATAAACGTGCTTGCTTCTTGTTTATTTATCTCTGCTTGGTAACTTTAAAATTGAACACTAGTATTAAATGTAGGTTACGTAATTTTTTGAATATTCGAAGGTTTAAAAAAAATCCGCAGCAATTCCCGTTATTTTAAGTGTACCAAAAAATCATAAATAATTTGTACTATAACCGTGTTCAAGGATATAACGGGAAACCTTGCGGTTCCCGAGATATCTTAATTTTATATATCAGCTCCATACATTTTTTTCGTAAAAAATATGAGTCCTCAGTTTTTAAGCCAAATTGTTTCGTGTGACTTATTCGAGCATAGTAATAACGAATAGAAGCCATTCCAATCACAAAACATTACAATTCAAACATCGAATTCTTATGTCTTCGAAAGGCGAATTTTGATCCACTGTGCGACGGTACGAATGGCAGTTTTGGTGTGAAAGCACGACAGACAAAGTTGCTTTCGCATTTATAATATAGGGTTATATTGAGTTTCTTTATGAAAAATTGTATAAATACAAAGTGTTTACAATTGTCAAAATTGCGATTCCAAGGAAATTAATTTAGGATGAGAAATTCGAATAATCATTTTCAATAAACAATTCAAGCGTACAGTAGTACCTAAGTGAATTGGAACGTACTTCAACCACCGCCATTTTCCTTGTTGTAGGTGCCTCAAATGTCATAATAATTTTAATTTCCTAAGAAAATTATTAATTTTCTTTAATTATTTTATTTATTGTATTAATTCAACCCATTAACTTTGTATTTATGAGTTCTTATATTATTTGTTAAAAACAATCGTGTGTCGCGGTGCTGTGTCATTGATGTTAGATGAGCATTCGTTTCAAGGATTCTCGATGTAGATTTTCAACAATAAGTGTCGTCCGCGTAAATATTAACGAGTGTTATACGCCTACGTGAAGTAAATGTATTGATGTGATGATAATTCGTCGAATGTGAAGTGTTTGAGAGCAAAATTGATGGGACAATGAGCGAGTCGCCAGGCGTGGAGTGGTTGCCTGCGTACAGCCCAGGGCCGCCGCGCCACAGCCCCCTGGGCCCTATTCCGCGCTTCCTGTACGAAGATGTGCAGCCGCTGGCGCTCCAGCAAGAGAACAACAACAAGGAGGAGCAAAAAGAGAACACGAATAAGATAAAACACGCAAAACCTGCGTACAGGTGAGTGATGTGGAGATGTAGTGCGTAGCCGTGAATGGGCGAAGGCGGCCGCAATTGGCGCCGGTGAATCACCGAGAGGTGACCCTCGCCGAGTGTTCACTGTTTGTGATATACATGTATAATGAGCATTGTTTTGCAGCTTTTAGATGACTTATGGAGTGCATATGTTTTATATGTTGTTTTCAACAAGTTGATGTATTTTATTGTCAAAATCTAACAATTTACTATGTATGAAATACTGTTTAACACTCTACTCTCATATTAATTAATAATAAACAATATATAACTAATATAATAGCTATTGAAATTGGCAAAACATCCTATCTTAAAATCTTTTTGGGAGTTATCTCCTCTTTTAGATATGAAAATGCAATTCGTAATTCCTTTTATTTGTCCTACAATAGGTATGTAATATTAACATTATAAAATCTACCGAAACAACATTTTAAGAATAAGTAGAATTGTTTTTTTTTCAAATGTCATTTAAAACATGTGAAATGGTTAATGATAATGAAGATCAAATGAAATTCTTCAATTTAATAAAATTTAGATTCCTTTTGGTTATGATTAATGAACAAAGTATTATCTCTGTAGGAATTTGAAATATTGAAATTTCTAAATCTAATTACAGCATATTGTAGATTAGGATACACTTTATCTATGTTAGGAATCCTTTATTTGGTATGAAATTTATTTTCCTATATCATTTATATTGTTGTTTTATTTCTGCAGCCAAGACTTATTCCCCTCATAAATCATTTAAATAATTGTTTGAGACAATTCATTGTCTCTTTGTTTTATTCTAAAAATATTGAACTTTTATCACTTTCCTGTTTTGTGGTATTAAGTATTTATTGTGGAAAGGGTAATAATAATTGTCATTTTTTATTTGCTGCTTCAAAGTGTTATCATAAGTTCGAGACTGGCTGGTGGCTGGTGGAGGCACATTGAAACCTTGGACCTTTTATCTTCAATCATACATATGTTTTTATTTGCTCATCAGGGAAACTTATAACATACAACATGCAATTTAATCAGGTATAGCATATGATAATTCAGACACATGATCATCAGAAAACAATAAATAGTCTGTAACAAAATACTTTTAGTTTACTAAATATTGTTATGAAATCTAATTTTATTTTTTTGTACAACCTTGCTTGTTCAACCAGGGTGACACCACTATGTAGCAGAAAACAAACAAAGTAAAAACTGATGCATTTGTGCCGCCAGTGACATGACCATAAAATTGCCCCAAGTCTTGGTTATTTTGTTATTAAATTCCAACTATGCTATTATTTTTGACATTGTGGTTGTTACAAACCACATTTATAACATCTGGTGATCCCCTTGCATGCCCTTGAGTATTTTATGGTATTTGGTTAGATAAATTAAAATTTGATTTACAAAGGTGTAAAATGTACAAACTACATTGTTTTAAACTAAATTACTGTGCAATTCGATTTTTATAGATTCAGCAATCACATGATGCATTTATTTTTTCCGTTAAGCACTTACTAAGCGTTTTATCATATTACAAACTGTGCCATATTGTTGCACAATATTATTAGGTTTGCATTCTTGTTTCAGTAATAAAATGTCAAAAATGTATTTATCGTAATACTATTTATTTTTCTGTGCTCATCTAATTAGTTTAATATGTTTCTGCTTGTACTAAAAATGAAAAATAAATATGCTCAATAGACATACATTCTGTATAGTCGATACCAGCACCTGAAGGAAACTTAGCGTACTGTAAAGTTCACATCTAGAAGAAAAATGTATTTCCAACATCTGAAACTATATTACAATTCGATTATTAGTAGAATGACCACAAGGCCCGTTTTCATTTCTTCACCATTGCCCCACATATGCTACTAGTAATTTTTTTTCATACTTGAAGTCTGGAATATGAGCATATGTTCCCACCAATTGTTAATGATTTCCTCTAGAATACCTACAATGTCAGATGATCATTTGCTTTCCTGTCATTTAAGGAAAATAATGTGGAATAGATGAATGTACGCTCCCAACTCTCAACTACTTCTTGTATGAGTAACACACTGGATACAAAATAATATGATAACTAAACTTTATACATTTATGTGGGCAAAATGTGGACACAAGTGTAAAACACATCTGAAAACGTCATAGCATTTATTTAAACCATTTTGTAGTACGCATACAGCCGTAATATATAAAATATGATGACTTTAGTTAATAATAACCTTGGATTATAATTTGTTACCACCGAACACAATTATGCATTCATTATCAAATTAAATAATCTATGAATATATTATCAATTTATTAAAGTTTGAATTGAGTAGTTAACTAGTTTTTAACCAACTCAGCTCCATATAAAGCAGAATTATGTTAGATGAATCATTTTTTTTAATAAAATATTGTAAAGGCCACCAGTAAAATATCTACAAATCGTTTTATGGAGTTTTGAGATCTATTATAAAGTATAGAAAAAGGGATTTTAACCCGTCAAACCCCACTTATATATATAGATGTATGAGGAAATCCACAAGAAAACCACAACAACAAGCTTAAGTCATTATAGCATGTATGTTTTGTGGGGACGTATACAGTCGCACAGACAGGTGATCAGTTCGCCTTGTTGCTACTATTTCACCCTTAGTCCTAGATGGGTGGCGCTTGTCTGCTCGTGACAGCTTCCACCCTAGAGCCCTGGTTTTACTGGTGCTCCTGCAGTATGCCCCCTTCTAATCTTACAAACCTTTTCATTGCCCTACTGCACCTAATTATGTCTCCTAACCATACGTCATGTAGCTACCTCCAGTCTGTCTGTTCCCAGTATCTCCCATCTTGGCAGAGAGTACATCGGACTCTCTGCCAAGAAGTGGATGCTGGTCTCTTCTTCGCCACATTCTGGGAACCATACCAAAGCTCCATAGAGTAGTAGGTTATATTGGGCTTCCTTCCCCCAGTCTTACCTATCGCTCTATTGCATTGCATCATAGCTATTTTGGCTTTTGTGCATTGCTATCTATTGTAATGGGTGGTAGTTCTTTGGTTTTCCTCTTTTTGGTGAATAGAACCACCTTGGTTTTGTCTAGGTTGAGGTTGAGTCCTCTCTCCCTACACCACCGTAAGGCTTTTCTAATTGCCACATTCAGTCTGCTGAATAGCATATTTAGGTCTTGTCTTGCCACTAAGTCATTATAGCATAGTAATTGTCTTTTATGGGTCGACTCAAGCCTATTTCATAAATATTAATTGCTGAGTAAGCTACTAGCGCCGGTTTTTCGTAGCAATGATGCTCTTAATCAGTGACAGTATTAACAAATTGAAAATACCTTTAAGATTTAGTATGCCACAATAGCTTAGTGGTATTGTAGTCAACGTCGGAGATGTGAGGTCTAAACCTCGGTGTTTTACCCGTGGTCAAGTAAAATTAAGGCTTGTTACCACACAAGTACAAAATTTGTCGGATTACGAGGTACTCCCTTTTTTAAAAGTTACGGACGACAGGGGGTCGGTGGCAAGACCCTGTAGTCCCACAAATTCGATAATCCGACAAAGTCTTGCAAAACTTTTGTAGGACTGCCGCGGGTCTACTGTACCTCAAACTTCTCTTCTGCATCCCATGAGACAAATTTAATACAGGGCATATATTACATACATAAGTGACTGATAAAATGTCTGTAAAATTAAGCGCAATTATACACTGAAATTCGTAGTGTGCAAAATAAGTATTCTGTTATTGTGTACATTGTGTTTTTAATATGCAACACCCCTCTTTTTGTGTCGGGGTTTAAATACTTATGAAAGTTATGTGTTTTGACAGTTACGCGAGCATGATAAGATTGGCAATCAGCAGCTCGCCCAACGGTAAGATGACTCTCAACGAGATATACACGTACATATGCAACGCCTTCCCCTACTACAAGGAGGCCGGCAAGGGGTGGATGGTAAGTATATATGTGTATCGACAAACCTGTATATGATATCGTAAAAATATACATAATAAGTCTGGAATACACTACAATTTATTGAAATGAAATTATTTAACGGATAACGTTATAATAGTTTAATTTCAATGTCTTAACAATCGCGTAAACGTAAGGAATCATTACAACAATAATTCATATTTCGGGTCGTAGGAAAACCGCGGATGACTCAGTTTGGTAAAACACGGGCTCGGAACTAATATTTGTTGCTGACAGACCTTTGTCTTGGTGCTGGAATCGAATATGCGGCAGCTCGACTCTTCGTCCGTCACTTATGCATTTTAATTCTAATCTTGATGCAAGTGAAACCCTTGTATCTTGACGGAGTTGTATAACTCTTTGCCTTGGCTGCTACTAATAGCTCGTCTCTCCAGACTTGGGATTTGTCCTGCATGCAGATCTTACCGTACTACGCTTGTAAAGCTGAAAGACTACACTCGTCATCCTGTGACTACTATCTAGCTCAACATACTGCGAAGGAGTACTTTGTTATTTAAAGTTTTATTTTTATACCTACTAAATGACGAGACGAACATGTCCCTCGATGGTGAGCGATACGACCGCCCATAAACAGTACCAATATCTTGATGGTACTGTTAAACGAAAATTAAAATTTACAACCCCGCTCTATTTTTCTGTTTGATTGATATTGCGGGTGAAAACTTAGTGCTTAGACTTTAGAGCTGCAAAAGACTCTCGTAACTGCATCGCTCGGGGTCATAAAATGCGTGCCACTGTCGATCCTGGATTAGAGGAGTGGCAGCTTCGATTATCTTGTAAAAACTGTTGTAAGTAGTCATCGCTCTTATTGATATCGATGGTAGATCCATGACGATATAAAATGGCGGTGAAAAAACTATTTTAATTTTAATAAATATATATTGGATTTGAAAACATTATCCAGCGATATACCTACTCGTCTAGTTTATTCAATAAAAACATGTAATTTATATGCAATTCCAATGGAAAGAAAGAAACATTTATTCGCACAATATGCTGGGACGCACACAAACAATTCACTAAAAAGTAATACTTAGGTATTAACATAAAGCATGCATAGTATATACAGTAGTATCATGATACCGTCGAAAAGGATCCAGTTCAGCATAAAATGCCAGGCAACGTGTGCCTGGCCCTGGCAATGGCTTTATTACTGCTAATATACCTTCGAACATATGTTTTTTTTTTACTGTAATGATGTATATTATCAAACAATCGGAAATACCAACTGATGACGCACGAGGAAAGTATTATCGCGGATAAACTCACTGATCGGAATCCGGCAGATAATCATATACGTACGTCATTATTTTTATAACTAAAAAAAAAGTAGGCAAGACCAGTGGCCTAGCGTGCGCTAGATGGGCCCTGTATTCAATATTTTCCGAGGGGGCATTCAGGAGCGCAGAATCGATATAAGCCGATTCCTCGGTAGTCTGTATATTTTTCTTGGCCCTTAAAACGGAGCCCCGTATTATTGATGCTAGGTACGCCCCTGGGCAAGGCACTCGTCTGTCGTCATCATCAGCCCCAGGATGTGCACTGATATAGGCCTCCCCCAGTCTCAAAGATAGTTCTTACAATGCATACTAATTACATTGTCTTTCAAACTGAAACACAGCAGTGCCTGTATAATGGTGTTTGGCGGTAGAAATGGACATTGTGGCGGTACGTACCCAACCTACCATCTAGTAATGTTATTAATTATTACATCGTTTTTTCAGAATTCCATAAGGCATAACCTGTCGCTGAACAAGTGTTTCATGAAGGTGGCGCGGAGTAAAGATGACCCCGGCAAGGGCTCTTATTGGGCGATGGACAACAGCTACAAAATGGCGGAAGTCACGCCGCGCCGGCGCAGGAGTTTGCGGGTGAGTTCGTTTTGTTTCACGGTAAAGGTTTTTGGGAGTCAGTAGTTAGGAGTAAATCCTGTAACTTCCTAATCCGGCCGCGTGAATATTCTTATCTATACTAATATTATAAAGCTGAAGAGTTTGTTTGTTTGTTTGAACGCGCTAATCTCAGGAACTACTGGTGCGAATTGAAAAATTCTTTTTGTGTTGAACAGACCATTTATCAAGAAAGGCTTTAGGCTATATAACATCACGATGCAACTATTAGGAGCGAAGAAATAATGGAAAATGTGAAAAAAGCGGGGAAAATTATTCATCCTTGAGGGCTCCCATTGCGTGCGCTGCGAAAACGGTTCAAGATACCAAAAATATATGTATGAAAGAATTATTCCTCTTGAAATGATCTAAAAAAAAGTCCGCGACAGTATATGTCTATCTTTTAAGATTAACTCACTAGAACCGTTTTTATGGTAATAAAATTTGGTCGAAATTAATGCATTATTTGTTAAGAGTTGTATCAACGTCATAATATTAGGTAATATTTCTCCAAAATGTGTTGGATAGAGTGATTCAACGGGAAGGTTTTTATGTACTTTTAGCCCGGATAAACTTATTAACGCGGGCGAAGCCGTGGGCAAAAGCTAGTTCCGAATATAAGTTAACTTCCACTGTTTTTCTTAAAAAAATAGCAGTATATATTATTTTAAGAACTTAGTTTATCTACGTTCTTTGTTAATTCTTTCTGTGGTACTTCTAGATGGCCCCATACAGTCCGGAGTGCAGCTCGAACAGTAGCGGGGAGGCAGGCGCGGCGCTGGCGGGGGTGGAGGCGGCGCCCACGCCCCCCGCCACGCCCACCACCCCCACCACGCCCACTACGCCCACCTCGCCCACGGTGCTGCAGGTCAAGGAAGAGCCGGTGGTCAAGGAGGAACCAGGTATGATGAGACACTCTTTAGTTCTTAATGATATATGAGTATGTTTTATTCATTAGTCATGAACTGACCCTTGAATCTGTGTCCATTTACTGATTTTAAGGTATCTTTTGTTGATTAAATAAAGATTAGAATTTTATTTTAGTAATCTAATTATTATAATCTATTTGTAGTCTATTCTAAAAGAAAGACTATAAATATTGTATGCCAATACATTATAAGTATATGAATAATTTTGCGTTCGCAGGTTCAAAACACACGGACGACGCTCTGACGGCGCTTATGAACGAGGAGCTCATGACTGATGTCGATATTACTAGAGGTAGGTCACGTTATTATTAAATAAACTAAGAAACATATACCGTAAGCATCAAACCATCTGTTAATGCCGATGTCCTTCGACCGTCCTCGAAATTAAATTGCTCTGTACTCATATTACAAACAAAACAAAAGACACACACATCACACCTTTATGTCTGAAGACGTAAATGTGCAACCTGGGTACCCACTTTTTGCCAAGTGTGTTCTATCCTGTGTGATAAGAGGCGAGCCTATCGTGATATGGGGCACAAAGGACTCTGGTCTCCGTAGTGTAGTGATGTGACGTGCCCGTGTCCGCAGGTGGCGCGGGGTCCTGGAGCGCGTGCGTGCGTCGCCACGTGTGCGGCGCGCGGGGACACGCCGCCCTCACCGACGACTACGGGAACTTCCTCGTGCAGCGACTCGACGACTGCGACTGTCCCGCCGACGACGACGACGACCAGCCGTCCCACACCACGCACCACACCCACCACCACAGTCCCATCGCCTACTGGCACCACGAGATATTATAACACCACCACGCAGCCACGCCGCACTGGTGACCGCCAATCCACTCGCTCTTGTGTGTTTGTACGAGGAGAACATGTTCCCGAACGCAGCGGTGACGCTTGCAAGCGTTCACGTCTTATGCGATGTTAAATGTTTCGTTTCAAACGATTTTTTTTTATCAATTTTTCATGTCAACTCCATCTAGCGAGACTCGATGGAACGACTGTTACCAACTTATAAAATTGTTGAATTTTTCACGTTGACAATATTATGGTCTACACGGGGTTCTTTTTGAACCAATTTTCTATACTGTTCCGGTTGACGATTTGACAAACATTCACCTCGGTTTTCCGACAGTGGTTTTGTTACTCAAGTGGAACTCGGCTCGAAACATGACGAGAATCAATAACATATCTGCCAATATTATTAATATGTGGAATAAAATCTATGATATAGGCTAGATGTAGACACCCTAGGGTGAAATATTCATTTGTTATACACAGGCTGATGTGAAATGTGGACGGACGGACAGTTACGGGGTAATAGTAAACAAACATTGACCTCCCAAACAAAATAACAAAAAAACCTATTTATTCACCATATAGATTTAAAAATATCCGCAAGAGATATTACAATAATGTATGTCAATTTTTACGTTCTGTATCGAATCCGTCCACATCACCCACCCGTATAGCGAGACAAACATAAGGACCCGTGGCACGGCGCGGTCCTGCTAGGGGTCACGCGAGGTCGTGTGCCACTTTTAATCAAAAACTACCCACATTGGTATAAAATTAAGGCCTTCATACTTAAAAATTGTTTTTAAGCTTTGTGTGCGGCCACGTGACTATTTTTAGTAGAAAATGCGTAGTTCTTGCCTTGAAATAGAGTTAATAATTTACAAAAAGTGGCACATCGATACGTGGACACGGTATATTTAGAAAAGTAAAAAAAATATGATGCAGTATTTGAAGCCAGATTGGTGACGTACAGATCTCAGAATGACCAGTATATTATTAAAATTTAAATATATATTATATAACGCGAGGTATAATAAGTTATTGCTAAGCTTAACACTTTGTTAATTTTAATTTTTATAGGACGACGTTGAGTGGCAATCGATCGTGGATGCGGTAAAATTAATTCGCTAAGTGCAGACTTGAATATCGTATTAGAAAATTTATTTATGTTTTTTTTATGACAAAAGGTAGGCAAAGGAACAGTTACGTCAATTTCATGTAAGTGATCATCCATTAAAACTTCCACAGCCAGTACAGCTGTGGTTTCGTTGCTGATCTTTAAAGACGAATAAGGAGACTGGGTAGTAATGGGGTTTTGTTTGGCCTGATCAGTGCAATTCTGGCAAACGTCAAAGAACTTTCTTTGGTCGCTATTTTTAGATCTCACCGTACTTACTGTCGGGTGTGGTCAAATAGATATATTTACTCCAGGTTAAAATTATTATTGTGTGATAGTTTTTTAATTTTCCATAGTCAACGTAACACCGGTTTCCACTCGACGCCGTCCGCAAATATGAGTTAGTTATTACGAATTTATAATTTAACGAAACCTAATGTAAATTTGAGCACTATATACGTAAACGTTGCTTTTATATAAATATAACTTAAATTGAAAAAAAAAAGTTTATCCAGGCCTACGTTTAGGTTCTGCTTGCCTAGATATTATATTATTTTATTAAGGTTATAATTTCGTGCCATAAAAGGTTGGGTGCGATGGCATGCGTACAGTTAGGTGGTAACCCCACATATCTTATTGAGAATGTGTTCAGAAAGATAAACAATTTTTAGGAGTTGTATGTATACATATATAGATTTAGCGCGTGTATATACTAACGTACTATAGTGGAGGTGTCTATGTAATGTAACTTTTACATCGTTTGTACGACGCCATAATGCTTGTAGTTTTAGTAGGTCGGTGCTCGCGCGGTGTGGTTGGGGTTCGATTCCTGTAGCCTTGTCCATTGGTAATCGGCTGGTTTCTGTTATTGGTGTTGACGTTTCTGCAAGGGAACAATTCGCGTGGAATTCAAATTCTTATAGAGCATATGAGCTGATTGGAAAATAATAAATATGGTAGTTTTACAAATCTTTAATCTTTACACCTTGAATTTTCTCACATTGAGAAAGTTCTATTAAATTTCCTGTAATTGAATGATTAATAACACCGTGCGCGTATTGACCACTGTTTGTTACGCCGTGGCTAGTTTGCCGCGGACGGGAATCGACCCGGCACTCCCGCGAGGGACGTGCTCCGTTCGACCAAACATCGGATATACTAAATAACATTCCTTTTTAGACGTGTTTATTTGTTTGTATGTATGTATTGTAGTATTTATAAGAATTCGCTTCGTTCGGTCCTACGCAGCTGATTGTGGAACTGGTTTGACATGCTATTTGGGAAAATATAATAATTTACATAGTTTATTGTTATACTTACATACATTAAAAATAGTTGTGACATTCAAGACAATTAATTAAACATTTTAAAAATTAGTTCCACAGATCAACACTATTTAAATGTTCAAAACCACCAGAGAATTTAAATTAATGTATCAGTATATAATTTTATCATGAAAACTGAACATCGTATTTTTTTTATGAAAGAATGAAATCAGAGTATAATGTATTAATATTTTGTTTTAATAATTCTTACTGTTGAGTGGGATTTATATTATTTTGTATAGTTGAAAACTTATTTTCATCAATCTGTATTAATATGTATGATTTTTTTAGTATTTTTAAGTATTTAAACAAATTAACATAATTATATTTCGTTTGTAACGTGGTGCATAACATAAGTTGCCATCTTTTATTCTTTTTATATTTTTTTCTGTGATAAAAGAAAAACTTTATTTTTTTGGAAAATGACAATGGATACGATACGTACTCAAGAATTTTATACCCATATGGATTATTCATTCCGTTTAACAAACTGAAGAATAAAATGTGACGTCACAGTTAACTGCTGTCTCTCTCTTTAGAGTGACAAAGGTTTATTTTCTAAACCAGGACGTAACATAATTAACTGTCCATAATAATATGATATGATATAATATGGCTGCCTCGGTGGCGTAGTTGTATTATGGTACGACTGCAATGCTGAGATCTCGGGTTCGATCCCCGGGATGGTCGGGTCGGGCAAAGTGATTATTTTCCATTCAGTATCAGCTCGGAGTCTGGAATTTGTACACGATAAGGCGATAGGCTCGCCCCCTATCACACCATGGAACGGAATAACGGCAAAAAGTGGTTGCACTAATTGCACCTCTGTCTACCCGGGGGATAAGAGGCGTGAGTGTGTGAGTGTGTAATAATATGATATCGCACCATAATATTTATTTTTATCTCTATAAAGTAATGCGGTTTAAATTAACTATGAAAACCAACTACAGCGGCTAGTAATAGTTGATATTTAAAAAATATAATTTGAGTTAGAAAGTTTATTCCAAACAAAATTGGCATATTTACATACTGTTTTGGTAAGTAGTTCGGAACTACTAGTTCCACTTACATAAAAAAATACCTCACCACGCGGTGGTGAATTCAGTGGCGGCCTTGGAGGAGGGGGGCGAACCAGGCAACCGCCTGGGGCCTCGCAGTTACAGGGGGCATCTTGCAGCTCCTTGGGGGACCGTTTTTTGGCACCTTACTTACAAAGCTGTTAAAAAAAAAATTTTTTGCTTCGCACGGGGCCCCGCGTGCTTTTTTTTTTGCTCGGCACACAACCTCACATTATATATGTTTTACTTTCCCCTGCGACTGGATATGTTCACGTTGTTTGCTGGCCTTTATAACCAAATATGGAGACTGTAAGGTTAGACAGAAAAACATTGGGATATTTAAAAATGAAAACTACACACACACACACACACACACACACACACACACACACGCCTGTTATCCCCGAAGGGGTAGGCAGAGGCACAACTAGTGCACCCACTTTTCGCCGTTATTCCGTCCCATGATGTGATAGGGGGCGAGCCTATCGCCGTATCGGACACAAATTCCAGACTCCGAGCTGATACTGAATAGAAAAACTCAATATCACTTTGCCCGACCCGGGGATCGAACTACAGTTATTGTTAAATTTAAATATAATAAAAAAAATAAAAAACATACTCATAAAAGTAAACAATCATACATGAACAAAACAATACACATTTAGGAAGTTAATAACCTAATTTTCAGTGAGTAATTTTGAAATATTACAAATATCTATTTTGTGTGATTTTACAATTTTTGCAAGTATTCTGCGAACTTTTTTTCTGTAATTATCCACTATAATAAATATTGTGTTTTAGAGATATTCTACTATGAGTTGTGTAATTCATGGTTGCAGAATTATTTGCAATCCAACATCTAGTGTGAAATTCCATAGGTAAGTTGATTGTAAACAAAGTTGTGTAGATATTTATAGCAAAAGTAATAAACACGTGGATGTTTTACAAATTACAATACTAAATAAATTCTTGTTTGAGAGCCATGGAATCAAAAATTAACGCTACATTCTGCGGGTGAGGTTTCTTCCTTAAATTTATTTTTAATATTCTAAAACTTCTGTGAAGAAGCCAACAAAACTATTAAAGTTTGCTAAAGATCACCATAATGTGCTCTCTTTCGGCAAATAAATCTTTGAATTTATAAAAACAAAATTGTTTTCGGCGACTAAAGATGTAATGTTAAAACAAAAGTCTTTATGTCATCACTATATGTAATTTTTCTTTGCTTGCTATTTGGAATATACTTTTAAAAAAAATCTCAAATGTTAGCAAAATTTCACTGCAAAATATTTTCAATTTCAGACTGTAAAGTATAATCACGAACAACTTTAGTAAGAAATAACTTGTCATTAATTTTCTTCTTTTATCTCTTCATCTTCTGCTGCAATACTTTCTTTTATTTCTTCTAATTTATTTCACGGGATGTCTTCACATTTACTGATATATTGAAATCTTTCAAGTCTTGACGTTTCAATGGTGGTTCATATTCATTTCGCTGACATATAATGTAAAAAGTAAATATCAATCAATAATAATATATTTAAGTAGGTACCTATATATTTTAGACAGAGGCAGAGGTGCCATTTAGTACACTCAGATATCACCCAATGTACCGCCGTTATAAAATTTGGTGGGTCGCAAGCTTAATGCCCTATCCTACTAATCTTACTAATATTATAAAGGCGAAAGTTTGTAAGAATGTCTGGATGTATGGATGTTTCTTTCATGCAAAAACTACTAAACGGATTTCGATGAAATATGGCACACGGGTAGATTATGTCCTGGATTAGCACATAGGCCACTTTTCATCCCAGTAAAATATAAACAGTGACTTTTATCCCGGAAAAACATTCACGCGGGCGGAGCCGCGGGCAAAAGCTAGTAAGTAATAAAGTCTAAGTGGATCATAATTATACCAGTGAAATGATAAAAAATAATATACTTACAGCATGAGTTTCTGGTAATAAATAATTATTTTTGACATCTTCTGCCATATTCCGAGAAGTAGAAGACACATTATCACATTCAGAATCATAATCTTCTGTCTTTAAATGTAGACTAGTAATTCTTGCAGACATCAAATTGACCTTTTAATGGTATTTATATTTAACCACGTTTTTGCTTATCCAGATCTTTAAGAAATCTGTAAAGAGTAATACAAACTCGATTTTATTTTAAATAAAAGTTTCAATAAATCAATGCTGGATACACTGAGAACTCGATTGTAACTGTTGATCCTCAGTTTTTATTTACGATGATTATTTAAAGATTAATAAGCTTTATAATATTCATTAGTAAGGCGGCTAGTATTACAAATACTCTAGCACCATCGTGAAACCGGTCCACCAAAGCTTACACCATGGTCACCCTAGCCTCTTGTTCACATATACTATTTACAATACAAAAAATCACATTTAACATTACGTTAATATGAAAAAAGTAGTCATATATAAGGCAAATCACATTAAGCGAGGTTTTTCTACAGTTCATTTATAAAATATTCACGTATTTTATTACGATTCGTATAAATATTGATAAAATTATAATATTTACACAATATTGATTACAATAAACTTACCTGTAGAATTTCACACTAAATTATGGATATCAAATATTTCTGCAACCGTGAACTACACAATTCACATTAAAATATCACTAAAACACACTTATTATTGTAGATAATTACAGAGAAAATTTCGAAGTGAACATTTATTTGACAACTATATTGTCATCGAACTTAACGTTTTATAACAGTGTTGCCGAAATATGTATTCGCAATTACCAATTAAATGAGGAAATTTTGTTTAACTAAAATGTTAATAAGGATAAAAAACCTTAAGGATATCTTATTCAACAAGAATAATTCTGAAATGAAAATAGTACTTATATCATTATATAAGATATGTTGGAAATATTTATATATATATGATTGAGACGACAATAACGGTATTGATATTTTTTTATGGGTGGGGAAATAATCCGTAAGCTTTGGCAACATAGGTTAAAGAGTGAGTGAGATAGAAGACAGCTCAAAAGGTAATTTTTTTGTCTTCACAAAAATGTGTGTACCGAGGCCTCCAGTAGATATATTATAAACTTCTTGTACGTACTTCATATATATTTTTTTCTTGGACGTGTCAAATATTTAACGGTTTTAACAGGTTGACAGAATGATGAACTAGGGTTGGCAATATTGGGAACTGTACAATAATTTAGGCACAGGTTCACGTGCCTTCTAATAAAACCAAGGGGACGAATGGTAATGAGGATGACACACCAAGGCGGTCTGATAATCCTCAAAGTGTAATAACCAGTTATTATATCTCTTCTAAAGTATGGAAAGCCTTGTGATAATGAGCATGAATTTACCTGATACTAACACCGTTTCATGTTATAATCATGTGTTAAACAAATCTTCAATATTTATTGGGTGGTAATGGTCAATTTAGAAACACAAAGTTCCTAATATTATCGACTTACAGGCTAATACGGTGCATCACAGCCATTATTATTATAAAATATATGTTCAATACACATATTGTTGTAATGCTGTTGGTTGCCACGTACCGAATTGAATTCAGAGTTTTTGATACATGTACATTGGGCAATTTTTATATGTATATATTGTGAATAGTTACAGTAATTTATTTGGCACGTCCGCTTGCGTCAGTGTGGACTAATTTGACTGCGTTGCGATTCACCAACCCGATTACCGCGGGATCTACTTGGAATAGTTCTCTTCATTAGCCATATGATGATTTCTATATTTTTATGGAATCTTGAAAAATCATTATCCAGGCACTACATGGCCATTAACATGTATAAAAAAATCATAATATAAAATTAGCCATATGATGTCTACTGCTGAATATAGGGCACCCCTAAAGATTTACAGACTGACCTGGAATTGTGAAAATTGTAGATTCGGTTAAAGTAAGGTATTTTGTCTTACAGCTAATTATTATCAGCTAAATGTGCAATATTTATTTTATCATAAAAAAATCTTGGTATGTACTTGTAATGTGAGTCTATGGCAGAAATGGCGATCTAAGTGCAAGGGACAACTTAATAGATTTTTGTGAATACTAAACGCCTATAAAATTTATTCCTGGCTATCGGTATTCCTTCGATATTCTGTAATTTTTTACGAACTATATATACCATTACGCGCGTAGCCACACCGTCGCGAGTGCAGCTATTTCAAAGGCTATACGTACAGTATTTTCAGTTATTTTATCTTGGAATGATACGTTTGTTCGGTAATGTCTAATCGATAACTCATTAAATTTGGTTCATCTCAAATTCTCTCGCTCCAACAAACGATGATAAGATTTTTGTATGTGTTGAGATTTTAAATTGCGGTAGATTATGTTGTTGTTATAGATTTTATTAGGATGTGGAAAAAAAACATGGTCAATGGAAAAATTCACTGTTGGCATAGATATAGGCACGAGTTGTGAGCACATTCGTGATTGGTCGGTTGGACGTCCATCGCGCTGGTGTTTTATTGGCTTTCACGTGCCATTCGCGTACTTTACACTTTCGTTAAATTTGTAGATATGTGTGCACGTCCCCTTCGTTCATACGTTCATGACTTGTGCTGGTTACTAGAAACCATTTGTATCAGTTTCTGGTAGGCTGTCCCTTACACCGTTGTTATAAAAATCTAAATTTGCCTAATTTAAATATACGCAATACTTTTAGAAGTCATGATACCCGCCACATTGGGGTCGGTGAAACGCACGCGGCTCGCTCAGTGTATAACCAAGACATATTGTGTAACATATTTTTAAGTTGTTTCGGTTTACTCACTCCGCCTACGATGATATTACGCGGCGCAACGGAAATCAAATATTTTATATGAACTGTAATCGAGTTAGCCGTTTACTTTAAGTGTAGGATGTTCTACCTCTAAACAAATTATAGTTGATGTACAATATAAACTTTTAACATATACCATGCATTTTATTTTATATTCATTGCGTTTTAAAGCTATTATTCCTAACGATCGTATTATATTTTACAGCAGGCATTTACAGTGGACGGCATAACAGCTAATCACACCCAAAATTTGGAGTAATTAGCTAGGAAACGGGTCGTAAACATGATCAGTGGGGCTAGGACGTGAAACGAAAAACACGATGTGTCTCCGCTTCGTTTTATTGTGATTGGTTGAGTGACTGCCTCGGTGGCGTAGTTGTATTACAGTACTAGCTTTTGCCCACGGCTTCGCCCGCGTTAATGAGTTTTTCCGGGCTAAAAGTACATAAAAACCTTCCCGTTGAATCACTCTATTCAACACATTTATTTGGATAAAGATTAATATTATGACGTTAATACAACTCTTAACAAATAATGCATTAATTTCGACCAAATTTTATTACCATAAAAACGGTTCTAGTGAGTTAATCTTAAAAGATAGACATATACTGTCGCGGACATTTTTTTAGATCATTTCAAGAGGAATAATTCTTTCATACATATATTTTTGGTATCTTGAACCGTTTTCGCAGCGCATGCAATGGAAGCTCTCAAGGATGAATAATTTTCCCCGTTATTTTTCACATTTTCCATTATTTCTTCGCTCCTAATAGTTGTATGTGATGTTATACAGCCTAAAGCCTTCCTCGATAAATGGTCTATTCAACACAAAAATAGTTTTCAATTCGAACCAGTAGTTCCTGAGATTAGCGCGTTCAAACAAACAAACAAACTCTTTAGCTTTATAATATAAGTATAGAGGGCTGCAAAGCTGAGGTCTCGGGTTCGATCCCCGGGTCAGGCAAAGTGATATTGAGTTTTTCTATTCAGTATCAGCTCGGAGTCTGGAATTTGTACCCGATATGGCGATAGGCTCGCCCCCTATCGCATCATGGGACGGAATAATGGCGAAAAGTGGGTGCACTAGTTGCGCCTCTGCCTACCCCTTCGGGGAATACAGGCGTGAGTGTGTGTGTGTGTGTGTGTGGTTGAGTGACTGACGTATCGGTATTTTGATGTTTCGTGATTGATCGAGAGACCGACACGCCAGTCTCTCAACCGGAAGAAGCGGAGACGCACCGTGTTTTCTTTTCACATCCTAGCCCCACAGAGGATTAAACAAAATGAAACACACAACAATGGAAATATCAACAACTTTAATGATTGAATATATACAAGAACAATATAGATACAAGTGTTTAACAATAATTTGTCGAGTCCGCGCCGGCGGCTAGGTCCCGTATGGTTGAGATGTCCCTCCGCACTGACGATACACTGGCATTTGATTTCTTGCAGTAAGCAATTTACGCTATAAAATCTGTCTAAACAGCTATAATTAACGATATAATCACTAGTTACTGGACTATTTTATTCTGTTAGAGGCACGTTGGCAACACCTGAAAGGCAAGCCCTAAAGCTTTCTTTGCTAATATGTTTTATGATTCATAACATTGTGATAGATTTTACTATCCATATTGAAGAAAATACATATAAAATTAGTAAACTTTATATAACTAATATCCTAACTAGAGCTCACTCACTGTTCTGCCAGTACGAGAAGGCATCCGATTCGATTCAAAAAGCAAACATCTAGTGCTGTTACAAACAAATCGACTAAACAAAACATTATTTTATTTTTCTCGATACATTACAAGCTATTGGCGATATTTATTTGCTATTATCGTTATTTATCCAATCTTCTTGAATAACTTTATGTAATTTTTAATACATTACGAGGGAAAAAATATTAATGACATCCAATTTAAGCTATAAATATCGGTTTGTATTGGCGTTATAATATCGATAATATTTTTTGCACTCGTACCGCTGTATACCGAATTCGTTGTGTTTGTGTTTCATGACGAACTAAAACTACGAAGCAAACCAGTAAACGCTAATCATTTCACACTAAATACATCAGATGAGAAGTGTACTTTTCGATAATATAAAATGTACAAAAAAAAAAAATGATGCAAGGCCCCGACAATTGCACACGATAAATGAAAAACTTATTCACCAAATAATATTTTTTATCGATAAAACGAATTTAAACAAAATATATGTTATTGTCTTATTAAGAAGTGTTCTGGTACATCACTAAATAAAAAGAAAAAAAATACACTCATCGCAAAAAGAAACTAAAAATAATTAAACCAATTGCTTGATAATAAGATATCGACAGTCTCAAGTTTCTATCGCTGTAAAAATTTTATACTTTTACTAATAATGAATTATTATTAGAACCACAACGCGAAATCTACACATTAGATTTAATTTTAGAAACAAAAGAAATTAAATTAATGTTACAAAGTAGAATAATACAGTCGACGTTATAAAATTAAATTGTAAATAGTATTTTTCAATGAAACCTACAATGTAATCAAACATCAAAAAGCATTAACAATGGATTTAGAACATGTACATATTCATGTTACACATTTAAATTGTCAATTATCAGATCAGTTGCTTACGTTATATTGAAAAATACTGTACGTAATAATTTAAAGAGAACGCGACATCTGTCAACCGCGCAACGTAGAACTAGAAATATAATAAATTCACAGCCCTAGCGACACCACAGCGCACCCGCCCGATCGACGATCCACTACATATTTACAAACATTACGCAGACTATCGATAATGATTTGGCGTCTCGACAACTACTTCCGTATATTATATTTCATACAGTACAAATTGACAACAACGAGCAGTATCAATGTAAATATTTAAATGAAACAAAGACTTAACTCGTTCGCGCATCGCGTATAACAGCCGAATGAATTTAGATGCAGATTTTGCAGTCGTCAACTTCTTCACATGTGGCGCTTGAAAATTTCGTAAAAATAAAAATTGTCGACACGCCAATATATTAACAGCCTGTTCGCAGTAACACCACAGCTCTCGACTGCTAATACGATGAGAACCGTTATTTTGGCAACAAAATATCAAACAATTACAGTCACAAACCGTTGTCAATATTCTTTAGGTTATAGAAAAAATAAATCAAATATTTTTCAAAACTGCATAACCAAGCGGCGTCGGCTGCATATCTAAGATTAAATTATCGATACGATTCAAAAGTAAGCACTATAATTTCAGCACGTAGCTAAAACACTTTAGCGCCTTTTCGCACGTTACCAGATCAATTTTCAATCACTTCATGTCAGTTTCAGGCAGAATAATTTACAATGCAATTGTCGATACTAAATCGATTAGCAAGCGATAGAATCATGTTTTTCTCGCAGCATTTAGCTATTAATTTAATATTGTCTTATCGCGTTATAATAATAAAGAAGTTTATTGCTTGGGAGTTACATAAATTTTCAGGTATATATAAGGCAATAGTTGAAAGAGCGTTGGCGTTCTCGGCTGACCGTAGAAAACGCCACATTCTTTAAGTCTCTGAAAATCTGAATAGTATTCGTCAACGCTGCCTTGTGGGGTAAACATTGCAACAATATCTATCGAACGTTATCCTCGCGAAGCAGCCTCGCTTAACCCAACTCACAATTTTGTTTAGCAGTTTAGACATTACGCACGCTTGCTAAGCTGAGCCATATCGTAAAAAAGATGTTATAAATAATTAGGAGACTGCTTGAAATGGCAACTCAGATTCAACACTCAATTTATACTAAGTCCCTGCCATAGAATTGAGGTCATGTCCCCGAGTGAATGTCTACGCAGAGTACCTCCAGCTATAGTTATGTACAGTATGTAGGAGTGGTGGTTCAGAGCGAGTCCCGATGCCACACCCAGGTGCGCTTGGTGTGGTCGAACCGGTGCGCGAGCCACTGCGCCTGCAGCAACTCTAGTCGGTCCTGGCTCAAGTACAGTGGCTTGCCGCGTCTGGAATGTATTCAATGGTGTTCATTAATGTGTTCTAATAATAAAACAAAAAACTACACAATAAATAGTGCACGTAATGCACCGATTCACATCATTACAATAACAGCGTAATGAAATCTGATTCCAACTCTAGCCCCGTATGTCATAACAGTCGATTCGATAATAATTGTGTCAACAAAATTATAAACGTTAGCAATGAGGATAAGTTGAATATTGTAAAAAAGTCATTTAAATCTAAAGATGGCTTAATAGAGCTCAGTAAAGAAACAAAAACTTGTAAGGAGCCTCGAATAGAGAATTTTAATAAATTAGAAAAGAAGCCTAATATGAGAATAGTAAAAAGATCTAAAGATATAGTATTAATTTTAGGAAATAATATAGAGGATAGTGTTAAAAGTAAAAAGATAGTTAAATCAAAGGAAGGGTTTTGTAATTATGTGCCTTCCGAGAAGAAATTATATTTAGACCTGAAGTTTTTAGAGATAGGTAAGATTTTTATGAAAGATTTAGAAATATTTCGTAGGAATAGAAATATAAAGGAATTAAAAATGAATAAGAATAAGAATAGTAGAAAAGATATTAAGAAGTTTATAAGATTAATAAGAAAATGTAATGTAGGATATCCAAGAATAAGAATTAATAATGAATTTATAGATATTGTAAAAGTCAAGGAAGTTAAAAATAAATATAGAGAAAGGAATTATGACATTATGAAGAATAAAAGCAATGATATTAATAAAATGTCGACTATTAATAATATGAGTAAAAAGGTCAGTAAAGATAAAAGGTCGAATGATAGGGACCTTAATGGAAATGATAATTTTAATGAAAATATTGTTATGAATTGTAAGGTTCAAAGCAAAGGAAGATACGTAACATGCACGATAAAGGAAAAGGATCTCCTTTTCCTTTTATATCTAGAAAGCTTGTTTAAATTATGTGAATACTATGACAAGCGATCCGTAGGCATAACGTAGATTTAGAATAAAGTATAGATAGTAATGGAATTTGATAAAAAAAAAAAATAGTGCATAAACTAGCTCAATGTATTTTTCAATATTTTTTGTATTTTAAGTTAATATTTTACATAGATATTATATAACAATTTAATTGCATATAAGTAAAAAAAAAAAAATAAGAAGGAATATGCAACATTTTATTTTTTTTCCCAAAGGGGGAAGATGTGGTGTAGTATATAAGTATATGTAAGATATATTGTAAGTCAGTTGTTAAGCAGTATAATAAAGGACCTAAAACAAACAACACGTCTCATCAATCCTTCAACATTACATTATATGTATACGTGTTACGTGAAGTGTACACAGCGGGGCTGGGATGTGAAAAAAAAACACGTTTCGGCTCCGCTTCGTTTTAATGTGATTGGTTGAGTGACTGACGTATCGGTATATTGATGTTTTTGATTGATCGAGAGACTGATACGTCAGTCTCTCAACCAATCACAATAAAAAGAAGCGGAGACGTATCGTGTTATTTTTACACATCCTAGCCCGACCTGTGCGTTTTACGTTTTTACACGATCACGTACGTTCGAAAAGATATGTTATAAATGTAATATGTACTGACTTGAGGTCGCGGTCCTCCTCGTCGTAGTCGTCGAGATAGAGCGAGCCCCAGAGACAGGCGCGGCGGCCGCGGATCACGATGATGTACGTGGACGTCACCACCAGGAATATGCCCGTGCCGCCGCCGCACTCCATCGCGTGCTGCAATACAAATATCATTTTAGTATTTATTTAAATAAAGCAAAATATACAAACTATCGATATTTCATTTTGATAAGATTATATAATTTAGCAACCGTTTCACTTGATATTATTTGACTCAAAAGTACTAGTATTGTATCTCCTGCACGATATCACACGAAATACTATAAAATATTTTTTTACATTGACATTTATA
This sequence comes from Lapara coniferarum, assembly GCA_949316025.1. Lineage (NCBI taxonomy): Eukaryota > Metazoa > Arthropoda > Insecta > Lepidoptera > Sphingidae > Lapara > Lapara coniferarum. The sequence continues at coordinate 22,148,484 of OX438921.1, forward strand.
AATCCTACTAATATTATAAAGGCGAAAGTTTGTAAGAATGTCTGGATGTATGGATGTTTGTTGCTCTTTCGCGCAAAAACTACTGAACGGATTTGGCACACGGGTAGATCATATCCTGGATTAACACGTAGGCTACTTTTTATCCCGGGAAAATATAAACCGGGACTTTATCCCGGAAAAACTTCTTAATGCGGGCGGAGCCGCGGGCAAAAGCTAGTGGGATATATTTTATTGATACAGTTTAGTTATACACTCTGGGTTGATAGATATTCAAACAGGCGACGGAAAGCCAGCATTATATTATAGTTTATATCGCATTATAGGGTTAGATATTGGTATACGTAATGAATATTAATATCGATTCCATATAATGTTCCGTGCTAACCTGCACGGCCTCGGCGACCTGATGCCGGCGGCAGCAGGCCTGCTTGAGACAGACGAGCGTGCCGCACAGCAGACACACGGAGGCCTCCTTGGGCACGGCGCCGCACTGCAGGCACACGCGCTCGTGGTAGTACGTGAACACGCGGTCGTACTCGCGCGGCAGGGCCAGCAGGCGCGGCGCCGCCCAGCCCACGTGCAGCGCCCGCAACAGTCGCCGCACCACTAGCTGTCCTCGCGCCGCCGCCCCGCCCAGCTGTCGCGCCCAGCCCCGCGCCGCCGCCTCACCACCCGCCCCACCCGCCGCCAGTGCACGCCATGCCGACCACTCCGACCACTCCATGCCTTCCGTCACCAGCTCCAGGTAGTAGCACAGCCGCACGAACTCCTGCCGCGGCGTCGTGATCTCCGGCAGCTCGCACCCGTAAAGGTGGTGCCGCACCAGCGCCGCTATACGCACGAACGGCAACAGCAACTCTTGCAGCTACAATTTAACGATGAAACAATAGAAAGCATGCGACCAATTTGCACGAGTACAGTAACAACTGTATTATACGATATATTTTTTTAGTAGCCTTCGGTTTTGTGTTTACCTCCATCTCCATCTGCTGTATGTCGGGCTGGTGGTGCTCGGCGGTGTGGTCCGGCGGGCCGTCCTCTGTGAAGAGCTCTGAGCCGGCGAGCGCGCCGAGGAGCAGGCGGGCGGCGTGGCGCAGCCCCGCGGGCTCCGGGTCCCGCCCCGCGCCCGCCAGCGCCAGGCGACCCTCTGCGCTCGTGTTCGCGAGGAACTGACACACGATCTGGTAGTAGCACAGCGCGTATAACTGACGCACTATGCATGTGAAATCCTCTGGAAATTATTAATAAATGATTACTGTGCACCTTGAGTGACGGCGGAATCCACTACATACGAATCAAGTTCATGACAACTTCCAAGATATTATATGGGTAGATCCACTTGAAGTATTCTCTTTGCCTACGAGTGATATATTGGATTTAATATAGTTATTATAAGTATCAATACATACGCATATCGAGATATGGTGGGTCCGGTGGCGCGAGCAGCAAGAAGTGCATGAGCAGCGCGAGCGGGTCCCGCAGCAGCAGCGGCACGGGGCGCGCGCTGGCGGGCGGCGCCGGCACGAGCGGCGTGGCGCTGGTGGTGGTGGTGCTGGTGGTGGTGCTCGGCGCCAGCAGTCGCCACGCCTCGCTAGCACCGAGCTTGGCGCCGGCGGCCCGCAGCACGCGCGAGTGTGCGCCCGCCACCACGAGCAGCGGCACGATGCAGTCGTTGCGCGGCTTGTAGCGCGGCACGGCGGTGGTCTGCAGCGTGCCGCCGCGCTGCACCAGCTCGCACTCCAGGTTGGTGCGCACCAGTGACGCCACGAACGTGAAGATGCCAGCGGGCGAGGACCCGTAGCGTTGTTTTAACTTGCCACCTGCTGTGGCAGTCATGTCCTCCATGGATTTACCCATCGCTTCCGATAAATTACTTTGCTCCTGAGAACATAATTAACATTACAATTATATTTAGGCCCCGTTTTTTTCAACTGTAGTTACAGTTTTGTCATGGTGTTATTAAGCTGGGCGCGCTGGCAGCATTTCACACCTCACGCCTCACGCCCCACACCTCAGACCTCACACCTCACGTCTCACGCCTCACACCTCACGCCGCACCGGAACACACGATGCTCTGCGGGCGCGTCCAGCTTAATAACACCGAGGATTATCCTAACTACCGTTGAAAAATTAACGTTCAAATTGAAATAGTGATTCCAATTACAGAATTAGTATCGACTTTATAATTTATGGACATTTATATTGTATCGCCGAGAGAAGCTCAATAGTATTGAGTTCAATTATTCAACCCAGAAACTAAATTTAACCTAAGTATGTACATACAAACAACACAATTTTGATTATAATTAAATTTAATAGTTTTCCAACAAATCGATTGGACAGTATCGACTCACAGGTTCTGGATGTAGTGTGTCGAGCATCTCCTGTATGGCGGCGGCTCGTTGGTCGTGGTGGTTCTGAGTGTCGGGTGTGGAGGGCGCGGGCGGCGGGGGTGGGGGGCGTGCGGGTCGCGGGCGGGGTGCCAGCGGCAGCACGGTGTTGGCGAGCTGGCGGCACAGCGGGCACAGGAACTCGCCGCGGTCCACGTGCAGGTTGTGCGGCCGCTGCGGCGCCTGCAGTGCGCGCAGGTACGCCGCCAGGCAGCGCAGGTGCAGGTGGTGGCCGCACGACTGCACGTGCACGCCGCCCTCCCACCCCACGTTCACGCTCAGCAACCAAGACTCCTGCACACAATATCGAACAGTCAAATACCATTCATAAATAAAATTATCTCATGAAACAATATTCAATATACAGTACAGTACAACAATAATTACAGTGTGAACATAGTATATTTGTTGAAAGCATGCTAGCTGGACATGTGCAATGTGTATTGTGCAGTGTGCGAGTAGTGAGTACCTTGTCGAAGTGTTGGTGCAGGTCGTCGTGCAGACGGTAGTGGTGTGCGGCGGCGGTGGTGTCGGCCTGCGCGTGCAGTCGGGCGCGCTCGTTCTCACTGAGTGCGAGGCGCGCGCCACCACTGTCCGCACGTCGACGGTGGCCCAGCACTGATGTCGACTGCAAATAAATAGCTTATTAGGCAACCTTATTCACACTATTCATACAGATCTTACGAATTGTGTTTATCCTTATGTTCCCCCTTACTTGTAGTAACACGACGAGCCCCACAGGATCCGACGGCGTGGAGGGCGTGGTGGTGTTGCAGATGACGCAGTCGTAGTCCCGCTCGGGCGCCTCTTCCTCCCACTGCATGGAGGCTGCCTCGCCCGCCTCGGCCTCCATGGCCGACAGGAACTGTTGCTGTCGGCGCGCAAACTCGCGCATCACTTGCTGTTGCCGATCGCGAGCACGACGCGAACGCTCTTCTTTCTCGCGACGTTCTCTGTTCAATTATTGAAAAATATGAATACAGTACGTGCACGAGCTTGGACAAATTTTATGGAATGTTGACTTAATAATTTAATGCATTGACCATTGATGTGTTTTTTTTTTTACATGAATGGCATTGAGTTAAACCTTGTATGATAATTTTGACAGATTACAATAAGGATGAGAGTAGCGTATAATCGTTAAAGAAACTACTCGATTATCGATTATTATTATCATAGAACTTGAAAAGATAGTACAAATTAGTATAAATTTAAATTAGCTACGTAATACTTAACTACTATAAATTATTGTCAGATTTTTTTTCTGCAGTAAAATTTTCATTAATTGTACTTTTTTGCTAAAAATAATCAGTTTCGTAACTTTGATGAAAATTATAAAAATGTTGGTGTAAAGTGAAAACCTTACGTTCTATGAATTTACAACTTTAAATAAAAAATCTGAACAGGTGACTGCGTGGTTCCAAGGTAGGTTTAAAAAATCTCCAGACTCTCAACTTTCATACTCATAAAAAAAAACATAGTCCTTAATGGGCTACTTTGGCTAATATCTGCCTTAAAGACAGCAAGGTAGAAAATTCTTAAAATTTACCATCAGATTGCAATTTTTTTTGACGTCTCATCATTCCTAAGGTTAACTGACTGATTCGTAAAATGAAAATGAATAAATACGACGTTGATAGTATTCTCGCGTTAAGATTAAAATTTATACTTGGAGTATGAGGGGTTGTGCGTGACAGTCAGTGGTTTAATATTTTATAAGGAATAATGTATTGTTAAGTGTTAACGCAGCAGGCCAGGTTTAGCGTAGAATGTTAGTAGTCTTGGTGTATGCGTGTGTGTGTTTCCGTATGAATTGCGTGCGTGTGTGTGTGCGCGTGTGTGTGCGCGCGCGCGCGCGCTTGTATGTGTGTGTGTGTGTGTGTGTGAGCGCGTGCGCGCGTGTGTGCGTGCGTGTATGAGCGTGCGTGTATGAGCGTGCGTGTGTGTGCGTGCGTGTGTGTGTGTGTGTGTGCGTGCGTATGCGCGCGTGCGTGTTAGTGCGTGTGCGTGTACCTGGCGCGCTGCTCTGCCTGCCGCTCGCGCTGGTGCGGCCACAGCTGAGCCCGCAGCGCACGCACGGCGGCGGCACAGCGCGCGTCCAGCGCCGCCAGCCGCCGCAGCACGCCGCCCACCGCCGCCGCACCGTCACCTGCACAGGGCACACTCACCACTACCCACTCTAACTAAACTATAATCTAATGTTCACGCTATTACACGCTACATAATATGTATCAATGAAACGACGACACTTTCACTCACTACAAAATATATATATATATCCATCATAGTTTTCGATATCAACAGTGCAACACTTCAATTATAATATGGAATCAAGGATATATGCAAAAACATTATAAATGCAGAAAAAGCTTCTATTTTAAACAAATATCAAATATTATGTGCCTTTTTATTATTTACTACAAACTTTAAAAATAATTATCAAAAAATAGAATCGATTATAACTTGTCAACTCACCAATAACATCCTCATCGGGCGGCGCCGGTTCCTCCAGTGAGAAGGAGTCGAGCCGGCCGGAAAGTTGCGAGTGCAGCTTCAGCAGGAGCGATATTATTGACTCGTTTACAGGGATCGAATCCGACTCGCTCTGACTATGCATTTGTACCTTCATGCAATATAGAAAAATATAAACACACGAATTGAGTACCTCCTCCTTTTTAGGAAGTCAGTTAATGATGTTTTTTTTTTAATTTATAATTAGGTACAAATATACTATGATTTAGATAAGCCGCTGAAAAGACTACATTTAAGTTTACGAATTTTATATAAAAGCTGACTTTTAAGAGTGGTTGCGAGCACAAAATATAAAGCACTAGTAGTGCTCGTGGCTCCGCCCGCGTGAAAAAGTTTTTCCGGGACAAAAATATTTTCCCGGGATAAAAAGTAACCTAGAGTCTCTGTCTAACTACCGTGCGACATTCATGTCTTTGAGGTTATGTTGTGAGATAATTAAATAAATTTAAAAATTTAAGTGCTATTAAGTGTTACTTCTACTGGATTAGTTTATTGAGTGTTGTATATGTGTATATAAGTTTAATATATTAAAAGACAAAACTATATATTCATCGTTTTTTGTTTTGTATGGTGGTAAGTTTTGTTTGTGTCTCGTCGAGTGTATTGTCGTGTGTTTGTCACCTTCTGTTAATTGTTTTGTGTTAATTGTGCTTAAAGGATGGAGTTTGATATAACTGATCGTAGACCAGAACCCGACCCTCCACCGGATAGTGATAGAAATTTTGTACTGGCTGCACATAATGTGACTATTGGGAACATAAGTAACCAGAATGTTTTCACACCTTCCCCGTCCCCTTCTCCCTCCACAGCATCATATGTAGCCTCATATATTACTTCAGCAGCCCCTAGTATACCTTATACTAGTTCAAAAAAATTAAACTCTATAAAAATAATTAAAAAAAACAGTCCAATTTCAAAGAAAAAAATAGTATCTAATAATTCATCATCTCAGTTACAAAAGGCTTTATCAAATTCCAATTTGAATATAGATACAGTAATTATAAATCCAGATAAATCTTCTACTGCTTCATCTTTAGGTTCTTCCAATATGGAAACTTCCCCATCTCAGACGGTTGGCCAGGGTCATCCGCTCACAAGGTCACTATACGCCAGTGGTGACTGTGGGCCATTTATCGTATATGTGGAGCTAGCTGAGGCCTCTCCAACCAATGGGTCCACCTTACACCCGATCAAATTTGGAGCTTTCCTTTATAAAAATAAACTGTCTTGTATTTTGCAGGATGGAATTAAAAAAATTGGTCGCAATAGACTTTCTATATCTTTTAAATCTGCAAAGGATGCCAACAATTTTATAGATAATCCTATCTTTCCCCAAAATAAATATAAAGTTTATATCCCCTCTCATAACATATCCCGCATTGGATTAGTAAGAGGAATACCGGTTGAGTGGACACATGACGAAATAGTTGAATTAGTTCAACTTCCACCAGAATCAGGTAAGATAATCAAAACTCGTAGGCTTAGTAGAAAAATTTCTTCTCCTGAGGGTCCTAGTTGGCTACCAACCCAGACTGTTGTGTTTACGTTTGACGGTCAAGTGCTGCCCAAAGAAATTTATTGCTGCTACACACTGTTACATGTCGAACAATATGTCTACCCAACAATTCAATGCTACAATTGCTGTAGGTTTGGGCATACTCGTGCACAGTGCAGGTCTAAACCCAGGTGTTACAAATGCACAGAAAATCATGCTGGGGAATCTTGCACGGTGGAAGAGTCTGATGCTGTTTGCGTTTTTTGTGTAGGACATCATTTTTCCACCAATAAAATTTGCTTGGAGCATAGTAGACAAGCAAATATTAAAAAATTTATGTCTTCTCACAACGTTTCTTATCAAGAAGCAATGTCCAAGTTTCCTGTGATTCATAAGTCTTACGCGAATGTATTGTCATCCTCACCAAATCCACCCCCTCCTAAAGTTACTTCCTATTCCATATCTGACAGTCAATCTTTTCCTACTAAGTCCTATCGTAAAACTGTTTTTCTTAAACCCTCTTCAAGACCTTCTTTTCCTAAATCATACGATCAAATGGCACACCGAGAATTGTTAAAATCTTATGAAATCCCCACACCTAGTAATGGCTGTGCTCTTGTTAATAATCAAGATAATCCTAACCCATCAAATGAACATGTATCGAAGGAAGTTTTATCGTCTGATTCAATTCAAAATTTAATATCCTCTTTAATTAAAGTAATTACTGACTCTAATATACCGAACCACGTAGCGTGTAATATTATTCAGACCATAACTCTATCAATCTTTAATCTTTTAAAAAATGGATCAAATTCTTCAGTGGAATTGTAGAAGTTTAAATAAAAATAAAACCGACCTTTATTTTCTTTTAAATAAACACAAACCTTTTATTTGCGCTATTTCCGAAACGTGGTTAAAACCACATTCTACTTATAGGATTCCTGGGTATACACTTCTCCGGGATGATAGAAGTGATGGGTGGGGCGGTGCAGCCCTTTTTATTAAAAATAACCTTAGTTTTAATCAACATTCTGTTGTAAATAATAGCAACCTTATTCAATTTGTATCTCTACGCTTTAATAACATTTCTTTTATCTCAGTCTATATTTCACGACGGGATAATTCGGTTGTCCCCATATTACGTAGCTTTTTGTCCTCTATTCCCCCTCCTATTATTTTAATGGGAGATTTTAATTGCCACAACCAGATCTGGGGAGCTCCCAATAATGACTCTTTTGGTATAAAACTTTTAGATATTTTGGACGAATTTGATTTATGTGTACTAAATGATGGATCCCCTACTCGCCGCACTCCTCCCAACATTCAACCTAGTTTTGTTGACATCTCTTTTTGTTCTCCCTGTTTAGCCAGCTTATTATCGTGGTCTTGTCTTCCTTTCTCTCATGGTTCAGACCATTTTCCTATCCTAATTTCATTTCCTTCTCAAAGTATTAATGTTCCTATCCTTCCTCCACTTTTACCTTTTATTATTGATCCCACTAAATGGGGTCTTTATGCTGCTCTACTTGAAGAGAAAATTGATCTACTTCCTATACCTAACCTAATTAACATTAAAGAGTGTTGTGAGGGAATAAAAGACTCCATACTTACGTCTGCAGAGACTATATTCAATAAAAAGAATATTGTCTTAGGCAGAATTCCTTCCCCCCCCTGGTGGGACTTAGATTGTACTAAAGCTATTAAAAGGCGATACGAGGCAGAGTCAATCTGTACGACTGACATCAACCTTGATTCTTTTCTAAACTATCGTAATGTGTGTGCCGCTACAAAGAGAACTTTAAACAACAAAAAACGACAAGGCTGGCGTTCATTTTGCTCATCTCTATCGCCTGACACCCCCTCGTCTCTGGTTTGGAAAAGAATTAAGCATTACAGATTGTCTCGTAAAGTTCATACTCCGTCTTACTACTCAACAAACTGGGTAGATGATTTTTTAGACCGGTTAGCTCCCCCTTCAGTTCCTAATTTGTCCCAAATCCCCTATTTATATTCATACCAGGCTAATTCTTCTACTTTAGATTCGCCTTTTACGTTTCTCGAGTTAAAATCAGTACTGAGTCATATCAAGGACTCCTCCCCTGGACCTGATGGTATACCCTATTCCTTTCTCTCAAAGTCCAAGGATAGTTTTCTAAATTATTTCTTAAAATTAATAAATTTGATTATTGATAGTGGTGTTATTCCTGAGAACTGGAAACACCAATTAATTATTCCTATTCCAAAACCAGGGAAGGACCCTAGTTTTTCTGAATCTTATCGCCCTATTGCTCTTTCATCTACCATTCCAAAAATAGTGGAACACCTAATAAAAAATAGATTGGAATGGTTCCTGGAGCACCATTCTCTACTAGCTAATACTCAATATGGGTTCAGGAGGGGCCGTAGTATTTCTGATAATCATGCTATTTTCACCACTGATATCCATCTGTCATTCAGTCAAAACAAGTCAGTGGTGGCTGGCTTCCTGGATGTCTCAGCGGCATACGATAATGTTAATCTTTGGGTCCTTAGGAACAAATTAGTTCAGCTAAGGTTTCCTAACAAGATAACAGATTTTATTTTTAACCTTTTATCAGGTAGGACTATATCACTGAGGTATCCGGGAGTTCAGCTTGCCACTAGAACAGTATGGAAGGGTTTACCCCAAGGTTCTGTACTCAGCCCTCTGCTGTATGATGTTTACACTGCCGATATGGATCATAACATACCGGATGTGTGTAATGTCTTACAGTATGCTGATGACCTACTTATTTACTCTGCTAGTTATTCTATCAGCTTAGCAAGGGATAATATTGAAAGTGGTATGACTGTTCTATCCTCTTGGCTTAGTGACAACTATTTGGACCTATCAGCCTCTAAGAGTGTAGTGGTTGTCTTCTCTCGAAAACGCCAGATCCCCCATATAAATATTCAGTGCAATGGGACTCCAATTCCTGTAAGGAAAGAGGTAAAATTTTTAGGTAAAATATTTGACAGTAGAATGAATGGTGTAGCCCACATAGACCATATTGTTAAAAAGTGTGAGAGCAGTATAAATATTATGAGATGTTTAAGAGGTGTCTGGTGGGGAGCTCATCCATACTCTCTTAGATTAATATACAATGCAATTGTAAGGAGTCACTTGGATTTTGCCTCCCATTTACTGTCTCCTTGCAATAAAACAGCATTAAGGAAGTTAGAGTTGACTCAAAATAAAGCTCTAAGGATAGTTGTTGGCGCTATGAAAAGCTCACCAACTAATGCCTTACAGGTTGAGTGTTCTGATCCCCCTCTTAATCTTAGGCGACAATATCTCTCTGACAGATATATTTATAAAATTTGTCATTATTCCTCTCATCCTCTTTTTTCCAAACTTAGAATATTAAATTCATATATTGCTTCTAAACCATACTGGTCCCACAAAATTTTACCTTGTTTAATTGTAAGTCTCAGGAGGCTAGAGAGTATACACTGTCCTATTAAAAAATACCAAATTCATCCAGCTTTTGCAGTTCAGTATAGCTCAAAAATTACACTACCTTTAGTGGAGTTATCACTTAAAATTACTAAACAATCCTCTGATGCTGAAACTAAATTGAATGAAATTATAAAAAGACGCTGGCCTTTGGCTGATATTTTCTTTACGGATGCATCTAAATTAAGCAAACAAGGTTCTGTTGGTGTTGCTTTTTTACATATGAATTCTAATTTATCTTTCTCATATAAACTACCACATTATTCTTCAGTTTTTTCAGGTGAATGTTTAGCTATTCGGGAATGTATCAAATACATTAAACAGAACAATATTGCTTGTTCTGTTATCTTTTCAGACTCAAAAAGTTGTGTCCAGGCTCTCATCAGTAATCCATTTGCCAAAAACTGTGTTCACCCTATTTCTTTGGAAATAATAGATTTAATTAAATTGTGTAATGAGCAACATCTTCAAGTTACAGTGGCTTGGATCCCAAGCCATATAGGTATAATTGGTAATGAGCAGGTTGATCAATTAGCTAAACACGCTATTGATCACGGTAAAGAAGACTACTTTTCAGTTTATGCTTGTGATCTGATTGCCCTGGCCAAACATGATCTGGAAATGGCTTGGAATACATCTTGGAGGAACTCTAGTTCCCAAAAAGGGGGATGGTTATACAATATACAATCGCATATTACTTTTAGACCATGGTTCTCCAAATTGCGCCTCAGTAAACATATTTCGGCCACAATTTCTCGGTTGAGGATTGGTCATTGCTCTTCACCCGTTCACTTATGTAAATTACATGTTAGAGACTCTTCTTTATGTGAGTGTGGCCTTGACGAAGGATCCGTGACCCATATACTATTTAAGTGCCCTCGTTTCTCATCTCCTTCTCTCTTTGACATTTTGGTAGATCGGGGGGCCCCTCTCCCTGTTAATGTTTCATCTCTCCTAAGCCTAGGTAACAAACCATCTTTGAAAGCACTTGTTTCATTCTTAACAATATATACTATAAAATTATAACTGAAATTAACCTTATGTGTTTGCATGCATTATATAATGTCCTTCGTATTAGTAACACCTTTATTTGTTATCTACCGTAATGTCTATAAATTATTTTGATCATTGGTTATCTGTCTTAAATTTTCTCAACTAAAAAAAAAAATTTTTTCTTTACTAAAAGAGTAAAATTGGTAGGTACACATGAATGCGTCACAATCACTTGACAGCTGACAGTTGACTTGACACTGGCAGTAATATTCCTCAATTTAGAGGAACCAGTTGCCATTTATAAAAAAAAAAAAAAAAAAAGTAACCTATAGCACTCAGGAGTTATGCAGCTTTTTTAGATCATTTCAAGAGGAATAATTCTTTCATACATATATTTTTGGTATCTTGAACCGTTTTCGCAGCGCACGCAATGAAAACCCAAATCAAGGGTGAATAATTTTCCCCGTTTTTTTCACATTTTCCATTATATCTTCGCTCCTAATAGTTGCATCGTGATATTATATATCCTAAAGCCTTCCTCGATAAATGGTCTATTCAACACTAAAAGAATTTTTCAATTCGAACCAGTAGTTCCTGAGATTAGCGCGTTCAAACAAACAAACAAATAAACTCTTCAGCTTTATAATCTATATATATAAAATTCTCGTGTCACAGTTTTCGTTGCCATACTCCTCCGAAACGGCTTGACCGATTTTGATGAAATTTTTTGTGCTTATCCGGTATCTATGAGAATCGGCCAACATCTATTTTTCATCCCCCCAAATGTTAAGGGTGGACCACCCCTAAATTTTTTTTTTATTTTTCAGACAAAATTTTTTGTTTTATTTTTTTTATGATACAGCATACAAAAATACATACAACCCTAAATTTTCACCCCTCTAGGATCAACCCTTATTTTTTAATAGCCATTTTAGTTACCTTTTTAGGGCAGGACAACGTCTGTCGGGGCCGCTAGTATTAGTATAGATAAGTTATTTTAATCTAACTTAAACTTCTAATGAGACTATGACTAAGAACATGTCCAATAACACTTTTTTTTATTGTCTCTATTAAGGGGAAGACACATTGTTCGCGTGTTCTTTTTTTCCTATTAGTGAAAGAATTTTCAAAATCGGTTCAGTAGTTCCTGAGATTAGCGCGTTCAAACAAACAAACAAACTCTTCAGCTTCATAATATTAGTATAGATAGATATTATACTTTTGCAAGATGTGGTTGTATTAAAGTGTAACAAACGTCCCGTGCGAGTACAGAGTGTAATAATATAACATCCTGTAACATGTGTGGTGTGTGGTGGTGTGGTACCGTTGCGATCTGGTTGCTGGTGGAGGGCTGGTCGGGCTGGTGGGGGTGGTGGGGCGGCGCGGGGAGGGCGGGTGCGCGGCGCGGGGAGGGCGGGCGCAGCGACACGCTCCACTCCGCGGCCTCCAGCATGCTCATGTCGTCTACAGTCATATGTTCATACATCATTTATAATAATACTAGCTTTTGCCTGTGACTCCGCCCGCGTTAAAAAGTTTTTCCGGGATAAAAGGCCCATTTTTCATTTTCCCGGGACAAAATGTAGCCTATGTGTTAATCCAGGACATGATCTACCCGTGCGCCAAATTTCATCGAAATCCATTCAGTAGTTTTTGCGTGAAAGAGTAACAAACATCCAGACATCCATTCATACTTACAAACTTTCGCCTTTATAATATTAGTAGGATATGCCCAATGGCTCAACTACACCCGTTTAGGCCCTTGACACATTTATGGAATGGGGCCGTTCGTCACTGCAAAATCTGGCACTTTTTTTAGGTTTCCCCTGAACGGTACTTTACCCCTCGGGTCGGGGGCCGCTCTCAAGCCAGGAGCCCGTCACATTTTGCAGTCCTGCCAGATATTGCATTGCTGTGGTGCTTTATTGTATATCGTCGGGGATAGTGCAATACCGCGTAAATGATAAAAGAAAGGCCAATGAGAATGAAATTAATCATTACTACACTAAACTTAGCATGGATTGTAATTAATTAAAAAAAAATCACACGGTATTGCACTATCCCCGACGATATGGTGAAATGTGCTATTCAATCACTTAATGGTGGTGATAATCATCCACCTAATCATTTATTACTATCATTGCCGGAATAAGTAATCTTTAATTTAAACATAGGCATACTCACGCCTATTATCCCCGAAGGGGTAGGCAGAGGCGCTACTAGTGCATCCACTTTTTGCCGTGCGTATTCCGTCCCATAATGTGATAGGGGGCGCGCCTATCGCCATATCGGGCACAAATGCCAGACTCCGAGCTAGAAAAATCCAGTATCACTTTGCCCGACCCGGGGATCGAACCCAAGACCTCAGCATTGCAATCGTACCGTAATACAACTACGTCACCGAGGCAGTCTTTAATTTAAAAGCATAATAATTATTTTCCATGTTATAACAATAGGATTTTCTCACTATAAAGAGACGCACCCAATAGACTACCAGTATATCATAGAAGGCGGATATACATACCGTATTCTATAGGAACCGGCGGCATGTCCCGCAGTGCCAGGGTCATCTCCGTGTCAACATCGATGGACTGTATCGCTAATGCTTGACTCTCACCCATTCCGCTCTGCAATAAAAACATTCATTTAAATTGGATGCAAAAATGTTGTAAAGAACTATATACCTAAAACGCAAGGCAGCTTATGCCCTGTGGTCCGGGGGTACCTAGAGAATTCCGCCACGGCATCCCCTGCCTGCTTTGAATATCTAGCAATGCAAAGGAGATGGGATGACCAGACGAACCCTTCCTTGGTCATACATGCGCAGCTGGTCATAAACTTTTAATAAAACCTATGTGACTTGCGATCGCTGTCATTACATTCTGCGATAATGACATTAAGCGGTGCTCCACAGAAATTGTGATTTTTGTTGTGTTATTGTGTAAAAAGCGACCTCATATTCAGCCCTGCACGTTTGGTTTTCATTTGTTAAATGTGTACTATCCGTGTCTACCTCGCCCCCCGGCAGGATTGGCAGAAAAAAATGTTTGCGCATTATTGCTATATCGTGTCCATTGGTTAACTAGTCTAAGTCTGCCTGTCGTAAGAGGCGACTAAGGGCGGTATTAATAAATCAATATGGCGTTTGAGTAAAATCTCAAGTAGGTATTTAATGTATTGAACTATTTAATAAACCAAGCTTAAACTGTTATTTAAGAGTGTGCTCTCAGCTGAGTAAAGGTGTTAAATAAACAAAACTTTTCTGTCAAAATCCGTCGTATATTGTGATTGTAACAAGATGATTGTTTATGTAAAGTTTACAATGCTGGTATATTAATACAAAGTACCAGGGTTAAATATTTATAACGATACAAAGATGTTTACCTCTAGAGCGCGCATCGGTGGACCATCTCCTCCTGCGTCGGATTGATCGTCTTGAATTGAATCTCCTCTCACAACCTGCAACAATCAGATTAGTACAACCACATGACTACCTGAAATTCTCTTCTGTACCTTTCTTTCATTATTCGTGGAAATTGGTAGTATTTCTTACTAATTGTATAAATGTCAAGGCACACTTTTTGAATATAGACGTAGACAGGTAAAAAACTGTATTCTTTTTACATATTCTGTATTTCTGTCACAAACGAGAAATTGCATTAACCCTTCAAGCCCCGCTTATCCTACTAATATTATAAAGGTGAAAGTTTGTAAGAATGTCTGGATGTATGGATGTTTGTTCCTCTTTCACGCAAAAACTACTGAACGGTTTTCGATGAAATTTGGCACACGGGTAGATCATGTCCTGGATTAACACATAGGCTACTTTTTATCCCGGGAAAATATAAAGCGGGACTTTTATCCCGGAAAAACTTTTTTAACGCAGGCGGAGACGCGGGCAAAAGCTATATATGTAGATGTATGGGAAAACCCTATATATATGGACACCGGTGTCCGTCGCGGAGCTTGAGGAGTCAAACCAAAGTGTAATAGGTAACATTTTATCCCTGAACAATTGATTTTCAGGAAAAGTTGTATGCAAATGCTAATACAATTCACCTGCATAGGTATCGGTAATGACAGTGCTGTGATCGTCGAAGCGTTCGTGATGGAGGGCAGTCTAGGCGTGTCTGGCTCCGATGGCTCCCATTCTGTGTCACCTTTGAAATAAAAATACTCTTTTGAGTAGCCTTAAAACCTTTTTATAGTTATGTATAATGTATGCGTACTTTGTTCACCATTTTTTTTATTTGTATGTACAGGGTGTTGCAGAAAACAAGTATCAATAATAAGGAAGTGGAATTAGTTATTTATAGTAAAAAATTAAGGCAGAAACATAGTTAGTGATTTTTCATAAAAAAAATGCTGTTTGTTGCTTTTCTTGTTATTGTTTTTCTGTACCGGTATGTTTTTTCTGGTAAGTAATTTTAATTAATTGATTCGTCAAGCCCCGCGACGGACGCCGGTGTCCATACATATAGGTGTGGGCACTCAAACACATTCATACACATTCACAACATACATTCAACTATACATACATTCATATATACAAACATACATACATCCATATTTACACACATACATTCATACACACAAAATAAAACATTTATCGATGACCGATTTCAGTGACACCAGTGACCCAGCTGGTCGTTTTTGAGTTTGTCCGGAAATCGATTACTTGCTGCTACATAATGTGCGTATGAATGTGGGTAGTATCGACACGCACCCGAGTGTACGCGAGGCGCGTCGTTCGGGGCCCGAATACCCACGAATGCACCCGACGCACGATTGCCGAGTGCAACCGACCGCGCCGAAGTCTTCATAACCAGTCGGATCCTACCCGTGAGAGTATATGCTGGAACTAAATCGGTACTCGCTCGCGAACGCAGTAATAGTTTTATGTTTATTAAATTCATCTTTTCGCAACTACAGTTATTATTTCTTTCTTGTACTTTCTACTTCTAACTGTGAACTGCCTTGAATTGTCGCTTTCAACCCTTCTAACTTATTCTTCATTGTGTGTAGTGGACAATTATAACTCTGTGAACTATCTGTGAACTTTTACTTCTCTGCTGTACCCTTTCACGCTTCACGCTATTTATCTTCACTACACCCTTCTTCAACATCTACATAGGGTTCCCGCATACATCTATAATATATGAGCAGGGCTTGACGGGTTAATAATATTTGTTTGTAATGTACATACATACCGAGTTTATTGATTTATAATATGTGTAGGTAGATAGATATAGTGTGTAGTGTGTACGTACTGTCTGAATGTTCCGGCGGTCGGTATCTGTGCGTGTGCGCCGTGCGTGCGGGGCGGTCGGCGGAGTGGTGACGCGGCGGCGGCGTGCGCGGCACTGACGACACGTGCGCACACGCGGCCGCGCACAGCCCCCCGCCCCCACCCCCGCCCGCGAACGCGCCCAGCAGCGGCACGCCCGACACCACCGCATCGCCGCGTGCGCCGCGACCACCGCCCGCCACTAGTGCATCGCACTGCAACGATACCACTTCATTGTATACTCCGCGCATCACCTTCAATGAATCGCGGGTTGAGAAACAAACGGGTACGCGTTGCACCCAACTCTCCTGTCCACTTTACACACTTTTAGTAGGAGTGTTGGTCTAATGTGAAAATATACTATAGTTCGATATCATATTATTTGTTTATTTATACTTATTTGCATTTTAATAATTTAACGGGTTCATTCGTTTTGTATACTTTATTTGTTTAGTTAATTGAATTAATTAAACTAAAAGATAGTATTGGCTGTAACTAACCACGGAATATGAAATACAGAATAGATTTTTTAAATGGGACAATCAGAACAGCTACTTTTACCGTTGTAGCTTTATAAGTAAATTGTTTTTTGCATTCATAGATTTTAAAGGCGCATAGCCAATAATACGTTATCCATTTTCGGATCAAAAAGACCATCCAAAATTTGAATGCTTATACCTTATAAGTAGGGCTGCCATCATCTAAATTGCCGACGCCGGATAAACACAGCAAAAATCCCGGTCATTTGGGCGAAATATGGGTATTTCCCCGGACACCTCTGAAAAAATATTTTGCCGTTCCTTCTTGAATGCGGGGAAATGCATGAAGTTTTAACTAAGATTTATTTCAATTTGTCACTCATCTATAAAAAATTTATTTCCACTGACAAAAAAAGTGTCCGGGTTTTGCCCGGACAATTTTTAAAACCCCGGCCGGACGGCCCCCGGACGCCCTTCAAACTAGGACAAATCCGGAGAAATCCGGACGGATGGCAGCCCTACTTATAAGGTATAAAGTCAGAAAACGTTAAAAATGTTTTCCATGTCCTATTATGCGACGAGAGATCTAATAGTAGTGTAGTGACTAGTGATCGTACATGTGCTGGCGGCGCGTTGTCCTGGTGCAGTGCGGCGGCGCAGTGCAGCAGGTACACGGCGAGCGCGAGCACGTGGTCGGGCGGCGCGTGCGGCGGCGGCGCGTCCGGTGCGCGGCGGTGCACGGCGCGGTGCAGCACCGCCAGCAGCGCGCCGTGCAGCACGCCCGACACGCACAGCGCGCGCGGGTCCTCCGCCCCACCACCACCCGGCGCCGCCGCCACCCGCAGCGGAGGCCACAGCGTGCCCGCGCCCGCACCCACACCCGCGCCGCGGTGCTTCTCACGCACGCTACACATTACACAAACACACATACTGTTCAAAACACAAACATTTACCACAGGTTCTACACTGCTTATTATAAACATCTACCAAAATACTAACAACCCAATAAAATTATATTCATCAATTAAATTATTCTCATGAATACTAGATCATACACAATACTTACTAAGTAGTGAATCGTTCCATAGACGCGTGGAAATCTCGTCTGTGTACAGCGCGGCGCAGTACGTGTAACGGATCGTAGTACTGTTCCCACACGATGGGTTTCGGCACAAACAAACCCTGCTCTAAGTTCTCGGAGCCTTTGGGCGGTGGACGGTACGTTGATAACTGTTAAACAGAACACAATTGACATATTATAAATAATAATACACTTATTGATCATATACATAAACCATAACTGAATATGACTACAGCAAATATACTTATATTCCTCGACACGAAATATTGTTAATTGTTACACTTTAAAGCTCTAACATTGTAACGTGAAATTAAAACCTGTATAATTTTTCTAATTCATTAACAAATGGGACAGACAAAGCTACTTTCCTTACCTCCTTAAGTACAGTCTCGAAGTTCCTGGTGTGCGCGTTGCCGGATCTCTCTGGCATCAGCTCGAGCAGCTGCGAGTGGGTCTTGTCCCCCGCAGCGAGCAGCGTGCTCACCTCCAGCCGGGACTGCGTCAGCTCGTCGTTGCCTAGCGAACGAGATATTATAATAAATACAAAGTGTTCTAGAGAGAACGTATTTATAGTAACACGTCATAAAGGGTGGATAATTTATAGATTATAGGTAAACTAGACTCCTGCTCGCGGCTTCGCCCGCGTGAGTTAGTTTTTCCGGGATTAAACTCCCGCTTTATACTTCTCCGGGATAAATTATACATATAAACCTTCCTCTTGAATCACTCTATCTATAAAAAAGAAACCGCCTTAAAATCCGTTGCGTAGTTTTAAAGATCTTGTAGTATGTATAAATCAATAGGTGTATTGTATCCATTATTATAAATATCAATGTTATATTCTAATAAAGTGCAGTTACTATCCAGCAGTCAGAGCGTATCATTTCTCATCATAACACCCAACCTTACATGGCGACCCTGCCATGTTTGGTGCGAAGTACAATCTAAGCATACATAGGGACAGGCAGCGGGAAGCGAATTTGTTTTATACTATGTTAAGGAGATGTTAAAAGGGAAAATTTTATTAAAATTTTGTAAGCGGAGAACCGTTCGTGACGACTAAGCCAAATATTTTCTATGACTATTTAGGTGTTTTAAAATTTTTTAACAGGATTTGTCATTAAGATTATTGTTGATACCCCCACTGTACAAGCTCCGGTATAAGCCCAAGAGTGATAATGTAACTTAAGAACTTTTCATACTCTAAAATAACATCAAAAATTTTTGTAGGTATTAGGCTAAACAATTTCATTTTGCACTTTTTAACAAAAAAAAGGGAAGTCCCATTTAATTAAGGACGCGTGGTCACAATAATTACGACTAACAAACAACCACTACCAGATATCTAAATAATTCAGGCACAAACTTAATCAATTAAGAAAAAATCTAAATTATTTCATTTATTGTTACCGCCCGTGAAGTCACTACATCGGGTCTGTTATCATTCTTGTTAAACGGTGTAACTGGGTGATATACAATTTCCGGGAGTCGGTGCTACTGTTATTAGCTGTCCTAGGACACTTCCAGAGTCAGTAATGACCTAATTACCATTTAAAAGACTGTCGCAAGGACGCACATTGCGCCTGAACGGCTTTGTTTAGCTTAGTTTATCTGACAATCAACTCAAGTAAAGCTGCTTTCAATATGCGCACTGGGAAGACTGTCATACCGAAAGCACTAAGAAACAGTCATAATCACAGCATTACTATATCTACGGACTTTTATTATAAGTACGGACTTAGCTAAATAACTTTTTGAATGCTGGCATAAGTAAGTACCTACCACCAGATTGTTTGCACTGAAACGAAAACACAATAAAGTAGGTAGATTGAACTTTGACACTTCACAACTTAGTATGAGGGCTTAGAATGTGGCAAAAACATGACACGACTTCGTTTCGTTTTATTGATTGGTTGAGAGATTAGCACGTGATTGACGTGTTGGTCTCTCGACCAATCACAAACGTCAAATTTAAACGACATCGTTTTAAGAGTAGCGTTTTTTGCTACGTTATAAACTCGCTGTTGTTTTTAATAGTACCCTCTTGGCAGAGTGATCGTGGCCATGGATCATCTAATATGCTGTTTCGAGGTTTATGTTAGACTTCTCTATCTCTCAACAAATCTGCCTGAAAGCATTCACGGTGCGCCCCGTCTCCTCCATATGACACCTGGTGGGATACACTCAACACTTACCAAGGTTAGTTCTGGAAGATACCAATATCGCGAGGAATGTGAGCAGCCCCTCCACCATGGCGTCTTGTTCGGCCGCCTGCACCGGCGACATGGGCAGCATACTGAGCCATTCGCGGACACCGAACCTGGGACATCGTCATAAAGTATAGAGCCAGACTACACTAAGATAGCGCCAAAAATCTCAACAATTTCTGATAATACAATTTTACGCAGTCAGCGGTGTCATTGTGGTTTCCTGTTATTAAGTTATGACAATAGTCTAAGAAAGTGATAAAATAACAAGATATAGCTGTGCCAAACAACTTGACCCATCGCTTTTAGCTATCCGCGGGGAAGCGAGTGCAGCGTCATATCGACCGAACGATCCATAGATCAGCATAAGCACTGTATTGTCCAGTACCCACTGCGGTGGGTGTTAGGATATGTCGGCCCCTCACGTTGCATTGCCGTCACTTAGATTAGTGTAATATAAATTTGAAATACTTTTGAACAATTATGAGGCTTAATCTCATGTCTCAAAGTAACGGATTCAATGCAGTAACACGCAATGTTTTGTAACAAAAAAAAGTTAATGGCTTTGTCCAATACTATCAGGCGAGGGAGTTGCTCGTCTCATAATTGATTTAAAACCAGGTTAAGCCGTTACTCACATGTCAATGCACATATCCATGAACTGATCCGGCGGCAGATGCGCGACGCACACCTGCAGCCAGTAGATGTCCATGTCCACCATGGAGTTGCAGAAGTTGGCCTGGATGTACGTCATCGCCTGACCCTTGATTTGCAGACCGTTTCGCACCCACACTCCGGCCAGGATCTCGTAAAACAGGCTCTGTGGAAGACAGGTTAAGGTTGAAAACGATTCTTAAGGCATCGTATGTTGTGTTACTTCAAACTCCGTTTATTTTTATCAGTGCACGCGCAAGATAATCTGTCTGGTACTAAGAATTATGATAATTTGTCTTAGATGATTGTGATGTCTGACTCGGGATGGTCCCGGAACGTGATTCGTCGGAAAAAAACATTACGATGGGCTAAGACGTAGGACGATGTCGTTAAATTTTATGTTTGTGATTGATCGAGAGACCAATACGTCAGTGACGTGTTACTCCCTTAACCAATAAAAAAAAACGAAACTGAGTCGTGTCGTCTTTTCTATCATATTCTAAGCCCACTAATGATTTTTACTACGTGTGTGCATTATGTCTAGCAGTTTCTAACACTGCATCACATCTAAGATATAATAAGCTTACAAAGATAAATTCAATCGAAGTATCGGCAATTTCTTACAATGAGCATGTCTACGCAAACACCACATTCCTCCGCATAATACTTTCATCTCGTCAGCAGGATGTTAGTCGCAAACATCATTTGATTGCACATTTCTCCCATAGCTTCTTTTTAATCTTGACACAGAAATTTTATTATACAGCGACTGACGGTAAGACCAGAATGAGCCTACATATAGCAAAAACAAACAAACACCCCCGAATATCCCCGAAGTGTAAGTCATAGTTACAACCAGGACACCAACGTTTCGCCATGTGTGATTTATTTATTTATTTATTTATTAGGTTTTCCAGCAGACTTAACACTACGATTACAATATATTAAGAAGTAGTATAACTTATAGCTATAATGTAAGCCCAAGTTAGGAAAACTCAACATGTATAATTATAACATAAAGATGATTTCAAACGCAAAGAAAACAAACAATATCGCAATAAAATGTGGAGGCGTTCACGCAATAAGTTAATGCCAGTATATATTACTCTTGCTGCTTACAGAAATGCTTAAAATATTTACTAAAATAAAATAACTCGCATAAAGAGAAGTTATACAACTTTAGTTTGAGCTATAACTAAGAATAAGTGTAATTTAAATTTAACACATATAAACTAATCTTCACATTTTATTTTAAACTTAAACATTAAATTTTTAAAATTAAGTAACGAGCAATTAAGCAAGTCAACCTGCACAGATTTATACAATAAGTTGTGTTCTCGGCTGATTCTTGCAATTAGACTGTGAGACCCAACATTTGTTCTAGATCTCTTAGTGGAAAATGGACAAAAGTTAACTATTCTAGCACCTTTACGAGGGACAGTAAAAGAAAATCTAGAGACGAGTTCGGGACAATCCAATAAGCCAGTTAGAATTTTAAACAATAAAATTTGATCCGTTATCCAACGACGATTTTCCAAACTTAACAAATGAAAATTGTATAAGCGATCCGGATTTACTAATATATGAATATTACATTGCCCGACCCGGGATTCGAACCCGAAACCTAAGACCGGTTGTAGCACTACTGCGCACGTAATACAACTCCACCGAGGCAGTCATATATAGCGCCACGATTTTCCTCTTTTCGAGGATAGGTATAGCCGCATTCTAAATCTAGTATCGTACGAACTATAGTATATTAATCTTTATTCTAATACTAGCGGCCCCGACAGACGTTGTCCTGCCCTAAAAGGAAATAAAATCCTAGAACCCGAGTCTAAACCATTCTGGAATCCACCTGAAGACACGCAAAAAAATTTCATTAAAATCGGTCCAGCCGTTTTTTCGCGCAATTTTGTTAATTTTTTCTTTCATAAGAACCTTCTCATGACAATAATAAACACATCAAAAAAAGAAATAACGAAATCAGTCCAGCCGTTCACGCGTGATGCCGTGACCAGGAAAATAGGGATTCATTTTTATATAATAGATAGATATAGATAGATAGATTATTGTATATTATGCTAGTGTATACGATGGTAGGTGAACCGCCCGCATCTTAGTCCTCGACGTAAGATTAACAAGCGTCTGCAATGCCGAAGTCTCGGGTTCGATGATCGATCTCCGGGTCTGGCAAAGTGATATTGGATTTTTCTATTTAAATATGTTTCTTTCTTTCTTTCTTTCTATTCAGCACCAGGCCGGAGTCTGGAATTTGTGCCCGATATGGCGATAGGCTCGCCCCCATCACATCATGGGACGGAATACGCACGGCGAAAAGTGAGTGCACTAGTTGCGCCTCTGCCTACCCCTTCGGGGATAAAAGGCGTGAGTATGCGTAAAAATTGATTTATTTACATCAATAACAGTAGGTACCTAAATTATCTATACATCTATACATATAAATAAAATTGGAGTGTCTGTTTGTAATATTTAAATAACCGTTTTTTACTACATGCATATGAGTATATATACGGTACATGCACCAAAATAACATTTTTTACAATTTTTGTCTGTCTGTCTGTCTTTCTGTCTGTCTGTTTGTTCCGGCTAATCTCTGAAACGGCTGGACCGATTTTGACGGGACTTTTATTGGCAGGAGCTGACGTAATAAGGAATAACTTAGGCTACGTTTTATCCCGGGAAAATATAAGGCGGGACTTTTATCCCGGAAAAACTTTTCCACGCGAGCTGTATAGATAGATGTATAGAAAAATGTATAGATATGTATAGAAAAATGTATAGATCTGTATAGAAAAATGTATAGATATGTATAGAAAGATGTATAGATAGATATGTATAGATATTCGGTTATACACCAAAATAATCTTTTTTACAATTTTTGTGTGTCTGTTTGTTTCGGCTAATCTCTGAAATGGCTGGACTGATTTCGACGGGACTTTTATTGGCAGGTATCTGATGTAATAAAGAGTAACTAAGGCTACGTTTATTTTACAAAAAATATTTTATTTTAAAAGAATAATGTTGCAATGTCCAAGTACTGTCCAGTACCACGTGCAGCTCACGCGCATGCCACCACTGGGCCATCACGTCGGGCGCCTCCCGCCACTTCTCCCACCAACGAATTAATATCACAAAGGCTGCCTATCCCGCGGGCTTAGAACGCGCGAGTGGGCTATTGCTGATGGTTGTGTCTCAACGAGTTCATTTTTTTTTTGTTTACCCGGAGAAAGTGAATTATTACTACCACCCAGTGTGCAAGGGGAACGACTGAGCGGTTATGTTGGGTTCACCGTGCCTTACGACCCGACGTTGAGCCGCCCGGAGAGATGGAAAACGTCGGGCGACCGCCGGGCCGAGTCCCTAACCTATGTACACCGCACGGCATACCAACCAAAACTCCGCGGTGGCCATCTTCGGCGCATTAGGGACGGCTGCGGGCTTCCTCCGACTCACGTCTAAGTTGTCGTCCGCAACCGCCCCTGCGCGTACCGCTATTGCGGTCCGTCTCCTGTTGTTGGGGGGACTCAGAAGCCCCCGTACGCCGAAGGACGCCCTCGGCGTCAAAGGCAGCGTGAGGCCTAACCGCCACGATGCCATCCATCACGGGGGTCACAAAAGTTGGCTAGACTAATAGGTGGACGGCCCCTTCCGCCCACCCGTGACCCCCGGAGGCCCCTATTAGTCGCTTTTTACGACAGGCAGGAGATACCGTGGTGGTATTCTCCAAACGCCCCCAATACACAGGGCGGAACGACTTCATTTAGAAATAGATTTCCAGTGCTTATATCAAACTTTTGATTGAGAGTTTGATTTGATTGATAGATATCCTACTAATATTATAAACGCGAAAGTTTGTAAGTATGTCTGGATGTATAGATGTTTGATACTCTTTCACGCAAAAACTACTAACCGGATTTCGATGAAATTTGGCACAAGGGTAGACCATGTCCTGAATTAACACATAGGCTACATTTTATCTCGGGAAAATAAAAAAATCGGACTTTTATCCCGGAAAAACTTTTTAACGCGGGCGGAGCAGCAGGCGAAATCTATCCTACTATAATCCTACTAATATTATAAACTCGAAAGTTTGTAAGTTTGTATGGATGTATGGATGTCTGGATGTATGGATGTTTGTTACTCTTTCACGCAAAAACTACTAACCGGATTTCGATGAAATTTGACACATGGGTAGATCATGTCCTGAATTAACACATAGGCTACATTTTATACCGAGAAAAAAACGGGACTTTTATCCCGGAAAACTAAAAAACGCGCGCGAAGCCGCGTGCAAAAGCTAGTAGTTCAATAAAATCATAACACTTATTTGTATCTCGCGTTTACGATTCGCTGATATTTTTCTGTGAAGCACGGGGAGTGAGGACTGAGAGAC
Organism: Lapara coniferarum; assembly: GCA_949316025.1. Classification (NCBI taxonomy): domain Eukaryota; kingdom Metazoa; phylum Arthropoda; class Insecta; order Lepidoptera; family Sphingidae; genus Lapara; species Lapara coniferarum. Next base: position 22,173,494 of record OX438921.1, read on the forward strand.
CTTTTGTTAGACGAGTCGCCCACTGGTCGATATTTGACAGCAATTCGTAACTTTTATTTTTCTGCTCTCTATATGAATATTTATCATGCCAAATCTCACAAGCCTCCGTGCGTTTAATGTGCGTAATTTAAAAGGGTAGGTACAAAGTTTTTTCTTCACGATTTAATTAAAAGTCAACTAAGCAATTTCGCTTATAGGTACTAGAGAGCCTTTGTAATTATAATTGTTCATTGAATCCGCGTTGAAGTCGAGTTAGACTAAGTTCAAACAAAGAAAAAATGAAGGCACCAAGACAATAGAGCAGTGTTTTTCAACCTTTTTCATGACACGACCTCTCTAGTATAAATCATATTCCGCGACCCCCCGCCCTTTCCCTTAGCTATTTTTCGTGTATTTTATTATGTTAAAAATATTCAATCGACACAAAATTTTACAATTAGAATTTGGATAAATATATAAATGTCCAATCTTTTTCAACTTCATTGCTTTTTTTTATACTGAAGTACTTTTCATGTCCACCTGTGACCCCCCTATAGAAGCTTTGCGACCCCCCAGGGGGTCACGACCCACAGGTTGAAAAACACTGCAATAGAGTATGTGAGAACCTTAATAAACAATATCTATCTCAGTAGGTAAATATTAACAACTCCGATTGTCCTTAACAAATCAATATACTGCATTAGCGTCCCACTGTCAAATGATGGAGGAATTTATTAAAAAAACATCCCATAAACATACAATACTGTGGGATATTGTTATCTTTGTTACGAATCTGTACAAAAGTGGACGAAATCGAAAGTTATAGCGCGGCGCGCGGCCCAACGGTCGTGGGTGGGAGCGGCTTGCGAACAGATTTGTGTTGCCATATCAAAACTGTTACCGAGATTTAAGGATTATTTTATTTTTAAACACGCAAATGTTATTTCATTACATAATATTGCCCTTTATTATTAAGTATATTGTTTATTTCTCTTTATTAAGTATAATCATTATGAATCTAGTATTTGCAATATTCTGTAACAGAAACTAAGAATATACTAAAATCTAAATTAATAAATCCCTTCCAAATTCCCGTTTACTTATTGTATGATAAATAAACTTCAACACAACTACGGTAATAATGTTACGAGTTCTTAGAGCATTTGTAGGCCATCATCCGTATAGTTAGGGTCTTATTGAATTAACGCGCGTTAATATTGAACTTATTTATGCCATGGCATGACATCTTCAAAGTTTTTCGTGTAATTTCCTGTAGGTTTCTTTTACTTAGTCTGAGTAAAGGACAGAATAATAGTATTACTGCCTAGCATTTATCTGGCCTTGAGAGCTTATTGCCTCAACGTCATATGTGCAATTTAAGCTTAACTTGGTTACTAATACATAAAAGCAAATCGTCATTCTATGTTCTTTCCAATTAACAATTATTATTATGTTCTACATAATATGTAGTACCGTTACTACATCTGTGTGTTGAATATTGTAATATTCATAATATTATTTATAGTAAACGATTACATTCCCAAACCATGAGAGGAATAATCTGTCAACCGTTACTATTTTTAGATAATATATTTATTTGCAAATATTTTTGATGTTTCAAGACATGAACCTGTCGTGCAAACGGGTTTGTGAACTGGTCACCCCAGCGTCCTTGAGCGCCGGCATGGCTCAGCAGTCAGTGTTCGCGCGGCTGCAACCATGAGTCGACTCGTGCGCACGTTACTGTTCATCGCGCTAGCGTGCGGCGCCGGAGCGGTCGTCGAAGATGTCATCGAAGTCATCCGCCTCGGCACCGACATAACCGGACAAGTGATCGACAGTTGGGACGCCATCCGGCAGTTAAGTAACGAAACCGGTGGCGTACAATTCCCGTTCTTTAAGCCCAGGGATCAGGTAGTGCTAACAAGACTACGGCATATATCGAGCCAGATACGTAAAGTGGAACACGACATCGACAAAATCGGCGCGATGGCGTTCTACTTGGGCAAGAATCTGGGCCGAGGGACGGATCTCGAGCTGAGGCTGCACGAGATGACGGACTTGCTGAATAGGGTATCCTCAGCGGACCGCATGATGCGCGAGTACGTGGGCCTGCAGCAGGAGCTAGAGAAAACCACGCTGCTGGACTTCGCGGAGTGGTGCGTGTCGCACGACCAGGGCGCGCTACCTGGCCTGCTGGAGCGCATCCACGCGCTGATAGTGCCGCCGCACAAGTATCTCCTGGGCCAGAGTTTGCTAACGCTGCTACAGAAACGTTTCCAGGTTCGTATCCATCGCTGCCGTTGGATTCTGATTCATTTCGAGTATTTGTGATTTTAGTTTCCCTTTCTAAACAAAATTTCAATGTCAATAACCGCGATAGTTTGTCCTAGTTACGGTGGTGATAAGGGTCAACGACTCGGTTGACAGTACGGTCAGTATTTTTGGCTATATTTAGACGCACGATCTATCCCGCAGTCCGGATAGTGATCGCCATTGATTCCGGCCTAGTCTAAAATACAGGTTTCGTTCAATGCTAATGTAATCATGGTTCACGGGCTATTCGTTCGCGTGAATCCTAATAGTAGGCTTTTCAGTAGAGTATGCTTCAATGATGTTTGCGAAAATTCTAGATAAAAAATGTGGGTGCCGAGGACATTTAACGCTCTAAGAAGATGAATATTCAAAAACCCTTTCGCAGTACTCTTCTACGGTGCACAACTACAAGGAATTTGTGTGCAAAATGTTATGCTTGAGTTTCACAGTGCATCTACACAGGTTTGAATATTAACGTGGTGTTTGGCCTGTATCTATGCTACATAATTATCTTGTTCGCAATAATCTATGAAGGTTTAATAGCATTATTGTCAGCATACGAGAACATTTAAATGGTTACTAATAAAGTTTTTTTTAAATATTAGTCATAAGTCATTAGACATTCACGAAAAACATCACGATTTATATAATAAATATTAATAAATTACATTTATACGGGGGAAACATTAAGGACTTTACGAATAAAAATAAATTTCATAAACTTACTTTGACGTAAGAAGAAAGCGCCAAAATATAGATTAGTTAAATCTACACTTATTTTAGTTTAGTAAGACAGTACATGCACAATTTATTAACATTTACGAGGTGTGGTTATTGGTATCATCTAATAATGATATCCTGTTGCAAACAAAGTCATACAAATTGTTATAATTTATCCTGTTATAGTTTATCCTGACTGTGTAAAGTGACACTGAATCCATTAAATTATGAACAAAGGCAGTCTTTATAATTTATATCGACCAATGAGACTAATCGTAGTGCGACGGTGGCCAGAATTTTATCGGCCTGTCTAATTGCCTCATATAATGTAGTGATAGAATATTTTTAAGTGTTTATTGGCAGTGTTCGTGCTTGTAAAGATTGAAATAAGTAGGTCTTTAACACTTTCTAGAGGTAAAAGTTTTTACAAACCACACTAAGGTCGGTCATTGGTTTGACAAAAAATTTCGATAAAGCGGAAATGAATCTTTATACTTATAACTTTATTAGTAAAATATTGAATATTAATTACATAAGACCTTGATCATGTCACCTTTTCGATTTTTGCTGGTCCAAACATATTATAAAACAAAGTCCCCCGCCGCGCCTGTCTGAACGCGATAAACTCAAGAACTACTAATGGTAACATAGTTTGAGACCCTAAGAAGGTCATAGGTTACTTTTAATCCGAAATAACTTTTTCACGCAGGTGAAGCCGCGAGTAAAATCTGCCTAGAGGTTGAAATAGACACTGCATGAACTGATCTAAAGGAAAATTCGCATACGAAATAACTTACATCCAAATAACGAATCCAAATAACGAAGAATAAAGTATTGTATTCGACAATGATATTACTGTGGACCAATTCAATGTCATGAGTCAAGATCGTCATTTCCGTTCCGGGATTGTAATTGTTATGCCGGCCGCACACGCTACGATTTGCGTACGATTAAACGTATATTGATACGTTCGTACAAATCGTATTGTTTTCGCACGTTCCGATAAAACTGTTCGATATTAAGTGCCAACAGATATTACATTACGACGAAATTCATGTTGCCAAATAATGTTATCTAACTTTTTACTAATATAAAAGCGAAACTTTGTCAAAATGTTAAAAGGTTTATATATTTGTCAAAAGTAAAGGCAATAAACCGCTGAACGGATTCGGATGTAATTGGCGAAACACGTTCCACGTCAAGTCGTACGTCTTAAAATTTAAACCATACGATTTATCGGACGTGTTAAAGTCGACGTACTACATGTATGTATATAAAGGGGTGCTTATGAAATGAAATTTAAACTGCGACAGTTTATGAATGAAAAGATTTACCTACACCGAACAATCGTAAGGCGTTAACCCATCCTTAGGGAACTAACGGGCTTCAATCCCTTCCAACGTTCATGTCACTTTGAAACGTTTGTGGCGATTTTTATATGTATTTGGAAACGTATCGTCTATTGCAATCATTAAAATATATATAATATCTCGTAATGTTGTTGCGTATTTTCGTAACGAAAAGGCTTTTAGCGTCAACGGAGCCGCGAGGTTAACCTAGTGGAGTGAGGACTGCAAGATGATTTGTAATTACATGTATAACTTCAGTAATTACGTTTGAATGTTGACTTATTTCACTTTTATATATTTCGACTAACGCAAAGGTATTTTTTCAAAACATTATTAAAATTCTGATTCGTTTCCGGGTTCGGTGCACTGTCTGTGTATTCTGTACAGCAATTAATAAAAGTATATACAATATTATTAAGGAGATTCTTTCACAGTGCAATATTCAAGGTTAATATCACGGAATACTGAACAGTACTACGTATTAATATACGGTATGTATTCTTGATCCTATATAATGTTCGAAAATATAAATGTTTAAAATATGTTCGTTCTGCAACACACTTATGGAATGGGACTGGATTCACTCCGCTCTTTATTAAATTGATATAAACTTTTTGCATCTACAAAACTTAGGGACAGATAAAAAATTAAAACCAATCTCGATTTATTATAACATGGATGCTGCCTTTTATGTGTTAGCAAACAAAGAAACAGTTACCCAGCGACGACCGCTATGCGTGAGTCATGTGTCGTGCGACTTTGTTCCGTCTGGCACAGAGCAATCTGACTACAGAATGACAACACACGAATTTCATACATTACAGCATTGCCGAATTGAATTGCTTCTGGAGCATGCCCTTTTTATCTCGTTCGACGGCCGTCTTGCTACATCGGTTGTTGCCGAAACTCTACGAAGCGAGCTATAGTTTTTATCGTCTACCTAAAGACACACTTAAGCATCCGCGATGCCTAGTTAAACGTGTCTATGATAAGTGTGAATAATTCTGGACGCATAAAACGAGATCATGACACCCATTGAGATCATTGTAAAATGGACTTTATTATAATTTGCTCGTTGGTCAAGTGTAGTCTGTCCGTGCATACTCTGAAGTAGAAGACAGGCGCAATATTTATGACCTCTATTTCCTTTGACTCATAGGTTACCTGACATTTTATTCAGGCACAGTAAAGTGACTTGCACTGGGCTCTTTGAATAGTACAAAATACAGTGGAGTCCAAACATAAGTATCGATGAACGTTACAATCCATGACGTTGCCGAATAATGTCGGCCTGTGTTATACTGCATGTATACCGGATTGCTCGAAAATAGAGAATGTTGAAACGCCAGAGCCATTAAGGGTTGTTTTGCGTACGATTGTTATGCAGTCTTTATAAAATATACCTGGTATTCACTTCGCATCATATAATGATATACGCACAAAGTTCTACATATGAGACATACGTACATTAATTTTATTGTCCTCGTAGCAATCAGAACAACTTTATATCGCCCAGTGCTTTATATCGAATCTTATCCTTTTTATTGGAGAATCGATCAAAGAGGACATTAAATACTTATCTCGTGTCAATGATATCTAAAGTTTTATTGTCTCTACAGTATTTTTTTAAATATAAAAAGGACTCACCCGTATTGTTGCATGTCTCGTTCGTAGTTTTCGTGTGATCGCATGTAATGTCATTTCCGTTGTTTTATTACGTTTTTTTTTATCTAAAACAACAAACATAGTGCAGCCACGTCTAATTTTATGTTTGCCTTTCAAATTAAGTTTCTTTCCAAGAAAATCGAAGGATTCTAATTTACATATCCGCGTGTAGTATTTGGTTAATTGTTATTACTATAATAGTAAGGCTGCTGTGTTCTATCTTCGATATCAAATAATCAAGTGCTTTTTCATTTTATTTTTTAACCACGGTATAGATTTATGAGAGATTTCCGATATCCCAAGAATTTTATAGATCTACTATCGTAAATCACCTTAATAAATAATGAAACTTGTTCCGGGAGCAACGTCTGGGTGCGGCTCGGGTTTTTTATATTAAGTTCATAAAATAGCGCTCTGTCCATGCCATGAAGAATTTAATTAAGAATGTAAAATAATAAAATCTCACGTGTAAATGTGCAAGGTCGTAAAAAGATTTTGATGTTCGTTAAAAGAAAACGCAAAACCGCTGAACGGATTTGGCTGGTATTTCGTTCACAATTATTGTAGAGCAAAATATTGAGTATTTTTTTTATTTTAAAAGTACAGTGAGCAGCATAAGTAGCTGAACAAATTATTATTCTTATTTTTGTCTTCTTACTAATGTTTCAGAGTAACTTAACGCGTATATAGGCGATTTGAAATTTGGATTTTGTTCGACTACTTGAATGTACACAATGAGCTGACTGTACACAATGAGACTTTAAAGATAATAGCCATTTTTTTTTGTCTCAATGACTATAGCACACAGCTACTGTTTATCTTTTCATAGTTGTATAAAGCTGTAGATTGTTACAGCACGCTAATCTCTTGCTACTTCTCCGATTTCACTACACGTAGAACAAACATTATCCCCGAGTGCTATATACTTATCATTAAAACCAAGTACTGCTTGAAGCCAGTGAAAGCATAATGTTAGCCGGCGAAATGAGTTTAATCGTTGCTAAGCGAGCTAATATCGTCAATTGACGGCTGTGCGGGTACCGTATCCCGGCTCGTGTTCGGACTTCGGACATTAGCTGGCTAGTCGGAAATGTGTCATGACACTTGATGGTTATATTCCAAGTGTTGTGTTGCAAGGATCAATTACTTGATTTTATAGTGTAATCTTAGAAATGGAAAATAGCCTAGTTGGGAATAGAACGGTCTGCCCAGACAATGTCCGGAGTTTCGAAACCCAAGGCACACACCTCTGACTTTTCGAAGTTAGGTGTGTATTGTTTATCAATTATCGTTCGCTTTAACGGTGAAGGAAAACATCGTGAGGAAACCTATATACCTTAGAATTCTCCATAAGAATTTCGAGGGTATGTGAAGTCTGCCAATCCGCACTAGGCCAGCATGGTAGACTATGGGCAGCGGATACTTTTGGTATTGAGTACTAGCATACCTATACAATATGCAATTTGTATCACCACATTATTTATTTTTTGATGATTTTGATTCAATGAACTAGCTCTGTCATCATGTCGGGCACCAATTCGAATAGAAATATACAAATATGAAACTTGGAAAATGACTTACAACTTCAGGGTTCCAACACAAATACGTCGCCAAGCCAGGCCGGGTAATTCATTGTCGAGTTAAATAATACAAAATCAAATTCAAATAGCTTCAAATATAATGGGATATGAACGCCATCTGTAAGAGAGGATGCACGTTGCATTGCACCACAGTTTCAAAGCGAACAGGATAGATGGCGTTCAAAAGCAATTAACCCGTCAAGCCCCGCTTATATAATATATAGATGTATGGGGAAACCCTATATATAATTATGGACGCCGGCGTCCGTCGCGGGGCTAGACGAGTCAGTCACAGAGTTATAAAATTTAGAAAATGATAACAAGTTTATGTTTTTTCTGTCCTGAACTCTTTGCTTATAATACTCAATATGTTATTGAAATTCCAAATAAAAAACCTACCCTCAACGCTCAACAAATCGTCAATTCCTGTGCATTGCATACTATGGTGACCATCAAATGACAATCCTACTCGTGTATACTAATATAACCCATGACTCACCGCACCTACTTCACATTTTGCAAGCAAGAAATAATTTCCATAGACACTTATGCTAAATCAGATAAGTTTTTTAGGTGTTTGATCGTGAGATGACGAATATTGACTGTGTGAGTCAGAAATGTATTGAGAACGTGTCTATTAAAACTTGATTTGCTAGGATATAAGAGGCAGGTATGTGTCAGGCGATTGTAGAGGGCGCAGTCTCGTTGGTCGAAGTCATGATTGGAGTAATTTGATTTTCATATTATAACACACCTTAATCACGTCCTTTTCCGTTTGAAACTCTCATTGTAAATAGTATTTTACCGGGATATAAAGCAAACTATTGGTCCAGGAAATGGTTGGTGACCAACAAAGTGACGAAACAATGATTAGCTAATATGGATTAATAAGTGTGTTTGAAAGAGGTCACTCTTAAGCATTATTCGTTCTAATAACAAACAGGTATACACATCCATTTAAATTGTAAAATTATGATGTGGAAATAAGCTTAATAAAATACACATCCATTATAGTGATAAGGGAGTCTTGGCTCAACTATCACAGACTAAGACCAGGTTTTTTCAACTGTAGTTGTCTTTTTGTCAGTGTCTTATTAAGCTGGACGCGCTCGCAGAACTTCGAGTGCTCCAGGTGCGAGCGCATCCAGCTTATAAGACACTGACAAAAAGATAACTACAGTTGAAAAAACGGGGCCTTAGCCCGTTTTGTTTCATACGTGGTCAAGTGAAGTTAACGGTCTTATTACACTGGACGAGCGCAGCGGCTCCGCCTCGCTTTGAATTCGCTTGCAATTCGCAAGTGTGATAAGAGCCTTAACTTTACTTGACCATGGATGAAACAACCCGACCTTAGGGCCTGTTTCACAATGTTTAAGTATATTTTACTAGCTTTTGCCCACGGCTTCGCCCGCGTTAATAAGTTTTTCCGGGCTAAAAGTACATACATAAAAACCTTCCCGTTGAATCACTCCAACCAACACATTTATTTGTATAAAGATTAATATTATGACGTTGATACAACTCTTAACAAATAATGCATTAATTTCGACCAAATTTGATTACCATAAAAACGGTTCTAGAGAGTTAATTTTAAAAGATAGACATATACTGTCGCGGACTTTTTTTTAGATCATTTCAAGAGGAATAATTCTTTCATAGATATATTTTTGGTATCTTGAACCGTTTTCGCAGCGCACGCAATGGAAGCCCTCAAGGATGAATAATTTTCCCCGCATTTTTCACATTTTCCATTATTTCTTCGCTCCTAATAGTTGCATCGTGATGTTATATAGCCTATAGCCTTCCTCGATAAATGGTCTATTCAACACAAAAAGAATTTTTCAATTCGCACCAGTAGTTCCTGAGATTAGCGCGTTCAAACAAACAAACAAACAAACAAACAAACTCTTCAGCTTTATAATATTAGTATAGATTTCACAGATATAATATTAAACCACTAACGAGGACTTCCTTTGATTACCATTTATTTGGGAGCATGGATTACAGCGTGACTTTTGTATTTAGTCGGATAATAAATTTACGTGACGAATAGCATTTACTCGGAAGAAGAAACATGCCCTTACATAAATAGTTTAATCAGCATATTTTGACTGAAACCAGCTCAATAGGATTAGAAGAGTAAAACCATTTAGCGTGTCGTCACGCGCGTATAATCGGCGTAATGTGTTTGTCACGTGGGGGACGGGGATGAATGCGTAAGCACGTTTTTCATTAACGGAGGGGCGCGCGGATAAGGGGCGGATAACGGAGGGGTCTCGCCGGCACTCTGACATGTATAAGTTTTATTTTATAGCGTCAAGTACAGGGCATTGATCACCTAAAAGCAATTTCAATCACATGAAATCCTCCTAGCCGGTTTTTCGGCCACGGCGGCCAATTTCAACGGAGATCAGCCAGGTACGCAGGAGATATTACAGTGCACAAGTGTCTGCGCAATACACAGGTGCACTCGCTATTCCTTCACTCTCATAGTCCGGTGAGACGGCAATCCGACATGACCGGAGAGAGGTCAGGCGCAGGACCAACGGCTTTACGTGCTTTCCGAGGCACGGGGGTATCACACCGCCAACTTCCTGACTCCGAGCTGCGACTGAGTGATTTTTAAGATGGAAAAACCCAGTCACAATGTTTTTGGCCCGACCCGGGATTCGAACCCAGGACCTCAGCGCGCAAATCGTACTCGTAACGCGTACGCAATACAACTACGCCACCGAGGCAGTCAATTTCAATCACATATCAAGGCATAAAAAGTAAAAAAAAAATACAATGTAATTTGTAAGTAAATAAAGTGAAGTATTTGCTTATATTGCAAAATCATTATAATCAATTATCTTATACTCATTTAAATTAACCATGCACCTGACTAGAAACCAGTCGGGAACCGAACCGGTGTCCGTTGCCACACAACCGGTACTCTACAGACCAGCGGGTCGATGACGTAACAGTCTGCGCAGACTGAGCCGCGTTCCGCTACACACCGCAAAACAAAGACGAATATAGTACGAAATTATTGTGTTTCATGATGTTGAAAACTAACACTAGTACACTAGTTTAGTACCTGTATATATCAAAGCTTAGGAAATTATTGAATCCTTTTTTACGTCAAGGCAAGCATGCCACTCATCGGATGGTGAGCGACACAACGGCCCTTAAACAGTGGAAACATTGCTCGAAAGCCATGCTAGGATACCGCGCTCGTCACCATCCATAAGTTGTTAAATCTCACTCGCTACAATGACCTCCATGATAGCCCACCATAGCCCACCATGTATTTGTATATTTGTTTACATTTCAATGCTGACGAAACCACTCTAGATCCTAGACAGCTGTTGTGATACTATACGTATATAATAAATATGTATAGTGTATACAGTGTGCAGTGAGCCAGTGACATCACATAATTGTAGTATCCGGCCGCCGCGCCGCGCGGAACTGCTGACTTTGTAATTTGTGGTATATGTATGCAGTCAAATTATACTGTTTCGTTTGATAGCCAAATAGACACTGAAAGCAATTATACTTTATTGGTTGTTTTTATTCGTTACGATCGTCCATAAATAATAGCAACATTAACCAAATTTAATTTGGGCAATGTTAAGAATAGAATAAATTTCATCACGCAGGCCACTAAGTAATTGTCCGATTTATATCACACGCTAATAACGAGACGTCTATCTGTTTGTGGTTCTGAGCTCGACCCGGTGACCGAAATCTCATTTATGAGTAATAATTTGTTTAATTATACGGTTGTAAAATTATCTGTGATATTTTTTGTTGAATAAAACTTATGAGTCTTGTGACTGATGTTCCCAAGGGCTGGCTAGGCCATTAGGCAAGGAAAAGCTCGGGAAAGCTTTGAATTTATTTGTATTATCTTTATATACAACTTTGAGTATTCTGAAGTGAACTCATATGCGATAAAAGCGGGAATCCCACCTTGAGCTTCCGATACGAGTACGCAGAACACGACTCGAGTATATCAGACGTGATTTGCCAAGACAAAATACGCGCGCACACGTTTCCATATGCGCGTGTGTGAAACAAAACAAATCATTGAACCGTCGCAGTTGGTCCCAGCGGTAACAAAAAGCCGAGCGTCGCACGCTCCCGAATGACATAGGGTTGCCACTTGACAAATACATTCTCTCTAACGCTGGCCCGGACGCTATAATGCCCGGGCGAGAACGCTGGGTCGTAAGACCGTTGGGTACAATATAAGTGCCCTCTATCACTGCAAGCCTGTAGCTACTTTCATAAAAAGGGTTGTCAAATACGACAGCTTTTCTGGCGTAGTGGGGCAATGATAAATAATGAAAGACTGCGGGTTCGATCCCTAATATAATAGTCAGTACAGCCACGCGTGTTCTCAAATTGTTTGCCTGCTACTTTACGTACTGTATGTTTGTTTCTAGGGTACTGAAAGACTAAGATACGTACGATAATTATTGTTCATAGTAATACTTGTCTTTTTCCATGTATAAAATACTGTCATTACCTACTAAAATCTCGTTTTTAGTGTACTAAGAAATACAAATCTTAAAAATCATGTAGAATCTGCGACGCTTTATGAATAATCGTAAATACTATATAATCCATTCAGTAGCGTATCTTGACATATATCAAAATTTTGTTGGGGCCTTTCCAACGCCAGATTTATACTTTCCATAAGTACAGGCCACTTAGTTTGTGTCGCCTCGCATTCCTCGCGTCCGGGGGCCTATTATGCGGGAGCATAAAAACCTCTCAAGTCTACCGTATGGGTTAACAGGGGCGCCTAGATCTCGGGGCCTGTATCATTGATCCGGCTGATACAGCGCAAGCTACACCACTGAATCAGTTTGTTCCTTAATGATGAACACAAATAAAACTTGACAGCCCTACGTTCCCGTGCGCGGGAGTCACCAGCTGACACCGAGCACCAAACTCTGAATAACAACTGGTGCAAAAATGACATAAAACAAACGTTAAGCTATATTAAACCTTATACTAGTTGCAATAAACGTGTTTACCAATGCACACGTACACTTTGGACCCGTTAACTATAATGACCGGCGAGCCGCTAGACGCGGAACGAATTTATATCGATACACGCTCGCATGGAAGAAAGTAATTTGATTAAGTACTTAATTGAAAGTTTGCATTGTGAATAGATATTGTATAATATATTTTAAGCAAAATAGAGAAGGGAAAATGAACTGAATAATATGGTAGGTATTTTAAATATTTATGTATAGGTAGAGACTTGAACAAGTGCTTAAAGATTGTTTGGCGTACTGTTTTAATCGTGACTTCTTTTACAACAATTTTGAATAAGTAGCGGTGATAAAAATACATCGTCTTCAAATTAAATACATTGTAGCCGGATGTCTATTTTACATCTATTTTGAATTCTAAATTTTACCTGTTAGTAACAATAATTACTAATGATCACCAGATATTTGCCAAAAAAATGTTTATTCTCAAGTGTAGTCTCGTGTTGTTGATCATAACAAATAACAGCGCAATTGTTATTTTTATTAGTAAATGCCTCCACTTAGATGATGCATTTCTTAATTGATTAATTATGTATGTAATAAATACCTATTTATATAATTGTTAAGGAAAAACATCCCTAAAATATAATACAAATATCCGATACGTTTGTATTAACAAAAAAACGTAAAAACGACCAAAAAGACTATGACATCGATAAACATTCGCCCAAAAAACAACGTGCAGAAATGAGCACAGTATTTCCTTTCGGATACGATAAATGTTAATTAAGCATAACAATGAGGACAAAATATGCAAACTTATTGATAATACAGAAACATAATATAATATTTATTTAATTGTGAATACTTAAAATGTGCCGAGTATCGATAGTGTTGGAGTCGACTAGCGACGTCACTACTCCGAGCCCACTCGCCACGTACGGCCGGTCCCCTCGCCGCGTCCGCCAGTGTTACTCGGGCCGCGTAACAAACGGCACCACTACACTGTGCCACAATGAGATTCGCAGCGCTTATTGCGCTGTTCACGATTGCGTCCGCCACGGAGCTATCCCCGGTGGACAACGTGCGTGCAAAGTTTTACCTGTTGGAGCGTGACCTGTGGAAGAATGTGGTCGACCCTGCGTGGAGAGACAGCGGCCTCGGCGGGGACGTCGAACTCACAAAGGCCTTTGTCGATTTGGACGACCAGATACAGGCCGTGCCTTACGTGCCTCGGCCGCAGCTAGGCTCGTGGATATGGAGTACGGCGCTGGAGAAGATGCACGTCATCAACGGGCTGTACAAGAGCTTCGTCGAGTTCGCGCGGCGGCAGGCGACGCCGGGTGCGGTGCCGGCGCCGACGCGCGAGTGGCTCGACATGGCTGAGGCGATCCTCATGGACCCCAAGTCGTCAGTGTCACACGCTGTGAAGAAGCTCGACGACCTGCTGGCTCATCTCGACAGAGCGCTGTACTTCTCTACTCAAGAGGTATTTGACGCGCAATACGCGAGTGCGGTATATGTTGACGGTGACTCCGTGTTTACATTAATCGGTTGACGTTACCGAGCTGTTCCCCAAACATTTCCATATATTTACAGTGAAAGTTACGTCCTTCGACGCATATGACACGTGGGACCGTGGCCGCTTTCTTATTATATTTAAACAATTTCTTATTATATGTAAAGAAAGGAAGTCAGTAACGTATGCAAACATAGCAGCGCAATAACAACTGTTAAATGTTGATGTATTGGGCACGCTCGTGATGCCGGGGCGTTTATTTTGCTCCTAAAATTAGACCTTTTCAACGTTCCCCTTGCGGTCCCGTTAAGGACAAAGGATATGATGGTTCTCGTTTTATTGTTCGATGACAGACCTTTGTATAGGAACAAAAGAAGTAAAAAAAACAGCACATGTAGGGACTAACCTAGAAATATTCGTAGTTCACTCCAAAGTATTTGTTGAATGAATTCATCATCCGTCTATCAGTCCTCGTCTGCTACATAGCATAAGCATTGCTATGGTTCTGCTGACCTTGATTTCTATAATGCGAAATATATATTTTTCCCACGTGCTAGGCATCCGCAATTCTTGGACATTGACTTTAGAATGCCAATTATATCGACTTATATTAATATAGCCTCAAAACACAACTAACCAAATTAATATTTCCTGACGCATCAGAAATTATTTAGCTTCGATTCACGATCTAGACTAACGTCAATCCTCTCTACGGAATCTAGTCCCACAAACTGTGTTACTATATAAACGAAACACAATAAGCAGATAAATACAACTTATAACGTATAATTTATGTTAACATTTCTGACCTGCCTCTCGCGGTTTCGATAATATACAAAACAACATTTTTATGAGCTTGTTACAATAACAACAATATCAAACAGTCACACATATATGAAAACCAATCTCGTGTCGTGACTCGTGGCTATCAGAAACCACTGCAGGCTATAAGGTTGTATAATACTCAATCCCAAAATAACAATCACCACATGATGAAATGAAAACGTAAACAATAAAAACGTATAGGCAAGCCGTGTCTAGGAAAATAATATATGAACTTTAATAATGCATGTCTGGAGCACTGTTAAAAAGAAATCCGAATTATTCACTTACCAAATTATTCGCAGAAGCGTTATTCTGCCACCGTTTTCCTTTTACAAACATCTTTAATGCAAACTCGTGCTTTAAAACCTACTTATTGTAGGAATAGGTAGTTAAAACAATTGCGTCTTATATTTGTGTAGGTCAATTTCTATAACATTGAATCATTAGACAAGCAAGTCGCCTGATGTACCATCCGCAGACTGTACATAAATATAAGCAAGATAATGTATTACAAATGCACTGTATTGAATTCAACTGTGATTACTACTTACACACTTGTACACTTATCAAAAATGGTAGTGAAAATTGAGAAATTTGTGGAACATATTCTGTCGTACTGTTGCATAGATATCAACCGCTAGGTATCATGAATTGAAGCAAATAGTGTATGTTTACTGGAAGTAGGTCTACTGGTGTAAGGTCTCTCATATGTAAGAGTCCGTTTGGGTGGGTACCACTGCAATGTCTATTTCTACCGCCAAGCAGCAGGTTTGAAGGACATTGTAGCCAGCCAGTGTAACTACAGGACACTGAGACTTAACATCTTACGTCTCAGGATGACGAGCGCAGTGGAATGCCACACAGTACTTTGTAACTAAAGGTGCTGTGTGGTGTTACTTCTGTTTATGGGCCGTCGTATCGCTTACCATCAGGCGAACTGCATGCTCGTCTCGTCATTCAAGGCAATAAAAAAAAGTGACTTGAAAATGTTGAAATATATTTGATATGGAACGTCGAAGATGTTTGTATGTTTCCTAAAACTTAAACCATGACCCGGGTGAAAGGATTTGGCACACAAGTAGACCCCGGATAAGTACCAACGATCTTAAACAAACAAAAGCTAGTATTTTGTAATATTAGAATGATTTATCATTGTTATGCGATATTATGCGGTGACAAAGTAACAATGATTGTAATGTTATAATGTTAGCGTTATAAATGCGTATCAAGCAGATGAATCAGAATGTTCAGAATGACACGAGTTGTGAGAAGTTCCACGCACTGTTATCGTCGGATGCAGCTGAGAATTCTCATTACGAACGGCAAAAAATTACATTTTTTATAATATAGCAGACAATGAAAACAAACGTGCAATTAATTTTCCAACTTTATTCGGAATTTTTTATAGAAGGGTGAAGAGAATTGAAATTCACTTATATTAAGCTAATCTAAGTATTATGCCATGAAAGTGGTAAAGGTTTTTAGATTGCTGGGCCCTAGAGCCTATAGTTGGACGTGGCGATTACTAACAAGTTATCAAATTCGGTAAAAACCATTAAGTTGATGTACGGAAAAGGTTAACATGCAGACGCTTCTGTCATTGATAAATTAAAAAAATAAAACAATCTATTCGAGACATATTTTTGCAAATTCGACACAACTTTTTATAAACTATGCACCGACCATATCGACCCAAGACTGCTCAGAAAAAGTCTGGAAGATAACCGTGCAAAGGAAACGCTCACATTCAGGTTTGCCTATTTGCCGTTAGCTAAAGGCACGATAAATATGTTTCCACAGCAAAAGAACGACACGACTGTCCTTATTGTCACGAACTTACGTACACCTTGATCCTAATATAAAAATGTTTGTCACCCACTATGTGTAGGCTTGGTTCTCTAAAATGTTTGTAAACGGTTTTTGCAATAAGCATTGAACCAATGCAGTTCACGAATTCTACAAATAAAGTACTTACTTGAGAATCGACATGTAACATATACCATATAAGTTGTTTATAATGACAGCTTATAAACAACTACAATATCCGAGATGATACATACGTTGCCGAATGATCGGGAGGAGTTTGGATTTCTTGTGTCGCTGTCAATCCTCTTTTCCAATTCCAACAGTCTAGTGACAAGTTACACGATCTCAATTGATACCGCACATGATAAACTAAACTCGCACAAAAAAGGCAATACAAATTGTCTTCTATATCCAACCAACCATTCCCATCAAAACCCCAAATATTTTAGAAAAATAGCTCACTAATAGCCGCTTTCGACTGTTTCTTTTTCAGGATTCTATAAAAATATAAAATCATTAACCAGGCACTACATGGCCATGACATGTATAAAAAATCATAATATAACATAGCTCAATTACCCCAAACTGTTTCCAGGATGAAAGCTCGGAAACTTGCACAACGGCCATGTCTCCGCACCAGCTGATCTTCGACATCTACAACACGGTCGCGCTTACAGAGATCAAGGGCTACGCCATGATGCAATTCTCGTGGATGCTGCTCAGGATATACGGGAAAGGTAATGCGTGATATTTTTACTGTTGATGATTTATTTGGTTATGTGTATGTTAAGGTGCTGCGGTAGTCACTTGCCATCAAATGGCTCATCTTCTCCTACTACAAAAAATAAGTGTTCAAGTAAACACCAGTCAACGAATCAAGTACAAAATGGAAACAAAGCAAAATGCTAGATTATGAATAGAGTAAACGGTAAATAGGTCATTGTTACAGAGGTGCGGACGTCACGCGTGTCGTTATAATTAGATAAAACCTGTTTAATTGCATAGTTGGATATGTGACGGCCATATACTAGTATGATAATCATGGACATCAGCTTTAGGAGTGAAGAATAATGATCTCCTACCTCAATAGATTTTCTATTGAGGTAGGAGACGACGATAACATTGAGTTGAAACTTGAGTGTTATCATACACTTAGGTATGCTACGAAAACTTATGTCAATTGTGATATGTTTAATCTTTATGATCACTACAATTTGCCGCTCTTATGCATTGCGTCATAGTTAATTTGTTTCTACAAGGAACTGTATGCACTATTTTAATTGTATGAATAAGATTTTTATTGGTTAGATTTTAGAATAATAGATTTAGCGATTTAGGCATATTGTTCAATATACAACCAATCAATATTTATGACCAGTATGCCCGAAATGGTTATAAAGGATGTAAAGATGCGTGCGAATCGTGGATACCTTAAATATTCAGAGGAATATTATAGACAGAGGCCTAACATTGTTATATTGATACAACCGTGAGATTATGTATATTTTTTTATGCGAGTCTCGGTAATTTTAATTGCTTTGTAGTATACGAGTTTATTCTTGATAACAACATTGCTTCTAGTTAGATATTGACATTTATATATTAGTTAAAAACTAAAATAACTAACAAAAACAGACCGTTTGTTATTCTCTTTGTTACTCTTTAGAGTTTGATCCATATTTTATATGTAGTCGGTAGCTGTACAACTATACCTACCTACAGTTAAGTTGCTTAACAAAATGATTTTATATAAAGATAACTGAATATCATTATATTTACATAATTGACCACAAAGTCCAGGATATAAAACTGTAAAGTGCCACTTCAAAACCGCAACGGGGCGGAAAATATCCGCAAACGGACAATACTTTTAATGTAGTTAGCTACTTTTGAGGAAAATAGGTTGTTTAGGAAAGTCCAAAACACTGAAATGCAACAAAAGTAGAATTTGACTCGTCAAGCCCCGCTACGGACGCCGGCGTACGAGTATATAGGGTTTCCCCATACCTCTATATATATAAGCGGGTTTGACGGGTTAATTCGATTACATGCTACAACTACACAAAATTCAACAGAGTGCGTGTTTAGCGAGTGCGAAGCCGGCTCGTCTCAATCAGCGCTAGTTTGGTTGTACAGTTTATATGACTTCATAATCCCGAATATGTGTCTCATATTATCACCTAAAAACTCAAATAAACAATTCAAGCAAATGTCGACACAGTTTTTTACACCATCAGCAAATAATTCTAACGCAAAAACAGATTATTCAGCACATTATTGACAGAAAATTGGCATACGCACAGAAATTTTAACCTTAATACAATACGACAAGTTAGAAAATTATTTACAAAGGATTTTAATGACAAAAGAACTGCAAGGCCAGATGTGGAGCAGCTGTTACACTGAAACGTATAACTATTTAGTTTTGTGGTAGACTACAAATTGAATGAAGATTTCAAAAGCAACAAGACTAGATCCCAGTCAATAACGTCGTGAGCTAGTGTGGCTTCGGCAATTGACCTGGCCTTCTGTTCGTAAATGCAGCGCATTGTGATCCAGTTGCTAGGTGCGCCTTCACACGGTTTCTAGGGACTCAATGACTGAAAACTTGTCGATAAAAACTTTTTTAACAATATAAACAATAGCAGTTTGCTGAAATCTAGACGGATATGATTTATTCTCGGTTCTCTGAAATTATACTTAGTTCTTTGTTAGCTATCATTTCAAAGAAGCTAATAAAAGTTATAACTTAGGCCTACTAAATTAGTGTGCAGAAACGTAACTTTACTGAATTAACAAATGAATAACTGCATCACTTTATAAAGGTGTTTAGGAGCTAAAGAAGACACTAAAAATAACAAAAATAAATTTAATTTCCAGGTAACTTCACGCAAGAGGCGAGTTTGACGAGGCAGAGGTACAGTCAGAGGACCGCGCAGGCCGCTGCTGTCGCCAAGAGCGCCTTGTCAGAAGCCAGTCGGGACTTATACATGTGCGATCCGCCGATGCACATTGAAGGTATGTTTGTACATAAGTCGTTGCTGAAGATGTTGCAAATGTACTCCATACCAGATACTGACCATCATATGCATGGTGAAAAGCCGTTCATAGTTTGATGAATATCAATTAGACAGTATTGTATTAGGCATAGTATAATCACTGACTGCTAGCAATTGTTTGTCGTTTATCATTTCTATATATAAAACCACCCATTACGAACACCCATCTAGAATTATGAATCACAAAATATGGCCTACTCTACATCCTGAAGCATTGGACGCAAGTTTCATGAGCAAAAACTGCATGAAACAAACACACCAATCACATCAATCGTTTAATTTCCAGGGTCTACGTATGAGCAAGTGACACGACTACTGCAAGGCTACGTGGAGAATGAAGTGGACATGAACACGGACGGCACTTGCAAGGAGAACTGCGCGCACTACACGCTGGCGGAGAAGCACGGCTGCTACTTGGACCAGTTCTGCGCGAAGCAGAAGCCTTGTAAGGGTAGAATCATAGACTGCCAGTACCTGGACTCCGACATGTGGGTGTGCCCGGCGGTAAGCATTAAAAATATTTTTGTTCAAATGTTATATTTTCTGATTGCTTTGATAGAAGCGTATACAAATCTTATGTACCATAATCCCGATCCATGGGTCAAACACACGAAAACTTTTATTTTCGATTCAACTAATCTGGGATTCCTAACGAAATCTACATGCCAGATTTATTCCTAACCATTTCTGACAGTTGATGAGTGGTTAATTGGAAGATATTTACAAGCTATACGAACTAATACTATGCGGGTATGAAAAATATACTACCTAAACTGTTGTAATTAAAGGGAAAAGTTGTGTTCAACAGTGGGAAGTATATTAACTGTACGACGCATTAAATATAAACACGACAAGCGCAATGAACACAATCCTCGCTCCAGACTGCGCATTAATTATTAACGTTAATCAGCAGTTAAACAAACTAGTTATTGAGGTCAAATCAATAAAAATAGTATTTGTGTGTGTACATCATATTTCACCTCAACGAAACGTAATGTTAGAGTTCAAATTTTTGAAATGATATTGCGCGCACGAATTTTAAAGGTTACAAAGTATAGGCTTTATCTTTTATTAACCTAATTACATTTTTTGAAGATAACAAAGAATAAAAAGGCAAAGCGATGATTTTTTTTTTTTCATTTTGTCTAATGATTAATAACAATAAACAATGGTGTATACCAAATTAAAATTATATACGTATTTCCAAATTGCAGAGCCGCAACAGCAACCGGCGTTACGAATGGATCGAATACGAAAATGGACGTAAATTGGGCAAGGTTGGAACCTGCTCGCGCGGCACTACCAAGGTGATTATCACAAACCTTCAACTTTATAGATATAATAGTTTGTTTTGTACCAAACATGTCCCAACATTTACATTCAAACAATTTATTGGACCCAACAATGTAGAACAAACATTCATACATAAGCTTCGATAACTCTCGTTACTGATTTATGGTTGAGCTTATCTCACATGACCTGACCAGTGACAGCGAGGTCGACATATTACTGAACGTGTTTGTATACTTCAACACGAGACTCAACTGAACTTTTACATTACGCCTTATAATCACGTCTTCCTTGTCTGATATGAAAATAATACGGTATCCAAATTCATGTAGGTAGGCAGATAAATACATATTTCACATTAGCACCTAACTTCTTAAAGAGCAATTCCCTAATATCAAAAGTCGGAGAAGCCAAAGATTTCACTTAACTTTAAAGTCTTTTGATGTGATTGCTCCCATTATGAACCACGAGAATGAATACATGCTGTAATGTTCTCGATAAAGGATTCGTCAATTTCTAACTATTCTTCAATATGAATGTGACGTGAGAGTTTCTCCAGGTGGACTCGTGGTGGCGTTGGTTGTTCTGGCACTGTTCGTACTGCATGTGCCTGTGTGACGACGCCACAGACTCAGACCGTTACTTCAGCCTCTGGGAAGCCAAGTCCAACGTCAAGAAGAACAAGTTAGCCAATTGTTTTAAGGACACCCGCACACTTGGCTTGTAGGCCGTTAACTTTAAGAGTTGTGCTGCATGATGTACCTACGAAAGTTATTGTATGGCTTCCAGTGCGTATGATATGATTTCAATTATCCATAAAGTATACGCAATACTTTAATACTCCAAAATAATAAGACGCTTTCAGATGTCTGACCTTTCCAAGAGGAAATCCACAAGCAATTGTAATAAAAAATGGAATAATAATTCAATTATGTTATTATTTCAAAGGTGGACTCTTGGTGGAGATGGAGCCTCCTACACTGCTCGTATTGCTTTTGTCTGTGCGAGGACGATGTCAACAGTTCTGAGCGCTTTTTCAGCATGAAAGAGGCGATGGCTGATATATCCAACAACAAGTCAGTACCTCACGGGACAAAGGCCTCACTGACTAACTATATATCGAGGTCTTAGAGACTGGTGCCGCTGCCATTAGTAAAGCTTCATCGTAACATTTGGGATTTTATTATTTTTATCTTATATAAGATATTTCATATTCGATTGCATGTGCTTTCTATTGCCTTTTATTTTACTGAATCCAAACGTTGCATGGGGTTGCAATCGCGGTATCGTACGATATCACGGCTTGTTTTTTGTAGAGGGATAGGCTCAACATGGTATTAAATATGCTAAATAAAACGTTGGGGAAGCCAATGTGCTCGTAGCATGAGTGTGCGGGTGTTCACATTAACAAAATTGGCAAATCGCTTGAGCTTATAACTGTGATAAATTTCAGGGTAGTGACAGGTCTGCGTGTTGTGAAGATCGGAAGATTGTTCCATTTGCAAGTACATGAGGGCACGCTGAAGGAGCGAGGATCGGTGGAGCCGTCCGACTGGGTGCCTTTGAACCCGTTCGATCCCACTGACACTGGCTTTAAGGACGGCGTCGACTACCACACGCTGACGTACGAGAAACGAGCCATCGATCTAGACGAACTAGATTCGCCAGAAGGACACGTGCTGACTGGAGTCAGGTACGATAAATTTCAAATTATTTGGCTTTATTTCTTTAAATTAGCCGAGCCGCGATGAAAATAAAATTGTTCTTCGTAAAAGGTAAAACAATATTTTTAACAAAAAATTATAGCGATGGTATACGTGTAGTATAGTCAACGCATTCTTAACACCTTGGTGATCAAAGATAACCATATCTGTATCCGACTCTGCTGGTGGTTAATAAATAGAACTCTTATCGATCAAGCCGTAATAGACCAGGTAATTTTGATTGAAACCAGAAAAGTAGAAATATTGAATAATAGTGGAAGATTTTTAGAATAATAACAGAGTTACTAATCTTCATCTATCTCGTTGCAGATTCCGCGTAATCGGCGCTCACTTGCATTTCGAAATCTGTTCGACGCCGTTCAATTACACGACGGGTCGCCTTTCACCCAGTAAGAGCCAGTGGCTCAGCAACGACAACACCGAGGGATCGGACCACCCAAGGTTCGTTCTCGTAAGACAACTACTGTGGAATGGATATCATTATCATTTCACTGGCGAATGTTAAAATGTTTTCAACTGTTAAAAGTCTTACAATTAAAGTACTTTTTAAAATACATATAAAACGGGAAATTTCAGAATCTCATGATGTCGTATATGACCCTTTTGTATTTGAATTACAAAATTCCAATTATTAATTAGCAAACATTTTTCTCATCATGTTCAGATCTAAACTGGAGCTGAAGTCGCCGGACTTGCCGACGCGCAGTCACACGCGGATGGAGGTGGACTCCAACCACGACCAGTACGTGGAGTTCACGCACTCCGACTTTGACGCGGACGCGGCGCAGAGCACCGTGCCATTCATAGACGTGCAGCCGGTGCTGCCTAGCAAGGGTGAGGCTCCTTAGCTTTGGACACCGTTCGTGACAGGGGGTTAATATAAGAAGTCGCAAGATTTGATGAAAAATCACCACCGGCCACCACAATATTGTTTTGTTGTACGTGTATTGCAAGCCTTTTATAAGGATACAGCTTCCAGTATTGAGCGCACTAAACACTTTCAATTCACTAGAATTTTCTATGGATTTTAAAATCCCACAGTCATGGCACTTTACTCATATTGGGGACACACACCTAGTTTAACTTCAACGTTTTACATTTTTTTGGTACAGGCGCTGCCCTCGCGACTGGCGCTGGTGTGATCCACCGAGGCGCGCCCAGCTCAGGCGGGTTCATCGCGCTCAAACTGAGGAGCTACAACTACGCGAAACACGTCAAGGCGGAGCCACCTCCGACAGACTTCACAGAAGAGAAAGATGACGGAGCGGACTTCGTCTTACCCGTTGTCAACAATTAGAATAGTGATTAACGAAATAGTGATATACATGTAGCCACAGGTTGTCTCTAATAGAAACACGTAACAGAGGTTTTAACTAAAAGTAAAATAGCATTTAAAGAACTTTTAAAAGTGCTTGACCATAGACTTGTGTAGTGAGCGCGACCAAATAGAAATAAACATGGATGTTGCTAGTATGCGTCAATTATTTTTATTTAAATTGCTATAAAAAATTTTGGCGTATCCTTTCACGTCAATTGTAATTAGTTCATAGGAGCAGAGGAAACAAATAAAAGGACAAAAATATTTTGGTTAAATTGAGGCTAGTTCATACTTTAATAATATTGCTGATTCTGCTCATTATCAAAGAGAGGAAATAAGTAAATTTTAGAAGAATACATTTTTTATGTAGGTACTGTAACTTAAAATAATAAACAAACGTTTTATGCGAAAGTACGAAGCATGAAGTGGTATTTGTTTTAGGATAGCTTAAGGCGCAAATAATAAATGCATTACAAAACTTTGTTCAGCTCATTTTTATTAATTTTCATTAGCACCTATTTTAGCGACCACCCATGGCACAAAAAACCCGGATTATTTTTTAGAATAAGCGACAAACGATCGAGTGAGTTACGTAATCCCCGCCATGCATAAATAGCCATAAAATCAGATGCATCACCAACACGTTGCCGGTTTTAACGTAGACATGCGTTCTTTCCTCATGTAAATTACCTTCACAGGTGTCTAAATAGTAACGGTCTGAAAATAAGGATACTAGGTATTATAATAATACTAGCTTTATATTGTATACTGCCCACTGCTGTGCACGGGGCTCTTACTACTGAGAGGGTTTGAGCTCTTAGCTCATCACTCTGGCCTAGTGCTGACAGACTTTACATACCTTCAAAATTCTTTTTTGGGGAATTCTCAGGTTTTGAAATACAGCAGACAAAAAATGGTTCCAAAAGCACGTAAATAACACGGGCCAGTTGCTTGTAAGCTGCAGCCATTCGAAACTCTATATGGATGGCATCACGCTTACCGCTAGGTGTGGTGCAGTCACTATGTCATGTTAGCATAAAAAAAACCTATTAAATAAAAATACATTAAGTCTGCCTCGGTGGCGTAGTTGTGTTAATTACGGTACGACTGCAATGCTGAGGTCTCGGGTTCGATCCCCGGGTTGCGCAAAGTGATATTGAGTTTTTTTCTATTCAGTATTTGCCCGGAGTCTGGAATTAGTGCCCGATATGGCGATAGGCTCGCCGCCTATCACATCATGGGACGGAATAACGGCGAAAAGTGGGTGAACTAGTTGCGCCTCTGCCTACCCCTTCGGGGATAAAAGGCGAGTGTGTGAGTGTATATTAAAAAAGTTTTTGTAATGTATACACCTGTAAAGAATTATCATCTAGCATTAGAATAACCATTGTATTTAGTGGTGGTGGTGTAACTAATAAGTAAATAAGCCCTATTTAATACGGGAGATACGGTCGACTCCAGGCCCTTGTCAGTTCATTAGGTGTCTCACAAGCTGCACACTGCACCGATCCGAGTAGCCGCACATATATAATTCGTTACTTGCAATATACGACGCGATGTAGCTCGCGGGTGTCGCGGTTTAATACCTAAATCCCTACAGCTATACGTCCCTCGCCGCCCTGTAGGCATCCCTTCTCTAATCTCAAACAAATGTCTGAACAGCTGCTCAAGTAAATCCTGTTGAAACGGAAATACAGCTACGTGGCCGCTATCTTACAACGTTGAGATAATAAACTACGGCTTGGCAGATTGGTACAATGCTAGGAATTGACAAAACCTATATGAATAAATACCATCATTTTACAGTCTGTTCGATAAGAACGTAACCGCCTACCGGCATTTTATTTTTGGATTCAATATTTTTTATATATTTTTTCTGTCATCAAATTAAATGATTCCTTATCATGACTGCATCGTAACCTCTGAGCCACTTTAAGCGCTTACATGGAGCAAGATCAAATTTCCCGCCATGAGTGGAACATACACGCTGCGCTACGAAGCGGTATTTTTGAGTTTGCAGTCGAAAGGACCTAAAATGTCCCTAATCCAAGCAGCAAAATATATAAAAAGTTCAACGGCATTCGTGACAAAATGGGTAAAGTGGTATTAACATAGCGAAATTGTTGATGACCTACCTACCAAAATGAGGTAAATTAATAAAGACCTCGTCAGGTCCCAGCATATCTCTGGTTACTATAAGGTGTCGCTTAAAGAAAGCGAACGTGAAATATAGAAGCTCAAGGAAGAAAACTTTTCTTTCCGAGAGACACATCAAAAAAAGTTTGGCCTGGGCAGAAGAACGTAAGGAGCGCGATTGGAGTAGCGTTATATTTTCGGATGAAACGCTGTTTTGGGTTTCGAATACAACATCTCGGGCTTAGTCAACTGTCGATAACAAACTGTTGGTGCGAACTGTCAAACATCCAGTAATGGTGCATATTTTGGGGTGCTTCTCATAAAGAAGGATTTGTAAATTTGAACTTATTTACTAAGACATTGGATGTTACGAAAATCAATCGAAGTCAATGTAAAAGTTTTATCCCGGAGTACGCTGAAAAAATTATGAATATTATGCCCCAAAAATGCCAATCAATTACAAACAATATAGAAGACTGGTCACCATACTAATATTAAAGCATCAAAGTATGAATAATGAACTAACTATTTTATCAGTTCCAGTTATTTCACTTCATAATTTTATTTAATTAGGCCGGTCACGCTCTTATTGTACATAGTGTATATGGCTCGGGGAATTCCCTCGTATAAATAAATGTGCCTGGATTACGTGAAAACATCCGCCAATAATAAGCAAAACAAGACAGATAGTATTATAAAATCGTGTTATTCCCCTAAAACAAACGCGCAGGGTTGCAAACAATAGGAATTCCTCAAACATTTCGGTAATTTAATTTGAATCGAGAAGGTCGCTTGCCTCATAATATTGCTACATTAAAATTCTTTTCATTAAAAAAAAAAACATCACCAAGGACAAATAATTACAAAGTACATAGGTACTCATGGCTTTTCCAAGATAAAATATGTATTTTAAATCTAACAATATCTAGTTATTAAATTATGCTTTTAAATAAAGCGAAAGAGCCGCTATACCGCTGCGTTTACACAAGCAGAGATAGACGACTCAGAGGTACATACGCAGATTGACTCTCACCCACTAAACAGCTTAGCATAACGAATTCAGATGTTTGTTATTATTTCCTTGTAACTTGGCTACGGATCTAAACGCACACAGGCCTTACAGTCTGGAGCTAAGAGAATGCGTGTTATCGGTAAGTATATTCATTCCACAACACAATGTTTATGAGACAACAAAGTGCACACCCGTCTCTTTCCCTTATTGCTTGCCTAGTAAAAAAAAAAAGAAAGTGAAAGACGTATATACATTTTTTGCTAGAGATTTACAACAAATTTTGCTTTTTACAATTCTTTTAACTCAGACAATTTTGAGCGAAAAATCTTTGTGATGATATTATCATTCTAACATGCTCTCAACCCCAGACATGTTTTTTGACACGTGTCACAACACACAGGACTCTAGAGCTGCATTTTACAAAGTATAGAATTACTCTACATCGAGCGTAATATTATACAATAAGGATGGTGCGTGTTTTTGTTATGCGCTGTCCTAAACAATGTTCCTCACAAATAGCTAATTAATTGATAGTATAGTCCATTTGCGTGTTTGCTGAACGCCTGTGGTTTTGATTTAACATATACCTAACTTTTAACAATTTTATATCCTGTTATATAGCTATAGTGTAAATACAGATTCAATAGTTTTTAGATAATATTATTTTGTTTCTATATAATTAACCAAATGATGTCGTTAAGTAAAATATTATGACTGTAGGTAATTAATTTAAAGTTATTATAAGTAACACATATACCGTCTTACTGATATACAGTGATACTTAATCAGTGGTTTGTCTTGGTAGGTTGAGTGACATTTACTGTCAGAGGAAGTGAGACAAAACATTGTATAACTATGACAGATGTACACAGGGATTATTTATTAGTAAGTCCCGAGAATTATAGCGATAACACATTTGACGTCCACTTATGATTAAGTTTCGTAATTGTTCAATAAGTAATAATTCTTACTAAATAAAAAAAAATCAAAAACCTGACTGCGTCGGTAGGTATCTGCCATATCTATTAAATTCATCGAAGAACTGAAAATATAGAAACAAGATTTTAATTTGAATATTTTATTTTGGTTTTGAATAATTTTAGTTGACAGTGTCCACAAACGCAGTCGGAGGCATCTGCTCACTCCGAGATTTTGTTGCTCTACCTATACCTACCATCTTTTTAGTTTTCAAGCACCTTTACAAGCATTTGCTATACCAAACTCCAATAAACCATTAAAGTTATAATATATTCGTAATCACCGTTAAAATTATTTATTTTGATACCACACTCGATGTATTTTGAAAACATTATTTTTTGAGATTATTTTTTGCCGTAAAAAATCCTTAATTACGTTTTTATTTTTATTTTGAGGTACCCAGTGTCACTCTCTCGACTAAGACGAATCTATTGACACCTCTCACATAAAAATACGACAAGCCGTTTAGGCTCTAGGGGGGCGCGCGCGCCGGAGCGTTATGGCCGGTGACGTCAAAACTTACTAATTGCATCATTTACCGGGTATTTAACTGTTACCTCTACCAGTCGATTTCAGAGTTTATTAAGAAAGTTAATCGTTTTGTGTTAAATTTTGTATGCCATAAATTATATCTATACTAATATTATAAAGCTGAAGAGTTTATTTGTTTGTTTGAACGCGCTAATCTCAGGAACTACTGGTTCGAATTGACAAATTCTTTTTGTGTTGAATAGTTCATTTATCGAGGAAGGCTTTAGGCTATATAACATCACGATGCAACTATTAGGAGCGAAGAAATAATGGAAAATGTGAAAAAAAAAACGGGGAAAATTATTCATCCTTGAGGGCTTCCATTGCGTGCGCTGCGAAATCTATACTATCTATACTAATATTATAAAGCTGAAGAGTTTGTTTGTTTGAACGCGCTAATCTCAGGAACTACTGAACCGATTTTAAAAATTCTTTCACTAATAGGAAGCTACTTTACTCCTGAGTGCTATAGGCTACTTTTTATCCCGGGAAAATATTTTTGTCCCGGAAAAACTTTTTCACGCGGGCGGAGCCGCGAGCACTACTATGTCGATACTAATATTATAAAGCTGAAGAGTTTGTTTGTTTGAACGCGCTAATCTCAGGAACTACTAAACCGATTTTGATAATTCTTTCAATAATAGGAAGCTACATAATTCCTGAGTGCTATGGGCTATTTTTTATCCCGGGAAAATATTTTTGTCCCGGAAAAACTTTTTTACGCAGGCGGAGCCGCGAGCACTACTAGTATTATATATGTATCTATAAATTATTTTTTTCTCTTCGATATCAGTACGGGCCAAGGTATCGTGACCTAAGAATTGTTTTTGCTGTTTTATCACTTGCGAAAAATATAATATTTTGAATAACAACAAAATTGTTATTATGTGTTGAAAGAAAAACACACAGCGTCGATATGAAGATGATTTTGTGACTCACCCACTTCCTGCAATGTTGGTACTATACCTGTTTGTCACCCACCAGTGGTGGGGTGACAATTTCTTTGACGTTTGAATGCCTATAAATTGTCAGCACCTTCCCGAGTTTGTCATAATGTCTTCACCAGGAAGATATTCCTGCGACGCTGTGTGTTTTTCTTTCAACACATAATAATTATAGTCCGGCCGCTGAGAGAATGCACATTTGACAATTAACAGATTAACTAGTGATGGGCAATAAGTAACAGTATTTGGTATATCGATGGCATAATCGATACAAAAAATACTAGTAATGGTTATGTGGCATTGCATATAGGTACTTAATTAAGAAAATAAAATTATGATATTAATGTAAATATATTTATTGTTCACATACGGACTCAGAATCGCTATCGGAGTCCGAGGCGCTGTCATCATCGTCTTCACCGACTTGAATTACAATATCATTATCGATAATGCTGTCAATTCTGATATCGCGCTCATAATCTGCAAAAATAGTTTTTTTTGTTTTTTCTACGACCTTAGTCCAGTCCTCTTTCGTGACTTTTGAACATGCTTCTTTTAGCAAATTTAACATTTTCTTTGTGCCAAATGGTGGAGCTGTATTGTGCCGGGCCGCGTAACCTGGAATTAATTTATCTAATGTCAGTTTTTCCATCATGAAATAAACCTAAATTATAAACTACTACAACGGATTTTATTTTTATTTTATTTTTCTCCCGACGTTTAGAAGACTTTGCAGCACTTCGTGGTCATACTTATAGTAGTTTAATTTCAATGTCTAACATTGGCGTAAACGTAATGAATCACTGATATTATAAAATAAAATATTTCTTTTCAAAATCGTTTTTATATTAAAAGTGTACTTATTGTAGTGTTTGAGTGAACTTACCTTTAACTTGAGCCCAAATCAACTCAATCGCGTTATATTGGCAATGGTATGGTGGAGTTCTTCAATTTCAATGTTTAATTAGAAAAAAAACCGTTTTAGTAATTTCAAAGTACGATACTATGTATATTATTATCGTATACGCCTAATATTTTTAGCACATCACTACGAGAATGGGCTGTTGACGTAACCTTGCAACGACGGAGTATGGGTTTGAAAAAATCATGTTCGTCGCTTCAAAGTTATATCGAACATTCGATAATGAACTGTCAAATGTGCATTCTCTCGGCGGCCAAATTATAGTTTATTTTGAAAATAAAATACACACAGCTTGCGTTGTTGCATTGACATTTGACAAACAATGACATTTGTTTACAATGTTGTCAAAATTAAAATTGATTTTATTACTTTATACATTTAAACTGTGGTAGAAAAGTAGTAATTGTTAATAATTATTTTAGGCGGTCAGGCGGATTTTTATTTATTTTATTTATTTGCACTTTATACATCTAATGTACAGGCGGACTTAATGCCGTAAGCATTCTCTACCAGCCAACCTTAAGGTGGTGCAGAGATAATCATGGTAGGTGCATCAAAGGTATATTAAAAATACGGTGTTGAACTTCATTAATATGAAATATAAACATAAATACACGACACATACATAAACAATAATAAATAATATGTATAATAAATTAGGGATTTAGGCCTTAGGAAATCTCACTTACCATTAAAGAAACTATAGTAAGCAGTACTCACCATATTGATTTACTGTGAGACAATTGTATAATACACAACATCGTGAAGAAACCTACATATCTGAGAAGTTCTGTATAAGAATTTCGAAGGTATGTGAAGTCTACCAACCCACAATAGGCCAGTGTGGTGGACTAAGTCCTGAACTCTCTCAGTTGTAGAGGAAGCTCGTGCTCAGCAGCAGGCAGTATATAATACAGGGCTGGTATGGTGGCATCGTGATGGTTGTGGTTAAACTTTTCGAATTAAATCTAAATAAGTTCCTGCATCTACATTGGGTAGTTTCGTATAGCGATTTATTATGTTCCTGTATAATAATTATATTTTATTATGGCCTCTATTTGATATCGGTATTTAAACACGACATTATTATTTGACCTTTTGCTCTTTCCCGAGTATTTTATCAATTTATAAATATCCTAATTTAATGTTATTAGTTCGTTAATGATAAACTTATTTTTTTTTCAAAGCCTATAGTTTTGTACGGGAATATTATTTAGTACATACTGTTTTTCTTTAGGAAATCACTAACCAAAAGGTAATAACACACACACACACACACTCACGCCTGTTATTCCCGAAGGGGCAGGCAGAGGTGCAACCAGTGCACCCACTTTTCGCCGTTACTCCGTCCCATGATGTGATAGGGGCGAGCCTATCGCCATATCGGGCACAAATTCCAGACTCCGGGCAGATACTGAATAGAAAAACTCAATATCACTTTGCCCGACCCGGGGATCGAAACCGAGACCTCAGCTTTGCAGTCGTACTGTAATACAACTACGCCACCGATGCAGTAAAAAAACGTAATAACTACCCACTTTAATCATCTAAATGGATAAGTACAAACTACAGAGTTTCATAAGTAAGCTGACTGTGTGGTTGAAGAATAGTAATAATGTTTTGTGGGTTGAAGTATTATATGCACTCAATGCCATCAATGTTTAATTAGAAAAAAAACCGTTTTAGTAATTTCAAAGTACGATACTATGTATATTATTATCGTATACGCCTAATGTTTTTAGCACATCACTACAAGAATGGGCTGTTGAAGTAACCTTGCAACGACGGAGTATGGGTTTGAAAAAATCATGTTCGTCGCTTCAAAGTTATATCGAACATTCGATAATGAACTGTCAAATGTGCATTCTCTCGGCGGCCAAATTATAATATCATAATAATATTATAACGTTAATATTTAACTCAGGTTGAAAATTATTAAACAGTAATTGTTAACCCTCCGAGGTTCTACCTTTTCTCTGCAGGAAAATTTCCTGAATGTGTATTCAGTTTTCCAATTCCCTCTAGCTAGTATATCGTTCATGGGATCATTTTCGATCTAGCTAGACGAGACAGCTGCAGATCTGAACTATTCCAGAGTAGCAGTTATTTCGGTGTCTTTTAACACTGATCTCACCCAAACATCAATCATAGTTTGAGATGCAGGGCATGGCTTTCCTAATATTGTTTTAAATAAAATCAATCCCTCTTGTTGGGTTCTCCTTTTTTCTAAAAGAGTAATTAATTGTTTAACCCACCTAACCGGATAGATTTGCTGATCAGGGTGTTTTAGTAATAGCCATCCTGATAGTCTGTATCTGGCAGAGTCTGTTTTAGACCCGAATGCTGGCCATAGAACTGATCTATCAACCGAAACACATGGAGAGTTTCAGATAGCCTTAGTAAGGTGATATCATGCACACGTGTCCCAGATGCTACAAGTAAGATAGCAGCCATACGTACTTTAAGCAGCGTGAAACTGTTTGCCTAGTCAACCAGTGTAAAACCACTTTGGGATCCCAAATTAGTAGTTTTGATTGTTTTGGATGAAGCTTTCGCCTTAAGGATCTGCTTCACGAGAGATTGCCTGCTAGTTCTTGTCTTACCTTATAATTTGTACATTTTGGCAGACTTGTGCACGAAAATTGTGCTATAAGCAAGCTTTCTTATATACCTGTATACAAGAAAGTGGTCGGCAAGAAATCAAGCTATTTCGTGTAGCTGTGGTTCATGGCAATTCTATTGCCGAATGATACGCATCCATAGTAGATTTTCTCCGGCTGGTATTAAGTGGCTGTTTTCGTTTTCAGTCTAGCTGCTGATCTGTTCATCCCACCTCCAAGAAGCTAGGTCCGTAGAATTAGCTAGTCTGCTTGTGCTGGTGGATAACCCGTCGCCGTATCTAATAGACTCTTCAAAGGTCTCTTTAGTTATTGGCGATTCTAGGGCTTGTGATTTCAGATCCGCTAGCCTAAAACAACTTCTCCCACCATGGCTCTATAATGATATAACTGCCCTTGGCAGGTTTTAGCTACGCTAGGATTAGAACCTAGGCGAAATTTCAATTTGAATGCATTCATATACAGAGTGGCGACATCTCTGCTGTCAAGCGAGACGTATACCCTGACCACGCCTGTTTTAACAGACGCAAATAGGTCTGCGTCTGGTGTGCCCCAACGATAAAATAATCGGTTTGTTACCGTGGGCAGCAGATGCCATTCCGATAGCCACTGTCTTCGGGACAGGCGATAGGCTTGGCATGTACCTCTCCGGGAGGTAATGAGTTGACGGGGTTATGTTTCGCCCTGACCACGCCTGTTTTAACAGACGCAAATAGATCTGCGTCTGGTGTGCCCCAACGATAAAATCGGTTTGTTACCGTGGGCAGCAGATACCATTCTGATAGCCACTATCTTCGGGACAGGCGATCGGCTGTGCATGTACCTCTCCGGGAGATAATGAGCTGACAGGGTTATGTTTCGCCTATTTGTCAGCGTCAACAACTTGAAGGACAGGGTTAGAAGGCCCAGGGAATGTGTCCCTTCATTCGTACCTTATATAAAAGACAAGCGTTCTGTTGTCTGATTTGACTAGACTATGAGCATTCTATAAAGAAAGCAACCGTTTATTGCCTTGCTGCTGTTCGCAGTAGCAAACAGCTCTTTCAAGTTCGAGTGCTAACGCATCTGTTCCGTTGTCCAGGTGCGGGACATTAGCATCGAATTCATTTGTGCTCCCCAACCTACGTCCGCCGCATCGGTTGTTAGGAAGTGAGAATATGGTCTCTTGTGTAACATTGACTTGGCCTCTACTTCCTGTCACCGACAACTTAGATCTTGTTATAATTAGTGGTATCAAACAAATTACCCTCTGGTTTTGTTTGAACCGTTTTAGAAACATCTAAGCATGTCGACAGAGCAGACGACCCTTCGGTACTACAAAATTGGCGAAATTTAATTGCCCTATCAGCTTTTCGGTCAATGTACATCCTTTTGATTATTATTTTTTTATATTGTCTTTTAGGGTAGTTCTATTGTGTTCATCTTGGTATTCCAAGTCATTCATAGATAATCTAGTACCTGCACTGGTGCCAGAAAAGATTTTGGATAGTTTATTTGCCACCCCAGGGATAGGGATTCCAAGAGCCTCATAACTTCCGAAGTCTGAGAGGTTACATTGAATTAGGCCTGATGGGCCAAGAGGAAGTCGTTTAGCTAGACTAAAACTCGATATCCTTTGATACGAAGGATCTCCGCGATCAAATACGTCATAGCTGCGAATGTACGCAGAGCAGATGCCAGACCGAAAGGCAGGACTGATATTTGTAATAATTCACACCGGCAATAAAGTTCATGGCTATTGGCACATGAAAATAGGCGTTGGAAATATCTATATCCACCATCCAGTCTGGAACGTGCAAGAGCTTTGGTGCAGAGGTGTCAGAAATAAGATGGAAACCATTCACATGGATATCCATATCTGTTTCATCTCCGAAGATCAAACATTAGTCTGAATCCACCGCTGCGCTTCGGAATGATAAACATTCCTAGAACTATTCGGTCTGGTCTCTGCAACACATTTAGATTTTTGATTTCCTCGATAATTTTTACCATTTCTGAGGACATTTGGGTTGTGTATCAACTCACTTGATTTGTTGTTGGATATGCTAGAGGTTTCTTTACCAATGGGATTTGAGATCCTAACATTGGTTATCTTTTTAATAAACACATTTGCCCCTAAGAATTACTGGTGATAACAATCTTTGTCAAATTCTAAAGTTCCCTAGTTGCTCTCCCTGAAATAATTGTACTTTGGAGCGAAATAAACTATTATTATTATTGATCTTGACCTTGACCTGCCCCTGTTCCATGAGTTACCGCGCTGATGAGTCCGTCCCTCCCTCGTTCGTACTTCATTGATTTCAATACGCAGTGTTCGGAGTTCTCGCGTCATTTGTTCTAGTTGTTCAGAC
Organism: Lapara coniferarum; assembly: GCA_949316025.1. Classification (NCBI taxonomy): domain Eukaryota; kingdom Metazoa; phylum Arthropoda; class Insecta; order Lepidoptera; family Sphingidae; genus Lapara; species Lapara coniferarum. Next base: position 22,209,130 of record OX438921.1, read on the forward strand.
AAGCTGGGTGGTACTGATGCTGATGACGTTGACGTCGGAGGCGTTGACGTAATTGCAGCAATTTCATTAGGGCGCAAGTTTTCCATTATCTTGTCGGCTAATGCTGCTAGCTCATCCAGTTTCGTATCCTGTGCCACCGATAATACTGCCTTCACTGAACCCGGTAGTCTGGCTATCCACAGTCGTTTCAGCGCTCCTTCGGATACCTGGGTATTAGTAGCCAGCTCTGACATTCTTCTTAGTAGTTGCGATGGGCGTTGTGTTCCCAAGTCCAATTCCGATACCAGCTTGTTGAATTGGCGTTCGGCGCTCTCTTCATATACGGTTATCAACCTGTCTCTAATGGTTTCGTACTTTCTCTCTATCGGTGGTGTATTAATAAGATCATACACCTGCTGTAGGGCATCTCTATCAAGCTTCGCTATCACCAAATTGAATTTTGCCGTATCTCCTTGCTTTTGTGGCTCAATGACAGACTCGAATTGTGCAAACCATAGTTTCGGCATGTCCTTCCAGAATTCCGGTATTTTTGAAGAAACCGAAATTACTGCCAGATCTGCGACTGACTCGCTATGACTAGCTGCTTCTGCTGTTGGCTTATTCATCTTGATAAAAGTTCGCGCACTGTTCCACTAACTAACGTCGTAACTTGATTTAATAGTCACAAACACGTGGTTGGTTTAATTAAAAATTTATCACGTCGGTGTCACCAATGTAATGTTCCTTTATATTATATAGTATTTAATGTTTTGTATAAATTGTCTGTGATATATTATGGGTCACTTGCAATAAAATAGTCTTTATGTAAACCGAATTTATTTGCGCGGTAATGAACTGACTACATGTGTCTTAATGCGAACGAGGGAGGAAGGTGACTGGCAGGCCGCCGGTAGCGCCGTATGCGCTACGTGTGCACATTGATGTTATTGTCACTGTGTGCGTCCCTACAATGCGTATTATCTTTCTTAAATTCTGTCAGCGGAGCTGAGCTGTTGTCCCGAGCGGATTATTTCGATGTTCATGGTATCAGATCATAATTTGAATAAAGTGTTTAAGGTATGTCTGCATATTAAGCCACACGCCATGAGGGTCTGAATTCTTGTAATTCGACCAGACTTTCTCGCTCTCTGTGAGGAACTAGGAAGACGTGAAGATTCCTCCTGAGATTCCGAGTTGGTTTTTATAATGCACGCACAGCTTTCAATATATAAGAAATAAATCAACAATTCGCAAGCAAAGCAACTCGGCATGAAATACGCGAGCGAGAAAATAGTCGACTGTTCCGCAGGAAATCACAAAACGCTATGACAAACTCGGGAAGGTGCTGACAATTTATAGGCATTCAAACGTCAAAGAAATTGTCACCCCACCACTGGTGACAAACAGGTATAGTACCAACATTGCAGGAAGTGGGTAAGTCACAAAATCAGCTTCATATCGACGCTGTGTGTTTGTAGTAAACACATAATATGAGTTTTTAACTAAGCTCTGTATCCTGCTGATAAACATGAGAAAATGGTTTACATTCACATTCTGGGTGATAATGATATGTACTCAATAATCATTTATAGTAATCTTTTATAAGATTTCTTATGTTAGCGTGAATGTCACACATTGAAATAAAACTATTTTACTAATCTATACCTACATTTAAGAATTATAATCTATACTAATATCATAAAGCTGAAGAGTTTGTTTGTTCGTTTGAACGCGCTAATCTCAGGAACTGCTGAACCGATTTTGAAAATTCTTTCACTAATAGGAAGCTACATAACTCCTGAGTGCTATAGGTTACTTTTTATCCTGGGAAAATATTTTTATTCCTGAAAATCTTTTTCACGCGGGCGGAGCCGCGAGCATTACCTAGTATATAAATAAATTTAACACCAGACTCACGACTGATACTTACTTAGCACATGAACCCAATATCAACTATCAAAGACACTCGTAGCCCGTACGCTATACTACGCCACCGAGGCAGTCTCGATCCCCGTATACAATTAATGCGAAATATTCGATAAAAGAACAGACGTGACTTGACCGAAATTTTAATTTATGATTGACTAGCTTTTGCCCACGGCTCCGCCCGCGTTAATGAGTTTTTCCGGGACAAAAGTCCCGGTTTATATTTTCCCGGGATTAAAAGTAGCCTATGTGTTAATCCAGGACATGATCTACCCGTGTGCCAAATTTCATCGAAATCCGTTCAGTAGTTTTTGCGTGAAAGAGTAACAAACATCCATACATCCAAACATCCATACATTCTTACAAACTTTCGCCTTTATAATATTAGTAGGAAGTAGGAAGTAGGATTTAGCCCCAGGGCGCACACCACTGAATCGTAATAAGTTTATCCTAACAGTGGTTCATTAGTTAGTTGCGCCTCTGCCTGCCGTGCTACCCTCTTCGTGTATCAATATAAACGGGCCCACTGGCCACGCGACCCCAGTCGTATCCCGAATGTGGAGATATGAAGCTGCCGGTCATTATAGCACTGGTCGCGGTTGCCGCGGCCACCGAGCTCTCGCCGGTAGACGACGCACGAGTCAAGTTCTACGCTCTTGAACAAGACCTATGGAGAAACGTCACCAACATTTATTGGAACAATGGGATACAGACCGGTTACTACAAGTTTGCAAAGGCCTTTCTAACGTGGGCCAAGCAGATACAGTTTATACCGACGTTACCCAGCTTCCAACTGAATTCGTCGTTATGGAATAATGCCTGGGAACATATGCATCAGATCAACAAACTGTACGAGACGTTTGAGAGTAATATGAGAATAATGTTGCATCAAGCGGTAGAGGTGACCTATCCATTATATGAGGCGTTGCTCACGGGAAGCGATTCTGCAACGAACCCGATGAGGCAACTTGGCGAGCTTCTCGAGCACGGTGACAAACTGCTGTATGATTTAGCCGAAGAGGTAAGTACTATGTTCAAAGTGTAAAAACTTAGAAATGTTAAAAATTGGGGTCTAGACATGACTGTCTGTTTAAGTTATACTTTGAAAATAATGTTATTGAATGGTGTCAGTAAAACATATTTAGAAATATGGGTGCATGATGCCTACAGCAGTGTTAGTGACGTTAATGCAGGCGAGGAGACTGCCATTCGACATTAGCCCCTTTGGCTAGATGTGAATTCAGATTTGTAATTCACTGGGTGGTACCATTTACGAGCAGCCGTATTGCGAGCGGCGTACACGCCATTAAGTTGTATAAAAAATTCAAATTCAACGTTTCGTTTCTAGAACGAGAATGAGGATTGCGCGAGGTCCGTATTCCGCGCCAAGTTGATTTACGACATCTACAGCACGGTGGCACTGGCCGAGCTCAAGGGCTACGCTGTCACGCAGCTAACTTGGATGCTGCTCAGATTGGAAGGCAAAGGTAAATTTAACCCATTACAGTCTAAATAGATATTGTTTGCCATTTCAATTCCTATACACCATTTTTTATATTATTATTCGATGAATATCACATCTTGGGACGGAATAACGGCGAAAAATGGGGGCACTAGTTACGTCTCTATCTACCTCTTCGGGGATAAAAGGCGTGAGTGTGTGTTTAAAATTATACACCTACCCTGGTGGCGTAGTTGTATTACGGTTCGACTGCAATGTTGAGATCTTGGGTTCGATCCTCGGGTCGGGTAAAGTAATATTGGATTTTTCTATTCAGTATTAGCCCGGAGTATGGAATTAGTGGACGATAGCCTAGTTGGGAATGGAACGGTCTGCCGATACAATGTCCGGAGGTTCGAAACCCAAGGCACACACCTCTGACTTTTCAAAGTTACGTGTGTATTGTTTATCAATTATCGATCACTTCAACGGCGAAGGAAAACATCGTGAGAAAACCTACATACCTGAGACTTCTCCATAAGAATTTCGAGGGTGTGTGAAGTCTGCTAACCCGCACTAGGCCAGCGTGGTGGACTAAGGCCTTAAACCCTCTCAGAGGTAGAGGAGGCCCGTGCTCAGCAGTGAGCAGTATACAATACAGGGCTGGTATTATATATTATGGAATTAGTGCCCGATATGGCTATAGGCTCGCCCCCTATCACATCATGGAACGGAATACGTACGGCGAAAAGTGGGTGTATTAGTTGCGTTTCTGCCTACGCCTTCGGGGATAAAAAGCGTGGGTGTGCATACATACATACACAAAATTATACATTAAAAACTCGTATTCTGGCAATATATTCACATAATATCTATTAATTTTGTTAATTCATTATTCGTATTAACAACCATGTTCATCATCATCATCAGCCTTTATTAGTCCACTCCAAAACAACAACCATTAACAATTAACAACCATGTGGACAAACTTTAAATGCTGGCTTATCGTGTGTACTAAATACAAACGTTTCGTAATTCATATACGCGGAGCGACACAGGCGATCGCGAATACGATCAAAAACTAATATTTCTGTGGTGCGCTACTATACGCGTTCACTGTAGTTAATTTAAGAACCCACGACATAACACATAATATATCGCAGTGGGTCCAGTACAATGGATGACTGTTCAGTGTTACAATAAAAGCTCATGATAAAAACGGGTAACAGACAGACAGGTTTTGCTGCATAACTCTGGGTTTTACTGGGTTAACCTTTTAGTTAGGTTATCGTCATAACGATAAAGCTCTATTTACTTGTGACTATTAGTCTTTGGATATTGTAAGCCAATTCCCCAAAACAGTTGAAGGCTTTTGTGTGAAATTTGGCACGCAGTTACACCCTGTTCCAGTTTTTCATACACTGTTATCGTGGTAATGCGAAATTAAATCATATTTTCAAATATGCACATAATAAATGAGATCATCGAAATCGGAACTGTCTCCCAGGATTAGGTTAAGTTAAAGTTTTGCTAAATCGGGTATTCGGTATTACACTAGGCATGCGAAACATGACACCCGAATGGTATGAATGTGTGCGATTATTAGACTTTGTGCCGTTGTATTATTATACCTTTGATAGCACCGTGAATGTGTCTCAAGCCACACGTTATATTATTGTGAAAACATTGAAGATTTATTCCGCTATAATTATAATTAGACAATAAATAAATACGAGTAAATAAATCGGTTTTCCTTTTTACAAACTGCAAGCGGATTAATGTATTTATTACGTAAATATAATTTCTGATAAGTTAATTACATGAACATTATCATAATTGTTTTTATGTGTTTATCCATATTATATCTTTGGTTTGCGGCACCGCTCGCGTGTTAGTTTTGTTAGAATGAAAACCCAGTACGCACTATTCCAGGGCTTCGTGTATGCATGTACCAAATTGTATTGAAATCCATTCAGCGATCACTTAGTTTATTTGTAAAAAAACATCCAAATACACACACACACACACACACACACACACACACACACACACACACACACACTCACGCCTGTTATCCCCGAAGGGGTAGGCAGAGGCGCATCTAGTGCACCCACTTTTCGCCGTTATTCTGTCCCATGATGTGATAGGGGGCGAGCCTGTCGCCATATAGGGCCAAATTCCAGACTCCGGGCTGATACTGAATAGAAAAACTCAATATCACTTTGCCCGACCCGGGGATCGAACCCGAGACCTCAGCATTGCAGTCGTACTGTAATACAACCACGCCACCGAGGCAGTCATATAATCCCAATATAATTATGTAATTATATTTTTATCAGGTAATTTCTCGCAAGAGATTACTCAGTCGCTGGAGAGGTACGCCCACCGAGCCGCCCAGGCCGCTGCAGAGGCCAGGAGAGCTATGTCAGCAGCCCGAAGAGAAATCCACATGTGCGACCCCTCAGTGCATGTTGAAGGTCAGCTATTTATTTCACTTTTGTTTTTAAATGGAGTACAGTTGTTGGAAAGCGAATATACAGCCTGGTCCCGAAACACGGCACTTACGTGGGTTACTGCGGCGTCCTACACCTCGTGTACGGTAGTCGCTATCCAAGTGGATGTAAATATACTACCACCAGTAATGCGTATATGAAACTAATGTGAAGATTACACTGTACAATCTCGTCCAGGGTCTACGTACGAGCAAGTGACTCGTCTTCTGCAAGGCTACGTAGAGAACGAAGTGGACATGAACGAGAGCGGTACCTGCGGGGACTACTGTCCCTCGTACACGAGCGCCAACCGCTACGGCTGCTATAATGACCAACAATTCTGCTTGCACCAAAAGACTTGCTACGGAACTATAAGAGAATGTCGCTTTGTCGAATCGCACATGACTGTCTGTACTTCGGTAGGTACTTTTTACCTATTAAATTTGTTTTTATGTGAAATGTTTAATAACGCGTGGGGGTCAGATCAGCTGTAGGCGTTTCGACACTGGCTGGGACGTCACGTGATAAGCTCGCTGAATACCTATAACGTATACAGTATCGCCTACATACCTGAGGGTACGTGAAGTATGCCAACCCGCACTAGGCCAGCGTGGTGGACTAAGACAGTAGAGGAGGCCCGTGCTCAGCAGTGGGCAGTATATAATACAGGGCTAATTGCATTACATTGAATTGCATAGAGTATCGCGTAGGCAGTATTAAGAAGGAACATGTTATTTTTTTTTTATTAAATTAATATACTACAATAGCTGTTTGCGTCTGCTTGCGTCTTTAGATCTATCTCAGCCTGTTACTTATACCCTCTGATATCCCACCCCGTAGAAGAGATGCGCGATGCACCGCGGCGGTGCCGAGTGGTACGATGAGATTAAATTTTAATAATAATATTTGTAAAAAGTAATATTCGTTGATTCCTTAGATCGATTTTGGAGAAATAAACACAATATGTTCACAAAGTAAACCTTAATACTTTTCAGTTTTGAATCCGATGATTAGTTTTGGGGGATGCGCCAAAGATAATTTAAGCAGATAACAAAATTCAAAAGTTATTCGTTTACATTGTTACTTGACTTTGCAATCTTGAAAATGTTGACACGGAATATTTACGATTTTATTAAACTTAGGTGACTCATCCTACTAATATTATAAACGCAAAAGATTGTAAGAATGTTTGGATGTCTGGATGTATGGATGTTTGTTTCTCTTTCACGCAAAAACTATTGATCGGATTTCGATGAAATTTGACACACAGGTAGATCATGTCCTGGATGGCATAGGCTACTTTTTATCCCGGGAAAATATAAAGCGCGATTTTTATCCCGGAAAAACTTTTTAACGCGGGCGGAGCCGCGGCAAAAGCTAGCTAACAATAAATAAGCCCAGATGGTAGATTTTCGTACGCAAGATTTGGGCGGTGTCTCGTCAGTCCTGAGTTCATCTCTCAGATCGGCCAATCAAAATTAATTACTATTTGGTGGTAAAATAGAATTGCGTTGGTAGCTACCAATAGGGAACCAAACAAAATCTGACCTAATCTATTTAAATAACAGAGCCGGAGCAGTGACCGCCGATACGAATGGATCCAATACGACAGCGGACGTCAACTCGGCGAGGTCAACGGTTGCCCAAGGGAAGTAAATCGGGTGATTATTAACAATTTATCCTTTCACTGTTTATGTATTACAATAAATATGTATTAATCTGGTGATAGTAAATCCGTAGAGCTTTATTCACGAGTCACGACATAAATGGTTCATTTCGTCCGCGGTTGTACGTCATACGCAACGCGTGTAAAAATAAGCACTACGAGCAAGCAGGCTGTACAGATGTGCCTTAAAACATTCACATGAGCTACATAAACGGCGAAATGTAACTGCTCACATTCAATATATGTAATACGTATTGCTAATCGTCGGAACCTATTAATAAGAACTCAATTGTTATGCTTTATAGTTATTAAGTTATTATCTGTAGGCTCTCCAAAAAATAAATAAATAAATAAATAAAACACAGCATATGAATTTTCCCGCTCTACTGTAACGTTATTTTTTACGAACGGTATCTTTGTGTTTTTTTTTAAACACGCCTAACTGGTCTTGCGCGCCTAACAACACGACGCGTGTTTGCGCCGGAGTAAATCTAATAATGCGAGTCACTGCAGGTGTATTCGTGGTACCGAGGGTTCTACCACTGCTCCTACTGCCTGTGCCTGTGCGACGACGACACCTACTCTCACCGATACTTCAGTCTGCGCGAGGCCACTTCAGATGTCCACACCAACAAGTGAGTCATGTGCTTATCTTACTTGACCCATAGGAACACTGGTGTGTTTTACGGCCGTTTTCAATAAACCATTTCAATCGCTTTTTTCGATCCATCGCATAAATGAACCAATCAGAACAAAGTATTTTTGACATGCTTACAAATTACTTATTTCGATTTTAATTGTTAATTCTCGGGATCGGATCGTAAATCGGGTGGTAATATTGCCACAGACAACCGCAGTAAGTAAGCAGTAGCTTTGCTATTTTATGCAAGAAGATTGTTCGACAGCAAAAAGCCTTCTCAAATCTTTAATTAGTATCACCAGCCTTGTCATAAAATCTATAAAATTTCTAGTGTGGTGACTGGCATCCGTATAGTGAAGCACGACCGAGTGTTCCACCTGCAAGTCCACGAGGGCAGCCTGCAGCCGCGCGGGAACGTGAAGCCGATCGGCTGGGTGCCGGTGGACAAGTTTGACCCCTCGGACGTCGGAGTCTACGACGGGCGAGACTACCACAAGCTGACCTATGAGAGCCGCGCCATCGACCTCAACAAAATGAACGCGCAGCAAGGTCGGCTACTCACCGGCGTTAGGTAGGTCTTTGTAATGAATAGTTATACGATATCCTGAGAAAAGATACATGTCATATTGACCCTTATTGATTTTTATAATAAATTCCATAGAATTTTTCTATAATAAGTAGTTGTTTAGCGTAGGTATTGTATAATACCCTAATCGTTAAGCTCCCTAACACATTTATCCAAAGAAACGAGAATGCAAAATTTTGTTTTTTGACACACAATGTGAGAAAGTAACCGAACGATTTCAAGGTAATAAAATTTTTTAAAGGCATCGCACGGCAGTGGTCATATCATATCATGTGGATTGTGGATCTACTTACTTGTTCATTTGCTACCTCTCCTATGAAGGAAACATTCTGAAAATATTAAACTAACGTAACCTTCATGTGTATTGTTAAAGGTTCCGCTTGGTTTACAACCGATTGCACTTGGAAATCCGCACCACACCGTTCAACTATACTACGGGACAGCTTCTTCCCATCTGGAGCCGATGGGAGGTGTCATCGAGTTCAAGGTTCGACTCGAGGTAAAAATTTTACACTTCAATAGTCTAACTCTGAATATTTAAAAATCGTGGCGCTATTGGATATGACTGCCTGGGTGGCGTAGTTGTATTACGGACTGCAATGCTGAGGTCTCGGGTTCGATCCCCGGGTCGGGCAAAGTGATATTGGGTTTTACGGAGTCTGGAATTTCTGCCCGATATGGCGATAGGCTCGTTCCCTAACACACCATGGGACGCAATACTCACGGCGAAAAGTGGGTGCACTAGTTGCGCCTTTGCCTACCTTTTCGGCGGGTAAAAGGCGTTAGGCCAGCCATAGACGGACCGCATGTTGCAGTCGAGACCGACTGCAAGATGCGGTGGCCGCACGGCGATCTGCAGTTTCCATACTAAATTCATATCCGCCATACACGGACCGCTCGAGCGGTTCCTGAGCGGTCGGAGCAGTCGTTCTGCCGTCGAGTGTCGCCGTGCGATCGACTGCTTAGAGCTGCCGGACCCGGCATACACGGACTGCTACAAGCGGTTGCTGCCGACCGCGCGGCACTTCCTTCCCGCTCCCCGCTGTTCGTTGTATTTTATGGCTTAAAATACTAACTAATTCATCAAATGAAACCACGGACATTCTAAAGTAATTGAAAACTTTTTAGTGTCTTCTTTCAGCTGGGGATACAAAGTATGAATTATGAAACATTCCATGCTGTTCTCTTGATTGTAGTATTGGACGCACGCACTTACTACGGTGTCTTCTACGCCTACGCTTGCGTAATAGTAGTACAAGAAGCAGTGTTTCTTCATCGAAATCTATCTTGTAAATGAACTCGCATCAGTATTATTTTGCGGTCGAACACAACTGCGCCAAGCAGTCGTAGTCGACTGCAACATGCGGTCCGTCTATGGCTGGACTTGATGAGTGTGCTATTTGTATATGATTTCAAGGCGGAAGTTGGACCTGCAAAGTCCCGACGTACCAACGCGCAATCCTTCCAAACTGCACGTGGACTCCAACGACTCCCAGTACGTGGAGTTCACGCACTCTGACTTCGACGCGGACGTGGCGCAGAGCACCGTGCCATTCATAGACGTGCAGCCGGTGCTGCCTAGCAAGGGTGAGTGCCGAATCTATTTTGTCTATAAATGGCTAAATTCTTTTACAACACCCACTTCTTATCAGTGAACAACGGACATGGGAAATGTCGCTTAGAGGCGGTAGTAGTCAGATGAGCTGCTTGCTATAATGATCTACTGATTATAATCATGAGTATACTTCGCTGATGACTAATGCTGTGACTACATGTACATTATTATATACGGACATGGCGTTTTAACTTAGATTTCAAGTGGATTGGCCATCCAGATCTCATCAGAGATGATGATCCTCCGCTAGTGGATATAATTATGCGTGATATAATTTGACTGCGCGTTAGCTCCAAAGGAATCTTCTGGAATGTTGAATTAATGAGTTAACGCAGTAATTTAGTCGATATAAATATATGTGACGTTATGCTCTTGATGTATAAAGTGTATAAGGTGAAGATTGTTTGGTGTAGGGAGGCGCTGCAAGGAGTGCATAGTGCGCACCAAATAACTAGAACCAAGATCGCGGCAACTGCGCATGTGTAATCGCGCGCACAAATCTGAGCGCAAAATCCAATCGATCGAATCGAAAAACGATCATAGTATTACTACAATAATTTACTATCATCTACTACAATATTATATTTTATTTTTACAATATTATACTTTATTTAGGATATTTTTTTATGTTTCTAGGCTATTTATAGTCGTATTGTCTGTATAATTATAATTTTTTGTAAATTGTATGCATGGCCGCACGAAACTAATCAAATCTGATTGATTAGCTTCTGTGACAATTCTTCTTACCATGATGATAATTGTTTTTATCGCTTCTGCCGTTTTCCATATAATTTGAATTTCACTTAAAACATTATTTTTCTTTGCTAAATATTTATGGACATGATACTTGCTGCCTTGTTTGTCTCTTTAAAGCTGTATTACCCTTGCACCTCCGCGGCGTCATTTTAATTTTAAATAACACTTTTCGTTTGAATCGTACTCGGGGAGATCGCGGAACGTGCGCGGGGTGATGCGCGGCCGAGTATCTATGGCAACGCGTAGCGTCACCCCCCGCGTTCTTACTTCACCTCAATCAGACCTATAAATCGAGCACTGCGCAAGTTGTAGTTATTTGGTGCGCACTATAATAGTGTTGTGTTGTGTTGTGTTCAGGCGCGGCGCTGGTGACGGGCGCGGGCGTGGTGCACCGCGGCGCGCCGGGCTCGGGCGGCATGCTGGCGCTGCGTCTGCTCATGTACCCCTACCACGGGAACATACACGTACCACAACCATACCACTTCCACGAGTACTAGGAGATCAACGACGACGACGATATTGTATTTAACGATAAATATTTAAAATTCATTCATCAAAATATTTAACATTCCTCATGTTTTTAAGTAAACAGTAGTAACAGACTGGAGCATATAGTTTTCAAATGAGGAAATTTGTTCCCGAATTCTCGTTACGGAATCGGCTATTGACTACCTTTGTCACTTTTTTATGGACGTCTATCTCGAGTTAGTCACATATGAAAATATCCATAGTTATTTCGGTGTTAAGTATTTAATATAAAGTATTCGATCACGTACATTTGTATTTTATAAGATCCGCGACTACCTCAAATATTTTATTTTAATTTATAGTTTATTCTTATAGGGGAACTAACAGCTAGGTTACAAATTGCGTTATGATCGACCAAAATGACAGGATCGTCATATCGATTACGATTTACGGCACGAGATATCGATCCTTTGAGCAGCCCTACTCTATACCGAACTTTATCGATTCCATTATCGATTACGATCGATGTATAATATTTTTTTTTATATAGTTAACAAATCGGCTTAAAATATTAATAAACTGGAAACATAAGGGTATTTTTAAAGACACATATTATGAAATAATAATTTCCTGAAAGTATAGTAGCACATTATATATTAATATTTAATACTTGATAAAAGATAATACCAAGTGAAAATCGGGTCGCTAGTTAAACATCAAAAGCTGTGAAAACATAAATGAGTAAATAAACTTATAATTAAATAATATCCAGTGCACTAACCAATGGTTAAGATTTATGCTTTTCTAGTATTTTAATTTCTTGTATTTTTTTACTGCAACGTTTTTGCATGAAATAAAAACTTATTTTTAAATAAATGGTTGTTTGATTAATGTGTCATAATTAATGTACCACACGATTTGTTATACTCAACGAAGCAACATAAACACATAATGAAAATTACAGACAAGTGACTGGTTCAACCGAACATTTTTGAAGTAATGAGTCGTGTCCACTTGTATACAGTAAAATCTAGTTCAGTTTAGTATGAACTATGACCCAAAATACGAAATCGATGAGAAAATTGCAATATTCTTTCGATCGTGTAGTTTGACAGTTTAAATGCATAACAATTATAACCGTAACGTTAATCGATAAGACTAATGGACAATGGTTATGAAGTGAGTGGCACATGGCACAGGACCTACCTGCACTCGGAGCGGGTGCACGGCGAGCAGCGCCAGCTGGTCCGGCGGCGGCAGCACCTCCGCTGCACGCACGCGCATGCTCCGTGCGCCCGCGCACAGGAACGCCGCCAGGTACCGGTGCAGCGGGAAGTGGAACGACGCCTGCATCACCTCCGTCTGCAACACCACCACACACACATCAGCTTCACTTGCCACTCGCCCCTCACCACTCACGGCGCTCGCACTCAGCCCCACTCACCCTCTCTGCTACGGGCGCGGTGAAGTGCACGGCGTCGAGCCAGTCGCGCAGGTAGGCGAGCGCGGCGGCGATGATGCGGCGCGCCAGCGGGGCGTGCGACGCGTCCGTCAGGTGCGACAGCACCGACCACATCGGGTACGCGGCCGCCTCCAACTCGCACGAGAACGCCGCGTAGTACGAAGACGGCTCGAACTCGATGTGCCCGCCCACCTCGCGCACGTTGACGTTCATGCCCTGCAGCATGGACAGGAACTCGAACCACATGTCCACCAGCGCGTCGTCCTGCAGGAACAACAGCGCGACGCTCTTGTGCGAGAGCACGTTATTGAAGTCGGAGACGAGGGGCCAGTAGCAGTGTTCCTTCATGACGCGGCGCGTGCAGTCGATCACGTAGTGGAAGTTGTGTTTGGGGTCGTGCAGCGTGTTCTGCACGAGGATCTTGCCCATCATCATGCGCAGCGAGAGCACCATGACGTGCAGCAGATGCAGCTGCTGCACACAGCGCAGCGCGAGGGCCTCGTTGGAGAACAGCTGCACGGACATGTGCACGACGCGGTTGGAGAGCGTGTCGGGGTCGGCGGCGTCCTCCAGCACGAGCGGGATGCGCGCGTAGTGCATCACGAACGTGCGCGTCAGGTGCTCCTGCACACACACAACACACACACACACATCACACATTTTCATTTGAGTCTTTACGTAACATATTGCCTTTTTTATTTTTGCAAGCTACAGGCACTGAGTTTGATTTCAATTCTAGTGCAGCATAACATTTTAATTTTGTTCAATGCAGCAAGTCGTTACACATAAACTTAGAAATTGACTCAATAAACCATTGTTTAATGTTTAAACTTTAATTTATATAAATACCTTATAGTCCTGGTCGGGCAACATGTTGAGCAGGAAGCAGACTACATTCTGCGGGAACTCATACTTGAACGTCCAAAATATGAACTCGTCGAGCAACGTGTTGTGCTGCAGCCGCGGCGCCAGCGCGGGCAGGTGCCGGTACCTGCAACGTTACAAATTAACATCATTTATTGGTGGTAGGTATCTCGTATGCACGGGGCCGTCTGAGTAGGCACAGCCCCAATGTCTATACCGTGAAGCAACAATGTGCATGCACTGTTGTGTTCCAGTTTGAAAGACTTTGTAGCCAGTGTAATTACTGCGCATTATTACTTTATAAGCTATATTTCAAGCTGACGGGCGCAGTTTATATGTAGTCCTATCGCTTACCACCAGATGGACGGCATGCTCGTCTCGTCATTCAACTAAAATAAAAAGAACTATATCAATAGGCAGTGTTGCCAGATGATGGTGGTCCAAGTCACCGACAGTTTGAAGTGGCCTAAAGTCGCCCAACTTTGGGTAAAGGTGAGGAGAAAAAAGTCCCTAATTTGCGATTCATCGGTATGAAGATGATTTCCGTACAAATTTGTTACGCTAAAAGCTAAAAATTACCCCAAAATCCTAAAAAAAAACATTAGCCTAAATGCGTACGGGTCGCCATCCGCAGTAGCCTAAATGACGGCTAGATGCCATTAGCGATGTTTGTTCGCCCCGGCACCCTCCGAAATAGTGAAATGGCGAAAAATCGCCTAATTAGGCAGCACTGTGAATAGAGTAGTGTGTGCATGTTTGAATAGTACAAAGAGGTGTACTCACTCGTCAGGCGGCTCCGGTGCTGGGAAGTTGTCCAGCGCCCTCTCATACATCTGGTTAGATTCAGCCATGTAAGCGCCGTACTCCGTTTCGGGGAACGGTGGCTCCACCAGGTTGCGGTACATCTGTAAACGATAAGCTACAATTTAAGGATGAGTTTTTATATTTCTGTAACACCTTTATTCTTGTTGGTAAGCTAAGCGCTAGTAACCATATTCAGTGTAAATTTTAGCCCAGAACTTCATACAATTAAAAAATGTACATCCTTTCAAGGTCAAAAAAATACATCTTACACGGTGCACTTCGGAAATACACTTGAAAAACGTTATAACACTACTAGCTTTTGTTCATGGCACCTCCCTCGTTAAAATTCTCTTCTAGAAATAAATAAATCAATCTAAATAAATCAATCTAAATAAATATATGATAATCCAGGACTTCGGCCATCCTTGTGACAGTGTCAAAATACATTCAGCGCCCGACCTCCATCCACATTTATAACATTAGCTATGTCATCCGTCACCTGTGGGTTGATGAGCGCCTTGGTCATGGCAGTGCGCATCAGGTCGCCCATGTTGTTGAACTCCATCAGCATCTGCACGTAACCCTCGCACTCCTGCACGGCTATGCGGTAGCTGTCCGAGTTAGTCTGGCTCCCGCTGCTGGAATAAACTCGGAATGCTTATCATATTAACTAGATCGTCAGCTAGGCGTAATGGGAGAGATGAGATGGATAATAATAGTCTCTTCCGAGCCCATTTCAGCCACGGCGGCCAATCTCGGCGGAGATCAGCCAGGTACGCAGGAGATATTACAGTGCACAAGTGTGTGCGCAATACACAGGTGCACTCGCTATTCCTCCACTCCCATAGTCCGGTGAGACGGCAATCCGACATGACCCGAGAGAGATTACCGCAGGACCAATGGCTTTACGTGCTTTCCGAGGCACGGGGGTATCCAACGCCAACTCCCTGACTCCGAGCTGCGACTGAAGAACTTTTAAGATGGAAAACCCAGTCACAATGTTTTTTGGCCCGAACCGAGATTCAAAACCTGGACCTCAGAGCGTTAATTGTACTTGTAACGCGTTCGTAATACGCCACCGAGGCACTCAGGTCAGTAGGTGTGATGACAGCGTGGGTTAAGGGATAAGGTTTGATTGTTGAGCTGGGGCATTTTGATATTACTAGTTTTTCTGAGATTGATCCCTTAAAGCTAAATTGTAACTCCAACGTAATACCTACTATGCTGATTCTATATTGCAGTGGGATAGATACAGGAAGGTGTGTATAAGGGAGCAGGCATTATTTTGGATAAAAATAAAATTTTGAATGCAGCTTTTTTTTAGAATGCCCAGTTCAATGCTCTCGTACACACACTTTCCATAGCCAGCTAGCCATGGCTAGACTTCATGCGAGGCTAATGCGAGCCCACATAATGTGTGTCAACGTGTTCACAATCAGCGTAATGCTGTTACGCGTTGCCCTGGTAACCTCGGTTGCTCAAGTACGGCTTCGCACTTGATAATGGAACCGTCTACAATCCGATTTAGACGGCTTAATGCAATTAATTGATATCAGTATAACGTGTCATAAATGAACTGGTAGATCACGTGATGATGATCACCATCGTCCATGAAAATATACACAGCAATCGTCGATGCGTTGAATAGCATCATCTCTTTACTTGTACGCTGAAATAAGCTCCAGACATCGAGGCGTATGACGCATCATATCAGACCCAAACGTATCCTCAAACCATGCTTTCAACAGAGAGCGCAAGTATACCCAGCTGTATGCATATAAATAACACTATGCTCTCACCTGTTGATCCTGAAATGTTGCAGCAGTCGCAGTATAAGGCGCGGCATCATCGCCTCCGCCACGCACATCAGGTCAGCCGGCACCGTTCCCGGACGAGGGCATTTGTTGCCGTGATTGCTGCAGAAACTGAAACGAGAATGAATTATAAGTATTATTAATAAGTACAATAATTAAGGTAAGTTCAAGCTTGCATTCGCGAAGATGTAAGATGCAAACCTGTGACTTTTGACAAAGAAACCAGTGACATTAGCGCCGGTCATGGTCGTCAGCCAGAGGACCTTGTGTTTGGTGACCCACGTTTATAAGTTGATCATTACGCAGAATTATAGTGCTGAGAGGGATCGAGAATGTGTCCATTCCACCTATCGCCGTCAGAGACAAACGGTGGAGGAAATAAATAACGCTTTTTACAAATAAAATGTTTTTTTTTCTTATTTACATATATACATATACACTCACGCCTGTTATCCCCGTAGGGGTAGGCGCAACTAGTGCACCCACTTTTCGCCATTATTCCGTCCCATGATGTGATAGGGGGCGAGCCTATCGCCATATCGGGCACAAATTCCAGACTCCGAGCTGATACTGAATAGAAAAACTCAATATCACTTTGCCCGACCCGGGGATCGAACCCGAGACCTCAGCTTTGCAGTTGTACCATAATACAACTACGCCACCGAGGCAGTCTTAGTCAGTTCTTATTTACACTTTACTTAATTCCAATTTATTTAAAATTATTTTCTATTTTTTTGGTACTTTTTCATGTTTTAGTTCTGTTCTACTATTGTCCAACAGAAGTCATTAAAAAATAAACGGAAGCACCATCTTGTGACAAGCAGAATATTTTACTCATAAGAATAGCCAGTTTAGTTATAATTCTACTATGGTCCAACAGATGTCACTAAAAATAAATAGGCTATTATTTATTCATTTTTTAGTTGGATTCTCTATAAAAGCGTGTTTTCAGTTTAAAATAATGAATCGTCATCGGTCCTTGATAAGTATGCCAAATTTCGATTTAATCCGACGTTTTGAAGAGTTCAAAATCGTGTTCAACGTTTCCGATACATACATACATACATACGTATGAAGCTAATGAAAGTGTGTTAAAAAAATACATCCGAATGTCACATATCGCCAAAAAGTGTTATAGTCAGAAAGACGGAAGCAATAGATGTTGAAAAGAACTCATTTGAAAAATAAATGCATGTTTACATTTATGGAGCAGTGTTGGAGACAACATTTTAAAATGTACCTGTCTTTATGATGAAAACTACCATGTTTTACAAGTGTTGTGTTCATTTCCTCGCGGTCCATTTAATTGAATCCTTGGTAACGAAAGGTACAAGTGCGCCGGATACTAGTTTAGATAAACGCCAGTAAGAGTTAGAAGCTGCAGAATCGAATGCATTGAACGCATTCCCTGTTTGTTTACATTATAAAGAGGAAACGTAGTGTTATGACTTAATTAAGTCACGAGTCCGAGAGTGGCCAATGCAATTTGTTATTAAATCATCTTGAATAGATCGTTAACGCATAACCTATATTTTAAATCGTACAAGTACCACTGAACTGTCTATTTTTCGTCAAGCAACAGTGCTCTTATACTGTGGTGCTCGTGCCATGATAATCATGATCAATGGTCAGATATCATAAATCGTCACAATCCCCGCATAAAACGATAACCCTACTAGTATTCGAATAGAAGCAGACGAGCAGACGCCACCGAGCTCATACGCAGTAATCGAGTGTGAGACGATGCTTGCATAATTCAGCCGGCCCGTAGCCGACGAGGTGCGACCTAGACCTCGGAACGGCGGGCAAGGCGACACGCGGACACGGTGCGTGCCAACAAATAGGACCAACGATCGGGGGCACGAGGGTCGAACCACCCCTGACAGCGTGGGTTGTGATGGCGAATCACCACTCTCCTTATTTATTCTTTATCCCTATTCACCCTCCACCCTCTTAACACTACGAACCGAACTATTTCTGACGTATTCGCTGTAGTAAACTGAGATGTACCTATCTAAGGTTATCTGGGTTTCACAAAATTGTCACTGTAAGGTTGTCCACGTTCGGGGCGCATCGGACTATAAAACGAGCAAAACGAGTCCGATCTCAGCACAAAGAAAATATTTGTATGATTCACAAATATTTGTATCCTGGTTTGTGGAAAGGAAACCCTTTCGTATTTCCTCACATTCGACTTATTATAATGAGCGATCGGAACTGTGTTACTTTTGATAGAGTAACGTAATTAACCGACTTCAAAAAGGAGGTTCTGTATTCGATCCGTATGTATGTATGTATGTATGTATGTATATTTGTATGGCCGCGAGGTTCTCAAAAACTATTGATCCGATTTGGATGTGGTTTTCGATATCCGGATGTAGATTTTTCAGGGAAGGTTAAGTATATAATTTATGAATCTGATATAGATCTGATGAAGATCTTCGGAGATACACAATGGAACTCTTCAATAACTAACAGCAGATGACTCGCGAATGCTGCAAAAGTATACCTATGATGTATTGTTTACACCATTCCATAATTAACTAACAAAAAAGCAATAAATAAAAACTTTTTAACAAAAAATAAACCGACTTCAAAACCACTGCAAACCAAAAAAACAATTCAATAATCTATACTAATATTATAAAGCTGAACAGTTTGTTTGTTTGTCTGTTTGAACGCGCTAATCTCAGGAACTACTGAACCGATTTTGAAAATTCTTTCACTAATAGGAAGCTACATAACTCCTGAGTGCTATAGGCTACTTTTTATCCCGGGAAAATATTTTTGTCCCGGAAAAACTTTCACGCGGGCGGAGCCGCGAGCACTACTAGTTCAATTTATATTCGCTTAGTAATGTACGAAAATATTGTTCAATTTAAATTAGGCATCGACTCAAAATATACGTATATACTAAGCGAATATAAAGTTGAATTATTTTTTGGTTTGTAGTGGTTTTGAAGTCGGTTTATTTTTTTTGTCTTTATAAATGGTTTAATGATATTGGCTATTCCTTAAGGTTTTTTTTTTAAATTAACATACAAAATACATGCGCGAATGAATACGTATCCAAAAGTACTCGGCTTGGCCACTGCTAACACTCGCCATCGCCCGCCAGTCCCCATGACCTGGCTTGCACAGTCCGCGAGCCCGTGCCGGAGCGAGTGTTGTACGCGCCCCCAAAATCTCTTTCAATTAGGGATGCTTACTATGAGTATTACAGATGTAAAAAATATTTTCTTTTTCTACCTAAAATATGTAGCTGAGGTGAAAGCGAGTAAGCGTTGATTTATATTTGCATTCATTCATATCGGAGTAGTGGTTTATTACCATAGTGTACCAAAAAGGAGTGAGTCCAGCAAACGAAAAAGATAATAATAACATTATGTAGTGAAAAAAGGTTAGTACTCTTACTAAGACATAAATATTACAAAAACACTAGCAAAATACCTCAATTCTAGAATCTAGAATCTCTGGTATTTATAGAGCATAAATTAATCAAAATCATTTATTTAATGTACATACGACTCACAGACAAAGTTCCAGTCACCTGTACTTCATGTTATGCTTATAATAAAATCAAAAAAACAACTGACTATTAATCTCCCGATAAAAGCCCCGCTTTATATTTCCCCGCGATAAAAAGTATTTCACTCGCCGATAATGTAGCTTTATATTGGTGAAAGAATTTTTCTATGCAATGCAAATTAAATCTTTCCTCTTTATAATATTAGTATAGATGAAAATAGAATTATACAGATAATCACAACAATTTCCTGCCCTATTTCGTACAGTTGATAACCCTAAAAGTTGTCCCCGGAGCGCGGACCTTGACGGCGACCTTGGCGGGGGCGCGATAAGTGACGTCACGCGCTTACGTTACATACAACAGGCATGCACATTGCACACACAAAGCGATAACTTTAGTTCCATGTGGTACCTATTCAAGAAATACTTGAAACGTGGGTTAGATTATGCTCAGATAATATTCCGAACTCGTTTCTGTGTATTTAGGTAAACAACGATACGCCGCGCCGATACATATATATGCCGATTACAGGTATACGCATCTATTATTTAAAATAACATGTTTCAGTGAGAAAAAAACGATTTTTTTATAAACTACAAAAATTTTTGTAAGAGAACTGCAGAAAGTCATAAATTTTTCTTTAAAATTTGGAAATTTATTGCCAAAAACATAATATTTAAAGTATTAAAAAGATTTATTAAAACTTACGCGAGACATATCATATCACTGGTTTACAAATTACAACACGGTTTTACTCACGTATTTCTTGGTCAGAATCGCCGACCAGTTTCGACCTATTAAGTAGGTCATCTTCTTAATTATCAATATTATCTTTTTATTATCACTGCTTTACAACACGATTATACTCACGTATTTCTTGGTCAGAATCGCCGACCAGTTTCGACCTATTAAGAAGATGACCTACTTAATAGGTCGATACTGGTCGGCGATTCTGACCAAGAAATACGTGAGTAAAACCGTGTTGGAAACTAGTGATAATAAAAAGATAATATTTAAATAACAATAACAAACATCTCTAGTATAAAATACAGCTCCACTGTTCTGAAGGATTTTTTCTTATCTCTAATGCTGGGAGGGTTCAGACCTTAGTCCACCACGCTGGACGCCTTAGTCAGCTCTGGTTGGCATCAAATGCTCATCTAAATTCTTATGTGTCATATTACGCTTATGTCGTATAAAATGTGGCCCTGGGTCCTAAATTTTTGGTCCTGGAGAGGCTTGATCCAGTACTATGTCAGGAAAATGAAACTTAGAAAAATCCTTTTCAGATAGTTAATTAAAGTGAAATATTCTCTGTAGAAAGTCGCTATTAAGATAATGCATATGTTGGTTTTATAGTAATTGCAATCTTCTTTATAAAATCAATAAACTGAGAACATCTCCAACATTCACTATTCCACGTTATCTCCGAAAATATCATCGAAACAAAAACTCAATCAAATCTTCATATTCCGCTACAAATAATGCATTCGCATACGAAACACGCCACGATATTCATTTTTGAATATAAAATTAACGGTACGCCATGTCTGACTTTCACGAACACTGCACTACTCAGCAGGCGACTTGACACGGTATATTTTGATATAAACTCTATGACGAGACTGGAAGTCGTTCAGCTGATAATAAGCACCAAGACTACTGTAATAACTATGATAGCAGCGACCAAATAGCCTCCGATTGTGAGATTTATGTATTTGTATTTAGCTTAAAAACTATACTTGAAATTAACGTTTTAAAAAAACTTAGTTATAAATGGAGGGGTCTAAAAATATGTTTTAGATTGATACAAGATCCATATTCTTGGCTCTTTGATATCCATAAACTTTGAGTCAGGTTGAATTTTACACCACCCATACAAAACTGTTGAGTACAACTGTACCCTGAACTAGCGTTTTACTAAACTGGATCAAAGTATAGCTATCTACAAGTACTTTAAATCGGCCTTGTCCTTGAAATAATTACCTACAGCCGCGCGGTACGTAAACATGCGATAGGGTTGCCCGTCTACAGTATTTTAATTTTATCTAGAATATTTCAGTTTCTTTCTGGTTTATTATATACACCACATACACTCACGCCTGTTATCCCCGAAGGGGTAGGCAGAGGCGCAACTAGTGCACCCACTTTTCGCCATTATTCCGTCCCATGATGTGATAGGGGGCGAGCCTATCGACATATCGGGCACAAATTCCAGACTCCGAGCTGATACTGAATAGAAAAACTCAATATCACTTTGCCCGACCCGGGGATCGAACCCGAGACCTCAGCTTTGCAGTCGTACTGTAATACAACTACGCCACCGAGGCAGTCGGTTTATTATATATTTACATTATTTAAAAATAAAATTATTTGTGAATGAAATAAGCAGTGCTCTATTAAAATACATGTTGTGTTTTTTGAGTAGTAGATTTAATTTAAAAAATAACACTACATAAACTTGAGATTGAAAAACATTTGCACCTCGACTGAGACGTAAGAAAAGCTTTATTGTTAATTTTAATAGTATAAAAATTCCGCACTTGGATAAAGTTTAATTAAATACAATTATGGGAAAGAAGGAAAAGAATTCAAATTCATAATTTCCCTTTGTCATACTTAAGTAAGTACTTATTTAATTCAAATATTAACAAAATGCACGCTTACTGCTTACAAAACCATCACACCGTTCGAGTCCGTCACTGCGGCGCACTCGCGACTGTTTGTGTACCAAACTCGAGGCGCGTAGGTATCACTCGCGTTCCGACCGTTTGTATAAAGATATTCTACTGTATGAAATGTATACTGTGACTGGATGGTGGAATACACTTTATAGTAATTTGTCACTGTATGCATAAGCACGATAAAAGTTGTACGTTCATGTTTTTTTTTAATGTAATAGATTTATTTTGCAAAGGTCAAACTATAGGTCACTTCTCACATTTTCAATGGTACCTGCATTGAAAATGTGATTTGCATTGCATACCTGCATATTTGATTGATGTTCTTTTCCGTTTGTGACTTGGTGATAATTTTTGTACATTGTAAAGAACAAGCACAAAATTACTTCTATTATTTATTAGAATGAATAGATCATTTTAGAAATAACAAAGTTCAACCCAGCACATCTTTAAATAGCATAATGATACTAGCAAAGAATCTAGACAAATCCTACACCTAACATAATCTTGAAACATTAGCGATGATAATATAAAAATCCAGCTGTCCACTTCTTAAATTACAATTTCAAAGTTCCGATCCATATTTATAGTCGGCCGGTTTGTTAGACACGAAAATTTCTATTATTCTTCTGGGAACGAATCCAGGACTTTGCCGCCGATTAAACGATCCCAATCTATTTTTCGACCCAACGCGAAAATGGACCAACCAGAACAAAGTATTTTTGACATGCTTACAAATGACTTATTTTGATCGATTTATTATCAGGATCGGATCGAATATAAAAATTGAGATCGGTTATTGAAATCTCTGTCAATCATGAAGAGTAAGCTATATGCTACTAATATTATATTATAAGAATTTGTAAAGGTTTGAATATAAGATAGCTAATCATGTACAAGCAGTTGAATAGATTGGGATAACATTTCGCACAATTTATTATATTCTAGATAATGTGGTTGGGTATACGTTGCTTTTAGAAAAATATTCGTTTTTATTCCAGGAAACACTCTTTAAGTGCGGAACCGCGTCTAAAGCCAATTGGTAACATAAAATATGAGTTGTAAACGAAATCCGAAAAATATTTTGATTTGAGTATTCGCAGTTGATCTAAGAAGTTGGCAGTATGCCTACGTAACGACCGGGCAAGTAATATTACAAGATGGAGAAAAAAAACGGGGAATTTATTTACCCCGCAAAGACACTGAAACATGGATCAACATTCGTTCGAGATTCTGTTATAATAATATGATAGTAAAATCAACACCATAATATCAGTTCGTTTGGTTTTAGGTGACGCAGGAATAATATATGAACACACTTTATATACCTACGATTTATACCTTTACTAGCTGACCCGACAGACGTTGTCCTATCTTTACTATAAGGTTGAATGAAAAACGTTTGTTTGTTAAGGTTGAATTAAAAATGTCAAAAGCGCTAAAGTTATATTAGAAAATCATCACTAAATTTAATATGGTGGTTAAGTACTCTTGGAATTTATTTTTTTTTGCGCAATTTTCATCATCAGCCGTTCACGCGTGATGCCGTGACCAAGGAAAATAGGGATTCGTTTATATATATATATATAGATAGATCATTAAATATTATAAGACAAAACCCTCCGCCGCCTCTGTCTATCAGTCGGAAATCGATAAACTCTAAAATTACTGAACGAATTTCGATGAATTTGGTATAGAGATTGTTTGAGATACTGGAAAGACATAGGCCATTTTCATCGTGGAAAAACTCTTTCACACGGACGAAAGAGCTTTTCCATTATTTTTTAGACAAAGCTAGTTATAAATATTGATAACTAAACACATGTAAACTGCAAGTCACGAATATAAGACTGCGTTATTTTATACATTTATTTTTCAAGAGATATGCCTTATGCCAGCCACACACCATAACGATTTATCGTAGCGATTCGAGTTTGCAGTTATATCGGGCGGCCCTATACTCTCCACACGTCAACGACATCTGCGTAGATCGTCAGTTCTTCACAGAAGCTCGCACGTGAAACTCGCGAAACATGTTATTGTTTGTCAAACGAAATCAAGAACGATTTGTTGAATAGGAAATGCAACTGCCGCCCGCCGATCAACTGTGCAAACTAAAAAATCTGCAACGATACAATATCATTATATATACGTTCGATAAAACTGCGCAAACGGACTGCACAGATAAATCGCTACGATAAATCGTTGCCGTGTGTGGCTGCCATAAGATGCAATTTAAGAATAATTTTTAAAATTAGTTTTTAACATAAATAAGTGTTTTTAATTTTCCATGCAGTAAAATAGGAAGTTTATGTATATTTATTCACATAAAGCTTAGAATAGAATAACTGTTCATAAACCAGATTAATGGACAAATTTGTCACAACTCACAACACGACTCATCTATACAAATAAATAAAATTGGAGTGTCTGTTTGTAATATTTAAATAACCGTTTTTTACTACCTGTATATGAATATATATACGGTGCATACACCAAAATAACATTTTCTACAATTTTTGTCTGTCTGTCTGTCCGTCTGTCTGTTTGTTTGTTCCGGCTAATCTCTGAAATGGGTGGACCGATTTTGACGGGACTTTTATTGGCAGGTAGCTGATGTAATAAGGAGCAACTTGGGCTACGTTTTATCC
Source organism: Lapara coniferarum (assembly GCA_949316025.1). Lineage (NCBI taxonomy): Eukaryota > Metazoa > Arthropoda > Insecta > Lepidoptera > Sphingidae > Lapara > Lapara coniferarum. The sequence goes on from OX438921.1 coordinate 22,234,504, forward strand.
CGGGAAAATATAAAGCGGGACTTTTATCCCGGAAACACTTTTTAACGCGGTCGGAGCCGCGGGCAACAGCTAATCTATACTAATACTAGTAGCGCTCGCGGCTCCGCCCGCGTGAAAAAGTTTTTCCGGGACAAAAATATTTTCCCGGGATAAAAAGTTGTAGGCTACTTTTTATCCCGGGAAAATATGTTTAATCCCGGAAAAACTTATTCACGCAGGCGAAGCCGCGAGCAGAAGTCTAGTTTAGTGTATAAAAATACCTAACTCAGAGCAAAACGCTGCGTCAAAGAGGATCAATTTCTTCCGACTAGTTAATGCCTAGTTCTGTATAATTTTAAATTTTATACTCGATAGAACAAAGCCTTATTACTTCTCTAGAAAGATAAAACAATTTTTACGTGAAAAGTCTACAGCATTTATTACAAACTAGATTCCTTGTAAAATAGTTATTCAACATAATCACTACACGTAAAAAATAACACAGCTGTGGTTGGTTTAACTATTATATTAAATGATTTTAAAAAATTGTAAGCTTTTAGAATGTAAATTACTTTGATTGTAAATTAATAAATTTAAAATTCCACGCGGCGAAGGTACCGGTAGCTCAAACAAAATAAAACCAATTGCTCTCTCCATAAGTCCATACACGTTGATTGTCCATACAAGTCGATATTATAATATCGTTTTACCATAAATAATTTCAAACGACATTATGGCGTCATCGTTTGGCTCGGGTATCTGCGGAGGCGTTTGACGGCGCCCATGATGTCACGGGACTTGCGTCTTAATCAATATAAATATAATTAACAAATATTCGTTTTGATAGTAAACGAAGATTCATTTTTTTAACAGAAAGTAGATTACTACTCTTAGTACCTAATCGCGCAGTCCCACTGCTGAGCACGGGCGTCCTCTACTACTGAGAGGGTTTAGGCCTTAGTCCACCATTTTGGCCTAGTTCAGGTTACAGACTTGGCAGAATTACAGTGTATATCATACAATATCGGTTACACATTATGCATTGAGCTATAAAAACAGTGTATATCATACGATATTAGCTTAGGAGAAGATAATCGACAACCTATGTAAACTGCCGCTTGATCCGTCATAGGACCGTATTAATAATCCAATCTCACCTTCGAGTAAAATCTTAAGTAGCCATTTTGTGTATTGAATTGTTTAATAAACCAAGCTTAAGCTCTTATTCAAGAGCTTGTTCTCAGCTGAGTAAGCGTTGTTACACAAACAAAACTTGTCAAAATGAAACTTAAAATGTACATTTACATAATATTGTAACATAAAATGTCATTTGAGCTAATGTTAATATGGGTTTATTAAATAGGGACTATCTTAAGATAGTGACCTTAATTTGAGAGTATCTTAACTAATATCGCACTTCAGAGCGAAATTGAGTTGCATGAGGCATCTATTAATACGCCGCCCTGTGGATTGGGAGCATTTGGAGAATTCCACCACGGTATCCCCTGCCCGTCGTTAAAGGCGACTAATAGGGGCCACCGGGGGTCGCGGGTGGGCGGAGAGGGCCGTCCACCTATTAGTCTAGCCAACTTTTGTGACCCCCGTGATGGACGGCAGCGTGGCGGTTAGGCCTCACGCAAACAACAGGAGACGAACCGCAATAGCGGTATGCGCAGGGTCGGTTGCGGACAACTTAGACGTGAGTCGGAGGAAGTCCGCAGCCGTCCCTAATGCCCCGAAGATGGCCACCACGGAGTTTTGGTTGGTATGCCGTGCGGTGTACATAGGTTAGGGACTCGGCCCGGCGGTCGCCCGACGTTTTCCATCTCTCCGGGCGGCTCAACGTCGGGTCGTAAGGTACGGTGAACCCAACATAACCGCTCAGTCGTTCCCCTAGAACACTGGGCGGTAGTAATAATTCACTTTGTCCGCGTAAAAAAAAAAGAAAATCTATTAATACGGCCCATAGAATCGAGAGGCCATGACTGAATTCTCAATCGAATTCTTTCAGAGCACTTCTGTCGAATTATTTAATCGTTAAAATAAATAAATATATGGCGGTAATAAAGTCCCGGGCTTATACAAAGTTCGGCCCTAACATAATTTCTTGCTAGAGAGGAGGTCGTAAAAAGATCTGACTTCACTGCCGCCCCCTCAAAGTCGGGCTTAAATGACTTAATATCCAGTTAGAGTTATTTTTAAGAAATTGTGATGATATAATACAGAAATATTTTTATAGAATGCAAGAAATTGCACTATGCTTGTTACAAAAAAAAGTCCCAGTTTGTGTCCGGAAGTTGGCGCTGCTAACTACGAAACAGTTATGTCACCATGTGCAGTTAGCCACTTACAATAATTATTATTATTTAACTTCAAATACTTGTAATGTTTATGGTTCTAAATAAATTTGACCTTGCGCATTGGATGTTGGCTTACTTCTTATTATTTATCTTGGCTATTTAATTTTTCACACGAGTATACAACTCACATTGCAGTCCCTCACAAGAGATCTATATTAATCGAATATAAAGCCGATTACTCACCCGTCCTCCTTCATGACCGACTTGTCGCCGCAGTCGCATGCGCCGCCCGCCTGCGACAGGAACATGTTGAAGTCGTGCGTCGAGTGGTCGCCGCGGTGGAAGCACTCGCGGCAGATGGACATGCACGGCGATATGCCGCACGTGCGACATCTGTACGCGACCACACGCGGTATCCACACTAGGCCGCATTTGTCGTGCTTGTCGTAGCTGCGCACTGTGGACAAAAATTAAAGAAATTCAACGCCGTGTAAGGGGATCTGTGCGTAACCTTATACGATATTTTGTTCTAAATGTACCTATGGAGAATATTTTGTACACCCGCACACACAATTACTCCACACGCCTACCTACAGCAAACACGAAAAAAAAATATTTTCTCAGTTTTACACAATATCGACCAAAGGAAACAACGCCGTAAATTAATTTTAATTTTGGAACAATTCATAATCACGTATGCCTGCATGAGACATGCTTCGACTGTTTTACGATGCCCTGGTACTTCTTGTTGTTTCAAGTTCTCTTTGTTAATTATCTTAGTAATGAGTCGTGGTACATGCATGATAATGATAAATATTCGTTTTCTTTATCAGACGAGCAAACAGCTCGCAAGATGATAAACCAAATATCTGCCCATGCAGAAAAATAAACACTAGAAAAACTTAGAATTACAAATTTCTGTAAGGCAATATTCAACATCCCGAGATAAGATATTTTTTACTGCCTTATACGCAAACGAGCAAGCGTATGGACTGTAGCAACGCCGGCATGAATAAATAAAAAAAAAATATTCATCACGTAGGCGAACATAGTTGCACTTATGATAAGTCAAGATACATTCAATTACTAATCATAATTATTATAAAAAATCACTTATATAACTACTGTCATTTTCATAGGGAGCAAAAGCAATGAAAAATAAATCAAGAAGCCAAGCTCGGGCTGGAAGGAAAGACATGTAAAAAAAACTATGAATTAATTTTAATAAAAATAATGGGAGGAACGCGTCGCGATCCTCACCGGTGAGGACACTACAGGCCCTAGCCTAGCTAACCTACCAGCCTTTCACTAGCTACCTAAGCGATGACTACCCGAAGAAGAAAGGCAGAAAGAAACACCGGGCTTACATTTTTGTCATCAATTGTCCATTTCATCTTCATATTTTTTTTTTCCTACTCTTTTGCATACAAATTCAGATGAGTTATATAAGCTAATGCACAGACATCACCGTTGTATATGGACAAAATACAATAGAATGAATTTTACAAACACAACACTTAGGGTGGTTAAAGTTAACTTTAGCAGTGACAATAACAATGACTACTGAAATTGACAATTCCTCTGTTGCACCATTGGCGTGATTGTTAAAATTAAACAAGTGACCAGTGAAATGATGCTATATTATTACCCAAAAAACTTGCACGGGTAATATTTTAACAATGGCAATGATTTAATATAACTATCAAATCTTGATGAAATATCGATTCATTATTCAAATTTCTATTATTACGTAGGTACCTAGTATTTACATCCTCTTTGTTTCTATGATATAATTTCAGCGGATTTTTTGCTCTGCCAAACTATTTGGGTAAAGCCACTATCAGAATCGCTATCATCGCTAGAGCTTGCTTTTCACAATATTTCGCGTACTAGACATTTTACGTATGTATTTAACAGAGTATTTGTATTAAAATAGGGCATAGGATGTTATTATTGCAAATCGTTTGATGAATGACAATTAGCTATACAGAGTATACACACAGATTACGAAAACTAATCGTAACTTTAACACTAACCGCCCGAAATTGAGCGGTTAATGTTACTGCTATTCTTGAAAATTGCTTAACCGAAGATTTGACAGTTGCTTATACCTTTCTTATTGTTAAAGTTATTTTCTACAACCCACCCTTAGTCAAGCCGTTGCCTATCGAGAGATGAGATGTTTAGTGTCTTAATGCCCAGTCCGATCTTTAAGCAACCCAAGTAATTTAAAGATTAGGCCAAAGGACCAGTATATTGACTTTACTGTCAATGAAAACTGTCCGTTAATCAAGCTAAGCTTGATCTTATAGCACCTAGATGGCAGCTTTAACAATGCATTATACACATTAGATTACCAGAAATTGATTACATACAAGTATATTATTGACTATAAACAAACTATCGTTTCAATATATTACAGTTAAAATTTAAGCTGGTGATTAGGATTTCATGTGCGGCAACGAGCCATCGTTACATTAAAAACACATTAAACCATCCGCCGGTTAATAGCATAGATAAAGTTGACTTAACTACATGGTATCGCCTACAGATTACTTGTTTTTGAACTTTTGAGTCTGCAGAATGCTTAAATAATACGGCATGGGAAATTTTCTACCGCCACGCAGCAGTGTGCATGCACTGTTGTGTTTCGGTTTGGTGGACATTGTAGCCAGTGTAACTACTGGACATAATGACACTTAACATGTTGTATCTTGGGATGACGAGCGCAATGAAATGCCGTTCGATTTTGTTTTGCATCCCTTTTAGATGATGAAAATTTGGCATAATGCCAGCAAGGTTTATTTCTAATTATGAAGTTTAATAAGCGTTTGACAAGCATCTTTGTACTTATATTTGTATGTTTTGATGAATTGTGGAAATATCTAAATATGCAACGACTGCTCAATTACAAAGCTATAGTTGGCAACGCACTGCGCTCGTTACCCCAATCCAAACGAAATTTATTCGCATTGCAGAATTACATATAGCCGATTAGTCCATATAATAATTAGTTTTACTAAATAATGACCTCAGTCTTAGTCTCAAATCAATAGGAGTTTGACTGATACGTATTATGATTTTAATAAAAAAGAATGACACAATTTGCCCTTAAAACTTACTTACCAGCATTTCATAGACATAAATGTATCAACTAGATAAAAAGTAGAGCGGGCTTATTTATATAATTCATTTCATTTGATCATTATTGTCTATATTCACAGTTGAAAACGGCACAGTGTAAGCAAGATTACTTATTTATCGCTTACAGTTCACCATCAACGCTCATGTATTTTGGCATTAGCTCAAAACATCCGAGAGGCATGCCGCGTGCTACATTCTAATGTCCATGGGTTGTACCGGTGACATCATGGATTATGGAAGAATCTTAGCAAAATGGGTTTTCAGAGCATATGATGCTGTTTGAATTGCGTTGTACATTGCAAATGAACCATTTTCGTATTCCTTTTTAAATACACTAACAGTCCCAAAACAAGCCTTATTGTTCAGAAATTACGGGTGAGTTTCCGTCACACAACAGTCAAACTCTAAGTAGATATTTCCGATTGAAAAAATATTTCTTCACTAAAAGCTTGTTTAATGATGGATTCGTGACACATATGGAAAATTACAATCAATCATACGACACTTACGGAAACAAAAAGCCATTACAAGACAAAAGCTTTAATTGTGAATTCGGGGGAATTCCAAAAAATTGTTCGACGCAAGAAATCCAATAATGACGAGGCGAGGCAGATATGAGGGCTCACCGTGTCCGGGCGAACAAAGCTTCAATGTGAGATGGCAAGTCATCGTATTTAATTATGATACGGAGGTCCGAGTGCGGTGTGTTGGTCCAATGCGAAGGATCGTCACACACTATTGATTTTAAACAGACTGTTTGGTCGTGCGTTTTTGGTATTTTGTTTTTTTATTGTTATCTTATAAATACGAATAAACGCTAACTGCCTTGCCACAACCCAGACCTTAATTTTATCAAACAGAAAGACAATGTAGTTCAATTACGTGTACTAAGTAAACAATAATGCTACTAATATCCGTTTGTAATAATTGTCTGTTGCCACAACCCAGACCTCAATTTTATCAAACAGAAAGACAATGTAGTTCAATTACGTGTACTAAGTAAACAATAATGCTACTCATATCCGTTTGTAATAATTGTTTGTTGACGATCATAACAGATTACCAACCAGTCGTCTGGTTGTTAGTCGACTTTTTTCTCATAATTAAGTAATGTAAGCCCATTTATGTATAAAGCTTTGAACGACGACAACTTGTCGCTTACTATGTTGTGTAGAAAGCATGCATCAGTGCTTTTGTAAGTTTAAAGATAAAATTCCCATTAAAGGCAACTTATCAGAGACACCGATGAGCTTTTATCATAACATGACAGAAAATATGGCAAAGCAATTACTTTTTAATGTAGGGTTGCCAACTATATAAAAATACCAGCCCTGTATCAAATACTGTCCCACTGCTGGGCACGGACCTCCTCTACTTCTTAGAGGGTTTAGGCCCTAGTCCGCTACGCTGGCCTAGTGCGGATTGGTAGAATTCACATATCTTCCAAATTCTTATAAAGAGCTTCTTAGGTATGCAGGTTTTCTCACGATGTTTTCCTTCACCGTTAAAGCGAACGATAGTTGATAAACAATACACACGTAACTTTGAAAAGTCAAAGGTGTGTGCCTTGGGTTTAGAACCTCCGGACAATGTCTCGGCAGACCGTTCAATTCCTAACTAGGCCATAATCCACTTTCCAACTATAACGTCAATAAAAATATTTATGATGCTGTTTTCCGCTCCGTGCAAAATATGTAAAATACTGTAATCTAATCATTTTTAATTGGTTAGTATGAGATATTAAAGATCATTTGATTTATACATTGCAGGAACTTTCACAAATAGTAAAGTGCCACAATCATTTGAAATACATGTAGCTATTATAATGTTGACAGATTATTTAAAGTAAAATAAACAAATACATACAATTGTAAGAACTTTGGAATCACAAAACTAATACTGATGCGCTTGATAGTCCGTACTAACTGCAACATCAAAACGGATAATAAGCACAACAATAAAATAGGGTAGTTGACTACTTTTTTTTAAATACATTTATCAAACTGTTATGTCTTCTAAAATCTAGAGGAAAAATATTTTTTAAAATACAAACAATAATGAATGAGTTATAAAGCTTTGAAGTTTGGTGGAAGGGGCATCTTTCAGATAACGGAAACAGCAGAATGTGACGTCACTGAGTGTCGCCAGCCATAACGCTGCGTGCGTGCGAAACAAATGACGCGATATCCCCACTACGTCCCCACTTTCGCTCGCAACAATATTTCAAATATGAATAATAATTCTGATTTTACAGAAGAATTTGCTTTTCGTATTATTTTCTGTTACATATAAAATAATGTACCAAATCAAACATAGGAAACTACCCTTTTGAGTAGTCTCATATTACTATTATTTAAAACTTTCGTACGTTAAGCCTTCTTTTAAAGCGCTTATATTTTATTTTAGCAAGAATAATTATAACACGACAAAAAATTGAAACAGGGCTGTTACGTAGCAGTTGATGAACATCAAATCGTATACAACATACGTGATTACTCATGACATCTTATGTGAAGTAGGTATAAACATTGACATTGTCGACTCAAATATTTCTCACAATAGTGCACACGCCTTTTAAAACGAGATAACACGCGTTATCGTACAACATCCTGCCTCTGGTCTTGGGCTGTTATAATAATTAGATATGTTACTTTCACTATAATATTATCAATAGCTGCAAATAATCTGAACTGTTTTACCGTGTATTCAATTTTGAACAAACAAACACGAATCGAACAGCGTGAACCCGCGACGCGTCGATAAATCTTCAGAATATTTTGAAAATCAAATCAATGTTTATCGAATTGAATACAAAGGTGACAGGCCGTCGGTCTTGTTTCTCGTGAAACTGAACGGGTCAATGAACCCAACGGAAAGCTCATGTCGTATTTTCGCAGCACGGAATTGGCCATTACTCAAAACACATTTGCCAGGTACATGTGTTTGCACTGTCTCGAACATTCCAATGTAATACGCATCAGTATAAAGATTTAATACGATACATAAGATTAGACTTCATGTTTGCGTGCTGCTCATCGCCTGGCAACGTGCGGTGTTAAATAAAAATATATTTTCAGATTGAGTCGCTTATTAAAGCCTGATAAATACGGGCTTTAAATGATTAACATTATTATTATTATCAAGGCATATAATTATATTTAGAAGGCTTAAACCAGGCGCCACGGTCCAAACTTGGTACAAGTGTCGCGTGGCGCCAAAAAACAAAGAACTCTTGTGAATGCTGTAGCGACGTAATACGCAATGTTTACTCGAATGCGGTAAACGGCACTGCGGCTGCGAGAAGGGAAAATTATCACCGAATATGTTACACATTATTCAAAATATTTTATTGAGTAAGTCTTTCTGGGTAATGTTTATGTGAGAAACAATAATCTCGGTGTGGAGTATATGCACAAGATGGGAATTGGCGTAAAGTCTCCATCCAAGCATGGAGGTTTTTTTATACGGGTATGGCAAAGTGACCCCACTGCATCTGATAGTAGCGGTGAGGATCCAGATAGAGCGTCGAATGACGAGCGATGATTATCCCTCGTCAGTCGATACAATTATGCCGGCCTGTTTGAACCGGTTGGCTTCTTGGTTGGAACAATGCCAGACAAAAAACTATAGGCTATAAGTCTCACTAACTCTCATAATACAAGTCCTATGACACAATTCGGGAGCCGTGACACCTGTGACCCCGCCAGACTCCAAACCCAGTACAAATATTTGCAAACACACAAACATTTTTCTCGTTTCACAGCCGGTTGTCAAACGTAGTGTTACGCGGTCTTACGATACTACATCAAAAATCCTAAAAGTAAATTAAAACACATTGAAAGCAATACAATAATAATGACGTCCGTCAGAATCAATTGAAATCATAAAACTATGCTCATCTGGCAATTGACCAGAAAAGAGCACTCCAATAATATAATACCGTCGAAAGAGAAACTTAATTCTATATCGTATCAAGACGTTTAGAATTTTCAATCGAAATTGAAACTTGTTTTGTTGGCTTGCAATTTGTAACAAAAATAACTAAAGAAATTCTTAACTTAAAATCGTATGGTACCAATTTTGTTTTTCGGTGTAAGTAACGTGTATAGGTGATTTAAAATTTCGTATCCGTTCAGGATTTTTGTTATTGATAGTACATCAGTTTAGTTTCAGATAAATTATACTCGTATCTAGCATAGCCATCAGAGGCATGGCAGCTGTCCGCATTAAATTTAATTGCATACAAAATATTATGAAAGCGTGAATATCCTGCAACGAGAGATCAATTATACCGACATATGAGCTGTTACGTCACACCGGTCGATGTGCGATGCTTCGGTGTGCAATAACGCGACGCATCAATAATTACACAGTGGCGTGCGCGTGCGCAGCCGAACGGACGGCCGTTTGTCGTGTCGCAGACAAACTAGACACTGTTTAGTGTTTTCATGAATTTATATAGTCTCGTACACAAGTGATAGTGTCTTTTTGTACTAAAACTGTAAATATTTTAAGTACCCTTGCCAAAAAATATTGTACATGATGACCTTAGGTCTTTGGATCAATAATATTTGAGGAAAAATGATTACCATGATTTCATATGCCAACTTATCACCAATATCATGATAGATGGATGATATTTTTTTTTATTATCCGCCAGAGATATTTACAAATTTAATTACTATATTAAATAATGAGCCATACTTAACGCACTGTTGTGTATGTCTTTATCTGATAATGCACGTTAAATGTTCTGTTAACATATAAAATACAGTATACCCATTAACATCTTTTGATAATTATAATAATTGCGAAAAAAAGCTTTTATAAGCAATGGTGGGAAATGTAAAACAATATGGTCACCAAAATTTGAATTACATAGCAGTTTTTAAACCTCATATTTTATTAATATAATATTCAATAATAAACAAACGCACTTAAATATGGATGTGACAATGCACGTGTTTGAATCAACCAGACGAATCACGTGGACCGTAGGTATTAATCCGATACTCGTCCACAAACGACCGGTTTCAATAAAATTGTAATTGCTTTACGGATTAATAGTAAACCAATTACTAGTTTACTCTTAATAATGAATAATTTATTCATGTCAAAAAAAACTTTAATTTAATTTTCACCGTCAATCCCAAGCTAGCAGTTGGGATCCTTCAAAACCAACGCAAAGACATTTCGCACAACACCCGCATGTCGCACCATATCTGCAGCACATCAACGCTGGCTGCACACGGCTGACGGCCGTGGTTATTGCCCCGGCCGTGACGCTGGACTGGGCTTTGGGCAAATAAGTTGACATTTCCGCGCGACAAGCGCCGTGCTGACATGACGGACCAATAAACCCGTCAGTGACACCGTCATGCAAGGGAACTAATGTGTACTGGCATTTATTATCGGACTAGGTTTTTTTTATAAGACACGGCAATGTGACCTCTTTGCACCTGATGATATGCGGAGTGGGGTCCAGATAGTGTCGAGTGACGAGAGGTGATTATCCTTCGTCAGTATGCCGGTTGATCCCGGAATTCTACACACAGTGGGTTAATAAAATAAAAAAACTGACTACCAGCACCTAGATAGGTTGCTCATAGCTTCGCGTGTCAGACGTTACTTAGAATATATCTAAAAGGTCTAACTATGTACTTTTACTAGATAAAAGTAACCTGCACGTTAATCCGGGACATAGTCTATCTACCTATGTTTTTTGTTACAGTTGTTATATTTTAAGAAATAAATGACGAGATGATCTCTTCCCAAACAGTGAAGATGCCAACAACTTTGAACTACGTTGCACTAGTCTCCTGTACTGAGTTCAGTAGGTACCTTAACACATTGCATTTAAAAATATCGTTCAGAAATTATATTGACTTGATGTCTCTCAAACAGAAACGTAAAAGTGCTTACATATTGCTTCGCAGCCGACAAGACGATAATTCTTACCTACAAATACATGAAACATGTACATAAATAAATAAAAAATCATGGTGTGAAAAAATATGTTTTTATAAAAGATAAATACTAGTTTACGACAAAAACAACCAAATATATAGTTCATTATATAATTTAAAAATATTAATAAAATTGTCCATTTGTTAGACAGCTAGTACAAATACACGAAATTCGTTTCTATGATATGTACCTACCTATTTTAAACAATATTCGAATTATTTATAACATATCCTGTTCTTTATCAGCTGAACATCAGAAAATAACCAAATTTATACTCCGACGGAACATAACTTACGATAAAAATAAATCCGGCAGTACCTACATAGAAAATAGGAATTATGATAAAAACGTAGACAGACTCGGATCTCACGTTTCCACTAATCCAGAAACTAGAGCTCACGTCTAAGTGGTTTATTGAACTCTATGATAATTCTGAGCCATAACACAATTTGAAATACGTGCTGAATCTTTATTAGAAGCGATTCTTCTGTAGTAATAGAAGTTTGTCTTCTTTTGGGTCTTTACGATATAATATTATAGTTATTGTAGTAATCATCTAATATAACTCCAATACGGACCTTACATTTCAGCGGAAGGATAAACTGCAATAATCTGGGACTGCCGTTTAAAGCTCTTTGTGTCATGTGTGTTTAAAAAAATTTGATACCGATTTAAATGCGGATTTCCTTATTAGAAAGATAAAATCAACTTTCAGTTATGTTTTAAGAAACATTGTTTAGCCGTATAAATGGCCGCATTAACCTTGATCCACCAAAGCAACCAGGTTAGTTTGCAGTTTCGTCTTCTTAACAAATTACAATCGATTTTTTTATCGATGGCTCGACAAAGCGACTTCCCGCACCTGACTGTAAGTAAGGTGAAGCCCAAAATAAATAGATATGTTTTATTGTCAAAAAATATGTACATTCAATATTCATTAGCGATTGAAATGGCAATTATTATCTTCAGGAAAATATAGTTTCAATATAGCTTTTAATCGTGGCTTCGGCCGCGTGAATGCTTTCCCGGGTAAATTAAGTCCATGTCGTCTCGAACTACCTCCATACCGAATTTCATCGGAATCAGTTCGTTAGTTTTTAAGTTTATCGCATTCATACATATGCGGTGGGGGCACTTTATTTTATAATATGTCAAGATATCTCGGGTATACATACACTGAGCGAGTCTCGTCGCGCACACTATCGCCTGTTTTAATCATTTTATTGACAGCGTAAATAAACATTTTAAGTGACGCACCGTTTACAAGGTACAAAGACAATGATTTTAGACACACGGATTTCTCTTAAAACTATATTGCACATTTATAAAAAAATACTGTTTAGTCTGCGCGAGTGATTAGGAATCTCGATGTTTTTGATAAGATACTTCTCGAATTTGCATAAGTACTGTGTCAATATTCCCAAAAGGTTCATTGACATTGGCACACGGATAGTTCACAGAAATGTTCAAACAATACTGCGAGGAAAATAATATCTAAAAACCGTGACATTGTTATAAAAACAGACTGTCCGAACTTCTAGTTTTATTGAACTGTTGGTACATTTGCATCGCCTACTTTTACGTGAGACAAGATATGGTATGATGAAGGCTATGTAATAAGTGAAAAGAACGTATGAACGGTGAAGATCTAAAGATGGGCTGTGTGTGAAATGCCAAGAGTCCATTCAAGGATTGTCACGTTAATATCGTATACCGTGACAGGGGTGGCTGACCTATCTTCATAATGGGCAAAATTCTTTGAACATGTCTGTTAAATGGAAAATAGTACAGTTTTAGCGCCACAAAGAATTAAGTTCCAATATGTTTCACACAGGAACCCTATAATACTTAGTACCTGTAGACAATACACATACACCTTGTAAGAACAGACGAGCCAATGAAGCCTCCACACTATCAGAGACTAAATTACATACACAATGTAGCCATAAGACAGTGCGGCTGCATTTCAAAAAAATACCACCAGTACGTCCCATTATGAACAAAACATTTTATTTATGTATAATATGCTAAGTAAGCGGCACCTGCGGATTAATGTAGTACGACGTTAACCAGTTCATGTGCCAATATATGGAGGGCACTGTGCATCGATGGAACTAAATAATTCATGGCAATTATAACACTATCGAGCGACATGTTTAGGGCGGGTCGGACGGACTTTTTTGTACGTGTTTAATGATGAGACTAGTCGACCGCCCAGGGACAACCCTATCGCGTTTCTCTAAAAAATAACACAGGTACGCCACTGTACTTGTCGTCCGGAGACACTGAATGCAAAATTTTATCATATTCAGTAATTTTAAGACTACTATTGCTTGGTCCAAAAAATAAATCATGCATCAAATCTACGAATTTAATAAATATTTGTATTAAATACTAGTTCTTTCGCAAAGATTATCTTATAATAGAAACAATTATGTCAATTAAATAAAAATATTAAAACTTGTGCTTCTAAATATTACACAGGACGCAAGCGTAAGTGGAGAGCACAGCCCGAGACGTCACAGTATGTATACATTTTATACACACCTGTAGTACAGACAACTTGACCACATTGTCATCCGTGGTGACAAGACCATTCATCGCGGTCGGGGTCAGATTATCACAAAAATGCCACGGATAGATATGTAGAGGAAAAAATGCTATCAATTGTATCGTATTACCACAAAATTCCAGAAGGGACACCATCTACCCATATAAGTTAGTTGAGCAAGTTTATTGCCACGCTTTTATTAGCTTCAGACGTATGTATGTATGTCTGTATGACATATAACTTACACTTTGAACATGATTTTGACCCACTTCAAAACGTCGGATTAAATTGAAATTAGGTATACTTATCAAGGACCGATGGCAATACAATATTTTAAACTAAAAACACGTTTTTATAGAAATCCAACTAAATAAATAATACTTAAGTTTTTCTTGTACTTCAATAGATGGCTTCACCATAGAAATAGATCGCGCTATGGTTTACAAGCAAGCGAAACTATATTTATAGCTATTGACACCATGCACGCCACACTTCTTTTTACAATAAAATATATGTTTTTCTTATTGACACTATACTCAATTCAAGTTTATTAAAAAACTAGTAATGCTCGCGGCTCCGCCCTCGTGAAAAAGTTTTTCCGGGACAAAAATATTTTCCCGGGATAAAAAGTAGCCTATAGCACTCAGGAGTTATGTAGCTTCCTATTAGTGAAAGAATTTTCAAAATCGGTTCAGTAATAGTTCCTGAGATTAGCGTGTTCAAACAAACAAACAAACTCTTCAGCTTTATAATATTAGTATAGATATTTTCTATTTTTAACCGACTTCAGAAAAGGAGGTTCTTAGTTGGATTTTCTGTAAAGCGTGTTTATTAGTTTTTATAATTTTGAAAACTGCAAGGTTATAATAAACAAGTCGGTCTTCAGAGGTCGCTAGAAGTAGCAACACAGTTCTTCTTCTTTGTCGGTATCACTCTTAACAGAGTGGTCGTGGTCATCACTTCAGGTGTTGGTGGCAAGCTTCACAACACGCCGCCACTCTTCTCTGATGGTCGCCTTCCTCGTGCATCCATATAGTGATGATGAGCCATTCACTGCCGCTTTTATCTGGTCAGTCCACCTCATTGGCGCTCTTCCTCGTGGTCTGGTACCTTCAACCTTTCCCTACACAGTAAACACCTAAAAAATTATTATAATGTAGTACATGAAATCACAGTGGTCTCGTCACTGAGACATGAGAATACGTCGGCTTATTAAAAAGAGTTAAAAATGGCAACTTATACATGAATTATTAATTATTGGGTAACGCAAGTTCACACCTGTTGTTGCTCTTATGATTAATAATAGTAGTGCTCACGGCTCCGCCCGCGTGAAAAAATTTTTCCGGGATAAAAATATTTTCCCGGGATAAAAAGTAGCCTACAGCAGTCAGGAGCTATGTAGCTTCCTATTAGTGATAAAATTTTCAAAATAGGTTCTGTAGTTCCTGAGATTAGCGCGTTCAAACAAACAAACAAACAAACTCTTCAGCTTTAAAATATTAGTATAGATTAGAAAATAATAAATGTACATTTTAGATCCTGAATAAATAAATTCGTAATATTTGTACAGAACGTAAATTTCCTATATGCATTATTTGAACCTTAAAGTCCTCATCTCTAATAAAACCTTAATAAATTTTGTTCAAGTTAATTTTGTTTAAACACTAAAAAAATAACGATGCTGCGCCCATCAAAAGCATCTCATAATGCCTTTAATGTCTCGTCATTCGTGGCCGCTACCCACTGCGTCGCGTCGAGCGCTGGCCGGACAAGACCATTTTTTACTCTTGCCCATGATGTTGTCAATGTTTTGCTCGAATGTGCCCATCGTTATCATTATTCGACTCGCCTTTGTTACATTGTATTCGAGGTGGACATGGATGTGAGGGAAAACTAAGGGCAAATTAATTATAACTAGATAATGAAGCAATTATGAGTACGTAATTTAGTTATGGACGTACCTTATTATGTGCATCTCTCTCTAATTATGACCATGGAATTATTATGTACGGTGACAATCATAACGTCATTACAACTATTGTTTAACACCTTCAAATTAGGTGCAAAGAACAATTATATTGTGGAATAAGAGAAATTTTTTATGCCTGACGTTACTCCACCCTTGTGCCAATAATATTATTATACTTCTCATGGTATGTGCATAGCTTTAGTAGATTTTCGTGTAAGTCAATAAATTCTTTTGTTATACTTGATTAACTAAACAATCCATGCTTCATCGTATTTCCGGGGGAGCTGCGATGTAATTCCACATGTCCGTGTACAAACATGTTTTCAATCCTACGAAAAAATATATTTTCAAACGACTTGCGTAAACACATGCCGTGTTTTCATTCGTATATTGGATATTTGACATGTAAAATACAAGGTTAATCACCCATTATGGATAGACAAACATATTGCAATGCACAAGTCACGCGATAGTCTTAACTACTGTGTACACTCTACAGCGCCATCGTCTCAACCGAGCTGATACCACCGGCTCACAAAATTATTATTACGTATTAAAAATAAGGTAAGAAATTACGTCGCTTTTTTATTCATTCTAAAATATGACACGAAACATTGAATGTACAGTCAGCCACATAAGTAGCTGAACAGATTCAAAATTTCAAATCGCCTCTACACGTTATGTTCAATTAAAACATTTTATTCTTTTTGTGTGAAGTAAAGTAATTTATTTTATTTTTGTGAAGAGAAAATAAAATTTGTAATGAACACAATAGTGTAAAGGCGATTTGAAGTTTTGATTTTGTTTAGGTATTTATATGGCTGACTGTACATTTAAAACTTAAAACCCAGCTAATTAACATTTGGAATTTTAAATGTATAGCTGTTCTCATAATCATCAACATTGAAATATAAAAAACGGAGACACATCATCACCAATCAGTGCCTTTTCATAACAAAAGCCATTGTTCCACAGTTTCCAAAAACCCGAATCAAGTCATATGCTCACGCCGATCAGCTGTGTAGTGAGTCAACGGCCGTGCGCTGCCCAATACAAGCGGCCACGAGTCAACGCACCCCGCTGCGCCCGCGTCGGCCGCAAGATGGGTTGGTCTCTAACCGCTCGGTCTACGCCGTCACGCGAGATCGACGAGCGACGTGCGCCAGGCGCACTGAGACCCATGTATGCATACAATCACTTATTGCTGATGACGGACAGTCATTAGACTTTGATTGATAAATTTGTATCTGGTTCTGGTTTACATTTTACATTAATATTATGCCATGAACCCTCGGCCATAATTAAGTATTAGATACCTCCCTAACTAAAAATCTATACTTTACTTATATATTTTAAAAGACTCCACCAAATGGCATGGCACGACAAACTAAGGCATTTTATATGGAGCTAGTGGATCACTTGATGGTAAGTTAACGTTAGTAAATATAATATCCACTGCCTATGAACATTTTCCCGTGAGACCTATATTATGTCAACAACGAATGAATTAGGTGAATATTGTGGTAGTTGCCTCCGCCAATTTCCTGGTAAACTACACCGGATGGTGGCCCTACAACGCCCGATTTCGTTGCGCGTCCGTGACTCATTTCGCAAACGCTGCGCCATGCCTAGTAAGACATTTTCGTCAAAAAAACACCACATCGACCGGCAGGTCTAAAAAGACCACTTTAGGCATAATCATTAAATTTTTCTTAAATAGAACTGAATGAAAACGTACCTACTTGTCTTACTTGGAGAGTGCCACACTGGCCCATAAACAGTAGCAACGTTATCCATATCTTTGAATATGGCATTTTGAGTCTTATGAGTTATGACCCACAGTAGGTACGATAATTAAAACTTCAGTAAAGTGTCTTCAGACCGAGACATTAAATGTAAGTTTCACAGTGAGCAGTGATTTCATTGCCTTATTTGTCCTTCAAGTCACAATCATAGGAGGAGCTTCGCAGGCGCGTTTAGTTTTATCAATGTCGTCCAAATTGCGACTGGATATTGTACACAAACGGTTCGTATATTAGTTTAAGACTCTATGTAATATTGCGAATCATGGTCATGATTGCTTTAAACTGCATATAATACCATCAATTAGCCTTGCTTCGTATTGTATATTTTTATAAAATATAGTGATTTTACTGGACTCTTTTGTTATTATCCTCGCTCTGAGAAATATACGCATATTCTTTATTGCATTGAATACCGAGACGAGTATGCCGTTCGCCCTATGGTAAGCGTTACGACCACCCATAATCAGTAGTAACACCATCCTTGAGTTACAAAGTACTGTATGGCATTTCAATGCGCTCCCACTCTGTCCAGTAGTTACACTGGCTACAATGTCCTTCGAACTGAAACACAACAGTGCATGCACACTGCTGCTTTGCGGTTGAAATTTACATTGCAGCGGTACGCACCCAGACAGACTCTCACATATGAGAGACCTAACACCAGTAAAACTGACATAGCACTATGCTAAGTATCGAGTCATACAAATCAAGCATCCAAACGATGGGTCTTTCAACAGTTTCCAAAATTATGCAAACCCGCTTTTATCCACCATCGTCGGTTAATTTTTCTAAGGAGATTATTTAAGGCAAACTAACTGATTAGTCCTTTCATGGTAAATTACCCATGGAAGTTAATAATAATCAACTAGAACTTCTGAAACATTGCCAAAATTAAAGAAAATGATTGGGCATAGATTGAGCGTACGAAAAGATTTGCTGCGACCCTGAAACCTTCAATACGACTCAAGTATTCACTAAAGTTGTATGTAGGTAAAATTGACATAATACAAAATCGATAATTAATTATTAAATGACAATGTTTTCCTCCTTCCTTCAAATACCTTCAATGTGCAGACACATGCTATATTGGTCATAATAATTATCATTCAATCAAATTGTCATTCATCGGCTAGGAAGACAAACACGATATATTAATCAGTTGTGATACAAACATGATGTTTCCGGGCGTTGAGTCTCACTTAACCAGGCTCGTTGATTCAACAAAAAAAGTATTTGAAATTAAACAACAACAACAAGAAAAAAATATTGTGCTTTGAAACCTTTTCGTTCAATCGTTTCCAATTAAAGCAAGTGCTGATTATAATCAACGGATAAATGTACAAAACAACTTGCTCGAGCCGGAGCGTCCAAGCCGCCACCCCGTGTGTGGTCACCTCAAATCGCCATAATCATGCTAGGTGTCAAGCCCATTCGCGAACAATCGTCACTATTCACACAATCTCACATATTGTCATCATCACATGTCAGTTTGTTCTTGGCGGGTTAATTCATGAGATTATTAATAGAACCACGTTAAGCGCTGAACGTTATAAATAGGCAAAACTTGTTTTACCGTACGGACGTTCCGATCTCTGATTGAAACTGTACGTGTTTCCGACAGGAGCCTACGTTTGTGGAGAATTATTCAAAGTATTCGCTAGGAAAAGGCCGCGTTTACTATTTATCATGGTGACACCAGCCTGTCAATTACGATACTCGGAATGGAGTTCAAAAGCATGGCCAATTTTTTACAAATGTAAATTGAGTATATAATATATATTTAGTTTTATAAATACAAGTCGCCGCTGAATGGAAGTTTAAGTATACTTTTAACTTAGTTGGAAATATAGGACGAGTGACGACCCGCACGCCGCACGGCCTAGCTGGCATTGATTATTATGTGTATGATATTTCGCTGATATTACGTACATTCAAGCGCGTATATCAGGTGTTGGCAGAGTCTATGGCTTTCTGTTTCCGGGGTTCTGGCCTAACATTTACGTAGCATCCATTTCCATTAACATCTCAATTTATTGTTAGATCACCAATTTTACTGGCATAGTTTGTACGCAGACTTCTACCTACTCTTCCATGTATTTACCTTGTGTAATTGTGTATCTGTTTCATCAGACCTCAATCTACCATCCGTATATACAGCACCAAGATTGATTCGTTCCGAACAACACACCTGCCAATCAACGACGACATTCAATTTAAACAAAGTTAAGCGGGTGATAATATCGTTACAGCCGACATTTGGGTCAGCCGCGTCGAGTGCGTCGACACGCAACTGGGACGGGGGCAGGTTGCAAAAACTGCGCGTGCGCAGCCGATGGCGTTCGCCCGAGGTGTGCCATTTTTCGAGAGGTTTTTATATTATGATATGTCATATGCATAGGGCGTGCTGGGATGATGTCATAATGTGTCATTTCTCTTTTTGTCTTGGCGAGACAAAAAACATCAATGGGTAAACATTGCGTACCTTTGTGTCAGTCAAAGTCGTGCTGAATTTATTAGATGCATATACAATCTGGAATCCGACTCGTTATTTTAGCGGGTTATTCAACATGTGAAAGAAAGTAGCTACCAAAAAAATATTTTTAGGTACTCACAACGGCATGAGGTTACAACTACGTCTTCATCCGCTTTGCGTTGTAATTTGCATATGCTAGGCGGACTGAAGTCAGGCAGAGGCCTCCCGTGAAAATAAAGTAAAATGATTTTTGCCTACTTCCAAAAATTACATTGCGCCGTCCTATCTTATAGAACAGTTGAAAAGAGCAAATACTAGCAGATACCTCTTGATTCTGGACAAAAATATTTTCATTTATATTATTATAAATCAGGTAAGTTCCTTAGCTTGTAAACTAATCTGTAGTACTCTGAAATACTAATCAATTTTATTATATCCCGCAACGTGTTGAGCAAGGAAGTAACAAAACACAATTTAAATTAATCCATATTTAAACGTAACAAGCATTAATTAAGAACTGTGGAAATGTCTGTAAAACGTCATCATAGTCAAATTGATTAAATTTGATAAACTATTCAACCATGTAGTGTAAAAATAACTAAAAGACACAACCATCTGGCCAAACACTAAAATCGCACCGGAAATACCCATAAACCACACCGCCATTACATCTTCAACATAACTCCAATCCTTATAATCCTAAACTGAGATGCCGACAAACACGTCCGCGAAACGGACGTTTAATTTTAGTCGAGTGGCGGCAGGCAACAGGCACGGCGCGAATAAAAACAGACGGGCGGCCTTCACGCCGTCAGCGGGCTGACCTGGCTCCAAACGCAAGGTCAAGGAGACGAGCGCCAGCTCACGCGCCGTCTCTACCGGCGAGTCTACCGCGGTCGGCGGTACTCGTTAAGCCATCAACCAATTAATTTTAGCATTTTAGGGGCTGTTCTGTCTAGCGCTACTCGATATATAAGCTAGCTGTTGGAGTTATCCACTTAGTTAAACGCTGAAGTTCCATTTACAACCGACAACATTAATCCTGCATTTCGGTACAAATAAAAAATGATTTACTTTGTACTAGATTATACAGGGGTTCTTTTCGCTCATAACGTTCCGATCGATATCCAGTAAGACTTGCAGAGGTTCTGGCGATCAATAAAAATAGGACATAATATTTCATCATTATCATCAGCCACACTACGTACACTGCTGAAAATATGCCTCCCCTGAAGGCCTCCAGACGGACCTGTCAAAAGCGGCCTGCATCCAGCGTGTTCCTGCGACTTCTATCATGTCGTCTGTCCACCTGGCCAGGACATGATAGAAGTTAGCCCTTGCCAGTACGTGGGCTCCACTCGTGATTTTTTTTGCCGCATCTGCCGTCAGTTCTTAGAACTATGTGCCCTGCCCACTGCCACTTCAGCTTGCTAATCCGCTGGGCTATTTTATAATATTTGCCCTGCGATAAATAATACTTTTCACCAGACTAACAAAAGGAAATCAAACACTAGTGGGCAAGCCAGCATTGAACACCCAAATTATTATTTTTCAGCGTGACAAAGGTGAGTAGGTATGGTAGCAATAAATTTTAGGGCTTGTAAAAAACGAGCGGCCTTCACGGCACGCTGTCAGCAGTCGCCGCGCTGGGCCCAAGCTGGCTGTACTGTCAACGTGCAAGGTCAAGGAGACGAGTACGTCAGACTTCAAGCTAACTTCAATTTTAATAGGTTTAAATAAACTAGGTGGTGGATGTCTTGTATTAAAGAACTTATTTAGACAGGTGTCAGTGTTTCTTTTGTAGCGTCAAGCAGCAGTGTGCAAGCAATGATGTTTTCCTGTTTGAAAAATATTTTAACGTCTAGTAAATTACGCCAGGTAAAGATTATTTAAAAAAAGATTGTTAAGTTGTTGAGAGTGGCTATTTCAGTATAAGTTCGCCGCATTCTTAATGGTGTAATAGGAAATTTCGACAAATATAAAATTTTGTGCAGCAAAAGCTTGTGATTGCTACCATGTTAATTTATGATC
Source organism: Lapara coniferarum (assembly GCA_949316025.1). Classification (NCBI taxonomy): domain Eukaryota; kingdom Metazoa; phylum Arthropoda; class Insecta; order Lepidoptera; family Sphingidae; genus Lapara; species Lapara coniferarum. Next base: position 22,256,723 of record OX438921.1, read on the forward strand.
TTCGTATTATATAATAAATCCGGCGTAACACCAGAGTCCATTAAAGGAGTGTTGGCTAAATATTCGTCGTGCAATATCGCGCTGTTCCTCTATTATTAAACAACTAACTTTTGTCGTCGGCTCCGCCCGCGTGAATGAGTTTTTCCGGAAATAGTCCCGGGATAAAATGTAGCCTAAGTGTTAATTCAGGACATGATGTACCCGTGTGCCAAATTTCATCGAAATCCGTTCAGTAGATTTTGCATGAAAGGGAAACACACATCGATACATCCACACTTACAAACTTTCGCGTTTATAATATAAGTAGGATATGCATGCATACCTATAAAATTATTATCTTGGTATTATGGGTGTTTATGGAGTTAGGAGATCACTTTCCACTCACCAGGTAGTATATACATTTGTTCGCTTGCTGATCCGTTTACTCACCAGCCGATCTTTGTTGTAAAAAAATCCAAAACAACACACAAAACTCCACGCTACGATTAAAGACAGATTAATGTTCCCTGAGATTTGCCGAGCTTAACTCAGTGTAATAAACAGCTTGCCACTGACAATCCTGGCTTACAAGGCTCCAGTGCGTAGTGCTAGGGCTGGAAGTCCCTACGCTACGAAGTCTCGAGTTGGAATGAACATGCGTTTGATTAAATTATTTTTTGATTTGTAGTTTACAACAATTCAGCGTCGGCGGAGCGTACCTTAATTATACAATTTAATTAAACTATGAATGCATTTTATTGTTCTATGAGATCTATCTATTCGATTGAAGGATTGTGGATAACTCGTATTTTTATTATAGATCCATTAGGTTTGATGAGTCGGGTTTACGATATAGGTTTTACCAGTTAATGGTAGAAAAGTTAAAGATGATTATGTTGCAGCTAAATATATTGTTGTCTTTGTTTCTTGTTTACCTTAACACAGAAAATCGTCAAGTAATAACAATTTTGCCATTTTCCACTTCCCAAACCTCAGTGATTTACTAAAAAAGCGGCGACGCACCCATCAATGTTTCTCAACTTATGAAATGGCCCATTGCTTATTTGTCAGCCATATATTTTGGGAATTACATAGTGAAGAAGCAGCTCAGTAAGCCGGCATGATTGTGTCGAATGGCATGAGATAACCAACTGCTGCCATTCGATACTCTATTTGGACGGCATCGCGCTTACCATCAAGTGAGGTGCAATCACTTTGCCGTGCCCGAATAAAAACAAAAAAAAGACATTCATAGCGTCGGAATATTATATGTATTAGCGGGATGTACATTTTATTACCATGCAGGCATTATATGAACAGCAAAGCGATTAGGAAGTGCCCGTGTCGATGACACAATAAAATGTGATGTTAGGCATTATTTGTTGTCGACGCGGTAATGGAACCTAGAACTTGTTTTATCTGCATATGAAAATCACGGCGTTGTGTAATATCAACATAATATCTCCTGAACGGATTCTGGTTTGTTTGATGTTTAGAAAACCCGGATAGCTGTGTACAGGAGTTGATAGGGATAGGCTTAATTATTTGTTTAACTATCGCTCGTTCCGTACTGAAACTACTTTTGAATTAACGGTTGATGTTTAATTATTGAATATAGCTTTTGCCCACGGCTTCGCCCGCGTTAATAAGTGTTTCTGGACTAAAAGTACATAAAAACCTTCCCGTTGAATCACTCTATCCAACACATTTATTTGGATAAAGATTAATATTATGGCGTTGATACAACTCTTAACAAATAATGCATTAATTTCGACCAAATTTGATTACCATAAAAACGATTCTAGTGAGTTAATCTTAAAAGATAGACATATACTGTTGCGGACATTTTTTTAGATAATTTCAAGAGGAATAATTCTTTCATGCATATATTTTTGGTATCTTGAACCGTTTTCGCAGCGCACGTAATGGAAGCCCTCAAGGATGAATAATTTTCCCCGTTTTTTTCACATTTTCCATTATTTCTTCGCTCCTAATAGTTGCATCGCGATGTTATATAGCCTAAAGCCTTCCTCGACAAATGGTCTATTCAACACAAAAAGAATTTTTCAATTCGAACCAGTAGTTCCTGAGATTAGCGCGTTCAAACAAACAAACAAACAAACAAACAAACTCTTCAGCTTTATAATATTAGTATAGATTCAAAATTATAGAAATTACCATCAAGAAACGGCTATTATCATTTTTAATACGCGAGGAACCTGTAGGTGTCGACTTAAGGAATGAGGATTGAGGAAGGGACACTTGTTAAAGTCACTAACCGTACCAAACGCTACAAAGTTGCACTTTGCCTGTGAGACGGGTTTATGCCCTCTCCATTTATGAACAAGAATGAAAGAGGTAAACTTATTCCATACAACCTAGTCTTACCATCTTATTAATATTATAAATGCGAAGGTACGTGAAAATGTTTGTGGACGTGTCTTATAAGTAAACGCAGAAACAACTACATTGATTTGGATGAAATAAAAAATAGCCTGTGTTAATCCAGAAAGATCGTGTCACATATTGCACATGGGACATGATCTTCCTGGATTAACACATAGGCTATTTATATACTCCGGTAATTTGCTGTAATGGGAAATTTAATCAGATATTTTTAGTAGATGGCGCCGGCGTCGGACTCTGTTTTAGAGACTTCAGTAGCAAGTAAGGCTTTTCACGCGAGCGAAGACGCGGAAAACACCTAGTAATAGATAAATTTAATAGAAAATCAATAAAATTCAATTTACCTCAACGGTAACTATGCGTATCTAGTATCTAGGCAGCGGGTATCGATTTCCCTAACCTTAATTACACGCTTAATATAGCTTTTGCACACTTAGTAATCAAAGTTTCAATATCCAGTACCGTTTGCCAGCGGTTTACGTTTTTATTATAAAAAAAACCTGGACCATACAAGCTAAAAGAGCCATTGCACGAATGCCCAAGTTAGGCTCTTGTTTGGGGACCTTAAAGATAAATTACTCAATCTTCTCCCCTACAAACACACTGGAGTCTGAAAAAATTAGAAATCACAATATAATTCCTAGAACAACCACTACCATCTCCGGCCGGAGCCGGCTGCAATCCTAGTTTGATATACGTTGCTGCTTGTTTTCAGCATAATCCAGTAAACGAATAAGTGGGTCATCATCATTAGCATCTTCTCCTTTGAAAGTCCACTGCTAAACAAAGGCCTCTCCTAAAGGTCTCTAGACCAACCCGTTAGAAGCGGTCAACAAGTCATGATGAAGCAACTATTATGACAGTACGCTCTATTATGCTTCACAAAGATTCCAAGTTGATAACACATCATAGATAATACAAGCCTGAGTATGTTACACGTCATGGGGAGACGATCGCGTCATCTTCTACCACATTGGCACTATGCCAGTGTAGGGTATAGCGTCTAACATAGATTAAGAGCCTATGTCAGGAACTTTAAAGACTTTTAAATTCAAATTTCTCGTAAACTACTAAGATCAGAAGTTAGATTTTTGGATATGTGTAAATTGAACATATAACTCAATAATATGTCAAAGCCAAAACACAATTGCTATAAATTTTCTCGATCGAAAAAAAATTCAAAGTTACCTCTGATATTTTCTTTAAACACGCTTTATCTCTAAATGGTCGAATATGTACATTCGTAACTTTATTTAAATACAATACATCAATTTTTTCAAAGTTTTTATCAATACACAATTAAAATGAATTAAATAGTATAATCACAATTAAAAGAAAATTGTTTTGGCGCTTACGCCATTTCATTTCGGCATACGCGTGCGTCTCCCGTCACTTTCTCTCATCCGCGACGTCCAAATACGCCATCGCTGTTATGGGAGTGGCCCGTGCCGGCTTCAGTCGACCGGAATCTTTACTGACGACGGACGTGCGCTCGAAATTTTCGGACGCCTTCAAAGTTTGAATTGGCCGTCTAGTGTAGGGATTAGTACGCGCTACCGCGCGGCAAATTTGGCGGTGCCCTGGAAATTCTGTTTTATAGTGTATCCAGCTCACGTCTGTGTATCAATCTAAAATTATAGGCTCTATTAGGTCTATAAGATAGGCAGCAAGCGTAATTATTACATCCTTTCACCTTTGTAAATTGTTTCTAGTCGGAGACCTGCTTTAGCTATATTTAGTGATCGGTACGCTGAGGTGCCGGGTTCGAATCCCTGATTGAAAAACAATAGTCACTGCTTTTTTTTTTGTTATTTATACTGCCTCAGTGGTGTAGTTGTATTACGTTATGACTGCAATGCTGAGGTCTCGGGTTCGATCCCCGAGTCGGGCAGAGTGATATTGGATTTTTTTCTTTTCAGCCCGAAGTCTGGATTTTGAGCCCGAAATGGTGATAGGCTCGCCCCCTATCACATCATGGGACGGAATACGCACGACGGAAAGTGAGTGCACTAGTTGCGCCTCTGCCTACCCCTTCGGGGATAAAAGACGTGAGAGTATATGTATGTATTATTTATATTGCGTAATCCATAGCTAGGGACGCCCTGGAATGCCGGCCCAATTTTGTGTAAATGACGCTTGCGTGCCGCTCATACATTTAAAAAATTCGTATTTTGCATGTAAAGGCTGTTCAAATTTTTACACCATAAAATTATTTTAGTATGATTTTTTGTAGTACTCATTTATTTATACATTATGAATCAATAATAACTAAAATGTTAAGAGCCAATGTTAGAATTGGTATACACGGCGGCCATTTTGAATTTCTTTGTTTTAAGACCAATTGACCTCAAAATCGATATCTGGGCAGGCATTTAGGTATAAAAGACGGATCCAATGTTAGACTTGAAAAAAGTGGCCGCCATTTTGAATTTCCTTGTTTTTAGGCTAATCGATCTCAAAATCTATATCTGGGCAAGCCTGTAGGTACAAAAGACGGATCCAATGTTAGAATTGAAAAAAGTGACCGCCATTTTGAATTTCTTTGTTTTAAGAACAATCGACCTCAAAATCGATATCTGGGCAGGCCTTTAGGTATAAAAGACGGATCTAATGTTAGACTTAATAAAAGTGGCCGCCATTTTGAATTTCCTTGTTTTAAGGCTTATCGACCTCAAAATCTATATCTGGGCAAGCCTGTAGGTACAAAAGACGGATCCAATGTTAGAATTGAAAAAAAATGACCGCCATTTTGAATTCCTTTGTTTTAAGGCCATTCGATCTCAAAATCGACATCTGGGCAGGCCTGTAGGTACAAAAGACGGATCCAATGTCAGATCTGAAAAAATTGGCCGCCATTTTTAATTTCTTTATTTTAAGGCCAATTGACCTCAAAATCGGTATCTGAGTACCACTTTAGTTACTAAAGGCAGATCCACCGTCAGAACTGAAAAAAGTGGCCGCCATTTTGAATTTCTTTGTTTTAAGGCTAATCGACCGCAAAATCGATATCTGGGTGTAACATTATTAACAAAAGAGTGATCCAATGTCAGAATTGAAAAAAGTAGCCACCATTTTGAAGTTTTTTGTATTAAGGCCAATCGAACTCAAAATCGATATCTGGGCATTGTTTTGTGCACAAAAGTTAGAATTTTAAATAAAAGCCGCCATTTAGATTTATTTTTCTTTAAAGGCTATTGGCTTTAAAATCAAAATCCGCTGGACATGACTGGCCACAAACTCTAATAGGTATAAAGGAGACGGCCGAAATGGGGCTTGACCTTACACTTTTGAAGCATGTATCAATATTCTTCTATTTTTATGTCTTCCATTTAAAAATATCCCACCAAAAACATAAATGTAAAAAAGGATAGCCAAGTTCATTACCAAAATTATGCTTAGCTGTGGGCTTCGCCGCAAAAAGAATGGAGATCTAAATGTGTGCCAAGTTTTATGCAAAATCTAAATATGTATTTATAGGAACAAAATAACATTATGAACAAGTATTAAATTCTATTTGTTTGCTTTATTGAATACCTATAATAGTTGCTGGTATTTACAAATGTGAGATCTTTTACATTTATGTTTTTGGTGGGATATCATTACTTTTTGTAAAGAAAACTAGGTAGGTATTGAGTTGTTTGGTGCCGCGCGCCGCGCGCCGCCGACGACACACCGTTGGCCGGCTGTTTAGCGCGTATTACAAGTGTTTTTTTATGGGGACACCACAAATGTTTTGGCTTAACTTTATCTTTATATTTCTGTTATAAAGCAAATATAATAAAACATATATTGGGATTGTTTCAAATATTTGCTTGTAACTGTTCCAACGCTACCATTAAAAATATATTTTTTTTTATGTGGACCCCTGTATTTTTTAACTTTTTTTATTTTTAGATTTTTTCTTACGCTTACACATAATTACCGAGCTGGATTCCAAATTTCATCCTTCTAGGTCATCTGGAAGTAGGTTAGGTTTAGATTCTATAAGTCTGTCAGTCATTACAAAAATTTACGATTTTGACTTTCATATCTTTATAACCGTTTGAGCTAGCTTCATGAAATTTGGGCTTCTAGATGTCCTTATAGATATAATTAAACTCACGCAATTTTATGTGTTTACATTAAATAGGTTTTGAGTTATAGAAAGGTGAAAAGTGGCACCAAGTGGTTCGTGTAATATTACACACGGCGCTGGCACCAACTTAGAGCGTTGGTTACATACTCAAAGAATACCAAGCATGTATAACAAGAATAATATTGACATAATAGTATTAATAATTCTTTGGGGGAGACCTATGTGCAATAGTAGCCTTTTAAAGGCTGAAAAAGAATAAGAATTAAAAACTATAGGTATTTTAGAAATTAAACTAAAAAGACATTTTCACTTTTTGGGATATTTACAACTGGCAACTTTGTTCAGCGCTCCCGACGTAATGTCAAATTGAAATACATTATTGACTCACTAACACTCTAGCACTTCACACCTCGCCTCGTGGCTCGTATTGTGTTCGGCGTACCACTCGCGCGAGAGTGTAAATGAGCCATTATATATTTATATCAGTCCTCGTCGATTCCATGTGATATGTTCAATTCTGGTTATTGTCTAAGCTAGCTCTATTCACTATTCAATAGGGCAATCCAATGGGCAATGGTTAGGTACTGTGAACATGTTATGTCATCAGGTAAAAAAAAGTTATTCACCGAAAAATGATTTAGAAGCTCTACTCTACAGCGGTTATTTCTTTACTCCCATTGGACAGACAGATTTTTCTTTCTCATTTGGAAATAGTTCTAATATAACTATAAAATAATGCATAAATTATCTCTGTAACACTAAGCCTATGAAGTTTTTCCGGTCTCCTTTTAAAATATGGCCATCATTATTTTTCATTCAGTTCAATAAGGATATCGGAGCTTTGTTATATTGCAAAACAAAAACAAATGCCTTAGAATTGAAGAAGTAGCTGTTGCAGTAAACATCAGTCTATTCTTCTGTACAAAATATCAAAAATATTTAAAAAATTGTAAGTAATTAACATTTTAAATTTTCTATAAGCATAAGTACCCGCGTAGTAAGAATGACCTTGCTATATTTTTCTTACCCCACATTACATACAGTTCAAATTAAAAATTATAAAAATGATCTAGATAGGTAGCGGCCGCCTTCAACATTTGTAACATTTATATCCTATATAGTGACTATTCAACCATAATAATGTAATCAATCTTCATATCAAGCTATGTAATTTTATTGCATTGCATAAATTTCGAACATCCTTTACATACAAAATTCGATTTTTAAATTGTATGGTGGCACTAGAGTGAAGCATCATTTACGTAAAATAGACCTGACATTCCAGGGAAGAAGTTTCATCGTGAATGACTTGTCGAAACTTCCTTGATGTCGCAACTCGTAGTTGTATTACGTGCCCGGTACGGCCTCCACGCTGAGGTCTCGGGTTCGAATCCCGCGTCGGGCAAATACTATTTTTTTCTGTCCAGTATTAACTCGGTCTGTTGAATTGGGCCCGGTATGTGGCAATAAGCTCGTCTCCTATTTGATAAGACCTAAAATAGCTAACGAAATGTGAGGAGAAAAGGTGTGATGCTATGTTTGACTGCCTCCAAGGCGTAGTTGCACACACGATACGCCTATTGTGCTGAGGTCCCGGGTTCGAATCCCGAGTCGGGCCGAAAAATAGTGACTGCATTTATTGTATTATTATTTATTTTATGTCCACCAAAGTTAGGAAAGTCCACAAGAATAAATCAAAGCAAAGCAAAATATAATTTAAAACATATTATAGAAGTTTCATAATGCTTTGCTTTTTACCTATATACAGACCTACGTAGGGGTAAGACTCGAACCTACCACCACACCAAATTTTATCTTGTCAGCAAAAGTCAACTATAAGTGAATAATACTTTCGATGAGTTTAGATAACTTACAATGTCATTTTACATAATGTTCAAGTAATTAGGTTGATAATAGTGACATAATAATGGTTCTATAAACGAATTAAAATAAATTCTATGTTTTATAAGTTATAAATTTATTAGAAATTATAATAACTATAATATTTACAACACAGACATGCATTTACAATGACGATCTTTTCGCGGGCTTGAGTGCAACGACCTGTGGCATAGACGCGATGCGACGAAGGCCGAGGCGCGCGATCTATCTCAGCGGGGCCGTGCGGCGCCTCGCATTTGAAATACGCTAAGTCACGCCCATCACGATTCCATATGTTTTTCACATAGGCTCTTAAGGTTTGTAGGCCAAGTATGGCTATTACAATATCATCACTTTCATACACATTTTCTGACTTTGAACTTGCTATCAAACTCTATAATTTAAAAAATTCAATAGGCTGATTGTAACTAATGGTTAAGTATTCAAAACGTTTCATGGATAGACACATTACAATATATAAATCGTTTAATCTAAGCGTTAACAGCATTAAAATTGAAAGGGTATTGTGAAGAAATAGTGCAAGGGAATTGTAAATTTCTGGCGAACGTCTTTGGTCACTTAGCTATCGACAGTGAAAAACATATTGAATACTTATGTTGACAAAATCCCTAAGAATGTTTGAAGTCTCTACAGGCTTTACCTGTAGCCATGCATATCAGTCGATTATAAAATAAATACGTTAAATATGTTTACAAACACGTTCACAGCTTGCACAAACGTCACGTACAAATGGAATTAGTGCAGGTAACTTGTTTTTAGGTAAGAATAAACAAAATTTAAATTTCAAACCACCCACACGGTTTTGAGTGTAGCTTCCTTAATACAACAGAGTTCTGTTTTTACGAGCGACTAAGTGATCACAATGCATCTGCTGGTACTACAATGTGATCAAAAATATGTACCTGATCGAGACAAAATTTTAAAATCTGATCGCAAAAATCATTCCGATTGTGATACCTGCTTGGATTCCTCTGGCAACACAATGAGCTAATATATTATTCTCGTACGTCATCTTTAACCTGTATTTTCCAATTAGCTACGTTTTTCAACCGCAACAGGGTACATTAGACTTGAACTCACGTGTCTATTATTTGTGTGTCAACCGAACTTAACATCGTCTGATAGGATCGATCCAAAAGCAATAAGATAAAGACTGCGTACGTGTTCTTCGTCAGGAGTGCAGTCTGCCGATCCGATATACGGTTATTATTCAATCGCCCCGATAGTTAAACGGTTGCGAACTTGCTGTTAGATCTTCAGTTAAATTTCAAGTTCCAGCCATACATCTTGAAAGAAATCGATTTGTCCTATGTAGCAATTTTGGCGAGAGATTCGCCCCCTAGTACATTAAGGGGTTGACAATTGAGCATATACTGATACACATTGATTGAGCATACACTGGTGATAGGTCTCTCATATGTAAGAGTCCGTCTGGGTAGGTACCACCGCAATGTCTATTTCCACCGCCAAGCTGCAGAATGCGTGCACTGTTGTGTTTCTGTTTGAAGGACATTGTAGTCAGTGTAACTACTGGAGATAATGAGACTAATACATAATATCTTATGTCTCAGGATGACGAGCGCAGTAGAATGCCACACGGTACTTTATAACTCAAGGTGCTGTATGGTGTTACTACTGTTTATGGGTGGTCGTATCGCTTACCATCAGGCGAACGGCATGCTCGTCTCGTCATTCAATGCCATAAAAAAATATATACTGATCACTAGTGCACACCATTTGATCTTCGCCCATTAACTCACTCGGCCAATATGTTTCACCACAATCGCTTTTAAAATCGTAAACACCAGCTGCCGTTCTCTCAAGCCATTTGTAACTTACGGGTTGATTAATATTAATATGATCTTTGAACGGCAACCTTCGATCGATGGTAGACTGTCACTTGCACGTGCGATGTTGGTTGCAGTTTGAAGCCTTACAGATGGATGAGGGTGGCATGGGTTGAAGATGCTTGATTATGATTGTACCTTGATGAACTAATTTACATAAATATGTTTACTAGGTTTCTTCTTATGCTAGAATCCACCGGTGACGTGAGCAGATACCATTAATTAGTCTATCGTTGGCGCTAAGCAACGGTGCCCCAGCGCAGTTGTTCAGATTTGAAGGTATTGCCAGGATCCATACATCTAAGGTCAGAAGATTACATTGGAAAATATTTATGATTCCAGTTATTGTAACGAGATTGTATTCTTACTGATTTTACGTTAGTTTTTACAATTAAATATATTCAACCATAGATCACCTATTACTGGGAATACTCACATACTAATAAATATTGCATAGGTACCTAAAATTTATCATCAAGTTGAACCGATACAAAAGGTGTAGTGACTCAGCGGCCAAGGTTGAAGCTCATGTGTAATGTGTATGGTCAAAAATGGGCACATCGATGGCCGACCGGTAACGTTTACACGACACCAAGATTCACTTGTTATGTGGTAGGCAAGTACTATTAAGATTGTCGTAATTGAATTCAGTTATTGATTTATTTTAGGCTTAAGCCTTCTGCGCATAAAGGCGGTGGACAGCGAAAGGATGCACTCTGCATAAACCCGGGACGATGAAGAGAATAGCGATAAGCTGATTTATTAAAGGCATTTGCAATGACACGCTAATACAATTAATTTTAAAAACTTCGCGCTGTCATAGGACGTCCATTAGAAGTTGATATGACAAGACAGTGCAATGAAATACAGATTTTTTTTTCTTTCAGTGTGTTTAATTGTTTTATGCAGTCTAGTTGGTAGTTAACACTAGTTTCTAATAAATTATATTAGCCTTTCACACAGTATAAGCCTATAACACCTTGGTACATGAACAAATTCAATGCATGATAGTACTACTCAGCTTGGAAGCTCAATCCTGCCCGAAACTTGGTCACTTCCAACACCCTGTATCATCCTTATCTGGATAGTAGGATCCTCACACAGTCACAGTAAGAGTGAGGTAGTCGGGTAGTTGTAGGGTGCGTAGTAGGTTCCCGATATACTTTTTACGCCACCATGTTTACTGTCAATTGCTGTGCTGTTGTCATTGGAAGTATACCATTAAATGCACAACACTATGTTGTACCAAAGTTTGATCAATCTAACTAGTTAACCATAAAACTTGATTTCTAGCAAACGACTTAGCATAAATAGACAATAAAACAACCAATGAACTAAACGCTTCAGCCATAATGAATACACATTCCGTATTGCAATGATGTCACCGTATTCGAAACACTGTTATTGACTGTCGTATACTAGTAATTGACTTCTGTCGGACTGATGAACTCTCGTCATGAGACATTAATGGACTTTCACTGGAATTGGTTGTCAAAAGAGACATATCTGGCTACATGGCTTTAGCACATCCTGATTACCTTTATTGGCAAAAGAATTTCGTTAACCAAAATTCGATCGAAAAAAATTTGCATTTTACGTAATAGCGATGGGTCTAAATTACCCCACAACTATTAGTATTGCAATATGTGTGCACAAGGCGGGGAAAACCCACATTGAGCGAGAGAGCTATAGATACCCTCAACTGGGCTGAAAATAGTCATGACCGGCGTGATACTATCGCTACTAGCTATTATTTCCAGAGATTAAAGGAAGAGCCTTCCTTTGAGAGACTGCCTCGGTGGCGTAGTTGTATTAAGGTACGGCTACAATGCTGAGGTCTCGGGTTCGATTCCCGGGTCGGGCAAAGTGATATTGAGTTTTTCTATTCAGTATCAGCTCGGAGTCTGGAATTTGTGCCCGATATGGCGATAGGCTCGCCCCCTATCACATCATGGGACGGAATAACGGCGAAAAGTGGGTGCACTAGTTGCGCCTCTGCCTACCCCTTCGGGGATAACAGGCGTGAGTGTATGTGTGTGTGTGTGTGTGTGTGTGTGTGTGTGTGTGTATTAAAGGAAGAGTAGAGTAGGTGAAAGTGTGTGAGTGGTGTAAAGTAGCTTCAAGAGGTTCTGTCAACGCAAAAGCTGCTTATATCACACTCTTCATCTCATCAAAATTTCAAAGTGCAGGCTATCAATGTTTTTCAATCTTCACCATCATTGCTATTGATAAATAAGAATCGTCAGAATTGATAAATCCCACCTATTACTTCCATGTGGAAAAATATATACTTTTATACATATCACAAAATCAGTGTCATAAGATCTATGGATGTAACCTCCATGGCGCAACAGGCGATCACATGACTGAAAAACTTACGGAAATGATTCATGCACCAAGAAATAAAACAAATTATTTGACAAAATTAACATATACCTGTTTTTTTAATGCCACCCATATTGGCTGGTAAGTTGCTCATATGTTTACGCATCTAAGAAGCAATTTTATACAGGTACAGTAAAATGACTCCATTGCACCTTATGGTAAGCATAGTGGGGAGTGGGATCCAGATGAAATGTTGATTGATACGAGATGATTGCCTACATTAGTACACTCTACACAATTATGGCAGCTTATATGAAACCTGGCTGATTATGGAACATGACACACTCTCATAGGTTTTATACTATGGTCGCTATCCAGGCAGATATACATTATTCTACCACCAACATTAGGTTTGTGATAGTAATATTAAAGAGATTTTAGGGGTAATGAAAGATTATAATAGTAATATGTTGTCTTGTCATTAAATTATATCAAAAATCAGATTTAAAATTAAAACCCAACTTATGAATATACATAAACAACTAATTACGTTTTATCATTAAATGCCAGTATTATGTTTGTTACATTAAAATATGTTATCTGAAGGTATGCAATAGGCCTTATATGTTATGTGCTAATTAATTGAATGATAAAATGTTAACCCGTCAAACCCCATTTATATATATAGATGTATGGGGAAACCCTATATACTCGGACGCCGGCACCCATAGCTGGGGTTGATGAGTTAAGCAAGAAAAAGAAGTGAAACAAAAAAACAGCATAACTAGAAAACATTTTGGACCTTGTTTTACATAATACAACTAATTAAAACAATATTAGTATCTGTAAGGTGCAGCAGTGAAGATGCATCTTTTGAGATACAAAAATATTAGTTATAACACATAATCATAATATTACACATCTCATAGATGTTAAAACTAAAAGATTGGCATATGGTCAGCTGAATTCTATTCTCATTCAATAAGATCAGGTGAAGATGGGTGGAATATTGGCAATTTTTTTGTATGAACTTATGGATTATGTCAAGACCCTTATCTGGACATAAAGAGTATACACTAATTACATAGTATGACAATTATCATCTTGATGGCAAAATGTTAAGAATTATAATCTCTTTGTTACTGAACAATTTCTAGTTGATATTATCTAATATTAACAAAAGCAACCTAATAATATAAAGTAGACTATTACTAAAAAAACAATTTTTGTTTACGATCTGTGGTCTGCTTCACATTGCTTAGAAAAATATACTATAATCAGTATGTGTGATATATAATGAGAATGTGGTACATCCTTATTATGTATACCATACCATACCACTCCTGTATTATATACTGCCCACTGCTGAGCATGGGCCTCCTCTACTACTGAGAGGGTTTTAGGCCATAGTCTACCATGCTGGCCTAGTGCTGGTAGGTAGACTTCACACACCTTTGAAATTCTTATTGAAAAATTCTCAGGTATGCAGCTTTCTTCACAATGTTATCCTTCGCCGTTAAAGTGAGTGATATTTCACAAAGAGAACACACATAACTTTTTTAGAAAAGTCAGAGGTGCATGCCCCTGGGTTTTGAACCTGTGGTCATTCGTCTTGGCAGTCTATTCCACTCGCAACTAGGCTATTGCCGCTTATGTATTCATGTAATATAATGCATTTGTAAATAATATGCAAACTTTAATAAAATATATTTATTGAATGGATGACAAAAAGCTTGCTTTTATGAATATTTTGAAAAATATGTAATTATTGAGCTACAGAGTTTATAGCTACCGAATTTGGCCATTGACCCCGCTATGGACGCTGGTGTCCGAGTATATAGGGTTTCCCCATACATCTATATATAAGCGGGTTTTGACAGGTTAAAACTAACTACCTTTACAATTACTGCATAAATAGAAACACTGCATTGTTTCTAGCAAGTGTGCCAAATACTGCAGACGCAATGACCTCAATACATCTACAGTAAATCATCTTCAATCCATAAACAAATTAATTTCTGTACAAATTATAATAGACTGTAAATAAAAAAACAGATTTTTTTATACAATTTATATTTCAGTTAAGCACAATGCAATCTTTAGGAGAAAAAAGCCACTGCATAAACAATGCAATGTCACGACCGCATCGAAACGAGAGCGATTAGACAATAGGTAAGGTGCATTAGAACTGCGCAATGATTTTAATAACTGGATAACCTACAAAGAACTACAGTTATGTGCAACTCACCAACTGTGGCGAACTCGTCGGGCGTCCGCCCGCCAGCCAGCAGCCACCGGCACCAGTCTATCGTCTCCCACTCGTCGATAGCTTTGTTGGGGTTCAGGAGCACGTCCAGCAGTGGGCCCAGGTGCTGCGGGGAACCGCTTGCACAGTCCGCGGCAATATAAGCCGCTGCCCCCCTTTTCCCCTTCTTCATCAACACTTGAGCAGTTGAATTAGACATTGTAACACTTTAAACACTTAACAAACCAACAATGATCACAATGAATACATATATCACGATATATTTCGGTCACTCACGGAAGAAACACCATTTCCAGTTTTACATAAGGCAATGAACTGAAGTCGGTTACGACGTCGCGACGCACCATCGTTCCCACTTTGTAACACCTAATAGTCACACACCGTTCTTCCGGACTTTATTATTGCAGGATAATTGCGTTACATCGAAAATAGATAAAAATAATTTCGTTTTATTAAAAATATGCAATGCAGAAACAACTCGGCCATTCGTTTGGTGTTCTCAACTGAAAAAAAATCCGGAGTGCACATTGGGGTTCAGTGTTCATAAATTTTTTTCAATACCATACTACATGTTTTTCTAAAAAATACACCAAAGAATTAGTATGAAAAAACTACTTATAAATAAAGTAATATTCAATTTTATTAATGAAAAATATTACAGGTTTGGATAAGTGGTCTCGGACGACAAAATATGAAATCGGTAGAGTTGCCAAGAAAAATCGGTATATTTGGATCAAAAATCGGTATATGCAAAAAAACAAGCAATGTTCAATGAAATCTCTTTTTTTTACTCTAGGGACTATTATTCCAACAAAAGAAGGTAATTTCCAGTAACGAGAGTCACGCATACACCTCCACCCTGTCGCCAAAGTAAAAATATTAAACAAATTTTGTCGTCTCTAAAAGTACTGCCCCCCGCCGTCCCAAACAGTAACATATTAAAACCATGAGCAGACCCAATATCGGTAGAAATACCGAAAAATCGGTAAGTTCGAGAGCACTGGTGGCAAAGAACTTTTTTTTTAATGTTTTCCCTTATAGGAAAGGCAAAGGGTTCAAGCCCATACAGCCTCGTCTTAAGTGATATTTATGGTTGTCTTTTTTTTCCTACGTACTATGTCAATTCTATTTGGCCACTGACCAGCAGTGGTCTCGAACCTACCGATTTTTCGGTATTTCTATCGATTTTGGATCTGTCCTACCGAAATGACATGATTTTTGAAAGCTAGAAGATTCTCCCGATTTTTCTACCGATTTCATAGTTTGCGATTCCTTGGTTAAATATGTTGCTGTTTGGGGCGGCGGGGGGCAGTGTTTTTAATGGAGCGGCAAAAATTGTTAAAAATTTATGCTTTCATGACAGGGGGGGGGGGGTGTATGCGTGACTCTCTTTTGTTGAAATTAATTTCTTTTGGTACAATAATAGTCCCTAGAGTTTAAAAAATTTCATTGAATATTGTTTGTTTTTTTGCATACACCGATTTTTGCTTCAAATATACCGATTTTTCTTGGCAGCTCTACCGATTTCACTTTTTGTCCCACAGATAACTATATATTAGTCCGAGATTTTGTCGTCCGAGACCACTGCTGCCTAGTGATGCAACTCGAGTAGGATTTTATGACTTGAGTCAATCGAGTTATTTCAGTAAGTTACTCGAGTTGTACTCGAGTTTTCGAGTCACTTGAGTCAAATATTTTGTATTTTCACGCCATGCAACTCGAGTGACATTTTTATAGCAGTTTTTAAATTAACCTTTATTATCCTGCTAATATTCCCTTGACAATAAAGCGAAAGTCGTATATACACGCCCGCCTATAGGATTCTAATAACAAATTCGAATTAACAGTCAAACTGACATAGAACATTGAAAATAATTAGTAATACACGAAAAAAAAAAGTATATTTATTTAAATAATCGGTATTTTACAGTAATTGTTATGCTATGATATATCTGCGCTAGGTACACATTTAATAATGTGACATAAGAAAATGTCTTTACAAGATATTTATAAGGACATTTTCTTAGAATGTGGGCTTAGAATGTGAAAAAAAAAACGATGCGTCTCCGCTTCGTTTTATTGTGATTGGTTGAGAGACTGACGTATCGGTATTTTGATGTTTGTTATTGATCGAGAGACCTAGTTTGTGTCTAGTCCAACCAGTCAAATCAGCACAAAAAAAAAACATAAAAATCGAAGATTTTGGTGTTAATCTTTTCCATCTTATCCTACTAAATTATAAACGCGAAAGTTTTAAGAATGTGTGGATGTATGTGTGTTACTCTCACGCAAAGACTACCAAACGGATTTCGATGAAATTTGGCACACGGGTAGATCATATCCTGGATTAACACATAGGCTACTTTATATCCTGGGAATATATAAAGCGGGAAAAATATTTACCTAAATAGGTAGTACTGACGTTCGTGCCGTTGACAATTGACAGTTGACTGAGAAGTAAGGTTAGTAGGTTACCGAGTAGACTACTTGGTGCACCGAGTTGACTCGGCAACTCGAGTGCCAATTGACTCGAGTCAATATTTTTTTCACTCGAGTACGATTTTTGCAAACTCACTCGAGTCACTCGAGAAAAAACACGACTCAAGTCGCATCACTACTGCTGCCCAGTGCCCGTGTGTCAATGGTAAAGTAAAGCGTAATATCCTTAATCCTTATAAATTCTGTTTTATGAAATACATTTGATACAGAAATGTGATATGTAGACGATGTATATTCGGGGTGGTTACTGGCAGCAAAACGACACTTAGTTAGGATCACTATATTATCTGTTCACAGTTTATATTCCAACAGAGGTTACAATTCAACTGCCCTGCATAGTGCTACAACGGGCTTTTATACATTCGAATGAATTCAAAAAGAACAACAGCCTATTAAATCAAGTTACTCTAAATATTTCCAATATGTATCAAATTATATGACATTAAATAATAGTGCATTAAACAAGTATTTTGATAAGTAATAACCAAGAATTATAATTAATTGTATAAAAGGTGATTTACATTAATTATGTCCGCCGGAAGGTAACAACCGGACGGCGTACTTATTATTTGCATATTGCTCTTAAAATTATTCTAATAATTAACTTAATTAAGTTTATTAAATTAATAAATTATAAAATAATATTTAAAAAGATGTGCTGCTGAAGCTTGGACCGGAAGTTGATAACACTCGGCCATCCTGCGTTTGCCGTGTCCCACGGCGATCAGTCACCCCACTTGATCCTGGTTTTTCGTTGACTGTCGGCATCTGTAAAGTTAAAATAATAGAAGCAGTATACTTGTTGATGTAAATGACAATAACACTTTATATAGTATATATTATACATAATATAATTATAATATGATCACACAGCTTTAATTTACATAATATCACACAGCTTTTATTTATATATGATCACACAGCTTTTATTTATATATGATCACACAGCTTTTATTTATATATGATCACACAGCTTTTATTTATATATGATCACACAGCTTTCATTTATATATGATCACACAGCTTTTATTTATATATGATCACACAGCTTTTATTTATATATGATCACACAGCTTTCATTTATATATGACCACACAGCTTTCATTTATATATGACCACACAGCTTTTATTTATATATGACCACACAGCTTTTATGTATGTATGATCACAAAGTTTTAATGAATCTGGAATTGAAATAGGTAAATAAATTTATAGTGGTTCCTTGTCATAAGCTTATGTGGTAAATAATAGGTACTCGTAAAAAGGATTTATTTCGAATACCAGTATGAAATTAATAATAAGATATACACAACATTTTTATTTAACTCTCTAACAGGTCTATTAGGTCATCTCTGTCGACTTCATGATCACTTCCACTACTTTCATCAGAAATAGCTGAATTATAAGGTCGTAGGGCATCGCCGCGTACTATTGCCGTAAACTTTCTGTATCCCTTCATACCCTTTATGCTGCTTATCGTGTAACGATCTAATGATTGGTCAGCTTTGCTTACTTTATATGGTCCAGTATATAACCCGTTAAGTTTCCTAGTAACGTTAACGCTTTCTCTAGTTATTCCTCCCTTCCATAATACCAATTGTCCTACAGAATATTTAACGCATTTCTTATGAGTTCGGTCGAATCGGTCCTTCATAAGGGTCATATTCCTATCAATACGCAACCTAGCTTCCCCACGTCTCTCTTCTAACGCCCGAGACTGGCCTTCAAAGTCTGTAGGTTCCCCGCCGGGATAGGCTGGTAAACGCGAATTCGAGTGACCAAATAATAACTTAAAAGGCGGAAAACCTGTTACTGCATGAGGAGTATTATTAATGCCCCAAACTATATCTGAAAGGTGGTCGTCCCAGGTGCATTCACTACTTGACATAGTATTTAAACCATTGATCAAAGTGCGATTAACACGCTCCACCTGTCCATTCGACCTAGGACTTGCGATAGCATTTAAAATATGTTTGAATTGCATTTCCTCAGAGAATTCTTTGAAGTACCTACTGGTAAATGCCTTGCCTCTATCTGTGATAATTCTGTTAGGATTTCCAAATTGGCTAATTATCTCTTTTAAGTGTTTTATAGTCTCTACAGAACTACAATTTTTAACAGCTCTTGAAAATACGTATTTTGTAAATGAGTCTATAACAACAAGTATATAACAATTTCCTTTCCGAGTTTTAACAAATGGTCCCAAATGGTCAACATGTAATGTATGCATCGGGACTGCCACCTTTTCTATTGGGTGCAATTCTCCCTGCAATTTACCGTATTCCCCCTTTCCATAAGCACAGCGGAGACATGATTTTATGTATTTTCGAATAAATCTAGTCATACCCTTGAACCAAAATTGGGCTTTAATGATTTTTTCGGTTCTATCAAAACCTGGATGGCCTATCTGATCATGAAATTTCTGTAGCAAGCTCCATTTTGCT
Source organism: Lapara coniferarum (assembly GCA_949316025.1). Taxonomy (NCBI): domain Eukaryota; kingdom Metazoa; phylum Arthropoda; class Insecta; order Lepidoptera; family Sphingidae; genus Lapara; species Lapara coniferarum. Next base: position 22,276,466 of record OX438921.1, read on the forward strand.
AATTTAGGTATAACGAAACGATCACCATTAAGTGTTTTTCTATAGAGAAGATCATCCTTTATTGTATAATTATTAACTATATCTCTATTATCCGTACCATTTTGCAATTGATTCAAAATTGACTGAATATTTTCGTCCTGTATTTGCAAAGTTAATAGCCAATCAGACTCTTTTACCATTAAAATACTACCTATCGGGTTTCTACTCAATGCGTCTACATGTTTCATTCTATCCCCAGATCGGTACTCAATCTGCAAGTCATAGTCCTGTATTGACAGCCACCACCGGGCTATGCGGGGAATCAAGTCTTTTTTAGTTAAAGTAGTTCGCAAAGCCGCACAGTCGGTCACTACAGTTATGGGGATTCCTATTACATATATTCTAAATCTTTTTAGAGATTCTACAACAGCTAAGGTCTCTAACTCATAGCTATGATAAAATTGTTCTTCTTTGGAAGTAACTCTACTGAAATACGCAATTGGTTTCAGCATATCATCAGTTTGGTATTGCAAGAGAATACCACCTAATCCTAATTTACTTGCATCGGTATGAATTTCAGTGCGGGCATTTCTATCGTATATTCCTAAAACCGGTCTTTCTGCAAGGCTTTCCTTTAGGGTTCGAAAAGAATTTTCTTGATCTGGACCCCAATTCCACTCAACATCCTTTTTAGTGAGTTTTGTGAGTGGTCTAGCTATCTCTGCAAATCCACGAATAAATTTCCTAAAGTAAGATGTTAGACCGATAAATTGACGAATCTCATGTACATTTCGCGGTTTCTTATAATTAACTACGCAACTAATTTTGGCCTGCCCTGGTCGTATTGTACCCGCAGTTATTTCATGACCTAAATAGTTGGCGTTTTGTTTTAAGAACGAACACTTACTTAAATTTAGTTTTAAGTTAGCCTTGGACAATAATTGCAAGACTTTTTCTAATAACCTGAGCCCATCATCAACAGATACTGTAGGCAACATAACATCATCAAGATATGTTGCTACATCATCACCTAGCTCACCTAAAACCATTTTAATTAATCGCGAGAATACCGCAGGTGCATTGGCCAGACCAAAAGGCATCTTTAAAAATTCATAATGACCAGAGGGCGTAACAAACGCGGTCTTGTGAATAGAATCATCAGATATTTTAACTTGATAATACCCTTGTGCGAGATCTAATGTTGTAAAAAATGATTTTCCTGATAAACGAGTAACCTGGTCCTCTATATGGGGCAGGGGATATCTATCTTTTATTGTACGAGAATTTAATGCCCTGTAGTCTATGCATAATCTATAATCTCCCCCTTTTTTCTTTACGAGAACTACCGGGCTGGCATAATCGGAAGTAGAGTCTCTAATAATGCGAGCGTCAATAAGGTCTTGAACTTTCTCAGTAACAATTTCATTTTCTTTATGAGAAAGCCGATAAGGCTTGCAGTATACTGGTTGTTCAGTTGTAGTGTGTATACGCATTTCCAACATGTCTGTACAACCTAAATCTTTCGAATCTTTTGCAAACAAGTATCCAAATTTATTTAATAGCTCTAGTAATTTTCTGTGTTCATCGTCATTTAAGTTTCCTACGTTTAAATCGGATAATTGTAACTTATTATGGAAAGGTTGAATAATTGTCATCACTTTGCTATTATTATTATTATTATATTCTAAGTCACTAACAAGTTCGGCGCGTGCTATAAGCTTCTTTGGTTTCCATTCAATAATATCATTTCCCACGTTAATTACTTTTAAATAGCAATCCCTTGACCTTATAAGACCGCCTACAATAATATAAGCCATACTTCCAAGCTCATAATACACAAAGTTAGTTAGAAATGTACAGTCACTATAACTAGCTATGTCAACAAAAACTTCCACTAATGCCGTACTTCGTTGCGGGATTACAGTGTAGTTTTTCAAATAGATTGGAAATTTCGTAACAAAGTCCATCATATCTAACTGTAAGTCATATAGATAGCTATTGGGCTCTACGTCTTTTACAAAATTTACAGAGTTTTTGGTAATAACCAATTTTAAATTTCTTTGATTAATCATACTTTGACCTATTATTAAATCTATGTCAGCCAAATCATAATTGGTTAACTCAACAGAACCACTTATTTTAATGTTATCAACATTGATATCTATCCATGAGGTTCCCAATGAATTAGAATATGCACCCCCAAAGCCTTTCATTTTGACCATTGAAGGCACAATTTTTAACATTAAATCACTAGCTCGTTTCACACTGAGAATGTTCAAATTACTACCTGTATCTATGTATGCTATAAGCCTATGCCCCTTAACTTTGACCACTTTTTTATACAAATCCATATAAATATTGTATGTTGTAAAAAAGATGTTACCGACCTTCTGCTGCTGTCGAGATGAACTGGTAGCATACCAACAGGTGGAAGCGGTGTGGCCCGGGCGATGACAAATTTCACATCGTGGAACTCTGCAGTCCTTGGCTTCGTGTCCTTGTCTTCTACAAGCGTAGCATTTCTTGGGTAAAATTTCATTATCCCGCGAGCTTGTTGCGACTTCGCCGCCTCTCTTCCACGTCGTATTCGGTCGTTTAGAACTGCTAGAAGCTTCCAATTGCTTATAATTTTCGAGGGAAGATAAATACCCATAATAAAGCTGCTGTGGTGTATCGCATTGAAAAGCTTTTGCGTTAGCTCTTATTTCAATCGGTAAACCCCTGATCACACATGAAATCGCCGCTTCGCCTATAATATTACATTTCTTCAGTAAAGATATTTTATCATGGAAGTATTTCGTCATCGTTTCACTATCAGTTTTTTTTCTTGCCAACATAATTTCTAGAAGATCAACATAGTCTGTAGAACGCGGGAATGCGTTTTCTAAGGCATTTTTCCACTCACTCCATGTGAGATTATAATTTTCTAAATCGTCGTACCATTCCCTTGCAGAACCCCGAAGGCGAATTTGCATAATGAACTGACGATCCGTATTGTCCCAGTTATATACATCACCTAACTGGTCGATTTTATGTAACCACCCTTTCACGTTACTAGTTTTCTCATCCGGCCGAAAAGTCGGGATAACTTCGGCGTCTATTTGAGTTACCCGTCGCTTTTTCCGTTTGTAGGGTTTGAAAGTAGAATCCTCGCTCTCAGATGAAGAAAAAAAATCTTGGTTTTCGTTATCGTTAGAAGACAAAATTTCCACATACCTCCTTTTCTTTACGCCGATACCATCAATAAATGGGCCTGACATGATCCCACTTCTGAGATGTAGACGATGTATATTCGGGGTGGTTACTGGCAGCAAAACGACACTTAGTTAGGATCACTATATTATCTGTTCACAGTTTATATTCCAACAGAGGTTACAATTCAACTGCCCTGCATAGTGCTACAACGGGCTTTTATACATTCGAATGAATTCAAAAAGAACAACAGCCTATTAAATCAAGTTACTCTAAATATTTCCAATATGTATCAAATTATATGACATTAAATAATAGTGCATTAAACAAGTATTTTGATAAGTAATAACCAAGAATTATAATTAATTGTATAAAAGGTGATTTACATTAATTATGTCCGCCGGAAGGTAACAACCGGACGGCGTACTTATTATTTGCATATTGCTCTTAAAATTATTCTAATAATTAACTTAATTAAGTTTATTAAATTAATAAATTATAAAATAATATTTAAAAAGATGTGCTGCTGAAGCTTGGACCGGAAGTTGATAACAGATAATATAAAAAACTAAATATAACTTTGTTTAATCTTCTTCGCTAGCTCTTGATTTGTGAACTAATTACGACAAAAATGGCAGAAGAGAAAAAGGTTATGTTCCACGAAATGGAACTTGATGATCGTATTTTGAAGGTAAATGTGTATTACCTCGTATTCTGGCTTTAAACTACTATTTATCTAGTTAAATTGTCAGAAAAATGTTTTACAAAATATAATTATGTGTCGACTAGATATTGATACTGCTTTTTTTGTTATGTTGTGCCTCGTGGTATATTTATGCAAAATTGGCTGTTAATTGAATAATTCGGTTCTCTATTGTAAGCGTTTACCATAACGTCATATATTGAAACACATTTTGAGTTACTGAGTAACTATTTAAATCTATCTATAATTTTCATATTCTTAATATAGAAGAGACATGGAAGTTTTTTTTTATGCTGATTATTACACTAGTGAACACCTTGCAGTCAATATCTCAACTAGGATGGCCTGAACCCACACTCATCCAGGAAACAGCTATACCCTTACTCCTGGAGGGTAAGGATGTGCTGATGAGGGCCAGGACGGGGTCAGGCAAGACTGCAGCATTCACAATACCTGTTATACAGAAGTTATTGAATTTGAAGAACACAAGCACACATCAGTCAATTAAGGCATTGATATTGTCTCCAAGTAAAGAGTTGTGTGGACAGGTGAGTTGGAAACATGTTTGAAATGGATTTCAACATACATTGCTATATAAGCATGTAGAATATCTTTACACTTTTCCATTATTTTCAGATTGCATCAGTAATTGGTGATTTAACAATAAAATGTGCAAGAGAAGTGCGTTGTATAGATATATCATCCAGTGGTGACACACAGATGCAGAAGTCAATGCTTGCCAATAAGCCTGATATTGTTGTAGCCACACCGTCAAGAGCACTCGCACATTTAAAAGCAAATAACATGAGATTAAAAGATGACTTGGCAATGTTGGTGGTAGATGAGGCTGATTTAATATTCTCTTTTGGTTATGAAGACGAAATCAAGGAATTGTTGGGGTAAATTGGTAGTAATGTCTAATTCATTATGAACTAGCTTTTGCCCGTGGCTACGACCGCGTGAATGAGTTTTTCTGGGATAAAAGTCCCAATTTATATTTTCCCAGGATAAAAGTAGCCTATGTGTTCTTCCAGGACATGATCTACCCGTGTGCCAAATTTCATGAAAATCCGTTTTTGCGTGAAAGAGTAACAAACATCCATACATCTATATCTTCTTCCAATCTTTCGCCTTTATAATTCACATCCACTTAGTAGGACTAAATGGATGTGTATTTGTAAATTATCATTTTGCTTTCTTTAATTGAAAGTTTTTATTTTAAACATAAATCTTTTGAATACCAGAATACCAGAATGTTGGTGTTATTTGAATCTATGTATGGTGTAGAATTTGCCAAACAACTTGGTTCAGTAGGCAGAGCCTAAGCGGTTTGCTTGCGGTGAAAAATGCCTGATTAATCAATTGCTTTGGTTAATACTTTGTAGCCTAGCGCTCATTTTCCTGTGGACATCTACAAGCCATGGGTCAACTTGTTTTTCAATCTGTATAGTAGGTTAGATTAGACAGCATTAATTCCAGAGAAGTAGAAGTCAGCAGAAGCTAGTGTTTCAAAAGGTTCTTTATATAAATAAATAAATCGGCATCTTGATTCCAAACATTGTAACATTGTGTTGTCATTCTCAAGAAGCCTCCATAAAAAAAGACAACATTTTGTTGTAACTAATAATTTTGTTTTCTTTACAGCCACTTACCAAAAATATATCAAGCTGTACTAGCATCAGCGACACTGTCAGGCGATGTGTTAAGTCTTAAGAAGATTGTACTCCGAAACCCTGTGACCCTCAAACTGGAGGAGCCGGAATTGGCGCCGTCGTCACAACTGAAGCATTACCACTTGTTTGCAGAGGAGGATGACAAGGCGGCCATACTGTATGCTCTGTTGAAACTGAACCTTATTCGAGGGAAGAGTATAATATTTGTGAGGACTGTGGATAGGTGTTACAAGTAAGTAAAATTACTTTAGATAATTTATCTGTGAAATTATGGGATTGGGTCATTGGTCTATTTGCAACAAACTAAAGTGGTTATGTTTGGGGGTTCTTTCTCCGTTTTAGGGAAGCTAAATTCTATTTGACTAATACCTGTCAGTTGCCTGGGATAGGAATTTGTGCTTAATATGCCAATAGGTATGCCTTTATTACAGAAGGTGGAAAAAATCTTTGCAACTGTTCAGGTTTTCGTTGCATCATCATCTGTAATCAGGCGGTACTCTTTTTTAAGGGTTGAAGGCTATACTGTGTGTAATATGGGACTCCATACTTATTATTTTTTACTTGAATATGTGTTGGTTATAAAATTTCATGAGATAAATCTATTTCAGATTAAAACTATACCTAGAACAATTCAAGATCGGTTCGTGCGTGCTAAACTCGGAGCTGCCGGCGGCGGTGCGGTGTCTCTCTGTGGACCAGTTCAATAGGGGACGGTACCAGATCATCATTGCCTCTGATGAGAAGGCACTGGAGAAACCCGATGGCGGGATACTTCCACTTGAAGAGAGGGGGAAGAAAAAAAAGGTAATCATTGTTAATTTATCATATTTCAAAATGGTTTGGATTATCTTTTTGTTTTGTTTTAGGTGTTTCGCCAGCTAGGTAGGTGGTTACAGGGCCTGTAGTAATATAAGTATGGGTGCAATCGAAGCATTTTATTCTAAGGAATCACTACTATTTAGGTCTTTTTAATGTCTCCTGTAGCAGGAAGGGGTCAGTTCTTCTTCTTCTTTAAAAATGGCTCCACCAGTTCATTGGTGATTTTGCCAATGTCGAGTGGGTAGATGATAAAATATTATCATAACTTTTTTTAGAATAACTTTGGACACGAGGATAACCAAGAAACAATGGTAGCAAAGAGAAATGTATCTAAAACATTTGACATTAGTTATAGGGGTCAGTTGTTGGTTTGTAATTGTTGTCCCACTGTAAATGTACACTGGAAGCAAGACAATTTTGACAGGTCCATCTAGAAATCTTTAGGAGAGGCCTATAGGATAGGCGGACATCATGTGGTGACGAAGATGAAGTGTACGACGTCCTTTTTTATTATATATGACGAAAGAGAAGGTCTAGAACTCTTTAAAAAGAGGTGACGTCAGCTCTGCCGACGTCACAGGGTTCCACCTCTAATCATAACCCATGATATGAGAGTAAAATTCCAAATTGTTGTTCATCCTTTTATTTCTGGATGTTCCAAACTTAGTTTCGGAGCTCCGAACAGTTGGGAGTCTCACAAGAGACTGCCAATTTCAAATGCGAGGCGCCCTATTTATACCAATGATTTCACATCTCGACTGGTTTTTGCACGATTATTATTTCAAAATACCAGCCGCTCCGACATATATTTTTTTATTGTAGCAGCAACAGTCTAAGCGCAAGAGAGACAAAGAATCAGGCGTGTCGCGCGGCATCGATTTCCAGCATGTCGCCAACGTGATCAACTTCGACTTCCCGCTGGACGTCAACTCTTACGTGCACAGGGCGGGTCGCACAGCCAGAGGGAACAACCAGGTAAGAAGAGTGGTGTCCAGGTAGAGTATCAACTGATGAGAGATGAGGAATCCTTCCCCAGCTGACACTGTAGTTTCCTATGTTTTCTTTTGTACATTACATTATTTTATATTATGTAACAAAAAATACGAAAAAGGAATTCTTCTGTGAAATCAGCATTAAAATTAGATGAAAAATGAAGCAGCTATTTATAATAAAAAAAATGCTGGTGGGGTCTGGGGTCATTGAATGAAGAATACCAGAATCTCTTTCTCACGCACGCAGCGTTATGGCCAGTGACACTCAGTGACGTCACATTTTGTAAACAAAAATTGACAATAGGGTACTATTTTGCCGATCGTATCTAAATAAGCTCATCATTTAACATCTGTTTAGTGGTGGTGCTGATCCAGGTGGATACAAATCCTAGTACAAGTTTATATTTATGGCCTGTTTCACAACATACACATTTCCTTCATCAGGGATCAGTGTTATCGTTCGTGTCGATACGAGAAAAGCCGCTTATGGATGCGGTAGAGGCGCATCTCACCAACGGATTCAAAACCGAACAAGTGTTACAGTGAGTATGTCAAAGGCTAAAAACGCCTCAATGATTTCCCTGGTATTGCCTATGATGGGTGGTGGTGATCACTTACCTTGTTTGTTTGCCATTTTAAAAAAAAATTATCAGGCGACCATTTTACTAACTGTATGATGATAATCTGGTCGGTAATAACAAGATGGGTCTATAATGAAGGTAACTAGATTTTGTGACATTTTATTTATTGTAATTGTGTTTAGGAAGTACGAGTTCGCCCTGGAGGAGGTGGAGGGGTTCAGGTACCGGTCGCGGGACGCGTGGCGCGCCGTCACGCGCATCGCCGTGCGAGAGGCGCGACTCAAGGAGATCAAGCAGGAGCTACTCAACTGCAAGAAGCTGCAGGTATAACATATTCTGTGGAACATATGTATAATTAGAATCACTGATTTCGAATTGTGTCGTGGAATGGAAAATGAAGTGATGTAGCAATATTGGACTAGTTGTATTTAAAATGTTAATGGGTAGGTCGAACAAGTTATATAACATTTCGATATAACAAATACAGTTTGCCGAGGAGACTGTTGTATATGGAACAAAAGTCAACAATTCTATTACACTTGATCATGCAGATATTTTTTCTTGATCCAAAATGATGACCCACATCTTACATAAAACATTGATGAACGACTAATCTTCTCTCTGATTGACTCATTTATGAACACTCTTCCATCATCTTAAAACTCTGGACTAACCCATCTTTTTATTCAGGGCTACTTTGATGAAAACCCAGCGGATCTGGCAGCCCTGAGGCGAGACAAGGCCCTACACACTGTGAAGGTCCAGCAGCATTTATCCCACATTCCTGAGTACCTTCTACCAGCTGCTTTGAGGAGTGAGGAGCCGGTGGAAGACGAGGAAACAGTGGTGGAAAAGCCAGTGGTGAAGAAAAGGAAACAGCCCGGAAACTTTGGTAGTGCTAAGAGACATAAATATCAGGTGAGATTCTACAATCCCTTCAAACCTTATAATATCTTTTTTATATAACCAGATAACTCAAGATAGCAGGCCTGTCCTTTAATATTAGGAACACCCCCCAGAACTTAAAAATAGCAATCTGTGCTGTATTTGTTACTGAGAAATTCCTCATTTCTTTATTGTTTTGCATAAAAAAATGCATCAAATACACGGTATTTCGTATTTGAGAGAGTAGTGTGTCAAATACACTAAGGGCCGATTTCACCGCTTGCTAATAAATACTATTCGTCACATAAATGTATAAGCTGACAAAATACAAAAGTCACTCTCTAATCTATGCTACTGAATAAAGGTTAATGAATTGAGCACAAGAATGTTATACCCATATGGATTTTTCATTCCGTTTAACAAACTGAAGAATAAAATGTGACGTCACAGCTATCTGCTGTCTCTCTCTTTAGAGTGACAAAGGTTTATTTTCAAAACCAGGACGTAACATAATTAACTGTCCATAATAATATGATATGATATAATATGGCTGCCTCGGTGGCGTAGTTGTATTATGGTACGACTGCAATGCTGAGATCTCGGGTTCGATCCCCGGGTTAATCGGGTCGGGCAAAGTGATTATTTTCCATTCAGTATCAGCTCGGAGTCTGGAATTTGTACACGATAAGGCGATAGGCTCGCCCCCTATCACAGCATGGAACGGAATAACGGCAAAAAGTGGGTGTACTAATTGCACCTCTGTCTACCCGGGGGATAAGAGGCGTGAGTGTGTGAGTGTGTAATAATATGATATCGCACCATAATATTTATTTTTATCTCTATAAAGTAATGCGGTTTAAATTAATTATGAAAACCAACTACAGCGGCTAGTAATAGTTGATATTTAAAAAATATAATTTGAGTTAGAAAGTTTATTCCAAACAAAATTGGCATATTTACATACTTTTTTGGTATGTGTAGTTCGGAACTACTAGTTCCACTTACATAAAAAAAATACCTCACCACGCGGTGGTGAATTCAGTGGCGGCCTTGGAGGAGGGGGGCGAACCAGGCAACCGCCTGGGGCCTCGCAGTTACAGGGGCATCTTGCAGCTCCTTGGGGGCCCGTTTTTTGGCACGTTACTTACAAAGCTGTTAAAAAAAATTATTTGCTTCGCACGGGGCCCCGCGTGCTTTTTTTTTGCTTGGCACACAGCCTCACATTGTATATGTTTTACTTTCCCCCGCGACTGGATATGTTCACGTTGTTTGCCGGCCTTTATAACCAAATATGGAGACTGTAAGGTTAGACAGAAAAACATTGGGATATTTAAAAATGAAAACTACAGTTATTGCTAAATTTAAATATAATAAAAAAAAATAAAAAACATACTCATAAAAGTAAACAATCATACATAAAAAAATAATACACATTTAGGAAGTTAATAACCTAATTTTCAGTAAGTAATTTTGAAATATTACGAATATCTATTTTGTGTGATTTTACAATTTTTGCGAGTATTCTGCGAACTTTTTTTCTGTAATTATCCATAATAATACATATTGTGTTTTAGAGATATTCTACTATGAGTTGTGTAATTCATGGTTGCAGAATTATTTGCAATCCAACATCTAGTGTGAAATTCCATAGGTAAGTTGATTGTAAACAAAGTTGTGTAGATATTTATAGCAAAAGTAATAAACACGTGGATGTTTTACAAATTACAATACCAAATAAATTCTTGTTTGAGAGCCATGGAATCAAAAATTAACGCTACATTCTGCGGGTGAGGTTTCGTCCTTAAATTTATTTTTAATATTCTAAAACTTCTGTGAAGAAGCCAACAAAACAATTAAAGTTTGCTAAAGATCACCATAATGTGCTCTCTTTCGGCAAATATATCTTTGAATTTATAAAACAAAAATGTTTTCGGCGACTAAAAGTGTAATGTTAAAGCAAAAGTCTTTATGTCATCACTATATGTAATTTTTCTTTGCTTGCTACTTGGAATATACTTTTAAAAGAAATCTCAAATATTAGCAAAATTTCACTGCAAAATATTTTCAATTTCAGACTGTATATTCATGAACAACTTTAATAAGAAATAACTTGTAATTAATTTTCTTCTTTTATCTCTTCATCTTCTGCTGCAATACTTTCTTTTATTTCTTTAAACTTATTTCACTGGATGTCTTCACATTAACTGATATATTGAAATCTTTCAAGTCTTGACGTTTCAATGGTGGTTCATATTCATTTCGCTGACATGTAATGTAAAAAGTAAATATCAATCAATAATAATATATTTAAATACCTATACATTTTAGACAGACGCAGAGGTGCCATTTAGTACACTCAGATATCACCCAATGTACCGCCGTTATAAAATTTGGTGGGTCGCAAGCTTAATGCCCTATCCTACTAATCTTATTATATTATAAAGGCGAAAGTCTGTAAGAATGTCTGGATGTATGGATGTTTTTTTTCATGCAAAAACTACTGAACGGATTTCGATGAAATATGGCACACGGGTAGATCATGTCCTGGATTAGCACATAGGCTACTTTTCATCCCAGTAAAATATAAACAGTGACTTTTATCCCGGAAAAACACATTCACGCGGGCGGAGCCGCGGGCAAAAGCTAGTAAATAATAAAGTCTAAGTGGATCATAATTATACCAGTGAAATGATAAAAAATAATATACTTACAGCATGAGTTTCTGGTAATAAATAATTATTTTTGACATCTACTGCCATATTCCCAGAAGTAGAAGACACATTATCACATTCAGAATCATAATCTTCTGTCTTTAAATGTTGACTAGTAATTCTTGCAGACATCAAATTGACCTTTTAATGGTATTTATATTTAACCACGTTTTTGCTTATCTAGATCTTTAAGAAATCTGTAAAGAGAAATACAAACTCGATTTTGTTTTAAATAAAAGTTTCAATAAATCAATGCTGGATACACTGAGAACTCGATTGTAACTGTTGATCCTCAGTTTTTATTTACGATGATTTTTTAAAGATTAATAAGCTTTATAATATTCATTAGTAAGGCGGCTAGTATTACAAATACTCTAGCACCATTGTCAAACCGGTCCACCAAAGCTTACACCATGGTCACCCTAGCCTCTTGTTTACATACACTATTTACAATACAAAAAATCACATTTAACATTACGTTAATATGAAAAAAGTAGTCATATATAAAGCAAATCACATTAAGCGAGGTTTTTCTACAGTTCATTTAAAAAATATTCACGTATTTTATTACGATTCGTATAAATAATGATAAAATTATAATATGTACACAATATTGATGACAATGAACTTACCTGTAGAATTTCACACTAAATGATGGATACCAAATATTTCTGCAACCGTGAACTACACAATTCACATTAAAATATCACTAAAACACACTTATTATTGTAGATAATTACGGAGAAAATTTCGAAGTGAACATTTATTTGACAACTATATTGACATCGAACTTAACGTTTTATAACAGTGTTGCCGAAGTATGTATTCGCAATTACCAATTAAATGAGGAAATTTTTTAAACTAAAATGTTAATAAGGATAAAAAACCTTAAGGATATCTTATTCAACAAGAATAATTCTGAAATGAAAATAGTACTTATATCATTATATAAGATATGTTGGAAATATTTATATATACATGATTGAGACGACAATAACGGTATTGATATTTTTTTATGGGTAGGGAAATAATCCGTAAGCTTTGGCAACATAGGTTAAAGAGTGAGTGAGATAGAATACAACACAAAAGGTAATTTTTTTGTCTTCACAAAAATGTGTGTACCGCTCTCTCCATTAGATAATATTATAAACTTCTTGATTGAGCACTATCTACATTAGCTGTTTAATACGATAACTGTCAAATAAAATTTACTTTTGGCAGTTCGGTTTCGCACTCGGTATTGTTTAGACGCGTGCCGGTAATTATAACCAGTTTGCTAAACAATAGCTTGTTTACTTCGACACTACGGCTCGGCCAACCCGCGCGATCGGGCTGAGCCGAGCGGCACAGTGCTATTCAATTTTAAACCTTATGTGCTATGACAGAAGAATTAAATCCGATTGCTGATCTATCTGATAGTTTATTACAAAATGAAGTTGAACTAGATGAAAATCAAATATCATCCATTTTTGAAGACCTAACCCATCTATTTGAAGAAGGCTCGCGACCTAAGAAAAGAGTATTAGAAGAGGATACGAATGAATCTTGGAATCTGGTTTTAAATCGAAAACAAAGAATGCGTGAAATAAGAAACAACATAGACCTTTGCATCACGTCGAAAGAGGAATTTCCGAAATGCTTTGCTCTTGCTAAATTATTGAAAAGCCAAAATATAACGGATATTAATAGAGTAAAATACATTAACCCCTATAAGATATGTATTGAAGTCAACGAGGAAAATGCTGAACGACTTATGCGTTGCGAGCGGTTTGTTGAGCTAGGGTGGCGGTTCCAACGACCTTTTGAGGTGGGCCTATCCTACGGGGTTATTAAGAATATTGAATTGGAATTGTCCGAAACAGAGTTACTGGAATCTATAGCATGTGAAACGGAAGTTTGCAATGTCAGACGTTTAAAACGTAAGATTGTTGGAGAAACTGAGTGGGTAGACTGCGAATCCATACGTATAGGTTTCAAAGGTCCGACACTTCCAACACATATTTACATATATAATATGAAGATCAAAGTCGAGCCCTACGTATTCCCCGTTACACAGTGCTCAAAGTGCTGGAGGTACGGACACATACGCAAAATGTGCCCATCAAAAAAATCGTATTGTCCTAAATGCGCCGATAAACATGAGACCTGTGAAAGTGTAGTGTATAAATGCATTAATTGCTCAGGCTCCCATCCAGCAATGCATAAAACATGTCCAGTCTATGTGAGAGAAAAAAAGATTCGTGACATTATGGCGGACTTGAATTGCTCTTACAGGAAGGCCGTGGCCATTTACATGCCTCCTTCAATCCCACCATGCACGGAAGTACATACCTCCTCTGTTAATGTCAATCAAGTAGAACAATTCTTCTCACCACCTTCGGAGGTACCGTCAGTGCCCACCAATCATAATTCCACCTATGCTCAAAAAGCCTCAACATCAACGCCTCGCCAAATACCAGAATCAACACATTTAAATGGTGAAAGTAGTGCTTCAAAAGATCCAAGCAAGAAAAAGAAGAACAAGAAAAATAAAACGCCAAATGTCGGGGATACACATTTAGTGGCTGAAATACAAAATGAAGTCGAGTATAATGACATTGATCAACCTGACTCGGAAGGAATGAAAGATGATGGGCCAAGAATTGACCACTCTTTTAGACGTCTCTTTCTCAAGCTTAAAAATATAATTATACAGCAGGATCTCTCAATAATAAGTAAAATACAAAGTGCGGTTCAAATATTGCTAGAGTTCACAGTTTCATGGCTATTCCAAAACATATCAGACTGGTCTTTTATATTAAAATTAATAAACGGTTATGGATAAAAGTCTTAAAATAAACATCGTCCAATGGAATGCACAAAGTATACGCCCTAAACTTTATTCTCTAGAACAACTTTTGAACCGAGATACAATTCATATTGTAGCTTTAAGTGAAACTTGGCTTGAACCTTATAGTCAATTTAAGATCAAAGATTACAATGTTTTTCGTAAAGACAGGGCTGACTCTTATGGGGGTGTAGCTATACTGACACATAAATCTGTAAAATCTCAGCTTCATCCTGTTCATATAGCTAATTCTGGTATAGAGATATTATGGCTTAAAATCTTTAATTGTGATTATATTAAGAATGTTTTCTCTATTTATTGCCCTTCTAATGTGCGGACATCTCAGTCCGATTGGGATTCAATTTTTTCTTTAGTTACTAATAAAACAATCATCATGGGAGACTATAATGCTCATCATCCAAATTGGTCAAATAGATTAGATTTACGAGGTTCTCAAATATTTGACGCCCTCTTAGATAATAATTTCGTATATTTAAACGATGGCACGGCGACAAGATTGAGATTAGTTAACGGTACTTTACAGCAATCCTCTCCTGATATAACTGTAATGTCTGCAGATATTTCGTTGAAGTTTAATTGGCAGGTTTCAAATGAGTCCCTTGGCAGCGATCATCTTATGATTAAAATTTCCTCTCATATTCCATTCTCTCCCTCCTACTCCAAAAAACGAAATTTTAAACTTGCAAACTGGTTATCCTATAAAAAATATTTAAAAGAAGCTCTAAAAGACTTTCAAATTTGCGATTCTGACTTACAGGTAAGCTATAATTCATTTATTGACACTATAAATAGGGCTGCTGATTCCTCAATACCATATTACAAGATTAGGTCTCATCCTAATTGCAAGTTTATTCCTAAACCATATTGGTCTCCACAACTTTCAAAAGCCGTGGCAGAGAGAAGACTAGCTCTTACCCGCTTTAGAAAGAATCCTACTCCCAATAACCTAAGTATATTCCAAGCAAAGGTAGGCGAGGCACAACGATTGATAAGGAAGGCTAACAGGACATCTTGGCAGAATTTCTGCTCTTCTATCGACCAAACCACATCAGCTAGTGATATGTGGCGTCAGATGAGATGGTTAAAGGGCCACAGACCGCCGAAAGAAAATATTGATGAGAGGATGGCCCACTCCCTTCTGTGTAGCTTAGCTCCCGATTCTACTACTCCACCGCAGCCTTTGTTTTCATCCCAGAACTGTGAACTAGAATGTAAAATATCTTTTCATGAGTTCATTAAGTGCACGAAACCCAAAGATACAGCTCCCGGGTTAGATGGGATCTCATTTTCCATGATTAAGAACCTACCAGATATCGGTAAAAATGTGCTCGTAACATTGTATAATAAATTTCTTCTTAATAGTTTCGTCCCGAGTCAGTGGCGACAAGTCCGTATTGTACCAATTCCCAAACCAGGACGAGATCCTAATTCTATTGAGTCTCTCAGACCTATATCACTAATTTCTTGTCTGTGCAAAATATTCCACTCAATTTTAAACAACAGAATAGAATGGTTTATGGAACACTATGGACATTTTTCTGATCAGACTACAGGTTTCAGGAGGGGTCGTTCATGCTTGGATAACCTGAGTGTCTTAGTTACCAAAATTCAAACTAGTCTTTCAAAAAATTTGGTTACTGTTGGTTGCTTTTTAGATTTGGAAAATGCTTACAATAATGTAGACATAAGAAGTGTACTTTCAACACTAGACAACCTTGGAGTTGGCGCCGTGCTTTGCAATTATCTTTGGTTTTACCTTAAGGAGAGATGTCTGAATATTGAAGGAGTTGATTACAATATTTTTAGATGTACAGGTCGAGGTCTCGCTCAAGGTGACCCTATGTCCCCGTTGCTATTCAACGTTGCAACTATGCATATATGTAAAGATTTTCATAATGTAGGCATATCCCAGTTCGCTGACGACTTTGTCCTGTATGCCAACTCAAATAATGTATTGGAGGCTAGCTCTCAAATTCAAATGACTTTAAATGCCCTACATGTGTCATTCAATAAATTAAACTTAGATATATCACCATCTAAAAGCAAAATATGCATTTTCAGGAGAGGCATGCAAAGAAGGCAGGTTAACGTTAACATAAAATTACATAATTGTCCTCTCGAAGTAGTAGACCATGTGAGATATTTGGGACTGTGGCTGGATCGTTCGCTTCGATGGCACAAGCACATTTCTGAAGTTTCCGAAAAAGTACTTAAACACCTTAATATATTTAAAATCCTAGCCGGACCAGGTTGGGGAGTGCACCCCAAATATCTGCGAAGGTTGTATATCTCTATTATACGAAGTCGTATTGACTATGCTAGCTTCCTTTACGATAATAGCCCCAGGACGTATTTAACGAAATTAGATAAGGTCCAAAATCAAGCCATGCGGGTTATTGGCGGTTTCATAAGAACCACTCCCATCCATGTGATGGAGAGTGAGTTAGGTCTCCATCCTTTATACTTACGTCGTAGATACCTGGCTGGAAAATATCTATTACGTTGTAAGGCTGCTTCAAACGCCCATCTCATTGAAATAGTGTCAGAGCTAGGTATTTTATGCAACAAACATTATTGGATCAACAAATCGAAACCCCTGTTAACCCAAATACATTACAGTATAAGTAATTTGACGCTGTACTCCTCAAATAAATTTGGCATTTTTTCTATGGACACTTGGGTAACGAATATTGATCTCTCTAATATTATTTTCCCAGATATTGAAGCTATTGATAAACCTAAACGCACATTTAATGTAACTCATCTAAAAACCATCTGTTGTGATTATTTGAATAGAAAATACTCTACATTTTATAAAATATTTACAGATGGATCGAAACATGGTATAAATATTGGAGCTGCTTTTTATGACCCTCAACAAGAGCAAAGCATGAAATTCCAAATATATGCCAAAGTTTCTATCATGGAGGTGGAATTAATAGCTATTGCTGAAGCTTTGTCGTACATTCAGTCTGTCAATATCAATAAGGTTGTAGTTCTTACTGACAGTAAGAGCGCATTGCAGCATTTGGCTCGGTGTACTTCGAAATTTCGAGGAACACCGATAGCCTACACTATTATAGATCTGATACGCAAATTTCAAGTTATGGGTGTTGTAGTGACCCTTCAATGGATCCCATCCCATGTAGGTCTAGAAGGCAACGAGATGGTGGATTGTTTAGCTAGAGAAGCATCTAGTGACGGTTGTCTTTTAAATATCCTCCCAGATTACACTAATCACATTAATACTATAAAAACTCAGTGTCATAACCTATTCAAGGAATATTTTGACTTAAGATCTCGGGAAAAAGGAATTTGGTACCGAACGATCCAGCCCCAGCCTTTGTGGAAAACATGGATAGATAGTAGCATCTTAAATAGACTAAATACAATCACTGCTTTAAGACTTCGTGCTGGACACATTCCATGTAATAAACTAGCTTTCTTGATGAAAAAAATTACAAGCCCTAAATGCCCTGATTGTAACTTGATTCATGACACATATCATATTCTTATGGAGTGTTCACGTAACAAGACCATACGAGACCAATGTGGTTTTAATTTACGTCAAGTAGGGATTTGTAATAGCATCCTTGCCGAACCCCAATCGGACTCTGCCAGAATGTTATATAAATTAGTTTATAAGTTATAATTAGTATATTATCTTAGTATTGTACTCATATTATATGTCAGTGATTATTATATTAGGGCGACATATTCACTATAGTGAAAAAGCCCTTAATAAAGAGAAAAAAAAAAAAAAAAAAAAAAATTTACTTTTAACCTAATCCAGACCATAAGTTTTTTTTACTATTCTTAATTATAACTGGACTAAGGCCTAATTCCTCCCAGTAGTAGAGGAGGCCCATGCTCATCAGTGGGCAGTATATAATACAGGGCTGATATGGTATGCTATTGTTAATTATAAATTATCTTTTTGTTATTGACCCACAATGCTGAGGTCTCGGGTTCGAATACCGGGTCGGGCAAAGTGATATTGATTTTTTCTATTCAGTATCAGCCTGGAGTCTGGAATTTGTGCCCAATATGGGGATAGGCTCGCCACCTATCACATCATACGTACGGCAAAAAGTGGGTTCAACTAGTTGCGCCTCTGCCTATCCCTTCAGTGCTACAAGGTGTATGTGTGTGTGTGTGTAAATTATCTATTTGTTCTAGGCCCGTCAAAGCGATCCCCTGAAGAGTTTCGAAGTGAAAAAGAAAACTGCGACGGGCGCCACGTAGCACCGCACTGTTAGTATCCGAATGGATGCCGGCTTTTATACTGAACACAGCTGGCATCAGTTTTTATGACCTGTGTGAAGTTAGCATCAAATGATATCGCTACGTCACGTGTTTGTACTTCGGTCATGAAGTTTGGTGCCAGTTGTGTCTCTATATTCATTGTTAGGACTAAAATTGCTCTGCTATGTGTTGCAGTTTTGTTGAATTATGTATTTACATAAATATGTGTACTTGTTTATTTGTAGTTTCAATTCACGTATGTTTTTATATTATCACGGCAAAATTAGTATTTAAAGCTATATGCGCTCCAAATAGTATAATGTTGATCAAAGACGGAACTACTGACGATCGTCAGACTTTTACCGACTTTTACTAGTTACTTAAGTTCAGTTTTATTTCACCTACCGATCTTGAAACGCTCGATTTTTCAATACAATCTCAACAGTAAAAGTTACTAAACTAACACAATTTCAATTTTATTTCACTAAATTTATTATTATTTTATAGCAGTGCGATTTTAGTCTCCTACCATATTGTACAAGTGTCAAAATAAACAATATATGATGTTGTTTTTGTTTCTGTACAGTTCGCGTGGTGCGTGCGAGTTACTGTCATGGTTAGTTACTCGGCTATGGCTATATAAAATATATTGGTTTTACAATAATTTCTTTATTTTATGTCCTTTGTAGTTAGTGGTGTAGGATGCATGGATGTTTTATTTACAATGCTTATTGTGTATGGGTTCGATGCTTTTTGTGCAATTGAATGAGGATACGAGCGAGTCACTCGCCTGCTGTAAACGAAATTTGATTTACTATGCTAAGTCATTCCAAAACAGAATGATGAAATCTTGGTCCAGTAGGTATTTCTCGGACTTTACTAACTTTCGTGACTTTCGACATCGCTGGTTTTGAAACGAGAGGTCGCGTAGTAGATACACGGATGCATTTTATATGATGTACGATTACCTATTTGGGTCTACGGGTCGTGGGGCCAAAAGATTTGCAATTCGTACCAATTTGAACAAGGATGAAGGAACTTTTATTTTAGTTTATGGGGAAGTTTATTTTATTGTGCCTTTTGCTTCTGCGAAAAGGTGTGATGTAAGTATACCCTAGGATGCATTATTATTATATTTGTGCATAATACTTAGGTGTAGAATAAATGGCCTTATTGATTTTAGCCCGTTACAATATAGTAATGGGAGTGACGTCACAATAGCCGTTAGAGCAGACTGACGAACACCTTCGCCAGTCGACACAATGTCAACAGTAACGTGGCTATGTAACCAAGAGCTCAGGTGCAAACAAAATGCACCCTCCTGTCTCGTGTGTGTAACATGATCAGTGAGAGCCTTAACTGGTGCTAGAAGTTTTACTTTTCACAGGATGGTGACTTAAATAAGTCATTGGTTAGGGTCCAGGTAGCCCTCTGGGCTCGTAGACCGGTGCACTGCACCACCTAGCCCTGACTAGCTACGACTCTGAATACTGCGTTTGAGACAGATATACAGAGGCTGTTGCTGAAATGGGAAAATGTGGGACATTATGGCGCGTATGTGTGGTGGTCACTATTCTGCGATCAACAAACGATTTTAGTTTTGATTAGTCTGGTTTGGGAATTTGTATTGTAACTAGGATAATTTACGAGCGAATTGAGTTTATCGCAGCGACGCGACGATAGATGGTCGCTGATGCACTTTGTAAATTTACGAAGCAGTTTGTCAAGTGACTGCCGACTGCTTATGCCCGATGGTATATATTTGCTTGTTTATATTTTCTTTTATATATAATGTAGCTTTTAAAACTATTATAGTGCACCTTTGTGAATGAAATTCTGCACGTTTAGAATACAAAGCTATCGCTAGTTATTGCTAACCACAGGTGGTAACGAATTATACAGGTAGAAAGAGTGTCAATAATAACTTGATATTACTATTGGACCGTGTAAATAGGCACATTCATCAGTTTATGCGAAAAATATACAAACTATAGTAGGCATCTGATCAGAATTTAAAATTGATACAAATTATAAATTCAGATCCGATAGGTACTATAATTTGCTACTATACTATAATTTGGTATATTATTATGCATTTCCCCCGTTAGTTACCAGTAACTAACGACTTTGTAATGATTTTTATCTATCCTCTATGGTTTTTATTGATACCCCTTTTTTTATAACAACCTGTATACTTATTATCCATCTCATTACTTATTTATTTATTTAATTAAGACGCAAAACAGAGTACAATCATGACAATTTTACATAACATAAAGGCTTATACTAAAACTAGATTGCATTCCAAAATATGCGCCCTTATATGAGCAAATTACAGAAGATGCGGACTAAGATAAATTAAAACTATTGTGTTGTATACAATTAACAATAAAAATAAAACAAAGAGCAGCAGTATATGGGTAAATTAACAGCAACTATTACCAGTCATGTAATAGTTGCTGTTAATTTACCCATACACGGCTTGTAAGGCGTAAATTGAACCCTGTCGTAGTAGTTTTTTTTCATACCATAACATCGTTTCCCGCAGCATAATTGCGTATCATTTTTATCTCGATCTGAGCTTTACGATGACTGCCAATTTCCAATGCCTTGACTAATGACTACTAATATGACAAAATTAGTAATTCCCCCCTTCACTATTTTCGTACAATATAATGGACTGCGCAAGAACGCAAGTCCTACTATCAAAAATTACGCGTACGACGTACCCCTTTACGGGATAGTCACAGACCAGACTTGTCCCGGCCGCGGTGCAATAACCGGCGCTAGCCCGGAGCAACCGCCTTCATGATCACGGTACACTCTACGCAAGGTTAGTATGACGTGAGGCCAAGCTCCGCTACTTATATACCCGGCCGCGATAATCTTGACATCGCGATGTAATTACGTAATCAGTGACATCTATTGACGGCTTCGGGATCTTATTGTTTTATTGATTTTAAAATCAGGAATGTTTATATATGTTTTTTTTACATGGGTTATTTTCTGCCAGTGCTTCTTAAATGAAAAAAACAATTTTTAGCTGACCTCGGCAACATAATATTAATTGGTATTGCCATCTCAAATAATGATATTACATACATGCAAGAATTTTATACCCATATATGGATTTTTCATTCCGTTCAACAAACTGAAGAATAAAATGTGATGTCACAACTGTCTGCTGTCTCTCTCTTTAGAGTGACAAAGGTTTATTTTCAAAACCAGGACGTAACATAATTAACTGTCCATAATAATATGATATGATATAATATGGCTGCCTCGGTGGCGTAGTTGTATTATGGTACGACTGCAATGCTGAGATCTCGGGTTCGATCCCCGGGTTAGTCGGGTTGGGCAAAGTGATTATTTTCCAATCAGTATCAGCTCGGAGTCTGGAATTTGTACACGATAAGGCGATAGGCTCGCCCCCTATCACAGCATGGAACGGAATAACGGCAAAAAGTGGGTGCACTAATTGCGCCTCTGTCTACCCGGGGGATGAGAGGCGTGAGTGTGTGAGTGTGCAATAATATGATATCGCACCATAATATTTATTTTTATCTCTATAAAGTAATGCGGTTTAAATTAATTATGAAAACCAACTACAGCGGCTAGTAATAGTTGATATTTAAAAAATATAATTTGAGTTAGAAAGTTTATTCCAAACAAAATTGCCATATTTACATACTTTTTTGGTATGTGTAGTTCGGAACTACTAGTTCCACTTACATAAAAAAAAAAAAAAAAAAATACCTCACCACGCGGTGGTGAATTCAGTGGCGGCCTTGGAGGAGCGGGGCGAACCAGGCAACCGCCTGGGGCCTCGCAGTTACAGGGGCATCTTGCAGCTCCTTGGGGGCCCGTTTTTTGGCACCTTACTTACAAAGCTGTTAAAAAAATTTATTTGCTTCGCACGGGTCCTCGCGTGCTTTTTTTTTGCTCGGCACACAGCCTCACATTGTATATGTTTTACTTTCCCCCGCGACTGGATATGTTCACGTTGTTTGCCGGCCTTTATAACCAAATATGGAGACTGTAAGGTTAGACAGAAAAACATTGGGATATTTAAAAATGAAAACTACAGTTATTGTTGAATTTAAATATAATAAAAAAAAAAAAAAAAACATACTCATAAAAGTAAACAATCATACATAAAAAAATAATACACATTTAGGAAGTTAATAACCTAATTTTCAGTAAGTAATTTTGAAATATTACGAATATCTATTTTATCTATCTAAATATCTATTTTTTACAATTTTTGCGAGTATTCTGCGAACTTTTTTTCTGTAATTATCCATAATAATACATATTGTGTTTTAGAGATATTCTACTATGAGTTGTGTAATTCATGGTTGCAGAATTATTTGCAATCCAACATCTAGTGTGAAATTCCATAGGTAAGTTGATTGTAAACAAAGTTGTGTAGATATTTATAGCAAAAGTAATAAACACGTGGATGTTTTACAAATTACAATACTAAATAAATTCTTGTTTGAGAGCCATGGAATCAAAAATTAACGCTACATTCTGCGGGTGAGGTTTCGTCCTTAAATTTATTTTTAATATTCTAAAACTTCTGTGAAGAAGCCAACAAAACAATTAAAGATTGCTAAAGATCACCATAATGTGCTCTCTTTCGGCAAATATATCTTTGAATTTATGAAACAAAAAATGTTTTCGGCGACTAAAAGTGTAATGTTAAAGCAAAAGTCTTTATGTTATCACTATATGTAATTTTTCTTTGCTTGCTACTTGGAATATACTTTTTAAAAAAATCTCAAATATTAGCAAAATTTCAGTGCAAAATATTTTCAATTTCAGACTGTATAATCATGAACAACTTTAATGAAATCCTCCTAGCCAGTTTCGGCCACGGCGGCCAATCTCAACGGAGATCAGCCAGGTACGCAGGAGATATTATAGTGCACAAGTGTGTGCGCAATACACAGGTGCACTCGCTATTCCCTCACTCTCATAGTCCGGTGAGACGGCAATCCGACATGACCGGAGAGAGATCAGGCGCAGGACCAACGGCTTTACGTGCTTTCCGAGGCACGGGGGTATCACACCGCCAACTTCCTGACTCCGAGCTGCGACTGAGTAAATTTTAAGATGGAAAAACCCAGTCACAATTTTTTTTTTGGCTCGACCCAGGAATCGAACCCAGGACCTCAGCGCGCAAATCGTACTCGTAATGCGTACGCAATACCACTACGCCACCGAGGCAGTCAACTTTAATAAGAAATAACTTGTAATTAATTTTCTTCTTTTATCTCTTCATCTTCTGCTGCAATACTTTCTTTTATTTCTTTAAACTTATTTCACTGGATGTCTTCACATTAACTGATATATTGAAATCTTTCAAGTCTTGACGTTTCAATGGTGGTTCATATTCATTTCGCTGACATGTAACGTAAAAAGTAAATATCAATCAATAATAATATATTTAAGTACCTATACATTTTAGACATAGGCAGAGGTGCCATTTAGTACACTCAGATATCACCCAATGTACCGCCGTTATAAAATTTGGTGGGTCGCAAGCTTAATGCCCTATCCTACTAATCTTATTATATTATAAAGGCGAAAGTTTGTAAGAATGTCTGGATGTATGGATGTTTTTTTCATGCAAAAACTACTGAACGGATTTCGATGAAATATGGCACACGGGTAGATCATGTCCTGGATTAGCACGTAGGCTACTTTTCATCCCAGTAAAATATAAACAGTGACCTTTATCCCGGAAAAACACATTCACGCGGGCGGAGCCGCGGGCAAAAGCTAGTAAATAATAAAGTCTAAGTGGATCATAATTATACCAGTGAAATGATAAAAAATAATATACTTACAGCATGAGTTTCTGGTAATAAATAATTATTTTTGACATCTACTGCCATATTCCGAGAAGTAGAAGACACATTATCACATTCAGAATCATAATCTTCTGTCTTTAAATGTTGACTAGTAATTCTTGCAGACATCAAATTGACCTTTTAATGGTATTTATATTTAACCACGTTTTTGCTTATCTAGATCTTTAAGAAATCTGTAAAGAGAAATACAAACTCGATTTTATTTTAAATAAAAGTTTCAATAAATCAATGCTGGATACACTGAGAACTCGATTGTAACTGTTGATCCTCAGTTTTTATTTACGATGATTATTTAAAGATTAATAAGCTTTATAATATTCATTAGTAAGGCGGCTAGTATTACAAATACTCTAGCACCATTGTCAAACCGGTCCACCAAAGCTTACACCATGGTCACCCTAGCCTCTTGTTTATATACACTATTTACAATACAAAAAATCACATTTAACATTACGTTAATATGAAAAAAGTAGTCATATATAAAGCAAATCACATTAAGCGATATTTTTCTACAGTTCATTTATAAAATATTCACGTATTTTATTACATTTCGTATAAATATTGATAAAATTATAATATTTACACAATATTGATTACAATGAACTTACCTGTAGAATTTCACATTAAATGATGGATGCCAAATATTTCTGCAACCATGAACTACACAATTCACATTAAAATATCACTAAAACACACTTATTATTATAGATAATTACAGAGAAAATTTCGAAGTGAACATTTATTTGACAACTATATTGACATCGAACTTAACGTTTTATAACAGTGTTGCCGAAATATGTATTCGCAATTACCAATTAAATGAGGAAATTTTGTTTAACTAAAATGTTAATAAGGATAAAAAACCTTAAGGATATCTTATTCAACAAGAATAATTCTGAAATGAAAATAGTACTTATATCATTATATAAGATATGTTGGAAATATTTATATATAAATGATTGAGACGACAATAACGGTATTGATATTTTTTTATGGGTGGGGAAATAATCCGTAAGCTTTGGCAACATAGGTTAAAGAGCGAGTGAGATAGAAGACAAAACAAAAGGTAATTTTTTTGTCTTCAAAAAAATGTGTGTACTGCGGTCTCCAGTAGTTATATTATAAACTTCTTGCATACATGTCGTTGCAAGTGAGATGTTAAGTCTTTATTATTTGTAGTATATTTATAGTAACAATAAAATATATTTACAATATGAATATCCTACATATATCCCTAAATCCTATAACACGCTTATCATATTCAATAGAGTGCATAATAAGTGCATTTAATGAAACACACCGAGGTGTTTTTGTGCTTTAACAGTCTTAAAGGCTTAGTGGAAGGATAAGTCAATAGCAAGAGTCTATGGGTTAGATTTCTACACCGGTTCAAAGGTTATTGTGGGCTTCAAATATCTGTTTCGGGCTTAGATATTGTCTGACCGGAAATCGTACTTCCTTTATACTCATGACTCAAGATAACTTATCATATTGTATGGTTAGGACTTTGTTATTATCATATTGGACCCCTAGACTGCCTCGGTGGCTACGTGTCGTCCTGGGTTCGAATCAAAGAGCATTATAATACCACGGAAAGTTCGAATCCCGGACCGGTCAGATTGGGTTTTTTTATTCAGTATAAACCCCGAGTCTGGAATCTATACCAGATATGGCGTTAGGCCGCCCCCTATCAATCATGGGACAGAAAACATACAGTAATAAGCGGGTGCTGCACTAGTTGTGCCTATGCCTATCCCTTCTGGGATAAAGCCGTGAGAGTGAGTGGAATCTCTATATCCTGCTAACGTCTGGAAAATGCTTTTTGTCATAAATATAAGGTGGGCAAGTTTGCTGTGTATAAAGGTAGAATAAATAAAGAACAAAAAAAGCAATATTATGTATACTATCACGTTATTATAAATTGAATTTAAATGCCAAGTGCTCGTAAGCTTTGCTCACAAAAAATAACAGAATATTTATACTTAATGTTATACACGATATAAAACAAATACCACGGTCGTAAAAAATCATTTATATAGATTTGGAGTATCGTCGTTTCTTGGCGGGTGTTTTGACGATGATCTTGGAGTCGCTGAAGGCGCGGCGCTGCTCAAGCGCCTGGTGTAGAGGAGTCAGCTCCGACGCGGACTGTAGCGCCAAGGGCCGGCTCAAGTAATACCCGTATGCACCCATCTCCCGCCGCTGCCATGGACTTGTGGTTATCCTGAAATTAGTCATTTGTCGATAAAAATGATTGTATGGTAAGATTGCGCCATTGTTGTTCGATATGTCTAATCCAGTTTCAGTATCCACCTGTATTCACACAGCGCACACACAATATTGTCAATAAAGTGCATATTGTCAATAATATTGTGTGTGTGCGGCGCGTATTGCCGTATTGTTCAATATAAAAAAAAATATTGACAATATTATTGTGTGTGTGCGGGCAGGCTATGAAGTCAGGTGATATAATTTCCTAGATCAACGGGAGACAACATCTCTTTGTTTTAGTATTATTATTATTATTATTTGGAGTGTAGGCTGCACTTTTGTTGCCAGCTCTTGGTCTAGTAACTTTGCTGGAGCCTATTAAAAAGACTAAACGGGCGCTATAAGAGGTCAAGAGAACTGAACCGACGGAAATGTTCTCTTGTTATCTGTAGTTAGCTTGGCCCAGCGTTCCGGATTCATTCGAACTACGTGACCCGCCCAGTTCCACTTTAGTGTCGCGGCCTTTTTCCCTACATCTACTACTCGAGTTTTGGAGCGCAACTCTGTATTTCTGACACGATCTGTCCGTTTGACATTGAGGATGATGCGCTCCATCGCTCGTTGACAAACCTTAAGTTTCAGCTTCTGGGACTCCGTTAACGACCAGGTTTGGGCGCCATAAGTTAAGACGGGCAAGATACACATGTCGACGAGTTTGCCTTTGATAGAGAGTGGAAGATCGCCTCTTAGAAATTCTTTCAAGGACCAGAAGCTCTTCCAAGGATTTTCAATCCTTCTTGCAATTTCCAGGTCCTGTCTATTCTTGAAAGATACTATCTGGCCCAAGTATAGATATTCGTCGACATATTCGATCTCTTGTCCGTCTATTTCTACCCGATGTTTATTGCAGTTGGTCATTAATTTTGTTTTTGTCCCGTTCATACGAAGCCCGACCTTAAGGCTTGCAATGCTTAGTTCTTGTAGCATTTCTTGAAGTTCCGCAGGTTTCGAGGCGAAAAGAACTATGTCGTCGGCGTAACGAAGATTTGACAATCGTTTGTCGCCAACCACGATACCCCATTTAGCCCATGAGGTCGCCAAGGTCTTAAACACTTCCTGCAGAGTGCTCGTAAAGAAGAAGATTATAATGTTTTCGCACCGCTATGGGATACAGACGTAGGTCTTGTATTTGTACCACAAACCATATCATGAGCGGCGGCGTCTCAGGCCTAGGCCTGGTGTAGATAAACGCGAGCAGGGGCGAGACGCCGCACATCCAGATAATCCACTGCTTCATCAGCTCGCAGCCCTCCACGTCCTCTGGCACCAACGAATTATCATCCTGAGTAAGTTATATAACAGTTAAAACTTTACTGAAAAAGCCTTGGCTTGACGTCAATGGACGACAATGAATAGTCCTATTTCACAGAGGATGATGTAAAAGAACGAGCGCAATGGAGGTGTAAGAGTTGGAAGGCGGACCTTGGCTCTGGCATGGGCTAGCACCAGGCAGAAGAAGGAGATGTTAAAAGTCTATATAACAAAATGAGAGCCCTTGCTCTTTTTTCATTGAATTAATTATCTTTTATTTTCATTGAATAGAGGTTATTGAAAAATCTGGTAGCCTATAGATAACTAAAGATGGATAGGTTTAGTTTTTGAATGTAATAGAAAAGTTAAATAAAATTAACATATTACCTCTGTATAACAATACTCGACGACCACTTTAACCATCTTCACTACAACAAACCAGAAATGGAGGCTGTATATAATAATCCAGATGAATAATAGATTCTGAAAAAACAACTACATCCTTACTAATATTATAAATGCGAAAGTAACTCTATCTGTCGCGCTTTCACGCCAAAACTACTGAACCGATTCAAATAAAATTTGGTACACAGATAATCTAGAGCCCGGGAAAGGAGATAGGCTACTTTTTATCCCGGGAAAATATAAAGCGAGACTTTTACCCCGGATTTTTTTTTACGAGGGCAGAGCCGCGAGCTCAGGCAAGTTACAGAACTAGCCTGTGCAGATAAGAGAAATAATATTATTAAGATAAGAGAAAGAATCGACATATAGAGCGACATTAATTAATAGTCGAACTACAAGAAACTTAATAGAAAGACAACTCGTTAGAATGCGCCACTAGGGTTTTCACAAAGTGTTGTATTAGTAACTTTCCTCAGCCGAATCGTTCCTATCAGCATACCTACGCTTTGAGAGAGGATTAAGAATTAACAAGGAATAAAACTAACTTGCAACACTAACTCCCACATGGGCACTCGCCGGAACATGAACCTACGGAACAGCGTGTTAAGCAGCCGCTGCGACAGCGCCGCCGCTCCCGCCGCCCATAACAAGGTGGGCACTGTGGACACCACGCTGTCGCCACATTTTGCCCATTCTAGCAACTGGACAAATATTGTGCAATGCAATCAACCCTGTATTATATACTGCCCAGTGATAGTCCACGGGCCTCTTCTACTACTGAAAGGGGTTAGGTCCTTAGCCCAAATTATACGCTAACAAATATTGTGTTAACGACGAATTATCATTTGCACATTACGTGAAATACTAGTTACCAATTGGAAAATGGTTCGAGTTTATGCTGAATATGGTTTCAATGTATTATATTGACTGCCTCAGTGGCGTAGTTGTATTATAGTACGACTGCAAAGCTGAGGTCTCGGGTTCGATCCCCGGGTCGGACAAAGTGATATTGAGTTTTTCTATTCAGTATCAGCTCGGAGTCTGGAATTTGTGCCCGATATGGCGATAAGCTCGCCCCCTATCACATCATGGGACGGAATGACGGCGAAAAGTGGGTGCACCAGTTGCGCCTCTGCCTACCTCTTCGGGGTTAACAGGCGTGAGTGTGTGTGTGTGTGTGTGTAATATATTGTGGCTTCGAAATGCACGAATCAAATTAGAACATTATAAACCTATTAAAGTAACCATTCTGTGTGTTGTTAGGGCATAAAACATTTCCAATGATGATTCAAAACAATATATTTTAATAGCTATAACAATAGGTATAAACTATACAATACATAGGATATTTTTAGTCATAATACCAGCTCTGTATTAAATTCTGTTCATTGCATCATTGCACGGGCCTCCTCTACTACGAGGGTTTTATTTAGTCACTATAGTGTATTTTTAGTAACTGTTCAGTCATTACCTCGGTTCCCTCAACTTTCAAATAGCTCCATAATGAGCTGTGCCACATCACAAAACTTAATGTCTAAATACTGTACAGTCAATTTACACATCTGAAGTTATTGTAGATTTATTATTATTTTAAAGCTAGCTAAATTTATGTCACCATGATTATTTCTAAATGTCAAGTGATTGACATCGATTTTGTCAGAACTTTGTATAGGTATTAATCAAAGAGCATTATAATACTACGGAAAGTATTAATCTTGTCTTTGATTTTTCCGCGAGTAGCCTTGCGTGTAGCTTTTCAATGTTTTGAATTTTACACTCTACTCGAATCATTCCACGCTATCGTAATCTATTACTTTTGTATCCCCGAATAGACTTTGGGCAACTCAAGGCCCGCTCTCTGGAAAATTAGTAACGATAAACAGTAGCATCGACGCACAGACATTTGAATAACAAAGTACTTCGTGGCACTCTACTGCACTCGTAACCCAAAGCCATAAGCTGTTAAGTCTTATATCCAGTAATTACGCTGGCTGCAATGTCCTTCAAACCGAAACACAACAGTGCATAGTGCTGCTTCGCGGTAGAAATAGTTACTGCGGTAGTACCCACCTGACCGGCCTTCGCATACAAGAGACTTTCCGCAGTATTATAATTTTTTTTTTTTTTTTTATAAAATGCCATCTTCGGCGCATTAGGGACGGCTGCGGGCTTCCTCCGACTCACGTCTAAGTTGTCGTCCGCAACCGCCCCTGCACGTACCGCTATTGCGGTCCTTTTCCTGTTGCGGGGGCTCAGAAGCCCCCGAAACACCGTACCGTGTCCGCCTTTTGGTGTCCGAGGCAGCGTGAGACACGCTGCCTCGGACATGTCCATCACGGGGGTCACAGAAGTTGGCTAGACTAATAGGTGGGCGGCACCTCCCGCCCACCCGTGACCCCCGGAGGCCCCTATTAGTCGCTTTTTACGACAGGCAGGGGATACCGTGGTGGAATTCTCCAAACGCCCCCAATCCACAGGGCGGGAGACGTCGGTCAGTCGTCCACCCGACGCCTCCTACGTCTCGTCTGGCGGCGGGAGGGATCACCACTGCGCTGGCGATCCCTCTCGGCACTCTCCTTCCGCGAGAGGACCGCCTCGCAGAAGTGGGCCACCGCCTGCCAGGCCTCTCGGCCGCCGACCATGGAAGCGACCACGGCCGGCAGCGAGAGGTCTTCTCCGACGACTGTTCTGAGAGCGCTGCGCTCCTCATCCCAGGCTGGACAACACTCCAACGTATGTTGGGCCGTGTCCATTGGGCAGTTGTCACAATAGTGACACACGGCCGATTCCTCTATACCTACCACCCGAAACAGGAACTCACCGAAGCAGCCATGCCCGGTGAGCACCTGCGTCAGGCGGTATGTTGCCGCTCCGTGGCGCCTGTCCAGCCATTCCGCAAAGACAGGACGCACTGCCTCTACGACCCGGTGCCCCCACGACGGCGCCTCCAGCCTGAGACGCCACTCCTCCACGGCGGCTCGCCGTAAGGCGGCCCTCTTGGCCTCCACCTCCTTCAGGGCCGGACGCTCCCCGCGACTGAACGCCTCCTCCCGCCAATGGAATACATCGGCAAGGGATTTGGCGTCCAGGTCCCAGGGCAGAAATCCGGCCAATAGGCAAGCCGCCTCGAAAGAGACCGTGCGGTACGCCCTGACCGCCCGCTGCGCTAAAGCTCTCTGCGGGGCGCGCAGAAGGGCGACGCAGGGGCGGCCCAGGGAGTCAGCCCAAACGGGGCTGCCGTAAAGGGCTATGGACCGCACGACTCCGTGATACAGCCTCCGGCAAGGGAAGCCAGGACCTTCCAGGTTGGGCAGCAGGCGGGAAAGAGCGCCCGCTGCCCGGGACAATTTCGTCCTCAACTCCTTAAAGTGGGTGCGGAATCGCCATCGGCTATCCAGGACTAAACCTAGATACCTCATGCTAGAGCCGATGGGGATCCGCACCCCCCCAACGACGATGCCGGCACCGGCCGGTGGCCCTCTCCGAGGTCCGTGAAAACACACGGCCTCGGTTTTCTCGAGGGCCACCTTCAAACCTAAACGTTGAATTCTTCCAACTACTTGGCCGGTGCCCGCCGCCGCCAGAGTTGCGGCGTCCCGGAAGGTCCCAGCAGTCGCTGTGACTAACGTATCGTCGGCGTAACATGTCACGCCGACGCCCCGGAGATTGGAACCACGGAGCACCCAGTCGTACCCGATGTTCCACAGGAGAGGGCCCAAAACCGAGCCCTGTGGAACACCGCACGACATCGCTCTTCGGTGCCACCCATCGGCGCCCGGATACACCACGTGCCTGTCAGACAGGTACGCGTGCACCAGACGCCGGAGATAGGGCGGCACCACGTGGTACCGCAGTGCCTCGTGGATGCAGGGCCAGGGCAGCGAGTTGAATGCGTTAGAAATGTCTAACGACACTGCTATCACTACACTGCCTGTGGCCACCGCATCCTCCGCCTGTGCCTTCACCCGCAGAATCGCGTGGACAGTGGAACGTCCCCTCCTAAATCCAAACTGCTCGTCGGCCAGATTTGGTCCGACCCTTTCAAGGTGCTCGACGAGGCGGGTATGAATGATGCGCTCGAAGAGCTTTGCCACCTCGTCGAGCAACACGATGGGCCGGTAGGCCGACGGCGACTCTGCGGGTCGTCCTCCCTTCTTCAGCAGGACGAGCTTCCCGGTTTTCCAACGCACCGGGAAGACGCCCTGCTCCAGGCAGGCGGTGAATAAGCTGCGGAGCCTCGAGCCCAGGTACTCGAGGGCTAGCACCCAGGCTTTCCCGGGGATGCCATCGAGCCCTGGGGCCGTGTTTTTGCTCCGCAGCCGAAGCACTGCCGCCCGCATTTCAGCGGGCGAAACCTCCGGGATATCCCTTGCCGGATTCTCACTCGACGATGACGCCACATCCGGTGGCGCCATCGGTGGAGGAGTGAACTCCTCGGTGGCCGGGAACAAGGCCACGACTACGTTGGCCAGTAATTCTGGCCGGAGACTCTGCGACAGCGGGGGCGCCGCTGGGCGAAGCTTCTTCATCACCACACGGTAAGGGCGCCCCCACGGGTCCCTGTCGAGAGTCCCCACGAACGCCTTACGTGCCGCGACCTTGGCCCCATGAATGGCCACCCGCAGCGCTCTCTTTGCCTTTGTAGAGGCCATAGAGCTGCCGCTCCTGGTCTGCGTGATTCTCCTCTCTGAGCCGGCGACGACGATGCCTGGCGTATCGGCGGCGCGCAGCAACGCACGACGCGCGCAACTGCGATAGCTCCGCCGACCACCAGTACACCTGTCGCACCGGCGAACGGCGGAGAGCTCGGGGCATGCCGGCGTCGCAGACATCCGACATTGCCACCCCGAACCACTCCGCCTCCTGCTCAACCCGTACCGGCGCGTCCGGCACGGGGAGCCACGACATGACCAGAGCGGCCAGCACTAGGGCCTCCCCATCGAGGCGACGAAGCGCCCACCGCGGGCCGTCCTGATTTGGGGCACTCGGTACACCACCGGACTGGACACTCGGGGACGCGGAGACGCCGAACCTGACGTAACGATGGTCCGACAACGTCTCCACGCCCACGAGGACTCTCCAGTCCCGGACACGGCGTGCGACGGCGGCACTCGCAAACGACAGGTCTATAATCGACCCGCCGTTGTGCCGCACGCACGTGTCCACCGACCCCCTGTTCAGGACGACCAGGCCGACAGAGATCGCCCATTCCTCCAGGACCCGACCACGACCGTTCGTCGCCGGCGAACCCCAAGCCACGGACTTTGCGTTGAAGTCGCCGGCGACGACCGCCGGGTGAGGTTGGCCTTGTTCCACCAAGGCCCCCAGCCGAACGAGGAAAGACTCAAATTCGGCGAGGGGTCTGTGGGAGAAAAGTACACTCCTACTATCCAAATGTCTCCCAACAGAACCGCCACGCATCCCCTGTCCTTCGCTACTTTTTCGAAGGGTGGGGAGCCAGCGGCGCCCCGGCTGATGATGGCCACCAAGCCGTCAAGGTCCCCCGCCCAGTTATCCCGGGGGGGGACAAAATACGGCTCAGCGACCACGGCCACTTGCACCGACCACTGCGCCAGGCTTTGGGACAACAGGTCCTGGGCACTGGCACAGTGGTTGATGTTCGCCTGGAGGAAATTTAAATCCATTATTGGGCGATCTCTACCACGTCCATCGCGGCCCCTTGCGGTGGGCTCGTTGCCTGCGGCTGGGTCGAAGCCCCAGCGGCAGCAACACTTCGACTTCCGTCGCGACGCCTATCGCGACGGGAGGGGGCGGGACACGCCTTCCCGCCCACCGGATGTTTGGCGGGCCTCCCTGCGGCCGCGCAGACAGCGCAGTTCGGCACGGCCTCGCATTCACGGGCTTTGTGGCCCGGTTTACCGCAGCGATAGCACAAATCGCTGCGGTCCGGTCCTCCGACGCAGGTACTCTGCGTGTGACCGTGCTCCAAACAACGGTAACAGCGCATCGGGCGCGCCCCGAGCACGGTCACCCGGGCCACAGTCCACCCCACCTTCAGGCGGCCCGCCTTTATTTTTTGTGCCGCCCTGGTCGGCACCTTGGCCCAGACGGAGCCCAGGCCGGAGCGATCGGGCCGGATTTGGCCCACCTTTACTGCGTCCGCAGCACACTCGCCAGCAAGGCAAAGGGCCGCCGCGACCGTCTCGGACGTGGCTGCGGGATCTAGCTCCGACAGCCGCAGCTCCGTGCATTTGGTGGGCCGGGAGATTTGAACATCGTCCGACCCGCCAAAGCATTCCCTCAGCCTTGCGGCGAGGGAGTCCGCCTTTCGCTCCGACTCAGCCCCGGGCACCTCGTACAACATGGCACCCGTGGCTGCCACCTTGGGCCTCAACCTGTCAATGTCGAGGCCGGCGAGGTCTACTCGGTGCTGGGCATCCGTCAGCACTTTGGCGTAAGTGAGCCCTTTGGCCACCGCCGCTGGCGTCAGCGACAGCACTATGGCTGCCGAGAGTGGCTGACGCAGCTTGGGCTCCTTACGCCTCTGCCTCCTCTGCTGGGGGTTCCCTGCAGGCGCCGCGGCGGGGGTGTGCTTCCCCCGCTTCTTCTTACCCACCACCACGGTCCATTCAGCGTCCATGGACGCTGGGGCCGGTGGCAGTGGGCGGGGCTCCCTCGGAGCGGACTTCGCGACGGGGGGAGCAGGAGGACCACCTTTCCCCCTCCCCTTCTTGGGCACCCCAGACGGCCCAGCGACCGCCACGGCAGCAGAGGTGGAGGGCCCGGCCACGATGGCAGGAGCCTTGAGAGGAGCAGGCTGCACTGCTCCTTTCCCCTTCCCCCTCCCCTTCCCCTTAGAGGAAGGCTGGGGAGCTCCTCCAACGAAACCACCCTGGACGGGGAGTGGTATGTCCCCGGGGGTGGACCGTCTCTCGTGTGCCAATGGAGGCCTCTGGGCCGGCCCTAGGAGCACCGACTCCATTCTGGCCTGCCACTTGGCCTCCACTGCTGCCAGCTCCTCCAGCCGGCGAAGGAGAGAAGCGTTTTCACGCTTCAGCTCCTTCACCGCCTCCTCTAATTTTGCGCACTTATCGCGCCACTTTTTGGCCTCGCCTTTAGGGCGAGCGCTCGGTGCCGGTTCCGCCGCCGCTGCGACAGCCACCTCCTCGGCGGGCACCTTCGGTTTGGCGGCAGAGCGAAGGACCATGCCCTCCTCGCTCTCCTCCCTCCTTGCCCTTTGGCGGGCCTCCCTGCGCTGCAGGAGATCGCGCGCCTTAGCTTTCTTTCTTTGGTCGACGGAATCGTCGACCAAAGATGGTCCTCCTCTGCCGCGTCCGGTTGTCGCTTGCGAC
The DNA here is from genome assembly GCA_949316025.1 of Lapara coniferarum. Lineage (NCBI taxonomy): Eukaryota > Metazoa > Arthropoda > Insecta > Lepidoptera > Sphingidae > Lapara > Lapara coniferarum. Next base: position 22,312,213 of record OX438921.1, read on the forward strand.
TTCGGGACCGGCTCCTCAGTGTCGCTCCCTAAGGACGACCTGCTGTTATGCAGCTCCGAGCGTTTCCTCCAGAGCCTACGGCTCCGAGCGGAGGAAACGCTCATACTCGACTCAGAGTCGACGCCTGTGGACATCTTGTCCGCGCCGACTCTTCGTCCGCCATCAACGGGCTTCCGCCCACCAATCTCCGCCTCTCCAGCCGGAACTGGAGTAGGCACCCTCGTCAAAATTATTTTTGGATGTATATTCATAATGAATCCCACGAGTATGGGGGAAATAAAGAGTCCACCCAGGCAGTGCCCCCTGTACCTGGGTAAGCCTAGCGTAACCCGCCAAGAGGGTCGGCCGGTACTCTGGCGGGGGTCGCACTAGTGACCGAACTACCCATCGGCCATGCATCCCCTCGCGGTGCGCCGCCGCTTGGGATTCGGGGAACTTTTTATAGAGGTTTTCTCCCTCGTGGTCCGGGCGATTAAGCCAAGACCCTCGGTCCAGCAGGAGCGCGAGACATGTCCACGGACCTCCATACTAGATTACGATCTGCAACGGTGACAGCGGAGAGGAAGGTTCTCCTCCGCTGCCTGCTCGGGGCGGTGTTAGCGCACACCGAGCCCGTCGACACTCCCGGATGAACCGGGAGCCGCCCGAATAAACGGGCCCACCATCTAAAAATGCGGCAGCCACCGCAAAAAGCGGCGACGACCGCCGAGACCACTGTTGTCAGGATATTGGCCGTAGCGCCGATCAACTCGACCGACGCTCCGTTGCCCAGGGTGCACCACGTGGAGGTTTCCTGACTTCGCACCCCCGCAGTATTATAATGCTCTTTGCAAGAGACTTACCACTAAGATTCCAGATTTTCGTAACTAGGCAAACAAAATCCTCATGAAACCAACAACAAAAATTTACTTTAAGAATTATGTATTAATTACATTTCATGGCCTTAAGTACTTATGACAAATCTACGTGAGGTGCGCGAACTTATAACACCACACACTCCACAGAAATCAGCCACAAGTCTCTACCAGCAGTAAAAGCACGAATAACTCGAAACAATTTTATTGACAGTGCATAAGTATGTATGTAGGTTGGTGTAGCCATGAGTGCACGGGGGCGAGGTCCTCATTCCGTTTCCTGAGGAGTCGCCGCGCCAGCGCTACGCACGGCGGAGGCTGGGGGACCGCAGCACGCGCATCGGGTCGCCTGGCAAAAATGTACAAGTTAGAATGATTAGCTATTAGTCATTTTAGTATTGAACTAATATCTTGCGTTAAACAAATAGCTTTGCATACAGAATCTTTAAGGGTATCACGTTTTGGGTGGTAGATCTCTCGTAGTTGAGGGTTCTTTCTAATAAGTACTGCCACTACTTCTATTTCTACCGCCGAATAGCAATGTGCAACATCAGGCAGACATCTAATCGTTAAAATAAGCCAAATAATTTCTCTAAGATGCGTACTAGTACTTTGCACCGATCTCTCAAGGTACTGATATAAAAACAAGGACAAAAGTAGTTTCAAATTACAGCCAAAAAGAAATATTACCGTAATATACGCTCTAAGCTTCTCAATAGCGGCTGCGGTGCTCTCGCTGGACTCGCTGACGAGTCGCACGCACAGCTCCTTGCCCGAGGGGTCGGTGGAGCATGGGCCCCAGGAGGTACGGCTGACGGCGGCGCTGGCCTCCTGCGACCGCTTGCCGGAACCGCTCTCACTCTAGTGCACAACATTGGCTCTACAGATCGGGGAACGCGATGTATTGGACTAAGTATTGTGTATACTGTATATAATTTTCGCGGTTTTATATATCTATATCTTGGACTGGAATTGCGTTCCTGCGTTCCAAATATTATCATTGTGACAGTTTTACGTACTTACAAAAATTAGTAAGAGTAAATATAGTTAAAACAATATAAACTCATTTGCAAAAAAAACGGGCACCTAAGCAATGAACCATTTCAAATGTTACTATTGGTTTGTTCCAAAATTATAGGTAGTTTTACTTTCACAATTTTGTAAACTAATAAGCAAATAATCGTTTTCGTCAGTATTATCATAAAATTTTGATAAAATTTATGGGTTTTAATGCTAAAGTTCACTAGTAGTGTATGCTCGCTAGTAGTGCATATGCTCGTGAAGTAAAAGTTAACAAAGATTTTTGTTTGTTTTTTCTTTAATAAAGTAAAAGCAGATAAATGTTTAGTATCGAGTGTGACCCCCTCTAGCTGAAATCACAGCTTGAATTCGTCTGGGTATGCTAGCGAGGATATCCCGGATACTTGCTTGCGAAATACGTTCCCACTCCGCGGTAATCACATTCTTCAGCTCTCTGATGGTTTGCGGAGCCGGTTGTACTGATCTCACGCGTCGTTTCAGAACGTCCCAGACATGCTCTATAGGATTGAGGTCGGGACTTCGAGCTGGCCAATCCAAACGACGAATGCCGACCTCTTGCACATACGCTTCCACATCGCCAGACCGGTGGGCGCGAGCGTTGTCATCCATAAAAATTGAGTCTTCGCCTAAAGCGGCCAATGCGGGTTGTGCATGAGGAATAAGAACTTCCGTTATGTATCGATGTCCAGTCAGTGAGCCGTTTTCAATGAAGACTAACTCTGTACGATCCATTGAATTTATTCCTGCCCAAAACATAACAGAGCCCCCACTATAAGGTGTGATTTCTTCAAAACAAGCCTCTGCAAAGCGTTCTCCTCGTCTTCGTAGCACTCGCCGACGTCGATCTTCACCGAACAGAGATATCCTGGCTTCATCGGAGAACAATACCCTATTCCAGTCTTCTTGAGTCCATGACTCACAATTTCGAGCAAACCTAAGCCTGGCAACTCTGTGCTCACGGAGTAACTTAGGGCCGCGGGCCGGGCGATGACTGCGTATATTGGCCGCGAGCAGCCTCCTCCTGACCGTCCATAGACTAATATGCACATTTCTTACTTCTTCGAGGTTGTTCTTAAGGTCCACATACGAAGACTTGCGATTTCTCAATGCGCGACTCACAAGAAAACGATCATCCCGTGGTTGGGTACATGGTTTTCTTCCAGAACCAGGCCTTCTCTCGACGGAACCGGTGTCTTGATACCGCTGCCAGGTCCTTTGAACCGTCGAGCGACTCACACTTAGCCTCTGAGCCACGAAGCATTGGCTGCAGCCCTCTTCGAGCAGCGCAACAATTTTTGTAGCTTTTACCACTTTCTCTAACGTTATTGAGACAGCTAAACAGCAATAAATGAAGCTTTGACAATTAAGAATATGAAATAAATTCATAAAAATTGACTAAAAGTTATGAAAACCGATATTATCTTTTGGAACTTCGCACCAAAAATGTAGGATAAAAAGTGGTTTGCTGTAAAAACGAACATCAAACGAAAATTTTAATTTAGAACGTACTGTTTTAAACACCACGGCATTTTTAAAACCGGCCAGTAACATGTACAAATGATTGAAATCATTTTGGTACCGTATTTTTTTAAAAAAGAATTAAAATCCAAACCGCCCGTTTTTTTTGCAAATGAGTGTATTATAGTAACCCAGATACACTATAGTACTCGTTCTATTTTTAACGTTCAGTGCATTTTTTCTAAAGTCGGTGACAACGGTGTCTTGTTTTTTTACCGACTCTAAATAAATATTCATAAAATATAATGAAATAGTGTCATTACGTATGCGCCTCACAGGTCGGGCGTTGGGTGTGGCTCGCGGGGGTCGTGTACCCTCGCAGCCGCTGGTGCACGCAGCCGACGAAGCTGTGTGCCTTCTGCATGGCGTGGTGGATGTTGCGCGTGGCGCGGTCGTGTAGCTGCGTTTGCCTGGCCCCACCAACCAGCAAAAACAAACATTACATAGTCGTCCTGCTCACGAATTACATTAGTGATTTGGTATCAAAAATTAGTGACGACAGATTAGGACAGATTAGGTTACGTAAACTGTGACTCTATGAAGAGCACTGATCTTACATTGACTCGTCAAGCCCCGCTACGGACGCCGGCGTCCAAGTATATAGGGTTTCCCCATGCATCTATATATACAAGCGGGGTTTGACGGGTTAACAAGACTGAAATCGATTACTGAAGGTCTTTGAAGTTTGATGGTGAAAGAATTTGTTTTGTTTGAAAATTATAGGTAGGTAGCTACAAAATAGCTAAATAAAACCATTAATCAGCGATAGACCAAGTATTTTAATTAACCGCACGGTACAGTGGCCTCACTACACCTGATTGTCAGCGGTGTATGGTTCAAATCCAGATAGAGTGCCGACTGACGACGGTTCATGATCGCTCGCCAGTGGACATAATTATGCCGCTCAGTTTGATTTTTTATGTAATTGCTATTTATCTATCTCAGCATACCAACCACTGCTCCAGATAGGGCATGTTGAACCTCTGACAGTAGTGCTTCCTGACGTAGTCCGCGTAGCACAGCGACAGGAACCAGCAGACCGTGATGTGGATCTGCGGCTGTTGCTGCCGCAGGAACCTGGTGAGTGGGCCCAGCGGCACCATGTCCGTCGTCTGGCTGCCCAGGAGGCCAGCTGTCGTCATCTCTAGCAGCATGCTTGGGCTCTGGAATATATTTTAGTCTTTTCTTAAATTGGATTGGTTTCGTTTTTAACATGTTTTACTGATGGACATATTTATATCTTTCGGGATAGCGACTATAGTACACACGAAAAAGTAGAGATCCTATCAAATTTAAACGGTAGTCATTGGGCCAGTAGTTATAGTTATAACTCAAAACGCAGGCAGATTCTGAGGTGAAAAGAGCCCTAAACCATTCCGACCAGCGACAGTAGTTCTGAAGATATTTAAATGGTTGTATAAAATAGGTATAACTTTCTGGTTCGAAATCCTAGTTATTTATTATCCTAGAGACTTTTTAAATTCAAAAATTCAAAAACTTTAAGTTGTAATACTAACATCTCTAATGAGGGTATCGAGGTAGTACTGGAAGAAGCGCATCGAGCACACCCACAGGTGGACCATCAGTGCCAGCATGCCCAGCACCATTGTCGACTGGAAAAAACTAAACTGTATGAAAGTGCTGACCTGATGATATTAAAATTTAGTAACATTTATACTCCCCAGAAACAGATTTCAACCTACTCTATCATTATTACTTAAGATCAATGTATTCACCCGATCTCGTAAACAAAAACGTTGAATTTGTATAAAATAATATCCATGCCAGTTGGTGAGCAGTCGAAGGGACATTCCGTAATTATAGGGTCATTATGTTATTATTCATTGTAAAGCTATTGAATAACAGTGTTACAATAGTGCTTAATGGCAGAAATTGCGGTACGATATATCAAAAGGCCTACAAAGTAACACAACCATCTTTAAAACAATCGCTCACAATCAATGTCTTCTCCATGAGCGACACGTGTGCCTGATCTCCCGGCATGAAGATGGCCGCCTCGAGCTCGTTGTAGAGGAACAGGGCCGCCGCACTCGCGAACACGGCCGTGGGGCCCACGCCCCACACCTCGCCGTTGCAGCTCACCCATTTAGCTATCGCCTCCAAGTGAGAGTCGCATAGGTTCTGGTCAATTTAAATAAATACATTTTGATTTCGGACATTATTATGTAAATGTTGGCATTTAAGATAGTAGTTTGTGTTTTAGTATCCCTATGCACTGCTGAACGTAGTTATTTTGATTTAAACTTACACGGCAAAGCGATTGCATTTTACACAAGATCTCTATTACTCTGTACCGACATTGAATTATTTGGACTACTCTGTAAAATGTAATTTAGGTCGATGAAGGAAAGATGTTGCGTCTCTCGGAGGTTGGTTGAGTTGTTCGTCAGCTGATCCCTGGCACGCAAAAACTAGCTCCTCCTATGGTGGGTATGCTAGTTAAGATCCAAAACCCAACGGACTACTTACACAATGAGTGTTGAAGCTCACAGTCTTGGCCGCCATAAACGAGTGGGTGGTGACGGGCACTCGTGCACCAATCTGGACATTTTTATTCGATAATACTGGGTTTTGTCATAATTTTAAATTTTGTTTATTGATAACCTTAAACAATTTGATAAACGTCAATCGAGATGGCTTTGACATTTTGATCTATTGATGCTTTTTGTCTCTGTAAAGAAAAGAAGTATGATAATTTTTTAAAAAAGTGTATTATTTTTTCTGGATAACTTTGGAATTAAATAGTGTGACGTTAGGTATAGGTATGCGCTGTCTTTGCTTATAATGAGTAGTAATTTCACCAACAACTTTGAATTACTAATGGCTCCTCTAAGAGCTTCAGAATTATATCGGTCAGTATTAACTAAAGACCTCTATGATTACTTGTTATATAATTAAAGTTTTTACTGCATATACACCGGGTAATGCAGTGTAGAGAACTCTATCTAGAGTACAGACTACCCCGCAATCCATTATTATTAAGGCAAGACGTTAATAGTCTTTTATATTCGCGGTGGTAACTGGTAACCAGCTTGACGACCTAGCGTAATGTCGCCTGGAAAAATGGAAAACATCGGATCACTGGAGTAAGTCTCTAATACAAACCAAAACCTGCCTTTCGGTTTTCGAGATAGCTGCAAGTTTGTCTGGCAAGAATAAGACCATAGCGGGACGTAAGGTCTGAATAAAACTCAATTTACGATTAAGCAAATGTTCAGATAGACCTGCAATGGCTGTTACAGGTCGTGTCTAACCATTCGCGTTTATTAGCCTAAGCACAACACAATACACGTGCTACTTTTAACATTGCTAAGTACAACATTTATAACCGTCGGAAACAACAAAATAAAATAAAAATGTATATAAATATAACTATGTGGGTATATGAACTGGGTTTTTTATTTTTTATAAAAACACTTACTTAACGATAATGGTAGTATTTGGTAATTCTTTGGTATGTTAATTAGTGTGAAGATAACATTTGTAGTTGTAAAATTCACAAAGATAAATGTATCTACAGTGGTAGATACCTACTAAATTATTAATGAAATCCATTAAAAGTTTTTGGTGAGGCCTAGTATCAAAGAGATCTTTGTTATACTAGGTATCATACTAAATGGAGAAAATGCAATAAAACTGACAGCTATTTCAAAATGGCGTCCATACACTACCTCTACGACGATTAAATTCACAACTACGATGCTTAAATACTTGAACAAACCTCTACTTAATATAATATTTCGATACTTATACGCAACACACAGTTATATTGTCAAATACTACAGATTAAAGGGTTATGAAAGGAGATTTATTTCATAAAAGTATTCGAAACATTGATGTATTTTAATACATGAATGATTCGAAATAATATATACAAAATATCAATTAATAAAATTATTGATGCTAATATGAGTACTCTACTATTACGTACATATATTTGGCAAATACAATTATGAATAAATGTGTCTTTACCTAAATTTTAATACATGTATATGATAAAGAACGTATATTAAGTTGTTATTTCAAAACATTTATGATTACATTTCTAATTTAACTATACCTACGATAAACTGTATTGAAATATCTTGGTTTCTAATATTTTATGACGATATAACTATATAAATAACTACAATTTAACGCATATATCGATATGCACAATGACACTAATATGTTAGAAAAACTATGTGTGTGATCCCATTAACTTCCATTTTAAACGTTAATATATACATTATATGCTAAATACAAAATGTCTATACTCATTGCCCAAGAGTACAGACATTTTTGTATTTCTTATGCTTAAACTATATACAAAGGGGTTTGCTTAACATAGTATGTTGTTACACGTATAAGAGTTTTACACAATTATATGTCTAAAATGTATGTGTTTCACAATTATAGTCCGCCCAGCAATATGTTTTACATAATTATGTACATGAACTTATGTCTATTATATTTTCGTTTTATGATATCCAATATATGTTTAAAATATAAGATATATATTGAAGCTATACTCTACAACATTTTAAATTACAAATAATGGTAATATTTTGGTTACATAGTTCAAAACCCTTGTGTATTATCTATCATCTAATAATAATATTATATTATCTACGTGAAGCATGAAATTCTATTTTACTTACTTTAATAAGATACATTAGTGTTTACCAATGATTCCTTAACTTATAATACGATTCTAAATAATCTCTACCAAGCCTGACTTGCACTATATGACTAAATGACAACACCAAATGCCTAAGTAGATATCGACTGTATAAAACTTTGTCGATCATAATATGTTTTTACCTCATGAAGTAAGTTGCCTATGATGTTTATATATTGAACTACTACTAGTAATACGTTTAACATTAATGTACCATAATTAAGAAACGATTTTCAAATCAAAGTTTAGGTTAGATTAGATTAGACGAGCCACTCGATTGCTGGTGGTTTGGAGTCCCATGGCGCGGCGCAGTAACAGCTCGGTCACAGGTTGCATAGAGTGGAGTCCGACGGGGGTATCGACGTCACTTCCGGACGCTGGATTGTCTTGATGCGCTAGATAATAAGGTACAGATGTGTAATGCAGGCACTAAGAAGAATCTTAGAAATTAAATATAATCTTACTTTAATACAGTTTAATGTGACCCATGTGTTACCAAGATTTACAAATGTAATTTGTTTTCAATATTCTTCGATCTTCGAATGCCAAGAGCACCTTTTCAAGACTTTAATTTTATTCTCGATCAAACGAAATTATTAGAAATTTTATATTCTCTACAAATTATACTTATACGCGATTTACGTATTTTCTCCAAAACTCTACATTTAAGTTTCTCAAGTTTTCTTTCAGATCCTAAACATATTATTCATTACTTACATTGATACAGGTGCCGGGGGTGATCAGCAGCTTGTAGATGATATAGAGGGGTATGCAGGAGACGGTGGTGCCGGTCATCACCCAGCCCACGGTGATGGACCACGCGGGGTACGTGTACTCCCCGCCCAACATGTCCTCGTGAGCCAACACGGAAAACACGAACAGCACCAGCAGGAATACGGGACTGTGTGGAAGACAAAATTATGATTATATTATAGATTTCATTTATAGAAAAGACTGCCTCGGTAGAGTAGTTGTATTATGGTACGACTGCAATGCAGAGGTCTCGGGTTCGATCCCGGGTCGGGTAGTGATATTTAATTTTTTTATTCAGTATCAGCCCAGAGTCTGGAATTGGTGCCCGATATGGCGATAGGATCACCCCCTTTCACGTCATAGGACGGAATACGCACGGCGAAAAGTGGGTGCATTTAGTTGCGCCTGTGCCTACCCCTTCGCGAACAAAAGGCGTGAGTGTGTATGTATTTCATTTGTCTAAAATTAAATTAAAATTTAGGTGCTGAAAATTTCTGTAGCTTCTTTTATTACCATAAAAACCACTTTAATCCGTTTGAATTTGAATTGTTTTTATTTTTCATTGCACATTTATCTCGAAAATCAGACAGTCTGACAAAAACTACTCGTCACTATTGTATTATAGTTAAGGGGCACTTAATAAAACATATTCGTAGACAGCAATTAAAAATTTTATACTTATACATGAACAGCCTATTACCTGATGTAAGACCAACAGGTCCTCCAGAACCATCCAGGTTTATGTCCCAGCATGCTCTTCACATCTTCGGAAAATTTGTCCACGCCGTATACCCAGCACACTCCTGCAGCTTCAGCGAACACCACGAACAGGATGGCCAGTCCAGGTCCATAAACGTTTAGCAGGTCTACGAGGTATACCCCACCCTGGGAGAGACGGAATTCATTTAGCAATATTAAAAATGAAAGAACTAAATGATTATAAATATTCCTCAATTAACATTTCATTTCCCAATATGCAGGCCGCTTTTGACCCCGTGATGGACGGCAGTGTGGCAGGTAGGCTTCACGCTGCCGTTGACGCCGAGGGCGTCCTTTGGTGCGCGGGGGCTTCTGAGCCCCCCCATACAGGAGACGGGCTGCATTAGGCAGCACCGCGCAGGGGCGGCTGTGGACGACAACTTAGACACTATTAGTCCGGGGAAACCCGCAGGCGTCCCTAATGCGCCGAAGAAGGCCACCGCGGAGTTTTAGTTGGTATGCCGTGCGGTGTACATAGGTTAGGGACTCGGCCCGGCGGCTCAACGCTGGGTCGTAAGGCACGGTGAACCCAACATCACCGCTCAGTCGCCCCCCTTGAAGGCTGGGCGGTAGTTATAAGTCACTTTCTCCGCGAAAAAAAAAAAAAAAAAAGCCCGCTTTTGACAGGTCTGTTAGGAAATCTTTAGGAGAGGCCTATGTTCAGCAGTGCACGTCATGTGGATGATGATGATGACCTTTGGCATTAAGTCGTAGATGTAAGACGTAATTTTAACTTAATTTATAGCAAATTTTACTTGATATTTGTAAGTATTTTTTTGTTCTTTATTGATTAGATAGTTGAAAAATTGTTGCATTATAACGTGTAATTCTTATGTCCTTGTTATAAATTATGTCTATTTTGACAGAGACACACATTTTTCAAGTAACTAGAATTTTTAAACTATCCGCATAACAAAAATAAGGCTTTTATAAACCTCTTTAACGATTGAGTTGCTTATTTCAATCGCAGCGACTGGGAGCCACTAAATGCGGTCGGATTGATTAGTAACAAGCGGTTAATGTAGTTGTTCTCATTCATGGCTACCCTAAGCGCACATAGCTCTTTTAAAAGTACATTATACTCTTTATTTTTTCTCGTAATATAACGTAATCTAATTATATTTATTTCTAGACTATGTGTGTCTCGGCTATGTGTTAAGTACACATAGCTGAAAGTGACTTCAAATTATTACCATTATTACTTAGAGGTGACGACTCACCCTGGTTTTGTGACAAAATTGTTTAAATTATAATAAGTACTAAATGTAATTATACAAATATGTTTAAAACCAAGTTAACATAAGGTACGCGAAACACTAGTACAAAATTATATGCAAAATTCTAAGGGCTCATGCATCAATAGATATTTAGAAATTGTACAGTAACGTCACTATATTCTTCTACCAAAAATCTATAAAATAAGATTTTACATTAGTTTCTGTAGTAAAGTAGCGGATCCTGACACTAGGTAGATTGAACACAGGCAGAAAAGAACCACTACTCTACCAAAAACAATACACTTAAATGTATTCCCGATCCATCTAAAAATCACCTCGCGCAGGTCATCAAGCGAGTGGTATAAATAATGCAGTGGAATAAATTGACCACCCTCGTAGATAACAGACGTCCATAATATATCGCGGCACCTTTTCCAGAGGGCTGTTAACGCTTGTTTTCGTATAGATTCACTTGTCTTTGGTTTTATTTGTTTTATAAGTCTCGGATATTAGATATTATAGTTTTGCTTGCCTTTTTAGTTCTTTCATATGGATTGGGTAGACAAGAAGTGAAAGAATTTAAATGACCTTAGAGGAAACTTACGTAGATATTTTTGATTTTTAAAAAATTGAGAAGCGGATGGGTTTTTGGGTAGAGTCAATGTATTCTATATTTTTATCATTACTAATGGTCATCCATTGGTCAAAATTCATAAATTTAAATTTTCTACGCTCCTCTATATTATGAAGTTTAATTATGCCAAATCTCACACTCGGAGTACTCAAAAAGGGGCACAAGGATTTTTCTTCATGTATTATTATGTAGAGACTAGCTTTTGCCCGCGGCTCGGCCCGCGTTAAAAAGTTTTTCCGGGATAAAAGTCCTGGTTTATGTTTTTCCGGGATAAAAAGTAGCCTATGTGTTAATCCAGGACATGATGTACCCGTGTGTCAAATTTCATCTAAATCCGTTCAGTAGTTTTTGCGTGAAAGAGGAACAAGCCATACATCCAAACATCCAAACATCCAAACATCCAAACATCCATACATTCTTACAAACTTTCGCCTTTATAATATTAATAGGATATTCTACTAAACCAAATTAAGAAGTATATTAAATCTATGCTAACTACGTGCGGGTAAAGCGAAATGTCCAAATAGGTAGTCAATCATGTCTTATGATGTCATAATGTTTTATCGCGTATGAGAAAACTCTATCGGGCGTAATTTTTCCCGCTGAGTCAAGCATTTCTGTCGTCTCACGTGATATACTATGTGTTGTGGGAATTTGGAATACCATATGTAAAAAGTAGACTTTCCATAGCTATATAATGTCCTATGAAATATATATAGAGACCACTAGTTAAAATTATTTTAAACTAGGTGATGCTTGCCGCTCCACTCGTGTGAAAAAGTTTTTCCCGTATAAAAATATTTTCCCGGGATAAAAAGTAGCCTATAGCACTCAGGAATAATGCAGCTTCCTATTAGTGAAAGAATTTTCAATGTCGGTTCAGTAGTTTCTGAGATTAGCGCGCTCAATCAAATAAACAAACTCTCCAGCTTTATAATATAGTATAGACAAGTATAGAACAGTGAAAATTCAGTTTTAATAGGTTCTAATTTTCAATAAACTCTAAAAGAAAACAAATGTAAATTATTAAAGGTTCACAATTATACTTATTTTCGGACTGAATCTTGATGTAATATTATTGAGGAACTAGTGTCTTGCAAGAGGACATACATATCTTTCGTACATCAAGTCAAAACAGCTTTTTGTGTACATCCGGCCAACAAACAAATAATTGCACCAAATATATATAGGGAGATAAAATACTCTCCCAGCGCTTTCCTGTATTTAAACGAACCTCTTTTCCCAGCCGTGCGATGGCGAATCAGGTTAAGATATAACTTACGTATGTGGTAGTGGGCAGAGCGCAGATGTAGATGAACAGAAGCAACACAGCTACAAACACTTCGCGATGTCTGCCCAACGCTCGAGGGTATTCGTCGCAGAGAGCCGTTGTGACTGCCTCAAGACCTGGGGAAAATATCATGAGCTATCTAATGTAAATACTTCAATGCGAAACAAAAAACATGAACTTAATTATGAATATAAAATACATAATTTAGTTCACCCTCTCAGTTGTAGAAGAGCCCCGTGCTCAGCAGTGGGCATCTCGTGGTAATTTATTATATACTAGCTTTTGCCCGCGGCTCCGCCCGCATTAAAAAGTTTTTCCGGGATAAAAGTCCCGGTTTATATTTTCCCGGGATAAAAAGTAGCCTATGTGTTAATCCAAAACATGATCTACCCGTGTGCCAAATTTCATCGAAATCCGTTCAGTAGTTTTTGCGTGTAAGAGGAACAAACATCCTTACATCCATACATGCAAACATCCAAACATCCATACATTCTTACAAACTTTCGACTTTTATAATATTAGTAGAATCAATCGCTCTAGAATAGGCACTTCTCGTCCAATTTATTTATTTTTATTCTTAAAAGCTAAGAGTTTTTACATGACATATATCAAAAAAGTTTCCGCATTTTCCTTCTACCCTTTTTTTTAAATACCAAAATCGTAGAAATACTACAAAAATACCCATCTTTCTTCACTCTATCTTGGCAGGATTTAGTACTTCAATAGCATAACGCATTTGACGGGTACTGTAAAAGATTACCTCCAAAAGTACTGTCGAGTCCCAGGGTAATGAGCATGAGAAAGAAGATGATGGCCCAGAACACGGAGCCGGTCATTGTGGCGATGGCTTCTGGGTACACGATGAACACCAATCCAGGGCCTTCGAGGCCAACCTCCTCGATGCTCTTGTTCTGAACGTGCGCCATGTACCTGACAATGAAGTGGGACATTGTTTTGGAAATAACTAATTCCTCTTTTCTTAAATAAAATGAATTTTACAGAATTTTGGGTATTTAAAAAGTAATATGTATTTACCGTTTGAAATTTTATTTCATCGCCTACATAGGAAATAATAAATTTAGCCTTTTATTGAATGTAGGCATTGATGTAAAAAAGAAATAATGAAAGTAGGCCATAAATGTATACTTTAATAATTTTAAATATAAAATTATTTTTAAATGTATTTTGGCGTTAACCAAGCAACTGCAATATACATAGCGACAATTCCACATAAATTAGGTATATATATTAAATTATCATCAGTGATTAAAGTAAAACTTGACTAACCCTAAAACCGAGAAGATGACGAAGCCAGCAAGAAAACTGGTCAAACAGTTGATAGATGAGGTGATGAGCGCGTCCCTGTAGCAGTTGTTGTTAAACTTGTTGTAGCTGGAGAGGGCCAGCAAGGTTCCAAACCCGGGGCCAAGCGAGAAAAAGATCTGGGATGCTGCATCGATCCACACCTAGTGACATAAATGGTTTGATACTTTCGGGGTTAAGCAAGTGGTCGAATGTGATTATCAACGAACAAAGAACTCCAGAAGAATTGAATGTGTGATATTAATTCCAAGAAATTTTGTTGCTCCACTAGGATTCTACTTAACAGTCAAACAAGTTATTATATTTCAATAACTTAAGCTTCATTTATTTCTTTTAATAACTGTACATTAAAAAATACAATCTAGTTGTATATTACCTTAGAGTTCTGCAGTTTGTGCCACTCCGGGGTCAGATAGTACCGTATGCCTTCCGTTGCTCCTGGAAGCGTCACGCCCCTCGCCAGTAGAATCAGCAGCACCACGTACGGTGCCAGAGCTGTCACCCACACCACCTTCACAGATTAAAAATCATTAAGGAAAATGTTCTTTGTTTGCATTTCAGCGTTTTTCAAAGAAATACTTTATTACCTGGGAAAAATATTTGTATTATTTTAATTTTACTTCTTTGTTCTCATATGCTTACCTTTCCAGCACTTCTGACCCCTTTCCACAGCGAAAAGTAGACGAGCACGAAGACTCCAAATACGCATAGAGCCAATGACGGCTTGATTGGCCCCATGTCATCCAAACCATTGGACTTGTGCTGCTCCAAAACATTGCGTCTAGGGAAATCGTAGAGAAATATTTACTTTCCATTTCCAATTTATTATTTTAAAGTTTCTATAAGTTTAATTTCAATTATATCAAAAACTATGTAGGTGTCGTAACGTTGACTTAGGCTGTAAATTTTAATAGCCTAATTGTTATTCGATAACTGAAGATAAAAAATTAAATTATAGTAACACATTGTTTTGCAGTCTAGAGTACCTTTTGTATTATTACTGCAGTTATTACCAGGGAGATCTAAGTGCAGAGCATTATTTAGTCTCAAAAAGTGTATATCATTTAATTTTTAGGCATGGATTAATGGTAACTCCGTAAGCGCAATTGTAACTCACTCGAAGAATTCCTTAGCCGGAGTCGAAGAGTTAGGATTAGTCTGCGGCGAGGTGACCGGCATGCAAAGCGGCGTATTCCACTCGTTATCGCAGCTCGTCCATGGCAGCACAGAGTTGATGGAAGCCAGCGACGCCACCAGGTAGTACACCGCCCAGCCAATGATTGTATTGTAGTACATTCCCATGTAGATGTCAATCATGCAGATGGCGTAGCCGACGCCTGTGAGAAATATTGATACAGTGTTCTTAAATGATCGTATTTTGTTTTATAGCTTATGACGGCTGTGGAAGTTGTTGCGGTGGTTTCGATTTCCAGATCAACACTTTGTGGGGTTGAGGTTCTTCACTCCGAAGGCTTGGCCTTAAGTAGAAGGAAGCCCGTAGTAATCAACGCAAATCCTTTTTTTTTAAATTCCGGAACGTAACGTGAACCTACTGCATTGCACTGCACTTGATGGTAACTGCGGAGAGGTCCAGATAGAGTGTAGATTGATGCGAGCGATGATCATTCCTCATCAGTCGATACAATTACGCCGGCCTGTTTGAATCGAATATACCCAGGCTGACCCGGAACGCGGCACTTACGTGGGCAACTATGGTGGGCTTTTACACCTTTGTACGGTGGTCGCTATCCGTGCCCGCAAATAAATATAAAAGATTGTTTCTCTTTAAAATAATGTTAGTAATCGATAAGACAATTGTTTTAAGCCATCGTCATGTTGAAGGTTTAGGATCTATTCATTGCATCTCTCGAAGAGATTTCTCTACGAAATTACATTAACCCGGCTCACCACCCTTCAAATTAGTCTTAATGGACTTCCAATTAATTTGATTTCCCCACATCCGACGTAATAAAACAGCATTCGACCATTTATAAGATACAATAAATCAAGCATTTAAAATTAAATTAAATTGGTGACGCGGGACAAACTTGGCACGAAGTTTGACGCGCTGAAGAAATCAAATCAGCGCCATCTGTCGTCGGCGGTAATCAAATGATATCGCGCCGCGTTCGTTAATTAGTTTACGCGCGAAGAGATGGCGCGATTTAGCAATGATAACAGATGTAAAATCGAACGCTCGTATTCTGCAATTGGATATATTGCACGATTCACATATTGTTTAGTATTTTGAATGTAATTGTGAGCGTAGAATAGACGAATAGATGTATGAAATGTATACATAAAAGTGAATGTTCGTATGAAAAAAGAAAACATACATTTTTGTAGCCAAAAATCTGTATTTCATATACTTTTGTGTTTTGTGTTACAATTCCATAAGATTTAATTTGTGCAACATTGTATATGATATATTTACCATTATTGAAAAAGTTTTGTTCTCCATTGGATCACGTCAATCGTTTCCAAAATAATAATAGTTGGTAGGCACAAGCAAGAACACGGTCATTCAACATAAGTCAGTACCTACATTAGGTGGCTACTGAAAACAGTGCTGTGTTTTGGATTTCTTAGTACAACTTATGCTTAAATGGCCGACGAGTTGTCGTGGTGAACATTATGTTGTACTTTGTTTCTTTGCTTTTTTTATGTATCACGTGTACCGTGACAATAAATTATTCTTTCTTTCTTTCTTTCAGTCTCCTAGAACAGTTTTATTACTAATTTTAGTTGTCAGAATCACCTGGCACGTGAAGATAGTGAAGGTTTCCTCACTCAGTTTCACTATTTAGGTATAGCTTTAGTTGTATAATCCTAACAGTTTTATCGAGAAATTATAATTCGCGTTCCGAGTTATACCATAAGAGTTAATCAATCCTGTATGCTGACGGCAAACTGCGGCAAAATGATTTTTCCTGCGAGCTCGGAGCCCTCTGATGCGAGGGGAGGCTCGGAGGAACATTTATGAGTGATAACAGAGCGATATGTGATCGTTTACATGCTCCGCTATCTGAATTAACGGGTTCGACTCCGGTTATAAATATTTTCTTTTTGCATATGTTTTTATTATAATTTTGATATATTGTGAGGAAATAACAACATGAAATTAAACCAGGGGTAAGTCATTTTAAGAAATGTAATATAACCAAGGATATTTAATTTCATTAAATTACGTACGTTTTGTGAATTGTGTAAAATAAATAGTTATGAATTTATTTTTAGTTAGGTATTTATTGGTTAAGCTAACGGAGTTCTCCTACATAATTCTTTTAAAACATAGACATATTTATAGTTATATAATCACTTGTGTAATTGTAACTCTGGCTATAAGCAATCACAGCACGAGTCACAATATTTAAAAGAATAGAAAAAGCCTATGTACTTATTCTAATAATTGTACAGTAACACATAATATTATTAAAGTGTTTAAATGTAGATTTATATGCAAGTATTGATACCACGGCAAACTCGATATATAAAGCAATAGTAGGTAGAAAAGTTTATTATTTTTGGGAACAGTACCTATAGAATTAACGTATTGAGTTATCAACTAAGTAAATCTCCGAAAGTTCAACTCAATCAAAAGAATCGTTGTTAAAAATTACAAAAACTTTCCTGCAAGTTTGGAAAATTTAAATATCCTGGTCCATTTGCAAGTTTCTTGGAGAGGTCGTAATGCCCGTGATTGGTCAAATTACAGTCGGGAGACGTCGCAACGGCGCTGTCACTGATACTGCCAATAAATCACGCACTGCGAAAAATTATCAGCGAATATTTTTGCCGCCTTCAAGTTGCGATGTTATTGTATTTTGTATATTTCACATATTTTTTTATTTAGAAAAATATTATATTTCATATGTGTGATTTTTTTTTTTTCATATTAAATGCCGAAGCATTCGAAAGGCAGGCAAAAGTGGGTCGCAGTAATTTATTAAGCCCAACTACTGTTCACACAAAGGATTTGAGGTGCGGAGTGGGTGCAAAATACAAGTATTTCTTTATCGATTTCTAAATACTTGTGCTTTATTATTTCTCGATTGACCTACCTCTTCTGTTTCCATAACGCGTGCATTCCTTACGACAGTATATCCACCTAACGATCGAAAACATAGCCTCGATTTCACTAAAGCGTTAAGCAAAGTAGGAGTATTCCGCGTCCTTTTTTGTATAAATTTAATACAAAGCGGCTTTTTAGGGCTCAACACATCAAATTACATTTGTGCGTATTCAAACTCCAAAAGGCATATTTTCAAACTGTGTTTTAACTACGAGTATTTTGGGCCACTTTGTTATTTTTTTTAGCGAAATTGGAGTTCGTTTTAGGGACTTTAGTTTTACTTAATGAAAACCGAAAGACAACTTCATCATTAACACACGCTAGATCTACTAAGTGTGAGTTTTAGTGGAAATTTTGAGTGTGGTTTGCAATAGTTGTGAGCGGCGCGGCCGTCTGATCCGCGAGGCAAATATTAGCCGGGCCCTTCATCGACTGGCATTCATTTCAAGCCATGCTGCGTGTGGCCTCGGAGTGATTGCCACGTGACACAGTAATACTTTTCAGGTCATTTGCTAATATGTGAGGAGTCATGGAGAATTTCTTAGTTACATAGTACACGATGTTACAAATGTCTATATATAGTAATGGGTGGTACATGCCAGTGCAATGGTAAGCACACGAGAGTTAGAAAAATGCCGCCCTGCCTTACTAAAAATGACACGATACGAAAATCATCGAAGGAAACCAGAATGTGGGTAGTCAAAACAACATTTTCAAATAAAACACTTTCAGTCCACAAAATAAGGTCTAAAGATGTCCGCTTTTTGTATGGGTGTTAGGCCTCAAAATCTAAACAGGGTCAAACTTTAGACATATTAAAGGGGCAACACATGAAGCTCAGATCCATTAAAAAAATATTTTTAGATCCCTCCATTCATAACCACCTTTTTTAAAAACATTCATACTATGTGTAGTTTCCAACAAAATCACATAAATCTCAAAATCGGAGGTCTTTAAAATTAAACGATTTATTGTAAAAGGTTGGTTTTTAGGTGTTCTATACAAATATATATAAGCTGTCTTGTTTAGATTTTCAGGCCCATTTTTTGGACATATCCTTTGTAATAAGCTCTAAAAACGATGAGGCTTATTTTTAAAACCTTATACGAACTCCAATGCTTTCTCTCTCTTCCAAGCTATATACACTCCACATGGTGGTTTGGTCAGCTTTCCTCGTTTTTCTACTCCATTTCGCTCTATTCCAGATGTCTTTGGCAACTTGACATTCTTGCATATCTTCCAGCACTACATATTTCTACATTGATTAATTACGAGCCGTATTACTTAATTATCCTCTTACTTAGTCTTTGCTATGAGATCTAATATACTTCACAAATTCTATTACTTAAATCCCAATGACACCACAAAGCCGAGCTGTCGATTATTAAATCCAAACAGGAATTTATTAGCGGCGGCCGTTCATACATTTTAACAAGGGCACACTCATCCACTCAGAGGAGTCCATTTGTCTTCAAGTGTTCTACTGTATATTTATGAGACTGACCGTTTATACGTACCAGGAGCAGAGCTTTGTAATGTAAGGAGTAATTATGGATGCTGTCCAGCTATAGAGTATTGCTTTTATGGCTTTGAAGTTTGGGTTGTAGGAGGTGCCTAGTCGGGTTCTCGCGTACAACAGACTTATCATGTAAATCGTACCTACAATTTAATACATACATACAAAGCATCATGACTTTTAAGGGGTAGGCACTCTAACATCCACATTTCACCAGCTATATTAGGTTCCGTGTATAGGGGCCTTATTGCCTACTGGCCACATTTTCAGACTCCAGGCTTATGCTGTATAGAAAAGAAAATATTGTCGATACTACAGCATTAGGATAATGATCATGTAAGTAGTGTCAGTTTGTAAATAAATAAATAATAAAAATTAAATTAAAATTTAAATAACCCCCGACACAAAAACTCTAAAAAGTAAAATAATAATAGTGTCTTTGTCGTTTAAGTACCTAGTAATATTTTGACCCAAGCGTCCTCACGTCGGGGGACCGAACTCCAGACCAGGGAGATGAAAATACTTCTTTAGCGGTCCCCCGACGCGACGACGGTTGGGTCAAAAGATTACTAGGTACTTAAACGACAAAGACACTATTATTATTTTACTTTTTAGAGTTTTTGTGTCGGGGGTTATTTAAATTTTAATTTATATTTTATTTCAAACTTTTTAAATTACTTTATTCTCCATCACGGGGCCTTGATAATCAACTATCTATCACCTACTCGTTGAGTCCAAACACACTATATCTGCTATAAGTTGCTAAGGAGTTGGGTATCCTGCAGACTACTTGATGCCGCAGCATCAGCTCATGTTTACAAATATATTGAAAGTCACAGTACACCAAATTTAAAGTCAATCGGATTTTTTAAGTTGGAAATGAGCTGATAATCCTCAAACGCCTGAACAGATCTTCATAAATTATAGCTAAGAACCATCGCAGTCACATCAGCTTTCAAACAAAAAAAACCGTGTCCAAATCGGTCCATTCGTTTGAGAGCTACGATGCCACAGACAGACATACAGATACACAGATACACACCCTAAACTTATAACTCCCCTCTTTTTTGTCGGGGGTTAAAAAAGAACAATGGCATACACAGTAGTACACTTATCAATCATTATGCTGAGCGAACTAATCAAGATTTTTAGGGTCATCTACTGTCAAATAATGTTACAAGTTGCGGTAACCATATTATCAGATTTCGTAGCGTGTTTGCCGGCATATAATGCTAGTCTCTTCTGAGGCCTGAGCATGGACCTCTATTTAGAGAGTTTAGGGTACAGTTTGGCATCAAAGTGATCTTAAAACATGATTTGACTTACATAGTAACGTTGACTTAAAATCAACCAGAAACTCCATTCAAGTGTTTAGTTTTTAGCACATAAAGCTTCCAGTTAATAGCCAACGGGAAGGAATAAACAGGACGTGCCAGGGACGCCTCGCCAAGTTCCCGGGGGACGCGACAATTACTTACCGTTTGAGTGTTGGGATAGCTTTGTTAGCTTTAGTGATGTCATTTATCGATAATACGCATTTATCGATACGTCTGTTTATGTTAAACGTGATTTTAGATGGTTGTAAAGGTTTTAGATAAAACGCAATGACAGTGTTAGACAACAAATTATAGTGATATGGTTGTTATATGTAAGACTACATTCTTGTCATATCAAAACTATGTATTAACTGTTAATACATATTAACAACTATAACATTTTAAGGTTACCTTAAAATGTTATAGTTGTTACTATGTTATAGTTGTGAACCTTAAAATGTTTGTAGACTGTGGTATTTATCATTCGGGTAGGTGTTGAAACTTGGAAATTCATATATAAATATATCGAAAAACAAGATATTCCTACTTATTTTCATCGATATCGATAATTTCTTCAATCACTAATAAGCGGTCTTTAAACGCTTAATGTTACGCCAAATCGTCCACCGAGATTTCGATATTTCTCTTTGATCCGATTCTCATTGTGTCTCTGAACGCATACAATACATTTATTACAGCTTATTAGTTGGAAAAAATGTTTTTCAGTTTATCTTTGATATTTTTATATTGATAACGTCTCCTAGCGGCTTCATCGTGAAAAAAAATATTTTTTACATCCGAAAAATCAACATTTTTTCTAGACACAAACTAGGTACTCCTAGGTATCATTCGGTGATACTGGTACTCAAATATTAAATTAAGACATTGGAAATAGGCTCAAAACCAAAGGATCCTACGAAAATGTGGTAACGTTGGCTAGCGTAAATTAAATTATACCTACAAAGTTTCCGTGTGTCGTGTGTACATTGAAACTGCCAATTACAAAGAACTTTGTTCCCCTAACATCGTAACTGGTAAATATATACTCCTTAATTAACTTGTCTGTATCACTGAGCTATCTCTTAACATATTTCCTTATCCAAAATATCAAATTATTTAGATTACACACTCACTGATATGGTGATCATAGTGTATCTCTTGCTGATCGGTAGAATTATGGCTCAATAAGTGCTTACCTTTAAGTGCGGGACAGATCCGTTTCCAGAGCGTGAGGCAGCCGCAGCGATGGTACTGGCCTAGCGCCAGCTCCATGAAGAACAGCGGCAGCCCACCGAACAGCAGCATTACGCAGTACGGGATCAGGAACGCACCTGTGCAATATCAATGATTGTAGATGACGAAAATTATCATGTAGAGAAAACGGACGCGCCTATATTCTGAGTATGGTGAGCTAAACTCTAAAGTTCTAAAAGCCTAAGACATTGTTGAAGATCTTCACTGCATTTTTATATTAAAAACAAAGGGAAGCAGACGGGCGTTAATGGAAGTTAAACTATCTGAAATAATGTACATATACGCTACAGCAAATTTTCCAGATTTCTTTTAAGGGGTACATGCACCGTATACGCTATTTATAAGGTAGCGTAGTACTCACCGCCCCCATTCTGATAGCAGATGTACGGGAACCGCCACACGTTGCCGAGGTCCACCGCGAACCCCACCACCGCCAGCAGGAACTCCGCCTTCTTCGCCCAGGTCTCGCGCTGTCGAGCCGGCGTCAGCGACACCACCACCGAACGGCTCTTCTGAGATTGCTGTACAACCATTGTTTTGCGTGATTGTCGGAGGCGCAGATTTAAGGGGCTAGATTGGGGCACCATGTTGAAATATTTTGATAAAAAATATTCGTGATTACGCTTTAAATGTGAGATTCTCAGTAATTGCTAAAATAAAGCAGCTACGGTATTTAACTAACTCGTTAATATTTATAGTTATAACTGGAATGTGATTAAAAAGTTTGTAGGTCAACTTCTTTTGTAAGGCATGGAGGAATAAAAGAACTCAACATCCGAAATTGAAAAATCTTTACAAATGTGTGTTAAACACTCGTGATTATTAAGTAAGAAAAAATGAGTAGATTAAGAACTGACGGTGGTAGCAGGAAGATCAGGAGGGGGCGCGGTGGGCGCGGGCGGCGCGTCCGACGGCGGCATGTCGGCTGGGGGGTCGCACTCGCGCTCCCGACGCTCCGGCCCTGGACTCTCCCCCTGTAACAAACTCCGTGCTTTTATTTCCGAAGACATGTACGAGATTTAAGAAGTTTCCTGTGTAACTATTGGTTGATTACACATCCTATAATCCATCCTAGCTGAGGGGAATTTAATGTATTTTTTTCGGAAAATTCAGTAGTTTGTAATAAGAAGTAAAACAATTGTAAGATTTTATATTAATACCAAAAAAAGTCCCCAGAACCTTCTCAGTGTCCCATTTGGTCGTTATTTTTTTGCGTAAATAGAAACAACATCAAAGTTATTCAAACGACAAAATAAACACCGAAGGACCTCAAAAATTCCGCGAAGAAATTCCAATTAACGAGAAAGCAATGCTAGGAGGCTAGGAAGACACAATTTACACTGTTTGAACAGTATAGTAAATACACGACGTCGCGATCAAAAACAGATTGCTGCGTCAACAAAAATAATGAAAAATTACCGCGGCGCCAATTGGTGGCTTTACTGCCTCCGAATTGTTTGGCTTAGTTTTGTTACGAAAAATATCGTCAAAGTAATAATTATTGTCATAAATAAGGAGAACAATGGTGCTTAATAGTTGTAGTAGGCCAAGACTTGAGAAGTTGTATTGTCAATTTTTATTGTTAAATACGGCAACTTACAAGCATTGTTACGCTTTTAAGTGTGTTTGAAGTCACTGTAATTATTGAGTGTTCTATCAAATCTAATGTCTTAGTATCTTTTGGGCGAAGTATGGTGTTATGTAATTTTGAATTATAGTATTCCACATAAACCTATGGTGTTCCAGAATCAGCCTCTGTATTCAACTAGGCCAGCGTAATACTCAACAGGTCAAAATAAAGTAGTCGTAGTGCTACAGTTAGTATTATAAAACAGGGCCGATATCACTGCTTGGTTATAAATTCTACTCACATAAATAAGCCGCCCAAACATAAAATTCACGCTAGGAATCTATGCTCCTAAATAAATAGCAAAATGAATACTTTCTGCATTAGCTGATTAACACGATAGCTGCCAATAAAAACTTGAAACCTGTGGAACAATCCCTGATGCTTTCCAATGGCAGTCAGTTGTACTAATAAACACTTAAATAGCTGCCCATATTCATTACTGACATTAGCTGAGGCTCCACGGTGATCTAATTAACTGCGAATCACACTTAATCCAACGATAAACGTTTCTTATTGTAAGAGTGGGTAATCAAGTTACTCGCAAGGATTTAAACAGAACATTGATGGATAAACAATTAATGTTGGGTGGAAAACGAGGAAGCTGCTCACCATACCGAGGCTTGGTATTTAAGTTTCATATAGGGAATTTACCGTCTAGTAGAGTCGAGGTTTGTAGCAGCAGAGAAATATTTATAATAGGTATTAAGTTTTAGCACAGTGGAAGGGAATAAGCTTATGAAAATTACAACAAATATTTCTAATTCCATATTCAAACCCGTTGTTTAATATTTACAATAATGAGACACGTAAGTGAACGGAAAATCTACAAGAAATCACTAGCTCCTAACCTAACCGTTGAACGGAGTTCGATAACTTTAACCCAAAGTGCCCAAAAATAAAACAAATCACCAAACGTACTGTCATTCGGCGTGCTGTTTATGCCACACTTAAAATTTACTGTCGATAAAATGTGCGTAAATTTCATCGCTATTCATCGGTTGCCAATCTCGCTAAACAGATTTCCGCGGAATTTCGTGGTTAAGATATTTTTGCTATACTTAATCACGAATTTATTAAAATTTATTTCAAAACATCTATTACTTCACATACACGACATTTAGGACAAGTTTTAAGTATATAAGTTTATTTAACAATTAGCTTTTGCCCACGGCTCCGCCCGCGTTAAAAAGTTTTTCCGTGATAAAAGTCCCGCTTTTCATTTTCCCGGGACATAATGTAGCTTATGTATTAATCCGGGATGATCTACCCGTATGCCAAATTTCATCGAAATCCGTTCAGTAGTTTTTGCGTGAAAGAGCAACAAACATCCATACATCCATATATCCAGACATCCAGACATCCATACATACTTACAAACTTTCGCCTTTATAATATTAGTAGGAATAGTAGGATTAAACTAATGTAGATAGTACTCATTATTAACATTAATTTGAGAGCAAAGGCTAGAGTATGACTTTTGTATTTGGTCAGCTTATAAATTTATGTGACGAAACAGACTCTTCTAGTTCTTTATAAATATACCTTTTAAAACTAAACCTGAATGACAGCGAACACGCGTGACCTTTAGAAGAATCGTACTCTTTTACGAGAGGTCTATAAAATAGGTTTTTGAAAATTCACCACTTACAGTGATTACTTCAAGTTGCCAACGGGTAATAGCACTCCAATACTATGCTATAACAAAACGAATTTTAGTTTTTGTTCATAATTAAACATAATTTTCACACAGTTCACCCATCTCACTTCACTACACTTGGCAGTGCATAATCTGGCGACTTTTTTTAGGGTTCCCCAGAACGGTCCTTCAGGAGTCATTTGTTTGTTAATTTTAATTAATGCGTTGATTGACGAGACGAATATGCCGTTCGCCTGATGGTAAGCGATACGACCCATAAACACTATTCAGCACCTTGAGTTACAAAGCACTGTGTGGCATTCCACTGCGCTCGTCATCCTGAGACATAAGATGTTAAGTCTCATTATGTTCAATAGTTACACTGGCTACAATGTCCTTCAAACCGAAACACAACAGTGCATGCACACTGCTGCTTCGCGGTAGAAATAGACATTGCGGTGCTACCTACCCAGACGGACTCTTACATATGGGAGAACTACCACCAGTGCCATTCAACGTTCCTCTCAGGTCGAGGGCTCCATGGATCCGGGAGCCCGGGCATTTTTTCGGCATGGCACCCTTTAGAGACTACACTACTTCTTACTTACTCACCTTACCCTACTTATTACATCAGATACGGTATTCATACTAGTAAATTCTGCCCCGTACCTAAATTGTCAAGAAGAATACAGAGTAATTTAATATCAAAAACTGTTAAGACATTTAATAAAATGCAGTTTACTTTGACTATAATTTTCTTTTTTATTACAGTTTTATTTGTATTCATAATTGATTGATTCAATTGAAGCCAAATTATTCAAAAGGGATTGAAAAGTCAATCAAAAGACAGTGATAATCCACCGCAACATAAGATTTTTGTTTAAAATTTAACATCAAGTTATTCCTACTATCTTTATTATAAGTTTTAACTGATCTCTTTGATTGCTTTATAAGGATCCAGATTATTTTTTTATAGGCCTGATAAGAGAGTAATAAAATCGTATCAAAACAGCTTTAGCCGTTTCGAAAATTTGTAAAAACGCATATTTATTTTTTGGTAACGTACAAATAACACGAGGGCTTACGAAAGACACTATATTTTGAAATCACACACATACCTACACGTCAATTTTTTAAATGAAGCATATTGACTAACAAACTCTTGTAAGAAAAAAAATTTCCGGAATAAAAGTCTCGCTTTCTATTTTCCCGGGATGAAAAGTAGCCAATGTGATATACCGGACTATAGTCTATCTCTGTACCTAATTTCATCCAGATCCGTTCAGTCGTTCTGGCTTGACTGAGTAACAAACCTTCTAAACTTTACATTTATGATATTACTAGCTTTTTGCCCGCGGCTCCGCCCGCGTTAAAAAGTTTTTCCGGAATAAAAGTCCCGCTTTATGTTTTCCCGGGATAAAAAGTAGCCTATGTATTAATCAAGGACATGATCTACCCGTGTGCCAAATTTCATCGAAATGCGTTCAGTAGTTTTTGCGTGAAAGAGGAACAAACATCCATACATCCAAACATCCAGTCATTCTTACAAACTTTCGCCTTTATAATATTAGTAGGATAGTATACAATAATAAAGGACTTAAGATAGTATAACATGACCTATTTGCCCGTTTGCAAATAAAAAAATGGTATGCAATCCCACAACACGCAAATACAAAAATGATATTACAACCGATACGCGCGGGGCGGAATGTATAACGTTTTAATAATCTAATGCCGTTAATTTAATTAAAATATTATTTAGAAACGCATTTGCCGTAAACATTAAATATTTCGGCCCAAGAGACGAGAGTTAGCGATGAATTGTGAATATGAAAATGAAAGTCAGTGCCGCCAGATTAGGTGACTTTTCGCCATTTAGGCTATCTTGAAGAGTGTCGGGGCGAGCAAAAATTGCGAATGGCGACCGGTCGCCGTTTAGGCTACGCGAATGGTGATTAGTCGCCAATTTAGGCTACTTCGGAAAGTTCGTGTTTTATGCATTGTTTTTGTCGAATGAGGGTACAAAATTTTTTTTTTGCTCTCTGCGTCCCCACACATGTGGGCGACTTTAGGCTACTACGAATTTTCGCCGCGTTGGACCACTATTAATTTCAAATTAGGGAGGATTTTTTTTCTTTGCTCCTTCCCCTCTCCATAGCTCCAAGTTTTGATTTAAAATATAATCTTCCGTATGCGATAGGTAGTACATATTGTATATGTAGGTATATGTAGGTACCGCCACTTTGTCTATGTTTTTACAGCGGTAGAGTGGAGCTCTGTGTTCTTATTGGTGTTAAAGCCAGTATAACACGATATAGGGACGATCCGCATATTGATATCATGAACGACAACTCAATATATGTAGAGTCTTGTAAATAGTTATTAAAATTAGGTCAGTGTATGCACTGGCTTCGCTATCTAAAACCCCGACTTGCTATGTGCCATTCCATCTAAATCAATTCAGCGGTAACTTCTAATATTCATATTTACTTATATTCATATTTATAATATTGGTACCATATACACACAATTTTATAATAAAATTATATAAATTTTGATTTATTATTCACGCTTATAACAGCATTCTGGGCCCAACCTACGTTGTGTCGGTAATGCGAGGAACGGAGGCAAGAGGCAAGTCCCTCACATAACTTACATTACACCGCCTTTGTCGCACTGAGATTTGGGGTCTCTCGTCAGTCTACTAACTTAAAAACATGTCGAATCCTTTTGTGCTTACAGTTTTAGTGTTGAATTAGTGAGTTACATTTTTTTTATTACCTCCGAAGGCAGATGCGCTAACGGCCCACATGATGGTAAATGTTACCCTGGCATGGATGTCAGCAATGCCAGTGATACAGCCAAGCCGGTGCCTATCGTAAACAACGTTTTTAAACCTTATTTGAAGAAGGATTAGTTATAGCGCCAAGGAGACACCGTGGGAGGAAGTTTATTCCAGAGTGAATGATGAAAATGTCTCCAGTGTCTTATGCTTTGAATAAAAAAAAAACAATATTATAATGGTAATTATTGTAAGTAAACTTGTTTCCGAAATAAGTATGAGTTTCTTCTCTTTTTTTCTTTGGTGATAACAGGTTTTGGTTCACGGTAGATACAGCCTGTAATTCCAATTTTTGTACTGTTCCTAGAGGTAATTTTTATTTTGAGCTACTTATATCATACTTTACTCACAGTTTAGCTGAATACAAAATAAATCTAGTGCTGCATAAATAAATGAAAACTTAAGACATGTAAAGATACCACAAGTTATATGTGCAAGTAAAATAGAGAACCAGTGGCATGCGACGCCTTCAAAACATTTTGACGTCAACTAACTTTGCTTTTGGGTATAACAAGTTTGTGTCTTTTAATAGATATTTTGAAATTGTTTATTTTTGGTGTTTGTTGTAGAAAATGCATTACGGATATAAGGCAATTTGATAAAATTTTAGTTTTTTTTAGAACAGCTAAACGTGGAGTTGGTTACCTAATTTTAGAGTTTAAGTTCTCTCAGATGTAAAGGTAACCTTGTGATACAAACATACTAAGATAAATAGACAACGTAATTATAATATTAATTAGTGCAATGGAGCTATGTGTGATGGATGGCACAAATATCTTTAAGATAATAGAAAAATATGTCTGACATCAGTTTTCCTAAAGCAAACGGACGTCCTTTAATTATATTTATAATAGTTTAAATGGCCACGAATTGTCATCGTCCTGCTTTCATTCAACTCTAATTTCGGGCTAGCATAAACTTTTCTGAATAAATTTTTACCAGTTTTTATCAACCCCAATCTATAATGTCCCCAAAATATCAATATCAAACTGGTCATTATGCCTCATCACAACAGTTCAAGGGCAAACAGGTGGCAACTTGTTATCTTAACGTAGTTCCCAACTGATCCAACTTGGGATGGACTCGCGACTTTCACCGTGCGGTTACTGCAGCGTCGTGATCGGGTTTACAGAACTTGCGTGGGTTCAGAGTTTCATCAAACTTGATATTCTTTAGTAATCAAACTAGCATCACACATAGCATCGAAATCTTAGCGAATTTAACAATGTACTTAATGTTACTTTAGTTTTCCTAAGACTGCGCAAATTTTCTCATGATGTTTTCGTATACATATAAATAAAATTGGAGTGTCTGTTTGTAATATTGAAATAACCATGTTTTACTACACGTATATGAATGAAATCCTCCTAGCCAGTTTCGGCCACGGCGGCCAATCTCAACGGAGATCAGCCAGGTACGCAGGAGATATTATAGTGCACAAGTGTGTGCGCAATACACAGGTGCACTCGCTATTCCTTCACTCTCATAGTCCGGTGAGACGGCAATCCGACATGACCGGAGAGAGATCAGGCGCAGGACCAACGGCTTTACGTGCTTTCCGAGGCACGGGGGTAACACACCGCCAACTTCCTGACTCCGAGCTGCGACTGAGTAAAACGTATATGAATATATGTACGGTAGATACACCAAAATATTTTTTTTTTAAATTTTGTCTGTCTGTCGGTTTGTTCCGGCTAATCTCTGATATGATAGGCCCGATTTTGACGGGATTTTTATTGGCAGGTAGCTGATGTAATAAGGAGTAACTTAGGCTACGTTTTATCTTGGGAAAATATAAGGCGAGACTGTTATCCCGAAAAAACTTTTGAACGCGGGCGGATCCGTGGGCAACAGCTAGTTAAAAATACAAGCAATAATAAATGAGTTATAAAGCTTTGAAGTTTGGTGGAAGGGGCATGCGTCAGATAACGGAAACAGCAGAATGTGACGTCACCGAGTGTCGCCAGCCATAACGCTGCGTGCGTGCGAAACAGATCAAGCGATATCCCCACTACGCCCCCACTTTTGCTCACAACAGGATTTTTATTGGCAGGTAGCTGATGTAATAAGGAGTAACTTAGGCTACGTTTTATCTTCGGAAAATATAAGGCGAGACTGTTATCCCGAAAAAACTTTTGAACGCGGGCGGATCCGTGGGCAACAGCTAGTTAAAAATACAAGCAATAATAAATGAGTTATAAAGCTTTGAAGTTTGGTGGAAGGGGCATGCGTCAGATAACGGAAACAGCAGAATGTGACGTCACCGAGTGTCGCCAGCCATAACGCTGCGTGCGTGCGAAACAGATCAAGCGATATCCCCACTACGCCCCCACTTTTGCTCACAACAATATTTCAAATATGAATAACAGCTTTAGTTGTCAACCAATTTTGATTCTGATTTTACAGAAGAATAAATACTTCGAATTATTTTCTGTTACATATAAAATAATGTACAATATCAAACATAGGAAACTACCTTTTTATGACTCGAAATGATTCCCATCGTTTACGTGATTTGCTAAAAACATGATTTGTCATTGTAGCCGAGGTCACGGGCTAAAATTCTTCTACCATTTGAGGT
The DNA here is from genome assembly GCA_949316025.1 of Lapara coniferarum. NCBI lineage: Eukaryota > Metazoa > Arthropoda > Insecta > Lepidoptera > Sphingidae > Lapara > Lapara coniferarum. The sequence goes on from OX438921.1 coordinate 22,343,131, forward strand.
GTATAAAACTCCGGAGCAAGGAAAAAAATGTAAGCCCGCTAGCATTCCAGACATTCCACGAGCTTACTTTATACAATTTCACAAGTTATTCTTTGTTCTGTTTGTATAAAAATTAAACTCAGTCCGCAGAATCTGTGTGCTGACAAAATGTGGAATGATATAATTGTTTTAAACGCTAAGTGTTTTTTATTGGCTTTTTCGACACAAGGATTTATCATTTTTTTTTGTGAATGTCCAATGGTCTGCATATTATTATTCTGTTTGAATACTAGTTTCTAGGAAGACTTTTGGGTAAATTGAATGTTAAATTTATTTTGTTGTAACACTTTAATTCTTGAGATACTGTTAATTGCTTACGATACTTTAAAACCCACACAGCTCCGTACCCACCATAAGAAAGTGTCGGAATAAAAAAAACACAACCAAATTTTTGACAATAGCTTAGTCGGGAATTGAACGGTCTGCCGAGACAATGTCCACAGGTTCAAAACCTAAGGGTACGCATCTCTGACTTTTCGAAGTTACGTGTGTATTTTATTCAATTATCGGTCGCTTTAACTGTGGAGGAAAACATCATAAGGAAACCTGTACATACATGTACTTGAGAATTCTCCATAAGAATTTCGAGGCTATGTGAAGTCGGTCAACCCGTACTAGGCCAACGTGGCGGACTAAGGCCTAGCCCCTCTTAGTAGTAGAGGAGGCCCGTGCTCAGTAGTGCGTAGTATATAATACAGGGCTGATTGTTTTGAATTGCATTGCAACCAAATTTTGGCTTATATGTATTTCAAATTCTAATCTTTCATTTTGGTCAGCAGTAGTCTGAATTATAGCCCAATTATACCACAAAATAATAAATAGCACTACATACCCAAAAGCCCTCACAGAGTACGTAAAGAATTTAGCGAAAACATGCATTATTTTAGCTAAGGTGGCATCAGCTTCTATCTTTTATGAACATTTATATCTATAGGTACTAATATTATAAACAGGAAAGATTTGATTGTTTGTTTGTAATGGATAAACTCAAGAACTACTGAACCGATTTTGAGCATTCTTTCACTAATAGGAAGCTACATTGCTTCTGAGTGCTATACTATAGGCTACTTTTTATCCCGGAAAAAGTTTTTCACGCGGGCGCAGCCGCGAGCAGAAGTCTAGTCACGTATAAATTGATAGTATGAATTTTTTTTAAGGTGCTCGAGTGCCCAAGAGGCAGAAACCTGTGAGATTTTGAGTTTGATTCTTAGGTAGGGCAATAAATGTTAATGAAAGTTTTCTGAGATTTCATTTAAAAATTAAACGTGAATTGCCTTGGATTATGGAGAACAATGTGTTTAACTCTATCTCTGCTTACCCCTATTGATTACTGGCATGAGATTTTGGAAGAAATTTACGTAAATTTAGGATTTCGTGCATTAATTTTGGAATTACTTCAATTTCTATCATTTTTTTTATGAGTGTTGGATATTTGATTGTTATTGCATTACTTTGGCCAAGTGTTCTTGTAAGATCGTGTGATCGTGTTTTTATTCGTTGTTTCTATAGTTGATTATCCTACTAATATTATAAACGCGAAAGTTTGTAAGAATGTATGTATGGATGTATAGATGTTTGTTGCTCTTTCACGCAAAAACTACTGAACGGATTTCGATGAAATTTGGCTACTTTTTATCCAAAGAAAATATAAAGCGGGACTTTTATCCCGGAAAAACTTTTTAACGCAGGTGGAGCCGCGGACAAAGGCTAGTTTATTATAAATGCTGTACTTTATTTTTATGTCATTTACAATAGTAGGCTTTTTCTATATTTTTTCTACCCCTTTCTTTTTTTATAAAAATCTGGTATAAAATATGCTGGACAGATTAACTGTGGTACAACATGTTTTATGCTTGTTACATATTAAGTCTCTGTATAAATATTTCTTTAAAAATATCGTATTATAATTCATTAATGCATATAAAATTTAAAATTCTTTAAAATAGTAAACTTACCTTCCGTTGCAGTAACCGTCAGCGTTCCGGCGAGAGCACCCTCATGTCGAGCCTGAGCAGCGAGTCCATGGTGATGAGCACTCTGCACCGCCGGCCGCCTGCCGACTGCCGCTCACGCCACCGCCAGGCACCGCCGACCACCGCCGCTGCTGGGGGCGTGGCGCCCCGCCCCTCGCAACAAGTGGACCCGATTTTCTGCTTTTCTTTTCGATGTCTTGTTGTTTAAGGCTGATGTACATTACTTGGTCCCTGGGGGTACTATTGAGAAGTTTAGCAGAATAGATTGAAGTACTGCAGGTAAGGTTACATTCCCAATTTTTTTTCATATTTTAAGAGTGTTTAATACTGGGATGTAAGATCGGCGACTCCAACATAACCGTTCAGATGCTTTTGAGTGTAGGCGGTAGTGGTAATTGCATTTTCGGCGCAGAAATGTAATATATTAACTTCTAGGGTCAATAAAACAATTGATGCGTTCACTGTAATGTTTACAGTACTATTTATTTGGAGTTAAAGTTACCTTCAATGTGGAAATAATTCAAGCACATAGTGCAATATCACGCAGTTAGGGTTAAGGTATTGGTTGGAAGATCAAATACTACTTGGTAGCAGCAGCTATTGTTTACAACCATCTGCTCCTCATAGTTCTACAAACACACTAGGATTCCATGAGATGATCGATGTTAGTGATGATGTGAAATTTTCGAAAGCTTAAAAAACCAACCTAACCTTACGTTTTACGAGCGGCGCATTTCATATTCTCCTGGTATTATTCAAGTGCCTGGTATTACAGTGGACACAACTTAATATCCAGATGACCTATTCTAGCTTGTGCTACTATTTTAAAGCGAAAGCTACTCTGTTTTCTACGCTTTTACGGCTCAACCACCGAACCAATGTTGATAAACTTTGGTATGGAATAAGCTTGAACCCTAAGAAAGGACAGGTGACGATAACATAGCCTTGTTTTTACCCTGGAAAAGTAGAGCGAGGGTCTTATAACCCGGGAAGAGATATTCAAGTGTGAAGCCTTGAACAGTAAAAAAACAAACAAACAAAATACTTATGACGCTTTATCCCCGAGGCCTCCACTTTTCATTGTATGTATTCATCCCCACATCAGGAACAAATTCCATACTCATAGCTGCAACTGAGAAGGAAAAGCCCACCTTGGCCCTTCCAGGACTTGAACCAGAGACCTCAGAGCGTAAGACGTACCACGAACACAATATAAATACGCCACCAAGGCAGCGAGTAGTACTCTGTAAAAATAAAAAGTCTCCATCGTCCAGTAATAGCAGCGATAACCTAGTTGGGAGTGGAACGGACTGCCGAGACGAATGTCCGCAGGTTCAAAACCCAAGGGTACACACCTCTGACTTTTCTAAAAAGTTAAGTGTGTATTCTTTGTGAATGATCGCTCGCTTTAACGGTGAAGGAAAACATCGTGAGGAAACCTGCATACCTGAGAAGTTCTCTGAATCCCGAAGGTATGTGAAGTCTGCCAACCCGCACTAGGCCAGCGTGGTGGACTAACCCTCTCAGTTGCAGAGGAGGCTCGTGCTCAGCAGTAGGCAGTATATAATACAGAGCTGGTATGGTATGGTATGGTATGGTATGGTATCGTCCAGTAAATAATGCTATGACAGAGGAATAGTTGATGCTTATCTAACTTTCTATACGCACTTGGCAAAGTGATCACACTATATCTGATGGTAGGCAGAGTGGGATTCAAATAGAGTGTCGAATGACGAGAGATGAATACTCCTCGCCAGTAAATACAATTATGCCTGTTTGAACCTAAGTAGTGACAGATCGTGCTTGAAGACAAAATTCTCAATAAATGTGTGTTAACAGTCATTATATACGGTACTGAGACGTGGTGTCTGACTATGGGCCGCCTAAGACGGCTCACAGTTATTCAGCTTGTTATGAAGAGGCCTATGCTCCGTGTTTCCCTATGCAATTAAATCAGAAATGAGGAGATCCGTAGAATAACGACAATCACCAACATAGCCCAGCGGATTAGCAAGCTAAAGTCACAGTGGTCAGGGCACATAAAGGTTATCTAGAATCATTTAATTCCACTATATTTTTGGCTATACAATTTAGTTAAGAGAAACCTTCCACCAGGAGAGCATCTTGCTCGTCTCATTATAGACTTTTGATTTTGTCTCGCCTCCTCTGACGGTTAATTTCACTCAACATAGCAAGACAAAGCACTGAATAACCATTATAGACATATACTTTATTAGTAATGCGGTAAAATTCTCTAGGCTAGCCTATAATATCTTTAGCGAAAATTATTTTGAAATAATCATTTATGATTTTATATTTTTATAGAATCCTGAAAAAGAAACAGTCGAAAGCGGGATACCTGTCGAATCCCGCTTTCGACTGTTTCTTTTTCAGGATTCTATAAAAATATAAAATCATTAACCAGGCACTACATGGCCATTGACATGTATAAAAAAATCATAATATAAAATAATCATTTAGTTATGTATGAATAACGTGCTATTGATCGCAGTTCTAGTGATAAATGTAAATCTTAAAACCAATGCTAAACGGCGACAAAGTTACGACATTTATTTGTAAAGGATTATCTTCGAAAATATTGATTCATTTTAAATTTTGAAACACAAATAGAAAGATTTATAGTTCTTGGGTAACATAAAGTATATTTTATTTTAATTTAAATAATTTCATATCAAAAAAGATCAAATCGACGCGAGCAAAAGCCAATACACGTTTAATAATAAAAACTATGATTTCCAAAGATAGTATTCGAAAAAACTATAAACCAAATGAATCCCTAGCCTTATAACCTACATCAGTGCTTTAACCTAAACAGATAAATAAAACATAGCCGTTGCCGCGGGCCCGCCCACCCGGCCGCCTGTGATCTTCTCTGATTTGCCCAATGATCTGGCTGATGGATCGACTCGTGGCGTCACCGAGTATCCCTGATTGTCAGGATAAGTGAAATAAAACGATTTTGTTTTTGCTGCCATTTGCGATATATTGTTAGTTGATTTGGTTAACGTTTAACACTCTTTTCGGAACAAGATTTATTGTTACACAAACAGCAATTTTATAAAGTTTTGATGCACAAAATTTCGAGGAAATCATTTGCCTGATGGTGAATGCCATGACTACCCAAAAATATAATAAAACCCACCAGAAAATAAGGATTAAAGGAAAGAATAAGGATATTATGCTAGCAACTTTTATTACTTTATATAATCCAGATAAATGTATTAATTACCAGCTTTCGCTTGCGGTTCCGAGTTCGCGATAGTCCTTCAGAAGTTCCATTATGCGCTTTTTCAGGATAATGGAACTCTATAAATGTAAATTCCGGTCAAGGTCTATGTTTTACACATCAATATAGCTGTTAGAGAATACTTCTAAGTTCTAACGAACGTCTTTCACATTTATGATATGAAAGTGCATCCACATTTTATTACTATTTTACATAAGTTTACTAAATATTTTCTCTAACATTTTAATTTCTGCTAAAACAAATTCGCTCGAGGGTTCTGCAGGCCCTCGTCGTTCCTGTCCCCGATAAGCGGACAGTGAAGACATGCGGGCGCTATCATATACAACATTTTAATTATGGTCCCTATTCTTATACATTTTGAAACGGCGTGAAGGTCAATGAATTTTCGTTAATATACTTTTCAGATATTTAACGACCAAATTTGAAGAACCATTTATTATTATACTGGCATCACGAGACGATCATGCCGATCGCCTGATAGTACAGTCACATATAAACCGAAGCAACACCCTTCTGAACTTTTTATTATAAAGAACTGCGTGGCATACCACTGTGCTCGTCACCTTGTAACATAAGGAAAGGCGCTATTGCCAAAATGCCTTTCTAGCGTCTTGACTACGGGGTCAAGATGTTAAATCTCATAAGGCCCAGTGCTTACGCTAATTACAATGTCCTTCAAACCAAAACCTTGAAGAGTTCAGAAAATTTCCTCTCTTCGCAGCTGTATTTGAGATGGCAATTGTAATTTCTCGTCTGTTGGTAACAATGTCCCTCAAACTGTAACGTAACACACCAGAACCCGTAGCCAAGATATTTGTACTAGCTTTAATTAATAAGTTTATAGAATAAAAACAATTGTATGGAATGACGTATACTTGCGTTACTTGTCTATAAGATATGTCTTTCCCATACATTATTTTCTATTCTATTGCCGGTAACACTTGTCATGGCTACAGGCCCAAGTTTGAATAATGTTTGAAGGTAGAATTATATAATACATATTGGTTTTACCTACTTAGCCGAGTACTCACACAAGAGACCTAACATTTCTTTATAGTGCTCGGTAATAGAAGAGAAAAAGCGGTGACGATTGTCGAGGATCCGCAATTTTCTAGAAAACTGCGTATTCATTTCTGAATATTTATTCAATAATATAAGGTTTCGGTTCCATGTTAAAAATGTGAATACAGTAATATTGTGTACAATAATAATTATCATATTATCGTTCATACATCTATACTAATATTATAAAGCTGAAGAGTTTGTTTGTTTGAACGCGCTAATCTCAGGAACTACTGAACCGATTTTGAAAATTCTTTCACTAATAGGAAGCTACATAACTCCTTTTTATCCAGGGAAAATATTTTTGTCCCGGAAAAACTTTTACACGCGGGCGGAGCCGCGAGCACTACTAGTGCAATATACAATAGGCTAGAGTGATAATGTTAGTATACCGTACGTCTATATTTACAATTTTATTGTACTCAATTTTTTATGTTAGGGTTACAAACATCGAGAACTACCGTGCAGTAATTGTTTCTTTAATCAAATTTATTATTTAATGTTGTCATAGTCAAGCGAGGACTTCTACATCTCATTTGTAAATATAAATAAAGTTATAAAAACTGTTTAACAAACAATAAACCGACTTCAAAACTACTGCAAACCAAATCAAAACCACTACAAATAAAAAAATAAATAAAATTTGTATTCGCTTAGTATATAAGTATATTTGGAGTTGATGCCTACTTTAAATTGCCAGCTAAGCTTAGGAAATACGAAATATACGAAAACATTGTTAAATTTAAATTGACCCTTATATTAACCGTAAGACGATCTAAATCTTAACGATGGAATTACATGGGTCATAATATAGTGTGTTAGAATTTGTATTTTTAGGATTTGGACTAAAAGACCTAAACACACACTAAACTTTATTAGATTTAACCATCCGAATGTATAATTATTTAATCTATATAAAGTATTTTTAGAAAAGTTGGTTTTCTTAAAAATGTGATTTGCAAGTTTTCATTGTACAAATGTATTCTATGTGGACACAGATGTACCTTGTCCTATTTTCGGACTAGACCGTTGTGCTTTAAGGATTTTTAAATACATTATGAAGAAATATATTACATAATAATAGTTAGACATAGGCTGGCAACGCATCAATGATCTTTCTGATATTGTCAAGGTTTGTAAGTGGCGGTAACCTCTAACTATAATTACCTAACACATTTATTATTTGATAATGGTCTCTTAAATTTGTATTGTTACATTAAAAAGAATCCTGCCTGTCCAGAGTTCCAGATATATAAATAAGTTTGTAAAAATATTGAATAATTTGGGAGTCTTTCACATGTCTTCGGTAGTATAGTGGTCAGTATCCCCGCCTGTCACGCGGGAGACCGGGGTTCGATTCCCCGCCGGAGAGACCTTTTTTATTCTAATAAGTCGTCTTGTTTTGAATCAAAACTAGGCTGATTGTTAAAAAATAACTATATAAAGTTAAGCGTTTGTAATTAAGGTATCTTAAATCAACAATTATAATTTGTTTGATATTATTTACAACTGACCCATGACTTCGTTAATGTGCTTCTAATATAATGAACAACCGACGACACCTTTTAGTTATTAGTAAAGGTTTGTTTTTAAACAAAACTTAAACTAAAGTACAAGTTATAAAAAATCCACTACATTATCACGTAAAATCTGTATCGCGTTACAAAAATAATATTCACGCTATGTTTCCTATATTATTTTAGGACTAGTAATACGTGGAATACTGTTCGTACCTCTGGGACGGTTCCGCCAAATATCTACTCGACGCCTTGGATGGATTGCAGCGAAGGGCTATCCGCATTGTAAATGATACAAACGTGACTAAAAACCAGGAACCACTGCAGTTGCGTCGAGATATAGCCTCACTCGGTGTATTCTATCGTCTGTATCATGGGGAGTGCTCTGAAGAACTGTTTAACCTTATCCTATCCTAACCTTTCCTCAACAGAACCACGCGTGGAACCATAGCTTTGTGGTCTCTTCCATCCCGGCCCGTACCAAAAGGTTCCGAAATTCCTACTTTTGCCGTACCATCAAGCTGTGGAACAGTTTGCCGGCACACGTGTTCCCTTCGTCTTATGACATGGGGTCCTTCAAGCGGAGCGTGAAGAAGCAAATAGCAGGCCGGCATAATTGTGGCGACCGGTAGGAGATAATTTTGTACCTTGACGGTCGTAATTTTTTTTGGACTTCACTTCACTTAACATCCGGTGTAGTGAAGTCACTTTGCCGAGATAAAAAAAAAAAAAAAAGTGCAAAGAATTTTACTTTAATGTCTGTTTATTGTCATCTGTCTACGTTATGTATTTAAGTTGTGACAAAGCTCTACTTAAATCATTAAAATCAACACAAGCTGCCAGACCATAATAACACGCTTGTGTTCAAATCCAGTGGAATTGTTTATTAAAGTGTACGCGACCATTACAGTAATATCATAATTATGTACTGCGGTATAAACCAGCAATTATAGAATGTGTAGAAAGAGGTGCATAACATTTTTGGATGGGAGATTTGGAACACAATTAATCATCAATACTTAAGTATATACGTTTTTAAAAATCGAACGTTAATAACACAAAGGAAATTAAGAGATTTTTTGACAGAGAAAACATTTTACATAATGTGTTCAATCCAAAACATCTTTAATTGATTTATGTTTATTAGTGGTGGTGCAGTGGTCGGTAATCAAATTTAATATACAGGCTTATTTTATTGCGTATAAATAAAACCACTCGTCTTTGCGTCTGCTAACTTTGTGCCAAAATTTATCCATCAAGAACGGACATTTTTACTAAAAATTTAACTTTTGATTTTTTTAACATTTTGTAGTTTAGTGCGTAATATGAATATGACGAGTGCGTGAATGTATTTCTAACTGAAAATGTGATGTTACCGATGCGATGAATTCGTAGTAGTAGTGACATTAGGGTGTGTAATATTGAAATAACTTTTTATGACATTTATTTTGTTCGCAACACTTTATTATTTTACATCTATGGTTCGAGTAACTTATTGTAAAGTGTTATTTTTGAGGAGGTAAGTATGGCGTTTCATTTTGTAACGCAATGCAGACCGTTCCATTCCCAACTAGGCTGTCGTCCCTATTTTGTAACGCAATGTCAAACTGACTGCCTCGGTGGCGTAGTTGTATTACGGTATGACTGCGATGTTGAGGTCTCGGGTTCGATCCCGGGTCGGGCAAAGTGATATTGAGTTTTTTTCTTCAGTATCAGCTCAGAGTCTGGAATTTGTGCCCGATATGGCGATAGGCTCGCCCCCTATCACATCATGGGACGGAATAACGGCGAAAAGTGGGTGCACTAGTTGCGCCTCTGCCTACCCCTTCGGGGATAAAAAGCGTGTGTGTGTGTGTGTGTATGTCAAACTGGCCTTGTATATATTTGTAACACATATTCTCCATAAAAAAAATCTGTGTTCCTTCTCTTTATGAACATTAATAATGCTAAACCTCTCATTCCTTGCGCACATTGTGCCTTTTTAAGTGTGCAAAGATTTTATATTAGGCAGATACCCATTTTCGATCAAGACTTATGTCGCCGGTAATGGCGGGTGAGGCGGCGGGACAGTCTCTACCTGAAATGCAGTCGGTCCAGCGAGTCGCGACTTAGCAAACTATGCGGCCATCAACAAAACTTTCTTTTTAACTGTTTTTTCCTTGATTGTCTTTAGTATATATATTGTATTTCGATTATGAAGAATTAAACCACCGTTGACATAATAATTGTATAATAAGAAAACCATGCCAAATAAAACCAAAGCTAAAACATATGGTTTTTAAGTTTAATTTCCTGTCGGTTACTTTATTTAAAACAATTCGAGAATATGTAAGTCTTTCCTTTTAATATTATGTCGTATTTTAGGAGGATGTAATCTATTACAACACAAAGCATAATCGCAACAATCTTGGAGAAGGAAGTACACCGATTTTTCACTGATCGACATTTGATTACACAAATTAGTCAAAGTTCAGGGTCAAATTAGTTTTTGTAATATAATTTTTAAAAAATATTCTCCTATACTTTTATAAAATGTTGTCAATCTCTGTTCCACTGTATTAAGAATTTCGAAGACACAACGGCTTTGATTTGATTGTTTTCATCATTTTCATTTTGTGTTCGAGTAAGACAGACCAAAATGGGTATCTTTATAAGAAACGTCAACACTTCTGTGAGCGTATCTCTCACTGCCCTACGATTGGTCGGATTTTGGTCGCCAAAATTAACAGAAATGAGCAAGTTTTATTATAACTGTTATTCTTTGATTTCCTTCATGTTTTTACTTGGTTTGTATATTTTATACTCTGTAATAGACGATATCCTAGTTGGGAATGGGAAAGTCTGCCGAGATAATGACCGGAGGTTAAAAACCCACGGCACACACCTCTGACTTTTCAAAGTTACGTGTGTATTGTTTATCAATTATTGTTCGCTTTAACGGCGAAGGAAAACATCGCGAGGAAACGTACATACCTGAGAATTCTCCATAAGAATTTGAGGGCATGTGTAGTCTACCAACTTGCACTGGGCCAGCGCAGGTGGACTAAAGCCTAACCCCTCTCAGTAGTAGAGGAGGCCCGTGCTCAGCAGTGGGCAAATAGCATTGGATCGTTGCATTGCATTGCATATTCTGTAAAACTTCGAAAAGGTAAATTATAATTTGTGTGTTAACTCAATGACACAGGGTTAAACATTCGAAATATACCGTACCATACCAGCCCTGTATTATAAACCGCCCTCTGCTGCGCACGGGCCTCTAGAACTGAGAGGGTTAAGGCCTTAGTCCACCACGCGGGATATAACAACAAATAATAAGTATATTTGATAAAATAAAGAACAAGTTGTAGCGGCATTGCAATTTGAAACGCAAAGACAGCCATCGGCAGCTCAGCGCGATTTCACCTGCAGTCATGGCATTTCGGCCTGTTCCGTAAAGTCTTGTATCATTATCATCATCAGCTTTAACCCCTCCGGGGATAACAGGCGTGAGTGTACATGTATGTAGTCGCCTTTTACGACACCCACGGGAAGAGTTGGGTTGGTGCTATTCTGTTGTAGGCCGACATCACACAGCCAGGGTCAAGTCTTGTATAATATTTACATTAGTGACTGTATAAAACTCCACAATTTAGAATATTGATTCAAAAATTATTTGCACGGTTAGTAAATATATTTATTGTTGATATATCCATTCTTCAACACCCTTAATGTATAAATAGTGGAAATAATATGTAATAGCAATTCTGTATTGTATACTGTCCCACTGCTGGGCACGTGTCTCCTCTATTATTAAGAGGTTTTTAGGCCTTATTCCACCAACCTGACCTAGTACGGGTTGGTAGACTTGACATACCTTCGAAATTCTTATAAAGAACTTTTCAGGTGTGCAGGATTACTCACCATAAAGCGAAGGATAATTGATAAACAACATACACGTAACTTCGAAGTCAGAGGTGTATGTCTTTGTTTGGTACATGCGGACATCCATCTCAGCAGATCGTTCCATTCCCAACAAGTTTATCATGTATTTTTCTATATTCCGTGATATTTTATTTCTAGCGCTTTTAATTTCCTTAGGAACGTACCTCATCATCCAAGTCGTAGACATGTTCTTGATTTGGGGTGATCTGCCGCTAATGACGGGCACGGCGTTCCTCCTGTTCACCAACATGGCGCAAGCTGCAAAGATCATCAACATCTTGAGCAGCCGGGACAGGATCCAGCGCATCATCGATGATGCTGATGCGGTGCTCACCAGCGTCCACGGTGAAGAAGCCAAGAAGATTGTTAAATCGTAGGCAGCTTTATATGTAAAGGTATAGATAGTGTGCCCACGAAAAGATGGGTCTACTGGTGGTAAGTGGTAAACTTTGTCAGTAATTTTTTTTTCAGTCAGTTTTGTCAGTCTACTATCAGTTCGGAAAGCAGTTTCCACCAGCGATGAACGGACAAGAACTCTAGTGTTGTAGTTAAAAACATAAGTTCAAATACAAATAAAAACATTCGTTTTCATTTTGTTTAGAACAGCTCATTTATTTATTTGCAAAATAGTTATGAATTCGGGGATCTACACAACACAAATTGACGAATTGACTTTAAACTGAATGCAATCGTAACTTCTATTTTTACGCATACTCACGCCTTTTATCCCCGAAGAGGTAGGCAGAGGCGCAACTAGTGCACCCACTTTTCGCCGTGCGTATTCCGTCCCATGATGTGATAGGGGGCGAGCCTCTCACCATATCAGGCACAAATTCCAGATTCCGGGCTGATACTGAATAGAAAAATCCAATATCATTTTGTACGACCCGGAGATCGAACCCGAGACCTCAGCATTGCAGTCGTACCTAATACAACTACGCCACTGAGGCAGTCTATTATCTACTTTCAGCACTTCTATTTTTACCTTAAATATATAATGAATATAATAAGACGTAGTTTTTTCCGCATATTATACATCATGGCAATTTTTCTAACATTTGTAGTAGCTTTAATTCCTAACATACAGTCTACAATCATATACTTGTCCTACAGTACAGTACGTGCGCGAATGCGGTGGTATCTCTATTGATATGCAATGCGTTCTATGCGACATTGTAATCCGGACAATATACAGAATAACATGTAATCATTCCAAAGATTCTACATTCATAAACTTTAAATTTAAAAGGTGTTAGGACCACTAAGGTAGTTGCAACTAGAGTTGTATCACGTGTTTAATATTTCAATGACGTAAGATAACAGTAGTAGAAGAAGAAAGATACAGAAAGGCGTTAAAACCCTTTTCCACAATCAGTATTATTTCATCTGAGTTCTTTACTAGCCGTAAATCTGTTATATGCGAAGGTCTGGGTTGGTGCCACCGAAATGTCTATTTCTACCGCCAAGCAGCAGTCTACATGTACTTTTACTGGCTCTCTCACATTATAATACTTTTAGTTGTGACCGCGAGACGAAGCTCCAGCTGGGTGTGTACACCTGCATCACGCTGGTGACGACCGTCGGCTGGGCAGCCAGTGCTGAGAAGAACAAACTGCCTCTAAGGGCTTGGTGAGATTTATACTCTGAAAAATAACTGGAGAAATTCAGAAATTCAAGAAACATGTACACGTTTTTTATTGAAACCACTATCTGCTTAATATCCACCATAGGCGTCACCAGCTTTCGACTGAAGGGGAGCTAATTTAAAATTTGATCCAGGAGATAAAGCGGGGTATTTTTATAAAAGTAGTGCCTTTAGCTGAACACAATAACATATAAAAGTATGTATTTGTATTTAACCCGAGGGAGAGGGGGTATCTGACCTCCCCTGCTCTGGCGCCGACGCTCATGCCTCCCACCGTGATAAAAGAGTGTTCGTATTAAAAAAACACAGATAGCTTGATAGAGTACTGTAAAACCGCGATGTTTTATTTGTAAAGGTTTTTAATATTAGGTAACTATGATATAAGGTTACTATATTTTCTCCTCGATCTAGCGATGAGCAAAATTATATACTTTATCGAACACTTTACCCCCAGGTACCCATACGACACATCCAAATCCCCAGCGTACGAGCTGACGTACATGCATCAGATCGGAGCCTTGTTCATCGCTGCAGGGCTCAATGTGTGCAAGGACTCGCTGGTGAGCGCATTGGTGGCGCAGTGTCGCTGCCGGCTGAAGCTGCTGGGGCTGGCGCTATCGACAGGCCTGCCTGGAGTGGATCAGGTGAGCGAGCTCTGATAGGAACGAACTAGTGAAAGAGGCGTGATGAGCTTATGATAGTGAGTAGTTTGTTACTTTGTTGTTATCAATCAATTTCTTATTCAACACGGCTTGATAGTCAATATTAAGCGTTTAAAATTGAATCTACAGGTGGGCATAAATCCGAGGAACTCACATAAAGTTGTAAGTGAAATATCCTACTAATATTATAAAGGCGAAAGTTTGTAAGAATGTCTGAATGTATGGATGTTTGTTCCTCTTTCACGCAAAAGCTACTGAACGGATTTCGATGAAATTTGGCACACGGGTAGATCGTGTCCTGGATTAACACATAGGCTACTTTTTATCCCGGGAAAACATAAAGCGGGACTTTTATCCCGGAAAAACTTTTTAACAAGGGCGGAGCCGCGGGCAAAAGCTAGTTATACATATAAAAATTCTTTGTCTTGAATGACTGACTGACGGATCAACACAAAGCCTAAACCGTTGATCGCAGAGACCTGAAACTTAGAGGGCGTATTCTTTGTATGACGTAGGCATCCGATAGGAAAAGATTTTCCGAAATTCTACCCCTAAGGAGGTGAAAATGGACGGCAAACTTTGTATAGGAAAACGTGATTCCTAGGTCTAATTGACTTCAAATTTTGCATAAACCTTTTTTAACAGAATTGATGGAAGACGTGTTTCGTATTTTATTGAAATTCATCCCCTAACTGGGTTAAAAAGGGGTAAAAAGTTATTTTGGCATTGATTTGCTTCGAAGTTGATATCAATACTCCTTAGTACTTTGATTTCAAACATATTCAAATAAACTTGTAGAATGGTTATGCGAGCGTACTATCCTAGCCACAATAAAGGAACAAGCCTCAGTCATAAATGAAATACTTTTGAGATCCTTCGAAGGGGTCGAATTATATACATATCCGTCGACTTAGTGATCAACACCGGTGATGCTATTCATTATGCGGTTGAGTTCCTGAATACATTGAAACCTCCCGGTCTTCCAGCTCACATATTAAAATTGAGAGTTGGCGCGCCAATTATGTTGCTGCGCAATATAAATCCACCATAATTATGGAATGGCACCAGATTGCAAGTGAAAACATTACATCGCAATGTAATAGAGGGAACTATATTGATCGGTTGTTCTCGAGGAGAGTTGTATTTATTCCTAGGATTCCCCTAACATCATCAAATTATCTCTTCCAAGTCAAGAGAGTGCAGTTTCTCACCAATTTCTGCTTCGTAATAATTATAAGCTCAAGGTCAAACTCTTAAAATAGCGGGAATAGACTTGAGGGAAAGCGGCTTCTCTCACGGCCAGTTGTATGTGGCATGCTCCAGAGTAAGCGCACGGAGTAGCCTGGTGATTAGCTCCGGAAGGAAAAACAAAAAATATTGTTTACAAAGAAATACTGCAGTAGGTGTGTAGTATTTCAATTTCGTTGTAAAAAGATAATACCCCCGTGTAACTTTCAGCAGATCAAAGGCCGAACTTCGTGGTCACAAAATATAAAAAATAAAATAAATATTTTCATGTTTATTTAACCTTTATGTCCCTAACCTATAATAAAGATTGTTATATTTCATAGGTATTCAAACATTTGAACATAATAATTTATATGGTATAACCATTGATGTATTAAATATCATTAAATATAAAACAATACACCAATGGGTATAACATAATTAATAACGTAAAAAAACAATTAAAAATCCTATTAGAACCATCTTTGACTTCTACGCGGACGAAGTCACGAGGAAAAGCTAGTCTAGTTACATACTGTGTAAAATTACAATATTGTTTCAAATGATATCAGCGGAAGATCTAGATAATAACTTATTATTTTACTTTGTAGTAATTTACATTTTAGAGAAAGGAATATAATTAGTCATGGTTTTTTGATGGGTGGTTTATTGGTTTGTAGGTATTGTATGTATTTATTGTAGGTTTGTATTAGTCTAAAAACAAGCTAAAATTAATCGTAATTCATTAATACAAAAACAAAATACGAATACGGATGTCTTTTATGTTCTAAGTAGTCATAGATGCCATCTACATTAAGTATGAAGCGTTTTATATACGTTTAATAAACTGGAATGTAGATTCTCTACGAGCACGTACAATGTCTACGCAAGTAGAGGGTCTACATTCGTAGAGCTACCGTAGCAAAAAGTTTCATAGTTGTGGGACAGATGGCGTTGTTTTTGTTAGACGTATTTAAAGTAAAATATTACAAATTATTGAAGGCGTTTTGAGGTCAATGATAAGGCATAACTAGATTTTTTATTCTAGGGTAAGATATAACTACAATTATAATTTGCTATATAAATCCTACCATTTATAAAGCAAAACTTGGATAAAAGTTCTGGATGGATATTGAGCTCTAATCAAAGGGGAGTAATAGTTACTTCCATGCAATCAACATTATCACACATGAAGTAGAACAGACAATTCCGACCCATTAGTAAACAAAACCACTTGCAGCGCAACAATAGCAATGGGACCAGTGACAAATTCCGTAACAAAAATTGTAGAGTTTTAACACCAAGTGTAGTAATTTACAATTTAAGTCTTATTTTAAAATATTGTCTTCAGAACCACTTAACCCCTGAGCAAGAGGTTGCAGTCTCCACCAGGCTGCGTGAATGCGTATTGGAACACCAAGCAGCGTTGGAGGCTGCTACGGAACTCCAGGCTTGCTTCTCAGCACCCACCTTCGCGCAGTTCACTGTCTCCCTCATCATTATATGCGTCACGGCTTTTCAGCTGGTTTCTGTACGTTAATTAAATAATTTGCCTATTTAAGGGTTAGTACTTAGTTATCGCTTGATTGACGAACTTGAGTTATTACCCTTATGCGAAGGTTTCGTGGGCTATATTGAATGAATCACAAGATTTTTGGGGAAAACTTGACGTCAGAATAAAAATGGATTAAGGTGACAGTAGGAACAAAATGGTTAAGTAATATGTTGGTTTTATAGAATTTAAAAAGTCGATTTTCATTTTTATGCTTGTCTTTTTACATATTTTAGCGTTCACTATTCAGTATTTTTGGTCCATCCTCCTTCCCTGTTTTATTACAGAATTCTGATTTGCTAAACAGAATTTTCATACAACCCAGTTGATAGACGTCTTAGAAACTATTCGATTTTTTTCAGATGACTGGTAACCTGGTCCGCTTGCTCTCCATGGGGACATATCTGCTGAACATGATGTTCCAAGTGTTCATCTACTGCTACCAAGGAAACCAGCTTTCTGCAGAGGTTACTATTTTTATTGCTGTCAAAAGCTGAGACGAGCATGCCGTTCGCTTGATAGCAAGCGATACGACCGTCCATAAACAGTAGCATCGTCCAGTAATGTCCTAACTGCACAAAACATGGGATGATTATTACAATAGTGTTCGTGGGTGGGGTATTTGATAATGTTGGGTTTTTATCCATCCTAAAAAATACTAAGTCGCAGCTTGGAGTCAGAAAGTTGGCTGTGTGATACCTCCGTGCCTCGGAAAGCACGTAAAGCCGTTGGTCCTGCGCCTGATCTCTCTCCGGTCATGTCTGATTGCCGTCTCACCGGACTAGTGGAGGAATAGCGAGTGCACCTGTGTATTGCGCACACACTTGTGCACTAAGTATAATATCTCCTGCGTACCTGGTTGATCTCCGTTAAGATTGGCCGTCGTGGCCGAAACTGGATAGGAGGATTTTGTAGTAATGTAGTGACTAAGGTGATAGGGGACGTTCAAGTATTATGTAAGCAGATTTTTTGTATATTTTAACCCCCGCTCCATTTAGCAGCAAAAGTAAGTAAAGTTCTCACCCCTTACTTAGCGTACGTAAGTATATGTACCTACATTTTTTACACAATGTGTTCAAATTTCTTTATTGTTATTTATGTGTCTAGAAAAAATTAAATAAATATAGCTGACGTAATCGCTGTTGAGACCGGGGGATCCCCCATGTCTTTTCAAATAAGTATAGCATGGTGGTAGCTTACGTAATACTTGAAAGGCACCATATTAGGTGTTTCTGCTTAGTATTCATCCGGAGACTGGAACTGGTTCCCTATATGATATGTTCACTCTGATCATAGTGTGCAACAGAATATATACGACAACAAGGAGGTGCACTCGTTGCGCCTCTACCTCTTTGGGATCAAAAGGCATGTGCGTACAACAACATTCGTTAATGTTTAATATCCATCTTTAAAATTGAAGTAATATTGTGATTTTCAAATTGTAAAGTATATATATTTTAAAAAAATGATAAAAGACCTACGCTGAGTTTCTTGGTGCTTCTTCTCAGGTCAGTGGGCTTTTCCGAAGCACCGGTAGAATCTTTTAGTATAACAACATTGTGAAAAATGAAAAATGACGTGTAAAAGTGCCCTTAGGGGCCTAATTACTGAATAAATGATTTGAATTTGAATGGCATTGTTGGTCACAAATTGGAAACAAATTGAAAACTTCAAATCACCTATACACTTTTGTGTTCTTACCAATTCTCGTTTTCTTTTCACAAAAATAAAATAAAAGTAATATTTTACTTCACACGAAGAAAAAAAAAAGTTTCAATTAAACTTAACGCGTAGAGGCGATTTGATTTTTTTTAAACTTCTATGTGACTGATAATACTTTTTGCTGTGCGGCTACTGTGAGAACGTTGCGGACTTTATACGTTAGGTAAAGTGGTCTCGGGTGGTCTATTCAGTATCAGTGAAGGAAATGGGACATAAGGTAGCTGGAGAAATGAATGCCAACACTCCTGCTTATCTCTGAAGGCAATGTGCTTGATTGCAGAGTTCGGAGGTAGCTGGTGCTGTGTACACCAGCCCCTGGTACCTGTACCCTGTGTCTCTGCGAAGGTCGCTGCTCATTGTGATGGTGCGATCGCGGCGCGTCGCCAAGATCACCGCTGGTGGCTTCACCACGCTTTCACTGACTTCTTTCATGGCTGTAATACTGTATTTTATTTCTTTCAGTGACTACATCAATAGTTTCTTAAGTTTATATGAGTATTACATTGTTTTTTTTATTTGGATTTTATCGCATTTTATATTGAAACAAAAAAAATAATTTCAAAATTAGAGTTATTTAAAAATCAGTAACTGTCAATTTCGTAGCATATTCTTGCTCGGTAAGAAGTGGTTAAAGGCTCAGTATTTCAATGTAACAATGTGACTAATTTCTTGTGTATTTTTTGTTTTTAGATCATCAAAGCATCGTATTCTCTGTTTACATTGCTTCAACAAGTTGAGGAGAAGAAATAATTATTTGCTATACTGTATTAGCCATTCAATAATGCATATTATTATTTGATAGCTTTCATTATGTAATTACATATTGTTTTATTGGAGTACAAAAGCCATAATGATTTTGTTTTATTTATCAAACAGTATTCGTTGCTATATGTGATACAAATTCGTTTTTTTAAAGTATGATTAAATTAAACAATGCCTAATTATGTGTAGTGTTTGTATATATGTTTGCATGTTTGTCACAAGTAAACACAGATTTGGATGAAATTCTGCGCACATAAATTTATAACGAAAAATACATATGAGGACCTTGATTGTGGGAAAGATCTTTAAAATGGGCGGAGTCGCCAGCAACATCTAGTCTAGCATAAACTAAAACAAAATTAAAGTTTTCATAACCATAAATTACTGGCACTTCAATTGCCTATTTGTTTTCAATTTAAAAACGTTAGCTTGTGTGCTTGTGTCACCTATTATCACTAATTGCTTAATTGTCGCGTTCTCACTATTATTCGTTTGAGCTCTGTTTGTATATTCTCAGGTGTAGTAAACATTTTTTGAATAGAAGTACACCATATTGTAAATAATATGTACGGAAATTTGTTAACCGTAGGATGTAGTACTGAATAAATATCAAATACTGATAACCATTGGCTGCTTGTCCGGTGAGGTGCAATTAGTTGATATTAAAATCGGGAGTAACGCCTCACTCACCATTGTTCTGAGTGCAAAAAGGTCGGTAAGCATGGAGATAATAGTGGCCCACGTAAAAGCGAAACGGTCTATAAAATTTGGTGCGCCTACACCACAGACCTGGGGGCTTAGCTTAGCTAAAAAAAAAACACGATGCGTCTCCGCTTTGTTTTATTGTGATTGGTTGGAGAGACTTTTTTTTTTACGCGGAGAAAGTGAATTATTACTACCGCCCAGTGTTCAAGGGGAACGACTGAGCGGTTACGTTGGGTTCACTGTGCCTTACGACCCGACGTTGAGCCGCCCGGAGAGATGGAAAACGTCGGGCGATCGTCGGGCCGAGTCCCTAACCTATGTACACCACACGGCATACCAACCAAAACTCCGCGGTGGCCATCTTCGGCGCATTAGGGACGGCTGCGGGCTTCCTCCGACTCACGTCTAAGTTGTCGTCCGCAACCGCCCCTGCGCATACCGCTATTGCGGTCCGTCTCCTGTTGTTAGGGGGTCTCAGAAGCCCCCCCGCACCGAAGGACGCCCTCGGCGTCAACGGCAACATGAGGCCTAACCGCCACGCTGCCGTCTATCACGGGCGTCACAAAAGTTGGCTAGACTAATAGGTGGATGGCCCCTTCCGACCACCCACGACCCCCGGTGGCCCCTATTAGTCGCCTTTTACGAGAGACAGGTAGCTTGCACATCGATTTTGGTGCGCTCCGTACTAAATTCCTTCGTCCGGAAGATGCACCGCACCGTTCAGTGATTCAGTACTCGTAATAAAGTATCTATAAAGCACAGACATCGGCCTGTTACAATTTTATTTTATGTATAGAGAGCGATGTAACAATAATAGTTGCTAGAACTGACATGATTTTAGGCTCTGTCGCGAGAATAGGAGGCATACTGTGAGACGTGTTCACGCATTGCGAGCACAGAAACAAATGAACGGTTCGTGGTACGGTGCCGTGTTGCGGCATGAAGAGCGCACCGCACAACGAATTGGTGCGGCCACATCAAATTCGGTTTTCTGTTTATGCTTTAAGTGTGTCGCGTTCTGGGATCAGCATGTATATCTGGTTCAAAGAGGTCGGCATAATTGTATCGACTAGCAAGGGATGTTACCTTTCCTCAATCGACGCTCTATGCGAATCCCACTCGTCTTACCATCAGGTGCGGTGCCCGTATGTAAACAAAAAACAAAGTTTAAATGTTGTCAACCACTGGATACACAAGTGGCGTGAAAAATAAAACTTGAATTGTATAAAATTCTGCCCTATCTCATTCCCTTCTTACAAGGTTTTTAAAACAGCCAAATATCCTGTGGAGTTGGAAAAAAATCTTCAATCTGCTTTCTTATAAAAACTGTTACCTAGTTCTCAAGAAAACTCTTAAAATATCGGTATGGGATTTTTTGTGGAAAATGCTAACCGCTCTCTACGCTTCTGTTTGACGATGCTAAAACTAACAGGATTTTTAGTTCCACGTGGCTGCAACTGGTTACCTGTTTTTCATAATTTTTACTGGTTTTTCTGGATGATGTTTGTCGTTGGTAAGTAAGTGAGTAGAGGACTAGAAATCATTTTACAAGCAAGATGTAGGAACCCACATAACTTTCCAATCAGACTTCGGAATGTAATGATAAATAAGTTATCCTCGAAAAAAATTCAGTAAGCTTGGCTTGTACGGGAGGCATGGGGATGGTTGTCTAATCTGTAATAAGACGCAACGGGTTAAAAAATATTTAAAAAAGAATGTAGTTTATTTAGTTTTATTTCTTATCATTGTTTTAAAACTACCTTCTCTTAGACTGCGAAGAACAAGAGAGAGGGGGGTATCTCTATTACTTTTCCTAACTCTTCAGGAATAAACGTTATAACACAAACCGGGGACCTCATTCAAGTATGGGGGAACGTATCTCTGATGACGAGCGCGATGTTTCTCCTGCTCAGTGACGTGGCAATGATGATGAAGATCATCAACGTGGTGATAAGGGGACGAGCCATACAGGCGGTGATCGATGGCATGGACCTGGAGTTGAGGAACGAGGTCAGGGAAAAAGGGAAGAAGATTGTGAAAGAGTAAGTGACATTAGAAAGAAAAGAAAAGAATGAAAATTTATTTTGCCTTAAAGTCTATAGCAATAAATTATTTATAACATCGTATGGAACTGTTTCGTTGTGTTTCATATACAGAAATGCGTAAATGGTCAAGTGACGATTCTCTATGACATAAGCTTGAAGTTCGTCAGTTTTTTTTATACGTGCATAACAAAATTATCCCATTAAACCTGATAGTAAGTGAAGGATGATCCTGACCGAATGTCGACTGACGAGAGATGATTACCACTCGCCAGTCGATACAATTATGCCGGCCTGTTTGAAACCAGAAATACACAGGCTGATCCCAGAATGAGACTCACTTAGCCTTTAACGAGTTTGAAGTAAAATATGTCGTCCTATTATAAGTTATTGTTTGTTTATTTCATAATAATGAGGTATTTGTTGATAGGTGCGATGATCAAACTACCAGACATCTGTGCTTGTTTGTCTTCTTGTCTGTAGTCACTGTCCTAGGCTGGGCTGCTGGTGCTGAAAATAATGAACTACCTTTGAGGGCTTGGTTAGTATGAGGTATATTGTATTACTTGTAGTAATTTAACAATTATGTTGAACCTGTATGTGTTTCTAAATTTTCTGGGTTAAATCTATCCCCATTTGCACATGACACTTTCTTCTAGCTAATAGACAGGGCCCTAACACACCAATCGTAACCTGCTAGATATTTTTATTTTTGCAGGTTCCCTTACGACACGTCCACATCTCCAGCGTATGAATTGACTTATTTACAGCAGGTTAGTTCGTATCCCATTAGTAATTATATATTCACACTCTTAGACTATTTAACCAATGAATGCTTTAAGATTCACACTAGTTCAATTCTCATTTTCTACTCACTCACCTTTCTGGGAAAATCACCAAGAAACCTGATAATTTCACAGTGCTTGTCGGTGATCTTCGCTGCATTGCTAAATATAAGCCTGGACACGCTGGTCACCTCGCTGATAGCGGTGTGCCGCTGCCGGCTGCGACTCCTAGCCTTGTCGCTCACACAGCTGTGTCAAAACGTGCCACTTGGTAAAAAGGTAAAATCAAAACTAAATCAAGCAGTTCGGCAAATAGAGAACTTTAGTATTGGATTTTTTCACCCATGATACAAAAACAAAAACATGTAGCTTAAATTATGAGGCTCCCACCGTTTTACTTACCTTCAAAATCAACTCACCTCCTTTTTTGTCGAGTAGGGTTATATTATTCATCTAGCAGCCATATCTATAATTCCGGCTCCATATAACGTAAATTAGAGGTTATCTAGAAAAATAACAGATATTAAATCCCACAGAACCCAAATATGATCAATCAATCTTCCATTAACTTATAAGTGGGTCAAAAAAAATTTGGCTGCCGCATTATCCTCAGAATCAGTTAACCATCACTGGACAAGAGACAATCGACATGCGACTCAGAAGCTGTGTGCAAAAACACCAGGCCACGTTAAGTGCAGCGTCACAGATTCAGGAGTGCTTCTCGGAGCCGATCTTCACTCAATTCACAGCATCTTCGGTTATTATATGCGTCACGGCGTACCAACTCCGAATTGTACGTATCCGTATATATTAGTAAATTTAAAGTAAGTATATCATTAAATGATGTATTAGCTATTGATATTCGAATAATATATTTAAGTGTGTGTGGCTTTCAATATTAAATTATACTCCCGAATTAGTTTGTATGCAAATCATTTTTATGATTAAGTGCCCTAAGCACTTTCGAGGGGTAAACGGAACTTCTATTTTTATTAAGGGCTTGGCTCATTTTTTATTTAGTGGCACCTACTGAATGATGCGACAAGCATGCCGCTCGCCTGATCCTAAGCGATACGACCGTCCAGAAACTGTAGAAACACCATACAAAACTATTAATTACAAATTACTATGTGGTACTCCACTGCGCTCGTAGACCCCTGAGATAAAACAACACAAAATTTGACATTCACTATATTAGTGGGAAGTAGGATTTGGACTTTCCTTGTAAAGGACACTTATGCTTAGCCACTGGGCAGTAATTATCATGATAAACCATTTTATTTCAGGAGATCCAACAAATGAACTTTGTGAGAGTGATATCTATGATGACTTACCTGCTGTGTATAACGCTGCAAGTATTTCTCTACTGTCTTCAAGGGAACCAACTCGCTGAAGAGGTTTGTAGTACAGTTCTGTACCATAGAAGATTTGGTACAATTCCAATTCTAACTTTTCACAATTTTTTGATGGTCTACTACTTCCACTGAGGTCAGAAACAGGCAGTCTGTTTATTTAAAAAAAAAATTCAGTGCTAAAGACTTTATAACATCCAAGTTTTCCATTCAAGAGTTCCAACATAGCTGAGGCGGTGTACGAGTGCCCGTGGTACCGCTTGCCGATGCCGCTGCGCCGGAGTCTCTTGCTGATGATGGTGCGGTCGTGTCGCGTGGTGCAGCTCACAGCTGGTGGGATCACCACTCTCTCCCTTGTTTGCTTTACTTCTGTGAGTTGAGTTTTTCACATATCGCGCTTTATCCCCCTAAAGGTAGGCAAATGTGCTAGGGCACCCACTTTTCGCCAAGTGTGTTTCGTTCCATGATGTGATATGGGATGAGCAGGCAATATATCCCAGCCTCCGGGGTAATGAGCAGAAAATCCCAATATCACTTTGCTCGCAATTCGAACCGGGGATCTCAATGGTGTCGTGCCGTGCACGTAATAAAACTACGCCTTCGGGGCATTCAGTCTATTTTTACATGGTTGCAGGAAAGAGGAAAATGGTTTTTATGTGCATATACAAATGTTTTCATGTAACAAGTAGACTCATTTAACTGTTTAATTAATGTAGTTTTCAAGGTTCGGAGCAAATTACGGGAATAATTTAAAGTATTGTTATACGCAGAAAATGCACTACAGTTTACATATAAAGAAATATTTATTTATATTTGTATTGATTTCCGCTAAATGTAAATTTTGTTTGCAGATAATAAAAGCATCATACACGTTCTTTACCGTCCTACAGAGCGTCGAAGAGCGATGAAGAATATCTGCAACATATCAATTGTAGTATTTATGTGGAAGATAATGCAGGATTTGAAAAAAATATGTAGATATAGACAGGGATTAATAAATTTAATAAAAAAAAATATTTTGGCCTTTTTATTAATCTTTCTATTTACAGTTGGTTTCAATAAAATTACAATCACTATAATTGAAAAAGGGCCAAACAGAATAAATTCTGGTTGATATGCTTTAATTTTTAGTAGGAAAAACAAGGAAATAGTGCGAAATGTTCTCCTGAAAAAAAAAACGATGTTATATTATTAAACCGTATTTTTTTAAAGCGATCGTGGGCTTATAATTATAAAATACATTCTGTCTAGCTGCTATAGTTTTCAAAGTTGCAATTACTAATTATAACTTGCAACTATGGTGCGCAATTATTTTCAGCTCACTGTGTAATCAATTAATGAAATTTCTGGTTTAGAATATAGCTCTGCAATCGCGTTATGAAAGTTTAAATGGTTAGTAATTTACCATGGTGTTATTAGTTAATATAATAATAACCTTGTAAACCCACTGGAGGGAACAGCATAACGATAACGCCACGGCCTTCCACCGACTGCAGTTGTTAAGAGATATTAATTTTAAATAGACATTTCCACTGAGTGATTAAACAATCACTCTCTACTCACAGGTACTCTATATTAATATTACTTGTTCAGATTTTTTAATGATGTCCCATAAAATTCAAAGACTATATTTTTTAAAGTTAATATCTAAAAAAAAAATACGGAGGAGTAGGTAATACAAAAAAAAAAAAATCTAATACCCATTTTTTTTTGGAAACTTCATAATAAATATCAATACATAAATACATACACAGCATCACGCTGTTTCCCTTTTCTGGGATAGGCAGAGGTATATCACACCCACATTCACCAGCTATGTTATAGGTCTCCTGTAATAATGTAAAAACGCTGCAGATATAATTTCTCATTTCTAGTTTTCATTCCATTTAGCATCATGTATAAGTGGACGAAAGCCTAGTTGGGAATGGAATGGTCTGCCGAAGCAATGTCCGGAGGTTCGAAACCCAAGGCACACACATCTGACTTTTCGAAGTTACGCGTGTATTGTTCATCATTCATCAATTATCATTCACTTTAAGCGTGAAGGAAAACATCGTGAGGAGGCCTACATACCTGAGAATTCTCCATAAGAATTTTAATGGCATGTGAACCTACTAACCCGCACTAGGCCAGCTTGGTGGACTATGACCAAACCCCTCTCAGTAGTTGAGGACGCCCATGCTCAGCAGTAGGCAGTATGTACAGGGCTGATTGCATTGCAGTATCATGAAGATATTGATAAACAACGCTAACGGCACTCTCAAGATCAGTCTCAACTTGTTGCGATGGGTGGGGTTTCTGGTGCCGGACACTTTGGAAAGACAGAAGAAGAAGTTATTACCCTTTTACTCATTTTTCTGGTTCATGTTCACCGTGGGTAAGTAAACCTTATGCAAAATCCATGAATATGATAAAACTAGCTTTTGCCCGCGGCTCCGCCCGCGTGAATGAGTTTTTCCAGGATAAAAGTCCCGTTTTATATTTTCTCGGGATAAAAAGTAGCCTATGTATTAATGCAGGATATGATCTACCCGTGTGCCAAATTTAATCGAAATCCGTTTACTAGTTTTTGTGTGAAAGAGGAACAAACATCCATACATTCTTACAAACTTTCGCCTTTATAATATTAGTAGGATAAAGTCCTCCCCTTCCTTTATCTTTCTGTCTGACACGATATACTTAAAAACTACCGAACAGAGTTGTCTGAAATCTGGCACGGAGATAGTTTCAGACCCTAGGATGAACATGGAGCCCTTTTTATTCCGGAAATAATATCCTGGAAAAAAGCTTTCACATGTCCTAAAACGGTTTTTTTCGAAGGAAATTAAAAAAAAAATATTAGTAGATATAGGTTTTTAATAAAAACAAAACATAATACTTTATTCATCACGTAGGCGAACATAGATGCACTTATGATATGTTTTGGTTTATTGGTGCCGAGACAATGTCGGGAGGTTCAAAACCAAAGCCACACACCTATGACTTTTCAAAGTTACGTGTGTATTGTTTATCAATTATATTAAATTATCGATC
Organism: Lapara coniferarum; assembly: GCA_949316025.1. Taxonomy (NCBI): domain Eukaryota; kingdom Metazoa; phylum Arthropoda; class Insecta; order Lepidoptera; family Sphingidae; genus Lapara; species Lapara coniferarum. Next base: position 22,370,398 of record OX438921.1, read on the forward strand.
GCTTTAACGGTGAAAGAAAACATCGTGTAGAAACGTGCATACCTAGGAAGTTCTCGATAAGAATTTCTAAAGTATGTGAGGTCTACCAACCCGCACTAGGCCAGCGTGGTGGACTAAGGCCTAAACCCTCTCAGTAGTAGAGGAGGCCCGTGCCCAGCAAAGGGACAGTATATAATACAAGGCTGGCATTATTATAGTACTATTATAACATTTATTATTAACACAAAAGATCACTTATATACCTACAAACATTTTTATTGGAAGTAAGAACAATGATGAAAAATAAACAAGAAGATTCAGCTCTGGCTGGCAGGAAAGGGGATACAAAAAAAGAGATCATTTTTATTAAATAACAATGGGAGGTATGCGTTGCAATCCTCATCGGTGAGGACATAATAGGCCCTAGCCTAGCTAACCTACTAGATTAAATGTCTGGCAATGGTTATGTATGAAATTTGACAACTTAATTATTGTTCTATCTTCTTTACGTCAAATTAAGAAATTGAAAGAAACGAAACCCTGATTAGTTTAACGCCTGTGTTCAAGGCATATACGTAATCGTACAAACTGGAGACCTGGTCCAAGTGTGGGGAAACATCACCTTGATGACAGGGACCTCCTTCCTCCTGTTCACCAACCTGGTGGTCATCATCAAGATCATCAACGTGATGGTGCGGAGAGATGCCGTGCTCGCCATCATCGATGAAGGTGATGAGGTTCTTAGATCAGAGAGGAGGATTGAAGGAAAGGCTATTGTCAAAAGGTATGACTATACTGTTGATTCTTTGAAATCAGCATCTTGATGGCTTTGATGCTGCTTTATGTCAGCGAAGTATCCGATAAAGTAATTAGACAAGGCATAATTATAGTAATTGTTTCTAGTTCTACATCTCTTGTAAAATATAAATAGTAAAAAATATAATTATTTTTATTTTAGCTCTAATCGCGAGACGTCGCGTCTTCTGCATTTGTACGGTTTTTTCACCACAGTCACAGTTTTTGGATGGGCGGCCAGTGCTGAGAAAGGCAGCTTACCTTTGCGAGCTTGGTATGTCACCGAACTAGTTATTGCTTCTCTTAAGTTGTCCAAATACATTAAGATGTGTCATTGTTGAAAATATAAATTTAAATTTGTTGCATGTTTTTTTTATGGTAGTTAATATCTTGGAATGATAAGAACAGTGCAATACTTTGTTAGGGAAATTCTGGACGTTGTTTTTACTGTTTATGGCATTCGAAGAACTTACGAACTATCAACTTGCTAAAGTTGTAAAACCATTATTTTCGGTTTATGTGCGTCTCATATTTTAAGTCCTAATATTTCAGGTATCCTTACGATACTTCAAAATCTCCAGCCTATGAACTAACATACATGCACCAGGTAACTGTTTTAGTATTATTTATGTATGGTGTGACATATTATAAAGTAATATGCTGACAAATACCTTTGTAATCAATAAACGTTAATTAGAGCTTAACTAATAATTTACTTCCATTTCTTTAAACCATTCAATAGGTGAAACACTGATTAAGTTTAGCTGAAATGATAACCAACTCTTTACCAATTAATATTGTTAATTAGAGCATCGCGGTGGTCCTGCTGGCATTTCTCAACGTAAGCCTGGATGTGCTGGTAACGTCATTGACAGCTGTGTGCCGCTGCAGACTTCAACTCCTGGCGTTATCCCTCAGGACTCTATGCCATGACATCCCGATTGATGAGAAGGTAGTTGTTTTATAGCATAAATGTAAATGAGACAGGTAATTTGATATATGTGTACTCTACCTGAAATAAATACCCACAATACCAAAAGAAACACGTATGAGCGGAATCTCTGAAGGAGATCATCATCAATGGATATTGTCACCTATACTTCTGTAGAACGAAGGAAGTAGTTTGTGCTTTCTAAAATCTCACTATACGCAATATCAAAAGAACACTTTAAGTTGATTTTTTGCAAGACATTAGTGGTATCCTGGTCGAGCCTGCCCATTCATATCTACATACATTTAGCGTAAGTCTTCAAAATAATACTTATAACATATAACTTTAAAGTCATACTTTTTTCCAGCATTTGATATCCCTCGAGCACAGACAGACAGTACGCGACCGTATTCGTCTCTGTGTTCTACAGCATCAGAGCATCTTTGAATCAGCAGCTCAGATACAGACCTGCTTCACTGGACCTATACTGGCTCAATTTACTGTGTCTATAATTATTATTTGTTTTACTGCTTATACTCTTGCCTTGGTAAGATTGAGTTTAAGTCGAAGACATCTACCCTTTCTAATTTCCATTCAATTTTATTCCATATTAAATTCTATTATCTAAAGGATGAGAGGGAATACATGAGTTAAAATATTTTTATACATTCAACCAAATTTGGATGAATCACCTATCCGCTGGAAACCACCAGTTCAGCACATAAAAAATTCCAGTGGGCAACGGGTTTGGCTATGACTCTGGTATTGCTACACTCCATGGGCTTCGGATGCCGCTTACCAACAGGCAATGAACATAAATATCAAAATAATGTTTTTAAAATTAGCGAAATTTCATGTGAAAAGCGAAGCAATATCACATGAAGTCACCGCTTTGTTGTAAATTTTTAACTGTGGTCTATTTAGGAAACTCACGACAACCCGATCCGTCTGATGTCAATGTCTACTTATCTCATGGGAATGATTATGCAAGTGTTCCTGTATTGTTATCAAGGGGACTACCTATCTGAAGAGGTGAGATTACGTTTATAGTAATTATAAAATTAGTATCATTAATTTTAGCACCTTTATAATTAATGCTACTTTTATATAATACGACCAACTTCAAAAGTCATATTGTCTATTATGGTGCCAAATAAATTGGTAAACAAATGACTACTTAGTAACCATGTATATTAGATGTTTACATCTTTGCTGTCATTAAATACGCACGATTTATAAGCATCATAAGCGATACGCCGGGTTTAGCCACTGATAGTGTAGTGAGACTTTATTTTTGCACCTCCGCGTTACATCCGGTACGTTTGCGTCCTAACCCGTCTAAAACCGAAGTCTCATGTTTCCATCTCAGCAACTGCTGGGCTAGAAGGAAACTGAATGTAACGTTCTGCGGTGAAACTGTCAAACACAATTATACACCTAAGTACCTAGGCGTAACACTTGACAGATCTCTGACGTTCCAACCACACCTCGAAAATGTCAACCAATAGGTGAAAACGAAGCTCAACATTATCCGCAGTCTCGCAGGCACATGCTGGGGAGCTTCTGCGACTGTTGTTCGCACGTCTGCTGTAGCGCTAGTATACTCAAGCTCTGAGTACTGCGCACCTGTGTGGTATCGTAGCGCCCACCACCTTATTAGTAATATGGGAGACACTCAGCTCCATGAAGCCATGCGTATTATTTCTGGAGTAATTACATCAACCCCACTTCCATGGCTTCCTGTTCTGGCGCACATTCCACCCCCTGAGCTACGAAGATGCAAAGCAGCTGCCAACGAATGGGAGAAATGTTTTCAGCTACACCACTCTGAACCCATGCCCATCAGGAAAACACTTAAATCCGAGCCGCTTAAATCGATTTCGGGCCAACCATGGAAAATCAAACCACCACCTACACAAATGGGGATTGATACCACATTGCGACTGCGGAGCACTTGACCAGACCCTTTCCCATGTGGTGAATGAATGTCCGCTTCGCTGTTTTCCGGGCGGTATAGCTGAGCTTCACGAATTCACGCCTGCCGCAGCTAGCTGGTTGAGGCAACTACACCTAGAAATTTGATCCAGGATAATAAGCCATACGCAATGATGATGATCCGGTACGGTTTGTTTGTGGTATGCAAACGAGAGTCACTGACCTGCGGGGAATCCGATTCAGGCGAACAGCACGACGCTGATGCACGTTGCTAGCTCCGCCGACAGCTCGCCGGGCAGATGGTGAGCCACGTGGTAGCACACCTGACTGCGATGGTGGTGGTGAGCACGTGTCAACGACAGCTCTCCGACGGCTATGGTGAGCACGTGACGGAGTCAGCACCCCATGCCGTGGAAGAACGGCGGTCAACGCCGCACTGTGAAAACCTGGAATCAGAATCTACCAGGTCGGAATGCAGGCTAAGCTTACATTCCGCACCAGCGACTTGTGACAGCTCACGAGCTCAAGTACACAAATCACACTGGAAGCGGTTAGTCATTATTGACACACTCACTTCAGCGGGAACAACGGTGTGTGTGGCGACTCGCAGTTAGTTTTGTAGTGCCACGGCGAAGACAATTCCAAAGAGAGGGCGCGCATGACTTTGTATGCTTATTTATGCTGGCGCCATTCAATCGTACATCAAAACCGAATCACTACCAACCAATACGAGACAACAGTGGTTTCGATTGTACGTTAAAGCTACGTAAACGTTACTCATTCAATTCAAACAATAGATTGTTTATGAAGAGCGTTAATGTTCTTAGCAACGTCACAGTTACTAGCACCATCGTTCATGATTATTTCCACTCCAAGAGACACTTTACCACTTTAGGTGGAAAATGTCGTTTTAAAGGAAGGATTTATTAGACTTCTGAGCATATACTATCGACCATAAAGGACACAGAACTGCCATTACATGCTGTTCTTTTGTAAAATAGTAACCACGATCGAACTGGGCTGTTCTTTTGTCAGTCTAAATCCCCACTCAGCGTTTTAATTTCAGAGTTTTAATATAGCGGACGCGGTTTATGAATGTCCATGGTATACGTGCCCCATTCCTCTGCGGAGGAGTCTGCTGGTCATTATGGTGCGGTCACGGCGCGCGGCCATCCTCACGGCCGGCGGGTTCAGCACTTTGTCACTGGCGTGTTTTGTTTCTGTGAGTATTTGGGACCCATATTATCTTAATTATAGGCAGTAGGAAATGATACCTTACGGTAGTCTGGGGCTGTATCTCATGTCAAATAAAGAGAGCCCAGGTGCTTAAAGGCCAAATTAATAGACGCAACTCAGTTTCGCTCTTAAGTATAGTATCAGCTTAGGATATCAGCTGAGACGTTATCAAATTAAGGTCAGCATCTTAAAATAGTCGCTATTTAATAAATTCATATCAATATCAGGTCAAATGACATCGTTACAATATGTGACGGATTTTAAAAGCCGAGTCACGTTTGTGTAACAAGGCTTACTCAGCTGAGAACAAATTCTACAGTGAATAGTATTCTGGTATAAACAATAATCGGTTGTCTTTTGACAGTTTATAAAAATGGATAGTACACAGTTACAGAAAAATGACATCGTGTAAACCTCAGAACTATAACTTGCTTTAGTTATTGATCTGTGGTATAAAGTCGTAGTTAGCGGGAATGTGGCTCGAGCGATTAATCACGTAATAATAATAATAATCATCACGTGCGTCTGAACAGTATGAAATATCGGTGTGTTTAGAATGTGGCAAAAAAATCCAGCTCGTAAGTCAATGTCGTGTAATTTTTATGTTTATGGCTGACGGAGCGACCAATACATTAGTTACGTGTTAATCTTTCAACCAATCCTTTTAACTCACCTTTAGAACGAAAACGACACAATTCAAAACAAAGTAAAATTGAATTCGTCATAAAATGACTTAAAACTGGTTTCTTTTTATAAAAATATAATAATAAAAGGGCCGATATAATACTTTGGACCTTTTCCCGCTTGAATATGGTTGTGTGTGAACTATTGTTACATTGAGAACTTCGTTTTAAATCATTTTATGAAGTTAACTCAATTTTCGATTTTTTTGAATTGTGGCGTTTTCGTCCTAAAGGTGCGATAAAACGAAACCGAGTCTTGCCATGTTTTTTGTCACATTGTAAGCGTAATGATTATAACTAACAATGTCGTGACTCGTGTGCATTGATGTATTAATAATACATCAATGCTCGTGTGCGATAATTTCTAACAATAATTGATCCGTGTAAACGAGGCGTAATTAGCGTAGTTCATAGTCAGTGTAGTACAAAGCATGATATTGTTAAAACATATGTTGCCGATTGAAATGTTGGTGTCTTAGGACAGGTCGACTCGTCTCAATGAACCAGTATATGACGTGACAGTATTAGGTCGTACAAAATACAAATACATCTAAACATAAAAAAATCTCTACTAACTTTTGCATTTATATTATTACTAGAATATACCTTACCCACTACTTATAATGATGTTTTTCAGATTATAAAAGCTTCCTACAGTTTTTTCACGGTGCTACAGCAAGTTGAAGAATGAGTATCTCAAGTCAGCGCGTTGCACAAATAGTATCAACCCACGCGAGATATTTGGGGCAACATCTTTCTAAATATATCACATTTGATTTAGCACTAGTCGTGGATGTAGGTAGAAGTCTCTTTGATGAATAATTTGAAGTGTTAGTCACGATGGCATTGTGTTTAAAAATAACAACAATATAGATTTTCTTGTACCTTTGACGTTATTATTTTATATACTTGAACCTTTTTCACAATTTCTGTGTAAATGCACATGCGTCACATAAATGTATAAGCTGAACAAATACACAAGTCACAGTTTAATATATTCTCCCAAAAAAATAACAATAAAAAGAAGGACTACGTATATACGTAGCAGCGAATGCTGCTAAATGCGATCATTTGTGAAATCAAATTTACCGGAAACAGGCCCCAATCTGCATTATTTTGTGATTAATAAATAGGTATACTGAAATGATTAAATATACTAAAACATATTAATAAAAAACTGAGTCTGCCTACCCCTTCGGGGATAAAAGACGTGAGTTTGTGTGTATTTTATTTTTCATTGAGAGAGAGAGAGAGAGTTTAGGCATTAGATGGTTACGCTGGCCTAGAGCGGGTTGGCAGACTTCACATAACTTTGAAATTCGTACAGGGAACTTCTCAGGTATCCTCATGATGTTTTTCTTTACTGTTATAGTCTTTCCGATGATGTACTATAAACATAACATATACACATCAGTTTATTTAAAAAAAAACACGATGAAAAGTTGACTAAAATAGTTGAAATTTTAGATGCGGCCTCTCAAAGCAAGCGATAATTCACAAAAAATACGCATATTATTTGGAAAATTCAGTGCGGCCTCTTGGGATTTGAACACGCGGGCATTCGTCTCAGCAGGCCGTTCCACTCCAAACTAGGCGCGATAGCCTAGTCGTCGTAACGCTTCCGGATATTAATTTCCTAATATAATTAATGCAATACCTTGCCGTAGTACTTTGTAATAATTTTATGCGGTGTTGCGACTTGCAAGTCTCACATTCAGTTCTAACGAACAAAATGCATTAACTAGTCATAGGGCTATCTTTATTGCATAATTCCATTTATGTTTTCATCGTGATTATAGTAACAGTAAATTTTATTGGCGTCGGCTATTATGAGACTTACCTTATCGAACGAGCCCACATTTCGTGTGCGTGGGTCAATTTCTACAGGATGATGGCGTGTTTTGTTAACTGTTTTTGGGCTGATTTTAGGTATACCTCACTAACATACCTAGGACTTAACGAAACGAAATGTGACTGTGGCTATACCTGATAGAGAAGAAAAGCCTTTATTTTCTTCTTATTCTTATCTAATTCCGAGGTAGCCCCTTTGATAGGTATTTTGAGGTGGAGTAACTAATGGGGTTTAGGAAAGGAGAAGCATTTTTGACTTCAGGTAACTTCACTGAACGCTTTACTAAGAGTGTCACAGGCAATTAGTTCGCTCATTAGTTATGTATGTTTATAGGACTTTACTAATAAATGAAAAATATACTCACACCTTTATCCCCGAAGGGTTAGGCAGAGGCACAATAAGTGTATCCGCTTTTCACCCTGGTATTCTGACCCATGGTGTGATAGGGGGCAAGCCTATTGCCATATTGAGCACAATTGCAGACTCCAGGCTGATACTGAGGAGAAGAACCCAATATCACTTTGCACCACCCGGCAAAGTGATATTGGGTTCGAACCCAGGTCCTACGACGCAATACAGCTAGGCTGCCGGGGCATTCTTGACTAATTATGCCTATTAAGAAAAATGTAATAGTGGACGATAGCCTAGTAGGGAATGGAATGGTCTGCCGAGACAATGTCCGGAGGTTCGAAACCCAAGGCACACACCTCTGACTTTTCAAAGTTACGTGTGTATTGTTTATCAATTATCGTTCGCTTCAACGGTGAAGGAAAACATCGTGAGGAATCCTGCATACCTAAGAAGTTCCTTATAAGAATTTCGAAGGTGTGTGAGGTCTACCAACCCGCACTAGGCCAGCGTGGTGGACTAAGGCCTAAACCCTCTCAGTAGTAGAGGGTACCCGTGCCCAGCAGTGGGACAGTATACCGGGTGGAAGGGAAACGCTCTCGGAAACGAATACAGGTGATACTATTGGTGATTCCTGACGTGATGGCACTAAAAAAATCGCGATCGCATTGTTACAATTTTAGTAAGATTTTCTCAAATATCTGTACAGCTTCACGTATGGATAAATAAATCAAACTATTATTCTGAAAAATATAGTAAAAAAGATCAATACTTAAAAAAAAACGTAATGAAACACGTACATCAGCTGACGGGATAACGACCGCGCACGCACGGCCGGTGCTGGCGCAGCGCGGCTGCCGCCACCTTGTCGGCGTTTGCTTTGTAGTTTGTACCCTACCCAGTTTTGTTGTACGCTTTACATTGCGCGCGCATGAATTACGGAAATACTAAAATCGTAAGTATTATCGCTTAGCTTTGCAAATGAATATAGTTTTTCGTTAATGTTATGGTTCTTCTCTCTTACCGTTCCGGTATAGAGAGCGTTTCCCTTCCACCCGGTATAATACAGGGCTAGTATTATTATTTTATTACTATATAAGAAAAATGTATGCCTTTATATTCAGTGTATCCTACCTTTAGTCCCAGCGACTATATAACCCCTAGACTCCTAATGTTCAATATTTCTCTTCAAATTAATTCTGTCAACTACCTGAGGTTTGAGGAAGCGGGGTACTGCATTATGATTGGTTCTTCCATCACCTTATCGCATTATATAACCTTGGAAACATAGGCATAGGGATAGGACGAGTTAAATGAAAACACGATTTTTTTATCGATATTACTTTTATGCAATAAAGTTTTATAGTAATATCATTATTATTTATTAAACATATTAATATTTTAACGAAACTCTTTATGTTATCGAATGACAGATGGCGCTTAGTAAGTCTCATCGACATTAACAAGAATATTTGAGCTGACTTGTAGGAATAACACAAAGAATAACTCAAAACAATCGTTATAATCAACAAACAAAATAAAAAAGTTATCCTAATAACATTTATTTCTGATACCGCTAGTCAAAAATATAATATCCTAATCATTTTTTAAATTAATTAACTATTACTAATGAACTAACCATTTAAAATAAGAAGCCTGTTAAAATTAAATAGGCCTCAGATAAATTGATTAGTTGAGTAGCGTTTGAGTATTCGGGCGACAGTTTCTTTTATTTTTAATTTTATCGATAGAACTATCGACAAATCCTTTTGGTGTATCACTTACTTTTAATGTTAAAAAACAAAACGAAATAGAAAATGTAAAAAGTACTTTCGTCGGAAAGAGATGCAAATATAACAAGATGGCGCGTAAACACAACATGGCCAGTCTAAGATGAACTCCGTAAAATTTTAAATAAAATGTGATTATGTGTCGTTATTGACTTACCTGTGAAATGTAATGCCATTTTTCTGAAAATTTGAATGGCTATTTATACCACACCATTTTATTGTGCACGGGTTCATTACAATAGTTATTTATTCGCAAACACGGCAGTATTTACAGCTCACAGTTGTGGTCGCAACTGACTTGATGATTTTGAACGGTAAGCTACATTGGATCTATTTGTCAGATGTGTTGCCCGAAGCCGATCGTCTGTTATTAGGAGTCTAGGGGTTATATAGTCGCTGTTTAGTCCTCACTACATTGGAGTGTGGTGAGAAGTTTGTGCATCATCCGTTAGTAAGGTCATGAACTGGAGGCGTGCTGCTTTATCAGTTATCAGAAACGCGTCTAATGGCGCTACTACCGCCGCGATATCCTGATTAGATTGTCATCATATTGTAAAGATGCTGTCACTGTGATGTTTTTGTAACTATTTGGAAGTACATTATCAGTTTTTTTTACTGTGGCACGGCAAAGTCGTCTCACTGTATCTGATTATAGGAGATAAGTCCAAAAACATGACCGGCAAGAGATAATCATCCCTGGACGGTTGGCACAGTTATGTAGGCCTAATTGCAGGGAAAACAATTTATTCGAATCAACTACCAATTAATCAGCTATCGATTAGTTTCGTAATTTAGTTGAAGCCATTAGCAACTGTCAATTTGTGTGTTTGGTTTATTGACAGTTCGTTGCCGCCATTTTGTGTAGTATGCTTGGTGAAATTTCGCTTATATCTGATGGTAATCTATATTAATACTGTTAGAAAGTTAGAAACAGAAGCGATTTTGATTTAAATAAAAACGATTTATTACTGATTTTACATGACACATTTATCACTGATTTTACATTTACATAAAAACATATAACAGGAATACTTTTACAAAGATATCGGCAACTAGCCGACCAGTATGAAAATCAATGTTCAACTTACTCAACTGAGATCGATGATGAGACTGAACGCGCACGAGAGTCTGAACACGAATCCATCCTTTTTATACACACAACTGTCATTACTTTGACGTCTCGACTGGTTTTCACAACTAGCAACCCGCTACAAATACCGTTACAAAACTTTTATCCGAACAATACTAATATTAAATAAAAGAGGAAAAATTTGATTTCCTGTTTGTAATGGATAAACGCAAAAACTGCTGGACCGATTTTAAAAATTCTTTCACCAGTACAATCTTACATTATAAGCACGTAACAAAGACTACTTTTATCCCGAGAAAATGTGAAGCGGATATCCCGGATTTTTTTTTTCACGCGGGCGGACCGAGTTAAAGATAGTACAGTTACAGTTGCAATACTACCTAGCATTTTACGAATTTTTGCTCTCGACACCCTAATTATAAAAGCAAAACGCCCAGTATATTATTTTTAACAATATTCTAAAAGCCGAAATACAACAGTGTTCATACACTATAGTCGCAGTTATAAAATATATCCATTATCCATAACTTGGCACAAGCGTACCCGGACAGTTTGTTATGGAAGTTTGTATATCGACTTTCATTTGTTGAAAAAAACCGGTAAAAATGTAAACGCGATTGCAAAGGCAAGCTATTTAGTGTCTACGTAGATCAGATTTTTTATCAAGAATTCATAAATTGAGAACCTTTTTAAGGTTTTGGCATAATTAATGAAATACACGACATACTTACAACTGTTTTAGATTCAAAGATGGAAATTCATGGATCACATAAATACTTAAGAGTAAGAAGAAAATTAATAAAAGTGACTTTAGTTTTGCTTTTTTACTGTATTCTTGCGATTGTTTATTACGGTTGATATATTATCATCGGATCTACTTCAGTAGGATTTAATTTAATACACTTTTAAATGACCTGTATTTATAAAGTGTTATGAAAATCAGATCAGCAGTTTCCTTTTCTAGATCTTGTATGCAGGAGATCTTGTATGTGTATGTGTGTGCGTGTGTGTGTGTGTGTGTGTGTGTGTGTGTGTGTGTTTGTGTTGTCAAATAGATAGGTATTATGTTGGACGACAATGTGGACATAATTATTGTGCATTATGAGATTTATTTATCAAGATGATATCACAGTGCAAGGCCACATGAATTCTTTCTGAATTCGCTTGCTGTTTATAGTTACATAAGGGCTAGTAGGTAACCTGATGCTAAATGATCTCCAGTGTGAATAAATCGAGAATGCCGAAAGAATCACGGATTTAGTGACCATATACAAAGATATACGAATCAAGGAAGGTGTGAGTGTGTTCGGGTTTCCGGAAATCTCACATCATATGAGGCCTACATAGCACACCCACCACAGCTCACGTAAGTATGTGGGATTCCGGGATTAGTCTATGTATCAAACAGGCCTACATAATTGTGCCGACTGGCGAGGGATATCTCGTCAGTCGACGCTCTATCTGGGCTTCTTTAATGCATGAAAATGAATGAAATGAAAATGAAATGAAATCCTCCTAGCCGGCTTTCGGCCACGGCGGCCAATCTCAACGGAGATCGGTCAGGTACGCAGGAGATATTATAGTGCACAAGTGTGTGCGCAATACACAGGTGCACTCGCTATTCCTTTACTCTCATAGTCCGGTGAGACGGCAATCCGACATGACCGGAGAGAGATCAGGCGCAGGACCAACGGCTTTACGTGCTTTCCGAGGCACGGGGGTATCACACCGCCAACTTCCGGACTCCGAGCTGCGACTGAGTAAATTTTAAGATGGAAAAACCCAGTCACAATGTTTTTGGCCCGACCCGGGATTCGAACCCAGGACCTCAGCGCGCAAATCGTACTCGTAACGCATACGCAATACAACTACGCCACCGAGGCAGTCAATATACTACCAGTTGCTTCTTTAATATACTACCAGTTGCCGCACTCGTATAAAAATGTAACGACAAGCTCACTAAGGTTTTTGAGACAATAATACTAATTCGGTCGAGTTGGCATTCATACTTCTTCTAAATCTAGTATGTCTATACGCCTCTACCATACTAAAAATCAAATAGGATATTTGTATGCAAGGAGCCGCCTGGATAGGACAATGTCTATGTCTACCGCCAACAGCAATGTGCATGCACTGTCGCGTTCTGATGTGAAGGGCATTAAAGCCAGCGTAACTACTGGACATTATGAGAATTAACATCTAGTGTCTCATGGTGACGAGCGCAGTGGAAAGCCACGCAGTAATTTGTAATTCAAAGTTATTTGCAGAATTGCTACTGTTTTTTAGGCGATCGTATCGCTTACCATCAGACGAACGACATGCTCGTCTCGTCATTTAGCTGCAATAAAAAAACCGCTTACATATCACGTCAAACCGTTGTATAGAATAACAATCTAAGTAATGTTGTATAAACATGTGAACGCGCCTTTACCGTTTCATATTTCCATATAACTGGTTTTTTATGTGTCATAAACCGATCAGTCATGTTGCTGCTTGTGTTCTGTGCTGTTCTGTTCTCGGTCGAGGGGTGTTACTGGAGTGCCCAGTGCCCCTACAGCCTGTACTCTTCGAAGACTCCTTATGATGCTATCAGAGGTGATATTAGAGACTACGCTGTGCCACAAAGTAAGTGTTTATGATACTAGTTTATTATCTATACATATAATAAAATTGGAGTGTCTTCTGTCTGTCTGTCTGTTTGTTCCGGCTAATCTCTGAAATGGTTGAACCGATTTTGACGGGACTTTTATTGGCAGATAGCTGATGTAATAAGGAGTAACTTAGGCTACGTTTTATCCCGGGTAAATATAAAGCGGGACTTTTATCCCGGCAAAACTGTTTTAACGCGGGCGGAGCTGCGGGCAAAAGCTAGTGTATAATATATTATAGCATCAAAGGAAACAACACGTAGGTAGGACAAGTACAGATTTTTGTATGCAAGTGTATGAGAGATTTTTTACACAAAGTGATAACTTATTTTTCAATGCTTTAATTGATAACCAAATAGAATACTATGTTGGTACTTAATGGGTATATAAAAAATACACTCTGTGGTTATTTTTACGCAGTGCGACAGACTTATGAATTACTTGTTCGATTATTTACGGATAACGGATGCGTAGATTTAGGTAATAACAATAAAATGAATATATTTGGCATGTTATTGAAATTAGATAATTATGTTATTGGTTAAATTAGTTTCAACTATTGAACAAAGGTCGCCAAACACGGAAGCTATAATGTATATTAATGCACATTATATCCTGGAATGTGTAACTTTATGTCATGTCAAAGTGTAAACACAGACCTGTTTTTTTTTTTCGGAAGAAAAACACGTCATCGCTACCACTTAAAAAGTTACGTATGTATTCTTTGTGAATTCTCGCTCGCTTTAACGGTGAAGGAAAAACATCGTGAGGAAACCTGCATACGTTAGAAGTTCTGTATAAGAATTTACAAGGACTATGCCAGCATGGATGAAGTCTAAACTCTCTCAGTAGTAGAGCAGGCCCGTGCTCAGCAGTGGACAGTATATAATACAGGGCTGGTAAGGTACATAAACGTGTGGGATTCGTTAACTTTTATCATATTTGACAGCCTGTTTAATTCACTGAAAGAAAAACATAATCTAATCATTTAAACCATCAGAATGATGCATTTATACATATGTCAATGGAATAACGGCAGTAAGGCTCCTGTCCTACTGTTGACAAGTGGCTATTAAATATTATCTTGGTTATAAATCGTAGCACTCCACGTATACCCAGAGATGTAGACAGAGATCTATTTACTTTCTATTTGCATAGCTTATTTCCGCCCAAGTGAGGAGGTGAGCCTATAATGGTGAGCAATACTCCAGTACCCACGTGTTCATCGAATCTTAAATATAAATTGTACGATCTGTTGATTAAATCCACGGTATACAGATACAGATAAATAATTTTAATTGGTAGAGCCATGCCGTAGATAGTAACTTCAACAGTCAGTTTCTTAGTAATTTTGTGTTTCTGGGCACAACATTTTTAGTGTTTGCTTAGTCATAAAAACTACAGTGAGTGACAGAGGTATTTATTGCAGACTGCGAAGCTGTGAGCATATGGACCATCAATCGCCATGGCAATCGAAACCCTGGCAATAGCGTCACAACAGCCATGAAGGCCATGGCTGATCTGAAGAATGAGATCATTGCTAGCTTTGATGCTGGGAGAGGCCAAATGTGTGCTCAGGTGGGTAAGGGGCATGAAGATCTTTATTCGAGTGACAGATGCGAATGGTACGCACCAGAGAAACAATGTAATTCAGAAAATTCCAGTAAATTGTATTCTCTTATTATGAGTATGTATCATAAAGCTCTAACTCCGAAGATAACACTATACATGGCGTATATATCAAAATATTTATATCTTTTGACGAAAGCGATATCGATGTTGTGTAGTTAATTACAAAGTTTATATTGGAAAAATAAAGCACATAAATACGCCCATTATAGGTCAGGTATTACGATAGTATATTTATTTCAGGACATAGACGAACTAAGAAGGTGGAATTGGAACGATACCTTGGACATATCTCAGTCTTTCCTAACTGGAACTGGGTATGAAGAGTTATATGACATAGCCAAGAGGATAAGAGAGAAATACCCCCATCTTCTAGAAGGTTCTGAACAGGACTACTACTTCAGACCAACGAATGAGCAGAGGACGATCACCAGCGCTATGGCCTTTGTCCATGGGCTGACAGATAGCACGAATCTCACCTTACAGGCAGATAGGGAGCGGCAGAGAGATGATGTCATTAGAGTGAGTATATTTTTGATATGCACATTTTGTCGTAATATTTTTTTATACTGGCATCGCCCTTGTAGTTAAATCTTTAGACAATCTGTAATGCCTTTAAACCATACTATCAAAATCATGTCCCATTTTTTACGAAACCGCAGAATTATTGTGTCTGCGAGTAGTCCATTTTCCATACTCTCACGGCTGATTATATTCATTGTCAGCTACATTTTTCATAGGATGAAATATGCCTTCAGAAAATATTCGTTAAAAGTATAAAGCAGTTGACTCTATTCAGTCAGATTATACTTTATTTGTTTTTATGGATTTGGTGAAGACTATTTTAATCTAAATAGTAATAGATAAAGTTATTTATTATTCGAAAGCACGAGTTTCATCATTATCATAACCTTTAAAACGTGACAATCATGTTTTTATTATTAGGTATCAATATTCTTATCTTTTATAACAATATCTCACACATTTCATAAGAGTGACTGGGAAGTGTACATTAGATATTACAATGTATAGGGCTTAGTTTAGTGTTTTTAGTTTCGATTCCCAGACTGGGCCACTAAAATCTTATATATAATATAATACCAGCCCTGTATTATTATACTGCCCACTGCTAAGCACGGGCCTCCTCTACTGAGGGGGTTTAGGCCTTAGTCCACCACGCTGGCCTAGTGCGGGTTGGTAGATTTCACATACCTTCGAAATTCTTATAAGGAACTTCTTAAGTATGCAGGATTCCTCACGATGTTTTCCTTCACCGTTGAAGCGAACGATAATTGATAAACAATACACACGTAATTTTGAAAAGTCAGAGGTGTGTGCCTTGGGTTTCGAACCTCCGGACATTGTCTCGGCAGACCGTTCCATTCCCAACTAGGCTATCGTCCACTATCAAATCTTATATAAAATCTTATAATATGATTTTTTATACATGTTAATGGCCATGTAGGTAGTGCCTGGATAATGTTCTTAAATTTATAGAAACATTGAAAAAGAGTAGGAGATC
Source organism: Lapara coniferarum (assembly GCA_949316025.1). Taxonomy (NCBI): domain Eukaryota; kingdom Metazoa; phylum Arthropoda; class Insecta; order Lepidoptera; family Sphingidae; genus Lapara; species Lapara coniferarum. The sequence goes on from OX438921.1 coordinate 22,386,836, forward strand.
GTAGAAGAACTAAAGTCACTGACATAGCCCAACGGATAAGCAAGCTGAATTGGCAATGGGCACATAGTTAGAAGAACTGACGCCAGATGGGGTAAAAAAGTTCTCGAGTGGAGACCACGTACTGGCAAGCGCAGCATCGGCCGTCCATCGGCAAGGTGGACCGATGACTTAGTAAAGCGCTGGATGCGGGCCGCTTTTGACAGGACCATCTGGAAATCTTTGGGGGAGGATTATGTTCAGCAGTGGACGTCATGTACAAGAGACGCACCGCAATAGCGGTACGCGCAGGGGCGGTTGCGGACGACAATTTAGACGTGACTCAGAGGAAGCCCGCAGCCGTCCCTAATGCGCCGAAGATGGCCACCGCGGAGTTTTGGTTAGTATGCCGTGCGGTGTACATAGGTTAGGGACTCGGCCCAGCGGTCGCCCGACGTTTTCCATCTCTCCGGGCGGCTCAACGTCGGGTCGTAAGGCACGGTGAACCCAACATAACCGCTCAGTCGTTCCCCTTGAACACTGGTCGGTAGTAACAATTCACTTTCTCCGCGTAAAAAAATAATAAAAAATAGACAGTGATACCCTGTCGTCACAGCCTATTCAAACCGTATGTAATAAAATACGCGGGCGATTATGTATCCAGTCCGGCTTTACGGAGAGACCACCACAGCATTTTCTACTGATATCTTGAGAAATTATGCTAGCGTTTGTAGTGTTTTACCCTTACGTGATATATAAAGAAATGCGATAATACTGTGCTGCGATGATTGACTGGCTCGGTGGCGTATTTGTATTACAGTACGACTAAAATGCTGAGGTCTTGGGTTCGATCTCCGGGTCGGGCAAAGTGATACTGAGTTTTTCTATTCAGTGTCAGCCCGGAGTCTGGAATTTGTGCCCGATATGGCGATAGGCTCGCCTCCTATCACGTCATGGGACGGAATAACGGCGAAAAGTGGGTGCACTGGTTGCGCCTCTACCAACCTCTTCGGGGATAAACGGCGTGAGTGTCTGTGTGTGTGCGATAATAACGACCTAGATAATAAATAGGAAAAGTAGGAATTGAACGAAATTTCGATCCGAAATTTCGTGAAGTCGTTTCATGGTAGACCTGCTGTTCCGTATTAGACGTATAGAGTAGGGTCAAAATAGCTCAATTGGCAGAGCACCGGCACGGTACGCTGGAGGTTGTGGGTTCAAATCCTGCTTTCGACTGTTTCTTTTTTCAATGTTTTTATAAATTTAAGAACATTATCCATGCACTTGATGGCCATTAACTTGTATAAAAAATCATAATATAGGATTGTAAAAAAGTTTAGTGACTTCGTTTCAGTGAATTTACCCCTGTGAAGGAGTAACGCTGAGTTAGTAATTGTAATAATTGCTAACAGATGTCGCTAGTCATCTTCTTTAAGAGATCAAATACGGAACTTGAAATTGGACAGCTGAGAGTAGGGTCGAAATAGCTCAATTGGCAGAGCACCGGTACGGTACGCTGGAGGTCGTGGGTTCAAATCCTGCTTTCGACTGTTTCTTTTTCTTTTTCAATGTTTCTATAAATTTAAGAACATTGTATAAAATCATTGTTGATTCCGGATTACCGGAGTTTGTGTCCGATATAGCAATAGCTTACTCGTTAATATTTATCCTATTATGGGACATGATATACTTGGCGTAAACTGAGTGAGTGCACTTCGTCTCTGCCTACTCCTTCAGGGGTAAAAGGCGTGTGTCATGCACACACTGTACGGTACTGACTGGACTTTATTTTCCAGCCATACGAAAACTGTGATCGATACCAAGAGGACGTGAAAAACGGTCAAGCATTGGAGGATGAGATCGCTGCGTATCTCAGAACCACTGAATATGTCGCTGTATGTATCTGCTGATGAATTATAAAACACCAAGTGTAAAACGGACTAGTACTGAGGGTTCCATATTAATAGTATGTTGAGACACTCGCTATAATAAAGCAATACATTTTCTGAAAATTTAAGTATTCTGCCTATTACGGTCCAAAACTGTTTAAAGCCCACTAAGGGGTTTTGTTCCTAAAGAACTCCAAAATTAATACATTAAATAAAATTGTGCATCCATAATAATTCGTAATACAAAGTAAATGGTATAGAGGAACCTTACCCTGCCTTACCTTGTTAATCCCAAAGCTTCTAATTTTCTAAACCCATGACTAACAGAAAGAAGAACCCAGATTTGATTATAATGAATATAATCTTCTCTTAAGAATGAAAGATTCTTTATTAGGTCCAAAACGCAGTCCAACAACGTCTAGGCATCGCATACCAGCTCTCGACGGAAGAGATCTACTCTCTCTACGAGCTGTGCAGGTTCTATCGCTCATGGACAGAGACCTTGAGGTCTCCGTGGTGCGCCGCCTTCACTGACGAGGACCTGGTGGTACTGGAGTACAGAGATGACGTCAGGCATTATCATAGGAATGGATATGGGTCGTGGGTAGGTGTCATAATTTGGATTTGTTGAAACTTTATTATTTACAAGTAAAGTCTAATTTGCCCTAAGGAAATGGTCACAGCAAATTTTAGGTTTGAAATTCTGATTTGGATCCTAAAGTCGTGGTTCATTAAGATTAATGTGATTTAAGAGAAAAAAGCCGAACTTGCTGATATTGATATTTGACCTTTTTTCTCATCACGTAGATAACGAAATGTTAAGAAATGTTGATAGTTAAAGCGACGGCCCTTTATACAGGGTACCAGAGGCGCTCTAGCGCATATATATCACATTATACTACACCTACATATTCGTTAAAAGAATACAATAGTTAAAAAAACATTTAAATTTTAGGTCAACGTGAACCTCGGAGCGCCACCCCTAAAAGATTTATACGAGAACTTCGCAGCTGTAGTGGAGAATCAAAGTAGCAGGAAGGTTGTCTCCTACTTCACGCATGACACTATGCTTGAGATGGTGTACTGCGCGATGGGTGTGTTTAAGGATGCCTCGCCGCTGCGGGGTGGGACTAGGGATGCCAACAGGTTGTGGAGGACTAGCTTCATTGGCGCTTTTTCTGTCAACATCATTGCTGTGCTTAACAGGTAAATTACTATCTTCTTTGACTTTGATGGGTGGACGATATGTTTCTTCTAGTGATGGTGGGATAATCAGTAATGGTTGGCTAGTTCTAATTTGATACGGTCCGAAGTCAGCTAGCGTAAGAGTCTAGATATCGGCAATATTATTGACTACCGTTCAAAAATGCAACGTCTCTCGGTTTGATTTTATATGTCTGGCACTGACTGACCATTATATAATGCAATTAACACGGCAAAGCATACTTAGAGCTAATAATTTGCTTTAAATATGTTTGGTGTAGTCTTAAAAGAAAAGTGTATTTTTCCCTTTGCAGGGGCAGACAAAGGTAGTATAGCAATAACACTCTCCAAATTCGCCAGCTATGTCGGGTTCAGGTATTTAACGTTTTAACATTTTCAGATGCGAAGGTAACGGACCCCAGAGCTACAAGGTCCAAATCTTCATCAACGAAAAGCCAACAGAGCTCTGTCCCCTTGAAGGATGTTCCTGGCAGGAGTTCATGGACAAGTTCCAGCCCTTCCTCACTTCCACCCTGGACTTTTGCAGTAAAGACTACAGGGTTCCCGTCACCGGTGGTGTCAGGAATTTTAAAGGATACTTGCATTGGCTAGTCATTTTGCAAATAATTTTAGTGCAGATTTGTACGTTATGATTATTGTTACAACTGTAAGATTAAGTTAATTTATTGAATATATGATTATTAATTTTGATTGTTTGTTTTATACCCTCATTCTACATATCTACAATGTCACACACGTACAAACAACGTCTTTATCCCCGAAAGGCAGGCAGATGTGCAACTAGGTGGTAGAAAGCGAACCCATTGCCATGTTAAGTATAAGGTAGACTTTTTTTTTTTTTTGTTGACGCGGAGAAAGTGACTTATTACTACCGCCCAGAGTTCAAGGGGAACGACTGAGCGGTTATGTTGGGTTCACCGTGCCTTACGACCCGACGTTGAGCCGCCCGGAAAGATGGAAAACGTCGGGCGACCGCCGGGCCGAGTCCCTAACCTATGTACACCGCACGGCATACCAACTAAAACTCCGCGGTGGCCATCTTCGGCGCATTAGGGACGGCTGCGGGCTTCCTCCGACTCACGTCTAAGTTGTCGTCCGCAACCGCCCCTGCGCATACCGCTGTTGCGGTCCTTCTCCTGTTGTTGCGGGGGCTCAGAAGCCCCCGTACACCGAAGGACGCCCTTGGCGTCCGAGGCAGCGTGAGACACGCTGCCGTCCATCACGGGGGTCACAGAAGTTGGCTAGACTAATAGGTGGACGGCCCCTCCCGCCCACCCGTGACCCCCGGAGGCCCCTATTAGTCGCCTTTTACGACAGGCAGGGGATACCGTGGTGGAATTCTCCAAACGCCCCCAATCCACAGGGCGGGAGACGTCGGTCAGTCGTCCACCCGACGCCTCCTACGTCTCGTCTGGCGGCGGGAGGGATCACCACTGCGCTGGCGATCCCTCTCGGCACTCTCCTTCCGCGAGAGGACCGCCTCGCAGAAGTGGGCCACCGCCTGCCAGGCCTCCCGACCGCCGACCATGGAAGAGACCACGGCCGGCAGTGAGAGGTCTCCTCCGACGACTGCTCTGAGAGCGCTGCGTTCTTCATCCCAGGCTGGGCAAAACTCCAACGTGTGTTGGGCCGTGTCCGTTGGGCAGTTGTCACAATAGTGACACACGGCCGACTCCTCTATCCCCACCACCCGAAACAGGAACTCACCGAAGCAGCCATGCCCGGTGAGCACCTGCGTCAGGCGGTATGTTGCCGCTCCGTGGCGCCTGTCCAGCCATTCGGCAAAGACAGGACGCACTGCCTCTACGACCCTGTGCCCCCACGACGGGGCCTCCAGCCTGAGACGCCACTCCTCCACGGCGGCTCGCCGTAAGGCGGCCCTCTTGGCCTCCACCTCCTTCAGGGCCGGACGCTCCCCGCGACTGAACGCCTCCTCCCGCCAATGGAATGCATCGGCAAGGGATTTGGCGTCCAGGTCCCAGGGCAGAAATCCGGCCAATAAGCAAGCCGCCTCGAAAGAGACCGTGCGGTACGCCCTGACCGCCCGCTGCGCTAAAGCTCTCTGCGGAGCGCGCAGGAGAGCGACGCAGGGGCGGCTCAGGGAGTCAGCCCAAACGGGGCTGCCATAAAGGGCCATGGACCGCACGAATCCGTGATACAGCCTCCGGCAAGGGAAGCCAGGACCTTCCAGGTTGGGCAGCAGGCCGGAAAGAGCACCCGCTGCCCGGGACAATTTCGTCCTCAACTCCTTGAAGTGGGTGCGGAACCGCCATCGGCTATCTAGGACTAAACCTAGATACTTCATGCTAGAGCCGATGGGGATCCGCACCCCCCCAACGACGATGCCGGCACCGGCCGGTGGCCCTCACCGAGGTCCGTGAAAACACACGGCCTCGGTTTTCTCGAGGGCCACCTAAGTATAAGGTAGACTGAAATTATGATTAAATATTGGGCCCCCAATGATTGTCCTACTGACTATACTCCATCTTAAGTATAAACGACTCATTAGCATGACATATTGGTTGTTGAAGTTCATTTTAATTGTTATATTCAAGCACAAAAACCCTCCTTCCAACTGTTATTAATTGCTTTATTGCGCAAAAAATGTCGATCAGTGCGATCTATGTATGTAAAAATTTTGCCGCCCTAAGTACCTCTACACATTCCAGTATCAGCAATTTATAGTAGGCGGGATATTTATATTAGTCAGGTGTTTCTTGTTGACTACCGATGTACAGAAACAGGTGTAATGATGTGTTAATTAATTATGCCTGTAAAGCTGTCTACATTAATATGTCGAGGAATTATGTGACAAGGTATTTATGATGGAACATTCTGGAACGAATACAACAAACAGTTTTCATTACAAATTCACAGCCTATTTTTGAAGTGTATGTGTCAAGTAGTGTCAGGTAATGTGACATTTTCATTATTGGTTTGGTGCCAGCGCACTTGGGTTGTAGATCGCAACGTTCTAGATTTAATTTCCAGGTGAGGCAGATTTGAGCGTATTTTTAACACCAAGTTGCCTGGCATTAGAATTAGTACGCGACACCTTTTAGTGCGCTATCATATTAATGTTTAATTTTATAACTTTCAATGGAACAGTCAACTTTGTTGATTTTATGTAGGCATGAACTAATTAAATGGTTCACGTAAATATCAATAAGTGTGTTATTAGGTGTGTCTAGTACAGTATTTTATTAAGACATATTAGCTCTGTGTACATTATTGTATTTTTTTATGATGATTTCTATAAAATCATCCCCTATTTTCATTGGGACAGAAATAGCCATGTTCTACAAATTGAATATCAGTAGTTGTACCTCTGTTGATTCTATTAGCAATACAGGCACACATACTCACACCTTTTATCGCCGAAGGGGTGGGCAGAGGCGGAACTAGTGCACCCAATTTTTGCTGTGCGTATTCCGTCCCATGATGCGATGGGGGCGAGCCTATCGCCATATCGGGCACGAATTCATGACTCCGGGCTGATACTGAGAAAAAATAATAATAGTACTTTGCCCAACCCGGAGATCGAATCAGACCACTCAGCACTGCAGTCGTAACGTAATACAACAACGCCACTGAGGCATTAATATAATACAGACATGAGTTTATAAATATATGTATTAATACACTTGTGTGTGATATGCGGTGCCATTTTGAGTGTATATTTAGAATTTCTAGGGTTTGTAGAATAGAGGGTAGATCAAATAAAATAGCTTATTAATATTTTATGACAACGATATCGTTTATTTAGATGTCAGTTGGGGCGCGGGCGGCGGCGCGGCGCGCGGTGCGGGGCTGGCGGGTGTGTCTCGGAGTACTCGGGCGCCGCCCCGCCACCCGCGCCCCCCACGATACATATACTCCACGGCAATAAATAATATAAATATCAACAAATTACAAAATATCCTTTCGTAAAAAGATTAGATCACTAGATTGTATATTTTTTTTTGGCTTACAAAAAATGTGTGCATTTTTTTTTACAGTTTCCCGTTACACGCGGTAGTAACACGTATTCTATGTATAAAAATGTTACATTATTTCAACGAAAAATCTGTACAGTCCGTCTATGTTTCTTGTAGTGGAACGTTTAGAAATCTTCGGGCGCCAGGTCGAACCTAGGTGGGAAGGTACCGAATCCGTCAGCCAGGGCGGGGCGCGAGCGCTGGGGCTGCAAGAAAACCATACGTTATCACCTGTATCCACAGAGCCCACGGGAGGTCATGCGGGACACATGCCGGGGCATGCAAGGTCAGGGGAGTAGGTCTAAATGCAACACTGATCCTCAGTGCCGTTGAGGGAGCGCAACAATAGTTGCCAACTTACATAATGCTCCAGTGCTGTCTATGGACGCCCTTTAATGGACGCCTGTACCAAAGACCATATGTTTAGTGAGATTATACTGTCGATAAAAATAATTAAGCCCGTAGACCGTGCGATAAGTCAAGCCCCAAAATATTAAGAAAACAAAATTTGCGCTGGCACAAATGTTTTTATGTAATATACTTTTCCTTCTCGGTTCGTAATATCCAAATAACTTATTAAATATTTTAGTTAAAACCTAACGTTTCTGGCTACGGGCCTGAATAGTATATATATGAGGGGCTGTAACTCACCGCCGGACTGACTCCTCTCGCTGCTGATCCCGCGCGTCCCTTGCCACGGAATTTGCTGATGGCCTGCTCGGCGAGGTCTGCCCTTTCCTCGGCCTCCTCCAACTCCTGCTGTGCCTTGCGGAACTTAGCCAAGTTGAGGGCGGCGATTTCTTCGGCCTCTTCGATCTGCCTCTTGTATGTCTTGATCTTCTGCTGCAGTTTGTCGACGAGGTCCTGCATGCGCTCATGGTTCTTGCGGTCCTCCTCAGCCTGGAAGGTGAGCTCCTTAATGCGCCTCTCGGACTTGCGGAGGTTCTTCTGTGCGTCGGCGTGTCTCCTCTGTTCGCCGTCGAGCTCGTTCTCGAGCTCCCTGACCCTCTGTTCCAGTTTCTGGATGGCCTTCTTGCCTCCCTTGAGGGCGTTAGCCTCGGCCTCGTCCAGCCTGACCTGCAGTTCCTTGATCTGTTGTTCGAGGGCCTTACGGAGTTTCTCCTGGGTCTGGGCGTGATCCTGCTCGGCGCGGAGTTCGTCAGCGAGACGAGCGGCGTCGACCATGGCCTTCTTAGCCTTCTCCTCAGAGTTCTTAGCCTCGTTAAGGAGCTCATCGAGGTCGGAGTGCAGGGTTTGCAGCTCGGACTCGAGTTTCCTCTTGGCGGCAGAGAGGGAACCGTTGTGTGCGGATAGCTCGTTGAGCTGTTCGTGAGCGTCGCTGAGTTCCTGTTCGGCCTGGCGGCGGGCGCGGTCAGCTTGTTCCAGGAGAGTGCGGGACTCTTCCAGTTCGTTCTGGAGAGCGTTGGCGCGGCGCTCCGAGATGCCGAGCTGTTCGCGGGCGTCATCGCGGGCGCGCTGTTCCTCTTCGAGGGCGGTTTGGAGGTCCTTGATTTGTTGCTGGTAGCGCTTAATGTTCTTCTGGGCCTCAGCGTTAGCCTTGTTGGCATGGTCGAGGGCAATCTCGAGCTCGTTGATGTCGGCTTCGAGCTTCTTCTTCATTCGCAGGGCCTCAGCCTTGCCCTTAGCCTCGGCTTCGAGGGAAGCCTGCATGGAGTCGAGGGCACGTTGGTGGTTCTTGCGTGTGTTCTCGAATTCCTCCTCCTTCTCCTGGATACGCCTGTCGATCTCCTGCCTGACCTGGGACAGCTCGAGCTGAGCGCGCAGGACCTTGTTCTCCTCCTGTTCGAGGGCGGCCTCGGCCTCCTCGAGGGCAGCCTGGAGCTCGTCCTTCTCGGCCTCGAGGCGCTTCCTGGCCTTCTCGATCTCGTGGATGTTGCGGCCACCTTCGCCGATTTGGTCGAGGAGGTCCTTGACTTCGTCGGCGAGGTTCTTGTTCTCGCGACGGACAGCCTCGAGTTGTTCCTGGCCTTCCTCGTAGGCACCCTTGAGGCGGAATAATTCGGTGGAGTAGTTGCGGCATTCCTTCTGGCTGGCGTCGAGCTCGGCAGCGAGGTCGTCGACCTTGAGCTTCCATTCGCCAATGATCTTGTCGAAGGCCTTCTGTTTCTTCTCGGCGGCGTTGGCGATGGCGGTAGCACGGTCGACCTCGAGCTGTAGGTCCTCGACCTCGGTGGCGAGACGCTGCTTGGTCTTCTCGAGGGCAACAACCTTCTGGTTGAGGGACTCGATGGTCTCCTCGGCCTCGGCGAGGCGGGCCTGGAGCTTGCGCTTGGCCTCCTCGAGTTCCTCGGAGCGGGCGACGCCCTCGGACTCGTATTTGGAGCGCCACAGTTGGGCCTCGGCGTTGGCCTTGGACAGCTGGCGCTGAAGGTCAGCCTTGCCCTCGGCTTCCTCCTCGACCTGTTCGCGGATGTTGTCCAGGTCGTGCTCCAAGTTGCGGAACTTGCCAAGAAGGGTGGCGCGTTCCTGTTGACAAAGGAATTTAGATAATTATTAATTGTTTTTATCAATTTTTATTTTATTTTACAGATGTAGTGTGTGTGTGTGTGTAACTTCAAAGTTGACAACGTACTATAAAGTACAACGACTTCTTTGGTAGTATGGATATTTTATAGATTTGATATTGAATTACCTTTAATATAATTAACCACTTCCTTGATTTCTAAAACTATGTATAGAAATTAACCTATACATACCCTGGCTTCCTCGTCGGCGAGCCTCTTGGTGTCCTCCAGCTGCGTGGTGAGCGACACCTTGATCTTGGATAGCTGTGACACCTGGGACTCGGCCTCCTCCAGTTGGCGGAGCAGGTCGGAGTTCTCGATGGACAGCTTCTTCTTCGCGGCATCCAGGTCGTTGAGAGTGCGGTTGGCCTCGTCAGCCTTGCTTTGGACTTCGTTGAGCTGGTGCTGCAGCTGCTTGACGATCTTCTCTTGGGCAGCCTATGTTGAAATTTATTAGTTAGCGAGACTAAAAGTGGTTTAATGTTATGAAGCATGATAAGGAGTCACTAATTTTGTATAGTAAGGTAATAAGCAACTTATAGGTGAAGTGTAACTTCAGAATGTTGATGATAAAAATATTATGTTTGTTGTTAGTTTTAAAACGTCACACAAAACTAATTTATAATATTGTCCTCAAGTTATGCCATTTTATTTTTATTATTGTGTTTGTTAATATTATTGGTTGTTAATTCAAGTAAATTGTAATCTAGATTTATAATTAGTATCCACTCATTGTTATGCTGTAGCTGGTCAGCTGCATGCCATGGGTTTTGTATGATAGAGTTGTTAAGGAGGTCATTAATATTGGTCGTCATGAGTTTAGTGTATGATGTTTCTCGTGTTCATTTTTTTCGTCAATAAGCTGCGAAGCTTTTAATATAGTTCCATTTGCAGTTCATCTTTCATGTTGTACCTTTTCGTTGGACAAATGGTCGAGACCGGCGCGGAGGTCATTGACTTCGCTAAAGTATTGAGCACGCTCTTTCTCAGCCCTGATGGATAGAATATTACACGGATTTAGAATAATGCTTGACCAGCTATAAGAGCGTGTCGGCTGACACTTGTGTATGACGAGTAAAGTGTTTAAGGTGGTAGGTCCATGCAGGGAACACCCCAGGCGGTACACATGCCTCTACGGATGACATGTTACCTTCTCCCGTGCTACTTGGTCAACCGCAGCACGCGTGTTGTTTAGCTCGTTGTAGCAGGATGCACGGTCGTGCTCTGCCCTGGATTTCGCATTAAGTTTCAATAAATAACGTCTAAATTTTACACCCTCAATAAAAAAATTAAAACAGGTAACCTATGTTGACAGCATTAATGGTCTATAAATACTGAAAATACTCACTTAGCCTTGAGCTTGTTGAGCTGGTCGAGCTGCTCACCCATCTCGGCAACGGAATCATTGTGCTTCTTGCGGAGGTTGGCGAGGGTAGACTCGTGCTGGATGTTGGCCTCCTCGAGGTCGCGGCGCAGTTTGCTGAGCTCAGCCTCGCGCTTCTTGTTCAGCTCAATCTGAGCGGAGGTGGCACCACCGGCCTCTTCAAGACGCTCACCCAGCTCTTCGAGCTCGCGAGCGAGGTCGGCGCGCTGCTTCTCAGCTTTAGCGCGGGCCTGGCGCTCGGACTCGACTTCCTCCTCGAGCTCCTCGATACGTCCCTGGAGCTCCTTGATCTGTTTCTGGAGCTTACTGACCAGGGACTGCTCGTCCTCGAGCTTGGCGGTGAGGGAGGAGATCTCCTTGTCCTTGCGCTGGATGGTCTGCTCGAGCTCTTTCTTGTTGCGCTCGAGGTCAGCGACGGCCTCCTGGGTAAGCTTGAGGTCACCCTCCACCTTCCTCCTCTGCTTCTCAACGTCACCACGCAGTTTCTTTTCTCGCTCAAGGGAGTCCTCAAGCTCGTCAAGGGTCTGTTCGAGCTTCTGCTTGACCTTGTTGAGGTGGTTAACCTTGTCTTCGGCAGCCTGGAGTTCCTCAGAGGTCTTCTGGTTAGACTCACCCTGGAGTTTCTTCTCCTTGTTCAACTTGTTGATGAGCTCGTCCTGATGGGCAATCTCATCGTTCAAGTTGCGGATCTGGTGGTCTTTGGTGGCCTTGTCCTGCTCGGACTTCTGGACGGACAGTTCCAAGTCCTCGACATCCTTCTTGAGACCGGAGACTTCCTGTTCAAGCTTCTTCTTGGCTTGGAAGAGCTGGTTGCGGGCATCCTCCTCCTGGGTGAGGCGGTCTTGTGTGTCCTACGATGAAAGTTGAAATATGTTATTGCTTCACATTAACCGCCGGAATGTTTAAAATAATCGTTTATCGATTGCAGCTGGTTTTCGTATGCCAACGTATAAAAGCACAATTAATTGTTTGCAATAAAACTTTGTAAACGTAAAGAATATTTTTAAACCTCAACGAGCTATTTCCCATCTAAACAAACCCGATGTTTATTTAAAGAATCACGTAAGGCAACTTCGCGGTAGGGTGTGCAACTATGTACTTATGCATAAACATATTTGGTGGGCCGCGTGTGATATTCTTCCAAGAAATTTTAGATTACATCAAAACTAATTAAACTAATTAGGAGTGCAGATGAAATCGCAACCTAAATCTCCACTATTTTAGTTCACACTACACATCCCGGAAAACCAAACACTTGGTATTTTACGTCGGCTACTAAAATTATAAGTAGTGATGAAAGCTTTCATATTTTATAGCGATATTGTAAGTTACTCACCCTAAGCTGGTTCTCGAGGTCAGCCTTTTGCGCCTGGAGTTTGTTGGCGCGCTCCTGAGTCTCGGACAGAGAGCCCTTCTCTCCCTCAAGGTTGGCGAGCAGAGCGGTCTTCTCCTCCAGAAGCTTGGCGTTGAGGGCCTCGACTTCCTTGCGGAGCTTCTCTTCCTTCTCGAAAGCCTCCTGGGCCTTCTGTGCCTTTTCCTCAAGTTTCTGTAATATTTCAGCACTTTTATCCACACCGTTCCCGTTCCACTCGGATTTATGAACCACGTCGGCCATAGTTGATATTTAATTATTTAAAACATCAAATATAAAAAATAGGAATGCAATAGTGTTCGGTTCGTTCGAGATATTCGGAAGGGTTGGTGCGCGCGCCGCCGACCGCTCCGATACTGACCGGCGCTGGAGTTTTCCAGCGGGTGACGGAGCGCCGAGCCGCCCCCGCATGGAACAGCGCTTGGAGAAAACGCGCGGGTGGCGGCCGCCCGGAGCGGGCAGCGGGTAGGGGAACGGAGGCAGTGGAGTCCAGAAATGGACGCAGGTGGTGCGGTGTCGCGTAACCGACAGGTGGGCGCGGTCGGTTCTATTTATGTTGATGTGAATCACCGGTGCCAAACTCGTTCATATTGGGTCAGAGTACTCAATGATTTTAATGATGTCGATGATATGATTGATACTCACCGCGATCTCATCCTCGATACGAGTGACGTTGAGGAGGGGCTTGACCCTCTGCCACAGCTTCCACCAGGGCCAGGTGCGAAGTTGCAGGTACTTGCGCAAGTTGCGCTGGACAACTTGGAGAGCCAACCTACGGATAAACAACTTTTGTAGCCTCGGGCGCCAAATTTGGAGTGGCTATGTTGGAAATTACTGGATAATAATTACCTCTGTTCCTGCAGCTTCTTGTACTCCTTGCGGGACAGGTAACCACGGATGTAGGCCTGGAGCCATGAGACAATCTTGGAGAGTCTGTCGTCACGCAACTCTTCCATCTGACCCAGGACACCGGCGCGGAAGAACACCTGTTTTTATACATAATGTGTCACACACATGTCGCAATGTAGGGTGAGCCAAATTTATAACACATCAAAATTCAAAAATTCCGGTTTAATAACTGGTGCAAAAATAGATTCAGAGTAAGAGATTATTTTAATCGAAGAAAAAATACACACTAAGATGGAACATCGAAAAGTATTAGTAATAGATTCTTAAAATTAAATATAAAGTTACACACAAGAAAGAAAAATATATTATAGATATTATATTTATTACAGTTTCATGCTTAAGGATAGAAAGATTGAGTGCGGTGTAGTGTGTTCATGCTTGTGGTGATACCTTGGTCTTTCCGAGCCTGAAAGACTCCGAATCCAGACCGGTATGTTCGAGAATTTTCTCTGTAGCTTTCTCCGGTGTAATTGGTTCTTTGACGAGGTTCGGGCACAGAATTTTGTATCTGCGTTTGGGGAGCACACATAATAATAATAATAAACACTGTATTTATGTACATGTTCGTGTCAGGATAAGGATATGAAGTCTAAGTAACTAGGACTCCATGAGGTAAGCGGGTATAGTTTAGCCAAACTACGACACCAGTCTGATAAGGTGCTAGTAATTCGACAAGCATAAGCCCGGCGGCCCCGTCTACGGGCCACTCTGGGACCTTCAGCTCTAACTACAATACTAGTTCCAAGACATGCCTTGGTGTGACCGAGACGGTATGACTCGACATCCAAACCGGTAGCGTCCAGGATCACTTGGGCGATTTTCTTAGGATCGGACTCTTTTTCGGCGGCTTGAGGTGCCAGGATCTTGTAGCTACATTATCAAAATACACGGGCACACAATGAGGGATAATGTCTACATAAAATGTTTTAAAACATATAATACTTATTGGGTATCACAGGATAACTAACGTGAGGATAACTGGGGTATCAAACATCTACGCATCTCCTTCGCGCATCTCTGGTAACTACTTCAAAACATGAATACGCATGGGCTTGATTACCACATGGCACATCGTTTAAGACGATGTGACAAAGTGCAGCTAATTTATTAACAAATCTAGTGAACGTAACTAATTCAAACCACAATATGTGTTTCGTTCAGGTTTCGTTTACAAATTTTACATGCGTTTCCATTCCATTAACAAGTCTTGCCTTTGTATGGCCAATACGATAGCTTTCGGGGTCGAGTCCTACTTCCTCCAGACATTTTCTAGCGGCTTCTTTAGGATCTTTTTCCTTCGACATCGTGGCTGGCGCAAGAATCATATAACTGTTCATCAAACATCAGCTTTATAAAGATTTACTTATAAATAACTACAACGTGTCGCGATACATTTACACCTGAACTAAAAATAAATTAATGTGTGAGAAGTTATCGAAACATTTTTAGAAAACATTACTCAGAGTTGGCATGACGCAAACGACACGGCAACCGTACGAGAATAACTCGCACGTTCCAGAGAAGAATTTTGTTTAGACTTCAACTCAAATTATGATGTATCAAAATAAATTTAATCCAATGATATCAAAAATCTCATACGAGGGCTCGAATATGTGCCACGTGAGTGGTTCGGCTATTGGAATGATTTCAGTTATTTTATTTAGTGTTGATCTTACCGGAGCTTGAAGTCGGGGTAGACCATCCTGTTGGGGAATCCTTTACGGCAAATACGGATGCCCTCAAGCACACCGTTACAGGTCAGCTGGTGCATCACAAGGTGGGAGTCGATGAGACCTGGAGGGTTAAGGAACGGTACAGGATGCCGCCGAGTGCAATTTACGTGTTAGTTACACTTTAACGGTCTCTGAAGAGCTAAGTGTTAGTGGTTTATAGAATTTAATTTTCTCTAAGGATTTCAATATTAATTTTATTCTGACGGTGCATTTATAAGTTACTGATCATTATTTTGAAGGGAGATAATTACTAATTATAACTTGGTGTGATCGGTTTATTTCATTTTTATAACCTTAAATGATTTTATACATATCAAAGTTATAGTATCAGTTAAGTCATCTAAAACAACAATTCAATATTGGTTTTCAGAAAAGTGATCAAGAGAGTATAACTCACCAGCCTGCTTCAACTCGTTGGGGATGATACAACGGACGAAGTGAGGTTGAGTGGATCTCAGCGTTGTCATCAGGTTGTTAAGTTGTTCCTGTAGAGAGGTCAAAAGTCAGCGGGGAACGGTAAGCCACCGGTTTTGCACGCAATAAAACATTTAACATTTGAGAAGTCAAATTTCACAATAAGCCACATAGAGCCTACAACTAAGATATGCAAAAAGACCATTTCAAGGTACTTGAAACAATCTTTGGTAAACATTTAAAAGCGACACACATGAACGTGACAAACATAGAAGTAAATGTAATGAGATGGACAAAACACACAATGTTAGAACATACAACACGGACACATTAGTATGATCAGCGGCAAACGTAGCATCGTACGCTTTTTTAAGTAAACTATTTTGCTGCTGAATTTTCGTTTTGAATTTGTACTTCATTTTCAAACGACCAAAATAGTGCATCTAATATGAATGGTGGTGCATTTAAAATAGTATGTATCATAATGGATGATATGCTGGTAGAGTTACCTTGCATTGAAGGTATATGATTATTCCTTATGAGTAAAACAACACAACGCGATGTAGAACTACATTCAAGTAGGTATGTACACCTTTATGATAACAACAACAACAAAAATATAATCTAGATAAAATTTGAAACATATGTATACCCTGTAGGCGGAGGAGACAGTAGCGAAACCACCACCCTTCTTACCGCGACCGCCTATGGACGTATATTAAACAAGCAATGAATTAGTGCAGGACAATCACAATATAGATACGTGGACAGTGTGACACCCGACGACAAACACCTGAGACATATTGGCGGCGACATGAGCTGTGCTGCAAACTATACATGGACTAACATGGTATTAATGATAAGCGTGCTGGACCAGCGCTATCGCACGAGAGCCTCCATACATAACATATAGTGTCCCGCGCAATAGGCGCCAGTCGTAAACATATACGGACGATAACAATTAAGCCACGAGGAGCCACAGAAGCAAATCTCGTATGTCGTATTTTCTTTTTACCCTGTAGAGTGAAGATACGGTCTGGAAGGCGGAACCCTTAGCGCGTTTGCCACCAGCGCCTATTTCAGTCAAAAAAAAGTGTCAAAAAGGAATAAAAGGGAGTTGCGACATCTCTGATGATCGCGTTAGTAAATAGGATTAAATGAAGTTAGCAATATACGTAATGGATCAAGAAAGCCGAAGTATTATAGCAATCTTGGTATTGGTGTCGGATGAGATACTCTTGATGTTCATAGATAGCCATATGTCGTTGTTGATTGATGCAAGTTCACAGGAGTAGTATACAGCTCATGGTACCTGGTTTTCTTCCATATGGATTGTATAATAAAAGGGTATTTGATCAAAGTATGGAATATAGAAGTAAAAATGTATATCAATTTCATTGTTTATTTCAAGTCATCTATTAAAATGATACATACCCTTTCCACCACCGGCACCAGCGTCACCAGACTGACCAG
This sequence comes from Lapara coniferarum, assembly GCA_949316025.1. Lineage (NCBI taxonomy): Eukaryota > Metazoa > Arthropoda > Insecta > Lepidoptera > Sphingidae > Lapara > Lapara coniferarum. Next base: position 22,403,712 of record OX438921.1, read on the forward strand.
GATGGTCAGCAAAGATCTCAACCAACAACTTGTTGGCGCCCTTCTTGAACTGGTCAACGACAGTGTCGTTGAGAGGGTCCTTGTTCTTCTCAAGCCATCCAGTGATGTTGTAGCCGACCTATTCCAGGAAGGTTTTCATCAGTATGCGTCCTGGTAAAATGTCATGGATAGTTAAGTCATAAGTAGTCGATACTTACGTTACCGGCGTAGTGACCAATGGCGAAGTGAGCAGCCTGGCAACCAGGCTTGGGGGGCTTGGGCTTTAAGTAAGGAGCAGACTTGCCCAAGTGGTTGTTGTTCAACTTCTCAACGAAGGTCTGGTCAGTGGCTTTCGGGAACATAGACTCTTCCTCAAGGATAGAGAGGATACCCATAGGCTGAAAACGGGCCGGTGAGGTTAGATCGTTAGCATTGTGTAGCGGCGTTTCTCTGGACTATTTACTACTACTGAGGAAAATTGAATCTGGATTAACTATATTTATTAACATAATAAAAGTACTCTGAAATCAATTTGATCACTGAAAAACAATTTACAAAAATTATAAAGGCGTTTTTTCGTACATAGAACCTTATAAAATATGGGTTGTTAAATTTATTGTTATTATACAAGCATCATGCAATAGTGAAAAGTGTGACAGATAGCGTTGTGTTGGTAAAATAAGCCTATTACAGTTATATAAATAAAAAAAGTATTTAATATAGATATAGACAAAAAGCAGTTAAAATTGTACCAATATAGTGAATTAATTATACTCAAATCAGTGTTATTTTCTTCATAACATTGATTTTCAGCAATAATATATGGATTGTGCGCGACCTTACAGCGGCGTAGAGATTTTTACGGGAAATGACTTTATGATTTATGACTATTACTTATTCAATGCAGTGAATTCGCTTGCTTAATAGCATGTGCGTTTCAAGCGACATTTGAATCGAACATTACCGCGGGGCAAGGGATAGACAGCCAGTTTTGCGTTGCAGGCGATGACTTAATAGCCTGAAGCTCTTCTAGTCGCGCCTACCTTCAAGCTTTGAACATTTTCTAATACCTTTTCTATTAAATTTATTGTCGCTTGGAGATCCATACCAAAATCTATAAAAGTCCACTGTATCCCTTCCCTTTCGTATTCTTCTTGTTCTAGGACGAACATGAAATGGTTAAAATATTGTTGTAATTTCTCGTTGGTAAAGTTAATACAGAGCTGGTTAAATCCGTTCATCTGGTCGCGACGAAACATGGAAAAGATAATTGTTTTTTTTTTATTAATAACTTTGTTTGTCTTTGTAAATGTTCGCGTTGATTTGGACTGGCTAGTGGGACGAAGTTCTGATAGAAAAAACACACAGAAAACACACATAAAAACACAAAGGGCAAACAGCATTGATTCAGACGCTCGAATAAGATCTTTAAAGCCGATTGAAAATTTTTATCTCACAAAACACAGAAATTATTCGAGGGTCCGTATGGCGTGCGTCAAGCGTTCCGTGTTGCGTTTACGCCATCTACCTTTTCAATAAGGTCAATGCAATTTTGGAGATCCATGCCAAAGTCAATGAAAGTCCATTCGATTCCTTCGCGCTGGTACTCTTCTTGCTCCAGTACAAACATATGATGGTTAAAGAACTGCTGCAGTTTCTCGTTTGTGAAGTTAATGCAGAGTTGCTCAAAACCGTTGAACTGCAGGGGTATTAACGGGGTTGTTTAGTTAGGTTCGAAGGAGTTACTGCGGATTTCGTTCCACCCTTTTGGGAAACCTAAAGAAGATACCAAGTCCGTCCCATAGACTTGGGTTACCAGACCGACCAAACGTTATACCGTCACGAGAGCTCCCTGCCTCCGACGGGTGTATCGACCATGCCTAACCCGAAAATTACCTTCTCGATAAGATCGATACAAGCGAGCAAGTCCATTCCGAAATCAATGAAGGTCCAGTTGATGCCTTCCTTCTTGTACTCTTCTTGCTCAAGTACGAACATGTGGTGGTTAAAGAACTGCTGGAGTTTCTCATTGGTGAAGTTAATGCAGAGTTGCTCGAAACCGTTGTACTTTCATAAGAATAGTAAAATAACGTGAATGGATATGTCATAACATGGTTAATGATGTACACTAGTCTAAAATCACGATTGGTTAAGGCACAATGGTTTAGAAATTTTTAAAATAAGGACTCTGCAACCGAGCTCAACGCACACTCGGTGTACCTTTTCAATAAGATCTATACAGGCCAGTAAGTCCATCCCAAAGTCAATAAATTCCCAGTGAATGCCTTCCTTGGTGTACTCCTCTTGTTCCAACACAAACATGTGATGGTTGAAGAATTGTTGCAGTTTCTCATTGGTGAAGTTAATGCATAGTTGTTCAAACCCATTGAACTAAGGAAGTAAATTCGCATTAATATCATTATTACTACTACCAGCCTTTTATTATATACGCCCACTGCTGAGCACGGGCCTCCTCTACGAATGAGAGGGTATAGGCCTTAGTCCACCACGCTGGCCTAGTGCGGGTTGTGTGTGTATGTGAACATACATTTGAAATTCTCATAGAGAATTTCTCAGGTATGCAGGTTTCCGCACGATGCTTTTCTTCACCTTTAAAGCAACCGTTAATTCATAAAGACCGCTCCACTCCCAACTAGGCTAACGGTGCTCTTAAAATCATACGAAATATTAATTTTCTGCTATATTATAATACTTTGATACTATTGAATATTTTTTGCATTAATTACTATTTTAAAGTAAAATAATTATAATCAGTAACCTATATCCCTAATCCTATGTTCCGATACTCACGTCGAAGATCTCGAAACCGGCGATATCCAGTACACCGATGAAGTGCTGCCTCTTCTGCTTGGTGTCTAGGGTCTCGTTACACTTCTTGACGAGCCACTTGAAGAGACGGTCGAAGATACCCTTGCAGAGGGCACCAACGGAGTTGGTGACCTGGTCCTTGTTACGACCTTGGGTGACGAACTCGTTTCCGACCTTGATGCGGGGCTTCAACAAGTTCTTGTATAGATCAGGGCAGTCAACACCGAGGAGCTTGGCAACCTTTTCACCCTCCTGTAATAGAGTACACAACATTTTATTAGTATTTCATTTTTTTTTTCGCCCTATAATTTTATTTTTGAACATCTTTTTATTTAACAAAAGAATCCAAATTAGTATTTGAAAGTCGAAAAAATTAGTTTATTTTTACTACCTCGGTGGCGTAGTTGTATTATGGTACGACTGCAATGCTGAGGTCTCGGGTTCAATTTCAGGGTCGGGCAAAGTGATGTTGAGTTTTTCTATACAATATCAGCTCGGAGTCTGGAATTTGTGCCCGACATGGCGATAGGCTTGCCCCCTAGCACATCATGGGACGGTATAACGGCGAAAAGTGAGTGCACTAGTTGCGCCTCTGTCTACCCCTTCGGGGATAATAGGCGTGAGTGAGTGTGTGTGTCTGTGTGTGAAGATTTACTAGATACAAGGGTACAAACCACAGTGCCGTCGGCCTCAGCCTGTTCCTCGCGACCCCTCTGTTTGAACTTCATGCCACCCATGTGCATGACGGCGGCGGTGATCTTGTATACATTGTCCTTTTCCTCTTGGGTGAAACCGAGGATGTCGAAGGCTTGCTATAATGTTAAAAACACGTATTACTATGGGTTCATTAATGCTCAGATTGTATGGTTTTGAGAATAAAATAGGGGATTTTAATCCCCTATTTTAAATAGAAGGATTAAATATTTTTTCCTCTGGGTCATTTTTACAGTAAAAGTTACCGATGATAATATTACCCTATAAGGGTAGCCTACGTTAATTATTCGATTCATTATTTTTTTTTGTTATAATTTTTTTATGACAAGAATTAAGCGTTAATTTTAAAACAACTGATAATCTTAGACTAATATAATTTTTTTATTGTTTTTGCAACAAAAAATATGCATTAATATACAATTCTTTTCTGTGGTAAAAAGCTCATAGTATACAAGCCAAGAAAACAATGAAAAAGCAAATGTTAGTATGATGAAACAGAAAGCGTTAAATATTATAAAGCAGAAGACAGTTACATCTACCCAGTGCACAGGGAAGTTTTCAAACTGTCGTGAAATGCATTTGTATTTCGTGTTTTCTTAGTGATATCCCTAGGTATCCGATAACTGGATATTTATAAAGCATTTTTGATATCTGATTGCCTGCAAATTTCCAAATTGCTGCGAACAGATTAGCAACCTTTTTCTATAGAACAACTATTATCGTCAATGTCATAGTTGAATCTTTCCTCGCATATTTCCATTTTTTAGCACTTACGTCAGTCAACAGACATTCTTCACCGTCATCGACGTTGGGGATGGTAACCTTACCCTGGGATACGATGTAGTAATCGTGAACGTCGTTGGACAACAAACACATATCTGCCAATTAAACCACATAGTTAATACCATACCCTCTCCACGTAACCCTCTGAAATTATCACCCTATGTGTGTGTGCGTGTGTGTGTGTTGTGTGTGCACATATTAGTTTATATGTGGTTGTGCTGGTGCTGCAACGGGATTTTCGTAGCTTCATGATCAAAACACCTGTGCGGAAAGCCCTTTTAATTGTTGCAGGGAGCGGGCATATCATGTGTATGTCAGAATTTTGCATTAAAAGGCCCGATTGCATGGACACGTGGAGACGCACGCTCCGTGCGGCACCGGCACTTACTACAGTCAGATCGAACTCTTCCGCGTCGTTAACTCCTGGTATACGCGTCTTCCCTTGAGTTACGAGGGGATAGTCCGAGATGCGGTTGCTTAGCATCGTTACCTCTGCAAACAGCAAAATATCTGACATACGCATGTACTGGCCGAGTTTCCGCGGCCACAAGCGAAGCAAGCGTTATTGCGAAACACAGTAAAGAAAAAAAATGAGGTGAGTCAGCGTTCTGCATTCTGGACTCACGTCGGTAAGTCTCATTTCCTCGCCGTCATCAACGCCAGGAATCACGGTCTTTCCTTGAGCCACGATGTAGTAGTCGTTGATGTCATTGGACAACAAGCAATTGGCTACAAACACCAACCATTGTCACATATGATAATTGGTGTCTTACAACTAAAAACACTAGGGGTACAAACAGGACCAGCACCTTTCTAGGGAGGTACACAACTAATACTAAATCTAGGGGTATCTCTAGTCGGTATTTGAGCGAGATGCTCGGGATGTGCGCCGTTTGCGTGCGGGACAGCTCCCGGGGCATAAACAGTAAACCAGCCTTCTGTTCGCTGAAGGCTGAACTTACGTCAGTTAAAACACACTCCTCGCCATCGTCTACATTTGGGATGGTAATCTTTCCTTGCGATACGATGTAATAGTCATATATGTCGTTTGACAGGAAACACATCTCTAAATAGTAAAAATTCAAATTAGATCATTATTCTGCCGTAGTTAGTGTGCTCAACATTTTTTATGCATTGTATGGTGATCCATGAAGCGTTGTTAAGTAATGTTTAGTGTTTTATGTGAAGTAAAAATCTAAAAATCGCGATATAATCCGCAAAAGTAGTATAACTACAAAGTCTAACATTCGCGTAAACGTAAAAAATAATAAAAACCTATTTTTGCTTAAAGTGAACCAACAAAAAAGGAACTTTAAACATGTTTTTTTTTTAAATCCATAGAATGACGAGACGAGCATGCCGTTCGCCTGATAGTAAGTGATACGACCAACCATGCACAGTTACAAAGTATTGTGTGGCATTCCACTGCGCTCGTCATCCTGAGACATAAGATGTTAAGTCTTATTATGTCCAGTAGTTACACTGGCTATAATGTCCTTCAAACCGAAACACAACAGTGCATGCGGTAGAAATAGACATTGCGGTGGTACCTACACAGACGGACTCATATATGGGTTACCTACCACCAGAATTGACATTTCTTAAACACACTTAATAATATATAGGTATTTAAAAGGAATATCAATATATTTAACAAAATATTTAAAATCATTCGAAATTTTAAATCAAATGTCTATCTTAAGTTCAGTTATCAGCAGCCCTTGTTATATATTTAGATTCTTTAAACCGACTTAAAGTTTTTATCAAACGATGTTTATGATTATGTTGTATTTATTTGTAGTGTATTTGTAAACTGTTGATACGCACCCTTAAGTCCAGCGACGGAACCAGACATCATCTGGTAGAAGATGTGGTAAGAACGCTCGAGGGCTTGCTGGGAGATGACACGAGCCTTCTCAAGCAGATCTGCAAGGATACATCAAGTCACAAAAATGTTGAGCGCCTCAAGAGATGAGGGTAGGAGATATACTTACAGGTTTCAATGTCGGCACCAGCCAGTTTTCCGGAGGGACCGAAGTGGATACGGATGAATTTACCCTGGGAAAGGACGAAAAGTATGTAAAGTCCTTTGTTAAAGAAATATGCTAAGTAAGCCTGAATTTCATCTAGAGGATATTACTTAAAACGTAAATTAAAAAAATATTAGCTTGTGTGACCACAATAAAGAAATTATTTATGTTAAATATCTATGTACAATCAATTAATCTCATTATTCTTTAAATTACTATTAAAGTGTTGAGTGACTTAAAAAGAAATATTTTATTCCATATAACTTCAAAGCGTAGCAATGATAAATATAGTAACATAAAAATTGTATACTTACGAAACGCGAGGAGTTGTCGTTACGCACAGTCTTGGCGTTACCAAAGGCTTCAAGCACAGGGTTAGTCTGGACGACCTGGTCTTCCAGGGAGCCCTTCTTCTCCTGGGTGGGGTCCTTCTTCTGGGAAGCACCGACGGTGGCGAAGTAAGCAATTACCTTTTTGGTGTTCTCAGTCTTTCCGGCACCAGACTCACCGCTGTTGGTTTAAAGGAATATTAATGTTAATATCTCGCAAAGTTTGCCTTGTATGGTGTTCGTTTGTCGCTAAGGACCTTGGTTTTTGGTCTGCTAATGATTAACCTGACGTTATTGGTCCGTGTAACTTTTAACGAGGAAGATTTTCACATATTTTATATTAGTTTTTACAGCCACTTTAGTTAATACACATTTTTATGCATCTTTTTTAGAAGTGATGAATGAATGTATAGCAAAGATTTTTATGGCAAGTTTTAATCCTTTTCCTTTTGTCTTTTTAAGTTATTTTTCTCAAACTATGACACACGAGGCTTTCTATTTTGAGTTTTTTCATAGCCCCATCAACTATTTGAGTCTAGAAGTCAATACTTACGTAATCAACATAGATTGATTCTCGTGGTTGGTCAACATGTTGACATAAGCACCATCGGAAATGGCGAAGATGTGGGGGGGCACTTCCGAACGACGCTTGCCTCGGTACAGTCTGGCGCATCGTATCGTGTACACGGGGAACCTCTTGTAAGGGTTGATAGCCACACAGAAGAGACCCGAGTACGTCTGTTGAATAATTAACGGTTAGATAGTGAAGATGTTTTTGTTGATGAGGTTGATGATGATGATTGGAGTGTTTTACCTGTTACAGAATGAGGAGGTTTAGGAAAATGGGGTCCAAGAAAAATGTAATAAAGGTATTGGGGGAAGCCTTGACTTAGGTTGGAAAATAGCGCCACTGACAAAAAGTCAGTCATCACGGAACACAATAGGACAAGTTAAAAAAATTAGGTTCGTGAGAATTTGGTGTTATGAATACCATGAAAATGAATAGTGTACGTCAAAAGGGTTCGTCTGTTTTGGGTGCATTGAATTGGATGCATGAGGACGAAAAACAGATATTAAATAAGAATTTATATTTCACGTTTTAAAATTAAGGACCGTAAGAAATTTCTAGCCAATATTAAAATTGGTTCTTAAAATAAATTCGCGAACCTAATAAGTAAGTTTCATACTTGGGTAAGCAAAGTAATTTAACAATAATTACAAAAGGTGTGAAAAATTCGGTCGGTGATAAAATTTGGAGAGACTCGTAGGGAACCTCTTTAATGCAAGCCAACAAAAAGATGCAAATAAACCATATCTGGTTATAAAAATAGCATTCGTGAGGTGTAGGGTGTTTTGTTACAAAAAAATATGTGGAATGGTAAAAAAGGATCAATGATGTATATGGAATAACAAAATAGGTAAGAAGAATAGGGTTCGTGAGAAAAATAGTGTCAGGTTCAATTCATGGTACTAAACTATAACGTAGGATTTACCATATATATAAACTAGATGACATGTTTAAGAAACGGTCCCAGAAAAAAGAAAGTATGTTATGAAATGATATTAAAACAGTAACACTTAAACTAAAGCACACAAACAGAGACAGTACTGTACGAGTACTTTGAATCTCTGCATAACCAACAGAACTTTGTATACGTAGAAAATTCAAAAATTTCGGTGCTGGTTTATATCAATTAAAGCCAATTTATATAAAATTCTGTTGTTAAATCACAAACAAATATCCTGTTAAAACAATAGACGGACTTTCGAGTCCAACACGGAAGAAGAGCAGGGGTAAAGTAGCGATACCCTTATTGCCCTAGAAGAAAGAAGATACTTTCAACGTAACCGAGAAAGTATTGTTCTTATAACTAAAACACAACATAAAACTATCTCTAAACACGAAGACTGAACGCTAAAACGATAGATGAAACATCCTGGATGTTGCAGGGTCCTTTGCACCGACTTGTCCTGGTAGGAGGGTTCAAGTACGGTCTCTAGGAAGGAGATTGGTTTAAAAAAATGGAAGAGGGCTGTGGATGGGTAGACACATTTACTTTAAAATTTTTGATTCCAATCAAATAATTTATTTCGTTATAGTATGTCATTCAAAGTTACGCCCGTATTTAGTTATGTGAATATCAATATAGAAATAATTAATATATGATGTGCCGACATTTGATTGATTGTAAGATTTGATTGATCATTGTATGTTGGCCCAATTAACTTCAACGAGAGAGAAACTTCTTGATTGTATACCAAAATACACCAATTATAATAAAATGTCCCGAAATAGACACATCTGGCGTGCAGATCGCTCTAATTTTAGATCACAAATTGATAAATCATTCCAAGATTAATTGCGCCGCTAATAGATAAGTCTTGTACTTTAAAACTTGGTTTAGTTCCAAGCGTATCGAGAAATGTGTCTACACGATGAAAGATTGGAGAGGTGAGGAACATGCACACTCCAAGGCCCCAACTCTTGACTCGCAGGTCCCCACTTACGTAAATAAGTTTATGGTAATATCTCTGCTTCAAGTTATACAACACAGAAGCGTCGTTGAGGTATGTCAAGTTGGACATGTCCTCGCATTTTTCGTACTTAGGTGGGTTGACTTGGGCCACCTGATCCTTCTTGAAGTCTTTTGTCTGCGGGAAACATCGTTAAGTTAGTGCTATAGTAATGAACAGGCGCTTGGCGCGCCAACTTACATAGATCAGTTTCGCGTAATATCGTTGTCGTAGATTGTGAAGGACGGCAGCGTCATTAAGATATGTCAGATCTGCCATGTCTTCGACTTTCTCGAATTTCGGCGGGTTTACTTGTGAGATGAGTTCCTTTTTAAGTGTCTTTTCCTGCTCATTTGATAAGAATGTTAAGTATATGCTTACATAAAGTCACATGTTAGTATCATCCTTGAAGGCTTATTCTTCACAAACTCCCTTACCATCAGGGGTTATTGTGATTATTTATTGCATCAGCTGTCCAAGTATTTATACAATGATAACTTAGAATATTTACTTTCTTAGCATTCACTAAATTGAAAAGCTATTTATTTATTTATTAAGCTAATTGCTGGTATTTTCCTTCCTCATTTATTTATTTGATAAGGACCTAAGTTACTCTCTAAGTTGTTTCAATTATCAATATGATAACAGAAATCAATAAGTTACCTCGCCTCCGGGAAGGTTGACGGTCACCAAGTCTCCCTTGGTGGCCTTGATCTCGCCCTGCACGAAGCCCTCCTTTTCGTCAGGCACCCAGCATGCCTTCTTGCCATCGTAGGGTTTGCTCTGGTCGATACGCTTCTGTTCCAAAGAAACGAACAGGTATGGGGTCGGATCGGGGTCGTCACCCTCTTGGACGGCTGGCTTCGGCATTTTCGGAGGGCTAACGAGACTTTTGGGCTAGTCGAGACACGAGAACACAGCCCTGGAGCCTGCCTGCGAACACAACACGCGCGTTAGGATCGACTGGCCGACCGACGTCGCGACGGCGGTACATAATTTCGGTGCGCGTGCGCCTATTTGTGGCTGTAACCCGAGTAGTGCCCGTCTGGGAACGTTGCCAACTCCGCCGGTTTGCGTAATACCGACTTTTATGCTTGTGTTTTTATTAGCTTATCCCGAACGGCCCTTCGCGGATGTTACGTCACGCGGGAATGTAAGCCTGGAAGCACGCCAACCGATTTATCCGTCACTGGATTGTTTATAGTCTTTTATGGTGTTGGTCGATGGGTCAATATGATTTCGATTGTTGCTACTTTTATTAATGCTTTCGCTTAATTGCTTTCTATTCAAATTTCTCTTTTAATTTCTATTGTCTAATGTTTAATTCCATTTTAACATTCTACCATTAAAAAAATCAAATACATTTCTCTGATCAATTTCAATTTATTTATGATCACTTGTATTGTTTATTGAGACATAAAAATCATTTGCACAATTAAAAATTAACAAAAGCTGTTATCAGTATCACGCTTTACCGACGTATCTTGTCACTTCGATATCGCTGTAAATGCGTTCCAACAATCATCAATCATACGTGAACCACGAACCGGACACCACGAGCTCCCAAAGCTCTAGACCACTTCACAATAAATCCAAGGGACACGACAAACGGGCTGCGTCCTTCGTCCTGGCCCTGCACGGGCACTGCGCGGGCACGGTAGTATGCACTGGCGGGATGCGCACGGGCACTCGCGATGCACTTCACAAATAGTCGCACACTCCGAGCACGTGTGCGCGTACTCACGTTTGAAGCCGTTCTGACCGGCGGCGGGGAGCCTCGATGCTTTTTATACCAGCAATACGATACCATCGCTCGCGATCACCCCATTTTAGGCGGATGCCAGCCAGGGGCTCGGCTACACTTTCAGACGAGCTTAGCTTTCACTCGGCCGGCGGCCGTTGCGGCGCGCATCGCGCTCCATCGTCCATGGAAAATGTTCAATGCATTCTAGCGACCACCCTGTGGGCCGCCGCTGCTGCGGACTGTTTACAAAATAAAACCTGGAACGCACCGCTGGAAATCACCGGCGGTTACTGGAACCAGACCTTCCATTAATTTAGTGAAAGATGTGCGAATGATAATAAACATTGAGACGCGTTACGATCGTATAATTTGATAGTTATTGTATAATTATGTCGAAGTTAAGTATTTTATGTGGCTAATAAGTCGTCACATGTGAGTTTCTAATAATTATCGCCGTAGATTCAGGTGTTTGCTTCTAAAATCGTCGGATTAGGGTTTATTGTCATCGGCTGTGTTTTATTATGTTTAACCTATTATTTTTCAATGGGCATCTATATGCCCATACTAACTTTATAGTTATAAATATAAAATTCCATTCCTTCACTACAAAATTGGATTTATTGTTTCTGGATACAGTAATTGCTAGTTTAAATTTTGCTGCTATTGTCATCATCATCATCATCATTGCTTCTATCACAATTCATTTAATATTCAGATGGGAATTTCCGTTGAAATCTCCTTCAGAAGTCAGCACAAGAAATAATACTATAGATTCATGAATTGTGAATAATACAGATATAACCGTACTTTGGCTAATTTCGTAAACTCGAGGGCGTCTATAGGAATGTAGTACCATTATCTGTGAAGGTCAAGATTTCGCGGTTCGGGATCCGTTTCCAGTTATCTTTTGCTTATAGATTTGGAGAGTAATAAGAATATAAATACATGTGTGCTGTATGAGCTATGTAATTGGATACTGTACGAGAGGTATCTGTATGTGTTGATAATTTTACTGTGTTCCAAATTTCTGGAAACATAAAGCTATCGATCATCGTGTGAGACGGCAATACTATGAAATTAATAGCTGCCTAAAACTATCGTGGTCGTATACAAGAGATTAATAAGCTGTTTCATGAATATGTATTTTGGGATAAGAATTATTTGGGATAAGAATTAAATAAATTTTGTTTTTCAATGAATTTAAATTTTCTTCACACGTTATAGTTAGCAATGATTAAGGTTGATGCTAGGTAATTTCTGGACACAATATTAAATTTCTACAACTAATAGGGAACTACGCTATCTTTTCATAGTAATATTCATTTCCTCGCGGCTTCGCCCGCGTGAATGAGTTTTTCCGGGATAAAAGTTCCACTTCATATTTTCCAGGGACAAAAAGTAACCTATTTTACTCGCTAATCTACTCGCTGGTCAAAGTGGCGGGCAGTGCAGGGCGGCGCTGGGCGGAAATCGGATAACTGAAAGGTGCAAACCTGGAAGGCAGCCTCAATGCCTCCTAGGACACAGCTGAGCCACAGCCGAGACTCCCTATGGTGTGTGGCCCTTGGGCATGATACCGGTGAAGTGGGCCGACCCAATGTGAAACTGGTGGGGCCACCCAAACTGGGATTAAGGGTGAAATGGTTGCAATGAAGGCGAACTGATCACTCGTCTGCGCGACTGCGTACGTCCCCACAATAAATACATACATACTCGCTGATAATGTAACTATATTGGTGAAAGAATTTTTAAAATTGATCCAATGGTTTTTCAGTTTAATCATTACAAACATACAAAACTACAAATATTTCCGGTTTATAATATTATTAGTGTAGATTATATAAGAATATTCAGATTTTTAACGATTTTTAACATTTTTTTTATGTGAATTAAACTCTGAATAGCAAAAAGCGAGCTTTAAATAAATATATATCATAGTCAAATTAATATTTTTAAGATCTTTTATTAGTTTATATCTGTGGTTTATATACAATAGACGTGATTATAAGACTAGGCATTACTTCACATTACGTTATAATATAATCAATATACAGTTTTATTGTAAATCGTTCGTCCAATTAATTACAACTTTATACCGAATAAAAGTCATAATAAACTGTTTAGCACCGATATAAAAGATACCTGTTAAGACGAGAGAAATGTTTATTTCTACGTAGGTGTTGATACAAACAGTGAATGTGGGTTGAGCCCCTTTGAGTTTTGTAAGGGAATAGAGAGACAGAGGCGTGAGACCATAGATTAGATGACCAAGACAAGACAGGTTTTTATGTGATCAGAATTAATTTTAAGGCTTTACAAGACCAAACTCTGTTGTGAATCCTGCGACACAAAACTGGTTTAATGTTTGTTATCAAGGTGTTTCATTATAATGTAGGCATCATATTTAAAACGAAATTGCTTCAATGGTCTATTGGGAGTGTACTTAGGTTGGTAGTCATAGGGATGTCCTTTTTTTATTTTATTTTTTTATTGCCAGTATAGGCAGACGAGCTGGCGGCCCGCCTGGTGGTAAGCGGCCACCGCTGCTCATGGACTTGGCAATGCCGGGGACACAGACAAGCCGCTGCCTACCGTACCTCTTTTTAAACCTCGTTTGAAGAAGGACAGGTCATAGCGCTCAGGGAACACCGACACAGGTAGTTCATTCCAGAGCTTACACGTACGTGGTAAAAAAGAACGCTGGAACCGTACCGTTCGGGAACGGTACGATTCCAGGTGGTAGGAATGAACTCTACTGCGGTGACGAGTGGTGCAATGGTAAAAAGGTGATGATGGAACCATCTTAAACAATTCCTCGGAGCAAACAATTCATGGGGAGTCCATGGAACAAACGATAAAACACACAGAGAGACCCAAAGTCTCTCCCCAGTCCTAACGGTTCCAGTTTGTCCTGAAGGACTAGCTATTTTTCGTAAAATACATCCAATTCATAAGATGATTATGACGCGTAGAGCAACGTAGATCGGAATTAGAGATAATACCAAGATACAGTAGCGCTTCTGCTACCCCTTTATGGAAGAGAGTTTCATAAAACATAAGTGTAGAAAGCTTAGTAATTTTTGGTCTCTGGGGCAATGACCTAAGAATTTTGGCCGCTGATTTAGAGAGATCAATTGCACGGCTTGGCGGATGACGGATCATTCATTTAATCTCGTGGACATCAGCCAGCCTACTGTCAGGATATCAGACTGACGCCCATAACATTATACAACGTACTTCGTGTCGTATACTCGTGATAATTGCAAGTATTGATCCCCATAATACTCGATGTTTTGCTTAAATCCCCTCAAACTGGACCATAGCAATATGCAATAATGCATCTGTTAATGCAATTTATAGAATTCAGTGTTCTTCAATCTGAAATGCAACAATGTACAGTGATGATTTCATTTTTGATGGAAACATCGAAAAAGAAACAGTCGAAAGCAGAATTTGAACCCGATTAAATAATTGCTAAACAGATATCACTAGGCATCTCCTCTGAAGAGATAAAATAGGGAACTTGAAATTGAACAGACGGAGGTATGGTCGAGATTGCTCAGTTGGCAAAGCACCGGCACGGTACGCTGGAGGTCGCGGGTTCAAATCCTGCTTTCGAATGTTTCTTTTCAATGTTTCCATTAAAAATAAAATCACTGTCCAGGCACTACATGGCCCTTGACATGTATAAAAATCATAATATAGGAATGTACAGTGATCTTTAACAGCAAAAATAGAGAACTAGACGATACACCTGGGTAGTTAGACCTGGTTTGTTCTTGCGATTGTAGACTGCAAAAAATCTCTTCATAGTCGCAATATGGGGTAGGCAAGTCAGATAGCCGCGGTAATAGAGAAAAACAAACCCATTAGTTTACCTCATTAAATTGTGTAGCTAAGTATATATACATATACACTCACGCCTATTATCCCCGAAGGGGTAGGCAGAGGCGCAACTAGTGCACCCACTTTTCGCTGACATTCCGTCCCATGATGTGATAGGGGGCGAGCCTATCGCCATATCGGGCACAAATTCCAGACTCCGGAATGATACTGAATGGAAAAACTCAATATCACTTTGCCCGACCCGGGGATCGAACCCGAGACCTCAGCTTTGCAGTCGTACTGTAATACAACTACGCCACCGAGGCAGTCAGTCAGGCAGGCAGGCAGGCAGTGTAGCTAAGTACTCATATTTATCTCATGAGTCGCATGCATCTGCAATATTAAAGACATTCCGCTCTAGAAAACCCATTCACTGAAAGATACGTATAACTAGATAGATTACCCAGACGCCTCCGTCATAACATTAATATTTACTGAAACATGTGGGGCTATCTATTTGTCATTTTACAAATATCACGTAAAGTTTTAAGATTGTTTGGATATCTGTGTGTAAGTTATTTTTCAATAGTTTGGAAGGTAGAGTCACTTTACACAAGTTTATTTAGCGTATAAATGAGCCAGATCACAATGGCCTGAACTTTTTACGGGCTAAGTGCGGGAAAAGAAGACTCAACCATAATTAAATGAGCCAGTTTTAACTTATATATAGCAGTAATTTCGCTTATAATATGTTTTGTATTTCTTATTGTTTGACGAGATTGTCCAAGATCAACAAAGCTCGTCTTAAATCCTGTTCTTCGTAAATTGCCTATGTCCTCACTATTTGATACAGCATGCTAGTGTTCAAAGACGCTTGTAACCTGTAAGAAATAAGAAGTATCCAGTAGGTTATGCTATTCCTGATATCCCAATTTTATCTGGATTGCTAAACTGATGTTTCTGCTCTCTTTAGTTATACATATTAGATATTAATTACTTCTTAAGTTAATCATTTTCCCTCCCACCTTGTTTCGGAGCAAAGTGGGCAATAATTTGTTTACTTCTATTCATTCATTACATTTTGATTAATTTAATTGCGGCTTGAATGCAAGTAAATATTATAATCTTTTATGCAAGTTGCCAAAGATTTACCGAGCTTCAGTGTTGGGGTCATAGAACGCATGTCATTGTCGATTCTGACAGGAATTCCAGTATCGGTAGTGCGAACGGAAAAGTCTCTAAGTGCAATTGCAATTCAAAGAGTGTAAATGATTCTTTATATAATACACATAATCATTTAGTAAACTACTATTTTTTCAACATATGTTCCATATCTCATATAAAAATCATCAAACAAATACACTGATAATGTAAACAGTTTTATAATAAACATTCTCGTGTACTTTAACGTATAAATAGAATCTTGTTTTATGTAACAAGACTTCTGCTCGGCTCCGCCCGCGTGAACTGAGTTTTTCTGGGATAAAAGTCCCGCTTTATATTTCCCCAGGATAATGTAGCTTTATATTGGTGAAAGAAATTTTCAAATCACTCCAATAGTTTCGGAGAATGCATTCATTTGCAATTGCATTGAATGCAAACAAAAAACAATCAAATCTTTACTCTTTATAATATTAGTATAGAGTACGACCACTGAGTCACTTGCCTGGTGTTTTCATTCAGTAACAAGAGCAACCTTACCATTTTCTTGTTTAAATTATTACTGTTATACTGAGAATTATAAAAATATGACATCAATAAAAATATTTAAAGACTGCCTCGGTGGCGTGGTTGTATTGCAGAACGACTGCGGAGCTGAGGTCTTGGGTTCGATCCCCGGGTCGGGCAAAGTGAAATTGAGTTTTTTTTCTATTCAGTGTCAGCTCGGAGTCTGAAATTTGTGCCTGATATGGCGATGGCCTGGTCCCCTATCACATCATGGGACGGAATAACGGCGAAACGTGGGTGCACTAGTTGCGCCTCTGCCTACCCCTTCGGGGATACTAGGCGTGAGTTTATTAATTTTTTTTTATTTATCTTTAAAAACTCTCGCCATATTAATAGCATACATTTTATTTTTTTATGTGGCCAGTACATAACCACACGGCTTTTTTTAAATGAAGACTTATTTGGCAGTATTTAAAGGCCAGTTTGTAAAAGATATGAAAAATTATGATTAAAAAACAATATGTTAATTTTTTTAGTTTGGTTCAAAGAATATAATTATTCAGAACTCTCGAATAGGACTCTATGTATATAAACATACGATTGGGCGATTAGTAAAGATGTTCCAAAACTTTTCTCACAATATTCCCAACTCTATTTAAAATCGATTTTATATTAAAAACGCTCTTCTTTCGTATTTATTGTAACATCAGGATATAGTTTACAGCAAAAGCCTGTCTCTTATTGTTGCACCATTTTGTTTTAACCGCCAGTTCAAAATATCCGAGATTTCCATATCTCACACCCGTACCTTTTACGTTATAAATAAACTCAGGGCATAACAAGCATGATTCATCGGGAGAACATCCTCAGGATTCTGATGCATTTAATTTGTTTGATCGTAAATTTATGGGCTAAAATTTGGAAACTGAAACTGAAGCTGAAACTGAAGCGAACTGAAGCCACTTGATGATAGAAGTCGCTTTGTCGTTTAATGACCCGAATATATGAATATTGTCCCACATAACTGTTACCAAACGAAATTCATTTATTTAGACTGGTGGTTGGACTCTCATATGTAAGAGCCCGTCTGGGTGGGTACCACCGCAATGTCTATTTCTACCGCCAAGCAGCAGTGTGCATGCACTGTTGTATTTAGTTTTGAAGGACATTGTAGCCAGTGTAACTACAGAACATAATGAAACTTAACAACGTATGTCTCAGGATGGCGAGCGCAGTGGAATGCCACACTGTACTTTGTAACTCAAAGTGCTGGATGGTATTTCTATTGTTTATGGGTGGTTGTATCACTTACCATCAGGCGAACGACATGCTCATGTCGTCATTCAATGCCATTAAATAAAAAATAGCGAACATAGATACTCAAGCGTTTTATGCTCGATGGGGTAGGCACAGGCGAAACTAGTGAACCCAGTTTTCGCCGTGCCTATACCCACCCATTACGTGATAGGGGCAAACCTATCGCCATATCGAGCGCAAGTACCAGACTCCGAGCTGATACTCAGAAAAAAATCCTATATCAAATTACCTAACCCGGGGAATGAACCCGAGACCTCAGCACTGCAGTCATGCCGTAATACAACTAACTACCCCACTGAGGCAGGCAGTATTTAGCTAACCTAGGGCCCTATTATCAAATGCAACTCAGTTTCGCTATGAATTGTGATATCAGCTGAGACATTGTCAAGTTAAAGTTAGCATCCTTCACTCACCGCTATTTAATAAGAACTATCAAGAACATGTCAAAAACATCTCAGCAGGATGTCAAATAACATTATTTAGGATTTAAGTTTACCTTATTACAGACACATTAAATTACAGGCGCACAGATGACAGCCCAAGTCTTGTTTATTAAAAATTATTTGTTTATTTACACACTTTATACATAGGAAAGTATAGTTGACTTAACGTCTAAGGCCAGCCATAGACGGACCGCATGTTGCAGTCGAGACCGACTGCAAGATGCGGTGGCCGCACGGCGATATGCAGTTTCCATACTAAATTCATATCCGCCATACACGGACCGCTCGAGCAGTTCCTGAGCGGTCGGAGCAGTCGCTCTGCCGTCGAGGGTCGCCATGCGGTCGACTGCTTAGAGCTGCCGGATCCGGCATACACGGACTGGTACAAGCGGTTGCTGCCGACCGCGGGGCACTTCCTTCCCGCTCCCCGCTGATCGTTGTATTTTCTGGCTTAAAATACTAACTAATTCATCAAAGGAAACCACGGATATTCTAAAGTAGTTGAAAAACTTTTTAGTGTCTTCTTTCAGCTGGGGATACAAAGTATGAATTATGAAACATTCCATGCTGTTCTCTTGATTGTAGTATTGGACGCACGCACTTACTACGGTGTCCTCTACGCCTACGCTTGCGTAATAGTAGTACAAGAAGCAGTGTTTCTTCATCGATATCCATCTTGTAAATGAACTCGCATCAGTATTATTTTGCGGTCGAATACAACTGCTCCAAGCAGTCGTAGTCGACTGCAACATGCGGTCTGTCTATGGCTGGCCTAAGGCATTTTTACATGTCGATCTTGGGGTGGTGCAGATATATTAAACAAGGTAGGTGCTATAAATAGTGAGATTAATAATTAAACTATTTCAATAGTTCAATATCTTAAATGTCTACTTAAGATCCTACTCAATGGTGATATTTGTTTATTAATTCGGTCTCTAGATTTGAACAAATATTTAAGGAACACAAACTATATTATTCTCAGTGTTGCAGTATGCTTGTCGCCCGTTACACCAACAGACTGTGAAAACTTAAACAGTTTTGTCAGTTTTGGCGTCAGTTACACTGGATTCAAAGCAATGTTAGCAAAAACATCATATGCTGAGAGCTCCATAATATTTCTAATATATAAATAGACATTTAATTAGTATGAGTCATATTTTAAGAATATCTGCGTCTTCGCTATATCCTCGCAACGCTCATTCAGCTGTCGTAAATGCAAATTACTTGGAGGGCATGAATTCACGTATAAATATATCTCATATTAATGTTGTAGTTATTTAAGGCAAACCATTTTCAGTTTAATTGGATTAGATAACGTCGTTTTGCCTATTTATGCTGTAATGCGGTGTATATTCACTTTTGATTTTAAAGAGCACTGTTGCTACAGTAATAAGTGGTTACTACCACTATCATATCGGTATGAAATTGGATTTACTAAAGCCTTATTAGGCGGATCAATTAATGGTCGAAACAATCGTATGTAATGTTTGGTAGCAATATAATTTTTTATATATCTCTCAAGACGTACGTCCACGCAGACGAGCAGTCCCTCACTATTGTGCATGTTCAAACAGGGTAATGTTAAAACGTTGATTAAAATCAATAATTGCGTATGACTATTGAAAGCAATAATTGATCCGTATAAATCAGGCTTATTAGCTCGATGCTTTCCGTGAGGTGTGCTTGTTTCAATTACAAAAACGCCATTCTTCATTTACGTGTAATTGGAACTATAACCATCGCACAACAAATACGAATCGATAGACACCGCATTTATCAAAATCGGTTTAGGAGCTACGCTAAAGTGGAACATAAAATGAATACATACATACATTGGGTGTCAAAATCATTACGCTTTCTTACTTCGTCGTAGTCGGATAAAAACCGTAAGAAACTGATCTTAACTTGTTTGTCTCTCTTTGTAATATTCTACATAGTTTTTATTGAAACAAAGTCACTTTCGCTGTAGTAATTGATAACGTAAAAGAATAAGGTGCAAGTTTATTTTTACTGGAACTCGCCCACCTGACAGAAAGGACGCCGAGGTGAATGGCTACTAAATATTTCGGCAAGCATTCTTGAATACTAATAAAAAAGTATGACGATTGCGTATTACTATTGCTTTCATCACTAGTAGAAGTAATGTAGTAGGAAGTTCGTGTCAATCTTTATCTGGTGGTTCAACTTCATGTTCTGGGGGCACGGCAGAGCAAAGTCGAGCAAAAAATAATGTTATTCAAGTGCAATGAACAGATTGGAAATGCATGCATGTTTTTAGATGATTAGACTAACAGAGAAACAAGTAACTCACTCGAACGTATAATATATTGATTTATGATTTACCCCATCCATATGAAAATGTTCATGAATACGTTTCAGGTCCCAAAAGGAAAGTAACTGCTGTTATTTCACGATTGGCTCTTCGATGCTATAGACTATCTTCAGTATGTCGCAGCGACTCTTAAATCTTTTGCTTCAATCCCATAGTAAGAGCATTTTTGAAAACTACAAATAATCTTCGGTACCAAATAAACGATCTATTTTAACTACACGCCCGAGCGCTGAGATTAAAAAAAGTTACTTGTTTGTCCGTTCAGATGCCAAAAATTTATGCAATACATATTCTCGCTGAGTAATAAAATCTTGAGCTACGTTATCGCCAATAATTTGCAACAATGATTTTTATCGTTTAAACGTATGCATTACAAAATCAATAAAGACAAGGATGCGTTTAACGATTTCAGTAAATAATAAATTATTAATATATGCTGCTCGAACTACAGGTTTTTAAAAATTTACTGGATGGCAACCATATAAAAATTCGTAACAAGGGTTTGTTTGATTAGTCACAATCGCATTCCGGGGTCACCTGGCAGTTGGCATTCGATAAGACAGATGGCATTTAACGACCGTGAAGTATGGCAACATTTCTCGTCATGTGTTGACCACCCTGAGATTCGAACCCATGACCTTTCATCCACAACCCGCTTTGGCGGCAACTACATGAAGAAGACTTACTAATTTAGTACATTCACATACAAGAACCTGAAAGCATGCAATGCAATGCGATCAGCTCTGTATACTGCCCACTGCTGAGCACGAGCCTCGTTTACTGGTATAGTGCGGGTTGGTAGACTTCACATACCTTTAAGATTCATATAGAGAATCCTCAGGTATGTAGGTTTCCTCACGATGTTTTCCTTCACCGTTAAAACGAACGATGATTTATAACAATACACACATAACTTTGAAAAGCAAGAGGTGTGTACCTTGGGTTTTGAACCTCCGGACATTGTCTCGGCGCAGACCGTACCGTTCCTAACTGGGCTATCATCGTCCGCTGAAAGCATGAAACCTCATCAAACACTCGTAAACGTATCCCAAAGATTTGTCACGTTGCATTGCTGTTTGACAGTCAATTTATGATATCCAGCAAGTGACACGTCATTTGTCAGCCGCTGGCACGCCGCCAGTCAGTCTCCGGTACCTTCATTAAGGATCAGATACGCATGATAGATGTCTGGAGCTCGAGTGTGCTTCAAATGGAAGAGATTACTGGAGTGTTATGAGTCAGATTTGCTTACAATGAAATTTTCTAAAATTATGCGTCGTTCGGTTACGCTCGCAGTTCTGCTTGCGTGAAAGTCCTCCTTCTCCTTGTTAAACTTAATCTTCAGTTTTTTTTAATCGTTAAACTCTTTGAGTAACTTTCATTGGTGCAATGGAAGTCACCCAAAGAGTTATTGTTTTATATTAGGATTAACTTATACAAGTCTAGGACCGAGTATTCTAACTGTAGTTAGGCTAATCATCGGTTTATTAAGCTGGACGTACTCGCAGTGAGACGTGAGGTGTAAGGTGCTGCGAGCGTCCAGCTTAATAACACCCTGATAAAAATATAACTACAGTTAAAAACGCTGCCTAAATTGTATGGGTATTCTCAATTAAACATGATGATCCGTATTCTTTCGCTCTATTATTGTATTTACAACGACACTTGATAAAATGTAAGTAGATAAATAATAAACATTTATTTTTATCATGCTAAATAGGGATGGAGTCCAATCTTACACATACATAGCACCACCTTTTCCTCTTTGGTTAGGCTGAGGTAATACACCCAGATGTGTCCTTCTATGTTAGGATCCATGTAATAGGGGGCGCCGGCCATTACCATTTAATGAGCACATTTCCAAACTCAGTACTGATACAGAGCTTAATAACCTAATGACTGCCTCGGTGGCGTAGTGGTATTGCGTACGCATTACGAGTACGATTTGCGCGCTGAGGTCCTGGGTTCGAATCCCGGGTCGAGCCAAAAAAATTGTGACTGGGTTTTTCCATCTTAAAATTTACTCAGTTGCAGCTCGGAGTCAGGAAGTTGGCGGTGTGATACCCCCGTGCCTCGGAGAGCACGTAAAGCCGTTGGTCCTGCGCCTGATCTCTCTCCGGTCATGTCGGATTGCCGTCTCACCGGACTATGAGAGTGAAGGAATAGCGAGTGCACCTGTGTATTGCGCACACACTTGTGCACTGTTGAGGATTTCATTTCATTTCATAATAACCTAATATAATATTTACTGGGTACTTATTATGAGTCTTAACATCTAATGTCTTAGGGTGAGATGCGCAATGGAGCGCCACGCAGTACTTTTTAATTTAACGTTCTGTAGAATGTTGCTACAGTTTATGGATGGTCGTATCGTTTAGCATCACGCGAGCAGCATGCTCGTTTCGTCACACAGAAGCATAAAAAACACTTTGTCCAACCCACGCATGCAATATAACTTGGCCACCCAGGCAGTCATCCAGCACTCGCCAAGCATCCACGATCTTCACGGGGTAAAACGCTGCGAATAAGCTATGCCTTTCTGTAAATTCCTTGTTAAAGCGTCGTAGCCCGCGCGGCGCCTGCTGTTGTATGCACTGAAACATTAACCAATAACCAGGCCTACCAAATGACCCACATTCGACTTAATAATAGGACAGCTATGTATATTTATCTTTAGTAACAAAGTTGTATAAAAGAGGTCGACATACAGTGAGTGAGTAACCTACTGTGGGTAATGTGATGGTGATTCGATATTCATATTCACCTGTGTATCGACCATCAAACACGAGAAAATCTGCCGCGTTTAGGGATCAGCATATGAGATCAGTATATGGTTTCGAACAAGCCGGTATAATTGTGTCGATTCGCTTAGCATGGTCATCTCTCGTCGATGTTCTATATGAACTCCATTCCGCTTACCATCAGGCGTACTAAAGGCACTATACCGTTCGCGTATAACAAAATTTTGTCTGAGATGGATTCCCAGGAGGATTGATGTCAGATGCACAATGAGCAATTAACCCTTATCTCTTCGCCAAAATGTTTGATTAACTCCAACGCAACTCCACGTAGAAATAGGGCCCTTAATAAGACACAAACATTTACAAAATAATTTGCACTGACGTTTATTGAATGCAAAGATTATTCTAAGTTCTAAGATTATAAACTATATATGTTTAATGTTTTACTGGTGGTGGGTCTCTCATATGTAAGAGTCCGTCTGGGTGGGTACCACCGCAATGTCTATTTCTGCCGTCAAGCAGCAGTGTGCATGCACTGTTGTGTTTCGGTTTGAAGGAAGGAAGAAGCAATTAAGCAGGCCGGCATAACTATGACGACCGACCAGGTATGTTTATCTCTTGCCGGTCGACCTTATTTTTCGGGCTTCACTTCGTTTACCATCAGATACAGTGAAGCCACCTTGTCCAGCCTTAGATAAAAATAAAAGTGTGCATGCACTGTTGTGTTTCGGTTTGAAGGACATAGTAGTCAGTGTAACTACTCGACATAATGAGACTTAAAATCTTATGTCTCAGGATGACGAGCGCAGTAGAATGCCACACAGTACTTTGTAACTCAAGGTGCTGGATGGTGCTGCTACTGTTTATGGGTGGTCGTTTCGTTTACCATTAGGCGAACGGCACGCTCGTCTCGTCATTCAATGCAATAAAAAAAATGCAAGAGGCTTATTAGATATTATATGAGCTTCTTGGTTTAATGCCTTTGATTTAGTAAACTGAACCTACGAGTTAATTTCATTTACTTTCTAATCGTTCCAGTTCCATTATTCCTAAAACTATACAGATTCGGTTCCGTTGTAGCTTTTAAAAACTATTTCGAATCATTTAAATAATCGCAGAGTCAGCACAGTCGCCATCGCAACCGCAACTGTACGGCATAAAGAAAACATTAAACGCCGCCCGTTGCCAAGAATGTTCTGATTGTTTCCCAACGTTACTTTTCATTACGTTTATTTTTGTCGGCCTTTCAAATGACGTTTTGCCACATGAGTAAAATCATGGTTTGTTTAGTATCTCCAATTCTTGATTTTTGGGCTATCGGCAGAACTGTAACTGTTTAGAATAGTAAAATCGCATCTGGCTTTCTCAATTAATACAATCTCTAATTTGAAAAAAGAAGTCAGTCACCTGATACAAAATAATCTCCACTCCCCATAAACTAAGTACAATCCCGAAGTTTCAAAATTTACGTAAGCTTACCGCCTCTCGTCATATGTAGTATCACCGCCTATGAATGTTCCAACTGCGAGAAATTGAAGATGCGATGCTGACTTTTAATGACATGTGCGAAATGCTGGTTTCCTAAGAGGTAGTAATATCATTTGGCTAAGCTGCATAAAAGACAATGTTGTCTGCAGACGGGCTCTGCCAAGTAATAATTCTGCCGAGAGGAGACCCGATATGTTTGTTTCTGGTTACGTACACTGTCCATTATATTGGAAAGTATATTTGGTCCCGCTCCCTGTGAGTCGTGTTGTGGAAGCAGCCTACACATGTTATGTGATTTGTGAAGTAGGAGTTGAGGTTCCTATAATTATGATAAACGCACAGGCCGATTTTATATTTGGTCGCCTCATTGATTTTGCAAATACATTAACTGCCAATCGTAAGATGGGAAACGTAGATTCTTATGAGGTTTGTATGTGTTTTATTTATTGCATTGAATGATGAGTTGAGCATCGTCATCCTGAGAATTAAAATGTTAAGTCTCATTATGACCAGTAGTTACAATGTCCTTCAAACCGAAACACAATGTGCATGCACATTGCTGCTTGCCGGTAGAAATGTACATTACGGTGGTACCCACTCAGATGGACTCTTACATATGAGAGACGTACCACTAGTAAATATATGTGTAATAAATTCGATGCAAATTACTTGAGTTACATTGAATTAGAATTTGTGCCCGATTTGGTGGTAGGTTCGGTCTCTATGTCATTATGGAATATAAGATCAGCACAATGTGAGTGTACTAATTGCGCCTCTGCCTAACCTTTTTAAAATAAAGGCGTGAGATTATATATATTTTGACTGCAATATACTAACCATACGAATTTACCGTCCCAGAATAGAAATATAACTGCCGTAAAAAGGATTTTTGTATTGCAAAATAACACGTTCGATATAGGCCGCTTTTTATAGGTCCGTCTAGGAATCTAGCAAAGGCATATTTAAAAAAAAATTGAGACTAGGATAATTAATTTATATGATAACAATTTCAATTAAATTTCTTTTTACTCCAATGAGACCTATTACTTCGTAACCGAGAGGTATCTAATATAGTCACAGCTACATTGTCACTACATAACGAAGGCCAATAATCGATTAAGATCTAAATAGGCCCATTAGAATTTTTGCGAGCGTATTGCCCCCCGCGTATTGGCGGTATGCCTGCTTGGCAAATATCCTTCTGACGATAGCAGTTCGTTGTTAACTGTTTTCATTACAATTGCATAATCAGTCGCTGTGGACGGAATTTGTGTTTTTGAGGTTAAATGGGTGAATCTTGGAGATTGTTAGTATGAAAATAGTTCTTGTGAATCATCTAATGTTATGAGGCAGTTTGTTTGTAAGATCTAACGTATTACAATATGTTTTGGTTGTTTTGGATGTAATTTCTGAAACAAGTGTTCTGCTTTGGAAAGTTATTTTTGCCATCTGTTTATTTTAGCTCTTTATTGTACATCTATGGCAAAGAGAAAAACTAAATATCCAACAGAGACTAGGCAAAAATACAACTAGGGATTATATCGCAATCGGCGATTACTTCTAGATAACTTTGCAGGGACTTAATTACCTAGAAAAATCATCAGATGGTCATCAACACGTTGTAAAAGGGGTTGACAAATAGCAACATTTGTATAACCTGGGAGAAGACATTAACACGGGCAGAGCCGCGTTTAAAATATAGTTTCAAAACGTAACAGTTCAGGTGATATTTTTGATAATAGTCATCATAGCATCGCTGGCACTGACTCGTTGGCAAAGAACTGTGGTGAGTAATACAGGTGATCCCTTAATGTACTAGATTATTCATTTGCTACTGTCAGTTCCTTGTCCAATATAAACAACTAGTAATTACATGGCAATCTTGTTGTGCTTAGTGCGGTCAGAGAGATTTCCAAATTCCTATAAAAAGTAAGTTTTTAGACTTGTTCAGTGGGCTTTGTTAATAGTACCACATATTGCTACTTGTATATTAATTCTATTAGTATTCATTTGGTAAGTTGAAACCCTCGTTTTTTTACCTATTTTACTCAAGCAGTGAATGAAATACATTATTAAATGCAGATTGATTGATGTGGACAAAAGAAGAAATAATACGACACTTTTATGCTACAATCATTCTTATATTCATATCTTATAAGTAATCATTCTAAGGACTGCCTCGGTGGCGTAGTTGTATTACAGTACGACTGCAAAGCTGAGGTCTCGGGTTCGATCCCCGGGTCGGGCAAAGTGGTATTGAGTTTTTCTATTCAGTATCAGCTCGGAGTCTGGCATTTGTGCCCGATATGGCGATAGGCTCGCCCCCTATCACATCATGGGACGGAATAATGGCGATAAGTGGGTGCACTAGTTGCACCTCTGCCTACCCCTTCGGGGATAACAGGCGTGAGTGTATATGTATATGTATGTATGTATGTATCATCATTCTCCTTACTATCATATGAGATCCTTGTCTTTTCATTAAATTATGTTTGAATAAACTATGAAAAACAAATCCTCAAATACTAGGCGTTTATGCTCATCTATAACTAACAACAAATATCACCAGTATATCAAAAGTTTCGACGCTGAATGTTATGAGAAATCTTAATTGTAATAATAAATACGATGTCTCAATGTTGAGATCTGTGTGTTTACACCAATGTCAGACGAATCGATCGATTATATATAGAGGAAAAGAATTTGGAACATAATTTAGACTAGACATTCTTTGTATGTTCAATGATAAATGAAATTAGGAAAATTATGGAATTTATTGTTATTAATGCTTTTACGATTTTTGTTTTATTCAGATAGTTTTCTATAACAGGAGGTAGTTCAGAGGCTTTAGACAAGTTGTTAACGTTTCTATTCTATTCAATAAATTAACCAATCTGCCTGTCGCCGTACACTCCTGAACGTAGGCCTCCGCAAGTGAGCGCAAACAATCCCGGTCTTGAATAGTCCGCATCCATCTGCTACCCAGCGCCTTTTTCAAGTTGTCGTGCAGGGCATTGACGTCTAGCTAATCGTGGTCTCCACTCCAACATCTAGCTTTTTTGTCTATTCGTTAATTATCGCTAGGCCATGTCATTCCCAGGCATTTTTTGTTTTCTATTAGTATTAACGATTAAAGGCATCTTGTGTAATGCCAAAAGGTCACTTGGACGAAAATGATCTTGCCTACTAATGAGCATTGCTATAAGATTCATGGTGTACCGCATGAGTTTTAGTCAGACATAATAAAATTGTTATCTAATCGAAACATAGCTGTACAGGTGCCATGCCAGTTTTGGGTGAAACCGCGGGGACTTTCCTACCATTGATCGATACATAATAATAATAGTAACTATTAAGCCTTCTTTATTTCCTTAAATAACAACATGTTTCTATATTATGTATTTTTCAACTAGGTCAGTAAGATATTTGTTAGTATGTTAATTTTTTTTTGTGTGATCGATGAAGTGTGATCGATACATACCGTATGCAAAATTTACCACAACGCGGTTCTACCACATTCTCTTATCATCATGTAAGCAATTGGATTCAAGAACTTTCCGCCATCTGCCCTAATTCTACTTTAATCTGAGGTCCAGACAACGCACTAATCAAGATTTTACAACCTGTTTACTTGTCTGTCAGTCATTTGTTCTGATTTCAGGGGTAACAACTATAAAAAAGGAAATAAATAAATAATGTGACAAGTCAATACTCAATTTCGCAATGCGGTATATAATTGTAGTACGAACACCCTAGTATCTATTTCCTTACCACAGAGAGGCCTTGTGGAGAGTCGCGGATCATAATATACTTGACCTTTAGACAGGCAGGACGATTGCAACCACGGATAAAGATTGATAAAAACATAAATTATGGCTAAAACACGATTAATAAATGTATTGGAACATAGTTTAGTAAAAATTTTATGAATGGATGTAGAGGTATACCTACGGGCTGGATTTTTGAGAGGAGAAACCTACTTAGGTGCCGGTCTTTATCTTTTGACTAGTGCTCGCGGCTCCGCCCTCGTGAAAAAGTTTTTCCGGGACAAAAATATTTTCCCGGGATAAAAAGTAGCCTATAGCACTCAGGAGTTATGTAGCTTCCTATTAGTGAAAGAATTTTCAAAATCGGTTCAGTAGTTCCTGAGATTAACGCGTTCAAACAAACAAACTCTTCAGCTTTATAATATTAGTATAGATAGTAGTGCTCGCGGCTCCGCCCGCGTGAAAAAGTTTTTCCGGGATAAAAATATTTTCCCGGGATAAAAAGTAGCCTATAGCACTCAGGAGTAAAGTAGCTTCCTATTAGTGAAATAATTTTCAAAATCGGTTTAGTAATTCCTGAGATTAGCGCGTTCAAACAAACAAACAAACTCTTCAGCTTTATAATAGTAGTATAGATTAGTATAGATGATATAATTAACCTGCATTCACAGGATTTTTTAAAGATGTGTAATGAGTGAGCGAATACTGAGGCAATTTATATAAATCTTTTTTGATACTAATCCATTATTTTCGCACATACTCATTTACTCATCCCTATCCCCGAAGGGGTAGGCAGAGGTGCAACTAGTGACCCACTTTACGCCTTGTGTAACCAAGTCTAATGCCGTGTCTGGCACAAATTCCAGACTACGAGCTGATCTTACTGAACCAATATCACTTTGCCCGACCCGGGATTCGAAATCTCAGAACGGAATTCGCTCTGCGTACCCAATACTGCACTACCAAGGCAGTCACTGTATTCCTTATAAGCACCAAGAAACTTGAAGTGGGTCATGTTTGAAGGTCTTATCACCTTTAAAAATATAACAAAACTAGCTTTTGCCCGCGGCTCCGCCCCCGTCATAAAGTTTTTCCGGGATAAAAGTCCCGCTTTTTATTTTCCCGGGATAAAATGTAGCCTATGTGTTAATCCAGAACAATATCTACCCGTGTGCCAAATTTCATCGAAATCCGTTCAGTAGTTTTTGCGTGAAAGAGTAACAAACATCCATACATCCAGACATCCAGAGTCCAGACATCCATACATCCATACATTCTTACAAACTTTCGCCTTTATAATATTAGTAGGATTACTGCCCATATTACTGGAATGTCTAAAAACCCGCAGCAAACTCCAGAAATCATTAAACTCTTCCTCGAACGCGACCTATTCCAGCATCTACATTTTGCTATTCTCATTTTCGATAAGAACCAGGTCAGTGGTAATACCTAAATTTGGCAAGTTCCCGGTTTTGACGCGGCACCAATGACGCTTGTGGCCTAATTTTAGTGCGGGAAGTGAGTCAGCCCTTAGGGTCGGGAATTTTATTTCGCGTGGCTTTAAAGAAAAATATGTGATTTATAGAGGTCATTTGAAAAATATGGATGAATGTGGGTAGGGGATCAATTATAATAATGCAGTATAATAATATTAAATTTATTAAGTTACTTGTTGAATTCAGAAAAGAAATATCAAAATATTTTTATCAGCAATAACCACAAATAAAACAATAGTAATTTGTAATGTTTATAAAACTTATCTAGGTAGAGCAAGATTTGTGAGATTTAGATCTTGGTATTTTACAACACATTTAGGAAGATGATGATACACCCTCAACTTGGTATGATTCAGGAAAGAAAAACATTAACTAACAGTAATAAATCGAGCTGTAGAACGATCGTAACAAAAATGTAACAAGCGTTGGACGCTAAAAATATCAAACAAAACGCCATGTTCCGCTTAAAAAAACATCGTGCGCCAAGTATTTAGTTTAACGCAATGTATTACAGAGATTTTGCATCTCTATTTCTAGTTAACTGATAATTACGATACTTTTTCTATATCACCGTATATTATTATATATTTTTTACCTCTGCCTACACATTTGAGCATAAATGCGTGAGGTATCTATGTTTTTTTTTTACAATCGGTAAATTTGACCAAGCGTGTCAAGTAAAATTATATGATGAGCACTGTTAAAACATACCAACAATACGGGAATCATAAATATACCAGCATCGCTGGAACACGCGGAATCAAGGAACGGAGAGGACTTTGGTACTCCGGGAATCTCACACACCATGCGAAATCTCTGCCAGTCATCCAATTTTCTATAAGGAAATGGTAGCACTATGGTGTAGCCGGTTCATTCATGCTGTAGATTTCTTTTTATCAATGGCTCGACTAAGTGGCGTCACTGCACCTGGTTGTAACTGATGTGAAGCTCAAAAAAAGGTCGACCGGCAAGAGATAAACATCGTCGGTCGGCACAGTTGTGCCGGCCTGCATAATTGCTTCTTCACGGTCCGCTTAAAGGGCCCTAAATTTTAGGAAGGAGGTAGATTAGAAGTTGTAGGTTGTAGTTGTATAAGGTGGTTCTACCACTTTTAAACTTTTTGTTGTCTTTGTTCAACATATCTTCTATTTTGTAGCCCTCATTACTGAATGTCTTTCAGGTATTAAATGAAAGTGGTCCTCAGCTGCTTCCATACTCTTTGGTTTTCTTGGCTAATACAGTATTCACGATGTGACACCTGTTTCTGGGATAATTAAATACTCGCAATTACATTTTTCCCAAACTTGCGCATGTAATATTTTTGATATCAAGTACAGGACCAGCCAAGCCACTCTCCTGCAACGACTTTACCTAAACTCTAAAAGATATTTTAGCATAAGCTGTCAAAAAAACACCAACTTTGACGTCTGTAACTTCTCCATTTAAAACTAGTAACGGAGTGCAGGCGCCAACGGACTTCATCTGTGCAGACAACGACTGATGCTTTATAAAAACGGATCAAGTCATACATTGGTCTATCCTATTAAACATAAACGCTTGATCTAATTGTGTGTACGATTAACAAATAGGCGATAAGTATATTATTTTTTAGCAATATGATTCATTTGAACGAAAGAATACAGACTCCTTAAACTCTGCCTAGGAATTACAAAACATTTCATACCACAGCAATTGAAACAAAATAGTTTTATTTATGTTGAAATTTGTTTATATTCGTGTGTTTTTAAACTCGTGAAAAGTTTACGAGCTGACGGAAACACGGCTGATAGCTACAAAGATAATATTTGATAGGACGAATTTTATATGGATGTCTCTTTATAAAAAACGTATTTGTACATTCAGAAGTTGTAGTATTTAGTCTTCTGCTGTTACAACGTTCCTAAATGATCCTAAATTATAAATCAAAGTGACACTATTTATTTTTCTAGTATTCAGTCTCCTAATATTAACCTATGACTTGATCTTTTTTTATAAATCCATTCAGCGGTTCATAATTCTATAATAAATATTTAAACGTGTTCATTAGAAGCAATAATGAGTGAGCAAGTATGTAGACGACATATACTCATCAAATCGTTTTTAACTCGTTTTTACTTACTTGCTGTCTGCACTCTTTGTTTGTTCGGTAAAACATCTTTCCCATGAGTTGAAAGACTTCAAGCTTTAATATCAGGTCCCTGTATATGAAATTGGCGTTTTATCGTAGTTACTAGCCACTTTGATATGAAATATATCCCCTTTGGTTAAAAATTCCCAATAAAAAATTATAAATGCACTGAGTTTCGAGAACAGTCTTTTGTTTGTTTTTTCCTGATTAGTTTTTCTTTGGCGTCTTTCATATCGCACAATGGAAAACATGAAATATTAACTCAGTATTGGATACAACGGATCAAACCTGAAATAGAATATTAACCACGTCCTTATTTGAGACGTATTACTACCACTCATTCCTTTTAGACATTCACTAAACCGATATGTATTTTATGTTACTTGTTTTTGGGGCCAATTATATTAAATACATAGGTAAAGGACCGGATCAAGAATATATAGATGCAAAACAAAATAATTTTGTAATCACAAATATATCCGCCATCCATATCGACCGGCGTTGTTTCTGTAAAAACAGGTGATTCTGTCGTGGCGAACTATTCGCAGAAGGTCGCACACGTAAATAGAGTTGGTACCAAACGGCCAACTGGAGGTATTCCAGGGGTTATCGCGGATTCTCTAGCAACCCCCGATACGGGCTGGAGGTCGGGTCATTGATGCAATCTTTATTGCTGCTTGAATATAGGTCAAAATTAATGTAGTGAGACGTTTTTGGCAATATAGTGAAGTATGAATGAGTTTGTTTTAGTGTTATGACTAGTTTAGTGATTTTTTTTTGCAAAAAATTGCATTGGTTTATATTACATTGATATTTTAGTGTATTATTAAGAGTAAATATAGAGTAAATAAAATTCGTGCGCGTGTTCGATTTCTAAAATTGACATACACTTAAGCCAAATTTATACGGAGCAATTATTGATAGTGATAATCGTATGCAATGATTGCTATTAATATTAGTTTCTTGAATATCTGTCGAAAGGCTCGTATACCTCAATGCGGGCGAGAATTGCCTCGCCGTCGCACATGTTCAGACAGGATAACTTTTCATTTAATTACGTGCAATTATTAACCCGTCTAAATGAGGCTTTATTCTTTTTATATTTTCTTTTAATTTTTATCTATATAATAAAATCATAGTTGAAGATTTTCTCAGAATTTTAAAATAATCTTTTCCGACACTATAAACCACACAAAGGATATTGACTAGCAATTTCAGTAAAATTCCAAACACCCGATCGCGTTCGATACTCTTATAAAATGCCGTTTACCTATACAAGTCTATTGGTACCTGACTACACAAATAAAACTATAATGTACCCTCACACCTTTACAATAAAGTTCATTTTGCATCAGGAACTTAACGACAGACATAAGAAAAAGAAAATAAAATTACGATCGTAATTGCTGCACATTAAAGTCTAATTTGATTTACCAAACCAAACTACTCAACTGCGAAGGGAAAACGAACTCTATGCTAATAGCCATAACAGTGTTTTTGCTTAATATTGACACGCACCTGTTATTAATAATAGATTTGGCAGGGAACAAGTGCCGAGGTGGTACTGAACGAGACGCTAGCCAAACTCAGTGACTCAGAGGTTTGACAGGTCAGTTAACTAGACTTGTCTTTTTGTACTTGGTACCTGATCGGACGCCGGTTATAAGTTTTAGGACCGGGGTTACTTTTGAAGAACCTTTGTCCTAACTAATCAAAAATTTCGGTCGAGTTTTCTGTTTTGCCGCAAGTTGGGGAAAAGTCTATCGGCTCAAGATTTCCCCCTGATATTGAGTCTTCTAAGTAAAATTTGAAGAAGAATTAGACAGGTCTGTAACTATACCATGAGCAAGAGATATAACTATTCTGATAAGTGCAGTCATATTATTCTTGCACGAATCATTGAATGGACTTAACGTTCCTATACATAATACAAATTTTGAATACGGACAGCAAAATTGCTGTCAATACCAATTGATAGAATCTACCAATTGGTAGAGATAAAGTGACTCCACACTCAACGCACACCTGAGCCTTTTCGAAGCTACATGCATATCTATGCTGTATAAATTATCGTGAAGGAAACGTAGAAACCTTAGCATTCTACAGAAGTATTTCAAAGGTATGTGAAGACTGTCAAATCGCACTGGGTCTGTTTGCTAGATGCCTAGACCCTTTCTGTAGTAGAGGAGCTCCATGCTGAGCAGTAAGACAGTCTATATAGACCTGGTACTATTTTTATAATCGCGCAATCTTTCCTGACATACCTATCGTCTATATTCTTTCCCCTTATACCCACAATATTTTAAAAGTACAAAATTAAATTTAGTATCATCAAAAATATTTTTATTATGATTCAAATCTTTTGAAAAATCTTCATGATGTTCGATTCGTGATGATCTTTAGCACATATAATCTAATAACTTGAACAGCTGTGCTAGCTCTCGTTATGTTCGTAAACAATCGTAGCTAAAAATAATAATAGCCTTGTATCTATGACAAAATATCGTGAGGTGATCTGTGATGCTGTGGTATAACGTAGATATTATGAATTTTTAAGTTGTGTAAAATTATTGCACTAGCGTTTTTTTTTTGTTTTAGATCTTTTTTTATAATGCCTTATTAGGCAGATGTGATGATGCCTGGTGTATTAAACAGTTGCGTTATTTGTTCTCAACAAACTGAAATTGAATGTTATAAATTATACCATGGTAACATGAAAAAGTACAACACCTAACTTTGATTCGCCTAGTTAATGATGTCAATCTGGAAGATATTTTGTGTTAGGAAAAGCAATTTACCCTTTATGATTCTTTAAAAATTTTGTACACAAGGAAGTAGGTGATGAAACAGTGTTTAATTGCATTCATATGATGGGATACTATTTGATTTATGTTTCAACAACTTTTAACATTCCTACACTGAGACAGTGAATTACCTTATTGAATTAAAATCAGAAGTCTAAAATCCCATTCTAGTACTATAACATGTAAAGGGTGGATATTTTATTTCTCACGACCCGCCCCGACCTTGCACGGTTGCCACTAATTATATAATCTATAGCCAGATGCCGATGATGACACAAAATGTCCAAACAGTAAAATAAGTTTTTGTTGGTCCCATAGCCACCATACTTCACAAGATTACTCGTCGGGCTAATCAGGAGATTACGTTAAATAATCATTAAAATCGCTCTAGCCGTTTTGGAGTCCATGCGAAACATCTACTTCTTGATTGCTCTCTTCATCCTGTCATGTCTGTCCTGAAATACTTTGATGGAGTCGATGACCAGCAGACTTCATGCCCCCCCGCCCCTGTCTTCGGTTCTCCTCATAGCTGTGGCTATAGGAACATCATTGTGGCCTTTATTTGATCAGATAAGTAGGTAGGTGAGCGCCCACGTGGTCTTTTATCTTCTACTTTCCCTACAACCAGCAGTTTGTCCAAGTTGTCTGGCTGTCTTCTGGCAATGTGGCCAAAATAACTTAACACTCGTTGGCAGCCTACACACATTCATTTTTATATATTTAATAGATTTGGAAAGGAAATATCTTCCATTCTTCAGTTATATTTTATATAATATAGCTTTTGCCCACGGCTTCGCCCGCGTTAATAAGTTTTTCCGGGCTAAAAGTACATACATAAAAACCTTCCCGTTGAATCACTCTATCCAACACATTTATTTGTATAAAGATTAATATTATGACGTTGATACAACTCTTAACAAATAATGCATTAATTTCGACCAAATTTGATTACCATAAAAACGGTTCTAGAGAGTTTATTTTAAAAGATAGACAGATACTGTCGCGGACTTTTTTTTAGATCATTTCAAGAGGAATAATTCTTTCATACATATATTTTTGGTATCTTGAACCGTTTTCGCAGCGCACGCAATGGAAGCCCTCAAGGATGAATAATTTTCCCCGCATTTTTCACATTTTCCATTATTTCTTCGCTCCTAATAGTTGCATCGTGATGTTATATAGCCTATAGCCTTCCTCGATAAATGGTCTATTCAACACAAAAAGAATTTTTCAATTCGCACCAGTAGTTCCTGAGATTAGCGCGTTCAAACAAACAAACAAACAAACAAACAAACAAACAAACTCTTCAGCTTTATAATATTAGTATAGATTAATCCGTTCAGCTGTTTCTGCGTTGGCTTCTAACAAACATCCAAACGTTGTTACCAATTTTCGCAATTATAATATTAGCAACGTTGAGATAATCTTGACAGTTTCGGTGATTGCTCCTTTCACTCCTCCTTCAACAAAGATAAGAAGTTCTTTAGGTACTTTGGAAAAAATAGTAATATAGAGGTGCTCCTTTTTAAATGATTAGACTTTTACGGAACATCATTATTGGGTAAATGTGAAATTTTACAATTTCAAAAGCAGAATAGAAATGTAAGTGGCGGTCTACACATTTTAAAGAAATGCTTGAATGTGAAATTGAATTTTACACACAAGATTCAATATTTATTTCTAAACAGCTGAAAACAGTGTGTTCATCACTCACCCAAATCTATTCTAAGTGTCATACTAAAATTTGTTTTAATTTACGAGCACTTCTGCATCCAGTTTCAAAGTTTTTTCTTTCAGTTTTATTAAAAAATGTAATAGCTTCTTGATGACACCCTTTTCATCGTAATCTACTAACATTTTTCAATCATTGAATCTGTTACTATTTGAAATTTCCTTTATAAGATAAATTATTAAAAAAATGTATTGATTAATCACTGTAACAAAGTTTCTAACCAAAATATAAATATATCAGCCATCAAATTATCTATTACCAAATAAACCGAATTTAAAACCAGAATACCTGATATAGGTCAAAACATTTAGAAGTTAAAACGCTTCCTCCTAATAGAAGTTCGTAAGCTCGGCGAGTCACCAATTGGAAGATAGTCGTTTCGATTACCATCGAGCGATCGCCTGCTTATTTCGCTAGTTAGAGATAAAAAAACGATGTACAGAAAAGTGAGAAAAGAACAGCTATCATGCATTTGCATCTTTGAAATAGATAGAATGTATCTAAAGTTTCATCATGTATAAATTTATTTACTGTAACTAGAAATAAAAGTGATACTAAAAAATAGACATGCATATTTCAGTAAAAATTAGCATCCAAAATTATTTATTTTCCATAGCATGCTATCTTCAAATCTGACTAGACACATCTAAATGCCGAGATCATCACTATACCACGAAGGATATTACATAAAATAAATGCAACTAAATTTCTAAGCATAACTGGAAGGCACAGTCACAGGATAGCCTGTAACCACGGCGCCTCGTCGCGACAATGCTCGACCAACAAATGAAGACGATGCTAATTCCGTCTGCGCCCTGACGTCTATTTCAGCTGCGCTATATATAGTGCAGCAAACAGCGGCGATGTGGGTCGCCATACGTTTTGCTCTGCCTTGTTGCGGCACGTGTGAAATTGCATAATATCATCCTTTCTTCCCAGAAAGGTGTGGATTACCGATAGTATAACTGAGTAAGGAGACGACCGTTGGCTAGCAAGCGACGAATCGACTGCTCAAAAACATATACATTGTATGGGTGAAACGCAATCTATAATCTATACTAAAAGAGAAAGCTGAAGAGGTTGTTGACGTATACTAATCTGTAGAATAAAATGATTTTAAAAATTGTTTTATTATTAGATAGCTACATTATCCTTGAGTACTGTATTACACATTATCCGGAGGACGGTAACTAAAGCGGGCGAATCCGCGATATCCATCCACACTTAAATCAAACATACTGGATCTGATATAACACCTGAAATGAGAATCGAAGTCGTGTCCTATGCAATCTAAGTCGTACGTTTTCCGTTTCTCCTACGGAGACTGCCAAATTTCATTAATTGTAACTCCTCTCAAATCTCAGAATGCTTTTGATGCCAACGTCATTGGTATTATAGTGAATATCTTGAATTTTCTGATGAATAATGCAGCTAATTTAAATCTACGTGCGACGGCGGTTACAAATGTGCCTGTGTTTATGATGCCAATTTGAAATACAAGTAATGAATTCTCATATAATTCTTCTTCGTGCTGCAATGAGTAACGATAAGTTAATATTTGAGTATGATTTGCATAGTAAATTCTCTTTTTCTTTTTGTATCTTTCATGTTAAGGAACGCTGCAGGCTCCTGCATATAGATCACATCATCATATGATATTTAAGACTTATGCAAAAGAATATTATGAAAGAAATAACGACCAACTAACCCGTACTGAACCAGCGTGGTGGATTATATTGCTGGAACTTCATCTCTCTAAAGAAATTGAAGCTGTTTACAATGCTGGGGCAAATGAATTTAAAAAACTTTTTAACAAAAAATAAACCGACTTCAAAACCACTACAAACCAAAAAATAATTCAACTTTATATTCGCTTAGTATATACGTATATTTGGAGTCGGTGCCTAATTTAAATTAAACAGTGTTTTCCTATATTTGATCTTGTATTTCCTTGGCTTAGCTGGCAATTTAAATTAGGCATCGACTCCAAATATACGTATGTACTAAGCGAATATAAAGTTGAAATATTTTTTGGTTTGTAGTGTTTTTGAAGTCGGTTTTTTTTTGGTTAAAAGGTTTTTATTCATTGCTTTTTTGTTAGTTAATTATAGAATAGTGTAAACATTACATCATAGATATACGATTGCAGCATTCGCGAGTCATCTGCTGTTGGTTATTGAAGAGTTCTATTGTGTATCTCCAAAGATCTTCATCAGATCTTCATACATTATATACTAAAACCTACCCTAAAAACTATACATTTGAACATCGAAAACCACATCCAAATCGGATCAGTAGTTTTTGAGAAACTCGCGGCCATACAAATTTACATACATACAAACGTACATACATACATACATACATACGGATCGAATACAGAACCTCCTTTTTGAAGTCGGTTAAAAAATAGAATTGATTGTGGCTTGGCATTAATGTTTGTCTCCTTTATGGTGGCAAAAAATCTCAATCGTCAACAGTATAGAACTATGGCCGCATATTACTATTCAACGAATGACACAGAGGAAAGACGATAAAACCAGTCAGACCTGACTGCAATCACATTTCCTGTAAAATACAATGCTATTTGCTATAACACTTAGTCACAGTTTCGTCTGGACATCCGTCTGTCATTCACAATCTGGAATCTCTGATAAGACGGGAGATGGCCTCGCTGATGTCCCAAAATTAAACCGCCTACTTAGAGGAAATTTATTTGTCGTGTCGTGGCTAGCTTTATGGTTTCGGTGACTCATTGGAGGAATTCTTTGAAGGTTAGTTTGAAATCATCTTCTATCTCTATTTTTAAGGGGATTCTTTTAAATTCGGGGTTTTCTGGTCAAATCAGTCTGGAGTCTGGAATTTTTCCGCGATATAGCGATAGTCTAACCCCTTATTATATTCTGGAATGCAATATACTTT
This sequence comes from Lapara coniferarum, assembly GCA_949316025.1. NCBI lineage: Eukaryota > Metazoa > Arthropoda > Insecta > Lepidoptera > Sphingidae > Lapara > Lapara coniferarum. The sequence continues at coordinate 22,443,294 of OX438921.1, forward strand.
ACAAAAAGAGGGTGCCCTAGTTGCACCAATACCTCCCAATTTTGGGGATAACGACGTGATATACAATTTTTCTTTCAATTTAAAACTTTTTTCATTAGGTATATGCTATATACAAACAAAAAATTATAAATCTTCAATACATATAATTTTGAACGCAGTTCTGTCTTCCTTTTCTTTGTTATTCTAGGATACCTCCGAGCTGCTGGTTAGGCGCTGCTGCTGCCTCTAAGCTGTTAGTTCATATCCCAGACAATAACATATTATAACAGTTTCCAATCCGAAATAACGCATACGCGTTGCCAGAGAGTGAAAATGCCCGATATGGCGATACAAATGTAACAAGAATTAAATTCTATTATAAATCCGAAATTAACTATGTACGTGGCACTAGTTGTATCGGTGCCCAATCTTTCGGGTGTAAAGAAGTGAGTTTAAGTAAACACGAATTAAAATAGAATGCTTTGGCTCAGTTCTTCGTAAGACTAGATTTTTGCACAAATTGCATCTGTCACTATCTTGGGAATAACAGTAATTTGTCTCAGTATTTCAACAGATTTGATTAAATCTTATAAATTGTATTATAATTTACGATCGCAAAAATATTCGCGTCAACGAAATAAATCATTTTCGTGTTTTGCATTTTCGACAGCCATCATTTATGACTGACATTTATTATTTAAACTATCTTGACGAGGAGCCTGAGACATATGGATATGTCTCTTGGGACTATGCTTGAGTCTTCAACCATACACAAACATTTTTCCTAAAACCTGATTTATGTTTCTATTTATGATTGTTTCGAAATTTTCGATAAATCCACTTGAACTAGTTAAATTATTTTCCCCGTCTTCCGCCAGAAATCAATGAAATCCCAGGCAAGTCGTATAAGGGAAAGTTAAACAAAGTAATTCTTGATCTGGGATTCGAACCCAGACCCTTCTGACTTACGGCTTGTTTACGTTGCCATTAGGCCAAGTACGCAACATACAATCGACCCTTAGAATCTAGTTGATGAAATGTAAATACTCACGATGAAATGTAGAGTACAATGTTTACTCAACGAGTTCTTTTGGAAAACACTCTGGATGCAGTAAACATTAATTATTATGCAATACATAAATCAACTATGGCTTGGCGAGTGTGAACATATTGTCGAGACGAAAGTTTCGGATTCTATCTCATAGGATTATAAGAAGCTATGTTTATCTTCTTTCACAATTTAACCCACTACAATATACAGAAAGATTTTAACATAGTTTTAAATTAAGTACCGGCTGTTTAACATCTTCCTTACATGTGAAATACATCCACAGTTATGCTTTATTCCGTAAAGATATGCAGAAACTATTGCACGACACATGCTACGATCTTGACATAATACCTCTTTCACATCTTCCAACTTTCATAAATCTTCTCATTAATTTCTGTTGGTTAAGAGTACCTACTCCAAAATTACCGCCTATACTTTTCGGAAAAGCTCCTTTATTTAAACTATATTTATTTATTTATTAATATATAAATTGACTGCCTCGGTGGCGTAGTTGTATTACGACTGCAAAGCTGAGGTTCAATCCCGGGTCGGGCAAAGTGATATTGAGTTTTTCTATTCAGTATCAGCCCGGAGTCTGGAATTTGTGCCCGATATGGCGATAGGCTCGCCCCCTATCACATCATGGGACGGAATGACGGCGAAAAGTGGGTGCAGTAGTTGCGCCTCTGCCTACCCCTTCGGGGATAACAGGCGTGAGTGTATATGTATATGTAATTATTTTTTTTTATTTTTTTTAATCGATATACTTTCACTTCGAATGGCCCCTCCAGTGCCTTCAATTAAGTCTATGATATATCTTTAAACCATCTTCTTTAGCCAAACCACATCAAATCACGTTGTATGTTGACATTTAAAGACCCTCTTCGTGATCACTGATATTATTATTAATAAAATCTTCAAAGAAACAACATCTCGCGACCGCTGTGTGTACGATCATTAGACACGTGCATAATGTGTAGGCGTAATTTTTATTGAATGTGTTTTGAGAAATAAGCGGAGTGTCATCTGATTCAGCAAATCAAGTTAGAAATGATATAGAAATTTTTGAGACTGACATTTCTTGCTTTTTTAATTCATACTCTTTGCTCTCGTTGTTCTAAGTACTAATGATGTTTGTAGTAAGTGGGGTTTTTAATACATCAATGTAGTAGGTATATATATTCTTTTAAATCTTGAATTTTTTATCTATATATATAAAATTCTCGTGTCACAGTTTTCGTTGCCATACTCCTCCGAAACGGCTTGACCGATTTTGATGAAATTTTTTGTGCTTATCCGGTATCTATGAGAATCGGCCAACATCTATTTTTCATCCCCCCAAATGTTAAGGGTGGACCACCCCTAAATTTTTTTTTTTATTTTTCAGACAAAATTTTTTGTTTTAATTTTTTTATGATACAGCATACAAAAATACCTACAACCCTAAATGTTCACCCCTCTACGATCAACCCTTATTTTTTAATAGCCATTTTAGTTACCTTTTTAGGGCAGGACAACGTCTGTCGGGGCCGCTAGTATCCTATAAATTTCTCGTCGTTAGCTCAGTAGTCGACAGTATTATTAAATAGTTAATACCGGGCTGATATTATTACCTTATTAATTTTACTATTGCGTGTATTCAAGCCTTAGACTAACAATTATTCAACCTCAGTTTTTCTTACAAATGTTTTTGGCTGTCAGATATTTTAGAAATTAATATTCTCACTGATAAATTTTTAGTCGCCTCAGTAGAGACCGAATTATTTACTACATAATATTGTATGATATCTAGTAAGGCAGGCCGGCATAATACTGGCAATCGTTAAGAGACGCAACGTCTCTAGCTAGTTTATGATATTAAGACGACATTGTACAGTCACTAGTATAAGTAACTGAACAAATTCAAAATTTCAAATTGCCTACATATTTTTGTGTTCTTACTAATCTATTTTTTTCTCTTCACAAAAATAAAATAATAGAGATATGCTTTACTTTATACGAAGAAAAAAAAATTTGTTTAACTTAACGCGTATATAGGCGATTTGTAATTTTGGTTTTCGACAGATATTTATACTGCTGACTGTACAAGTTATACCACTAAAGCTGTGATTTCGCAGAGCGCGGCAGACGGCCGACGGCAGACGGCATGTGCCGCGACGGCAGACGGCACTACTGTGCACTATTAAATTGTATGGCAATTGACGCGCGGCAAGTGACGTCCTGCCGGGCGTTATTTACCGTACCGACTTGATAAAGGGCGCGGAAACACGCTGAACTGCTTCTGACAGATCCGTCTGGAAATTTTAGGGAAGGCCTTTGTTCAGCAGCAGACATCATGTGGATGATGATGATGACTTCCATTCCATTCCATTTAAAATAATTTTACCATACAAGAGAAAGAAATAAAAAGCGATTTTCTATTTATTTCTGTAATACAAAAAGTATACATATACACTCACGCCTGTTATCCCCGAAGGGGTAGGCAGAGGCGCAACTAGTGCACCCACTTTTCGCCGTCATTCCGTCCCATGATGTGATAGGGGGCGAGCCTATCGCCATATCGGGCACAAATTCCAGATTCAAGGCTGATACTGAATAGAAAAATTCAATATCACTTTGCCCGACCCGGGGATCGAATCCGAGACCTCAGCTTTGCAGTCGTACTGTAATACAACTACGCCACCGAGGCAGTCAAAAAGTATATCAATTTATAAGACTCATCTCAAGGAAGGATAGATTAAAATAAACATCGGGATGAATAAAACGGTAGTGTATTGAAATAACAAAGAGGAGATCAGCTGAAAATAGTCGTGTGTGCGGTCGCGGCTCATTTCCTCTCGGTTTTTGATCAACGCTGCTATTTTTGTGCCTAGAGACCCTGTTTCACGTGTTAGGTAAATTTTACACTGGATTATTTATGGGAATCCTTTTGTTTTATCATAAATAGATAGTTTTTTTAGATATGAGGTTCTTATTGGTTTGGTTGTATAAAGTACAATAAAGTCTTCCCTTTCTAAAATGACGTGACTTAAACCGTACGGAATTTGGTTTATTTTTCAAGGATAGGCAGAGGAGAAACACAGCAACATTCCACCAGCTATTTTAGAAACCATGTAAAAGGGGGCGAGTCTATTGCCATTTACCGGTCACATTTCCAGACCCCGGACTTAACTTTTTTTATGGCATTGAATGACGAGACGAGCATGCCGTTCACCTGATGGTAAGCGATACCACCGCCCATAAACAGTAGCAACACCATCCAGCACCTTGAGTTACAAAGTACTGTGAAACATTCCACTGCGCTCGTCATCCTGAGACATAAGATGTTAATTCTCATTATGTCCAGTAGTTTCACTAGCTACAATGTCCTTTAAACCGAAACACAACAGTGCATGCACACTGCTGCTTGACGGCAGCAATAGACATTGCGGTGGTACCCACCCAGACGGACTCTTACATATGAGAGACCTACCACCAGTAGTTAATTGAGTAGAAAGCCCTATAGCACTTTTCCCGGGAATCGAACCCGAGAACTCAGCAGTGCAATGCAGTGCTGAGTTAGTGCAGGCGTAAGTACACCATATATTTGTAATGGGAATTAAAGTCAAACATATTTATAATGAAAAGTGTTCTCCAAATGAAATCAATAAAATTCACTTCATATTTTAATAAAATCTTTGGCAGTGAATCTAAAGATTTATATATCGTACAAATCTAGAAATATTGCTAAAGAAGTAACTAACGTACATTAATGTACTAGATAATCCACCCGAACGCAAGATTTACTAAAAATAAATTCTATAACCAGTGTTACTATGCGATAAAATAAATTCTATAACCAGTGTTACTATGCGATAAAATTCATAGTTACAGCAAAACACTCATACCATATTTAGTTAAATTTGGATATCTGCCAAAAATGTCAAAGAGTCCATTTTGTATGACACGCATAATAAATCTGTTAACACGTACTTCATTAATAATGGCGGAGCATTCCGTGAAGATAATATTGTTCAAACTGGGACATGAGCTAGAATTAAATGATAATTTTTAAAGAACAAACGAGCAAAACATTATATTTCTGATATTGATTATTGCCGCAATCAATCTCAGTACTCGAAAAACATCGAGACTCGAGACGCTGTTGATTTAAAAAAAAGGAGTTTCGAACGGGTGGCAATTTTGAAAATAGAATTAGTTTTTTTTTCCTTACGCATTCTAGTGCTATCTGTTGGCTGAAGAGGCTATGTATTGAAACGATGCTTTTATTGCAAACTGTTCACACACACACTCACTCACGCCTGTTATCCCCGAAGGGGTAGGCAGAGGCGCAACTAGTGCACCCACTTTTCGCCGTTATTCCGTCCCATGATGTGATAGGGGGCGAGCCTATCGCCATGTCGGGCACATATTCCAAACTCTGAGCTGATATTAAATAGAAAAACTCAATATCACTTTGCCCGACCCGGGAATCGAACCCGAGACCTCAGCATTGCAGTCGTGCCATAATACAACTACGCCACCGAGGCAGTCCTAATTAAGTAAACATTAATATAAATATGTTCCTACTCATTTTGGAGCACAGTGTGGCCGATTAATGAACATCCATTACATTAAATAGGCAATTCAAGTATCAAATCTGTTAAGTTATTGTAATAAGGCAAATATACTTAGGCCTAATTTCACCATGCTCTATTAGTTACTTTAACAGCCTTTTAATTGTCGTAACGGGCTGTTAAGGTTTTTGAGTGTCCCACCATGCCCTAACAGGTAATTATCTTCCTTAACTAGACGTTCTTTACGGGACGTGCGATACTTTAACATTCGCGTTAATTTTAATGCCCGATTAACTAACACCCGTTAAAAAAGAAATTGTTGGAATTGGATCTTAATATTCCACTTGATTAGTGCAATAATTAATGCCATTAAACGTTGTTCTCTCTTAGACGACGAGGCCCGGCGAGGCCTCCGTGTGGACTGAATCGCCAAGAATGGCCTCTGATTCATGATGTATCATCGTAAAGCAAAATATGTCGGCGGCGGCGTTAGCGTAAATTATACTGGCGATAGTCTAGGAGTAGATGTTTTGGAACTCATTTAGGCGTATCAATAATTGCTAGCAATTATTGCACGCAATTATTGAACGCCGTCTGAACATGCACAATAGCGAACGAGAGATGATTATCCCTTGCCAGTCGACATAATTATGCCGGCCTGTTTGAACCAAATATACACAGGCTGATCCCGGAACCCGACACTTACGTGGGCCAGCATGGCAGCTTTTAAGACCTTGTGTACAGTCAGTGCAATCCGAGCGGATACAAAATGTATCCTACCACCGTCTTTGAATCGGACAATATCTCATAGCCCATTATGTCTTTCACTGGTAGTAAGTCGTCGAGGATCCGTCTGGGTGTCACCGCAATTTCTATTTCAACCGCCAAGCAGCAGTGTGCTTACGAGACTATCCCGCCCTAACACCCGCCACTGCAACTCCTGTAATCAAGGATCGGCAGTGACACGCATTTTATGACACCGAGCGGTGAAGCTCGGCGAGTCTCTGGCAGCACTAATTAATTAGTCCTAACCTGCAACAAAGTTAATCCAACAGAAGAATAGGGAGGAGTTAGAAATATAATATCAGTACTGTGCTTGCACCGTTTTGTTCCAGTTTGAAGGTCATTGTAGCTAGTGTAAAATTACTAGGCATTATGAGTCTTAAAATCTAATGTCTCAGGGTGACGAGTACTACGCAGTATTTTGTAATTAAAACTTCTGTGTAGTGTTGGGCGATCATATCGCTTACCATCAGGCAAGCGGCATGCTCGTCTCATCATTCCGTAGCAATAAAAAAATATCAGCATTCTGTAAGCACCGCGCACACCTAGCCGCTATACTATAAATTTTGGCTCGCGCAATCAGCCGCCGACCTTCCTGGTTTGCGATCGTTGTCTTCTTTTAAACCGGTATTTATTTTAAACTCCCACCGGATTTACTAATATTCAATTCAATAAGGGAATTATGCTTGTATTCACCCAGGTTCTTATTTAATAATATGATAAAAAGGTACATTACTGTGAGCAGTATATTGTAAGAAGTCATGTTTTGTCATGTAGACAAGCCATGTATAAGTGTGCACTCGCAAATATATTCTATAAAAGAACCAAAAAAGTCTCCACGGCGCCGTGGGGTATCGAACCCCAGTGGGATACGGACCACTGTCTCCTGCAGGCGTAGATGCCAATGACGTGCTTTAGAGTTCGGGGGTTTCTTAGCCCTCTCATTTAGAGAGGGGCCGCATTGTCTAAAGTTTGGATCCCAGGTCTGGAAACAGTTTGTGCGGGTTTCTAATTTCTATCATGATTTGCCCAGTATACCTACTAACTGTATACCTAAGACATAGTTCACGTTAGGTAGGCAGAAGGTTGTGAAAATTAAACCAAATAATTTTTGTTGTTTGATAAAGTGTTTTGCATCAACCCCACAAAATATAGGCAAGGTGAAGGTTTAGCGGGGGGCAGCTCAACTGTTTCTTTTAATTTAAGGTGATTCATAATGGTCAACGTATATGGTTTACGTAACTTTGCATTCAAGATTTAGAGTTTAAATTATTATACATACTAAGGCTTAGGTAAAAACAACAGATCTGTCATAGTCTTCGGTAGTATAGTGGTCAGTATCCCCGCCTGTCACGCGGGAGACCGGGGTTCGATTCCCCGCCGGAGAGACAGCTTTTTGATATTTTCATAGAATGCTCGTTGATGAAAAAGTGATTAAAATTTATGAAATGTAAAATTTTGTTTCTGTAATTAATTATAACAGAAACGCTGCAAGGACGTTAAAAAATGTAGATCCATTACTTTTAATAAAGAAGAATTTTAACAATACTTTAAAATAAATCCTAAAATATAATATGTTTCTTAAAGAAACGTGTGTAGAAAAATTAGGTACTGTATACTTTTTAATCTCTGAGTGTCTGTATATTTGTTACTTGTTAAAAAACCTCATAATATCTTTTTATCTGGTATTGTAGTGCGAAAGGGCTGCTACCTCTAAAAATGATTGTAGTGCGAAAATTAGTAAAGATTTACGATATTTGTAAAAGTTTGGTTTAGGTTGGTAAATAACTGTGAAATAAATTTGGATATAATAATACGAATACGAAAATAGTCGTAATATACGAATATCTTTTTGTTTTATGATATAGGAGGCAAACGAGCATACGATTCACCTGATGGTAAGTGATCACCGCTGCCCTTGATCATCTGCAATACCATGGGGTACAGAGATGCGTTGCCGGCCTTTTAGGTGGGAGAACGCTCTTATCTATAGCGAGTTCTGAGTTTAATCCCAAAAAAGGGCTCATTTGAGACCTTATACTGTTGTTACACTTTTTTTCCACGCCTGTTTAAATTATATGGTTAAAGTAATATTGTCAGGACGACTATTCCGTACTTGTTATACATTTGCATCCAAAACTCGTTGCATCGTTTAGTTTCAGGCGAGATTCTATTCCTCTGACGTCCAATAGTATGTTATATGAATGACAAGCATTTACACTGTATTGGTGGGAGTTGTGACGCACGAACAGGTATTCTAAATATTTTTAGAGTGCATCCCAATGATATTGGTCTATCTATGGAAGCGATATTTTGAGATATCGATTTAGTGTAAAATATGTATTTTGAGGACTAAACTCTATGTCCATTTCTACCGCCAAGCAGCAGTGTGCATGCACTGTTGTGTTCCAGTTTGAAGGACTTTGTAGCCAGTGTAATTACTGGGCATTATGAGACTTAACATGTAATGTTTCAGGGTGAAGAGTGTAGTGGATTGCCACGTTTTGTAATTCAAACTTCTGTACGGTGATGCTTGTTTATGGGCGGTTGTATCGCTTACCATCAGGCGAGCGGTATGCTCGTCTAAATCATTTAAGGGCAATTAAAAAAACAATATATTTTCTTACCAATAAAAGTTTATTTTTATTAATCGAATTACTATTAACATAAAGCATGATCTCAGTCAAAATTAAATTGCCAAGTTACATGGTCTATCAACTATTTCGAAGTGTGCTATCCACACATCAAATGCGGAGGTCTTAAAATATCTAATTCGATAAATCAGAGTAAGTTTATCAATATATTTTGATGTAGAGTAATTTATTCGCTCCAGACTCGAACAACATTAACGGTGGAAAGTTTTAACCGCAAATAGCATTACCTACTTATTTTTATATTGGTTCAGGTCTGGTATAACCACTAGCGTGTGCATGTCTTCTGAATCTTCCTCTTTCTTGCTTCTACCAACTCCCCTCATAATATAACTAGACTATCGGTCGCGGCTCCGCCTGCGTGAAGGAGATTTTCCGGGATCAATCCCTGCTTTATATTTCCCCGGGATAAAAAGTAGCCTATGTGTTAATCCAAGACATGATCTACCCGTGTGCCAAATTTCATCGAAATCCATTCAGTAGTTTTTGCGTGAAAGAGGAACAAACATCCATACATTCTTACAAACTTTCGCCTTTATAATATGAGTAGGATAAACGTATACAAATACAAATCTTTCCTCCTTATAATATTAGTTCCTTTAGATAGTACAGATAAAGGGTAACACGCGATAATTGGGTTTATTATTTATAACCACAGAACAGAGAAAGAGAGATTTATAACCATCTGACGTCAAACCTCCACGTCCAAAGCATGTTATGAGACTAATACAAACTGATTGAACCCATGAAAAATAGTATTTTTTAACTCCTTGTCTTTCGTTGTAGATAGATTAGTGCTTCGAGACTCGCCTAACTTCTCTACTCAGCGTCATGAAATGCGTGCCACTGCCGATTTTGGCTTACAAGAATTGTAATGGCAGGTTGGGGGAAAGATAGACTCTAGATGAACTCTCGCATGAGACTTAAGTAAACCATGAACCTACATTTCGTACGTTACCAGCTCTACAATATACGACTTTTTTTCATGGTTTCTCTGAACAAGCCAAAACCTACTTTATTTATATCACAATAAGATATAAACGTGCCGATGGATATTTTATACTTGCTGTCACTAATTTAGCCGTCAGCAGATCGACACGACCCGGAGGTGTGACTAACGCACGGGGAAAGCGATCATGAGCGGAGCGATTAGCGGGTATAATACACAGGGGTGACACCGAGTGGATATTAAATTGGCACCGCATAACTATTGTGAAACCAATTTAATTATGGAATAGGGGGAACTTTATTCAGAAAGGCTATTTTTTATTTTTTGTTGTAGAGGCTTACTTCTTTTATTATGGGGGTTCATCCCATGACACCCGTGGAGAATCACTAACAGCTTTACACCACTGGGTATAGGAAAGAAAAAACAATAGCCATTTCATATATATCAGTGAAGTTTATTGACTAGTAAAGGCACCTGTAGATGGTATGGTCTGCAAAACAATATATTACAGTAATCTAGCATTTAAAATATAAATTAAACATGTTGCTACCAGCTTCTCTCGTCACAATAACCCCTACTGATCCCTTTGCGTCACACGATGCTATGCAATTGTTTGACATTTGGTAGCTAATGCCAAAAGCAATTTAGCACGAGCAGCGCCGACTCTGCACTCGCCGGTGGCAAGAAACTCATTTCATATTCGATATAACTGCCATTCCTTTCATTCTGAAGGGTAATTGAGAGACATTGCACTGAAAGAAGAGATTTTGGAGAAAGTAGGGTATAATGAGTTCAGCCGTCATGATATGACAATCCTTTTCGATTCTATTTCCCATGACGATGTTTACAATAAAACTGTTGTATTTCTCCTACTATAAAGGTGGGCAGCAACTAGTCGTAAGCTGCAATAGGAGTAAATGAGTTTTATTTTTCTAATATTATTTAAATACAGTGCAACCTCGATATAACAAATCGGAGGGGAACAAGAAAATATTCGTAATATCAAGTAATTCGTTGAACTGAGGTTTGTTATGTTGAGGTTAGATTGGTCTAAAATTCGTTATAAAGAGGTAAAAGAATAGTTTTATTCACTTCAATATTACGTACTTATCTTGTTATAGCGAAGAACTTCTACTAATAAATAATAACACATTTTTATCAAATTACTATATGTATTTGCTATGTATTTAAAAACAATTAGGTAGATAATAATTTTTTTTTTTCTTACATTAATAATCAAAAACAATTAACAATGTGGTTATATAGTAGCTTAATCTCAATTTTGTTCATTGATTAGAAAAAAAGTCAATGATAGTTGTCTGTTTACCACCGGTATGAGTTATGACATCCAAAGCGCAATCTAATTTCGTGATGGATTTCACTACATCCTCACTCAAACCTCCCTTTTTGAGAAACACAGATTTTATTGTATTCAAAGCATTATAAGCATTAACATAATGATTACTGTACAAACAAAAGCGTGTCGAAACATGTCGAGACATGAATCACATGATAAGATAAGATTAAGAGTTATATTATTGGTGGAAACTTTATATAAAGGTTTTGGGTTGGCAAAATTCGTTAATTAGAGGTTATTAAGGTTGCACTGTACCATGTTTTTATGCAAACTCTACTCAAAGCTTAGTATGTAGTGTGTCCAGTGAATAGGCCTGCCCTCGATTACATGGGACCTAACACGATAAACCTTTGCCTAACCCCTTTTTTGTATATTTTTTTGTTATCGCGAGGAAAACGCGTTATCGCTACCACCACCGAGGAGTGAGTGGAACGCCCTGAAAAGGGAGAAAGGCGTATGTATGTATGTCCGTAATTTTGAAAGATGCAAACTCTCACATTTCTTCCGAACAAGTCAACTAATCCTGTCAGTCAAAGAGCTCGATTGTTGGTAAGCGGAAATACCATGTAGTTATCTATTTTTGTTCGAACATTGTAGTTTGTTTAAAATCGCGGCATTCGCAGCTCATCGCTACCTCGGTACTTGCGTCATTTCATGATCTGTTATTTATCTTTGCTCATAGCTGGATTACTGGTGAAAACATGCTTTCTTTATGTGTATAAGTTGATTCGTACACGTCAGCTTTATTTCTAATATAGATACAAAATGCTAGTTCCGGCAAGTTTCCATTGCCAAGTATAATAATCGCTGTCTAAATTTTGGCGAGTTCTTGGCAAGATTACTTTAAAATCTACATCAAACTTTATCTGTATTTATTTCTAAACAATATGATTTATAGTAGTAGTTCAAATATAAAAGTAGTATTAGCCTTCCTGCAAGTCAATTGAAGTAATCATAATCAATATTTCTTTATCGTTTCAATTTGATTTGAAGTCTTCATCTCCTTCAATAGTCTTCACATCAACTGTGGCTGTGGAGTCACGTGAGACTTTCTTGACCCTTGAGGATATGATGATGGGCTTGATGAACAGGTTCCAAGCTTTAGCAAACATGTTCATCACTCTAATGACGGATAGGCCGAGAAGAAAGCCCTGCAAATTTTTTTCGTAAAATTGTATTATCACAGATCATATACTATTTATAAGTTACATGAATAAGCCTTTAACATAAATAATAGCCTCAAGGCTTCTTCTCTTGTGAGATAGGTAGAGTCGTAACACAACTTATAATCATGTCGGACCAGGCCAATTCAAATTTCGTGGTTCCACTGATAGTTAATTTCGAATGTTTCTGAAGACGAAAAAGGCGAAATTGATCATGGTTCAATGAACTTATTCTCTAACTTAATGTGACAGAGGCGTGCGATCATTTTTAATTTAAATTAGAAGTACAAATGTTGATTTACCTAACGATACAAGAACTTCACCGTTCACAAATCCGGCTTGTACTCTACATGATTGTACTAGATCAACATGCTAACATAGGATACTAGAAATAGACATTACGATGTGATGCAATCCGAGTTTCGCACATTGAACCTTCAAAAACTAAGAATGTTTTACCAAAATAAAAAACAATAATTTTACAATTTGACGATGCATTTTACAGGATGTTTGGACGTAAAGAAACGTCGTGGGCAGCGATCCAGGTAGCGCTGACGTGTATATACGTCATAAAATTATTACGCGTTTATTAACGTCGCTTATTTGTGTTGCAGTGAACGTCGACTCCATATAAGTACGGGGTATTGTTATAATTGACGTCATAATTATGACGTCGATACCTAACAACTGAAGTCGTCATTATTATGTGTTTCATTGTCTCTATATACCTCTCTAGGAGATTAAGTAAGCAAACAAGTTTATATCTCTAGGATCCCTAGAGACATAATTCCAGCGACCATTAAGGGACATTAATTATTAAGACTGTCTATCAGGTCACCATCAAGTCTAACCATAGTCCCATTAATACGATATTCATCTGGCATCATTACTCAATATTTATTCAGTGCGCGACAACTTGTGATAAAATCACAAAGATAGGGCAGAACAAATATAGACTAGTAGTTCAATAAATAAAAGTAGACATACAATATTTCCACCAAGATCTGACAGAAACAGATTCCAGTCGTAGTTATACCGTTCTTCATATACTGTAACCATCATGCTGTTGAAATATTAACAAATACGCAGGACATTGCTCCTTAAGTGTTAGCATTATTTCAGTCTCCTTCTTCCATTTAAGGACTTATGAAGGCAGCACACCACACCTTTCAAGCATTTTGAAGAATTAATTTAGCTCAGTGTTAAATCAGAAACTTCCCTGACGTGAACGCTATGCGGAATCAATTCTAGAGAAATCATGCTAGAAAAATTCTCACGAACTGTTGCGATAATTGAACTTAGAGCCTCCCATTCTACATACGCTGCTATTGGATTAATGATAACCCTAGGAAGTAATGTAGGTACTTACCACCAATTTATCATATTTGTACGGCGGCTCCCTGCAAAATGTGACGCTTGGGTATAAAATGGTCTGGTTGAAGTCAAAATGGGTGAAGGTCGTTATGGGCATATCGAAGAACAGCTTCGTGATGCATGACGATATCTAGTAAAAGAGAAAAAGATTACAATAGTAGTCTTTTTAGCATGATAATTGGGTATATTATTGTACAATGTAATATAAATATGGTTATGTGATAGTGTTTTCTTGCAATCTAAACTTATTTCCAAATCAATAAGTTTTTCAGACATTTGCAGTTTTAATACATCTAATTTTGCCGATTTACACAAAATACACTGCCACGGTGGCGTAGTTGTATTACAGTACGACTGTAAAGCTGAGGTCTCGGGTTCGATCCCCGGGTCGTGCAAAGTGATATTGAGTTTTTCTATTCAGTATCAGCCCGGAGTCTGGAATTTGTGCCCGATATGGCGATAGACTCGCCCCCTATCACATCATGGGACGGAATAACGGCGAAAAGTGGGTGCACTAGTTGCGCCTCGGCCTACCCCTTCGGGGATAACAGGCGTGAGTGTATATGTATGTATGTTACACAAAATAAAAAACACATACGAAGGTATACGTGGGTAGGCAGGTATACGTAAACTACAAATATGTAGGTTTAATTCGTCCAAATACCTACATTTAAAAGTTTACTGCCAATGGACATACAAACTTTTTTATTAACCTTCCCATTACTAATTTTAGTGAGATGTCACCATTCACCGTCGAGGGGCGTTAGCTCTCATCAAGAAAAACAAAATACTTTTTGAGCGCCTGCTGTTATAATTTTAGCAAATACATGCGGGTATTTGCTAAAATTATAACAGCAGGCATTAAATACATTCGCTGGTAGTACGATAATTTTTCTAGTCCACTTACCATCTCTAGAATTATATGCTGGATTGAATACCAAAAAAAATATGTTTATCATACCAACAATAGCTCTCTACTCACTTGCTGCAGTACAATAATAATGCAGACCACCACAATGAAGGTGCGAATCAAGTGTAGTCCCTTCAGAAATTTCACGCACCTCTGCCTCAACAATAGCTTTGGATCTTCCACCTGCAACCAGCACTCCTTGGGCTGCAGCCAAGATGCCTTTTATCAACGTTAACTCTATTTTATGTATGAGAATGACATACCCTAGCGACAGACTTATCGTTGGAATGTGTCATTCCCATACTTTTTCTGTTATCTTTTGGCTGAAGTGGATGATGATGATGATGGACGATAGCCTAGGTGGGAATGTAACGGTCTACCGAGACAATGTCCGGATGCTCAAAACCCAATACACACCTCTGACTTTTCCAAGTTACGTGTGTATTGTTTAACAATTACCGTTCGCTTTAACGGTGAAGGAAAACATCGTGAGGAAATCTACATACCTGAGAATTCTCCATAAGAATTTTGAGGGTAAGTTAAGTCTGCCAACTCGCACTAGGCCAGCATGGTGGACTTATACCACTATAATTGGATCATAAACTTTCATGATAACTTATCAGGTATATTTCATCATTTATCTAAATGGAAAGAGTCATTTATTATGTTTTTCGGGAATATGTTTAGTTACCAAACCTTAGATCGTTAAAAGAAGCGTCATTATATAGGTACTTACAATGAGATTCAAATAAGAATAGGATCGACTTTGCGCCATATTGTGACGTATCTAAATAAATAAGTATTATATTAAGTTAATTTAGTAATAACGTTTTTATTTAAATTTGATGTAAGAGTAAATTGGTCAAAATAAAGTAAACCGATATTGATATGCTAATAACTTTTCTATGGAAATTTTGTACTTTTCAAGTAACATTTGTCGCATATAGGTATTGACGTTCCTATTCTTATTTGAATGGCATTGTACTCTCAAGAGCTTTGTATTTAACAGAGAATGTAGTCAAGTGCATCTGTGCGTTGTTTCTTCCTGCCGCGAAGCAACATTGTGCATGTGACGTTGTGTTGGAACATTGGAGTTTAAAGGGCATTGTTGCTCGAGTAATTAAGTACTGGGAGTGGGCTTTGTAAAATTTAAAATGTGGATGATAAACGTCGAGAACTTAACGAAATTATTCTTATGAGTAGAGGAGGTGAGGTGGATTCGTATAGTTTTTGAATTTCACATCATAAAGTTTTGCCTAAAACGTGTATGACATTTGATTTGGGTTTGTTAAATAAATTATTTATGGTGCGTGAAAACACGTTTCCTCTCTTCTCATTGCGGTCGTTGAGGACTCTGCTATCAAACTACGCGAGGAATTTACGGCGCATGAGAGTTACGTAAAAAATCCAAACATCAGTAGTTATTGATCATTGATGCTTAATACAAAAGATAGGGAGAGTTTTAATGTACGCCACATGCAATAATTAATCTACCCCATTTTCCCCTATACACTACATACAATGTTGTAATACTGTACTTTATATCCTAGAAAATGGAAAAAGAAACTGGATGAAGTTTAAACCTTTGTAATAGGTAATTAATAAGGGCTATGGAATTTTTTC
The DNA here is from genome assembly GCA_949316025.1 of Lapara coniferarum. Taxonomy (NCBI): domain Eukaryota; kingdom Metazoa; phylum Arthropoda; class Insecta; order Lepidoptera; family Sphingidae; genus Lapara; species Lapara coniferarum. The sequence goes on from OX438921.1 coordinate 22,459,690, forward strand.
AACCAATGCAACGAGAGCAGACAGGCCCGCTCCGCGGTATCGCGAGTCGAGCGAAATCTTATTTCGTAGATAGAATAGTGACATCTAGTGGTGATTGATAAAGTTTTTAGAGCGACATCTTTTAATATACTAAGAACTAGTTTACAAAAAATAGTACTAGTATTCATCTATTTGTTCTTTGCCAAAAGTTCCTTGTATTACGTACTTACCTTTAATTCACTAAGCTACTCTAATAAATACTAATATTACAATCTCATTTTTAATTACGACTTACAGCGAAATACATATTTTTAATTACGACTAACAGCGAAATACATATTTATGTTTACCAAATATGATACTGGATGGCGCTGCAAGTATAAAAAAAAACACGCGGAGTAATAAAAATGAAACGCAAGTAGTTTTTAGATCTATATTAAAATAATATTAATAATATTTACAAAGACAATACTCTGTACATGCCACTATGTTGACTTTCATACATAATATCACTTAAAGCGCATACAATAAATCAGAAACGTTTGGTCACACGACCTTTCGTCAACAAAATTTCAAATTTAAGTACACACATTCTCAATCACAATAAATAAAGCGGTAACAGCTTCACGGATAATCCGTTATGGCCGGATTAATCACAGAAATGGAAAATATGTTGGTGTAAAATGCGTAGTTTCAAAACCATAATCCGATCTTATACTTTAATACATTTTGGTTGAAATATTAAGTCAAATATATAAGCACAAGTATAAAATGATTGTATTGTTTTTTAACAAGGCTATCTAATTATTGGATCTATCACAGAAGGACCTAGTCACAATATATCTAGGCCGTGATATCGGTAGGTAATATTCTAGTTTGATTTCAAGCACGGAAAATTCAAATTTGAATCCTTTTTTGTATAGTATACACCTGAGCCATAGATGTCGATAAGCTCGCTAGAACAAAGAAAATTACCAATTTATTAACCACGACTTTCTATCTCATTATTATCCCAACATATTTTACAATAGCTATAAAACTAAATCACTTAGAAATCACAAAAGCAATGAACCAACTGAGCAGCACGCTCGTCACAAATGACATCGGCCGCATTTCTGCAGAAGAATTTGGTCTTATCTTGGACGCGATTTTATTCGTCGCGTTTTTTACTTTATTTATAAACTTATCCAAAATGTCGTATCTTGGTGTTATGTCGCACGTTGTGTGACTTATGGCGTCCAACACCGGAGCCGAGAACACCCTAAAATTCACTTCATTTGGGTCCAATTTATCGTACATCCATATTGGCATTTTATTCGAGAGAATCCAAAGCGTGTCGTTGTAGTCAACTTTTATATCTGTGGGATACACCATCGTCTCATCATTCATATATATTCTTCCTTGGTTCTTCATCAGGTACTCCTTATTCGAAGTTTTCCAGCAAGCGACAGCGTTAAGGTTGACTAAAGAATAGAAAAGAACTCCTGTCTTTTGATCGATGAAGGATACACTGGATTGGGCGTTAGGCCCTCGGTTTCCTAAGAGTTTGAAAGCGTTGAAGTTACCCTCAGCTACCGACTGGTTCCTTAAATATTCAGTGGAGACTGAAAATTCACTGAAGCTGGCCATCGGGTGGAAGTACAACGTGCTAAAGTTGCTGCTATTCGTTGTAGATTTCAATAAAGCGAGGCCGAAGATAGCATCCGTCCAACTGAAGTTCTGGCCTTTGACACTGAAGTCACAAGCCAAGGGATCAGGGTGGAAATAGTGGTGGGTGATCCTCCATGACTCATCCTTCTCCCATGAGTATACGATGATTGCTGGCTTGCCCAAATCCCCGGCATAAGCATACGTATTCTTACAATCAGTGTCTTCTATAGCTATGTTGGCAAAGCCCGAGTCTTCCTTCACCTGGTCTACAGGGAAGACGTATTTACGGAGAAGATTGTCGGTCTTGAGGTCGTAGACGATCAAGGCTGGTGGGTATTTGGTAGTGTTCTTCTCCAGGTTGCCGATCTTGCCGTTGTCAAGTACCCAGAGGCGGCCGCAACGGTCGGCGCGTACTCGGAATGGAGACACGATCTCTGGCGGCTTGCCGTCCAGCCCGGTGGAGTGGGCCGCCCAGCTTGGATAGGGGATGAGGTTTGGAGATCTGGTGGAGTTATCTGGGAATATAGAAAACTTATTGAATATTATTTACGATACACGAATATGAATTTCGGATCTCAATATGTATTGAGATCTAGCCCCACTTAGTCCATGACAGATGACTTGTATGTACGTGTGGGATAAGTATATAATTGTTGGTTTAATTTTATAAATATAGATTGTATTTGGATGATATTTCTTTCTAAAAAATAATTGCAATAACTAATATGTAACAAATAAACTAAGCCGATTAATAATAATTCGATTTTTCCTTTTACTACAACTTTTTTAACGTAATCCTAGTGCCAACTAACAAGGGTTTGAAGTGTCACGTGTCTGTAATATGCACATGTTTAGGGGAAGGGTAATTCACGATATCCAAGTTACCTCTCGGACCTCGAATAAATTGCAATGTTAATGATTGTTTGATATTCATTATTGTCTTTTAATGTTAGTATTCATCGCCTCTTTAGTCTAGTAGACTTTTCGTTGTAAATCTACAGTTTTTAAATTCAAACCAGGGCAGGTAACTAAAGTAAACTTTTCAAAAGAATACGTCTGAGTTAAAAATTAATTTTAAATTAAGTTCCTTGAAAAGGGACTTTACGGTATGACTCAAACGAGAGTTAATCAATAAAATCTTAAAACCTGTATTACCGTGTTTCCCCGCGATTTAAGTAAATAACAGTACATTCTTATTCGTAATTCGAGCCGACTGAAGTTAAATGTAAATCAATAACTAACACTTAAAAGATAAGGCATCATTTTGAATACTAATTACACTAATTATTACGAAGATTCATATTATTTGGATTAAATTTTAAAGTAAGGTACATTTAAAATTCTTTAGGTCGAATAAATGACGAAAAATTTACAAAAGTTCCAGGAAATTATCGTACGGATGGAGCTGCGAGCAATTTAATTAACTTACTTATTAATATTATAAATACAAAAGTTTGTAAAGATGTTTGAAAGCTTTTATAAAGTGTATGCGGAAACCGTTGAACTGATTTTAATGTTGTAGCACTGATAGACCAAGTCCTGAATCAATCTCTAATTTGCCTTCTATCAATTATCATTTACTTTAACGATGAAAGAAAACATCGTGAGAAAACATCAGTATATGCCATCTAGCAACAATAAGGCCAGTGTGATGGGAGGCCCGTGGTCAGCAATGGGTAGTATACATGGCTGGTATCATTATTATTACCTTTTATCTCGGAAACGTGTACTGGTAAAAGACTTTTACTACTTTTATTCGTTGATCCACTATTAAACCCTTGTGAAGTATTATATAATTACCTTTTAAATTAATGTAGTTCAAACTAGCCGGCACACCGTATCGCCACCGGGGCACCGTTACAAACAGCCTATCCTCATACACCTCCAACCCCATGGGGATGTTGTTCTCCGGCACGAAGCTCCTGGAGTCCAAGGCCTGCTGCCGCACCTCAGGCGAGGGGAACTGGTAGTCCAGCTGCTTCCACTCGTATATTATGTGCAGCTGGTCCATGCAGCTGGTGATGTACACCAACTGGAGGATGATGAGGGTCTCTAAACCCCGCATTGTGATCTGAAAAGGGAAATTGAATGATAAAACAAGCAAATTACTGGGTATTATAAGACTTGAGTCACTTGACTCTTATGTTTCATGGTGAAGAGCGCAGTGGAGCGCCACGCAGTACTTTTTGATTCAAAGTTTTGTATGATGTTGCTACTGTTTATGGGCGGTCGTATCGCTTACCAATTACCATCAAGCGAGTGGCATGATCGTCGTATCCGTTAACTGCAATAAAAAATGCTGAAAATGTATGAATGTGGAAGAGCCTGTAAAGTATATAATGACATTCAATCACTTTAGTATCTACATATTTTTAAACAGTTTGGGAGAAGCAAATTGCTCGACTTTGGTTTGCAGTAAATATATTAAAAGATAATCACGTTAATTAGGCAAAACAATTATATTCAGGTCTCCTTTCAATTACAAGAAGAGTTTTAGACCTTTTCCATTGTAGAGTCATGTAGGTCTATTCCCTGCTGCGCGCGATCTACTAATGAAGCTTTTTAGTAATTAGTTCAATCCTATATAAGATGTGTTTCGCCATAGTAAATTTATAACCATACAAATATTATAAACAAAAACGACCCAATTTACACCCAAACCCTTTAGATATTATCTAAATAAACTCCCACGAAGGAAGGGGCAAACGCGGTAGGTATTTCCGGGGAGGCATGAGTCAACTTCGAAGTGACGCACCGCCAAAATATAACTTTTGCCATAGGGAAGAAAGGGTCCAACGAAAATTATGATTCATTCACGTATTTCCCGTAAGTTTTATTAAAATTAAATACTTAATTGGTACAGTTTAAACCGAAGTTTACAACTTCTAGTAATTTTTTAGACTATTACCCACTTTGGTTTATTGTTTCCTTAATCTAATAAACTTGATCTAACTTTATTTTCTATTTTTTAGTTCGATTGTCTATAAAGCGTGTTTTTTGTTTCATTTTAATTATTTATTTTTTATTTTTTAGTGTTGTTTTACTAGTTCAACAGATGTCACTAAAAATAAACGAAAGCGCCATCTTATAACAAATAGGCTTTCACAAAAATAAATAAACATATATACATACATATACACTCAAGCCTGTTATCCCCGAAGGGGTAGGCAGAGGCGCAACTAGTGCGCCCACTTCTCGCCGTCATTCCGTCCCATGATGTGATAGGGGGCGAGCCTATCGCCATATCGGGCACAAATTCCAAACTCCGGGCTGATACTGAATAGAAAAACTCAATATCACTTTGCCCGACCCGGGGATCGAACCCGAGACCTCAGCTTTGCAGTCGTACTGTAACACAACTACGCCACTGAGGCAGTCACTATTATTAATTAAATATTGTTAAATAAATAAACTATTTATTCATTTTATAGTTGGATTTTCTATAAGAGCCTGTTTAGTTTAAAATGTTGAATTGTCATCAGTCCCTGATAAGTATGACAATTTCGATTTCGATATCGAACTAATTTCGATTTAATCCGACGTTTTGAAGGGGGTCAAAATCATGTCCAAAGTTTCCGTTACATAGATAGATACATAATTACATACATACATACGTCTGAAGCTAATAAAAGCGTGTTAAAGAAAGACATGGAATTACGTATTTACGTATAACTAAAAAGATTTACCGAAAACAAAAGTCTTGATTGACATTTAAAATTTACAAGGAAGTGACCCCGCTCAAGGTTGGCGGAAAATTACCCATTCCACCTCAGCTGGAAGCCTTTCTTAATTTTTCCAGAATGAGTTTTTAATATTTTAAACATTTTTTATACGTCAAAAATGTCATGCTTATGGATTATAGAAAAACTAAAACAAAACCTTTTTTATCCGGCAATGTTAGCACCTCAAACGCCGAAACTATATTTTAACGCGTTGGGGTCTCTAGTTATCCAACTCTAATGACCTTGCCATTTTTTTTGTATGTATTTGATAAATTTTAATGTTTTGCTATGAAATAAGGAAACAATAACAATTAATTAATTTTGTGATTGTTCAGTACTCGTTATAGGAAAACTAATTTAAAAACATAAATATGCGGTTCATAAAATACACTCATTTGCAAAAAAAAACGGGCGGTTTGGATTTTAATTCTTTTTTAAAAAAATACGGTACCAAAATGATTTCAATCATTTGTACATGTTACTGGCCGGTTTTAAAAATGCCGTGGTGTTTAAAACAGTACGTTCTAAATTAAAATTTTCGTTTGATGCTCGTTTTTACAGAAAACCACTTTTTATCCTACATTTTTGGTGCGAAGTTCCAAAAGATAATATCGGTTTTCATAACTTTTAGTCAATTTTTATGAATTTATTTCATATTCTTAATTGTCAAAGCTTCATTTATTGCTGTTTAGCTGTCTCGATAATGTTAGAGAAAGTGGTAAAAGCTACCAAAATTATTGCGCTGCTCGAAGAGGGCTGCAGCCAATGCTTCGTGGCTCAGAGGCTAAGTGTGAGTCGCTCGACGGTTCAAAGGACCTGGCAGCGGTATCAAGACACCGGTTCCGTCGAGAGAAGGCCTGGTTCTGGAAGAAAACCATGTACCCAACCACGGGATGATCGTTTTCTTGTGAGTCGCACATTGAGAAATCGCAAGTCTTCGTATGTGGACCTTAAGAACAACCTCGAAGAAGTAAGAAATGTGCATATTGGTCTATGGACGGTCAGGAGGAGGCTGCTCGCAGCCAATATACGCAGTCATCGCCCGGCCCGCGGCCCTAAGTTACTCCGTGAGCACAGAGTTGCCAGGCTTAGGTTTGCTCGAAATTGTGAGTCATGGACTCAAGAAGACTGGAATAGGGTATTGTTCTCCGATGAAGCCAGGATATCTCTGTTCGGTGAAGATCGACGTCGGCGAGTGCTACGAAGACGAGGAGAACGCTTTGCAGAGGCTTGTTTTGAAGAAATCACACCTTATGGTGGGGGCTCTGTTATGTTTTGGACAGGAATAAATTCAATGGATCCTACAGAGTTAGTCTTCATTGAAAACGGCTCACTGACTGGACATCGATACATAACGGAAGTTCTTATTCCTCATGCACAACCCGCATTGGCCGCTTTAGGCGAAGACTCAATTTTTATGGACGACAACGCTCGCGCCCACCGGTCTGGCGATGTGGAAGCGTATGTGCAAGAGGTCGGCATTCGTCGTTTGGATTGGCCAGCTCGAAGTCCCGACCTCAATCCTATAGAGCATATCTGGGACGTTCTGAAACGACGCGTGAGATCAGTACAACCGGCTCCGCAAACCATCAGAGAGCTGAAGAATGTGATTACCGCGGAGTGGGAACGTATTCCGCAAGCAAGTATCCGGGATATCCTCGCTAGCATACCCAGACGAATTCAAGCTGTGATTTCAGCTAGAGGGGGTCACACTCGATACTAAACATTTATCTGCTTTTACTTTATTAAAGAAAAAACAAACAAAAATCTTTGTTAACTTTTACTTCACGAGCATATGCACTACTAGCGAGCATATACTACTAGTGAACTTTAGCATTAAAACCCATAAATTTTATCAAAATTTTATGATAATACTGACGAAAACGATTATTTGCTTATTAATTTACAAAATTGTGAAAGTAAAACTACCTATAATTATTAAACAAACCAATAGTAACATTTGAAATGGTTCATTGCTTAGGTGCCCGTTTTTTTTGCAAATGAGTTTATGTTCTAAATTTGAAAATTACTTAGCAAAGATATCAAATTAAAATTCTAAGCGAAATTACGTCTGGTATGCTTTCGTATGGTAAAGGAATATTAATTCTGTTCCTAAAGTATAAAGTTCAAAACGAATTGCGATGTAAGATGAAATTTTAGACACGCTTCTCACCTACTCAGTCATGGTGCATACTCGTTAAGTTTCACGATACGTTATTAAAAACTAGTTTTTTTCCAGTAGCTCTAACTGCGTAAAAGTGTTTTCGATAAAAATCGTTTAAGTAAGTACATTTTTGGCATCAAAAATAGCCTCTCTGGATGGAATCTTGCTTAACAACAATAATTCAGGCCTAGAAACCTATCGAAAAATATCTTTAGACAAAATTCTTAACCGATTTTACGAAATTGTAGAGGGTAAAATCTGTCACCAATCCTAGAGGTAGTCCGATAATTATGGTCAATTTTGAGGCTCCAGAATTGAAAGTACAAGTAATCAAATTCAGGGTAATCAGGAAGTTCTCCCATGGAAAAAGTACAGCACTCGGTCAAAAATAGTACATAGTGTACGCTCTTGAATTAAACCGCATTACATGAGACTGTGGAAATGTGAGTGTATAGACCACTGCCTACCTCCGAAACGTGTAAAAAGCGTGACGCTGTGTACACAGCCAAAATGAGTACGTTATATTGTACCGTTTTAACATAAAAGTGCAAAATATAAAGGTGAATCAGAGGGGAAGTCAGTAATTCTATTTCAAGTAGTTTTATTTGCGCATTCAATTATAAATAAACTTGAAACATTTCCGCGCGTAAAAGGCAAACAGTTTTGTTTTTATAGAAAACAGATTTGATTCGCTTAAGTACATCGTGGGTGCGGCCCATACTTTAGAGAAATAGTCAATTTCGCTTTAGAGTACAATATCAGCTGAGACACTGTCAAATTAAGGTCAGCATCTTAAGATAGTCGCTATTTAATAAACACATATATTTATAGCTATTTATTTATTTACTGACTGCCTCGGTGGCGTAGTTGTACTATGGTACGACTGCAATGCTGAGGTCTCGGGTTCGATTCCCGGGTCGGGCAAAGTGATATTGAGTTTTTCTATTCAGTATCAGCTCGGAGTCTGGAATTTGTGCCCGATATGGCGATAGGCTCGCCCCCTATCACATCACGGGACGGAATAACGGCGAAAAGTGGGTGCACTAGTTGCGCCTCTGCCTACCCCTTCGGGGATAAAAGGCGTGAGTGTATATGTATATGTATTTATTTATTACTTCTTTTACAACAATGTATAAAGGCGGACTTAATCCCCAAGGCATTCTCTACCAGTCAACCTTAGGGTGATGCAGAGATAAACAATATAGGTATTTAATATAACATCAGCTCAACTGACATCTTAAATAACAATATGTGACGGATTGAGACAGATAAGTTGTTTGTGTAACAGCACTCAGTTGAGAACAGGCTCTTAAATGACAGCTTGGTTTATTAACTTCAATACATTAAATGTCTACTGGTGGTAGGACTCTCATATGTAAGACTCCGTCTGGGTGGGTACCACCGCAATGTCTATTTCTACCGCCAAGCAGCAGTGTGCATGCACTTTTTAACCGACTTCAAAAAGGAGGTTCTGTATTCGATCCGTATGTATGTATGTATGTTTGTGTGTATGTATGTAAATTTGTATGGCCGCGAGTTTCTCAAAAACTGCTGATCCGATTTGGATGTGGTTTTCGATGTTCAAATGTATAGTTTTCAGGGTAGGTTTTAGTATATAATTTATGAAGATCAGATGAAGATCTTCGGAGATACACAACGGAACTCTTCAATAACGAACAGCAGATGACTCGCGAATGCTGCAATCGTATATCTATGATGTATTGTTTACACTATTCTATAATTAACTAACAAAAAAGCAATAAATAAAAACTTTTTAACAAAAAATAAACCGACTTCAAAACCACTGCAAATTGCCAGCTAAGCCAAGGAAATACAAGATCAAATATACGAAAACATTGTTCAATTTAAATTAGGCACCGACTCCAAATATACGTATATACTAAGCGAATACAAAGTTGAATTATTTTTTGGTTTGCAGTAGTTTTGAAGTCGGTTTATTTTTTGTTAAAAAGTTTTCGTGTTTCGGTTTGAAGGACATTGTAGCCAGTGTAACTACTGAACATAAATAGACTTAACATCTTATGTCTCAGGATGACGAGCGCAGTGGAATGCCACGCAATACTTTGTAACTCAAAGTGCTGGATGGCGTTTCCACTGTTTATGAGTGGTCGTATCGCTTACCATCAGGCGAACGGCATACTCGTGTCGTCATTCGATGCCGTAAAATAAATTACATTGATTATACCATCATTGCTAACCGGCATTAATATTTAATTCTTGGCAAATTCCACCAGTAATTACAAATCTATCGTGACATCTGTAGGGGAGACCGGGGATAGTTGACCAAATTTCAGCTTGGTCGCCTATATTTTTATGGTTTTAGTATATAATGTTAAAAAAACCTATAAGTTCGATAGGTGCACTAATAAGCTTTCGAAAGAAACACCAAAAACCTAACAATTGTTTATAACATAGTGTACAAAAGCCATTTTGTGGAACGAGAAAATTAAGTCAACCTACCCCATGCCTGGGGTCGGTGGACTATTCATTAGGGGTAAATTGACCTACGAAGTAATTGGTATAAAATACGGCAATAAAATAAAAGAAAACACTACAAGTACTTATTTACTATTATCAATGTGTCTTATAGAGACAAAATATCATCAACATTTACATAAACATATAATTTGTCACTTTTTGTACGATTTTCGTTATAAGGGCGGAAATAAAAATCCTACCATAAGCAGAGAGTTGACTGTTTCGATTAGTTATTCTCTTGTAAATTCACATGGTTTTGGAATAACAAATTTTTGTTAAAATTGACAAAAAACTCACTTTATTCCATGTGAAGAATATTTGGATTACTACGTGGTACATTTTCTAGGTAGTCAACTAGCCCCAATATAAAATTTGTCTACCAGCCCCAAACAACTTTTTAATTTTCAACCACGTGTAAGTACCTCAAAACCGTGGCAAAATATTTAAAAAAAATACACTTAAATAATCATCAATAACCAAACTCTTACTTTAAATTGCTCGAAAGTAATTAACATTGAGTATAAAGGCTTCAATACAAATAATATGAAGAGGTAAATAATTACTCATAGGTATCATATTTCGATAAATCGTTTTTTCTCCCGGATTACGTGTGCCTGTGGTGCCGCGTTTGCGGTGAAGATTCGTAAACAGTTATCGGTTTTTGGTGTATATCAAGACGACGCAACACTTTAAAATAGCTCGAGTTATTGACTGTTATTCATCCTGCCCCTATCGCCAACCATCCCCGGTCTCCCCTATGCTTTGTGGTAATTTAATGGTAATGAGATTTGTTCGTTTAAAAACGGAATGTTATTGCAATTCTTGTTCAAGATAATGTTTTGAAATGTCCGAGATGTTACGTTTTAATTTCCTTTTTGCACTTGATGGAAAAAGCAGACTTTTGTCTTTATAAATATTGCAAAGATAAAATAGATTATTTTATAATGAAGTAGGAATTATTTATAAGACGTACTGGCATAATATATTATAATATAATCAAATCCTAAATCAATTATTACATAATTAAATAAACAGATCTTATTTATATGTCCTGCCCCTGTCAAGATAAATCTAATAATAGAGTAACTTAGTGACCGAATAAAGCCCGGTTCCTAACATGGCCGACCATCCAAGTCTTCGATATTATATTATGTTGTAATACAAAAACAAACTAAGTTTTTTTGTTAGTTAGACGTGGTGATATGTTGCAATTTAATTAAATGTTTTGAAATTAAGTGAGCCCCCCATAGTTCCGTTACCTTACAAGTACAATACATACATACATCTCGTACCGTGAAAAATAGTAATATTTATTCATTACTAGCTTTTGCCCGCGGCTCCGCCCACGGTTAAAAGTTTTTCCGGGATAAAAGTCCCGTTTTAGATTTTCACTGGATAAAATTTAGCCTATGTGTTAATTCAGGATATAATCTATCTGTGCGTCAAATTTCATCGAAATCCTTCAGATGTGCAGTAACAAATAAACAGAAAATAATTATAAAAATCGCTGATTTGTTTTCCATTGCTCTTCTTTAGTCGCCCGTTTTCGTTTTCATCACTTTTTTTTAATTTACAGACACACCGGTTCTACAGCTTTATTATATGTATACATAAACCTGTTTTTACTTTTTGTATATTTATAATGTCCTCTGTTGTTCCCACGGATATTTTTAAGGTATTAATATGTTATGTGCTACTCAAGTGACTTATAATAGAAAACCAGTTTATTACATTTAATATCAGTAATGGATATTGGACAATCAGTCACTGCCTTTGAGTATTGTAGATACTCAGTGTCACTGAGTACTTACCACAGGCCAGAGAAAGCCTAGATGTTGTCTGTGTTTAAAAAAATATCCTCTATATTTTGTATTAAGGTTGTTAACATCAATTTTATTTCTTCTGTCTGTCCTTACACTTCAATGTAGAGTCAAAGAACCCATTTTTTCAATTTTAATGTCTGCATAAATTCAACATCTTTTCTGGGATCAAAAGGAGAAAGACGTTTGAAAACGTACTTTCATGGGACGGAGTACACACGGTGAAAAGGGTGCACTAGTTGCGCCTCTGCCTACCCCTTCGTCTACGGAAGGCGTGCCCGATTATACACCAAAATAGATAACAGCTCCATTTTTAAGTGAAATCGTTCATACAACCGACCTCTAGTACGTAAGGCCAAGCTCCAATTACTAATTAAAAATTAAACGCATTGGCAAATCAAGGCGGTATATGTATGTATATACGTGAACTAGCGAGACAGTCCAAGGCAAACTGGTCCGGTTAGAAGTTGGGCTAACGTTGTACGTGGAAATGGACGATTTGCAAAACGTCTAAGCTAAATGGAGCTCAGAAGATTGAATAGGGCATTGAACTTGAAATGATGTGTGCGAAAATATTAATTCATTTTGTAAACGAAGTTGATTTATTAAATTTGGAATCTTAAATTATAGGAGTTTTCTTATTTTTAACGTATTAGTTTTTAAAAATAAACTTAAATAACATGTATGCATGCCGTAATATGTATATACACAGATAAATCGTTTATCCAGCAGCCTCGATACAAAACTAGAAAAACATATATATATACATACTCACGCCTGTTATCCCCGAAGGGGTAGGCAGAGGTGCAACTAGTGCACCCACTTTTCGCCGTCATTCCGTCCCATGATGTGATAGGGGGCGAGCCTATCGCCATATCGGGCACAAATTACAGACTCCGGGCTGATACTGAATAGAAAAACTCAATATCACTTTGCGCGACCGGGGATCGAACCCGAGACCTCAGCGTTGCAGTCGTACTGTAGTACAACTACGCCACCGAGGCAGTCTAGAAAAAAAAACTGTAAATTTTGTTATCACTGTCTACCCTTTTACAGGCATGTGGGAAAACTATACCAAGAACCAGTTTAACATGCTCTTGATGGCATTTAGTTACGTCTTTGATGTCGCAAATGGATTAGGCAAGTCACACTCGCATTGTCATAACACTAATACCGGTTAGGCGTTGAATAAAACATATGACTTTTACAAACGTATGACATAATTGCTCCACTGCCTTTTTGCAGTTGGGAGCTGTGAGTCAGTTATTTGGAGCCGAGTTTTTGAATCTAATGTGTTCGGTAGCAAAAATCACACCTTTATTTCCGAATGGGTAGGCAGATGCAACCGAGGCACCCACCTTTCGCCGCGTGCGTAGCGCGTGTTCGGTGGTATTTATTGGTATTAACATGTTTTTTTTTACAGTAGAGGGCAGACTACTTTATGATAAGTGATTACCAGCGACTATATAACCCCTAGACTCCTAATGTTCAATATTTCTCTTCAAATTAATTCTGTCAACTACCTGAGGTTTGAGGAAGCGGGGTACTGCATTATGATTGGTTTTTCCAACACCTTATCGCATTATATAACATTGGAAACATAGGCATAGGGATGGGACGAGTTAAATGAAAACACGATTTTTTTATCGATATTACTTTTATGTAATAAAGTTTTATAGTAATATTATTATTATTTATAAAACATATTAATATTTTAACGAAACTCTTTATGTTATCGAATGACAGATGGCGCTTAGTAAGTCTCATCGACATTAACAAGAATATTTGAGCTGACTTGTAGGAATAACACAAAGAATAACTCAAAATAATCGTTATAATCAACAAACAAAATAAAAAATTAACCTAATAACATTTATTTCTGATACCGCTAGTCAAAAATATATCCTAATAATTTTTAAAATGAATTAACTATTACTAATGAACTAACCATTTAAAATAAGAAGCCTGTTAAAATTAAATAGGCCTCAGATAAATTGATTAGTTAAGTAGCGTTTGAGTATTCGGGCGATAGTTTCTTTTATTTTTAATTTTATCGATAGAACTATCGACAAATCCTTTTGGTGTATCACTTACTTTTAATGTTAAAAAACAAAACGAAATAGAAAATGTCAAAAGTACTTTTGTCAGAAAGAAATGCAAATATAACAAGATGGCGCGTAAACACTCGAATGGCCAGTCTAAGATGAACTCCGTAAAATATGAAATAAAACGTGATTATGTGTCGTTATTGCCTTACCTGTGAAATGTAATGTAATTTTTCTGAAAATTTGAATTATGGCTATTTATACCACACCATTTTATTGTGCACGGGTTCATTACAATAGTTATTTATTCTCAAACACGGAGGTATTTACAGCTCACAGTTGTGGTCACAACTGACTTGAAGATTTTGAACGGTAAGCTACATTGGATCTATTTGTCAGATGTGTTGCCCGAAGCCGATCGTCTGTTATTAGGAGTCTAGGGGTTATATAGTCGCTGGTGATTACCATCTCAGACATTCACTAAATACAGAAAGGGCATCGAGGATGCGTCATTTATTTTTTCTCTACAAACCCAAACGAAGAATAATTTAGAATGTTTTTGTAACCCGAAGCAGCTACTCCGATTACCCATTGTCTGATTTCTGCCGAAAAACCTTTTGCTTAAGTAATCTAAACGAGAATTCGGCATATTTCTCACAAAAAGGTAAAACGTCAGTTTGTGACAGGAACCAAAACATATTTTCTAAATTTGAATTAATGAATGAAATTACATGAATCAAATATGATTTATGTAGACATTCTACATAAAAGTTAATTTTATAACATCCATGCTACTATGTTGAAAGGAATTATGAACGATTTATTTAAATTTGTCTCTAAATATTATTTGGAGCACATTTGGAATGAGATTTTTAATATCTTTCGACAGCATCTGAGGCACAGTGAGTTATGTATTGACAGACCGCGAGTTGGAGTCCCGCGTGGGAATGTGTGATATTCTGTAAATAAGTTAGAGTATGGTTTTATGAAAATATTCATTCCCCGTAGTTGACCAATGATATAAGATTTGTATCGGTGGATATCTTCATGTGTGAGAGACTTTAATTAATCCAGCCAATTAGTAACTTAGAACAAATATGTTCATAATGTTAGTAATATAGTCCTGCGAGGTTATTAGTGTTTTACAAATAACCCTGCATATATTTTCCCGAAAAAATACAGTGACATTTATGCCACGAAAGGTCTTTTCGTGGGCGCAGTCGCCAGCGAGTTGATTATAAATTAATATCATCTCACCATATAAGAGACATAAATGGTTTTCGAACCTGCGACCTCCGCCGCTCACGCAAGGTGACAGAGTTATTGGGTACATACAATGCGGATTTATATTGCAATATCATGACATTTATGAGAAATGAATCCGGAAGTGCCGCCATTACAGGAAATGACCTCAGAGCACACGTGCGCGGACCCAGCACTTCATCTTGTGCTGATGTCACGACTCAAGATATAGGGTTTTTTTATGGCATCGAATAACGAGACGAGCATTTCACTCGCCTGATGGTAAGCGATACGACCACCCATAAACAGTAGAAACACCATACAGCACCATCAGTTACAAAGTTCTGTGTGGCATTCCACCGCGATCGTCATCCTGAGACACAAGATGTTAAGTCTCATTATGTCCTGTAGTTACCAGGGATTAGCCAGGGGCTGTTCTACCCTCATGATGCGTTTGTTATTTGCTCCATTCTTATAACTTGGAATATAATAAAATCACACAAATGTCGCTTTTTTTGCATGACGAAACGAAATAATTTTTGACTTCTGGAATAGTTTGGCTTTTCAAATACCTAGAACTACCAAGGACCCTGGCATTTACTAAAATAAAACCTGCTTATCAACCATGTAAATGCTGCTCATTTTACCATAAATGTCATCGGTAAAATATCGGCCATAAATCTGTAGTTGGAGCTACGACTACATCTTTCCAATAAACGTATCCAAATTTTAAGGCTATCGACCTCCGGAATTTTCCTAGAACACTAGTTGACTAGTATCAACTGTTACACTAAAGCCATGACCCACAATATACGAGAATATGTGCCGGTGACCGGCCTAGAGGCTTAATAGATCACTCGGAACTCAAGTTTGATTCCTAACAATATTTAGGTTTTCCAGAAGCTGGATAAAACCTTCCCTGTAATAAAAGTAAATACAAATTTCTAGCTTGAGAAAAAGAATGCTATCTAGAATTTGGTCTTAGTAAATTCGTTCAGAATTTTCTGGGTTTACGTCATGGCGGCAACATACTTGTCGTATTCGTCAAAATATTTGGACCTTATGTATAATGTCGAGTTTGTGTTATTTATGCACATAAAGTTGATGTTGCATTGGCCAAATATCTGCTCAAATAGGCCAAGTAGTGCCAATATCACATGGGGAAGTAAGATAATAGAAGAATGATAAACACATGTGATTTTAATACCGTTCGCTTGTTTCAGATTATAACACGTTGAGAAACATTAACGGTGTTAAAGAGAATCACCTGTGACCTGCGATATGTTATTATAACTGCAATAACAATGTATCAATGATAGTTCTGTAGAACGCTTTTGTTCTTGTATACCTAATGCATTGTGACTGCCTCGGTGGCGTAGTTGTATTGCGGTACGACTGCAATGCTGAGGTGTTGGGTTCGATCTCCGGGTCAGGCAAAGTGATATTAAGTATTTCTACTCAGTATCACAGCCTAGAGTCTGGATTTTGGAAAGCGGCAAAGCGGCATCCCCGTCCCATCACTCAGGTAAAAAAAGTAATCGAGTAACTATAGGTTAAGTAATGCAAACAAAATTTCTGCGGACGCAGTCTTCACTAGCCAGCATCCAGACTCCTGGATACTGCCGTTGGACTTTTATTTCGAAGACTTTCACGGAGACGAGGACGCGAGCAAAAGCCAGTGTTGATAAATGATTAGCCGGTCACGCTCTGCTAAGTTTCAGTTTCACGATATATTCAGTCCAGTTAAATTACATTGTAAACTATACCCGTTTCTAACGTTTTGTTCGTTATAGTTGTTGAATGAATAGTAATGAAGGCACTCATCACTGTCTAATATAAACGTAGATGCTTCAACATAGCAGCTGAAGTATTTTTGGAAAAATAATTCCCTGTGGTTGGAAGACAAAGACTGAGTATGGGAAAAGGCGTGTAACTAGATATGTACATTGTCCAAAAAAAAATTGGTATTAGTCTGGACTCTGATCTAAAATTAGGCATTGAGAGAGTAACAGAATTGACACAGACGCGTCAGTCTACTTGATATGTTTCCGTTACACACAGTCATTTGCAATGCGCTGGGAAACAGTAAATAGTCTAAAATGATTCATTCAAGAACTCAACGTCCACTTTCATTTCAAACGTTCTTAAAATTCTGTGAAACATGTATTGCAACCACGTGTGGCGGATACCGTATAATAATTATTTCTTTTTTGATTATTTAATATTCTGTTTCCCATACATTGCTTAAGTTACAACAATATATAATTATTCATTAAATAACATCTATGTTCGACTGAAACCATAGAAAATAAACATCAAATGGTAATTAACAAAAAAATATAAATATTTTTTTGTAATCACAACTCTGATCTTACGAGTCTAATATACCTACTGTATGCGTCAGTCATAAGACGATATATCGGGTTTTTGCGTATAACAGAGATTTCTAATTGCTTTCTGCATGTCGCCACGTTAAATCACCTAAAAACGACTAAATTAAAATAAATATAATTTGTCGAGCTCAAAAAATGGTAAAAAAAATATTTAGATTTAGTAAATATTAACTCTACCACCAGTTCGAAAATTAGAGAAGACTGGTTTCTTTAAGAGAAGATTCTATAACATTGCTCCTTCCAAAAGTAAAAATATACATTTTGAACATCTTGAGAATTTACAATGGGCTGGAACGTTTGGTCCAGATCACCCGGAACATACATCCTAACCGCTTTCCTGTCCTCGCTGAGCTATTGATTGCAGATAAGTGATACGTAATTAATATTATAACGCTAAAGGTAAATATTTATTATAATAATAACAATAAGTTGGAAGTTAATTGAAAATCTATCACTCACATAATTTATCGTCAATGTCATAACTCAATCAAAATGAAGCATAGAAAAGTCATTGTAAGCCGGTGAAGTGCGATTCGGACTTGCACAATGAAGCTTCTGTAGATTACTTTTGAGTTCATTATTTTTAAGATATTTTTTATTCGCGGAGAAAGTGACTTATTACTACCGCCCAGCGTTCAAGGGGAACGACTGAGCGGTTATGTTGGGTTCACCGTGCCTTACGACTCGACGTTGAGCCGCTCGGAGAGATCGACAACGTCGGGCGACCGCCGGGCCGAGTCCCTAACCTATATACAACGCACGGCATACCAACCAAAACTCCGCGGTGGCCATCTTCGGCGCATTAGGGACGGCTGCGGGCTTCCTCCGACTCACGTCTAAGTTGTCGTCCGCAACCGCCCTTATTATTTTTGCACCATAACACCAACATACGTAGAAACGTAATCCTCTTCAGCCAGTAATTAAATGTCTAACATTCGCGCAAATAGAAGAAGTCATTACTCTTTATCCAGTTTAAGCCACGGTGGCCAATCTCAACGGAGATCAGCCAGGTACGCAGGAGATATTATAGTGCACAAGTGTGAGCGCAATACACAGGTGCACTCGCTACTCCTTCACTGTTATAGTCCGGTGAGTCGGTAATCCGACATGACCGGAGAGAGATAAGGCATAAGACCAACGACGTAACGTGCTTTCCGAGGCATGAGGATATCACACCGCGAACTTTCTGACTCCAAGCTGTGACTGAGTAATTTTTAAGATGGAAAAACCCAGTCACAATGTTTTTGGCTCGACGCGGGATTTGAACAGCGCGCAAATCGTAGGTACTCGTAACGCGTACGTAATACAACAACGCCACCGAGAGAGTAATATAATATATCGTTTGTAGCCCCATTACTTCTTTTGCCAATTGCTTGCTTCTGATCGGAGGTAACGTGTTGAATTATTACGACTACCTATATGTTCCTGCTTTAGCCAACTTTCAACCTGGGAAGCTACACCCATGCATCATGTTTTTTTTGTTAGTTTTACGACTAACGGCCCGATGTCAGCCTCCTTTGGAGTTTAAAAGACCTACTTCATTTCAATAAAAAAAATACACATATGTTATATTTGAAAATATAGAGTCCTTTATTGACTATACAAACAGACACCCGACAAATCTTTAATAAAAGTTATCCGTTAGATATGGTTTATGGTTTATGGTTATGGGCTCCTTTTCCCGCACTTAGCCTGTAATGTATCGGGCCATTGTGCGTGATATGCATGCCAGCTATAGGACAAGCCAGCCTAACTCCGACCAGAAGCGCAGGATCTTCCTGGTATCTCCACAGGCTTCTCGGAGTGACCCCGGTGAGTCGAGTATTTCTGCCCGTTGTGCAGCTACACCTTCGCATTCCAGGATGACGTGGGCAGCTGTTTCATCGACCAACAGACATCCCCTATATAGGGGGCTGTCAATCCGTTAGATATAGAACCCTGAATCCAATTGGCAATTGTTGAGGTTAAATACTCTTCAAAGTATACTCATGTACCTTAGACTCAAGCGTTAACCCAAATCTGAAGTACGATTTAATTAACACCTCCTTACTAACGAGGTTATCATGTATTTAAAATGTTCCATGTCAATATTTACTGCACTAAAGTTAGTCTGAACTCTAAATTATCACAATTTGCTATTCGAGATTGGTCGATCATACAGTACGAAATTGTTACAAGTATATTATTAACTTGTCAATACCTCTTTACATTATTCAAGGGTAGGTAGAAATATATCACATCTACATTTCGCTAGCTATGTTATCATAGGGGGCAAGTCTGTTGCCACTGCAGTATCAAAACCAGACTCGGGGATGATATAAAGCTCAAAAACACACCGACTTACGAGGCCTATTGTTTATGAACGACTTTTTTATTGCATTTAAATGACGAGCATGCTGCTTGCCTGGTGGTAAGCTTCAAGACCACCCATAAACAGTAGCAACACCGCACAAAGCTCATAGTTACAAAATATTGCATGGCACTCCGTTGCACTCGTCATCCTGAGACATAAGATGTTAAGTCTTATAATGCCCAGTGATCACGCTGGCTACAATGTCCTTTACTATGAAACACAACACATTAGTCGTACCGCATACGTAGGTAATACGTACGTTACCGAGGAATAAAATTTCACCATCAGCCAGTAAGTTCACTGCTAAACATAAGACTCCCGTAAACATTTCTGACAGACCTGTCAAAAGCGGCATGCATCTAGCGTGTGACTACGACCTACATCAAGTCATCAATAGTTTGCATTAAATCACTTCTGCCTTCCGTGCCTAAATGAAACAATGATTACAGAATTATAAGCAATCGAATATAGAAGTCGGTTGAATAAGTAAGTATAAAATATCGTCTAAGAATCTAGTCGCCTTCTAATCCTCAAAGAGATCCATAGACGCACGGCAACAATTCATATGTAAATTTGTTGCTTGTGTAACCATATCACGCTTGGTGACGGTCAACTTGTGACACGGCTGGGCCTGTACTCTACAATTTAATTTATATAATGTACCGCACAAATCTTATAAGTAAAATATCTTGATCCTAAAAGTATAATCCTTACATATAAAATAATCTCAAAACCTACTAAACCGACTTTGATGAAATTCGGTATTGAAATAGATTGAGGTCTTCGGAAGGAGATAAGTTATTTTTATCCTGAGAAAATATGTAATGGGACTTTTATCCTGGAAAACCCTTTCATAAGGGCGAAGACGCGAGCAAAAACATAATAGAATAAATTACCTATACATATTAGGTACTTATTACTTTATATTATGAATGCACAGTTTTTAGATATGTTGATGTTAGAAGAAAACGCACAAACCATTTAACTAATTTTGATAATTATTGTTCCACAGATCGATATAAGCACAAACTATTTTTAGCGCTGAAAAGTATATGCTAGTCAGACTTTGATCCTTGAAAAATTATATGTAATTAAACACGTGGTGCAAATTGATATAATTATCTACCTCTTAAAAATAAGCTAGAATGATCTCAGAAGTGGTTGGGGTAGGTGTCAAGTGAATGATAAAGGATGCACGACTCATACTATGACGTCACGGCCAACACGACGCAGGCGCGCAAGTTCCACACATTATGCAACTTATGCAAGGAATTTATAGCAAAACTTTTTTGTAACCTTTTTTATAAGCTCGTTGTACCTCGACCTATTAATTAGTTTCTGGATTTAAAAAAAGTTTATTAAATTTAAAATGAGTTTAGACAACAGGTCATTGATCCGTTTGAATAGTATTAATAGAATTTTTATGCAAACAAAACGAATAGTAACTTGATTTAACATTTAACATAATTTGGTTTCCTATTCTCAAAAGTGTAGGTATATTTATTTTTTCCTTAATGCTGGTGAAGAATAACATAAGCTTGCTAATTAGGAACAATAATCGACTAGAGGTAAAAAAAATTGTGCTTAAATTTATTGAGTAAAAAGTTCAAGTGTTAGCGCTAAGAAAACAGAATTAATCCCTTATATTTAATTAAGCATGCCAAATAGTGTTACGTTTTTTCCATTTCATTCTGTACTTAGTACCTATACTTTACGAAGTTACACAAACACTAAGGAATTAAATTGCATACTGAGATTTGACGATACCAAAGATAAGCATTCCAGGAATTTATGTCAGCATTCAAAAATGTAACTGCTTACGGCGGAATATAAAAATTCCCAAAACATCGTGACTCAATACTCATCACAATTCTCACACACACAAACAGAAAATAAATGACATTTAATCTACGTTATTTTATTTTGGATTTTATTTTCAAACCACTTATATCGATTAGATAACAAAAATGTGGAACATTCCAGTCTCTAGCTATGCATTATGTAATGAAACTTATAAATTATACACGAAAGCTAATTCGAAAATTTAATTATTAAATCAATGCACATAAAATTAAATAACTCACGAAATAATGAATGATTTACCTAATTTTTTAATATTATTTGATTCACATATAAAGAAATAAATTCGATTTTTAATGTTCATATAATTGTTCTTACCTGACTACAGCGAAGCCAGAAAGGGTACCTAATGAATAATGATTTAAATCTTTTGAAGCCAAGAAAACCTAGAAAGGACGGTCTTTAAAGTATATTATAATATTACATTAGCATAGGTATAAAACAACAAGGAACTAAAATAATTATAAACAAAACTTAATCCGGTTTATTTAATTCATGTTGATACGGTTCCAGTAATTTTTTTATATTATTAATTAGGACTTGAAAAAGAACTATGGATTTAATATTTATAAGGTAAAAACAAAACGAAAAAAAAGTCCTGTGTTACTTGTAAACATAAGAAGTTTTTGATTCGAATCTTTCGCTCTAAAATAATTTAGCAAACAGCAACACAACATACGATGAATTGTAATTATTTATAATACTGATTCGGAAAACTTTTTTTTTAATAAACATATTTCGGCTGTCCCGGGAAATTATCTCCGACATTTCAGTAACCATAAGACCACATATGAGAAGTTTTTAACCATGTTTGCTTGGGTTGTAAATTAAATACAAATGAACTGACAAAATAAAATCTCCTACTTATAGAGATGAAGAAATTGTATTGGACATACCTAAGAGCAAACTTCATCACTCAGATAAAATGGAATAGACATCTATACTAATCTACATCAACATTATAAATGAGAATTTTGAAATTTTCTAACTTCGTCACGTCAGAACGGCTGAACGGGTCTGGATGAAATATAGCACAGAGATAGATTATAATCTGGAATAGCACACAGGATTTTTATCGTGGAAAAATATATATCAGGACTTTTATTTATTTATTCAAGATGTGGAAGACTTACAGCTATATAAACCTTAATAGTACTAAGTTGGTTGACTGAAAGCCAATAACAAGCTTATTTATCCCTGAAAAGCTCTGTCACGGCGGCGGAGCTGCGAGGAAAAGCTTGTTATAGTATAATTAGTATTCCGTATCGAATGTATTTTATTGTCCGTAACGAATTTAAAATTAGAGATAATTAAATATATTCGCATTATATAAGATGATCATTGCCAAGGTTGTGAAAAAAAGGATAAAGTCTCTGTTTATCACTGCACAAGACTTTTACTCGTGGCAGCGCCTGCGTGATCGAGTTTTTCTGAGATAAATGTCCCGCTTTATATTTTTCCGGGATAAAAAGTAACCTATGTTACTCGCTGATAGTGTAGCCAGTAGCTTTAAATTGGCGAAAGTATTTTTAAAATCGGTCGAGTAGTTTTTGAGTTTAGTCATTACAACATACAAAAATACAAATCTTTCCACTTTATAATATTAATATAAACAAGGGCGTTCTCTCGTTTCTCAGGTGTGCGGGAGTTATTCCTATTGCAGCAATAAGGGTCATCACGGGGTTTAGTTACTCTCCTCAGTTGGAAAGTTTGACATAATATAAGACCCAATATCGTTCCCGCCATTCCTTCAGGACAAAATAGTCCTAAAAATCTGAGTTTCTTAGCGAAAATAACGAAAAGTTTGTGTCTTTCAACCCCTATTCGCGAAACTATCTCAATCATATAACACGCTACAACTATTCTAATAACTCACGTGTGGATCAAACGGAATACTGACAAATAAGTAACTTTTGAACCGGAAAATTCATAAACATTAAATTATATGACTCATAGAAGCCAAACGGCCAAAATCTCATGTTTACATAATCATTTATTGAATTCAAAGTCAATAACCATTAGGTCCATTACGTAGGTGTGAACTCCGACCCGAAAGCAGACCTAACATAGTGAGAAATCAACATGCCTAAGAATTCTTATAGGAAATATTGTAAAATTGTTATAAAATCAGAAATAATTAAAAACAAAGAAACTTACAGAACACTAAACAGTAAATAATAGCAAAAAAGTGATTCAAATTAACTGCTGTCTAAGGTATAAACCCAGGCAGCGCTGTTGTCAGCCACTTCTGGCTCCTTTGGTGTTAGGCGTAGTACTTAGAATTTACAACTAACTCCTCATTAATTCAAAAAATATTTTTAAATATTACACCTAGTAGGTCCACCTGTAATAACTACATGACTAGCCGTTCAGTAGTTTCAAATATGTGTGCTAACAACCATGGCCACGCTGCGATAATAAGTACCTAATGTAGAGACAAAAAATCATAGTTTTAGACATTTGGTTATGTGATCATCCCTATAGCATATAATGATAATCACGATAATTCAATTGTATCTTACGAGCTGTTGTGTAGTTTTTGATGTTATCGCGTTCAGATAAACAGACAGATAGAGGCGGGGGGAATATTGCCCTTTTTTTATGACGAGACGAGCATGCCGTTCGCCTGATGGTAAGCGATAGGACCACCCATAAACAGTACCAACACCATCCAGCACCTTGAGTTATAAAGTACTGTGTGGCATACCACTGCGCTCGTCATCCCGAGACATAAGATGTTAAGTCTCATTATGTCCTGTAGTTACACGGGCTACAATGTCCTTCAAACCGAAACACAAAAGTGCATGCACCCTGCTCCTTGGCGGAAGAAGTAGAAATTACGGTGGTACCCACCCAGGCGGACTCTTACATATGAGAGTCCTACCACCAGTGTCTTATAATATTTAAGGATTATAGAGTCAGGACTGTTTAATCGTCGAGTGACCAGTGATTGATAATTACAGTGGTGGCCTTAGGGATCATGAACGGAGCAACCGCCCAGGGTGTCATTCTTGCAAGGGGCAAAATGAAAACATAATCTACCCTCCTTCGGCAGTGCAGAACCTCGCATGAGCTAAGGCCGCTAGATAATCCTACTAATATTATAAAGGCGAAAGTTTGTAAGAATGTATGGATGTTTGTTACTCTTTCACGTAAAAACTACTGAACGGATTTCAATGAAATTTGGTACACGGGTAGATCATGTCCTGGATTAACATATAGGCTATCCCGTTTAGCTATCCCTTTTTATCTCGGGAAAATATAAAGCGGGACTTTTATCCCGGAAAAACTTTTTAGAGCGGGCGGAGCCGCGGGCAAAAGCTAGTTATTTGATAATTAAATCATTAATCAATATTACTTTTACCTAAAATTATACATCAATCGAATATTAGGTACTATTGTAATTTTATATTTTTGTAACATTTGGCTATTAACGAAACTCAAGTCTGTAAGTGACTAAAAGCAAATAAATATGAATTAATTAATGTTAATTAAATAGAAAAGATCGACGTCAAACAGGTGGCTTTTTAAAATGGTTCCATAGATTAAAGAACACTTGCCGAATTTAAAAAGTATTATAAGTTAACCGATAGGCAGGGCGGCGCTACAACCGTGAAATTAAATTCAAACATATTATGTAGAGCCCATTAAAGTATCAGTAATCAAAATAGTAACTAAATAATAACTAAAAAAATACGTAAATAAAAAAAATACCAAAATTAATATTTTGTGTAAAATAATGCAATGTATTTTCATTTATTAATCTATTTTCTGTATTATTTATTTTTCGAAATAGGTATTCCTGTTATTGAATTCCAATTATTTGTTTCCCTACAAATATTTATCACGCGTATTAATCTCAACTTTTTAATTTGTAGAGACAACGCGTGAGACATTGACATTGACAATTTAAACCGTGCCTAACCGAAAATAAATTGAATATATATTTTTTTAATAATTTAAGCATAGAAGTTTTAAAACCAAGTAAGAAAAAGAAAATGAGCAATATATTTTTTCGAAAAAGATCCGCTTGATATTTTTTTACGAACTTAATCAAATATTTTTTTATGTCACTGCCTTAGTTAGTTGTGAATCTAGATGCACCGAATTCTTAACATCACTAATCATATTGGACCCATAAGACCTATATTCTTCTGTATAGTTCACTAACAACATAGCCTTAAAAACACTAACACACATTTCATTCAAAAACGGTTAAACACATATGACGTCACGCCGAAATTCTTACACGAATATAAACACTAACAACTAAGTCCAATAGCGGACAACTGAAAAAGTTTAGGCCAAAGATTTGCATCTATAAGACTGTTAGTAACTTTGGCGTAAACTTAGTAGTATGTATTTACCTGAAGTTTACGGAACCGGGCACAAACAGTTACACACAACGCGTCCGCGAAAGCCGTGCTGCACGCCGTCGACTGAGGTAACAACCGGACTCGCCCGCCTTCTTGGGGGGGAGGTACTGTTGGTCTTCGAAAGTCTCTCGCCTCGATGCAAATGTTTGTTTGGGTAATAAATATCTGTCTGTCCGTTGAGAGAGCTACGAAGTATAATCTAAAGCATCGATGATACCTTTGGGCTTAAATATGTTTTTGGGCTTTCATGATCACCTTAGAGCTAGTGACCTACTTGCAAATTTCTCTTTTCAGCTTAAAACTTAAAAAAAAAATACGTATATTTTTTTCTAAATTGGAGGTCTATGACGTAAAATAGATGCATGCATAATGATACAAAAGCTTTAGGATAGATAATATTAAAATTGGTGATTTGTAAAATTAGCCAAAACTTTATTAATAAAATGGTTGAGAAAACTTAAAATGTGTATAGAAGCATCGATCATGAAATATATTGAAAATTTAATCCTAGTTTTGAGTAATCGGTGTCGCAAAGATGAGATATACCTATCGAATATTGAACCAGGGCCGCGACGTCCATATGTGCGAAGTGTGCGGCGCACACAGGCGCTAAGGCAATAGGGGCGCCGAAATCAGGATGACATTTTATATTTGTTATACTACCACTATATTCTTTATAGGTGAGTAGGTAAGATAGTAGGTACACGTACAAGTCTTACATATATTACAAACGTCTTACTAAAGCTCATTTTCTAAATTAAAACTTGTGAAACAAGTTACAGGACGACAAAAATCATAGGCGCTTCATACATTTCGCACACAGGCGCTGTCTTGGGTTGGCGCGGCCCTATATTGAACATAAGAAAAACATCTCGAATTCAACTCGAGATCTTAGTGAGAAAAATAATCACAGTTTACCAATAGTAGCACCGCATATGGAATCAGAAGAACGGTGACGAAACTAACAAGGCCCCATGAGACATTCCCAATAAGAATAATGTTCCTATTAATAATTGTACCACTAATGGCCTTCCGATTTGTCATTAATAGATACGTGCAACATAAATAGCTTATGTTTGTGAGTTTGTTTGTAAATGGGAAACTATTGAACAATAAAAAATCCTACTTATTGAGAAGTACATTGACTAACATAGGCTATATTTTATTTCAATTTGATTACTGGAAAAGTCGCACGCAAAAATAGTATGCAATAAATTGCTTATTTTGTATCCAAATCAACTCCAAGATAACAATGCAGACACGTGGATAATCAGAATGTAATCTTTTATTCTATACCATACCATACCAGCCCTGTAATACTGCCCACTGTTGAGCACGGGCCTCCTCTACAACTGAGAGGCCTTAGTCCACCACGCTGGCCTAGTGCGGGTTGGCAGACTTCACGTACCTTCGAAATTCAGAGAATCTCTCAGGTATGCAGATTTCCTATGATGTTCTCCTTACCCGTAAATTTCATTCTTAAATCAAATCTTTTATTCGTTCATCGCGAATTAATAAAAGATATTTTAAAATTCAATGAACACGAAAAAAACTTGGTTTATAATATTTGTAGATCAGACAAACATTTGTCTCGGTGCGGGATTTTAATTCGATGTATTATGACTTCCCGCTGTCCCATGAGGGTGTCATGTCGTAAGAGGTATTTGATTATAGGTTTTTTGGGTGTATTCACACCAATGTCAATGCATAAAACTATTTAAAGTAGGTACTGTGGTAATACTCTATTGATATATAATATATTTCATGCCTGCAGTATGTAGGCTATTTAACAGGGTTCACAAATGTTTTATTTTAAAAAATACCACAAAAATCTCTAGAAAGAGTCAAAGCTGATGTGTAGCCCATAGTAATATCTAGCAAGTATTGGTTGTATTATATTTATTTTGCTTCGCTTCTTTGCTATATGTAATGTATGTATATGTATAAATGAACTGCTCTAAACAAATCATATTATTTTTTTTATTGTTAATTGTATTTCATACCTTGAACTGATTTCGAAAAGAGCAACACTAGAGTTTCTTGCCCATTCTTCTCTAGTGAGAACTACTTTCCGTACTGGTGGTAGAGTTAATATTGACTGAATCTAAATAATGTATAACATTTTATGGGTTCGAATAAATTTATTTCATTTCATTATTTCATGTAATATGGCGAGGGCGCATGTGCCATATTCATCCGAGCAAGCCTTCTTTTATGTAAATTAATAATTAGACGATCAGGTTGAGTGACTTAATCGATAAAATAGCAATAAAAAAAATCTATTTCAGTGCGCTCGTCACTCCGAGACAAAGTCAGTAATTACTTTGGCTACAATGTCCTTCACCAGAATACAATTGTGCTTGCACAATGTTGCTTGGCGTCAAAAATAAACCTTATAATGGTACCTACCCGTCTGGAATCTTGCATATCAGAGACATGCCACCAAGAACTGACACGGACCAACCAGAATTCTAAAAAGAGCTGACCGCACAATTACTTTTAATTGAACTGCAGTTAGCTAGGGTAAAATACATGTGAACCAGAATCAACGAACTGACCTTTGACCTGCTTATCTTTTCCCGTCCTTATCATCCATTATTGTGTGTTTAGTGCCAATGCTCTTGCATGTAATTGTAATGCTAGTGCACTAGCATTTAATATTATTTATCCCATTAATCGAAACCATGCATAAATGTAACCATTACAAGA
The DNA here is from genome assembly GCA_949316025.1 of Lapara coniferarum. Classification (NCBI taxonomy): domain Eukaryota; kingdom Metazoa; phylum Arthropoda; class Insecta; order Lepidoptera; family Sphingidae; genus Lapara; species Lapara coniferarum. The sequence goes on from OX438921.1 coordinate 22,488,502, forward strand.
TTTGACACCGATATTCAATTTTCTTAGTGCCACAAGGTGCCGTTTAAAAGTTGGATTGACATTCCAAATTTGAATTTAAACGAAGAATGTATAGTGTATACGCCATATTTATTGTGGTAACAGGTATAGCCACTAAGTTCAGTGTGGTCCCTGCACTACGTGATTAAGAATAAAATTGCGTAGAGACTATCTCAAAATTCCACAATATGTAGACACAACGCACCGTCAATGATTCAAGCCATCGGCAGACCCAGCGTCGAGCCACCACGGCCGAGCGTGGCGAATTAGCCTACTAATGTGCCGGTCCCATTTATAACTCATAGCGAGTAGATATAATAGCCGCCAGACAAGTTGAGGACCTTACACTAAAGCAGCTAGGTGTTGTAGAAACTGAGATAATCTCTATGAAGGTTTTCTTGTGTAGTTACACAGACGTACAAAATTTCCCCACCACACAGTAATGTTTTTAAATTGTTTCCCGTCTATTATGTAATGTATTTGACTTGTTAAGGTAGAAAGAAATAAATTAATAATAAACGAGTAAATGGTTTTCAGTAGAAATGTGACAATGGGGAAAATTCTACTTCAAAGAAAAGTTAAAAACATCCTGAGGAATTTGTGCTGTGTACCCCATTGGTATTGGATAACCTCTTTCTATGCCTTCAATTTAAAGGTCGCGCACACGCTCACACACACACTCACACACACACACACACACACACACACACACACACACACACGCATGCGCGCACACGCACACACACACACACACACGCATGCGCGCACACGCACACACACACACACACACACACACACACACACACACACACACACACAGAAACACGCGCGCGCGCGCACGCGCACGCATCACGAGTTATGCAGAGGTGCAAGCAGGGCGCTGTCTTTTCACCTATGTGTTACGTCGCATGATGTGATAGGGGCGAGCCTACCGCCATGTCAGACACAAATTCCATACTCGGAGCTGATGCCATTGCTACTGAGCACTGCTATTATATGCTGCTATAATCACCCAATTTGGTGCAATCTCTGAAGATAAAGCGCCCATTTCTCATATTCACCAAGCAGTTGCGATCGTTTCGGAGATGTACAGAGGAAACAGCAGATAACTTTGTCTACTTTAGTTGTAAGCTGCATATTGCTGACAGACGAGGCGTAAGCCACTTATTTAGAACCTCAAGGTAGTCGAGCATACACTTTTCTGACTGTACCTCAGAACGGTATCAAACCGCGCACTTAATACAACTACGGTCTACGCCAATTAGACAGGCCTCAAATACATAAGAAATAATTTGCATTATAATATTATTGTAAACTAGATTTTGCCCGCGGCTCCGCCCGCATTAAATAGTTTTTCCGGGATAAAAGTCCCGCTTTTTATTTTCCCGGGATAAAATGTAACCTATTTGTTAATCCATGATAACATGATCTACCCGTGTACCAAATTTCATCGAAATCCGTTCAGTAGTTTTTGCGTGAAAGAGTAACAAACATCCATACATCCAGACATCCATACATCCATACATACTTACAAACTTTCGCCTTTATAATATTAATTGTGTATAATAATTGTAAATATAATTTACAGCACGTAGAACGACAACTCCCTCCGAAGGTCATAACGCAAAATTCAATTAAAATCGGCATTCAATTGTTTGTTCACTTAGCACACTTGATGTCATTGGCGGAGATTTTTATTTTCTTACCAATATCGACGTGAGACATTAATAATTTTAATCATTTATATAACAATACATTATTTTTTGTACTAGTACTTGGTAAAGGTCGCAGGAACGCGCTGGGTGCGGGCTGCTTTTGACAGGTCCATCTGGAAATCTTTGGGGGAGGCCTATGTTCAGCAGTGGACGTCATGTGGCTGATGATGATGATGATGATGTAGTAGTACAAATTACTTATTTGCTAGATATCGGTGCCGGCGCCACCCGCACGTATCTCGTTTCCGTGAAAAATTGTCCCATTGAGCATTTTTCTGAGATAACTACCTACTGAAAGGCTGTGCAATATAACTTATTTAGTATACAACGATTACGCACTTTTAAAATTTACTAGGGACCTAATTACATTTAGCTGCTTTTCTTTATTAACGTAATAAGAGGGAACAAGTCATATTCTTTTACTTAACGGCTTTTTTCGCGGTTATTATTTTTACTTCCATCCGCCATCCAGCCCGCTCCGTGGCCATGAACTATGATTTCATCTATACATATAATAAAGCTGTAGAACCGGTATGTCTGTAAATTTAAAGAAACGTGATAAAAAGAAAGGGCCGACTAAAGAAGAATAATGGAAAAGAAATAATTTATTTTATTTTCATTTAAATTATTTTCTTTCTGTCTGCCTGGTTTTCTCTTTTTTATTGCACATGTCCGAAACTACTAAACGGATTTCGAATAAATTTGGCAAAAGGGTAGATCATATCCTGGATTAACACATAGGCTACATTTTTATAATATAAAGCGGGCCTTTTATCCCGGAAAAACCTTTTCACGCGGACGGAGCTGCGAGCAAAAGCTAGTATTTCAAGAAAAGGTATTTGTTAGGTAGGTAGGTAAGCATGTCATTTCTGTCAAAAGCGGTCCGTATCCAGCGTGTTCCTGCGACGCACTGGGTCTTCACACCCCATGCACGCCCATGCATGGGGGGACATTAGTCGCGGGCCGAGGCACACTTGCAGGGGGCGAGCTGCGTAAATAGCGGAATCTATTTATTACACACCTATACATTGCAATCATTTCAAAATACCTATAATGTGAGCAAATACCTACATGACTGCTAGAACATGAAATAAATACAAATTCATAATTAACAATCATGTAAAACTCTTACAGACGATTTAGACAGTACTAGCCATGTGCCTATCCAAAGAAAAATTCTGTCCCTACTATAACATTGAAAATACAATATACATAGCCAAAACGTATCGTGTCGATATGAACGCGCACATAAATACATCTTTTACAATTGACCGTTTTACGTATACTAGTAATATTATGATTTTGTAAACGTGTGCATGATGAATGTGCCTTAGATCTTATACTTTTAGCAGAGTTGAACATCATATAAGTCAGGGTCCTTTATATTCTATTGCCTAAGAAAACTCTTCATAGTATTATAAATAAGTACTTATTTCAATTATTTCCCTGAATGATTTACATAAATAAGGACTCATTAACCTAATTCATTTTTAACTGGATATTTTGATGATTTCTACAATGCATTCATTTTTCCCACTTTCTTAGTTTCAAAACATTCCATAATAAAATAAAATATACAGTAATAAAACGCTAACTAAACGTCAGACCTGTAGTGATGCCAGCTTACAATAATAATTTTATGTTTAGGGTATGTACTTTGTACTTACATAAATTACAAACTATACATTGTGTTACTTTTTTGAATAAGATTTTCTCTTTGGGGCCATTCATTTATTACGTAAGATGATTTAGGGGGGAGTGGAGTCGGCCATGTCTTATTTTTTCTTACAAGGGGGCGGAAGGGATTCTCGATAGTTCTTACGTAAGATCAAAAAAATGCGTAAAGTTAAATTATACTTTGAAAAAGCACGGGCGACCGCGCGAGCACAAAGGTTCACTTAGACGCGTATCGATAAACGATTTCCAAAGTACAAATAAATATTTCCAAAAATTGTTTTCTTGAAAAATAAACATTGAAACAAGTCAAACGTGGATTCATTTTTCCTTTATTCTTACGTAATAAATATTAAACACAGGGGGAGGGAGTCAGCCTATTTTTATTTTTTCTAATAATGGGGGGATGGGGTCGACAACTAGCGAAAATAGTCTCAGATAACAAAAGAATGGCCCCTCTTATTCTATTAACAACGATTAAAAAATATGTAATGACGTGAAAAGAGCTTGAGGTATCAATAAAAAGAATAATAGACGCGTATGTTATTTTTATTCTATGATTATTTCAAGTTCAATACATATTAGACATCTGTAAATAAGTAACATTTAAATTTTTGGGGTAAACTGAGTCCATGGATAGGGTAAACTTAAATCCAAACTGTCAACTGGTAATACTTTTTACCTGTCATTTTTCAATCAAGTGTCAGAGGAGTTTTGGCGGGAATGTGGAAGTGTCATGAGGTGCTCTTGTTTTAATTCATTATTTTGGTGATACTTAGTGTTATATTGCATAATTATGGTGGTATATTATCCAATATAGTCCTATTAAAGTGCTCAAATGAAGTGAATTGAAATAACTGTGCCAATCAAGTGTTTTTTCGTTGCCGCCAAAACTCCTTGATAAAGTCTTGGTAAGGTAGCCACTGCTTTACTACGACAACCAGAGATATCACTTAAGACGAGGCTGTATGGGCTTGAACCCTTTGCCTTCCCTGTAAGGGAGAATTATAAAAAAAAAAAAAAAAAAAAAAAAAATCAATCAAGTGTCAATTAGAATTGTTAAAGAAAATTCAGTATTTTATCGGCTTTGATTAATAAAAATGATGATTTTTTACTAAAAATGTATTAATACCATTAATGAATCAGCTTTGTATAATAGACAACATTCCATGTATAATTCCAAAGATATCCTATTAAAATGTCGTTCGCTAATCAGTGTTTCTGTGCTAAAGTAATTGTCGTGATAGTTTTTCTTTTTATCAGTAGATACACCGCGAGTGCTTGTAATTTTAGTATTAGAATAGAGCAAGGTCTCCGCAATGAGGGATTTCACAGGTAATTTACTGTAGTATTTAGTTAAAATTAACATAAAACTATAATTTTCAAAGCAATATAACATGTCAAAATTATTTTTATCATTACAACTTTATTAGGTTCTTAATATCTGCCATCATAAAAATACAAGATAACAACATTAGCTTTTTACCTCGCTTTGTCAACCTCGCTCCCCATCAGGACTGGCAGAAAAAAATGTTTGTGCATTATTTCTATATCGTGTCCATTGGTTAAATAGTCTGAGGGACAGACAGCAAGCGACGGGGGACTTTATTTTATAATAATTATGTAAGGATACCTTCAAATCAGCCTGTATTTATATAATTATTATGAAAGGACTTTGCTGACTTTTTAAGATGAGAAAAAAGTTTTGTTTGACTTATTATAGCTACCTGCCCTTTCCTTTTATTGTCTGTCAGTGCCAGATGTTTACTTTCTTAAGCATAAGCCACTCAGCTTGAGCCTATCTGTAAAATAGTCCAACTAACATTGGATGAGTCCTGCATGTCCCAAGTCGGCATGCATATTTTTGCAGAACCAAAATAAAGGTCCCTGATTACACAAAACATCATACTTTTTTGGAAGCGTGCCTAATGCATTGTCATTGCAACACGTCTGTTCATTCTGACACTTTATGTGCAGCTTGTGGATGTGCTAAATGGGCCAGTTTTTGGTAGTCAACCTATACTTTAAAATATGCCACTCCTACACCATGGCATATAATATAATCCCATTTTTACAAATTCAACACTGTTGCCTCTACAATTAAATAATGAGATAATGTTTTCTATTCCAGGAACATGACTTACACAATAATATTTGACAATGATGAAGACTATGAAGGATTGCATAGAGAGTGCATCCTTGCTCTCGAGCAAACACTGCCTTCGGGAATCTATGCCAACCCAGATGAGTTGGGAGACTTGCGGAGAATTGATAGGGTATGTACATCACTTTTAATTCATTTATTTATATACTTATTCTTAGTAGAATGAAGTTATTGCCATAATGGTCTTAATTATAATACCAGCCCTGTATTATTATACATTGTCCCTCTGCTATTTAAGCCTCACTCCAATACGCTGACCTAGTAAGGGTTGGCAGACTTCACACACCTTTGAAATTCTTATTCAAAACTTCTCAAGCATTCAGGTTTCCTCACATTTTCTTTCACCATGATGATCTTTATCAAGAAAAATTAAAAACATGCTTATATTAAATAAATAATTTTATATGTAACAAACAAAATCTTTTCAGCTGAATGCAATCCCTAAGAAGAGGATTAACATTGAATTGCCGGCAGAACATTCTGAACCCAGTGGTGTTTTCATCATCAGCAAAGTGACTACGGACAAGGTTGAGGTGTGGGTGCCTGTGCACGCCAGGTACCACATGGCTGCAGTGAATGGAGGGTAAAAGACTTTCATTAATTCTCATAGTGGGATGACACTATGAATGAATGACAGTATGAAAAAAAAACAAATAAATAAAACATTGATATTTTTGCTGTCTAAAAAGGGTAGGGGCATTGTAACTTACAGTATGTGCAATGCGGTCCAAATAAAATAGCCAAGTAGTATTATTTTCTGAAACTAGTCATCAGAATTTTTTCCCTTGAAGTAATCACAAATGTATGTTAAAAAGGTAGTGCACTGGCATTTCCTTGTACCAGTGTCTGTCATATATTCTGGAATTTCTTTAACCAGCAATGATATTCAATGTTTATATATTTTTTTTATTTACTAACCTTTGCTGGTGGCTTCGCCTGCATGAAAGAGTTTATTCAGGAAAAGTCTCACTATACATTTTCCTGTAGAAAGTAGCCCAAAACTTACCCAGGGTCTCAAACTATCTCCGCACTCATCGAAATCCGTTGAGTAGTTTTTGAGTTTATCGCGCACAGAGGCGGAGCGCGACTTTATTTTATAATACGTAAGGAAGAAAGGATAATTATCACTGGCATTTTCCGTATAGAAATGAGAAACATAACAAACTTTGTTCCAGTAATTTTCGCAACGACATTGAACCGCCTAAGTTGTATATGCGCTGTCCTGACCAGAGGCTGGAAGAGTGCAAGTTGCCCATCTCGCCAGCGGCGACGTATCTCTGCAACGGACACTCTGTGACCAAGTGTAACTGGAAGGAGATTCCGTTTACTATGGTAAGTGGTCTTTAAAGCAATATAAAATTTTGTTTTGAGGATTCTTGGCCAAATGTGGGCTGTATTTCTGCCCATGTTTAAATACCTCTATAATATGTTATAACTTTAGTGCGTTCCAAATAACATGGCAAAGTGGTCATTGCCTGACGCACCCTAATATCGCAATTCAGAATCCCTCTCGCTAATTCATTCAAACCTGTCGCAAAGTTTGACGTTGTTTGAGTTTGACTTCACTGAACATTGTGGAAAAGAGGAATCTAAACAAACAATTCTAGCCGACCAGTACTGCGTTGCGATAGAGACTACTTTCGATAGCAAATTCGTGTTATTATTGTATCGTCAGGTCTATTGGTACAGAGGGGGTGAATGTACTCTTTTGCCAATTATTTGGCACGTACTGTGTTATTACAGCAATTTTTTCACACATTTTCTGAATCGCCCCTGATCGATTCTTAATAGCAATTACATGCATTTCCCTTTTGCTCTTAAATTTCAGATGACAGACACATTGACGTGGTTAGTGCCGGTTGGTAACCTAAATCACTACCATCTGGTAGCAATAAGTACTACGGTGGTGGTCGTGGTCGGCTCCCTGTACCTGCTGAAGAGCATCCACCAGCACAAGGTGGCAGTCAAGCGCAGGAGGCTATGATAAACGTGTTACAGGGATTAGTATACCCTGGTTCTTGTATGGTGATTTCAATTTAAGTGATGGTTCACGAGATTTATAAGTATTTTTTCCTTGCATAATAATAGCCATCTATGTTGTTGGATTTACTGTGATTTACGTCAGATTAAAGTTGGTCAAAATGGGTCAGAATGAGGTTTTCGACATGATTGGGTCATAAGTTTGAAGCCTACCGGATAATTTGGCCGGGTAGATCTAAATACAAGAGTTTTCGTAATAACTAAGACAGCTTACAATGTAAATTTCGTGAATCAATACGTCTTACAATATTTTAAAGATTGGAAACAATCTCCAGTAACATATTATGAAAATGACTGTTTTCGATTTATGCAGGAAACATGATAGTACATAGTAATAATTCAAAGTACGAGTATTCGGTATCGATACAGTGCCATCGAGTATCAAAGTGCTGAAAATCGATGAAATTAAACGTCCTTTTTTTACTTCGCAATATATCGAATATCAATGTATCGATTATATCGATACATTGGCCATACATAGTTTAAGTCTCGATTACCAACCATTTAGTAGATACAAATATCGATAATCATCTTGGTACGTATCTATTTTTATTCAGTATAAAAAATTGATGGCCAAAGTATCGAAACTTTTTCGATGACGACTTTTGTGCGATAGAAGTATAGCTTGTGATTATTGACTCAATTCTTGAATGACTTTGATATGACGATTATTACTTGTAAGTTAATGTTGCAGAGGCTATATAAGTGTGAAATATATATATATAAAAAAACTTAAAATCAAACAATTTAAATTGCAATTTAAACGGATTTGGCGACTGTTTGGTTATAATTGGTAATTAATTACTTATGAACGGAAATTTAATCTAAGTTAATATAAATAATTGCATATTGCTTCTGCGTATACCAAAGCCGAAAGCTACAACTACTTAGGACTCAAAGTAATATTAGTCATCATTCCTACTCATTAGTACCTTGTCATAACACTCATATAAAATCACCGTTTCACATATTCAGGCAGTTATTTTTTCTTTTTGTGAAAATTTATAAAACCGCACAAATATGTAAAAACTACATACTAGACATTGAAATCTGGTTGAAAGAGCCCCAAGAAACAAGGAACGTCACACCTGTGACGTCACCGCCAATACATTGTGTGCGTGCGAGTGAGATGGCTAGATAAGTAATGACGATAATGGCTAGGCCATACGATATCATATTCAAGTAGAACTGTGAGCTATATTTATTTTTTATTTTAGATTATTTACTACCTTTGGGCATAACAAACATTTCGAGGAATAAAAGGATTATCTATGTCCCGTATTGCGTCTTACCTTCAAGGCTGGATTATGAGTGTGTGTTGGGATTTCGCTTTTATTGTTTTAAGTAAAAATTCTTAATAAGAGAATTTCAATCACTGCAGGCACAAATAGAACTTCTATAATTTCTTCTTTACTACAGTTAAGACATAAATCTAGTCATTATTGATAAATGATAACGTATAACGAAGTTATTGTATAATAAAGTATTTAAAACATTTATTTTTTTTATTATTCGAAAAAATACCTTTAATTGACATAGTATTAATTAAACTATATTACTTATACCTATGTATGTATTCCCAGACTGAAAACAATTCTGATAAGAAATTTTAAGTAATCTAGAACCAGTTTCGTAAAATCTGATTTCAATAAATAATCCCCACTCAATAATCTCGGAATCATTCCAAGAATTAACCCATCAACTTTAGGCTTGTGAAACTAACTTTATTATAAGTCAAACTAAAATAATATTCTTTAAATGACTGATTAATTTTTTTTGAACATTGTGAAGCTCTTACAGTTTTGCCCTAACCACATCATGGATGTGGGTATAGCAGAAAAAGCACGAAAGTAAGATTAAAGCAGTGGAAATGAGAGCGTTAAGAAGTATGTGTGGAGTGACAGAAGATGTAGTGACCAAAATTGAGAAGGGTATGCTTAGGTGCTTTGGGCATTTCGAAAGAATGGATGATAGAAGACTGACAAAGAGGATATATAAGACGAGTGTGGATGGAAGGGCCAGCAGGTGTCGACTGCACCGAACCTTCAAATGTCAGATGTCTGACACTTTGTGTGAAGGCCAGCTCAAAAGTACCCTGAACTGGTGGGAGTGCATGTAAAGATTCATGAAGGTGGATGAAGCGATAGTGGTGTGCCAGAGCAAAGTGGCAATTCATAGTCTGCCTACCCCTATGGGATAGAGGTGTGATGCTATATATGTATGTATGTACATCATTAATGAATATGAATGGATTTTATTACAAGTGTAATATTTAGTGTACCTGTATTTGAAGTCTTACATAGAACCACGGGCGTAACCTTTCACATGGGGGTTTCGAGGATACCAAAACCTATATTATGTTAGAAGTGCAAATAGGCACTAGTAGTGCTCGCGGCTCCGCCCGAGTGAAAAAGTTTTTCCGGGACAAAAATATTTTCCCGGGATAAAAAGTAGCCTATAGCACTCGGGAGTTATGTAGCTTCCTATTAGTGAAAGAATTTTCAAAATCGGTTCAGTAGTTCCTGAGATTAGCGCGTCCAAACAAACAAACTCTTCAGCTTTATAATATTAGTATAGATATGTAGTGTACATGTTTTGTGGCCCGGATCATTCTTGTTGTAAGCTAAGCCCCCCCCCTTATATACACCCATGCATATATAAGGAAAGTATTTATTATAGGTATTTTACAAGGCAAAGGCACATAACGGTTTTCCAATAGTTTGTAATTACTACGACCGTTCATTTACTGAACAACATGCAAAGAAGAATCACGTCGCCGACTCTTGAGGAATGAAATATCTACGATGTAAGATCGGGCAGCCGAAACGTCTCGGTGCCTACATCAGGAAACAGTGATTCGGTCAGATATAGTGTTTTGCTTTTGTTCTGCTAACGTAACTTTTTTTATGGCATTGAATGACGAGACGAGCATGCCGTTCGCCTGATGGTAAGCGATACGACCACCCATAAACAGAAGCAACACCATATAGCACCTTGAGTTAAAAATTACTGTGTGGCATTCCACTCCGCTCGTCATCCTGAGACAAGATGTTAAGTCTCATTGTGTGCGGAAGTTACCCTGGCTACAATGTCCTTCAAACCGAAACAACAGTGCATGCACGCTGCTGCTTGGTGGTAGAAATAGACATTGCCTTGGTACCCACCCAGGCGGACTCTTACGAGACCTACTACCGGTATAATTGTAACTGTGAGTTGTAACTGTGTGGAGCGGGGTGTACCACCCTAGATTAATAAAGCAATATCATTATGAGTATCATCTTCAATATTGGTTCAGTGGCCGCAGTGAAAAATAATGTCTTTTAGGTTGTGTCTTTGAAACATTCGGCAAAACCTAAAGGAGTAGAGTTATCCATACCTTAGTATTTGCTCGGAAATAACATGTATGTATTCATAATTTCGTGTTCGCATATAGCGCCATCTGTTAGCTGAGTCTAAGACTGATTCTACATTTGCTGTCTACAACCCCCACGTGCAGTGGTTGTGAAGTGCATTGCAATGAGTGTACATGCGCCGACTCATCATTGAAATGGAAACAGGCTTAGATGGCAGCACCTCCGTTGGCTATTGATCCCGCACTTTCTGTACAGCCTTACAATAATTACCTTAATTTCTCTTCCTTTCGGGTACATTAAGTATGTATCGCCTTGAATTATGACTATTTCCCCGTTTTCGCGATATAACTTTGTAGAGGTCTTTAGCAGATATCGTCTTACATTGTTGATATAAGTACCTATTATGCAAAAAATAAGAAGGTTGCAGGGCAATGCTGTAACATTTCGTTGTACAAAACAGCACAATCAAGTTCAGGTTATAGTGGAGTAAGCAGTCCGGTACAATACTACCGAGGGAAGGTTAAGTGGCTCAGCCGGGTAGCCGGGCAGCCGACTGGCGAGGGCGAGCTCGGCCGAAGGCGTGCCGACCGGTCGCCGGACGGCACCACGAGCGCGCCGCAGATATGGATTTAAGATTAACGAGGGCACACGCTCCCGGGGCGGGCGGGGGCTGACGGGGGAGCGCGGGGTGGTGTCGGCGGCGCGGCGCGCGGGGTGCGCGGCGTGTTTACACGCGGGTGCAGGCGCGGGCCCGCGGGTGCAGCGGGCGGGTATCGATCGCTGGGCGGGGCGGGGGCGCGCGGGGCGGGGCCCGGCCGGCGCTCAGTCCGCCTCGGGGCCGCGTCCGCGCGGTCGTCGCCTGTCCCGCGTTGCGGCGCGCCGGAGTGTGTTCGCGGGCGCCCGCCGGCGGCGGCGAGCCTCGCGCCGCCCGCCCCCGCGCCGATGCCGCCCGCAGTCGTAGCGCGCCCCCCCTGCCCCGCGCGCACCCGCCCCGGCGCCGCGCGCGCAGCCTGGCCGCCCGCGCCTTGCACGGCCGCCCGCCCGCGCCGCGCTTGCGTCCCGTGTTCCTGTGGGCGCGCCAGCGCGACGGCACCGTCCAAGAGGTTCGCTGCGAGGACTACGACCCGCGCAATCGCATCCGCATAGCTCGCACCCCCGACGGTTGGCGAGTGATCCCGCGCACCGAAATCTACAACTCTATCCGCGTCCCGGCTTCGGTCCCCGCACCGGCCCCCGCGCCGGCCACCGCGCCGCGCGAGCGCCGGGATCGGCGCCGGCGCCGCCGTCCAGCCCGGTCCCGCCGCCGCCGAGACCAGCCGCTGCACAACCCGCCACAACAGAGAGCGACGCCCGCGTGGCTCGCTCCCGACCTGGAATCCCACATTCCGTCGCACACGATCGCGGTGCCGCGCGCGCCGCCACCACCTGCCGTGGAGCCTACGCCGCTCGACAACCTGCTCGCCGTGGCCGAGCTCGAGTTCAACCAGCAGCGCGGCGAGGAGGCTCTCGAGCTGGAGCTGCAGGCGGACGCGGCGGGCGCGGCGCCCGGCGCTCCCTATACTTTCCTGCCGCCAGAGGAGACGCGCGACGTCATGTCCTTCGAGCTCGGCGAACCGAAAACCGACGACGGCATATTCTTCGAGCGCAAACAGCCGACCGACGAGGTCTCATACGGCGGCGATATCGCGCACAAGGACCTGTTCGAGACGATCAGTGAGGCGCACTACCTGCCCGAGCTCGGTGGGCCACACGACGAGGCGCTGCTCGAGTCGCTCGTCGAGAAGGGCTGCGAGGACAACCAAATCCTCGGCCAGGCGCTGGACAAGTTCGCGCACTTGGTACACGGCTCCGGCGATTATGTGGAAGAGGAGGAGGATATTCTCCTGAGTGGTGCTCCGGTGGCGGACATTATCGACCGGCTGGAGCAGTCGCTGGAGTCGCCGAGTCGCAGCAGCATCACGGCCGCACAGGGCTTGCTGCACCTGCACCATATCGGTGACCACCTGGCGTCCGCCGAGCACTCGCAGCCCGTGGACCGCGCCTATATGTCGGACGAGGTGTTCGGAGCCGACGCGCCGCCCGATTGTGCGCTTCAGACGCTCAGCGTGGCATCCGAAATGCGCGAAATTAACAATGTTAACCATTTAGAATATGAACATAACGCTGAGAAGAGGCTACAGAGTGACGTTGAATCGTCAGACGTGATGTATACTGAACAAGTACCTGATTTACACGAAACTTACTCAAATAAGCCATTTGAAGAGCAGCAGGAGTCGCTGCCGGACCAGAGTGAGGTCACCACGCCCAGCGACTCTACTACGGAGAATATAGCTACTGAAATAAAGGAGGAAATTGACGCCGAGAAGCTGACAGAGGAGTTATCGGCGTGTAACCCGGAAGAACACGATGACGCTCCGCAGGACGCGCCGATGGTCATAGAAAAGCTGGAACCGCCGAGCGCGGACGAGCTAGAGCCGACTGACTTGAGCGTGAAGCACGTGAACATTGAAAACGCGCCGCAGGTGGTCGCCAGCGCCGCGGAAACCACGCAAGCTAACGATGACAGCTTGTCGGACAAGAGTGATGAACAACCTAGAGACCTGAGCGTGCATAGAAGGCTGCCCACCCCGCATGCGTCTCCGCGCAGGTTAGAAATACCGCGAGCGCCGTCGAGAGAGTCGGACGCGATGCAGTCGCCGCAGCCCAGCGGCATACCCGCCGTGCCTTCCTCGCCGGAAATATTTACCATGCCGCTCACGAAAAGCAAACAGGCATTATTTTTAGAAACATTGTTGTCCTCACCTTCGCCTAAAATGTATACGTCTGAAGTGACTATAACAAAACAACAATGCGAACCGTTAAATCTAGGTAAACATAGAAAATCAGCGAGTCCGACGGTTACGAGTTGTTCAGACGAGATCAGGAAACTAAACAAGGAGTTTGGCGAGCCTCAGGAGAAGAGGGTAAGACGTGAATCCACGGAAGACTTCGCGAAAATCAGCAAGGTGTTCAACAAATGCGCCGAATCGATATCCGTATCCAAACAGAAAGAAGCCGAAAAACCCGCTCAGAAGGCGTGCGATGATACCAGTCCTTTGAAACAATTCCATATGTTAAAGAATAGTTCTGATTTCAATCTTCCAGACCCTCTGTTAGTTCCAAAAGACAAGTTGAGCACGATCCTGTCCGCACCAGCTAGAGAAATACCCGCTTTACTAATACAAAGGCCGGAATTGAGGTTGCCTGAGGCATTCGCATTCCCCGCCGTGTTACAAGACCCTGATATCCTTGTCATATCATTATCGCAGCTAGAGAACATCCTTCGAAACGATTCTAACAAACCAATATCTCCTAGTACGAAAGAGAGTCGGCCGGCGACCAAGCCCGCGATGAGTACAGAGCAGCCGAGCACTCCGCAGCCCGATCAGACGAGCCAGCCGAAGCCGATACCCTCGATGGACGCGCTGGCCGGTGACATCGACGCGGCGACCTCGGCCGCTCTCAACCAGATGCTATGGTTACCGTACATTAGCCAGCTCGAAGCGATGGCCAACTGTTCACAAAACATGGATTTCCTTAAAGCTTTAAATTCATCTGGGTATGCCGGGTCAAACTACCCCGATCTGTCGCAGATGTTCAATCCGGCGGCGCGGTTCATGGGACCTACAGGGTTCCCTATGATGCCGCCCATGGATTACGATAACCGGTTGCAGTTTGCCATGTGGCAGGAGGCCATGAACCATGCGAACGCCTCGCAACGGGCCAAGGCGAATACAATGGAAGCTCAAATGAAAGAGATCGCAAAATCCACTGACGTGCAGAACCCGTATGTTCATTCTACAAAGAATTACCAAAAAACGCATTCCTCGGCGCGGACTAGTCCCATAGCGCACAGCTACAACAACCAGCGGGCGTTGACGCACAACCCATTCCTGCAGGGGATGTATCCCGGGATGAATCCAAACATACGGCCCAACATGCCGCTGCCTGGATTACAGATACCGTATTTCAATCCGAACATGATGGGTAGTCAGAGATCGCCGCGGACCGGGCAGCAGAAGAGCCCTACGTCGCCGTACTATCCGAACAACAACTACTTGCAGTCGGTGAAGCAGTCGGAGCCGCAGCCGCAGCGGAGTGGCAGTGCTAGTTCGCAGGAGTCGCCGCGGCCACGCATCAGCGTCAAGTCGTTGCACAACCTGATGGAGCCGAGCGCGGCGGCATCGGCTGTGGGCCCGGGCCGGCGCGCGCCCAACCCGCCTGTGATGGGCCGCCGGAGAGAGGAGCCTGAGGTGGGCAGCACCACGCCGCTCGGCGAGCCGCCGGCGATGATGCCGCCGCACCCCCACGACCCCTCTACCTTCCACCTGTGGCATCCGCTCTTTGGCAAGTGAGTATTCTTTACTATAACACCTGATGCACAACATTGCGGTACTATTCTTCATCTTTAAGAGCTATCAAAAAATTAAGACCAAATTTATATTCTTTTATAATTTCTCTACTATTTGTTTAAAGCTGAATGAAAATTCAGTTATCGAGTATTCGCAATGGTGTGCTCCAACGTTTGCTTAAGCACTAAGCGTATCTCAATATTTGTACTGTTCTTAATAAGGAAGTATTATATTTATCTAAACGCCGTTTGCATGCGCAATTTGCGAGCACACGCAAATATTGACGAGTTCTTGAAAGTGGACAAATTAAATATCAGCCAAAGAGAAATGTTTGAAATATTTCGCAAACAAAAAAGCTAAGTTGGTTTTGTTAACGCTGCAAGCCAACGCCCCGCGAAAATGGCGAGGAGTCGGGCGTGTTCCGATGTTAAAAAACCGTGTATGTGACATTCCGAGCCTTTCCGACGTGGGCTCACACCTAAAAATATTTTACTAATTATACGTTATTTATGACGCACAGCGATGCATTATTATTCCTATATAGTTAAGTTAATACGTGTATAGTACTGTAAAAACAATATTTATATAAATCACGTATCTGCAATAAGCTTCACGGGATATTTTAATTTATTACAATTTAAATCTATGCTAAAGACAATATCTGCCCTCGAGATGTATAAATAGTAAGATACTATATACTAAGCAGTAATATTTTTTCAAGTAGGTATATAACATTGGGTCAATGGTTAAATCTCAGAAATTCTTCTAAATGTACCTGATTAGTTTTTTCTGCCAAGCAGCATTGTGCAAATGTGTTGAAAGGCATTGACGCTAATATAATTACCGGGCATTATGAGACTTAACTTCTAATGTCTCAGGGTAACAGTGTGGTGCCATGCAGTTCAAAGTTATCAGTGCATTTAGTTTTAAGATTTATGGTCAGGCAACCGACAGGTCAATACGTTCAACAGTAGCAAAAAGCTATATTTCCTTCGCGATATACCTCAAAGTACACCTTTCCTTTGTTTAAAGAATAAACAAACCGCGAATGTGTTATTAGAATACTAATGAGGCAAAAGATGTATAAACAAAACATTTTTAAATATGTAGGTAAAAATTATGAATGTAAAACCAATGTGTAAAACTAAATTTATTTTATTTGTGTATGTCTTAATCTATACATACAAGAACACAATAGTCTGCCAATTTGCGCATTACGTAAAACGGCTGAACTAATTTCGATACAGTTTTCAATGTTAAGTCGGTGATCCCAGCAAAACGACGCGCTAACCGTAGGTATTTTTACAAGCTATTTGCAATTTATAATACATATAGAAAAAAATATATATATTTCTACAATATTTATGTTATGATTACTTTGGTGTTTAATTTTTTTTTATAATTTGGATATTATTTAATTAATTTCTTTTAAATTACACATCATTTTAATTTGCAACCAACACTATTAGATAAGGAACATTTTGGTAATTGAAAATATTCAATAAGAACTAAAATAAAATGTTTAAAGAAATTATTCTTAAATCATTGCATATTCCCGTCTGCAACTAGTGCGCCATAGAATCCAATGCTCGAGGCCGTTTGCTCAGGGGAGGACCTTAACCGAAACTAGTAAACATAAAGACAAAATCAAAGTAATAATGAGGACATAATATAATAACGGGGACAAAGTCGTTGGCACAGCTAGTACATCATAAAAGAAAATATTGCGGGTCGGGCAGTGATATTGAGTTTTTCTATTCAGTATCAGCTCGGAGTCTGGAATTTGTGCCCGATATACCGATAGGCTCGCCCCCTATCACATCATGGGACGGAATAACGACGAAAAGTGGGTGCACTAGTTGCGCCTCTGCCTACCCCTTCGGGGATAAATGTCGTGAGTGTATATGTGATTACTATGTACGTATGCTTGATTTATTAACAATTTCAATCGACACGAGAAACTAGAGCACACCGCAAATAAATGTTTATTGCGGTCACTACAAGATTTTCTTATGGATTTGTAAATATCCGGACTTTAATGTTTATATTTCTGTATCGGCCGTTGTTTAAATACATAGAATACAAGCGTCCTAGATTCAATTTCTAAATTAGGTAATTTAATTTTGTGTGAATTTTCTGTGAAAAGGTGGTGCGAGATTGGTAGTGTGTTCGTTTAATTTTAAACTCTTACTGTCTGTATGTTTCCTTCTTTGGTAAATAAAAACTTCCCGCCTCGGTGGCATAACTGTATGCCGTGCGTAGTAGAACTAACGCGATGTCTCAGGTTCGAATCTCAGGTCGGGCAAAGTAATATTTTTTCTAATTAGTATCAACCTGGAGTCTGGCAATATGCCTGGTAAATGGCACTAGGCCCCATATTACATAGGACCTAAAATAGCTCGCCTAATGTAGTTGTGTTACAACATACACTTCTATCTACGCCTGAAAATTGTAAAAAGCGTAATGGTGTATATGTGTTTTTGTAGTGAACAAAAATTACTGTCGACAAGAATATTAGAATTTAGGATCAATATTATTGTAAGCCGTCTGAAATCACGTGACACTATTTATTTATTTATTTATTTTAAGGAAACATACAGTGATACAAAGAAAAGGTAAAAGAAAAAAGAACAACTATACACTAATTACATGTTTCCACAGATAGAAATATATATATATATATATATATAATGACGGATTTACGGTAAATGTTGCTCCAGTGTGAAGTTAGAACAAATGTTGATCCACCTATTTTGCCTGTATACTCCGCTCCTCGTCTCGCAAACTGATATACTTTGATCCGTGCTTGATGCGCGTGTGACGTCGGTGGATCTGCACTCACAGGTTTTCAACATACTCGTCGACGTTTTGACCAACATTTGTGGATCCATTAACGGTCAAAAAAATGATACTGAATGTGATTACTTTGATCCAGAATATATTTAACTTATATGCGACATTTACTTTGACTAAGTTGATCCGGAGCCAAAATTGACTAATAGGTACTACACAAAGCGGCAAAATCCCTGATTCTACTACTTTCTCCTGTTTTTGAAGTTATACTTCTTTAGGCGCGTTATGAAAAATTGATAGAAGTGAAGTTTTACGATGCGCGCGCATGTGTGACACAAAATTTTCTCACGGGAGAATTATCATAAAGGGCAGATTTAATGTTAGATTTCAAAAAAGTGACCGCCATTGTGAATTTCTTTGTTGGAAGGCCAATCGACCTCAAAATAGATATCTAAGCATGGCTTTAGGTACAAAGGGCAGATTTAAGGTTAAATTTCAAAAAAGTGACCGCCATTGTGAATTTCTTTGTTTGAAGGCCAATCGACCTCAAGATAGATAATATCTAAGAATGGCTTTGGGTACAAAGGTCAGATTTAATGTTAGATTTCAAAAAAGTGGCCGCCATTTTGAATTTCTTTGTTTGAAGGCCAATCGACCTCAAAATCGATATCGGAGCATGGCTTTAGATACAAAGGGCAGATCCAGTTTTATAAATGACCAAAGTGGCCGCCATTTTGAATTTCTTTGTTTTAAGACCAATCGACCCCAAAATCGATATCTGAGCATGGCCTTAGGTATAAAGGGCAGATCCAATGTTATAATTGAAAAAATTGGCCGCTATTTTGAATTTGTTTGTTTTATGGACAATTGACGTCAAAATCGATACTTGGGCATGCCATTGATAGTAAAAGACAGATCTAATATTAGACTTAAGAAAAGAGGTCGCTATTTTAAACTTCTTAACATTGAGATTTCAATCTCTTTTGAGGTAAAGTTTAGTATAATACTAGGTAACACATTTATAATTAAGCGTTTTCTGTTTTGCAAAAATGTTTTATGAGCATTTAATACATTTTTAAGTCTAAAGCGGATGGGTATTAAAACAACTTAGTGTGATAGGAAGGGGCGACTTTTCGTGGGAGACAAAAATGAAATGTCCATTCTCACGCTGCAAATTTGTGAGTCTATTTCCACAGAACAATCATCTAGGTCTATCATCCGGTATCATCATCATCATCGTCATCATCAGCCGTATGACGTCCACTACTGAACATAGGCCTCCCCCAAAGACTTCCAGGTGGACCTGTCAAAAGCAGCCTGCATTCAGCGCGTTCCTGCGGCCTTTACCAAGTCATCGGTCCACCTTGCAGATGGATGGCTGACGCTACGCTTGCCAGTACGTGGTCTCCACTCTAGAACTTTTTGTTCCATCTGCCGTCAGTTCTTCGAACTACGTGCCCTGCCCATTGCCACTTCAGCTTGCTTATCCGTTGGCCTATGTCAGTGACTTTCGTTCTTCTACGGATCTCCTCATTTCTGGTTCGATCGCGTAGAGAAACACCTAGCAAAGCCCTTTCCATAGCTCGCTGGGTGACCGTGAGCCGTCTTAGGCGGGCCCTAGTCAGAGGCCACGTCTCAGTGCCGTATGTCATCACTGGTAACACACATTGCTTGAAGACTTTTGTCTTCAGGCATTGATGTATTTTGGACGACAAGACCTTGCTTAGTTTCTCGAACACTGCCCATCCAAGCTGGATTCGCCGATTGATCTCTTTCTCAAATTTGGACTTGCCGAGTTGGGCTACTTGACCTAAACAGACGTACTCGTCTACAACTTCGAGAATTGAGCTCCCAACGATAATCGGGGTTGGCACAACATGAACATTCGACATGATCTTGGTCTTGTCCATGTTCATCCTGAGACCCACCAGTTGAGAAACTCGGTTGAGGTCACTGAGCATTGTGCTCAGACCCTCCAGCGATTCTGCCAGTACACCGTTATCATCAGCAAAACGAAGCTGAGTGATGTATTCGCCATTGATGTTGATGCCGAGTTCTTTCCAGACCAAGAGCTTGTGAGCACCTTCCAACGCGACAGTGAACAGTTTCGGAGAGATAACATCTCCCTGTCTCACGCCTCTGTGTAGTGGAATAGCCTTCGAACTCTGTTCTTGTACTCGCACCTACATGGTGGCGTTGTTATACAAGCACCTCAACACTTCGATGTACCGATGATCAATGTGGCGCTGCTGTAGAGACTGCAGCACAGGCCAGGTCTCGATCGCATCGAAGGCTTTCTCATAGTCCATGAACGCTAAGCTAAGTAGCAAGTTATACTGCCCAGTTTTTTGTATAACTTGCCGCAGCGTATGGATGTAGTCTATTGTACTATAATCTTTACGGAATCCGGCTTGTTCGGGAGGCTGGAAGTCATCTAGCCTGCGCTTGAGACGATTCGTGATGACTCTTGAGAACAGCTTGTAAACATGGCTCAAGAGTGAGATGGGCCTGTAATTCTTTAAAAAAAGGCGTTATCACCTTTTTTTTTAAGAACAATACCACCACACTCCTGTTCCATGCCTCGGGCGTTATACCCTGGATCAGAACGAAGTAGAATAGCTTTTGAAGGAATGTAAGAGTCCGGTATCACAGAATAATAAATACAGTAAAAAATATATAAATAATCACTTTCACATCGAGTATAAAACAATCTATGACACTTTAGATAGCATCACTTTTTTTATACTTTGACTAGTTGCGCTCCGCGGTGTTAGTCGCGGCTTAAATTCCAACAGGAATACTTTTCGGAATAAAAGTTAGTCTATGTACTAATTCAGGGTGTCAACTACGGCTATATCAAATTTCATCAAAATTGGTCCAGCCGTTTGAGCGTGAAGACGTAACTAACATGCACACACACTTTCTCACAAACTTTCGCCATTATAATATTAGTGTGATTACCAATTGCCATCAGTGACACCGTATTAGTAACATGTTGATACTATGAATAAAATAACATTAATTGGATGTGTATAAAACGTCGCGGCTGCTCTCAGCCAATCCGATCTGAATCTGGCTGTTTGCTGTGCTCTGATTGGCTCATTTAAATCGGATCAACATTTTCCGTAACTATCGCAAGGTGGATTTGTATATCGGATCAACTTCGGCAAACGTTAGTAAGAAGTCCCGTGAGTGTAGATGTTGATCCGGTTGGAGCCACATTAGTTACCAGAAATGCATATTGGATCAACAAAAGGCGCCGGATCAACATAGATTTTTGGATCAACAAAGTGCTCGCGTGAAGTCGCGTCTGATCAACATTTACCGCTAAGAGATCTCTATATATATATATATATATATATATATATATATATATATATATATATATATATATATATATATTTCTATCTGTATATATATATATATATATATAGAGATAGCTTGACGGTAAATGTTGATCAGACGCGACTTCACGCGAGCACTTTGTTGATCCAAAAATCTATGTTGATCCGGCGCCTTTTGTTGATCCAATATGCATTTCTGGTAACTAATGTGGCTCCAACCGGATCAACATCTACACTCACGGGACTGCTTGCTAACGTTTGCCGAAGTTGATCCGATATACAAATCCACCTTGCGATAGTTACGGAAAATGTTGATCCGATTTGAATGAGCCAATCAGAGCACAGCAAACAGTCAGATTCAGATCGGATTGGCTGAGAGCAGCCGCGACGTTTTATACACATCCAATTAATTATATTTTATTCATAGTATCAACATGTTACTAATACGGTGACACTGAGCCCAATTGGTAATCACACTAATATTATAATGGCGAAAGTTTGTGAGAAAGTGTGTGTGCATGTTTGTTACGTCTTCACAGTCAAACAGCTGGACCAATTTTGATGAAATTTTATATAGCGGTAGTTGACACCCTGAATTAGAACCTACACTAACTTTTATTCCTAATAGTATTCCTGCGGTAATTTAGTCCACGACTAATACCGCGGAGCGCAACTAGTCAAAGTATAAAAAAGTGATGCTATCTAAAGTGTCGTAGATTGTTTTATACTCCATGTGAAAGTGATAATTTATCTATATTTTTTTACTGTATTTTTTACTCTGTGATACCGGACTCTTACATTCCTTCAAAAGCTATTCAACTTCGTTCTGCTCCAGGGTATTACGCCCGAGGCATGGATCAGGAGTGTGGTGGTATTGTTCTTAAAAAAAAGGTGATAACGCCTTTTTGAAGAATTACAGGCCCATCTTCTTGAGCCATGTTTACAAGCTGTTCTCAAGAGTCATCACGAATCGTCTCGAGCGCAGGCTAGATGACTTCCAGCCTCTCGAACAAGCTGGATTCGGAAAGGCTGTACCATAGACCACATCCATAATCTGCGGCAAGTTATACAAAAAACTGGGGAGTATAACTTGCTACTTTGCTTAGCGTTCACGGACTATGAGAAAGCCTTCGATTAGATCGAGACCTGGGCTGTCCTGCAGTCTCTACAGCGGTGCCACATTGATCATCGGTACATCAAAGTGTTGAGGTGCTTGTATAACAACGCCACCATGTAGGTCCGAGTACAAGAACAGAGTTTGAAGGCTATTCCACTACACAGAGGCTTGAGACAGGGAGATGTTATCTCTCCGAAATTGATCACTGCCGCGTTGGAAGATGCTTACAAGCTCTTGGACTGGAAAGGACTCGGCATCAACATCAATGGCGAATACATCACTCACCTTCGTTTTGCCGATTACATCGGTGTACTGGCAGAATCGCTGGAGGGTCTGAGCACAATGCTCAGTGACCTCAACCGAGTTTCTCAACGGGTGGGTCTCAGGATGAACATGGACAAGACAAGATCATGTCGAATGTTCATGTTGTGCCAACCCCGATTATCGTTGGGAGCTCAATTCTCGAAGTTGTAGACGAGTACGTCTATTTAGGTCAAGTAGTCCAACTTTGAGAAAGAGATCAATCGGCGAATCCAGCTCGGATGGGCAGCGTTCGGGAAACTAAGCAAGGTCTTCTTGTCCAAAATACCTCAGTGCATGAAGACAAAAGTCTTCAATCAATGTGTGTTACCAGTGGTGACATACGGCACTGAGACGTGGCCTCTGACTATGGGCCGCCTCAGACGGCTCACGGTCACTCAGCGAGCTATGGAAAGGGCTTTGCTAGGTGTTTCTCTACGCGACCGAATCAGAAATGAGGAGGTCCGTAGAAGAACGAAAGTCACTGACATAGCCCAACGGATAAGCAAGCTGAAGTGGCAATGGGCAGGGAACATAGTTCAAAGAACTGACGGCAGATGGGACAAAAAAGTTTTCGAGTGGAGACCACGCACTGGCAAGCGTAGCTTCAGCCGTCCATCTGCAAGATGGACCGATGACTTGTTAAAGGCTGCAGGAACGCGCTGGATGCAGGCCGCTATTGATAGGTCCATCTGGAAATCTTTGGGGGAGGCCTATGTTTAGCAGTGGACGCCATACGGCTGATAATGATGATGACGATACCGGATGATAGACCTCGATGATTGTTCTGTGGAATTGGACTCACAAATTTGCTGCATGAGAATGGACGTTTCATTTTTGTCTCCCACGAAAAGTCGCCCCTTTCTAACACACTAACTTGTTTTAGTTACCATCCGCTTTAGACTTGAAAATGTGTTAAATGCTCATAAAACATTTTTGCAAAAGAGAAAATGCTTAATTATAAATGTGTTACCTTTTTTTTCTTTGTTTTCGCGGAGAAAGTGTCTTATTACTACCGCTCAGCCTTTAAGGGGGGCGACTGAGCGGTTATGTTGGGTTCACCGTACCTTACGACCCAGCGTTGAGCCGCCGGGCCGAGTCCCTAACCTATGTACACCGCTCGGCATACCGACTAAAACTTTGCGGTTGCCTTCTTCGGCGCATTAGAGATGGCTGCGGGTTTCCCCAGACTAAGAGTGTCTGAGTTGTCGTTCGCAGCCGCCCCTGCGCGGTGCCGTCTAATACAGCCCGTCTCCTGCTGGGGGGTGGGGGGGGGGGGGGGGCTCAGAAGCCCCGCGCACCGAAGGACGCCCTCGGCGTCAACGGCAGCATGAGGCCTACCTGCCACACTGCCGTCCATCACGGGGGTCGCAGCAATGTGCTAAAAACACGCACAAAACTAAAGACGGACAGCCGACAGGACGACCCCCGGTGGCCCCTATTAGTCGCCTTTTACGAGAGGCAGGGGATACCGTCGTGGAATTTCCCAAACGCCCACAATCCACAGGGCGGAAGACGCCGGTCAGTCGTCCACCCGGCGCCTCCTACGTCTCGTTTGGCGGCGGGACGGATCACCGCGCCTCCGATCCCTCTCGGCACTCTCCTGCTGCAAGAGGACCATCTCACAGAAGTGCGCCACCGCACGCCAAGACCTCCGGCTATCGACCATGGAAGCGACCACGACCGGCAGCGTGAGGTCTCCTCCGGCGACTGCTCTGAGAGCTAGTATTATACTAAACTTAACCTTATAAGAGACTGAAATCTCAATGTTAAGAAGTTCAAAATAGCGACCTCTTTTCTTAAGTCCAATATTAGATTTGTCTTTTACTATCAATGGCATGCCCAAGTATCGATTTTGACGTCAATTGTCCTTAAAACAAAGAAATTCAAAATGGCGGCCACTTTTTTCAATTATAACATTGGATCTGCCCTTTGTACCTAAGGCCATGCTCAGGTATCGATTTCGAGATCGATTGGCCTTAAAAATGAGAAATTCAAAATGGCAGCCACTTTGTTCATTTCTAAAATTGGATCTGCCCTTTGTATTTAAAGCCATTCCCATATATCGATTTTGAGGTCGGTTGGCCTTAAAACAAAGAAATTCACAATGGTGGTCACTTGTTTGAAATCTAACATTTAATCTGCTGTTTATGATAATTCTCCCGTGAGAAAATCGTGTCACACATGCGCGCGCATCGTAAAACTTCACTCCCATAAATTTTTCATAACGCGCCCAAAGAAGTATAACTTCAAAAACAGTAGAATCAGGAATTTTGCAGCTTTGTGTTTCAGTACCTATTCGTCAATTTTGGCTCCGGATCAACTTAGTCAAAGTAAATGTCGCATATAAGTTAAATATATTCTGGATCAAAGTAATCACATTCAGTATCATTTTTTTGACCGTTAATGGATCCACAAATGTTGGTCAAAACGACGACGAGTATGTTGAAAATCTGTAAGTGCAGATCCACCGACGTCACACGCGCATTAAACACGGATCAAAGTATATCAGTTTGCGACACTCGGAGCTGAGCAAACACGTGAAATAGGTGGATCAACATTTGTTCTAACTTCACACTGGAGCAACATTTACCGTAAATCCGTCATTATATATATATATATATATATATATATATATATAAAGAGAGAGCCTTACTTCAATTATTTGTTGAAAATAATAAGTCATTATTGTAAATAAACACACAATATAAAATATCAAGACCTATATCCCTTCCGAACAATCAGAGAACCAAGACCTTGTTAATGTATTTTTAAAAAGAAGTGGTTTGGAATTAAATAAGTCAAGCTCTGAGGATTCTACTACCGCACTTAACTGATTTACAGCTCTGATGAAGAACGCATTCTGTCTATAATTTGATGTACTTTGAGGAATATTCACATCCTTCGCTGATATACCGGGTGTAGGGGCACACAATATTCCGTTTTCCTTCTTAATCACTAACAAATGCGACAGACTGTCGTTTTGGATGTCATAATTTTTTTGAGTACTAGGATGTTGTACATCCTGAATTCGTTGTGTCTGCTGACCATGTCCTAACTGGAATGAGGAAGTTAAGCAGTAGTTTATTAATTTGTCCTTTATTCAAATGAACGAGAGTTTCCACGTATTGTTGCAAATGGTAAACGAAAAATATGTCATTGATGATGTGTTATCACCATGTATGACGCCAACATTTTCAGTGGAATTGTGGATGCGTTGCTGACCTTAACATTGGGAAAGGTCTCTTTAGCAATCTTCCGGTAATCTGAATCGTACATAACTTGTCAATCATGCAGTTTTTCGTCGAGCCCTATATCCATAGACATAATACAGACTATACACACACACTCACGCCTTTTATCCCCGAAGGGGTAGGCAGAGGCGCAACCAGTGCACCCACTTTTCGCCGTTATTCCGTCCCTTGATGTGATAGGGGGCGAGCCTATCGCCATATTGGGCACAAATTCCAGACTCCGAGCTGATACTGAACAGAAAAACTCAATATACAGACTATAATATATCAATTTAAACAAATTCCCATCGTCACGTAACCATTTATTAGGTCAGAAGCACGCAGGGGCGCGTCAAAATGGATCCTGAGTTCGGGATGGCGGGGGCGCGGTCGTTGACTCTCTTACATAATGCTGGCTGTTTACGGACTTTGACACGTGGCCTTTGTGGACCATAGACAATTTGTTCTTTATTTTAGAAGTGACGTAACGTTTTGACGTAAACACAATTGTTTTTGAGCGTGGTTTTAAAGAACATACGGAAAGTGTTTTTAAACACGAAGGACATAATGCTATTGTTAACAAAAATTAGCCATACGAAAAGGTATATGTTTATATGCTGTAATCTATGCAACTATTGACCAAAGTGTTACATTTGAATATATGGAAGCAACATTATCCTTGAAGAAAGTAGTTTTTTAGATTCCTTTTTACTTTAAGTCAGTCTAGAATTCGTGCTCTCTTACCTTAAATTACCTTTCTACGAAAATATTTTTAGAAACGGAGCAGTAGCTTCGATACTACCTTTTACCAAACTTTACTCCTTTATAAAGGTTATATAACTAATCTCGTTTCTAAGGGTAGATATTCTACTGAGATAGTGCTATTCATGCCATTTCAACTAAGCATTACTGATGAAACTAAAGAACCTCTCGACCAAATTGTTTCCTTTGCTTAAATTAAGGACCTTTAGAGGTGACTTGCCTTAAACTTGGTACGATAATACTAGGTGTAAGTTCTGGTCATTAGAGATTACCTTAATGACGTCGGTAGAGCTGGACTAGGCAGTATCCATACATCCTTCCTTACATAGTATAAAACAAAGCCACCTTTGCACGCGATGAACTCAAAAACTACCGAACGAATTTCGATGAATTTTGCTATGGAGATAGTTTGAGACCTTGGAAAGGACATAGGGCTATTTTTGTCCCGGGAAAATATATATCAGGACTTCAATCCCAGGAAACTTTTATGACGCGAGTGGAGTCGCGAGCAAAAGCTAGTTCGTTTTATAATATAATGACGAGCATAGATGACGAGACGAGCAAACTGCTCGCCTGCAAGCGTTACTACTGTACGCATACAGAAATTAAACCATGACGAATTACGAATTACAAAGCTCTATAAGGAATTCAACTGCGTTCATTATCCTCATAACTTAACCAGTTACACTAGCTCCAATGACCTTCAATTTGGAACACTGATGCTTGGCAGCAGAAATAAACATTACCATAGTACCGATCAGATGGACTCTCGCTTAAGGGAGTCATATAATACTTTTCTTCTTCATACTGTGACACAAAACCTATATCAAGACATTTCTCATAAAAGAAGTCGTAAATATGAAATTCGAAATAATTATTCCCATATGAGCACAATAAATCATATAGAATGCATGGTAACACCGCAAGATTTATCATTATTAACTGGCAGCACCGCACTTTATTGGCGGCACAGACAGACGGACACATTCATTGCGTTCTATTTAATTAGAATTTATAATGCCAGTTGCTCGAACGGCTATCGTTTATTGAGAATACTTAGCTATTGCTGTCCGGTGTTGTGTTTTAAAAGATGCATGAACATTTGTGATTGAGCTAAGTAAAACACCAGTTTTATCAGATTAGGTACCATTGATCAGCAGTTTTTTTTTGCATTTGAATGACGTGATGAGCACATGCTCATCACGTCATTCAAAATGTTATTCGCCTAATGGTAAGCGATACGACCACTCATAAACAGTAGCAACACCATACAGGTATTTGAATTACAAAGTACTGCAAGGCACTCCACTGCGGTCATCACCCTGAGGCACAAGATGTCAAGTCATAATACCCAGTTATTAAGCTGGCTACAACGTCAATGTGATGTACATTGTTGCTTGACGGTTAAAATAGTCATTGCAATGGAACGTACTCTGACGGCTCATAGCATACAAAAGACCAACCAGCAAAGTGGTTTACTGCGTTTAAAATCGTCTGTGAAAGTCAATATATCCCCAATCCTTAAGGTCGGTAAAGTAGGTCCCTAAGGTCGATGTAACACCCAGAATTCATTTACGGTACGGTAGCGACTACTGACTATCATCCTTCATTTGCTCGTATGCTTAAAATAAAGGATTTTTTTCAATAAGCCCTTATATTCCAATGTGGGGTCGGCACCAAATACTTTTTGGATTTCGATTTTTGATTAGATTTTATCTCAGCAGTTTTTTGTTTGATCTGAAATATACGGCCTAGGAATCAAACCCAAGACCTCTCGCTCCATACCTCTCGTTCGCTCCTTTACCGAGGATCGAGAATCAATACCAGCGTTGGCACGTGATAAAAGATAATTCGAGCACTCCAACAATAATTGAGAATGTACTTGTTAAAACAAATATCATATGTTAATTTCAATGATTTCTATTTAGTTAATTTTATTGCTTTCATAGTCCTAACTCTAGTTTTGCCAATAAAACTATAGTAACGACTAAAAAGGTCGCCAAACATCGTCTAGCCCTTGATGGCACGTTAGAGACATTAGTTTTTTATAAATGTCACATTACTCAAAAAAGGCCTGCCCTACATACTGCCATTAGACACAGGAAAAACGAGTCTTAAACGGCATAAATAAGAAACTCTTTGTCCTTATACTACATAAAATATTTCTAGAACTAAAATATTCGATACGTTTGTTTCTCCAAGACGAAGTAAAAAATCGTCTTCATTACTTTAAAAAGCTTTCACGAAGGCTTATGTAGGCTTCAATTTTGGCGATCTTTTGTTTCTGTTAGTCATTTATCTGCGTTGTGAACTCAAGTTTTGCGGTTATAAATATTCTGAGCCTACATAGGGCTTTTGCCGAGCTGTGTTTCTATTTTTTTTGGGAAATGGACAAGTTTGGGAGGGCAGAGTAAAGAACTCATTTGACTTAATAGAGCTTAGAGACCAAAGTTCTTCACTGAATTATTTAAGTTTTGGGTTTGATACACCTAATTTTACAAGGCTACCGTGTGTGCAAATAGTTTTAGATAAATCTGTTAGATTTCTATCCACGTACCTATTTGATACACGGCTTAGTTATCTTTATCTGTTATATCCAGTTGCGAGGTCCCTGACTTATTATTTTTACTGTCTCCATGGCGCTGTAGACACCTCAGCAGTTAATTAATTTACAATTTCGAACGAAATTTATGAACTCCTATTATTAGATGCAAAATCTACCCTAAATAACCATAAAATTTACAAGCAAAACTATGTGCGTGACTGCTTTATTAATTGTCAAAGCATTTTGTACAAGTAAATGCACCATTATTAAGCGAAAATAAAGCTAATATCTGTTACAATTATCGCTACAGGCCTTTTCAGTAACCGCCTAACATTATCTAGCCCGGAGACCTAGATTTACCTAAATTAAGGGACATAAAACATTCTTAATGGTGGGAACGCGGCCGGCTGTTCTTGTACAAGTAATAGCTCATATTAGTTCGAAAAATCGATCTGTACCTACAGTGGATGAAAGGACTTTCTTGTAATACTTTTATATGTAATACTGACTGCCTCGGTGGCGTAGTTGTATTACAGTACGACTGCAAAGCTGAGGTCTCGGGTTCGATTCCCGGGTCGGGCAAAGTGATATTGAGTTTTTCTATTCAGTATCAGCTCGGAGTCTGGAATTTGTACCCGATATGGCGATAGGCTCGCCCCCTATCACATCATGGGACGGAATAATGGCGAAAAGTGGATGCACTAGTTGCGCCTTTGCATACCCCTTCGGGGATAACAGGCATGAGTGTACATGTATGTTATATTGATTCCTGATAGACAATCTAGAATATGCAAATCATCACCTTTTTTCTTGGTCTACTTAAGGATAGACACCGAAATAAAACTAGCTTTCGGAAATTATCCCAATTTTTATTTTTTGTTTTACTCCCAAGTCTTAACGTTTAGAAGACTTTGTAGCATCAACATGGTCATGGGGGGCTGGTAATTTTGATTAAAGTTATTAGGTATAGGTACGGCAATATTTTGTGGTTAGTCAGCAGTAGACAATTTTTTTTAGACTTAAAGTTTGTTAACATTCGTAATAAACTTCTCATTAATATTTTTATTGGTGCAGGTTGGCATATTTCTCTTTCCGAAAAAAATTACGTTCCTAAATTTTTATTCAAGTATTTTATAAAAGTTATGCTTCCTAAAACTAAATGGAAACATTCAATTATCAGAAAATAATAATTTAGCTTTTAGAGTTTCTTATTTGAAGACTCTTCACCCCTTCATTAGTTTCCAGTAAGGGTGGGCGAAATATCAATGAATAAAATCCCAAGATGAAAACTTTCACCCACGCTATACGTGAACAATCTCAATTAAAGTATTCGATAACAAATCAATACCAAAATAGACTAAAAACGATTTATCGGTACATTTGGACTCACAATTTATTTTGCTAATTGAATTCGGTTGAGCTTTATTACCAAACCTCAATGTGGGGTATGTGCAACACTTTCAAACATGTTGCGGAGAGGATACACCTTCTAGTGTGTAATATTTTATTAACGACTAGCTGTTGCCCGCGGCTCCGCCCGCATTAAAAAGTTTTTCCGGGATAAAACGTAGCCAAAGTTACTCCTTATTACATCAGCTACCTACGAATAAAAGTCCCGTCAAAATCGGTCCAGCCATTTCAGAGATTAGCCGGAACAAACAGACAGACAGACAGACAAAAATTGTAAAAAATGTTATTTTGGTGTATGTACCGTATATATTATACCGCTTATTTCAATGTTACAAACAGACACTCCAATTTTATTTATACGTGTGTATAGATAATTATTATAACTCAGATATGCATATGAAATGATGCTTGGTTTATGAGTTTTTTAATAACTAATTTGTTCAACTTATGGCACTCTGTTGTCACCTTATTTACTATCATTTAACCCATTTATAAAAGTGGACGATGGCCTAGTTGGGAATGCACCGGTCTACCAAAAAAATGTCCGGAGGTTCAAACCCAAGGCACACAGATCTGACTTTTCGAAGTTACGTGTGTATTGTTTATCAATTATCGTTCGCTTTAACGGTGAAGAAAAATATCGTGAGGAAACCTACATACCTGAGAATTCTCTATAAGAATTTCGAGGGTATGTGAAGTCTCCCCACCCGCACTATGCCAGCGTGGTGAACTAAGGCCTGAACCCTCTCAGTAGTAGAGGAGGCCCGAGCTCAGCAGCGGACAATATAATACAGGGCTGATCGCATTGTATTGATTGCAACCCAATTAATCTACAAAGAGCAACGGATTGACGTACGTAGTAGGTACCATCTTTCATTATGCTATCAGAAAAAATAAAACATCACTAGCATTACGAACATATCACATTATCTTTCCCCATAGGATGTCAATAGACGTCATGTTAGTCAGCCAAGAATAATACATGCGTTGTACAGACAAAGCGGCTCCGTCTAAATAATTGATCGTGTAAGTATCGTACGGCGCCGTGCACGTCACAGTTAATAAATTCACATTCGCCGTTTGTTTGTTATTCCATTTAATTATACTTTGAGGGACATGTTATTTTAAAATGTAAATTATAGAGTATGGACTTTACTCAGTTTGTATCGCGAAAAGTCCCACGTAAGTCAATGATAATACCAGCCTTGTGTTATATACTGCCCACTGCTGACCACGGGCCTCTGATACTGAGAGAGTTTAGGCTTTACGCCACCACACTGGCCTAGTGTGGGTTCAATAAAAAAAGCCACAAATTAATTAATAAAGTTGGGGTAGTTCAATATTTGTTTAGAAATGTATACCAGGTACCAGCAGAATTACCAGCGCATTGGAGCATTGCATATTGCTGAGCTCGGGCCTGGATTGCGGCTACAATATTTCACAAATGGATGTGTACTTGCCTGTTGTCTTTGTATACAGGGTCATTTTGACATTGCGTTAATAAATGAAACCACATACTTATCTCGTTGAAAATAACACTTTCCATGAAGTTATTTTAACTAGAGATGTAAAATAAAAAAGTGTAAGTTTCGAATCAAATAAATATCAATAAAAAGTAACTTTAAGTTTACACGCCCTAATGCCACTATGACTGCTCTAAAAGAATTCGTCGCAGCAGCAACATTACACTTTCAGTCAGAAATACGCACACACCATATTCGCACTAAACTACAAAAATGATAAAAAAATTGGAAACTATAAC
This sequence comes from Lapara coniferarum, assembly GCA_949316025.1. Classification (NCBI taxonomy): domain Eukaryota; kingdom Metazoa; phylum Arthropoda; class Insecta; order Lepidoptera; family Sphingidae; genus Lapara; species Lapara coniferarum. Next base: position 22,521,123 of record OX438921.1, read on the forward strand.
CGGGATTTTTGGCGAACGTACTCGTCATTCATGGATGATTTTTAGCACGATGTTAGCAGAGGTATAGACGAATATATGGTTTCATTTAGTAACGCAATGTAAAAATTACCCTGTATACAGTGTATTATTTGTAGCCAAAATAAACTTTTTTATCTATCTATTTAACCATGGTCTTGGGATAGCTATGTGACTAAGTTCATCCAAATTCATACAGCGGCAAAAGCCTTTAAATACTAATAAAAACATTTCTACTTGTATAATGTTATTAGGACTAGGATGGTCTCTGAACAGCATATGGATTCATCAAAAATTCCTTTATTTTTCTGATACTAACCCTTGATTCAGATATGATATATATCTATCCAACTTTCTAGTTGCAGAACACTCCTTTTACAGTTCCATTTCCAAAGCGTACCAAAAGCAAGGCAATTATTAAACCTTCACCATGTCTATTTTATACCTGTCTGACAACGTTTTTTAAAGCTTTTTAAAGTCGTCGGATATTGCAAAAGGAATTTATAGGACCTCATCAGTTTTTACACAAAATTTACTCCATACAAAATATTTTAACCTTCCAGTACAATAACGGCCTCTATTACCGGTTACTACAGGTTACTAGAATTCATATACCTACCGCAAAAATTCTTGTGGAGAATTTTCTATTAAGTATGTAAGTTTTCTCACGATATTTACTTCACCGTTCAAGCGAACGATAATTGATAAACAATACACACCAACTTCGAAAAACCTCTAGTATAATATTCCTTCTAGAATTTTATTTTTCACTGTGAGTTAACGGTAGCGAGGCCATCCATTTTCTTTTGATATGCATCTATGACAATATAACCTATTTCTTACCGTAACGTGAAATCTTAGCATCTCAAGATTGGCTGATAACATTCGTCCACAAATATCGGAATGAATCTTCTAATTAACTACTGAGAACTTTGTTAACAATGGGAATGGTTTGAGTATAAAGTGTTATAGGTATTTCGATTTCTGTACGATATAAGTATGAAATTATTTTGGTCCCCAGGTTGAAGTGATATTGGGTTTTTCAGTATGAAAATGCTTTGCATTAGCCCGGAGTTTGCAATTATGTCCAATAAGGGCAATAACCTATCATGCGGCGAATGACTTTTTTTGAATTACAAGAATGCGAAATTATTAGATATTTGAGACTGGTGGATGCGCAGATCACATTTAACAAAAAAAATATCTTCCAAGTCATAATTCTTGGAAGCTTTTATCGATCATTTATACATAAAAAAGCTTATTGTTGAATTTTACTGTTATTTATTATTGGACATATAATACTTATCTATTGACTCATAAAATCCAAGCTTCATACCATAACTGTTCAAGGTTATCCGTTATAAGCTTATAAATAATATCGGTATTTACGAGCCGTAATGCTTGCTTACCATCAAATGCCTATTGCCTCCTTGATAAAGTATATAATAAAAAAAACATACGATAAATAAACACAGAAATCACACTAAGCTACTTTTGTTTTGCATCATCAATCACCTTAATTTAATTAAGAATAAATTCGAAATGCTGGATTCCCTGGCAACATTGACATCGCCGTCTTCTACATTCTTATTGGCTATTATCGACACGGCAAACACGGTGATTGGTCGATAAACGTTCCAGTCGCCTGATTGGACGATGTTTGTATATTTAACATTTTATCTTTCGAACGTTATTTAATATGGCGCGTAATTGGGTCACGTGTATAAAACATTTATAAGGAATGACATGTTTTCCGAAGCAATTATACTGGATTTAAAATAACTACTGAATACGCCATCCAATTTGTTCATTTTAGCCTAATTGGATTTAACTACTGAATATTACTGACGCGCCCAATTTCTGTCATGTTACGCGAAATAATACAGCTTGACACATTAATGCAGCAGTAATGATATTCAAATAGCAAGCAAAATGTCAACTAATTTGACATCCATTATTGAATGAAATTTCATTTCATTTCGAATGTATGAAATCCCACATTTTTTTTTTTTCATTTTTAAGGGGTGTGGAATAACAAAGAAAGATGGATGAAAGTGTTCGAGTGAGAACGTGAACAAAACAGAAATGAATAACAAAATTACGACCGATTTGTATTTACAGAAGAAACCATACTACCGGTTCTAAATTAATGGTGTCCAGAACAAAGAAAGGACGAAATAATGTCCTGCTACTAACATGACGTAAGCTAATGTATAATGTGGGCACATCCCTATTCTTAGGATGAGTTTCTACTCATGAATACTAGAAGATTGCTTAATCTGAATCTTATTGGAATTTAATCCCAACCTCTCCATTGCCTACAAATTTGACATAAAGGCGAGCAGAAATACAGTTTTATTTATTTTGACAACTGCTTGGAATGTCCTGGGATTAAACCCAAACCATCTCCTAATCATAATTTGGAATCCTTGCTTAACTGTGGGAGATTGGGCTGATAAAAAAGAGTAAAATTTTTCGACACCGACGCGTCTGGAGTGTCTGGCGCCATTAAACAAGGCGTGAAGGCGCGTCTTGGTGGCCGGCAACAGAATTACGAGTTACGAGACTTCCTCAAATTACTCACATAAATACCTACATTTTACTATATTCATTACTTCATGATTTGTCCGCAAACGAACCATTGTCCATTGCGTTGATGGCAAGATTTGTACTCTACATCAAATTTAGCCTTCATCAACTTTTAAAACATTAAAATAAGACTACTACTGTTTTCATGGGCGTACATGAGGGGGGATTCAGGGGCCCTGACCTCCCCCTTAGCTTACAATAAACCATGCTACGCCACTGCTGACATTTTCGAGATCCGCCCCCCCCCCCCCCCCCCCTAGCTTCTATAATGAATGATCGGGCTACAAAACCTGTCCACTCTCACTCTAATGCCATGACCGAGGGGGGGTGAACACGATGTCACGCAAGGAAAGAACCTACGCCACTAAAATTTTTATATCGTAGGAGCCCCCCCATATGAAAGTTATAGCTACACCCGTGACTGTTAATATTAACAGCTTAATGTATTTCAAGTTTGATTGTGAATAATAAAAAAGTCAAGAGTTTCCAAATCGTCTCATATATTCGTAGGAATACTATGCTATGTATATCTATGTATGTATGTCATGTCATTGGACTATTCATAAGCTCTACCACAATTGATAAGGTATGCCTTTCGACCCCTAAAACTCAAGACGTTTCAGTACTCATCCGACATGGAGATGCACCGAGTATCAAAGATGCCTCGGTAATTTTTACAATTACAAGCGTAATTCAAGCTAAAATACTGCTACTATAGGAACGTTTCGTACAGAAACCAATACACTAATACAATGTTTTAATTAAATCAAACGTTACGCTTGTAAGCTGACGGGTCGTGCTTCCCTCTCGCTCCAGCGGGAGTGGCGTGCTGTCTCGTTCGCACACACGTCAGGTACCCTGGACAGCCTTCACTTCTGGCTGCTACATCGATTTTATTGCGCTCCCGGGCATCGTAGGTGATGCTGTTTGTGCGTTGAGACTGAAATGGTAGATGGCTTTTGTAATATTTATTTCGATCTGACACTTAAAAACATATAACCAGATATTGACTCGATACCTACCTTGATTCATAGGATAATATTTTAATGGTGTGCAAATATTATATGTATATATTTGATTATGATTTCAATGTTTGTGGATGAAAGATACTGCATTTCCAGGTATCAACAGCAAAAGATGCCGGAGTCCGAAATATGTGTGACTGGTTTTTATATTATTTTAATGATGTTATAAAGACGAAATTTGTGATCTTAATATTTTTTGTAGAAATAAACGCAAAAGCTGAATGTATTCAGATGAAATTTGGCAAACAGTTAGATCAAACCCTGGGTTAACATTTTTATCTTGGAAAAATGGGGCTTTACCCCTTGAAGGTTCTTTTGGCGAACAAAATTGGTGTTTAAAATTCAATCTTTTTACGGAAACGACTAGATCGATTCTCCATCGTGCAATACGTTCTATCTACCCTCATTAAGTATGCTAAATGACTTCCGACATTTTCGTGCGCAGAATTTAAAATATATTTGGACTGAAACTAATATTGAAATGTATCAGAACGGAGATTGGGAACTCGTTCAGCCATTAGTGATGTATGATGTTATAATCTCGGATTAATATTGAAAATGTTAATCTTCTTTTAACTTAAACTGTCCTGAATGGAATAGATAGAGGCTTAATACGTTCATAGTAAGCAAAGGGTTTTTCTGTGATGAGTTGTAGAGTCTAACACAAGTTCAAGCATAAATTTGAGTTTTACAACTCACTAATTTCGATGACCCTACCCGTAAATCGAACAAAGACCATTCAACCTACCTTCAACCTCATTTCAAATAATTTCAATTACCTGATTAGGGAATTAAACCTCTTCTTCTTAATCATTCTCTTCATCCCCGAAGGATGTGTCCGTCCTGAAATATTTTGATGGAGTCGATGACGAGCCGCCTCCATATCTCCCGGTCTTCGGCTCTCCTCAAAAATGTAACTTAGCACTGAGATTGATAGGTATCAATCTTAGTATCTTCCACCACGCCAACGTAGAGTCGGCGTAACTCAAGCATGTTGCAGAAACAATTCGGTTAAGTTTTTACGACCTCCCTAACGACAACCCCCCTATAAGTAGAGTCATAACAAAATTGCATGTAACTGTTTCGGCCACAGTAGCTCGTTTTTATTACACCAATTAAAGTGTTTTTATATTAGCACGTGCCTGACTTTGATTAGCAAACAATAGCTGTTATGAAACACTTTTTTGGTTTCGCTTTTTTGTTGGAATCGAACAAAAAATGGTCGGATAAAAAATGGAGCGCTCGAAGGACCAAATTACGACCAGATGTTTAAGGTTTATGGTAATTTGTTTCTTAAAGTTCTGACGGTTTTTTATTAAAGTAGTTCACATGACAATGGTTTTGTTTATCTGATAATTTATCAGAACATATGTTTTTTTTATTGCTCTTAATGATGAGACGAACAAATTGCTCTTTCACCCTGAAAATTTATGTCTTTATCAAACTTAACAAAACATAATATTTATTAAAACCTCAAATGCTCAATCAATATTCTTCTGCGAATAAGTCGCCTTAGATATGCAATGTGACAAATATTATCCTAAGGGTTGCGAGCGCCTTCTGCACTCACCCAAAAGACCGGTGTTCTTGTATAAGCCGACCCTCGTCAGGCTAACAAGAGTTTAGTCAGGGACAAAAAAAAAAAAAAAAATATCATCCAAATGTATTCAACGGTTTATGTGTGTAATTCTAACAAACGCATTTATAATATATAGTAGGAAATAGGAAACAGAATTTATCTGCGTAATATCGCCTTGATTTATAAGTAGTAACGTAAATATAAAATTTTTAATATTATAATACCATCACATACAATGTTGCCGTTATGCAAAACCTCCTACAAATAATTAAAATTATGTAATTTACCGTTTACCGTAATTTATGATTGTATTATCGAAAACCACGATCGGCGTTTCGTTCAAATCCTTATCAAAGTTAATTACCTTTATTTTAATTATATCCGTTGTGAAACACACATACTTTTAGATCACGAACCAAATTAATTTTGTATGTTATTTACATTAAGTGTTTTTTTCGCAACAGTTTGATGACAAATTGAAATAACGTCAATTATTGACGCGGGAGTCGCCCTTATGACCTCGGCAATGTTAGCCCAACGTGGAGACTAAGCTTGTGAAGCAGATTTTTATCCAAAAAACGAGGATAGCTTGCAGAATATATTTTAAAATACCTCGTAGTCAGTACCTATCGTTTTGACCTTTAATCTAACGCATGTATTTACAAATTTCTTTTGTCCTCCAATCCGTCAACCTATCTTTTCCGGGGCGAAAATATACCCAAAGCTAGGCTTTGAAAAGTCTTCTATATACTAGTATAAGCCCTGTTAAATTCTTACAAGTGTTTTAAGTCATGTTAAAATTGTTCTAAATTAACCCGAACAAACAGAAATAAATACATATTTACGTCGGCAAAATGCCTCCATAAACTTAGCGTGTTTACGTTCAGTCGATGTGCTCAGGAAAAAGCCTATTTCTACAGACAGACACTTGAACTGTATATATCTGTACAGATTTAGACCTCAAGGTCACCCGTGCGTCCTCTACAACCCCAACTTCCCCAAATATACATTATACATGACGGTAACTCCGGAATCCATTTTCGTTACGAATAATTTAGTAATCCTTTCGTTTCGAGAAAATTTAGTTTGGTAATAATTTAGACTGTTGTACGTCATGTTAATGGTTTGGGAGCTTCTAAATATTAAGGGTTGAGTTTGAATGTTCCGAGTAATGACGTAAGCCGGCATAATTAAGGCAACCGACGACAATCCTATTCAACATTTTACATAGACTTTACCGCATTTACCATCAGATGTACTTTAATAACTAAAGAAAGACGTTGCATTGTTCCAGGCCGACATAATTGTGGCAATTATCGTCAGATAGAACATCGACATTTTATATGAACAACACTACGGTCTAAACGTAACGTCAACCAAGTAATGGAGTCTTATAGTCGCCAGAATAATGCCGGCCTTAATTGTATACACACCAATCTACTATAGTCCATATATGTATACACCCATTTGGGCACAAAAGCAAAATATACCCGATACTTTCAACCAAGAAAGGCAAGTGTCCAACACCCATAAACATGACTCTAAGTAATCTAAATTTCGCTAACTCATTACCGAAAATAACTCAAAGGTCCAGTTATAGACAACGTAGTGTAAAGCACCGGTGTCCAACGGTCCGTGAATTAGGGGTCACGGGTTCAAATCCCGACAATGAGTTTCAAGTTCGTTCAACTCTTACATCATTTATTTGGGTTAGTTGCGGAACCGACTTCGCCTTACGTGCATGACATGGATTGTAGAATGGAAGTAATTTTGTTTGTTGGTATATACGAATGAGTTGCAAGTTGCCGAATATGTAGGTACCTAAAACTTTCAAATAAATATCTTGGTTATAAATCGCGCGATCATGTTGAGACATTAGATGGTATCCCCCAATGATTAGTAATTCAGATATCAGTTTGGTATACATTGTCGCTAATATTGGAGATGGATTTGTGGAAAATTGGCCTTTTTGTGCAGCGTTTACTCACGTTCTTCGGCATTTAATTTCATAATTTACGCAGTAACGTTTTCTGTTAACAAAATAGTTCACAGACAAATTCTTACAAACATCACAAGATACTTCTCCCGTTTTTTGACATTTACAGTACCAGATGCAGAGCCGCCATTTTGAAAATACTGTTTCTTAATTATTTTTTATAGACATCCAAACTCATTAACCTGCCAGCCCCTCCCTGGAGCGGGGGTGATAATTAATAAGTTAAAAACGACCGAAGGGAGAATAGCTCTTAAATATTCATCACCGACAATCAACTAAAGGTCGCCGAGTTCGTGCCGTTGAACTTCATGCGAAGGGTTTGAAACTAACGTTTTTGCCATGGCATAGACAAAATCGAAGAGCCAGAGACATTTGTAAACAAGATGGCAGTTCCTTCCGGGGTACTGTTAAAGCTTTTATCCAATAATCGATGTTTGAGTTATTGAGTGTAGTTATGTGATCACTGACCCTGTCACGTAGTGTTCCTAGAAAGTCTCTAATTATATTAAATTAAACCATCAAATATACTATAGCATTTATTACGAACCTGCATATAAAAATGCAATTATCAATACGCGTGTCGCTACAGATTAAATACACAGTCGCTGTAGACATTTTGTCTAAAGAATTAATGGTGCGTCCCTGCTCATACCACTGTTTCACAGGAAACCAGGTGGTAGGATATACGTGTCAAAGTGGATAGCGACCACCATACACAAGATACAAAACCGACGGCATGGTGGCCGACGTAAGTGTGTCGTGTTCAGGGATCAGCCTGTGTACATATGGTTTCGAATAGACCGACATGTACTAGCGAGGGTCCATCTCTTGTCAATCGATACTATCTAGACCCAATTACCATCAGGTCAGTGGGGTCATTTGGTCGTGCCCGTATAACAAGGCAAGATTGTGCTGATTCGATTGGAGTACCACTGTCAACCCTTTTATCCTGGGAAAGGCAAAATACAGCCTCACTGTAGACTTTCTGTCCAAAGACTAGTCCGCGCCAGATAACTTGGCAATAAAGCACATTGACCCTTCAGAACGCAGTGACAGGTAAACTGTAGTAACTTAAAAACAAAAGGAACAATGTAGATAAAAAATAAATATTACGATTCAAATTTAATTTACGTACGTTCTCGGGTGATTAGTTGATATTTGTTATTACGTTAAATTTTAATTATTATATTTGTAATATTTTTATTATTGTTTCCGATATTGTTATGTCTGTATATAAGGACTCCATTTTGGTGACAGAAATTCATGTTTGGGTATATGTGATAAAATCAAACAATTATGAACATTTTTGCGATAATTGACTCCGACAGTTGCACTAAACAATTGTCAATTGTAACGTTCCTTTTAAAATTGTCTATAAGTAAACACTATTGTGTTATTATTATGATGTTATTATTTTTATCCTGTGCAAAGGTTTGTCATACCCGACTAAAGGAATAAAGGTCAATGTGCTTTATTGCCAAGTTATCTGGCGCGGACTATACAGGACGAATGAGTTTAGTCCAGATAGTAAAACGTAATCCTCCTAGCCAGTTTCGACCACGTAGGCCAATCTCAACGGAGATCAGCCAGGTACGCAGGAAATATTATAGTACACAAGTGTGTGCGCAATACACAGGTGCACTCGCTATTCCTTCACTCTCATAGTCCGGTGAGACGGCAATCCGACATGAGCGGAGAGAGATCAGGCGCAGGACTAACGGCTTTACGTGCTTTCCGAGGCACGGGAGTTTCACACCGCCAACTTCCTGACTGCGAGATGCGAGTGAGTAATTTTTAAGATGGAAAAACCCAATCACCATGGTTTTGGCTCGACCCGGGATTCGAACCCAGGACCTCAGCGCGCATCGTACTCGTAACGCGTACGCAATACAACTACGCCATCGAGGCAGTAGTATCACTATCTCAAAAACCGTCGGGAAGTGGCAGCTTGTTCTACGGAAGCCCAAATAACCCCCACAATTCACTTTTTCCTACTCCGTACCTTCGAATTCGACCGCGATTTTATGAATCTTTTCAAATTATTGATGATCCATCTTCTCACTTGATAGGCAACCCATTGTCATATTATCATTCAATGCCGTGAAATTTGAACTCAAACAGTTGCAAATCCACTTTGAATTTCAAAGCTCTACATGATACAAAACTTTACTCGTCACATGTACATTAAAAAATAACTCTAATAATGCAATGGCAATGTCTACAAGCCAGAACAAATTACACTGCTGCTTGGCAGCAGAGAGACGAAGCTATGGTATCAAACCAGACGCGGAATCCTACGTAATAAAATTAAATTAAATTTCTTCTTTTCAACTACTAGTAATGTACTAGAATACTTGTAACGAATATAACTGGATGAATAGGTGCGCCTACCTGCATTTGGTGTTTAATATTACTTATTGGAAATACAAACTACCGTCTAAAGTCGGCCGATGTAGTTTGATAAAAATATTGTATTTTTGTTAATATTGTATTAATGTGCATATCAAATTCTTGAAGAGTATATGTATTTAGGCTTTAATTAACTGTATATTAACCATGTTCTATTTAGTAATAATTACAGATGACGGATGATGTAGATGTACACAAAAACTTAATCTAGTTTATGCTATATCTCTTGTAAAATGAATTGTTAATTGTTTTGATAATAGTAATAAATAAAAAAAAAAAATAATAACTACTGGACATAATGAGACTTAACATCTTTTGTCGCAGGATGACGAGCGCAGTAGAGTGCCACAAGGTGCTGGATGGTGTGCTACTGTTTATGGGTGTTCGTATCGCTTACCATCAGGCGAACGGCACGCTCGTTTCGTCATTCAAAGCAATGAAAAAAATAGAATTATTTTAAAACTCTGTATCTAAATTCTAAACTTCGTTCAAGACGTCGTTGTGTACCTCTTCAAAACATAAGGTGTTCATGCAAATATGCTTTTAAAAGTACATTGTGCCGAAGATGTTTTCAAAGTAACATCTGTAGACTGTAAACTTTGTGACAACTTTTGTGTCGTATGTTTTTTGTATTTCATTCGAACACTTATTTAAACAGCTTGTTGCGAATAGATATTATGAATGATTTTATTCTTTTCATATTTGGAAAACGAAGATGTTTGTAAAGGTTTAAAAAGGTTCATTATTTATAAATTTTATTTGGGATACCATATTATACTTTGAAACAAATTCAAAGTACAAAACAATTCAAAATTGATATGAGGCAGCTGTGTCCTTTTCTCAATCTTTTGCAGAATTACAACAAAATGTTAAATAAATAATAATGGGAAGAGCACTCACCATCAGCTATCATTTGCAACTCTACCCTCTTAAAAACAAAAAGTGTCGCCTATTTGTTCACATTAGAGTTGTTTTCGCTAGCCAACAAAGCAACATGTACCGTATTGAACCCTAGACTAGACAATGGCGTGTCCATTAGTGTGTCGCGTCTCTGTATAATTTGTTACGTTCCGAGGCGCCCTGTTTCATACATTTACATACACGTGGGTGGATCATGTAAGGCCTGGTTTAGAACAGAGTACTTTTTTTTTAAAACCACGTTCCTTTTTTAAATTAATTCTAGTTCCTTTTATAAATCGCGTAGGACAACGCGAAAGGGACGTGTTTTTGCCAATCGTAAAAATTACTGGCCAGTTGCGTCAAAGAAAAACGAGCTTAGAGTCAATCGCACACACCCACACACTCACGCCTGTTATCCCTGAAGGGGTAGGCAGAGGTGCAACTAGTGATTGGGGGCGAGCCTATCGCCATATCGGGCACAAATTCCAGACTCCGGTCTGATACTGAGTAGACAAAACCGAATATCACTGCCCAACCCTGGGATCAAACCCGAGACCATTAAATAAGAAGCATTGCAGTCGTACCGTAATACAACTACGCCACCGAGGCAGAAAATTATCTGTGTAACTGAGCTTACATTTTTCGTCGTGTGTTCATTAATTAATTTTGTGCCAGATCAGATTTGTAAGCGTCGAAGGTCTGACATACCGGGTGGAAGGGAAACGCTCTCGGAAACGAATACAGGTGATAGTATTGGTGATTCCCGACGTGATGGCACTAAAAAAATTGCGACCGCATTGTTACAATTTTAGTAGGATTTTCTCAAATTTCTGTACAGCTTCACGTATGCTTAGATAAATCAAATTATTATTCTGAAAAACATAGTAAAAAAGGTCAATATTTCAAAAAAATCGTAATGTAACACGTACATCAGCTGACGGGTTAACGACCGCGTGGCCAGTGCCAGGGCAGCGCGGCGGCCGCCGCCTTGTCGGCGTTTGCTTTGTAGTTTTTTGTACGCTTTACATTGCGCGCGCATGAATTACGGAAATACTAAAATCGTAAGTATTATCGCTTAGCTTTGCAAATGAATATAGTTTTTCGTTAATATTATGGTTCTTCGCTCTTACCGTTCCGGTATAGAGAGCGTTTCCCTTCCACCCGGTATACGCCTGGAATAAATCTCGTAGAAAAACTTTATATACATAAAATGAAAAGGAATCATTATTATTTAATTATGGTGATTGGTCTCATGTCCACATGGATATATAATATTTATGACAGAAGCGGGCATACAAGCATCCGATGCGAAGTAATCATAGACAGACATAGACACGACAGAAAGTTATGCGACAGAATGACCACGAAGACATAAAGATGAGAGTGAACTTGTCGTTCGCCTTTTTGTGTTTTCACATAATTTTGACAATAAATTAAGAGCACATTACGTTTTGAAACTAGAAATGTTTTTTTTGTTTTGTTTATAAAAGTAAATAAACACATTTAATAGCACAACATAGGCATCGAACTAAGAACTGCGCAAGTGAAGCCTAAATCTGCGACTAGACTAATAAAGCGATTGTGTAATAAGCTTTACACCGTACATTTCTGTATGTAGATTTAAAATCCCCATTGTGTTCAGGAAAGCCAATTGCCGATGCTATTGTTAGGTTTAATGCCTTGATCCTCTTACGCGACACGCCATCGCGGAGAAAGTGTGTACTACCGGTAGTGGTAGAGTCACGGTGTAGGATGTGTACAGCCTGATCACTGGACTGGGGTAAAACCACTGTCTTAGAAAATATGTGAGAATTTATTGTTGCGTTTCGTGTGGACGTAACTTCCAGATTCTGGAAGAGCACCCCTTGGTTCTTTTATACCAGTACATTCACGATTGTCTCGGTTTCAAGGCTAAGTTACTAAAACCATGAGACATAACATCCAATGTATAAGGGTGACTTCTTCCAGTTCTTCCAAATTTCGTAATGCAAAATTCTGGTTAATTAATATAATATTTACGACTTAATAAAGGTCGCAGGAACGCACTGGATGCAGGCCGCTTTTGACAGGTCCATCTGGTAATCTTCAGGGAAGACCTGAGTACAGCCGTGGAGTAATGATGATGCAAAATCCGTTGATGCTTTTGATTGTCGTGATGTCCATTAGACGAAAGATTTCCTGGTCGAAGTATAAAAAAAACTCGTGATACAACTATATGGATGTTATGTCAGTCAGTCGTAAATAGCTACAATAACCCTCTGTGTTAAATCTTTATGCGTACAGTTTATGGCTCATCAAAGCTTATCGTTAATAAGAAGATTGAGATCGTACGATACAATCACTATATATGTATAGGAATAAAAAATATAAGTTCAATATGTTTACTCCATGGGATAGAGTCGTATAAGATGTGTTCGTTGGATAGTAGTTAGTATTTTAAAACTCACTTGACTATTTCAAATACGTACGTGTAGTATTGAGAAACTCCTTTTTGAAGTCGGTTAACGTCTGCATTGTAATGGACTGCGGAGACGAATGTATTACCGTCTGCAAGTCTTCAACCATTCCTGCAAATTGCTAAGCGAAACTGCCCATAAACAGTAGAAACACCACTGAACCCCAAATTGCAAAGTACTTCGTGGAACTACACTGCTCTCGTTACGTAACATTTGATGCTAAAGCCCCGTTTTTTCAACAGAAGTTGTCTTTTTGTCCGGGTCTTATTAGGCTGAACGCGCTCGCAGCGCCTCACGCCTCACGTCTCACGTCTCACGTCTCACACCTGACACCTCATGCCCCACGCCGCGCCAGCGCACTCGATGCTCTGTGACCGCGTCCAGCTTAATAACACCGAGGATTATCCTAACCACAGTTGAAAATACCCGGGCTATGTCTCATAATGCCCAATTACTCTAGCTTTTTTTATTGCATTGAATGACGAGATGAGCATGCCGTTCGTCTGGTCGTAAGCGACGCGAACACCTATAAACAGTAGCAACACCATTCAGCACCTTGAGTTACAAATTACTGTGTGGCATTCCACTGCGCTCGTCATCCTGAGACATAAGATGTTAAGTCTCATTATGTTCAGTAGTTACACTGGCTATAATTTCCTTCAAACCAAAACACAATAGTTCATGCACACTGCTGCTTGGGTATAGAAATAGACATTGCGGTTGTAACCACCCAAACGGAATTTATATATAAGTAACCTACCACCAGGTAATGGCTACATAATCCTTCAAATAACACAGCAGTTTGTGCACAATGTTGGTTGACTGTAGAAATAGACATTGTGTCAACGAGAGGCCTGCCACTAGGAATAGCAGGGCCTGATTTAAGGGGGAGCCAGCCGGTTTAATGTCCAGAGCGGCAAAAATTATGACGCCGCGGTGCCATAATCCTCAATTTTCCTTCTATGAGAGAAACTTATAAAAATTACCCATACTTAGGAGCCCCACAACAAAGTCTTTTTAAAGGTATTTTCTTTGTGATAACAAGTTCATGACTATGATTTTAATGCAAAGGGCGGCGAATGTTATTACGACCCGGAGGGGCTGAATATCTAGATCAGGCCCTAAGGGATAGTAGTATCTTTTTATGGACTGGCGCGGTTCTAACCAGGCGGGCATGCTGCTTTGTCATTCAGAAAAAAATCTTTCTGAATCCCATTCACGCGTCGCTGTATTCAAAAATACAAAAAGTTTCCACTGGAATTTCGTGTAACATAAAATTTGGGTACATTTCCATTTCCCAAATGGAATAGATCCAAAGAGATAAAATCCTTTCCTATAACATTGTTTGCACTTTCAAAAGCTTTGGATATTCTTTTATGTTCGGACCGAATCGATGAAAAGTTTTCGTGTGAAAACGTGCGGGTTTTTTTGACAATAGAAAATATTATAAAATATTCTTCTTTTGGCCTCCGTGGTGAATTAAATGGCCGAAATTATCGAACTGATACGTAATAAGTTGAAGACAAAATATTAAAAAAATGACATCAACAGTAAGGTATTGAAATAAGAATTGTTTTGGATTCAAATTTCAACATGAAACACACACACACTCACGCTTTGTATCTCCGAAGTGGTAAGCAGAGGCACAACTAGTTGCACCTACTTTTTTCTGTGCGTATTCCGTCCCATGATATGATAGGGGGCGAGGTTATCGCCATATCGGGCACAAATTCCAGACGCCGAGCTGATACTAATTAGAAAAACTCAATATCACTTTTCCCGACCCGGGGATGGCACCCGAGACCTCAGCAATGAACACCGAATACAACACCGCCGAAGCAGTCAATATGACCTATGTATTTTTTGTAATGTGACCTAAAGCCACTAAGCCGTCTCTTTTACAATTTTATTTCGTGGCGATTTGTTACCAGGGCAAACAAAAAGTTAATAGAAAACAAAAAAATACCAAGGGGAATGACATAGTTATCCTAACGATAAGTCTATCGCTAGGATATGTCATTCCCATACATAATTTTAACGTTAACGATGGTAGAAAGAAATTTTGGCCACGGCTTTAGGGCTGTATAACAATTACATTCCAAAAACATTATAATGATATTAGCTGTCGCAATTTGAAGATTCAAACTAACCTAATTGGGATAGTTTTATACACTACACTTAAATGACAAATACTAGCTGTCTTTATTGTTCATACTGGTTTAAATACGTGAACTCTATCACATACGTAATGTCAAAAATGTGCGTGCGGAACCATTGATGTATGGGTTTTTAATACATCAATGTGCGGAACACTTTTGTCGTTGTAAGTTGTTAGGGTATGGCGTATCTCGACGGTCCCATAGAACAAAGTCGTATATGCAAAATGTGAACTTTTCAGTAGAGCGCTTTGAAAGTCGTAAGTTTGTATTCATGTGCGAATTAGTGCTATTTTTACACGTTAGGTTCAAAGTTGTTACTGAACCCTATAGAATATAATGTTTCGTTCATGTATAACTTGTGATTTTCACAATTAACTTAGACTTTCAAAGCGCTCTACTGAAAAGCTTCATTTTGCATATACGACTTTGTTCTATGGGACCGTCTATCTATACTTTTTGAAAGTCACCGCTGTATAATGATACATTTATTCCATTTTTCCTTTTCTTCAAATCGCGACAATACACTTTACTGGTGGTAGGACTCTCATATGTAAAAGTCCGTCATTCACTGAACATCTATATAAATCGATGATAAAAATACATAATGATAAAGTATTTCACAAAATGAGTGATAAATTTTAGACATTTGTAGCCAGACAGCGTAACAACCAATTTAGTTGGTTGATGTCTACAATTTGTCAAATAATTGGTGTAGTGTTGGGTTTTTGTCATAAAAAATAGTTCAAGGACAACGGGACCAGAAACGAGTAAATTATGACATAAACTCATTGATGTGGGTTTTTTAATACATCAATGCATAAACTGTACTTTTTATATTGTAGAGCTAGTAGGAAAACTGATGTTGAGTGATATATACAGGCTGTGTGAATTCTAATGAAAGGAATGAGAAAAAGAAAGCTTCAAAGATAAGTGAAAATAAATAGGAAAGAAATCGATTTAGGGAACTCGTGGATTATCCGAAAAATACGTAGCGTTTGATAAAAAAACATCTTTGTTCATGAAAAATATAAAGTTTTATAATATACTAGCTTCTGCCCACGGCTTCGCCCGCGTTAATAAGTTTTTCCGGGCTAAAAGTAAATACATAAAAACCTTCCCGTTGAATCACTCTATCCAACACATTTATTTCGGTAAAGATTAATATTATGACGTTGATACAACTCTTAACAAATAATGCATTAATTTCGACCAAATTTGATTACCATAAAAACGGTTCTAGAGAGTTAATCTTAAAAGATAGACATAATATACTGTCACGGACATTTTTTTAGATCATTTCAAGAGGAATAATTCTTTCATACATATATTTTTGGTATCTTGGACCGTTTTCGCAGCGCACGCAATGGAAGCCCTCAAGGATGAATAATTTTCCCCGTTTTTTTTCACATTTTCCATTATTTCTTCGCTCCTAATAGTTGCATCGTGATGTTATATAGCCTAAAGCCTTCCTCGATAAATGGTCTTTCAACACAAAAATAATTTTTCAATTCGAACCAGTAGTTCCTGAGATTAGCGCGTTCAAACAAACAAACAAACAAACTCTTCAGCTTTATAATATTAGTATAGATAGTTAACAAACATAATATATTAACATAATTATAAGCATAATATATTATCATGAGACTGCCACGATCTCTAGAATTATGCCGGCCTATTTCAGCCAATCTAGACGTAGCATAGGAATGACTTTGTGCATCATGTCAACTCGAATCAGTCTGGAGCTGGAATTCATCTGAAGGCCGGGATGTAGCACACCAATTGGATTTGCCAGCGTGTCCGAAACTATTGTGATTCCGAACTTAGTTGAACCTATTTTGAATCGATAGAATTAAAGCTACTATTGTCTTTGGAAATGTTGAATTGCAATCAGCCCTGTATTATATCCTCCCCACTGCTGAGCACGAGCCTCCTATGCTACTAAGAGGGTTAGGCCTTAGTCCACCACGCTGGCCTAGTGCGGTTTGGTAGACTTAGCAAATCAATATTGGGTGAGATCTTATTAGACTTCAATCAGAACAGGGAAAGATTGAAGGATGCAAATATTGGTCTAATGGGAGAGTCTTTAGACTGGAAAACCGGGTTCTCGGATTCGATCACTATTGGACAATAACCATCGTAACTAAGAGTAATTCTCACATGAGTTTCCTATTTATTCAGAAATATAACCCAAATGACAATAACCGCCTCTCTTATGAATAAGGTTCCCACTTTATGCTCAAGATTATAAGTAGAACCCAATCCAATGTCAACAGCTTACGCGTTGGAATACAAAAGCAATTATATTTGCTCTACCTAAGAATCGAACTCAGTACTTCCACAGTGCGAGTACTCTACCACTAGACCTATCCACTTTCAAGATAAAATCACGACATCCGCTTTCAAATAGCTATCTGGAAAAAACAAAGCGGAATCTATTTCCACATACATTAGCATGCTCTATTGTTAATTATGCTAATTTTATGAAAGTGGGTTTTCATCTAGTGGGGCGTTTTCATAGATTCATTAGACGCTCTTTGGGATGATACTTGATGTTTTATATCCAATTGGGGGGGGAAATTCAATAGATTGTATTGAAAAAAGGTATAAATAGGAATGAAGCTCGAAACGAATTTTGGATAATTATGCACTGTCCATTCTTGATGTAATTCTCATTACAGCTAGTTTTTTTCATGTCTTTTCATCACCTGAGTTTATTCACCCCATTTTACTGATACCCTCTTCTGAATAAGTTAACCCACTGCAATGTAGAATTGGCGGAGACACTTCAAGCGTGTTATTGAAATGATTTTGATTGCTGGTGGTAGGTGTATTTATATCCGTCTAGATACTGACCGCCGTGTACAAGGAGTAATTCACGCCATACTGGCACACATAGTTGTGTCGCGTTCCAGGATCAGCCTGTATACAATCTGGCTTCCATAGCCGGCAAAATTGTGTTGTCTGGCGAGGCTTAATCGTCTCTCTACGGTCGAAACTCTATCGAGACCACTTCATTTACCATCAGTGAAAGTGGTCCAATGTCCACTCAACGTCCATCTGTGTACACTTAAATCGACCGGGTAACCCCAATACACCAGAGAAACGAGGAAATTGTTCCGGGACAAAAAGCGATCTATTTTGGCATGTCGGCAACCTCTGTGAGAAGCCTTATATCATCGTGTATTCGGAGAATATAAACAAATAGTACTTTTTATATGCTGTAGTTAATCGGACAATCATTTGGACTGCCTTGGTGGCGTAGTTGTATTTCGTGTGGGGTACGACTACGTTCCGATGTTCCGGGTTCGATTCAGATCGAGGAGTGATATTGATTTGTTCCTGATATGGCGAAAGGCTTGTCCTCTATCATAGATGACACACTCATGTCCAAAACTGTCCTTGATTGCACCCGTGCCTACCCTTCTAGGGTTAAAGGCGCGATGTGTGTTTTTGTTAGTCGGTAACTCTGAACATGCTTATTCACGCCAAAATTTTACAGTAGTAGGGATTTTAGATCTCTATTTATAATATCACTTTCCCGACCCGGGAATCGAACACGAGATCTCAGAACTGCAGTCGTACCGTAATGAAACTACGCCACTGAGACAGTCAAGAGATAAAGGTTTTGACAGATATTCGTTTAAATTCAGTTTTTCTTTCCCTGTATTCAATATCAAACAGCTGAGAAGTTTATTTGCAGTATGTCTGGCTCTACTGGTCCGATTCCGAAAATTCGTTCACTAATCGAAAGCTACAGTATTTCCGAGTGCAAAAGGCTACTAACAGTTAACTCGAGCAAAGCAGTATCAGCCATACTAATATTTAAGAGCTGTTTTTTTGTTTTAACTCGCTAAACTCTACCTAACTATCGTTTGCTATTTCTCTTCCGATTTTTTTTTTTTTCTAATAGGAAGTTACATTACACCTGAGTAGGTGCTGCATCCTGGAAAAAAAATCACATGGATAGAGGCATGAGTAGTAAGATTTCAGATTCGTAATAAGAAACCTGTGTCCTTAGAATGTGGCAAAAATCGAAACTCATAAGTCGATGTCGTAATTTTGATGTTTGTGATTGTTCGAGAGACCAATAAGTCACGTGTTAGTCTCTCAACCAGTCACAATAAAACGAAACGAGCCGTATCGTTTTTTTTTGCCACATTCTAAACACACTGGCTATGTTATTAACAAGTGATTAAACTAATTAGTGTTCGGAGGTTTTCGATGTCTTTTCCTGGGTTCGATTCCCAATCGGGAAACTCTTTGTGTTTTTTTTTTAATTTGCTCAGGATTAAATCCCGCCGGGGTTGTTGACTTTAAAAAGGCGGTAACACATAAAAACGAATACAAATCGTCTCTACAACATGCCAAAAAGGTTTACTTCACTGACCTATATTGAATTCGGATTAGAGCCGGTGGAAGATATTTTATTATTTTATAATTATGGTATTGACAAAAAACAATCATTAAATTCGAATGACGTGGTAAACAATCCCCGACGTCCAAAAAACACGACGATTTTAAAACTTCTTTTTTTAAAGTCGGTGAAAGCTACACGTGTATTACAATTCAATTAGTTTTTAAATGAATTAATACAGGTGTTACGCTATTTACCTTTATTGTTTGAACAGTAAACGCTTTCGATTTCCATAACATTTCAATTTCCGCGATAACCATCAAATGTTTTATCAATTCTCATAGATTTATAAATTCATCGGATATTGTCTGAATGCAATTCTTTATCTTCTTCAGCGTTTAGGCGTCCTCTGCTAAACATAGGCCTCCCCCAAAGATTTTCAGACCTGTCAGAAGCAGCCTGCAGCCAGTGAGTTCCTGCGACCTTTACAATGTCGTCTGTCGTGTCTTTATCCCGTTAGGATGATTTTTATATGGGTACGGAAAAACTGCTGCTGCACTGCACCTGATAAGTGAAGAGGGGTCCAGATAGAATGTCGGCTGATGAGAGATGAGCCCTCATCAGACGACACAATTATACCGACCTCACCGAATCTATTTCACCGGTGCTAAGTCTCTCATATGTAAGAGACCGTCTGGGTGGGTACCACCGCAATGTTTATCTCTACGCCAAGCAGCAATATGCATGCACTGTTGTGTTTCGGTTTGAATGACATTGTAGCTATTGTAACTACTGGACATAATGAGACTCAACATCTTATGTCTCAGGATGACGAGCGCAGTGGAATGCCACACAGTACTGTGTAACACAAGGTGCTGTATGGTGTTACTACTATTTATGGGCGGTCCTATCGCTTACCATCAGGCGAATGGCATGCTCGTCTCGTCATTCAATGCTATAAAAAAGATCTATTAGAATCAGGTATAGACAGGCAGGTACAGTTGCAAAATTGTTTGCTCATTGCTCGACTGTCGTCTGTCAGCAACATGCAGCTTACAACTAAAGTAGACAATAAAAGTGGGCACATACGATGCGATTTGGTACAGCCGAAACATTAAAATGGTATGCCATCGAACCATATCGTATCGTGTGGGGCACGGTTCGATGGACATTACTATTATTATTATTGGTACGGCTGGTTCGATGGCTTGTCCATCAAACTTGGTTGCATACAACTGGACATCGCATGGTACGGTTCAATCGTGTGGCGTGAAGACTGTACCGCGTGACGAATTGGTCACATGATACCAAATCCAATCGTCTGTTAGTAGTATAAGAGTTACCTGCTGTCTCCTTTGTACATCTCCGAAACGATCGCACCTGCTTGCTAAAATGGGCGATTTAGCTTGAGAAAATGTGCCAAATTGTGATTATACATTATATTTTTATGCGTGTGAAGTCAAGAGTACTAATTTGAACCTTATGGATATACGATTTGATTTGTTATTAGCTCGTTTTTTGTGTATTTCCTAGGGTGGAGAATGAGTATCTCTCGACCCTCACACATGCTACAGTTACTCCTATAAGCCAGGATCGATAGCATCCTTCATAATAACACTAATAAGTGAAGCTTATTAGTGTTATTAATAAGCTTCACTTATTAGTGCACTTATCGACTGCGTCGGTGGCGTAGTTGTATTGCGTACGCGTTACGAGTACGATTTGCGCGCTGAGGTCCTGGGTTCGAATCCCGGGTCGGGCCAAAAAACTTTGTGACTGGGTTTTTCCATCTTAAAAAAATTACTCAGTCGCAGCTCGGAGTCAGGAAGTTGGCAGTGTGATACCCCCGTGCCTCGAAAAGCACGTAAAGCCGTTGGTCCTGCGCCTGATCTCTCTCCGGTCATGTCGGATTGCCGTCTCACCGGACTATGAGAGTGAATAGCGAGTGCACCTGTGTATTGCGCACACATGTGCACTATAATATCTCCTGCGTATCTGGCTGATCTCCGTTGAGATTGGCCTCCGTGGCCGAAACTGGCTAGGAGGATTTCAAGTGAAGCTTGTTTTTACCAATGATGTAGTATTGACTATCGGCTTATGACAATGTATCGGTTGCGAAATTATAGGGTGTGGGCTTAAATCCCACCATAGTCAATGTTTTCGTATTTGTCACGACCCGTCAATTTTAAACATTATGTATGTTCCATACTATGCACATTTTTCTTCTTAAAAAATGTTTTTTGAGGCTTATCTCATGAGACAGAAAAAACTAGGTAGAGACTGTAGAGTGTAAAGTCTAGTACACTGGTAATTCAATATATTTTTTTTGTGAATAACTTAATAAATATCCCAATTCTCAATAATAAAGATATATTTGAAATCAACACTTATTCCGTGTTACCCGCCTATCCCTTCTACTAATGTTGCAAACGCGAATGTATGAAATTAGGCACACAAAAAAGTTCTGAATATATCCATATCCGTACTTTTACAGAAAATTGCACATTGTAATTGCGAAAGAATTTTCACACTAGCAATGACGCAAAGTCTAATATTACATTAATTTTACCAAAAGTCCTGTACTTAGAAAATAGAAAATGGAAAAGCCAGGGATAAACCGCGGTACAGCGAACCAGGCATCCCGTCGGAGCGGCAACGTCGCGCGGCGGGAGCGCACCGCGGAACGGCAACGTCGCGATCAGCTGTTCAGACCGGTTATAATTCAAAACAGGGCGCAAATACGTGATTCGCGGAGTGACGCGACTGCCTACGGTATAGCATTATCGTGGTTATTCGGGTACTTACCGCCAAGCAGCAGTGTGCATGCACTGTTGTGTTTCGGTTTGAAGGGCACTGTAGCCAGTGTAACTACAGGACATAATGCGACTTAACATCTTATGTCTCAGGATGACGAGCGCAGTGGAATGCCACACAGTACTTTGTAACAAAGTGCTGGATGGTGTTTCTACTGTTTATGGGTGGTCGTATCGTTTACCATCAGGCAAACGGCTTGCTCGTCTCGTCATTCGAATCAATAAAAAAAAACTTTTTAATTTGTTACTATGCCAAGCGTCTTTTTCTTAAAAGAGACATCGCTTAACATCAGAAAGATAGCGAACAAACGCGAGCCCATTTAGCATTAAAAAACTGCAATGCTGAGGTCTCGGGTTCGATCTCCGGGTCGGGCAAAGTGATATTGGGTTTTTCTATTCGGTATCAGCCCGGAGTCTGGAATTTGTGCCCGCTATGGCGATAGGCTCGCCCCCTATCACACCATGGGACGGAATACGTACGGCGAAAAGTGACTGCACTAGTTGCGCCTCTACCTACCCCTTTCGGGGATAAAAGGCGCGAGTGCATATGTCTTAGTAATTAGTATACATTTCTTATATCTGATTTTTATTTGATGAGTCATTCGCAAACATTTTTCTCCCTCGAATAGCATCTTGGTTAGGACCCCTGAAAATCGAAACAGCTTCATTCTCCGCATCTTTATTATTAGCAGTAGGATTAAGCTTCAATATGGCGTCTTTAAATTGATGAAAGAAATGATGTGGCGAATTCGATTCCCGTTTCCTGCAACTTTCTTAAGAATTTTTATTTTATTAAACGGTAAGAGTCCGAGATTAGTAGGTATGTATGTCCGATATGACGATAAGCCTGTCTCCTATCTAGAAAATAAGCTCAGAAATCCGTGGGCAGTAGTTGCGAGTTACGCCCCCGCCTACTCCTTCGGAGATTGAAGCGTGATACGTATTGTTTAGTTATAAAGTAAAGCTGTGCTAGCTTTAATAAATAGAATAGTTGGAAAGTGCTTTTAATAAAAGTAGAGAACAGCAAACATTTAACTCTGTATTGTATATTGATTTTCATTTTTTAACTTACGTCGTGTTTTTTTTTTTCTTTTTATTTATCTATACATATAAGAAAGCAGTAGAAATGTGATAAAAAGAAAGTGGGTAACTAAAGAAGAATACTGGAACACAAATCAGCGATTTCAGTAATTATTTTCTGTCTGTTTTTCTGTTTGTTTGTTACTGCATATCTCCAAAATTACTGAACAGATTTCGATAAAATATGGCACACGGGTAGATCATGTTATGGATTAACACATAGGCTACTTTTTATCCCGGGAAATATAAAGCGGGACTTTAATCCTCGAAAAACTTTTGCACGCGGGCGGAGGCGCGGGCAAAACCTAGTTTTAAATATCGATACTATGAAGTTGGAGGTTTTTTCGACAGCTCTAACCTTTGACATGACTGCTCCGATTCAAAAAAATCTCTTATATAAGGCTATAATAGCTTATGGACTTATACCTGTCTTTGGGTAACAGCTAGTAATTATAAATGTTGCACTTAAGTATACGCTCTCTGCAATATTTGGTGATATTAATATATTGTATAAATCAAATATGATTTCGAAAATCATTATTAATTTAAGAAATTAATTAATATGCTTGTCTATTGTCCGATTGAATTTGAACAAGAAACATTTTTAGATGTAGATTAACAAAAATATATTTTATCGGTTATTTAGCTATATTAGGAAGTCATCCCTCTTTCCCTAGCGCTGAGTCAAAAATAAATTAAGCCAATTGACAGTTTAATGCCCTCTTAATAATATAAGCTCACTAAAATAATTCTGGAAATATCCGTCAAATGCGACATCGCTTGCTATATTATCTTTGCACTGATGTGATCAGTTACATAGTACCATATCCGTACTGTGTACAGGAACCGTATTTTTTTTTTAATTAGCCAGGACAAGAAAAGATATTTCTTAGAAGACTAGAGTTTGTTCCTTTATATTGCTTCCAGCATTTTTCATGTCACCCTCAATAATAATAACCAGAGAATGAGAATGTAAGCTACCGTATTCTTCGTTGGCTATCATATAAACTCAGGCACATAATGTGAACCTAAGTATGTCATAAACAACAAATTAAAAACCTACAGTTACTACCCAAGACGCAATCTTGCGTCTAAGAAATTTCTTCACTACATCAAATTCAAAAAAAGAACAAGCAATAAGTGTGTAGCGAGGCCGTACTACGGCTTGTTCCCGGGCGAGGGACGCGGAAGGAAGTGCAGCGGGGCGGGGGACCGGGGGCGCGAGGTAGCTCAATAATTTGCGTGCAAGCCCGGCCAACGGGGCTGCCAGCTGACCACCTTACCAGAAATATTGGATGTTGAAATATTAAAGTTTAATTTAGGTTAAGCACTTGTTGAACATTATAATATGTGCTTAGAATTTTAGTTTTCTATAAAATGAGGCGAGAATTACTAGAAAATAGATACCAATAAGGCGACGTGACAGCATTCATTCATCATGGGCTGGCGGGCGGCGGCACCTGTCTCATTCCCTTTATAGCAAAAATATTATTTACCTTATAAAATACTTGGTTAGTGGTTGTGTAACATTCAATTTATGACTACGTTTTACTAGTATACAAAGGTCTTACATGCATAAATTTGTCACTAAATAAAAATACTTAATGTATTCAATACATGTACCACACACACACTCACGCCTTTTATCCCCGAAGGGGTAGGTAGGGCGCAACTAGTGCACCCACTTTGCTTCGTTATTCTGTCCCATGATTTGATAGGGGGGGAGCTTATCGCCACATCGGACACAAATTCCAGACTCTGAGCTGATACTGAATAGAAAAACTCAATATCACTGACCCGACCCGGGATCGAACCCGAGACCTCAGCATTGCAGTCGTATCACAATACAACTACGCCACCAAGGCAGTCATACATTTACAAAATAATAATATTATGTTCTTGGGAAAGCCAAACAGGAGGCAATATTTATGAATCCCACAAAAGCCAAGATTAAATTTCATTCCCGTGAAATCGGCGAACTTTCGGTAATAAGTAATCATATCCCGTTACGCAAGCGTAGTAACTTGCCAGTAATTTTAGCTCCCGCCTGGCAACCCCATTCAGGGCGTGGGGGGGTTGAGGCGCGGCGCGGCGGGGCGCGGGCGTACAGCGCGTGCGGTGCAATAGCCTGGCCCAGTCGAGTAGTCCACAAGGTCACTGCCGATGTTCACGCGACTACTCCATTCATGAGCACCACAATTAGGTTCCATTTTTGAATTTTCGATATTTGTGTACGAGGATATTGTAGTATTTAGCGTAAATAGTACACTTTCACGCCTTGTGTATTAACGTAAACTCACGGTTCATTTTTGAAATACGTTTTCGGCAGTGTGTACACTGTAGCCAAGAAGGGTAATGTTCGTAGCGTATCGTAATTTCGAAGGCTATGGTAGAGTCCGAATGTTCATCATGTGGCCAGTATTTTCAACTATAATTAAATTAAGATTTATTAGAATAGGTTTAATAATTATTTTGACTTTAGAAATAGAGTGGCATCAAGATGATTATATTATATAGTGTGTATAATGTTCTTGAGTGGCATGCTAGATATTTTTGAATTTCATTTGTCTCTAGACGTTTCATGTAACCACGAAATGATAATCATCATTGATCATTAGGGTCCTGTCTCCTGGATGGGGCAGAAGGCTTTCACAGTGACTCTCCATTTAGATGGGTCTTGAGCTGCGGGTTTGATTTCGTTATAAAAAATATATTTATACATAATAAATTATGTACGGAACAGCGGTAAAACCTCCATAGTTATGTGGGTCGTAGTTTATATAAACTAATGGATCCGAAATATAGTTAAGGATCTATCCTAGAGGAAACAACAACAACAAACAAAAGTAAGGGATGGTGATATTCTACATGAACATAATGATTTGTGAACTACTAGGCATGTGCCCGAAGGAAATTTATGCTTTTAGGACATTAATTTCCAAAATACCTTTCTTAGTACTCATTTGATTTATATCAGGGACTTTTCCTATCAAACTACAAATTATTTTAAGCTTATTTTATATTCTACCCTTGATACATCCTAATTTGACATTTAAAATAAGTCACAAAATCTATACTTTTAAGTCTCTTGTGTGTTATATTAAATATCCATACATACTTATTTTATAGGTAGAATTATTATAAGTACCTAGTTATATTATTTATAACATAGGCCGTTAACTAATACCGAAACACAATAAAATATGATAAAAAATATATATTATGTACTGAAATGTAGTTTTCAAGTTCTTATCACTTCGATATAACGATTTGGCAATGTTCCGACTTAACAGACGAAGTTCAGGTGGTTTTCATAAAGAAATGATGCCACACTGTCTCGCATATGAGGTAAACACATATAGCGAAAACTTTCTACAACCAGAGTTGGATGGAAAATTGTTGTACGCGCTTTCTATTGACTGCCGCTCAGTCCAATGCTTTGTGTTTTATTCTCACAAAAGGACGTGTACCCGAGGATTATAGCTGGCTGAATAAATCCAAATTCCTGCTACAAAAAGAACTTAAAAATCTTTTATCAAAGAGGATTTTATTAAACTGGCCTGTAATTTCAAATAAAAACATTCCCCTACCCGGCGTCCGTTTAAATATGGAATTCGTTTGAAAGAGCAAAGAGTTTTAATACAATAAAATGTTAATAAATTACTCACATACGTAACTCTGTTAAAATAATTTAAGAACTATGGACTACTTTATATTCTGCAATGTAAATTAACATAACAATTGTATAAACTATAAACTTGAATATTTCTGGTTTCCATTCCTACGAGAAAACACTTTTGATGAGTTTTTTTACATTATTATTTCTGGTCGTGTCATAATGCCAATTTCTTAGCAACATAAACAAATTGACAATAGATAAAGTATGATACAATAGAGATTATGACGAGCAAGGGAGCCGGAGAACTCATTACCATTCTGTATAAATCATCACAGTATGGCATAGATGTCATCTATTAGAATTTACAACCGAGTGGAATAAACCACGAGGTCCTTCACATACCCATTTGAAGTAGCGTCAATCTTCGAATCAACGCATCCTGAGTGCAGGTTCAATTCTTGAAAATTAAACCGTGTATTCCTCTTGCATAACAAGATTAGATGGGAACTCTAGATCAATTTTTGCTCTAGATACTTCAAAACAAAACAAAACACTGTTTGGTACTTACTGCCCTGCACTCGTACTCCGCAAATTCATTTACCGAGAATAATCCTGTAGTATTCAGAGACGCAACTTACTATAAATATATCTTTTTAGATTTCCAGCAATAATATTTAGCCCTTCGAACAAAAACAGTCTTTTACGCTTCAAGTCCAGACGTTTACGCTTTTTATCCTAACATTTCAAACAATAAAACAAACACCATTGGAAAATAACTACAAGAAAAATAAATATACACTTTAAAGATAAATCTCCACTCGAATAGCAATATAACTTGGCAATTGCACTTAACAAAGCCTCAAGTGCTTTTAAAGAAACAATAAAACGGCTTACAAGCACGAAGAAACCGCATTGGTTTGTTAAAAAAAAACAATGAAATCTGTACATTGCTGTAGCAAGATATTAAAACGATAGTTATTTCATTTGGAATGACTCATTTACTCTGGTTAGAAACACTTGTAATTCTTTTCGCTATAACCCAGTCTAAGCAAGATTAGCGCATTTTTTTTAAGTTATTCCAGAAAAGATTTGGCCCACGACAGGCCGCCTGATACACGTCAATAACCTTTGTGGGAAGACTGTAATTACTGCACAAAGTCTTCTGATGTATCGATCGAATAAAGTGCTGTGTCATAAATTGCATTTGTGAATAAAGGTTCTTGATTCTTACATATGTATTACCATCTGGCGCAAGATTTGCTTCTGTCAATGCCTATATTTCTGTGATAATTCGCGAATAATTAAACCCGAATAAGTCATATTTTCGAACCAAAACATATCTCTTTCTGATGACTTACACCTAAATACTATTCTGGGTAATGAATCTATGACCATGGTACAAATTTCGTAGCTGATCCCATAAACTCAAACCATACCAAAATACTCAAACAGCTATGTAATGCTTTCTACGAAATCAATTTTACAAATAGCTTTTAAAAACGCTTCATAATCGTGTTGATAAATTTTTATTGGATTTACGATCAAAATTAGTGATAATCCGAAAGGGATGGCTGGTAATGAATATATAACGAGATTAAACATAATGTTCAATTCGTTAAGTGGTAAAATATCTGCAGTATAACACAATATTGGAATATCACGTTTTTAAAACGAAGAATTTGACTTATTTACATTTTTGCTTTAGAACGAAGGAAGAAAGTGTGTTTTCAAATCACTTGTAGATAACGAAAATTAGTACTGAATATATTGAAATGACAAATTAAAATAGACGTAAATGATTATTTATAACACGCTGATGGTGATGATAATGCTTTCTTAATGTCAAAATATTTACCAACCTAATATAACTTATATTATGTAACTTTAGTATGTATTATCAGTGAATGCTGTGTCTGCTTCTTAACAATCATGTACTTAGACTTAGTTTATTTGATTTCTCTATATGTTTTAGTGGATGTTATAGTTTATGATTGATTGTAGACCTAATAATAAATAAATAAATAAATTCTGATTAGTAAGTAACCGATGACCTAGTTTTCAATCTTACTTCTATGGGCATACTCCTTAGGCAGGTGAAGAGATTTTGTAAATTAATTACTCAAAAAAACTATGAAACGTTCACACCTAAGTCTTATATTTATATGCGCTGCGTATACCCCCGTCATTAGACATAATTATAATAATTGCATGTGTTTTAAATAATTGCTGTCATTACCAGCACATATAGAATTGTTGGCAATCAAATTCATTACATTGTAAGTATCGGTCATTATATATCTACGAACATTTGGACATACGAGTAAACTATTCCTCGAAACTTTTTTAAATTTTTTTATCGCGGGGAAAAACGCGTTATCGCTACCACCACTACGGGGTGAGTGGAACGGTTATGTTGGTTTCACACAGTCGTACGGTCATTGTCGACACTGGGATGTATAGCTTCATCCGAGCGAGCATTGGACCGAGTCCCTAACACTATGTACACCCTACACCGGCATACCAACTAAAACCCGCGGTGGCCTTCTTCGGCGCCTACGGGACGGCCCTGGGGTATCATGTTGTACGAAGATAGCTGCATGGAACCGCCCCTGCGCGATGCAGGAGACCGACCACCCGCATTGTCGTCCACCCCGTAGTCGCTTACATTGGAGTAGTTGAGCGAGCAGAAACTATTCCTCAAACCCGCCCCAAGTCCTGTCAGTAAGGCTTACCCATTTTTGAGCTCACCAAGTCTCTGGAACTACTGAGGTACCTTCAACCCGAAACGAAATTAATCAAATAGGAAGTGAAGAGAACGTTTATTTTATTACGATTAAATTTTTTTATATTAGGAAATATGACAGTAAAGAAAACCTTCATATTCTTATTATTGTTATTGCTTAAGGGAATTAAGGATAATAAGAACTCTCCTCGGTGAAGACTGCCTCGGTGGCGTACTTGTAATTTGTATTAAGGTACGACTGTACTGCTGAGGGCTCGGGTTCGATCCCCGGATCGGGCAGTGATATTGGGTTCTTCTAGTCAGTATCAGCCCGGAGTCTGGAACTTGTACCGTATGCCGATTGGCTCGCATATGACATCATGGGACGGAATACCTACGCAGGGGGAAAAGGGGATGTACTATATGCGTCTCTGCCTACCTTTTTGAGCAACTTGCTCGTTTCGTAATACATTTGCATTTAAAAATACATATAAAGCTAAAACCACAGGGTCCTTACTGATTATTATTTTCGGAATATTTGTGTTGAATAAATAATAACTGGGTTTTAGTCTAGCCTTGCATGCCATACCTTGCCCTCCAAAGCCTATCTATTTACGGTGATGGACGTATCCTGCTCGTCCTAATTCGAACGGCCTTGTGGTTCGATGCACCAGATTACCACATCCTCTATATGTCACTTATCTACAATGTAACACCCTTTACGCTCAATTGAATAATTGTACTGCATCACGGTGTCTTTGATCTCGAGTATTTACTCGATATATAATATATAAATCATATATCTCGATAATAGACGCCTCTTAGTTCTTATATTTCATTGATTTGTTAAAGGATTACATCAAAGCATTGTGCATTATTGTTCCCTGGTTTGAAGGATATAGTGGCGAACATACTGGGCGTTATGGGGCTAAACATCTTATGTCTCAGGGTGACCAACGCAGTGAAGTACCATGACGTACTTTCAAAGTGCTGTATGGTGTTGCTTCTGTTTATGGTCTTCTATCGGTCGTATCGCTTACCAACAGGCGAGCGTCTTGCTTGTCCTATCATTCAAGTGCCATAAAAAAACATAATATAATTTGGTGTTATACATTCTGTTGGAGGGGAATATCACAGATTTGCCTCTTTGTACATAAAGTTTCATTTATAACTGTTTGATGATTAAGTGGTTTGTGTAATGTAAAGCGTCACGTTAACTCTCGAACAAGTATCAAGACGACTTATACCGAATTACGTAGTGCTCTCAACACTTGATCCTGTACTATGACCACTTCAGATATTGGATTTTAAGTCTCACGATGTTCAATCTAAGTTTCCCTCGTAAGTATACCGAGTAGCTATCAACATCTTGTCTATTCTGTTGGCGGACAAGCACTGTCGTGTTCAAATTTGAATTACCAGTGTAAATACTATACGTTATGGGATGTCTGATAATATATTTGACGAGCACAAATTTTGTTATTGTTTATGCAGCAACCATTGATGTATTAAAAACATCAATGGCAGCAACGCATCTTCTATACCCATCATTTATAAAAAAACTATAATTTATTGCAATAGTAATAAAGACGACTTGATTACAGACTTTTACTGGCTTGCTATTGCCTGCCTCGGTGGCGTAGTTGTATTGCGTACGCATTACGAGTACGATTTGCGCGCTGAGGTCCTGGGTTCGATTCCCGGGTCGAGCCAAAAACATTGCGACTGGGTATTTCCCTCTTTAAATTTACTCAGTCGCAGCTCGGATTCAGGAAGTTGGCGGTGTGATACCCCCGTGCCTCGGAAAGCACGTAAAGCCGTTGGTCCTGCGCCTGATCTCTCTCCGGTCATGTCGGATTGCCGTCTCACCGGACTATGAGAGTGAAGGAATAGCGAGTGCACTTGTGTATTGCACACACACTTGTGCACTATAATATCTCCTGCGTACCTGACTGATCTCCGTTGAGATTGGCCGCCGTGGCTGAAACTGGCTAGGAGAATTATTATTATTATTATTATTATTATTATAAAGACGACTTTCATAGGTTCCTGATAAAGTACCAGATAACTTTCTGACATATAACGCTATCTAACACATAAATGTGACACCGACTTTCAAGTAGACATTTGTATAAGTTCCAAAAGCTATAGTATATACGGCGGATAAGTTTTGAATAGGGTATCAAGGATAAAGATACTTCGTTAACTACACGAAGTAAACTATGATCGATTGAAACAAATGATGTATTACAAAAACGCGTAGAACAGCCGACCGGTACCGGACGTTGTTACTCCTTATGCGATACAACCGCCATAAACAAGCCCTAGCCGTGTTTATTTGGACTGTAATTTAACATAATTGTGCCATTAATCTATAAATGGAGTTAGGTTAATTTGTTTCTTTTTTATGCGGAGTCGAAGCGCTATAATTAGAAAAGGAACAAGGCGAAGGTCCACAGGTTTAATACCGCTTGTGACTTTGACAAGTTTGTATTATTTGTCAATTATATTTTACCTTTAACGCTGAAAAAATAGGTAAGGAAACCTACATACCTATAAATATTACTTAAGAATTAGAAAGGTATGTGAAGTCTGCCAACCCTCACTAGGCTATCGTGGTGCACTAAGACCTAAACCATCTCAGTAATAGAGACGGCACGTGCCCAGTAGGTCAGTATATAATACAGGACTGGTACTATTACTATGCGCCGTATCTATGGCCTTTGTAAGTGAATAAGTTCTTTGTCGATTGAGATCGAGGCATGCTTTATGTTGTTATAATAGGCAAGTTGTGACCGGTATAGAGAAATGGGACAAGGATACGTGAATGAGAAGACGAGCTATGTTGATAAACTACTGGTTTAAACAGTGATTACATATTATAAAACACTACACACACATGGTATCAATAAATCAATCTCAAGTTTGAGTAAAATTTAAAGTAGACATTTAATTATACTGTTTAATAAACCACGCTTAAGCTGTCATTTAAGAGCGTGTCCTCAGCTGAGTCGGTGCAGTTACATAAACAAAACTTAGCGGTCAAAAACCGTAGCGTATTGTAATTTAAGATGTCATTTGAGCTTATGTTAATATGGGTTTATTAAATAGCGACTATCTTAAGATGTTAACCTTAATTTGACAGCGACTCAGCTGATATCGAACTTCACAGCTAAATTAAGTTGCATCTATTAACATGGCCCGATGATTTGCTCGTGGAAACGTCCGTGTGACATGTCGTCCTCGCTACAAAAGTCACTATATCATTGTAGCGAACTGTACGATGCCAGCGCCGCTTAATAAAAAAAAATAGTTTAAAAAACACAATAATTTCCCACGGGATAAAAAATTGCTAATATGTTAATCTAGGGCATGGTCTACCCGTGAGTAAATTTCATCCAAATCCGTTCATCAGTTCTGACGTTTGCTTCTAACATACAAACATTTTTACAATCGGTCGCATTTATAATATTAGTAGAGTAAAACAAAACTAAGGCTTAATTTAACTTGTGCCCTGGCATGCCATTTCTTAACCCGAACATTAAGCGTCATCCTTTTAATTAAAATAAGCCTGTCTATATTTCCGAAGGGTTAAGCAGAGGCTCAAATATAAGACTAACACTTCACCAGGCTTATAATATCCTACGTCGTAAGACCTACGATATTAAAGAGCAGATGAAATATTAAAAGTGCCATTTAATTGCATGTTGTATTTTGTTTTTATTTATTTTTCTAGTAAGTATGTAATACATCGTGACGGGGTTCTAAATTTACTTTAATTATGTGTCCATTGGTGTGTCCGAATTTTCACGTCACGATTTCTTTTTCATGTACTGAAGTGAGTTTCCCGGGTGGTTCTCCCAAGGTATTTGTTTAGTTTGGTTATTTTTGCTTTTATTTATTCCTTACTATGTGTTGCTCGCGGTTTCGCTCGCGGTTTCGCTCGCGTGAATAGCCTTTCCTGCAACAAAAGTCCTTAGAACACTGTACGACGCCAGTGCCATTTATTTAAAAATCTGTCTAAAAATGCCATTATTTCCCATGAGAGCACTTTACTGGGTTCACCCGTCAACCCTTTGGCCTTTTGGCGCTTCGGTCTAACTTTCCCATGTTAGTTACTTTAACAGCCTGTCAACTATCTTAACGGACTGTGTTTGAGTGTCCCACCATGCTGTAACATGTAGTTTATCTTCGTTCGGCATTCTTCGGCGTTCTTTCATGGGACGCACGATACTTATCATTCATGCTAATTTTATTGCCCGATTAACGTTCGCCCGTTATATAAAAAATTGGTGAAATTAGACTTTAGGGTCTTAACCCTGCGTTAAGCCGCCCGGAGAGATGGTAGAAATCGGTAGAGCGCTGGACCATGTTATGAACTCTTCATAGCTTAAAATATTTTATCCTTAACTGTTATTAAATATAGATTAAAGTTTATTTTGATTGGAGACCATTAGGTCCGGGTAAAGAAATTCTACTACCTTGGGCCAGTAGTGGCCACTACCCTTAATAACCACTCCACTTACATCGATAATTCGTCATTATGTTTCCAGAAACTTCCGAAGACGAGGTCACATAAACTACATTTAATACGATATTTACGTGAATTACACTTCTTTATGCCATCAACATAATGGTTTTTTTATATAGGCAATAATACCTTAAAAGCCTGCCATAAACACGCGATGTCATGAACCGAAGGAATGTCGAATGAAAACTGCAGTTGATTTTGACCAGATTTTCGTTTACAACTTAATGTCATGTCAGTAACTGAAGAGTAGGTACGGCTGCCACCCGTCTGGATTTCCCCGGACTTGTCCTAGTTTGATGGGCGTCCGGGGGCCGTCCGGCAGGTGTTTTAAAAAGTGTCCGAGTAAAACCCGAACACTTTTGTTGTCAGGGGAAATCCAATTTTTTATAGATGAGCGACAAATTGAAATAAATGTTACTTAAAAATTAATTGTCTTCCCCGCACTCAAGAAAGAACGGCAAAATATTTTTTCAGGGGTGTCCGGGGAAAGACCCATATTTCGACCAAATGTCCGGGATTTTTGCCGTGTTTATCCGGCGTCGGCAATTTAGATGATGGCAGCCCTAAGAGTAGGCAAAGGTGACTTTAAGGTTCCGCGCAGACGCTCAAAAGTGGTTGCTGAGACACAACATTATTATGAAATTGTGTCAGCAACGTTATCATTCACAGTTTCATAGTTGAGCATGTAGGGCAGGAAATTGTCAAAACGTCTGCATGAGATGCCTTTATTAGTGCAATATTTTACTCAGCCAGGTACAGTCAGCCACGTAATTAACTGACCAAATTCAAAATTTAAAATCGCCTAAACGCGTTCACTTCATTTAAAATATATTTTTTTCTTTATGTAACGTAAATTAAATCCGTTTAATTTTATTTTTGTGAAGAGAACGAAAATTAGTAAGAACACAAAAGTGTAAAGGCGAATTGAAGTTTTGAATTTGTTCAGCTAATTGTACATCCAGTCATATAGGCTATCCTGTCATGATAATTGTGTAGCAAATAAAAGGCATATTTGTAACACCCAAATTCGAAGCAAATATAAGCGGAGTACATTTGCTTACGGAAACTGAACCCGCGACCTCTAGCTCCGGTCTCATGAACTGCAACGCACCACGCGTTGGGCCTGAAGAATCTCCACAACACTGTCGTAAGATTTTACGCGTATGCTATCCGAGGGTTTATTCTCAAGTCGTAGATATTTGTGTCAAATATACATAATATTCGACTTATGAATTAAATATTATATAATTATGTCATAATTATGATTTTCATGCGTATTATCGTACATTGAAAACTTTATGGACTCATATAAAAACATAGCGAGCATGAAACCGTATCGTAATAAAATCCATTATGTCTTTATACGACGCCATTTTATTCCGACATAACTCATAAGTCTACTTGACGAGAATCACCAACAATGCCACATGTATCCCTTATCCATATGTCAATCCCAATAAATCCTCATGTCACAAGTCATTAGCCATATTTTGGAAGTGACTCAGTTGTCATAAATCTAACGTCTCTTGTCTGTGTCTGATGCCCGATGAATCCCGCCCGCTCTATAAATTTATTCGTGATGACATGAGCCAGGAGAAGACAGGCAAATGAAGGGGGATATGGCTTTATTTTACGAAGTTACAAATTCATATCCAAATTCATTTTATGTCAATGCGTTGCTCCTTGTTAGTCACCATATTTATGCACATTAAATGGTTTTATGTTTGTATTTGTCGGAAACGTGAAGTCTGCCAACCCACACTAGGCGAGCGTAGTGGTCTAACACCCTCTCAGATTCAGTAGTAGAGGAGGCCCGTGCTCAGCCGTGGACAGTACATTATTATTAAATCGTTTTAAGTGAATATATAAATAACTTTCCACATAATAATATTGTGAATACTGTATTAGGCGCTACGCAGATGCACATAACAGTTCAATTCGTTGAAAGTTCCTGCAACTATTTTGTGTTTTTTACGATTTGCAACATTTTCAAGCTTTGAGTTAATGTTGTTTGAACATAATAATCAGAGTTACACTGTCTTCTCTAGAGGAAACTGCTTTTTAAACACAATAAAAAATCATTCCAAAATCTAAATTATATGAATGATTGAGATTTGAGAAACTCAGAAACCTTTTTATTTAGATCGGAGGTAGGATATTCTATTGTTTAACAGCAGAGAAAAATGGTTTTGAATTGTAAAATTTAATTTAGTATCTTACGTAATACATTTTGATATTATTAAGATACTAAATAATACCTTTTGATATCTTATACCATTTAAATCATTCTTTTTAATCCTTACAGATAACTAACATTTTATGGATTCAATAAATAATTATTTTATTTAATATCAAACTATGTAGATGACTGCCTCGGTGGCGTAGTTGTATTACAGTATGACTGCAAAGCTGAGGTCTCGGGTTCGATCCCCGGGTCGGGCAAAGTGATATTGAGTTTTTCTATTCAGTATCAGCTCGGAGTCTGGAATTTGTGCCCGATATGGCGATAGGCTCGCCCCCTATCACATCATGGGACGGAATAATGGCGAAAAGTGGGTGCACTAGTTGCGCCTCTACCAACCCCTTCGCGGATAACAGGCGTCAGTGTATATGTATGTATGTATGTATGTATCAAACTATGTCAACTTTAAACATTCTGTAATTTAAAAAAATATCCACAATTGTTTTCCTTCTGAACGTCGTTGTAGCTCTGTAAATAAATTTAACAGCTGTTTTAAATTCATCCAAACTTTTTGTACATCATTGAGTGTTGTCAACACACGTTGGCCCTCAATGTGGACTAATTTGATGGCGGCGGGACATGCAATGTTTATTTTTAGCACATTTTTAACATATTTTTCAACATAAGAAGTTAGCGAAACGTGAAACGAAAGTTACATTCATATTTGATCATAATTTTATTTTTACTGCCTCGGCTGCCTCAGTGGCGTAGTTGTATCACAGTACGACTACAAAGCTGAGGTCTCGGATTCGATCCCCGGGTCGGGCAAAGTGATATTGAATTTTTCTATTCAGTATCAGCCTGGAGTCTGGAATTTGTGCCCGATATGGCGATAGGCTCGCCCCTTATCACATCATGGGACGGAATAACGGCGAAAAGTGGGTGCACTAGGTGCGTCTCTGCCTACCCCTTCGGGGATAACAGGCGTGAGTGTGTTAATTTTTACATCGATCAAAATGCATGAATAACCTACGAAGGATTTTGACTTTTAAGTATCAATATCAAATATGCCACAACATAAGACATACTGTATTGTCTTTTCATCCCAGTGATTCCGCTCAGGCCTCGAATATACAGTACAGTTTCTGGAATTATTAATAATTATCATTCCATTGAATTCCTGTTAGTTCTCGAAGACAGTGTAATTTCTGAATATATTTTTACTGTTTCATGGCCCAGACGATAAACCATTGAGGCAAGGTCACAACTCCTATTATATTTCACTGTTAACAGACAAAACAATTATACATGCACCTTATTTGTACAGATTCTGTGAATAAACGCTTATTCTTTGCAGCCTGTCGCGTCTGGTGGTAAACGAAGTCCGTTATAAATATTTGTCTGAACCGCAATATATTTATTTCAAGAAATAGGGCATGTCGATATAATAATAAATTCGTTCGTTAACACTGATGTAAACTGAAAGAATCGGAAAATTAATACACGGGTAAATTGCTCGTAGAATTCTCCATATATGTTTTACTTGAATGTTCTTCATTACATGGTGAAACTTTGTTACAGCCCTCTAAAGAATTACAATTCTTTAACTACCTGTAAACGTGACTAAGAAAAGACGAAATACGGTTGGTGACCACGGAAACAAATACTCTTTGATCTACATTATCTTTCGACAACACCGCAACGAGTGGTTACGGTGGCTGCAATTACTGCTTTATCTCAGAAATCCACCCTGCATATAAAACGTTTGTGAGAAGACTCTGGCTCCTGAGATACAATTAACACTAGTTCGGGAGTCATGGGATTCAAAATAATATGTAAGTACGAGTAAGAATTGTGCCAATAAAATGTATTTATATGTTATTGGTGGAAATGAACAGAGGATTTGATTCTCTTATCGAACGACAGTTGGATCGTTAACAATATTACCAAATCTCCTGCAGGGTGTTAACTAGGGCTTTCATTTCGAGACTCTCGGTCTCGAAAATTTCGAGAGTCTCGACGATTTTTTTGTATTTTCGAGACTCGAGACTGCTGCCTCCAGTCTCGGGAATAACGAGACTTTCGAAACTAACATCGAATAATAATTATTATTGAAAAAAATACTAAACTATCAGGATCTTTTTAATGCGGATCGGTGGCGACATAAAAAAATTAAATTTTTGATAATCTCTCGGAAGTCGCAACCTAACCTTGTTGAAACGTATTATACGGGTCTTTATTAAGTACATTATTGTAATGGTAAATTGGGAAAAGACCTCTTTTTGACAATGGTAGCGATAGGGGGAAATACTCAAACCATTGCCAAATCCCTGCTAATTATGGTTTCAAACCATAGTTAGCAGGGATTTGGATAGTTACAAAAATCCCAGGACATGAGACAACCCAAAGCATTCATATAACATTATAATTAAGGATGTCGAAGTTCACGGAGTGCACATGTGCATGCTATCGCAACTTTCGTAGGAGTCTGCTCTTGAGCAGTCTCTCGCTGTTTGAAGATGAGACTCGAATAAAATGTCAAATAAGTATGAAACACTTCGCGGCACCTTCATACACTTTATTTATACGGTAGCGGGTCACCGATCGCCCAACCGCCGTCTGCAGGCGGTTTTAAAAGAGGCTTGAGACGTCTCGTCTACGTCTATTACGAGAAGGGAGTCTTCACTTACTATAGCGTGACATGTTTCGACCCTAAAAACCTGCGACGCGAGACTATTAAAAATACAAGTCCCGATACTTTGAGACACGAGATGACCTGGGACCCAAACACTAATGCTAATCTATACGTACTTCTAGCGTAGAATTAGAGATTTTTTTTCTTATGCGATTTCCTGAATTAAAAATTATAAAACAAAACCCCCGCTGAGTCTGTATGCAGCGACTGATTAAGAGTTCTGACCGCCCTAGGCTAATTATGAGGACGCGCCCCCGCCAGGTGTAAGTGATACGGTAGGCCTAAAAAGTAGTATAATAGTTTGACTTTGTTTACTAGTGTGAAAATTTTAACATGGTTCATTCTACCTATAAATGTTTTCAGATCGATCAGTGCAACTAATGTGGTCCATTAATCTACAAGATATTCAGCCTTAGCGTGGCAAACCATTTTTTAGCTGACCGTATATAAAGGCGCTTTATACGACCTCGCGAATTATACGACCAAAATCATGACAAGTGACTCCAGGCTACCAAGTAGAAAACCAAATCCATGTCGTGTTTGGCCGCATGACTTGTATTGGCTTAATTTCTATAGAGAAGTTAGTTGTTGCGGCCATTAACCATGTGCGTGGTCATCTAGTGTGTGAAGTTGCATTTATCCTTTAGGCGACTTTTATACCAATAAATAGTAATTTTTATTAATTAGTTTCAAGCACGATTTTGATTGAAAACGACAAGTTTGAGTCTCCGTACGTCAAAATTTCTGAAACAGACGTTGGAACTTGGTGGCTAGATTGAAATTAAAGAAAGATATGAAAAATCTCGCTCGTTTATTCTATTAGTGTTGAAATAGTCTTTCCGATAATGTATTATAAATTAATCAGATCAGCTTATTTAAAAAAAAAAAAAATCACTATGAAGAGTAAGCTGAAACAGTCAAAATTTTAGATACGGCCTCTTAATTCTTGACTGAAGACCAGACATATTGCTAGCATTATCATAGCTTTGGCCACGACAGTCTTTAATATCAAGTCCCAAAGTTTTATCAATTGTCGCCAGAACAGCCTTCCCCATGTCTTCACCTTTATGACCGCAATTGGGTAAAAAGGTGACAAAACGTTCGACAGGTTCTCCGTCAGGCAAAACATAACGAATTATAAATGTCAACTGATCGGTGTGTGGAATATCTGCAGTAGAATCAATGCTAATCGAATAATATTTTGCTTTTTTTATTTCTCCAATAATCGAAAGTCGAACTTCATCAGTAGGTACGCCGCTGCTGCGGCTAAACATGATGTCTCTACTGTAATTATGAAACATCTTGCATACTCATGTGCGTATGAATACTCATGTTTATACAAATAAAAATTATCTTATCTTATCTTATCAGCGAGAAGTAAAATAAATTCATCGATTATAGAGGATGACAAGTACGATGGAGCACCTCTGCCTTTTTGTCCAAATCTCACCAAACTCTCAGCCATGAAAGGATCAAATTTGGATATAAGCTCAATACAGCCAAGAAAATTTCTGATTAGTGCAGATTCAATAATTTCATTTTGACCGTGAAATGGAAGGCCACGAGAAGCTAAAAACTTAATTGTTTCTATTACACGTATTTCTTCATTATATTGTTTGATTATTTTGGGTATCCAATCGTTGTAAAAGTTTCCTCTACATACATATTATTGTCCCAAACATTTACGATGATCCGGAGAATTGTCATGATCAGTTAGAATTTTTCCAGTCATTAAATCCACTTTTGGCAAATATGGATGTTCCTCCATATAATTTACAAGGACCACAAAACACGTGACCTGTGGATTCTGAGTATACTAACCAGCTTCTCTTCACAATTTCGCCATTAACAAGCTTTATCACAAACATATGTTTAGATAGAAATCTTTTTTAATTTTTATACTACCTTTCTAGACTGCCTCGGTGGCGTAGTTGTATTACGGTACGACTGCAATGCTGAGGTCTCGGGTTCGATTCCCGGGTCGGGCAAAGTCATATTGAGTTTTTCTATTCAGTATCAGCTCGGAGTCTGGAATTTGTGCCCGATATGGCGATAAGCTCGCCCCCTATCACATCATGGGACGGAATAACGGCGAAAAGTGGGTGCACTAGTTGCGCCTCTGCCTACCCCTTCGGGGATAACAGGCGTGAGTGTATATGTATGTATAGTACCTTTCTGATCTGGAAAAGTCTAATTTTTCGTATTGTTGCAGTCCTTTTTTAACAATATAATCTCGAAATTCATCGTTTACATGCCACAGTCCAGGGTCACTTGACGTCTCAGGCTGGAGGCCCCGTCGTCGGGGCTCAGGGTCGTAGAGGCAGTGCGTCCTGTCTTTGCCGATTGGCTGGACAGGCGCCACGGAGCGGCAACGTTCCGCCTGACGCAGGTGCTCACCGGACATGGTTGCTTCGGTGAGTTCCTGTTTCGGGTGGTACGGAAGGAGGTGTCGGCCGTGTGTCACCATTGTGACAACTGCCCGCTGGATACGGCCCAACATACATTGGAGTTTTGCCCAACCTGGTATGAGGAACGCAGCGCTCTCAGAGCAGTCATCGGAGAAGATCTCTCGCTCCCAGCCGTGGTCGTTTCCATGGTCGGCGGCCGGGAGGCCTGGCAGGTGGTGGCCCACTTCTGCGAGGTGGTCCTCTCGTGGAAGGAGAGTGCCGAGAGGGATCGCCAGCGCAGTGGTGATCCCTCTCGCCGCCAGACGAGACGTGTAGGAGGCGTCGGGTGGACGACTGACCGACGTCTCCCGCCCTGTGGATTGGGGGCGTTTGGAGAATTCCACCACGGTATCCCCTGCCTGTCGTAAAAGGCGACTAATAGGGGCCTCCGGGGGTAGCAGGTGGGCGGAAGGGGCCGTCCACCTATTAGTCTAGCCAACTTTTGTGACCCCCGTGATGGACGGCAGCGTGGCGGTTAGGCCTCACGCTGCCTTTGACGCCGAGGGCGTCCTTCGGTGTACGGGGGCTTCTGAGCCCCCCTAACAACAGGAGACGGACCGCAATAGCGGTACGCGCAGGGGCGTTTGCGGACGACAACTTAGACGTGAGTCGGAGGAAGCCCGCAGCCGTCCCTAATGCGCCGAAGATGGCCACCGCGGAGTTTTGGTTGGTATGCCGTGCGGTGTACATAGGTTAGGGACTCGGCCCGGCGGTCGCCCGACGTTTTCCATCTCTCCGGGCGGCTTAACGTCGGGTCGTAAGGCACGGTGAACCCAACATAACCGCTCAGTCTTCCCCTTGAAGGCTGGGCGGTAGTAATTAGTCACATTCTCCGCGTTAAAAAAAAAAAGGGTCACTTGACGGAATAGACGGCTTTTCTTCTATTAGAATTTCGTCTTCATTGTAGGTCGTCGGCGTCGTCGCTACTATAGGACTAGTGTTGGACGGAGAAACGTAAGAACAGTCCGCGATAGAAGGACTAGGGCAAGAAATCGCTGGCGATAGTTCAGCATTCTTCACCGTTTTGTTCCTTTCTGCAGAGCTCGTAAAAAATGTTTCCAGTTTACGAGTATGTTTTAAAATGTTTTCTTTCTTCTTTTCCTTTTCTTTTGCTTTTTTTCTGTATTCTGTTCCACTTGGCTTTTTTACTAGCGAAATACTCTCATTACTACTCATAGTCTTAATAAAATACCGAAATATGAAGGAAAGGACAATAAATATCAATCACCAAAAAACGAATATATTCGAGTGCGTGATAATATGACGGACGAACGACGATTAACGAAAGAGAATGAAGCGCGGCAAAGTATACTGACTATTAACCACTGGGGAGTCCTCGCGCGTCGTTGACGTCGCTCCAAGCGAGTGAGTGAGACGAGTGAGTTGGCAACATCGCAGTCGAGCGAGTCGCTCGACCACCGACCGATTCGAGTGATAAATCAGTTTGTTTTTCGCGCGCTTTTTAAAGTAACAAATCAGGGAGTCCCAGGCTTTTTCAGTTCACAGTGCATTTAGTTTTAGTATTTTGGCTCGGTCTAGTTGTAATATGTAGGGTAGATGCAATGATGCTAGATTAATAGTGCATGCGATGACACGATTTCAGCGCGCCCCCCCAATCCTCGCGCCCTAGGCTGCAGCCTAATTAGCCTAATGGTTAATCAGGCCCTGTCTGTATGTATGTCTTAACGCCAAATTACTCAAATACTACAGAACAGATTTCGTTGAATTTTGGTATGGAGATAGTCTGAAACCCTGGAAAGGCTATAGGCTACTTTTGTCCTTGTAAAGCTATTTCACGTGGTCAAAGCGGTGAGCAAAAGCTAGTTTGTAATAAAATCAGATCCTCTCTTTGAAAGTAATTATCCAACGCTCTTTATCTTTTACGGGATAGATATAAAAATTGAAAAGTCGTATAAGTAATTGGTAATTTAACTTCCATATGGCTATATAATAGTGTGATTTATAAAGTACTTTATTGATATATCTTGACTGCCTTAAAAGTGTTTAATCGTGGCCTACGAGTATAATGACTATTTTTGAAATAGTCTCGAAAGTCTCGTTTTTTTTTCGAGACCGGACCAAGTCTCGTTTTTTTTCCGAGACTCGTAAATGTACCGAGACTGAAAGCCCTAGTGTTAACGTCAAGCAGGTCAAAGGTCATAAAATTAAAACCAAATCCTTGCTGAAACATACTTTAATTGTGTTCACCGATGCCACATTACAGTCACCATCATGAACAGTATAGTCGCCAGGATAAAAACTATTAATGTCAACCGACAAAACACTTTATTTGTATATGAACAGAATTCCTTATCCGTTGTAGTATCAATCACTCCGCTATACTACGCCAAACACGTTCGTACCATTTCTGTCTTATTTATATATGTTTATTGAATTATTAAGAAACTTTAGCCTTTATATTATTCCAAATACTATAATAAAATATTGAGGTTGGAAGTCTCGTTTGCGACGCTCTGTTGGAGTGGATATAGATTTGTGTATTTCTCATTTATCTCTGAATTTTTCTGATGTTACCAGAATTTGGAATGTATATTTAATATCCTTAGGAGTTAACGCAAATCATCTGTGAACTTTGTTTTTTAGCTCTCTGCTAACCGCTTAGATGATATAAGCGTCAACTTATGTCATATTAATCTCCGTTACCTAACCCGCACTGGAAAAGTCAGTTAAAATTATATGATTTTACGGAACCCGCATGTCGAGTTCCATTACGAAATAAGCTGTTCGTCATGCGCCTCTATATGGGAACAAAGGGGATTGTGTACAGATATTTAGGGAAGTAATTAGAGAACGAACGAAAGAACGAATGATTCGAATGTGGGACTGCTGTATGAAGTTGTGAAGTGTTGAAGTGTTTTTATAAAAAATTAAGCACGCAACTCCTACTCAAAGGTCCTTTTAGGGATATAATATAACCGCTATTAACTTTATAAGGTCCATATCCTGCAAAGTATGCGTTACGGGTCAACCAAAAAGAATATAACGCGTGTTTAAGTTACATTTTAAAATCACATATACTTCAGTTTCATCTCTTTGTATAGACAAATATAGTAAGTATACCGATAGGGATATAAAAAAAACATTATTGAAGTGTTTATAGGTATGACAAAACTGCCAAATCTCCAATATGAGTCCCAAAGCGAAAATTACGTGAAACAATTTTGTTTACACACATTCCCCTACTTTAGCAGACACAATATTGCGTACCCTAACTATCGGAATGTGCCCTCAACACTCTAATAACGACCTTACCTTAATAAAATTATGGTTCAACTGGGAGGTAGAATGAACTCTGTAAAACTTATTTATTAATTTATACAAAATTTAAAGCAAAATAACTC
The DNA here is from genome assembly GCA_949316025.1 of Lapara coniferarum. Classification (NCBI taxonomy): domain Eukaryota; kingdom Metazoa; phylum Arthropoda; class Insecta; order Lepidoptera; family Sphingidae; genus Lapara; species Lapara coniferarum. The sequence goes on from OX438921.1 coordinate 22,566,056, forward strand.
TTATTACAACCGCTTAAAGTTTGTTCACCCGTTTGTATAATTTGTAATTTGTACGTTCATTGTATTGGGGACGTCAAAGGATCCCCCCTCGTTAATATCGTGTTATTTTGATTGACACCACGTGTTTATTATGACATTCCTGCTAATAAAAATGTGAAAGTATTTGATGATATTTTATGTAGGAAACAGACGCATAAACTGCAGAATTGATCTAAAATTATGAATATTGATATAATTAAATCTTAAAGAAAGTTCATTGTTTTTTTATATTCGATACGTCTTTATATTGTGGCAAGTGGTCTGCATTGTACAATGTACAATTGCACCTACATTTTGGCCAACTTATATAATCTGGGCCTTGATTTGATAGAGGGCGAGCAAAGAGCATTATAATACTACGGAAAAGGGCGAGCCTCTCACCGTACAGGTTACAAATTCCGATCTAGGGCAATTTCGTTTGTCCAAATCGACAAATAATAAACTATAATGTATAAAACGATGATACATGTTGTCAATGACATAGGTAGCGCTAAATTGGGTACATTTCTTCCTTTCTTAGATTGCATTTCCACCAAGAATTGCGATGTTACGTAGCGAAGCTGCCAGAGGGTCAATATCAATTAGCTCTTTTTAACGCTGCGCCAAACGGCTTTGAAAATGACGTGTTACTATTGCTAGATATTTCGTTTAGCTCGTTCATAGATTTATGGTGGACGCACGCCCTTATAGTTGGAACTTAAAGTAAGCGAAGCGTGAAGAAGCAATTAAGCACGCCGACATTCACGTCTCTTGTTAGTTGACATTCGTTTTGGATGACGCAGACTTAACGAACCGACAGCAGATAGCCTAGAAATAGAGCATTAAAAAAAAGGAAATAACGAAATAATACAACTGTAACTCGTCAGAGTTGTCATGTCACGACTGTCAAGTCGTGATAGATGAAATTGATGTGTTTAGAAAAAGATAGAGTTTTTATCCATTCTGTCAATACTCTTGTGTGTTAAAATCATTACTCTTCCTGACTTCGCCGTAGGCGGGTAAAAATGGATTTAATTTACTTATTGTATTATGCTTAGAGATTTGAGTTTCGAATAGCATTAAGAACTGTTTAAAATAATATGCACTGAATGGTCGTAGGTCTTAAGTTCATGAATTTTGAATTTTGAAACAGCGTGCCCATGCATTCACTGCATTTTATAAATATGCATTCTATTTCGCATAAGTCGTTCCTTATTTGGCGGTATACGTTACTTATTTGTTGAAAGGAGATTATGTTTGCTGTCATAGGGTGGCAAGAACCCATGCTACGCCATTTTGGTTTCCTAGGACACCCCACCCCCCATTTTATGAAAGCTATAGGTACGTCCGTGACGACATTTTCGAGTGATTCACTGCCATGTTCTTAATCCTATTTCAATGAATACCTTACATCCTGATATTTTAACAAAAAGTTATTGATACTTGTAGGCACTGGGCATCACCAAGACTCGAAATAAAGTATTAAAAGTTTTGATTCACAGCAGTGTTTACATAAGCACAATTTTAATATTTATTGGTAAAAAAGCTATCTAATATGGCGTTTCTTCAGTTTACTACAAAAAAGCTCTTTTCACCGAAGTGAAATGCCGCGGCGGAGGTTTGCATAAATTGAATTTTACGACTATATTCCATTAAGGCGAAGGGCAACGAACTTACAATAAACGGTAGTTGTGGAGCCTATAAGGGATTGTAGCTAGTTCAACTTAAATAGCACCGGTTATTACAGATTATAATCTGATTATATTATGATTTTTTTATGTTAATATATTCTTGTCCATAGATACAAGTCAATCAGACGCATGCTTGTTTCTTTTTTTATCCTCTGTAGTACATCAAAGTAAAGCAGTAGATACCTTACCAAGACTTTATCGAAGAGTTTTGGCGGCAACAAAAAAAAACTTAATTAGCACAGTTATTTCAATTCACTTAATTTGAGCCCTTTAATAGTACTATATTGAGTAGGTAATATACCACATTAATTATATAATATAACTCCAAATATCACCAAAATAATGAATTAAAACAAGAGCACCTCATGACACTTCTAAGTTCCCGCCAAAACTCCGATTATGTTTGTTTTTTTTTTTTTTTTTTTAATTAATTATTACGGCTCTGGATACTAGTCCATTGAGCCCGTCTTTCATATATTTTCATCCTCAGTCCTAACTCCTAACTAATATGTCGAAGTAAAGCAGTGGCTACCTTACCAAGACTTTATCAAGGAGTTTTGGCGGCAACGAAAAAACACTTGATTGGCACAGTTATTTCAATTCACTTCATTTGAGCACTTTAATAGAACTATATTGGATAATATACCACCATAATTATGCAATATAACACTAAGTATCACCAAAATAATGAATTAAAACAAGAGCACCTCATGACACTTTCACATTCCCGCCAAAACTCCCCCGATTATGTTTGTACTAGCTAAGTGTTGCTCGCCTGCATAAAGAGCCTTTCCCACTACAAATTCCTTACTTAACTAACGATCCATAGCGCCATCTGTACGACGTCAACGTCATCTACATAAAACATTAGATAAAAAATTAGAATAATTCCTACGTGAGAAAATTAGCGATACAAAGTGGCCTATATGTTAATCAAAGACATGGTCTATCCACGTGTCAAATCTGATCTAAATCCATGCAACATTTTCTGCATTTACTTCGGAAATATTCTCACAAGCCTTGGTATTTATAATTTTAGTTAAATAAAATACGACGAGAAAATAAGATTCTGGAATGAAATCCTCCTAGCCAGTTTCGGCCACGGCGGCCAATCTCAACGGAGATCAGCCTGGTACGCAGGAGATATTATAGTGCACAAGTGTGTGCGCAATACACAGGTGCACTCGCTATTCCTTCACTCTCATAGTCCGGTGAGACGGCAATCCGACATGACCGGAGAGAGATCAGGCGCAGGACCAACGGCTTTACGTGCTTTCCGAGGCACGGGGGTATCACACCGCCAACTTCCTGACTCCGAGCTGCGACTGAGTAAATTTTAAGATGAAAATACTCAGTCACAATTTTTTTTTTGCTCGACCCGGGATTCGAACCCAGGACCTCAGCGCGCAAATCGTACTCGTAATGCGTACGCAATACCACTACGCCACCGAGGAAGTCGAAGATTCTGGAATAGAAAGTATTTAAACGATACTTTTTGTATTGCTTACAATATTATAATATAAACTAGAAAAGGAGCCAATGTATATTTGATTTAGAATTATAAAAAATCAAGTACTAGCTAAAACGTTTTTCAAGTCTCTTTTATTTAGAATTTTCATCATTATATTCAGATTATTTATCAAGAAAATTATACAATTTCTTATCCAACAAGGAAAATATTTTTGCAGACGTTTCCTTTGCCAGTGGGAGTAAGTATTTTTGGAATTAGAGATGTTCCCGACAGGACGCAGCCTTTAGGCGTCGGTAGATAGGGATAGCAAAAACTCGCCCCCGGGTCTGATTGTACCGGAAACCGGAAGCAAGATGTCTTCGCCTACATGTTAGCTAGTTAGGATTTTCGCTATGGTTTAAATAACTTTGTCATGGCTTTATTAAAGGGGGTCGCCCGGGGTATTTCCATCCCTTCAGAAAACCATGAACTCATATTGCGATCAGCTATTTTTTTCTGTACCAAAAATATTTTTACTAGGAAATTTGAAACGCACCGATAGAATTTATTTGATATCGAAATTAAACCTATGTCACAATTAAGTGACTGCTCAGCCGTGGCTAACAAGACAGCCGTGACAAACGTCGCAGATACGAATTCAGCTTCCAAGCTTCCTTCGAAATCGATGCAGCTATGCCTAACGTCATCAGGTGCCGAAAACGAAATGCCTTTCCACAGTCGTTAACGTTTGGAGAAAACAAAAAAATACGGGAAAGACAGATCCAAGCGATAGATGTAGGCGTTAGGATGTCATTCCGTGTATTTTTTTTATTAAGGGAATGACATACCCTAACACTTAAATGTGTTTCTCAGTGATATAGGCTAGATGATTACTAGAATCATTAACATTTATCAGAAAGGGTAGTCGAGGTTCGTTTTAAAGTGTGTTAAAGCTACCAAACAGGATCCGAAACGTGAGATCCTCAGTAATCAGGGCATGCTAATTGCTGCATCACGCTTCGGGAGCCGGTATTAGGGACACGTGAGCAAGGCTGGTTCACAGCTTAGTTTTTATCCTTTTTGCTTTTTCGAAAGCTTTGTGCGTAAAAATAATCAAATAATATGTCGAATGACAGTCACCGTACCGCCCGACTTATGGCGGCCTCCTAGAAGTACAATCACCCAATTTGATGCTAGTAAATTTTCCCAAGATAAAACGCCCATTTTTCATATTTTACCAGGCAGTAGCTATAATTTCGGAGATGTACAAAGGAAACAGCAGATAACTCTTAACATCTCCTTTAGTTGAGAGCTGCATATTGCTGACAGACGTCGCGTAAGCGACTTATTTAGAACCTTAAGGTGGTCGAGCTTACACATTTCTGAATGTAGCTACTACAGTTCTATACTACGATGCTTCTAACCCTTGATAAACAGAATAAAAAGATATTTAAAAATGAACCTTTCGCGAAAAAATCCGTTAATTAGTTTTATTTCAATGTCGAACATTCGCGTAAACACAAAAAAATATTTCTTTGTAAACAGGTTAACCAGTTCTAAAGATAAGAAAAGATTTGGTTGCTCGTGCCATACAACGTTTTCAATTATTGTTATATTAATAAAATTTTAAAGTCTGCTAAAGTAGCATTGTATTTTAGGCTGCTTTAGATCCAGTATAAGACTAAACTGAAAGTAGAGTAAAGCTGTGATTCCGCAGAACGCGGCAGACGGCAACAGCACGTGCCGCGACGGCAGGACGGCATCTTCCGCGCGTCATTTGCCGTTGTGTGTGGAATCGGTCTCATAAAATGTAATACTGCATAGTAGTGCCGTCTGCCGTCGCGGCACATGATGTTGCCGTCTGCCGCGTCCTGCGGAATCACAGCATAAGATAACACCAAATAACCATAAAAATACGTATTTACCCGTCCACGTCACTTTTTCTCGTTCAACCCCGAAAGGATTAACGTGACACCTGCCTCAAAGATCAAACCTAAAAGCATTTGGTAAAACCTCAAGCAAAAACAGCTTTATCTAAACACTATCTGACAGTTAATAATAATCCGTGTTTTCATTCCACACGGTTTATTTTTAATCGACGATAAAGTCTGCGAGATGTTTCTTTTGAATCCGTCTTTCTGTTGAGATGTATTTGATTGCACTGTCACCTTCAACTTGGGTCAAGCGTGTTCCGACGTAAAGCGAAGAGTACCTGATAGTCGGTATTAGGACGAACGAACATTCCTTTGATGATGATTTTATAGAATTACAACAGTGTTTGAAAGAACTTTCATTATATCAATGGTGGCCCTGTTGAAAGATATCATTCGCTTTCTCTGTGGGTAGTCAAAATATCTTTATAAAAACATAACCCTCCTTCTTTCGCATTCGGGTAAAAAGCGATAAACTGCTGGTTATTGCAACGCTTTTTGCGCCACGTGAAGTCTAAGGTCATAAGTTTTTCATCAAAGACAGACCGTACTTAAGTATTGTAGACGCATACGCATACTCACGCCTTTTATCCCCGAAGGAGTAGGCAAAGGCGCAACTAGTCCACCCACTTTTCGCTGTGCGTATTCCGTGCCATGATGTGATAGGTGACGAGCCTATCGCCATATTGGACACAAATTCCATACCCCGGGCTGATACTGAATAGAAAAATCTAATATCACTGCCCGACCCGGGGATCGAACCCGATACCTCAGCATTGCAGTCGTACCGTAATACAACTACGCGACCGAGGCAGTATTGTAGAGTCCAAACAGAATCTCAACAAAAGAGAGACATAACGTGCAACCTTTAGCAGTCCTAAGAACTATCAGTACCGGTCATCATTCATCCAGTGGGGTACTTACTATACTGCATTTCGCTACACAGCAACTAATACAGCGAACATGTAAACAAAAGCTGAAGAGATTAAATAGCATGAATAGTACTAACACTGATATTAATGCGGATATTATAAGGTATTATATTTTTTGTTGTGAAATAAACGCTAAAACCGCTGAACGGATATACATGAAATTTTACACTGAGATAGATCTCGCTGTTTATTACCAAAATAGCTATTTTATCCCGAAAGAGTACACAATAGGACTTTTGTTCTAGTCTGTCGCGTGGGTGGAGATTCAAGTAACACCTACTTACCAATAACCAATAATTTCCATACAAAACACACGAACTCTTCGGAAAATTATAGTTTTCTCCATGAAAGTTCCGCTTTCACTAACTTTCCGAGTCAACGGAACCCTATCTACCATCTCGCTCGCACGTATATCTGTCTCGCTCTACTGCTAATTCCCGTCTATCTCTCCATTTGATGAGCGCGCACAATTTTCTTTTATCTCTTTGATGTTTAAAAGAAAAGTGTATGTTTTAATGACGAACAAATGGCTGCGCGCTCCTCACTTTGTGTTACTTTTATTTTTTTGGAGGGGAAATAAATGTCAATATAAAACGATGGTGATAAATGTGCTTTATCTAAGGTAGTTGTACTAGATTTTGCTCGTGGCTCCGCTTGCGTGTAAAAGCTGGAGCTTTCAAACCAATTAAGTATTTTTTTATATTACTTTTCTCATGAAAATCTAATAACAAACATTAATATTATCTAGTTGTGTTAGGTGTTGCAAAGTACCTTTCCCGGGAAAAAAGCCATACTGCATATTTTACTGTAAAATCCTAAATTATATTAATTATGGCCTTACTGTGTGCTATATTATATCGAAATTTCTTGTGTTTATTTCAAACATCTAAAAAAATTACAAACTTCAGCATGACTATAATATAACTCACATATAATAAAGTAAGAAAAACGTCCAGCTAGGTATCCATCCCATCATTCACATAATACATCACCCCCCACAATCCATCGTATAGCCTTCCTCCATCCATCAAAATAAGAACTTATTATCGCTTCAAGAAAAGTGGTATTATATTTTATGTTCTCTTTTTAAGAATTATTGTTCTTCTAGTATATTATGGCTGTAAAACCTGGCTTTGATTGCCATATTGAGACCTATTTGTATTAATTTCTGTACACGAAAGATATCCGGATATTGGAATTTGTACGCTAGTGTGAACTGATAAGCTTCATAATATACAAACAACACTCGTGTCTGAACCCTTTAAGGATGAGACGTCAAGTTTTTACGTCTTTACGATTTATACAGTAAAGTCTATATAAAACGAAATGCCGTAGAATTCGGTTTTGGCGTCGCGCAGATGCTGCCATCTTGTTACCGAGAACACTAACAGAAAACTGACAGTTAATTTTTTTTTTCCTGAAACTTTCCATAGTACAGAAGATTTTATCACGAATATACTGACTGCATCAGCGCAGTGTTGATCCATACCTTATAAATGCGAAAGTAACTCTGTCTGTTACGCTTTCACAGCTGAACTGCTGAACCGTTTGCGACGAAATTTGGTATGGAGATAGATTATAGTCTCGAATAGCATATGGACTTTTTATCGCGGGAAAATATATTGCGAGGCTTGTAACCCTGAACCTTTTGCACGCGGGCGGAGCTTCTAGCAAAAGCTAGTTTTTATACATCAATAAACAATTTCATCACCTTTAAACAACTTTTCTGATTGCATCCGTGTTTATAGCATAAGTATGATAAACTTACTTTATCTGATGTTAAAAAAGCAATTACAAGTTATAATTACCGTGTTCTGAGGACTTCGGGTTGCCTCGGTGGCGTAGTTATATTACAGTACGACTGCAATGCTGAGGTCTCGGGTTCGATCCCCGGGATAGGCAAAGTGATATTGGGTATTCAGTATCAGCCCGGAGTTTGAAATTTGTGTCCAATATGGCGATAGCCTCGCCCCCTATTACATCATGGGACGGAATACGCACGGCGAAAAGTTGGTGCATTAGTTACGTGTCTCTGCCTATCCCTTCGGGATAAAAGGTCTGAGTGTGTGTGTGTGTGTGAGTGAGGATTTCCGCCTCATTTTATATCTCATTATTATTTATATCATCTTTTACGACCAGACAACATGAAGAGCAGGAATTCGTTTTAATTACATAGACATTTTTACATAACAGATAAAATAGCATGACGTATATAATAAATTGTCGCATGAAGTAATTTTTCGTTATTGTACATACAATTTGTATGTCTTGAAAATGTATTCGTTTTCTTTATTAAAATATTTATATATGATGATTTCTGGGATTATGAATGAATGTATAACAAATCTTTAAAAAAGCCACAATATTCCTGGGCAAAATAGACTAAATTTAATATTGAATAAATACAACTCCTCCCAAAATAAAGCCTGGAACAAGGCGTGAGCAATAAGAAAATAAGACTAATTCTAAAAATAACTCGTAAGTAGGTAAGTAATCAAAGATTAATAATTCAATACTTTTTAGCACACAGCTGTATGGCGTCTCATACATTTATGTATTTAAGGCTCGGAGCACTCAAGGTTACAGCCGCCAGTCACGGATCCTGTATTTGGGATGGGGGTCAAAATTTACATACTTAAAAGTCAGCCCAGTACTGATCGATATGGGAAACGAGGCATAGTTAATATTCATGAAATTTATGTTTTATTTTGGTAGTTAAAAGCTGTTTTGGTTATTAAGAATGGGAAATTCATGAGATTACGCATTTATGTGAATTTAACATGGATCAAATAAATTAATTAACAAAAATCTGTAAGTATGTTCTGAGTACATTAAACTGCTTCAAAATAAATGAGTTTATAGAAAAACTAGTTACGTAATTATTTAACATTCCCTCTTTCAAATTAATCTAAATAACTTCTATACTTTGGAGTGTTTTCCCCCTATTTTTTTCAAACATGGGCCTGCTTTCTCCGCTGTGCATTCCTTGGTATACACGTCGCATAAACGTCAGACATATCTTTAATTGACGATTAATATAGACGCCATTACATATATATTCATTTGTGAGGTCTGTTTATAAAAACATTTAACATCGCTTTTGGAGTTTATAAACTTGTAAGTATTTTAAGTAATAAAATAATTTATTACAAAATTACCAATTAATATTTTAGTTATTAAATGTGTATTGTGTGACATTCTTATTTCGCTATTAAAATTAGCATGAGGTTTATTGTTTACTTTCTAGATTGTGTTAGAATATGTATGTGATGTCTTTATATATGCAAATAGAGAAGAAATAAATCTGACAAACTCAATTAAACTCAAAGTATATAGATCATAGCATGATTATACCATAGGAAAATCCAATCATATCGCAAATTATACAATTGCTCGTCTTAGCCATTGAACGCAGGACCTCATTCAGTCATAACACTGGACCAATCGATCGCCATTACATTAACCCCAATTAAATATATGGTGTCAAACGCATTGTGAACTTAAATTATAAATCATTGTAAATCATAAAAATTCTCCCTGCACGGTGCCAACTAACTTATAAAAGCTGAATGATTGCCTGACCGAGTTTGAAAGTAGTACGGGCTTGTGCCGGGAGATGTCGCTATACTAATATTTGCACAGACAAGGTAGGTATTAGCTTAGCCTGAGATCTGTAAAACAAACTTCTGTTAAACCTGATTCATAAAACGATTAAGAATTATTTTATACGCGCTGCTTTTTCAAAAAGTCATTCGACATACATTTAAAACATATTGTGCCAAGTGGGGGTCGTGGGACAAAATAACACGCGTGGTTATCTTATCGGTTTCTCCAGAGAGGTTGATGTCAAGGAGGATGTCAGGCGTAAAAATATGCCAAATTCTTTTTCACAACCTGCTAGAGAAAGTGGGTTTGCCATTCAGAACTCAGTGGGCTTAGAATGTGGCAAAAACACGCTACTCGTAAGACGATGTCGTTTAATTTTGATGCTTGTGATTGGTCGAGAGACCAATACGTCAGTCACGTGTTAGTCTCTCAACCAATCACATTAAGATGAAACGGAGTGGTGTCGTGTTTTTTTTTCACATTCTAAGCCCAGAAAACTGTGTTACTCAAGTCATCCCAGTGGCATGCCGTTTGGATTGTTTCATAGCTAATGTCACCACCAAGCTATTAGTAAATTAATATTAATTATTAAGCAATCTATTAGCGAAACCCCGCAGGAATATTATTCCCGGATTTCATTTTAATTTCAGGTAATGTACATTTATATAGTCCTTACGTGTAATTAAATTGGGGGAAGTATTCACAGGAATTCTTAACTTGGCTATTAATTTGCACATAACGCGTAACTAGTGCATGGTTTTTTTTTTATTTTACCTGTGGTCCTCAAAATAAATAGGGCGTAATAGCAACTTAGCTAAACCTTTTTTAGATTCCGTAAATTCTACAAATACAAACATTAACTTCATTCAAACAACCACAAATACATTTTCAATTAACATTTCCTAATGACGGCTAGTTAGGATTTCATAACACAGATACAAGGTACGGGACATTGACCCGAGTTTGGGAGTGATTGAGGGACGCTAGAACTGCAAGCCATTAAGATAAGTTGTGAGGTAGACATAACATTTGCGCTTGCATAACCCAAAGGTCCTTGCTTGGTCGTGACGGCTTTGGTGCGTGCCCAGTCGGCGATGCGTTACGTCAGAACTAAACGTACAAATAAAATTATTCGCAATACTCAACCTTAAACCCATTAATTTACTTTAACTTTTATTATATATGTCGACGAGGATTTCACAGGGGCCAATAAAAGGTAGTGAATAGTTTGCAATGGTCATAATTGACCTTTATTTCTTCAACTCATGATTCGTTTGTCACTAATCACTTTGTCAGGACCTAGCATGGTAATCACTAAGTTACTATAGCGACTATTGATATCTAGATGACCACTAAACGATGATCAAACTAAGACTCTTCCTCACTAACACTTTAACATCGCGACCTGTTTTGCACGATTACTATTTCAAAACTACCCGACGCTCTGACTTATAATTAAAAATATATATGCGTGAAGCATCCCCATTTTTATAGTATAGCCCGGCAGACAACCATCCCTTGATGCTATATGATATTCAATGCTCATAAACACTTATATAGTAACAGAAATTTCATGCCGACATTAAAAGAATTAGCGAAGGTGGTAAGATGTTAGAAACTCCAAAAACACTTCACAAATATTATGTTAACACGATGAAAACCAGCCATTAATAACGTTTATTATCCTACTTAATATTATAAAGGCGAAAGTTTGTAAGAATGCAAAAACTACTGAACGGATTTCGATGAAATTTGGCACACGGGTAGATCATGTTCTGGATTAACACATAGGCTATTATTTATCCCGGGAAAACATAAAGCGGGACTTTAATCCCGGAAAAACTTTTTAACGCGGGCGGAGCCGCTGGCAGAAGCTAGTAAGGTATATTAATGCTTAATAATACCTTAAAGTAACGCCATGTTTTCAAAATTAACCTCACTGGCACATAAAAGTAACTGACGTGGCATCATCGTCGTCATCATTCAAATTAAATTTACGACGCGCTGGCAACCATCAATATAAATTCTATGGTTAGGTTATTAGTTATTACTATTTAAATTATCACTGAAATTTTGCTATTTAATGCATGAATCTCGAAGAAAGATGTAGGCAGTGATTTCATACAAGCCTAAAAACGTAGTCATTTTAAGTATTGTTAGTAAAAATTTTTGGTATGTTATCTCTATACTTGAGTGCGACAAATTACATAAATCACTAATCAAGAGGCCGTATACAAAATTTCGACTTTTTCAGTCAACTGTTCATAGTGATTTTTTAAAAAATAACCTAATCTGGTTAATTTAGAATACGTCATCAGAAAGACTATTTCAACACGAATTGGCTAAACGAGCCAGATTTTTCATATCTTGCTCTAAATTTAATCTATCCACCAAGATCCAACGTCTGTTTCAGATTTTTTTTGTACGGAGACTCAAACTTGTGGTAGTTTTCAGTCAAAATCGTGCTTGAAACTAACTAACGAAAACTACGGTTTATTGGTATAAATAGTCGCCTAAAGGATAAATGCGACAATTTCTTTATTATCAATATAAAAGGAGGCGCACTTGTTTTCGCGGGCTAGCGCGGGCTAGCGCGGGCTAGCCTTTAGGCGACTCTTTAGACCAATAAACAGTAGTTTTCGTAGTAGTGGACGATAGCCTAGTTGGGAATGGAACGGTCTGCCGAGACAATGTCCGGAGGTTCGAAACCCAACGCACACACCTCTGACTTTCCAAAGTTACGTGTGTATTGTTTATCAATTATCGTTCGCTTTAACGGTGAAGGAAAATATCGTGAGGAAACCTGCATACCTAAGAAGTTCCCTATAAAAATTTCGAAGGTATGAGAAGTCTACCGACCCGCATTAGGCCAGCGTGGTAGACTATGGCCTAAAACCCTCTCAGTAGTAAAGGAGGCCCGTACTCAGCAGTGGGCCGTATATAATACAGGGCTGGTATATATATTATTATTATTATGGGCATTCGTACGCAAAACAATAGATGCTCTTATAAAATCTAAAGGAAATGACAATGCCTTATCGCTGGACAGCTTGTCTATTACCAGCATTCTTTTTTTACTTTCTTTTGCGGTCTGAGAAAGTCGCTCACTGCTAATGGACTTGTCTAATGGCAGTCAATTACTCGTTACTATTGTTAACGGGTTTTGTGTTTTATAGAGTAAAATCGGTCGAAATACATGACAAATGACTAATGAGAACTCTTCCTAGTTGACCGTGGACAGGCTTAACATATCTAGGTATGTTATGCTTGTTCTACCTTCTTATGTATAGTCAGCCACATAAGAACCTGAACACAATCAATGCTTTAAATCACTTACACACCTTTGTATTGTTACCAATATTTTTTCTCTCCCCACAGTTATAAAATAAAAGGGATTTCCTTCATACAAAGTAAAAAAATGTTTAAAACCCGTATAGGTGGTTTGAAATTTTAAATTGTACCACTTATATGGCTCACTGTACATAAATTCCAGAACAAGCAACTTAAGTTGGTTACTCATTATGTAGTTACTAGTTACTATACAGTCGATTATGAAAATGATTATAACTTTCGTAGTATAATAAACTCTGTAAATAATGGCCAAACAATGTAGTCTAATGGGCTCCAAAATTCATCATATTGTAACGACCTATAAAATGTGAGTGTAAAATATTTTATGTTGCGGGAAACAACGATTGCATAATGGCTTTCAGACCATTTCTGTGAAATTAACACTGAAGCTTTCATAGATATTTGTTTATGGCTTATGCGCGTTATTATATAAACTCACGTTGAAGCTTCGAAGTAGAAGGCAGAAGAACTAATGTAAATAAGTATTCCTTAATTTTATTTCAAAAATGTTTCCAAATATTGATAGGAGTTTATAAAATACACCTTGTGAAAACAGCAATTACGACAACGGTTCACCTATCTCAATAAGAATCTCAATCTACCCTGGGACTGTAAAATAACTCTATAATACATATAAGAAAAGTATACTGTAAATTCATTTATTTTCACACAATGCCTTCAAAACCTTCAAAGTAAGCCCGTACGAATTTTCCATGTATATTCATAATATCCATTTTGTGCACAAAAAGCAGGTACCGCACAAACCGCAGCACTGCACAGTCTCATTGCGGTCAAAGGAAATGCGTTGCACATAACGTACATGCAGTGGTCAGTCGTAAAATCAACCATTTTAACTAAAGGGAATTCGGCCTTTACGCTGGTCAATGCACTTTTGAACTTCCTATGGCTTAGTGGTTTGGAGTTAATATTTTTGGGATTTAACAGTACACGTAATTTGAAAGTACTAGACGTTAGCTCGCGGCATAATTTTTCTGGGATAAAAGGCCCGTTTTATAATTTCCCGGGATAAAAGTAACGTATGTTACTCGCTGATAATGTAGCTTTATATTGACCAAAGATTTTTTAAATCGGTCCACAGGTTTTTGAGTTTATCCGTTACCAATATACAAATCTTTTCCTTTTATAATATTAGTATAGATATAGATTACGTAGCAGTTTACAGTTTAACCTATATATCTAGTTATACTGGATACAATGTCTTTCAGAACACAAGTCGTACACGCTGCTGCCTGACAAATAAAGATAAAATCCTACCTACTCAGAGGGGCTTAAATATTATAAACTCTTACTTCTAGGAAATAAAGTTTAGACTCGAGAAATATTAAAGAAATAAACATTGCAAGAAATAGATTAAACGTCACTGCACGACAGTCGGTAAACCCCCGCGGTATTGGAGTTCCTATGTATAAACTGTAGTATTCGCGCTTGTAGGATACCTACCCCTCTCCGTTCCCTCCCGCCACCTCTGTAACTTTATTAGCTCGGGTTTAGAGGGTGGCTCGAGCGTTGACGCCGGCTAAAAGATTGCGAAAAATGCTTTTATTAAAGCGAAATATTTATTTCATCTTTTCTTTAGAAATAAATAAAATGCTGGGATCATCAGAACTTATGAAATGTAAAATGAGATATTTGTAGGAATTCTCGGATTTATAAAACTTGTTGCCAAACTTTTCCAATATTAAATTTATATTTATAATTTCTTATATTCTAACATGCAGTGAAAGCCACCTTCCTTTGCTTTGAGAAAGGTGATTCTCATCAATATCATTACCATCACTCGAAATCTCCAAATATAACCCAAACACATCCCTATATCCAAAATATCGAAACCGAAAGCACAGCGCGCGTGCGCCGCGCCGCGCCGTCTCATGAAAAAAACGTCCCTCGTAGTACTATGACGTGGCAGAACGTGCAACGGAGATGCGCAGTCCCACAGCGGGTCGATGACCCCGCGCGGTGGTACGACGCTTCGGAATCTGTTATAACTCCAGCTTTTGAGGTGGATGGAATAGTTTGCGCTGTTTGTGGGCGGATTTTTTGTAGGTGCGGAACGGAGCTAGCAATGTATGTGCAATTTGAATTTGACAGTTCAGTTTCGGAATTTCTGATTGATAATCAAAGAATTAATTATAACGGTATAATTATCTGTAATTAAACACTGAAATAATATTTAAAGCCTACATAAACCCGTTCTACAACACCTGCGCCATAATGTAGGTTTCGAATTCTCAACCAGTATAAAATTAAGTTTTCCTAACGAAACG
Organism: Lapara coniferarum; assembly: GCA_949316025.1. Taxonomy (NCBI): domain Eukaryota; kingdom Metazoa; phylum Arthropoda; class Insecta; order Lepidoptera; family Sphingidae; genus Lapara; species Lapara coniferarum. The sequence continues at coordinate 22,581,320 of OX438921.1, forward strand.
CTTGCGATATAAAGGCCGTCCCAAAGTTTGTAAGTCTTCTATGAACTTTTATGTAACAAAAAGAATCCCACCACCAGACATGTAACGAAACGAAAAAGTTTATACAAAGGAAATACTTAAATGTTTAAAGTTATAAAAGCTACTAGTTTTCACGTGGCTCCGTCCGCGTGAATGTTTTCTCGGGATAAAAGAAAAAGTTCTTGAAAAAGTTCAACTTTTAAATTATAGGTTTCTTATAAAAAAATAAGTACGCGCATCCATAAAAAGTTCATAAAAAATGCTACTTAATTTTAATTGTACGTAATTTCAATAAAGAGATAGTACTTTGTATTACATTCAACAAATAATTATAATTCAATGAGCATAAAAAACAATATCATTATATCCAAAAAATCTTTTTAATATAAAGACCGTTAATTTTTTAAAACACAGTTAATTTTTTCAAATAACGTACACGATGTACGTTTACGGGATAAGTATTTTAATAATTATAGTTAACGCCATCTGTTAACCAGGCTGACGAAACTCTTGAAACTTTATTAATTGTAACACAAACCAAACTAGTAGTCTGGCCATGCATCATTTATTATTACTTTAAATAAAAAAATGAAAACGAGTTTTTTTGTAACAACTGCTGTAAACGCAAGCCCGCATGCAATTGTTAATATTTCTACATTAAAAATATATTTGTGGTTCATTGCTCGCTTATTTGATTCCCGCATCAAGATAAATGTTGCATTATTTAATAATATCCGACTATAATTGCAATTTTTTTTATCATACATATATATTTTGGAACCTACACAAAATCCTACAAACCTAATGCGGGTTGACAGACTTCACATACCCTCGAACTTTTTTATAGAGTATTTCTCAGGTATGGAGGTTTCCTCACGATGTTTTCCAGCAAGCGATAATTCACAAAGAATACACACATAACTTTAAAAAGTCAGAGGTGTGTGCCCTTGGGTTTTGAACCTGCAAACATTCGTCTCGGCAGTCCGTTCCACTCCCACCTAGGCTATCGCTTATCAGATGCAAATTTAGTATCATATAAATTAACTATGATGTCTTTTAACACCCAAACCTTAATCCGTGCCCAAACCCGATCAATTATTTGGAAATCGCAGTAAAAAAAAATTACTATATTCTCCATCATGAGGCTTTAATGATCAACTATCGAACATCTACTCATTGAGACCATCCTCATGAGACCACAAACGCTATATCTGCTATAAGTTGCTAAAGAGTTAACATGTCTTAAAATATATCCGAAGTCGGAGTACACCAAACTTTAAATCAATCCGAGTTGTGGAAGTTGAAATGAACTGATAATCTGCAAACGCCTAAACAGATCTTCAAAAATTATAGCTAAGAAACATCTCGATCGCGTCAGCTTTCAAACAAAAAAACGGCCTCAAAATCGGTCCATTCGTTTGAGAGCTACGATGATACAAGCTGACATACACAAAATACAGATCTTTTTTCTGTCTGGAGTTAACAAAACTTTATAATTCACATTTTTTGGGTCAAAACCTCAAAAACTTCCCGGATAAAATGTAATAAAAGGACTTAGCATTGAATTACACAATAGAAGAGGCTTATCAGTCAAACGGACTGTGACAAACATGTTACAATGGAATCCGACGTGTAGACGATACTATCGCAAAACTTCCGAGTTGTGTAAACTTTTTCGCTAACAATATGCGGCATTTAGACAGCTTGAGGAATTACACACACTCACGCCCTTTATCCCTGAAAGTGTAAGCAGAGGCGCAACTAGTGCACCCACTTTTCATCAGAATTCTGAGAAACAGTATCACTCATCTATTTTAAGGATCACTAAAGGCTACAAATCAATCAAAGAGAAATCTAGTAATTAAAACCTTACACACAATATACACACAATTATAACTGAAATGATTATAACACAAAAATTTAAATAAATACAGAATTAAAATAATCTGTATTCAGCGGGATCCTTCTTGGAATAAAACTGACGACATTGGCACACGTAAAATTATGTTCGGTAAACGAAAATATTACGAATAAAATTATCGTCAAAATAAACATCCCAACAACCTCCAAAAACAAAACGCAAGTCCCGTGATAGATCCACAATTTTGACCTACAATCGACCCCGTACGCCTTGACCCCATGACCTAAATCAGATACAAAGGTCGAAGGTCCCAGCGACCTCACCTCGCGGAACTTTCATAATTTCATTGAATAATTTAAACAGTTAGCTAACCTCCGAGATTTCCACATAGTTAACTTTGTACTACACAATAATTGTTATTGTTCACTCGGCAAAATTAATTTATGCAATGGTGGGGCTTTCGTCGCTTAGTTATGAGCCCTGGATTCAGCACCACTGTTGATCACGGGCCTTCCTTATTTATCAGGTTCGCATATTTTTTTTTCGGTCTGCTATGTTGGCGTAACGTAGGTTGACTTTATGTGATTAGGAATTCTTAGGTTGCATTTCTCTCGTTGTTTTCCTTCAGCGTTAGAGCATACTAACTTCCATTAGCAGAGAATAAGCATTAGGTATACAGGAGTGACATTTTATATTAAATATATTACATTAGTTAATTAAAACGGGAGTTGAAACTCACTTCATCTTCACAAAACAATATTAATGTAGCTAATACACATACTCACGGCTTTTACCTCCGAAGGAGTAGACAGAGGCGCAACTAGTGCACCCACTTTTCGCCGTGCGTATTCCGTCCCATTAGTGATAGGGGGCGAACCTATCGCCATATCGGACAAAAATTCCAGACTCCAAACTGATACTGAATAGAATAATCCAATATCACTTTGTCCGACCCGGGGATCGAACCCGAGACCAAATACAATACGCCACCGAGGCAGTAATATAGCTAACTACAGAAATAAACTATACATTTTATAACATTTAAACACACGGAAGCGAAAAGCATTACGCGACCATCGCCTTGTACAGACGACCCTTTAAGGCACTTCTACCAAACTGAGATATTGTACATTTAATTCCACTGGGAATTATCGCTATTAATAAACTTGCTCTTACCCGCGGGCCCGCCCACGTAAAACTCCATTCCCTACAGCACTCAGGGATATTGTAATTTGTAGCCTTCTACTTGGGAATGATTTTCAGAATCGAACCAAGTCTCTAGAGATAACTTCTTGCAACAATAATCACAAAGTATACCTATATACATTAGTACTAACTTTTGAACACGTATCTGCCTTCGAAATCTATACCGAACCTTTTCAGGAAGAACATCGTAATTCGCAATACAGATTTTTTCTTTATTAATTCTAAAACATTTATGGTGTTTTGCAGTATTTTTAATTTTTATATAACGATTACTAATCATAAATATTTTAGAATGTTTAAAAAAACCTCTCCAATAAAAAGTGCGCAATGAGGTTACGATGTTCTTCCTGAAAAGGCTCGATATGTTTCCAAAATAAAAAACGGTCTATAGTAAATGCTCAGAAATATTGTATCTTCTCAGGAGTCAAGTAATTTTCATTTTCAGAATCAGATCAGTAGTTGTAAATATTGCATTTTCAAATAAACAATCTCGTCAATTTCATAATAGTATAGATAAAACAAAGCATGATCTATTGGAAGTTCAAAATTAACACAATATTTTTGTTTCAGTTAAAAGTTTAACGACAGAATTGTCTGTATCGTGTGAGTATCCGGACTTTATAGTTGCAATAGTAAATAGCTAGTATTTATGTTGTTTTGTGGTCTGTTTGTCCATAAGTGTGCTAGTAGGCCTATTTAAAATGGCTAATGTAGAAAAATTTGGCAAATTGTGGACGTTTGTGTGTTTTCCGAGCACTTATTACAATCTTCATAAGATTTTTAAAAATTTCAGGTCTGGATTATTATCTGTGCAAAAGCCTCCGAAAATCTTAAAAGGATTGAGCTTTATGGGACATAGAGCCTATTAAACAATGTTTAATCAAACGGTATCCGTCGGTTATTTATGTTTTTCCCCAAACGAATTCACAACAAATGTGCATTCACATCAGGGTGTCGGAGAGGAGAGAGGTTCTATATTTGATACATAACGGCCCCTCAATAGTTAACTAATAACTGTATTAAACTGCACATGTAAATACTTTTCATTCAATTACAATTTATTTACGGGCATAGAAGTATTTGATATTACTCAAACGGTGAAAGGTCGAAAATTCATTCAACATCAGCTAAGAGCGTCGAGCAATTCCTCGCAGTTCTTTGTAATGTCCCCCTAGCAGTTCCGGCCCGCGTGCCGATGACAACACAATCTAATAGGATTAGGCCTAAAAACCAATCTTTCCCTAATCGTTGATGTCTCATCCTCTCTCAGTGGCCGTCTTGAGCCGAGGTTTGTAACCCGTTAGTGGGTTGCCCTCAGCATGGTCACTTAATTCAAAGGGTTGCGAGCGCCTTAAGCGTTCACCCTAAAGACCGGTGTGGAAAGAAAAGCCGACTCGCGTCAGGCTACTGGCAGTAGGGCCATTAACAAAAAAAAATCTTTGTAATGCAAATTTCCTAGATACTATACATTCCTTGACCATCTCGCCATATAGTAATATATAAAAATAAATACTAACGACAGGATTATCTAAAACGTTAACGTCTAAAACTTTACTGGTGGTAGGTCTCTTATATGTAAGAGTCCGTCTGGGCGGGTACCACCGTAGTGTCTATTTCTACCGGCAAGCAGCAGTGTGCATGCACTGTTGTGTTTCGGTTTGAAGGACATTGTAGCCAGTGTAACTACTGGACATAATGTGACTTAACATCTTATGTCTTAGGATGATAAGCGCAGTGGAATTGCACACAGTATTTTGTAAATCAAGGTGCTGTATGGTGTTGCTACTGTCTATGGGTGGTCGTATCGCTTACCATCAGGCGAATGGCATGCTCGTCTCGTCATTCAAAGCAATAAAAAAATATTTTAAAAAAATATACTGCTTGTAATATATCTCTCTAAACACATATTTAAAAACTCGATGCTTATTTTGTCACACGCTTATCCGGTTTATTCTGGCGTCTCCAAAACCTTGCACTCAAATTCAGCAAATCTAGAACCACAACCTTCACACAATACACATACAAATATAATACCTAGGTTCTCGACAACGTCCTAACAAATAATTCTTTGCATAATTCAAGAAAGGTCTTTACCATTTGCAGAAATTCCGCGCCTTTCCAGCTAGCTTTGAACCGTTGAAACCGTGAAAGGGATTAGCTATTGTATTAGTGCAATGCACGCGGGCCAAGGCAAAATATGATAAAATTATATGTCTACATTGAGCTCAAGCTTAGAGGTATAACACGGTACATGGTGCCTTAGTTACACGTATTTGGATGTAAACAATCACTTTTAGTGCCCAAAAGATTAATATTCAAAGAGGAATATTGCATTTAAATTCAAATGCATATTTTCATGGAACTTATTTTTATGATGTCCTAGGTAATGGCGGCGTTGACTAATGCGAGACTCAAAGTGGCAGATCTTTTTGAGACCTTTAACACAATTGCCGAAGGAGGATAATATTATTTCTTTGTGCCCCTCGAAGTGTGAGACCGTGGGTGGTCGCCATGGGCGCCACCCTCTTAGGCTGATGTTGGAGCCGACTTCATCGCCATAAAATTATTAAAATCCTCCTGCCAGTTTCGGCCACGGCGGCCAATCTCAACGGAGATCAGCCAAGTACGCAGGAGATATTATAGTGCACAAGTGTGTGCGCAATACACAGGTGCACTCGTTATTCCGTCTCTCTCATAGTCCGGTGAGACGGCAATCCGACATGACCGGAGAGAGATCAGGCGCAGGACCAACGGCTTTTACGTGCTTTCCGAGGCACGGGGGTATCACACCGCCAACTTCCTGACTCCGAGCTGCGACTGAGTAAATTTTTAAGATGGAAAAACCCAGTCACTATGTTTTTGGCTCGACCCGGGATTCGAACCGAGGACCTCAGCGCGCAAATCGTACTCGTAATACGTACGCAATACAACTACGCCAACGAGGCAGTCCACCGAGAGTAAAATTATTAACCTTGAGATTGAACTTAAATTCCACTAATTCCACAGCCTAAGAACGTTGACTCCAGAACTATACCTATAAATCATAATACTAATTAACATGATATTTGTAATCTGAAGGACTGGATCTGTACGACTGCAAAGCTGGGGTCTCAAGTTCGATTCCCGGATCGGGCAAAGTGATATTGAGTTTTTCTATTCAGTATCAGCCCGGAGTCTGGAATTTGTGCCCGATATGGCGATAGGCTCGCCCCCTATCACATCATGGGACGGAATAACGGCGACAAGTGGGTGCACTAGTTGAGCCTCTGCCTACGCCTTCGGGGATAACAGGCGTGAGTGTGTGTGTGTTTGTTGTAATCTGAAGGATAATTTAAAAGAAAAGTTACGAGGCTGAAAACATTTCAAACGCTATCATTCCTAGTTGCCAATGTTATGAGCGTCAATTGATCAATCCCCATAAAAACTACTACGTAAAATATAATGGCTTTTAGTCATAATAGTTGTGGATAATGTAGTTAGATATACAATTATCTCATACATAGTTCGAATTTCCTCCTTCCTTACATAGTATAAAACAAAATTGCTCGTCGCCTCTGTACGCGATAAACTCTAAAACTGTTGAAAGGATTACAGTAAAATTTGGTATGGAGATAATTTGAAATCCTGGCAATATACATAGCAGAACTTTAATCCCGGAAACTCTTTGACGCCGGCGAATTCGCGAGCAAAAGCTAGTACTTTTATAAAAAGAAAAGTACAATTGTGTGGTGGACTAAGCCCTAAACCTTCTCAGCAGTGAGCAGTATAATATAAATATAGGGCTGGTATTAATATAAGAAAGAAAACCTATTTATCAATAACAGTTTTCATGCTGGATGAACGCCTAATCGCGATCCATCTAGAAGTTTCCGCGAAGTCATCCAGTTCGTATAACATTCAACGAATAGTTTAATATTCGTACCATACGGCAGTACTTAGTGCAATGAACTTAGAGTAAGTATAAATATTCACATGAATTATGGAGCATTAACTCTTTATTATGGATTGAAGAATCGGAGCTCAAGAAATGTTTTGTATAAAAGTGCGGGCCGACCGCTGAATGCTGGACCCAATGTATAACACTTTATATCTCGTCATGGGAAAGCATTCTACCCTCATCAAAGACCGCAACTCCAGTAACCCAGGATCAATAGTGGCACGCATTATGACAAGCGATGAAACGTCGAATCTCTGGAAGCATTATTTAATGCAACAAAACTAATAAAACACACCTTCCAGAATGTTTATGTCTTGCTGGTCAACGTGTTTTTGGGCTTCTCTACTTACTATCAAGTGCTCTATGGCCTTTGCAGTGCCAAAAATAAAAAATCAAAACAAAAGATAAGTATCAGAAATATTGTAGGTTCCTCCGGCGCATTCGAAGCAAAGAAAATCTTATAATGTACTAGAATGTCTTTCAAACCAATCGTACTGTCCGTCCTTTCCCTTAAATCGCAATTAAAACGTACAGAAGTAAGATCAACAGCCCACCCGAGCGAACGCATGTACATAGCATTTCTAACTGTAAACAAGCGGCTAATCTAACTGTAGTTTTGCTTCTAGTTACTCTCGACTCGGTTAAGACAACGCAGCTAACTATGATAACGAAACTGCTGTTGAAAATTAGAGTATTTGTTGGAGTGGAATCTAGAGGTTCCGGGTTTGAGTCTGGTGTAAAAGTTGATACGAACATTTAATTATTTGCTAAGAAAAACTTTAGAAGCATAAATTAACAATTTGTGTTTAAGGATTGAACTACCAAATCCATTTAAATATTAGAGCGGGTCATTTACGCTTCCTAATCTCATTTTCTACAGCTGTTTTCTTTGAGACGATGGAACTGACTCCAACGATTCGACCCATTCATGCTATAGAGAAATATGTCTACAGCGTATATTGATGATATTTATATTTTTGTTGTTTATATGTTAAGTCAAAGCTGTAAATCTAACGATTACCTATAAGTTTCCCTCATACGTCAGCGCGGAATGCAAACGCTAAATCCGCTGGATTACAACCTATGACCCGGCATGTGCGCCGCCGTCCCTTTCGCTCAGGCTATTACTGCATTTACATACGACATTCCAGAGACGGAATGCTGTATACTTTCGGGATTCAGCGTTCACTTACCCTTATCAGACAACTCGTGTTAGAGTTTTATCAAACGAATAATCTAATAATTAAATTAATTGCATTGCATTGCAATCAGCCCCGTGTTATATACTGCCCACTGCTGAGCACGGGCCTCCTCTACTAGGTACTGAGAGGGGTTAGTCCACCACGCTAAGCTAGTGCAGGTTGGCAAATTTCATATGACCTCGAGATTCTTATGGAGAATTCTCAGGTATGTAGGTTTCGTCACGATGTTTTCCTACACCGTTAAAGTGAACGATAATTATTCATAAACAATACACACGTAACTAACTTCGAAAAATTAGAGGTATGTGCCTTAGGTTTTGAACCACCAGACATTGTCTCGGCAGACCGTTCTATTCCCAACTAGGTTATAGTCCACTTTAATTCAATTAGTTAAATTGTTATAATTATTTTCCCACGTCAATCGTAGGTAGCAATTTTTGTCTCGTCACTCTTTGACATACAATATTTACAATCTTCATAGGGTCCAATTGCCCACTGGCTACAATGTTAATCAGAACACGTCAGTGTTGCATACTACCGATCAGAGAAACAAAATACGTTATTAACTACCTCGACGAACTTTAGCATAAATTATACCTATCCCTCAAACGTTTTGTTTTGAAATTAATCTATTTACTGTTTTCCTAGATATCCTACATACGTAGGAGAAAACAACGTGTCCCGAAACACGACCCACGACACTCGGGAAATGTCTATAATATATTGCAGGGATACGCTATCTTCGTGCTATGTATCACTTTGATCTATACCAGTTGGGTTCATACACGCTGATTGTCTATATATTTATATATGTAGCTTACACTCACGTCTGAATCCCTCAGGGCATAGGCAATATATCTAAGTGCCGCCTCAAAGATTATCTACGTATTTAAGTTCACGCTTTATAAAGAGGATAGGCAGTACAACTAAGTGCCTCTCGACTGCCTCCAATGTCAAGCTTATCGTCATTTCAATGATCAATACTATTTCATATATTATTTAACGCGTGTTTTTTCAACTTTCTTTTACTCTAGGAGCCAATCTTAGAACATCATCTATTTCAAAATGAGATAATGACATACACTGTACTAAATACACGTGGCGTACAAGGGGTTGAGAAGTAGTCGGCTGCAAATTATCACGAATACGATCCCACAACGGGAATAATATTGTAGGATTCGCAAATTTATTTATTTATTTGGGAAACATACAATACTTTAATTCTTATAAAATAGGTAAGATAATTTAAAATACAGAAATCAATAAAGTTTCCACTATTATACAGTACAGTAGATGCTATTAGTAAAAGTGATTATACATTAACATAAGAAAAAAAAAATCTATAAAACAAGTGAAAAATGAAAAAATATTTCATTATTATTACTGGCAAACGATCATATTATGGGGAACTTGATCTAAAAAATAAGGATTAAAGATCAGGAAAGGCTAGTTGCCCACCCTAATAACCTTTTAAGGTTTTCGCATCCTCTTACTAAAATTATTCAAAAACTAGCTTTTAAGCTATAAAATAAGCGTCAAAACTATCCACTACTATTGTATTCAAAAGCATAAAATACACGCTCGAACTAAACTATGCAAAAAAAAACATTTGCATACAAATGGAATATCGTAAAACAATAGCACTTTGCTAAAGTTTTCGGATACACGTCCGCGGCACTCGAATATTAGAGTAGTTCGTATATAAACAAAATATGGTGAGACATATTAATCCTGTTTATATAAAATAGATATTTTTATTATATTTTGTAATAGGATCATTATGTATTTGATAGGTTTTCGGCGAATGTCCTACATGCCTAGATATCCCTAGGCAGGGCGCTTTATCTATTTCTACCCCCAATCAGTTTTATTCCGCAATAGAACATTGTATCCACTGGACCTTATAAGATTTAGGGCTTATTTTACGACTTCTGAATAAACGCTAGTCGTTACATAAATGTATAAGCCGGCTAAATACAAAACGATGGGTGACCAACGTATCAAAAGCGGAACCTTGACTTCCCCCCTACACCCCACATGTGTAAACACGCTATGGCACAAGATAAATAATAAATGTAACACTTTTTGTCGTGTGTATTCCGTCCCATTATTAATAGTGGCCCACGATATTTCGGGCACAAATTCGAGACTCCGGGCTGATACTGAATAGAAAAACCCAATATCACTTTGTCCGACCCGAGACCTCAGCAGTGCCAGTCTTAACTTAATATACTTAAGTACACTACCGAGGCATTCACTTAATGGAATCTAATGAAGATACACGAAAACAGGGCTATTGTTACATCATTTAAAAAATCGAACGCGGTCACTGGATTTTGACACAATCCAAGCCACAGGAAATGCAGGAAACCATAGACAAAATCAAAACACCACTCCCCTCATACTTTATTGCGTTTAACCGAAGTCCCTTAGCTTCCCGCGTCCCGGGGGACTGATCCCTGACGAGAGGGATTTCAATTGATACCGATTACGACAAGTTATTTTTGTAATGCCACTTAAGGTGGGGTAAATTAAGTTATTGGGTCATTAAATGTAACTCGATGATTTCTAAATCCTCCCAATTATGTGGGGTTGGTGCGAAGTGATCTTATATTTTAATACCTACCTAATATTCTTCGTAGTCGTGCACTCTTGACACAGTGTTCGTGGTCATGTTAGCGCCCAGTGCCCACTGTTGTACGGCAGTTAAACTAAAATTATAAATTCAAAATGTCCGTCTGAACACTAAAAATGTAGTCGAGAAGACTAATACAAACACGTATAGTTACTAAATTGCTTTCTACTCGACCAAAATACTAGCGTAGTGCGAACTAGGCTTTACGCTTTCGCTCCTAAACGACTAAACCAATTTTGATGAAGTTTTGTACGGAGTAGGTAAGCTTGAATCCCAAGTATGGATGTAGGGTATTTTTTTCACAAATCGTATTCCACGCGAGTGAAGCCCGTGCCATCAGATGATGCACTTGGTCTTTATAATAAACCATCTAACCATGGGTGCACTTTACTGCCTATACTTATAGATACACGTGCGTAATGGTACGCTATGCTAACTCGTTTTAATGTTTATTGATTTTACCACCGCCTGACTGGTGTTCATTAATAACAATTATAACTTGATGAAGAAAAATTGCTTTTTTTCATGTATAAGAAACACCGTTGCTATTGACGGGTATTAAGTTCAAAGGTTTGAAACAATTTATATTTATTAGTGTTCGTAAAATTATTGGTATACTAGCGTTTATTTTTTTTATTTCATTGAACGACGAGACCAGGATGCCGTTCGCCTGATGGTAAGCGATACGACCACCCATAAACAGTAGAAACACCATCCAGCACCTTGAGTTACAAAGTACTGTGTGGCATTCCACTGCGCTCGTCATCCTGAGACATAAGATGTTAAGTCTCATGATGTCCAGTAGCTTGCGACTTCGCCCGTGTGAAAAACCTATGCCTGTGTCCGTCCCAGGGTCTCAATCGATCTCCATACAAAATTTTATCGAAATCCGTTCGGTACTTTTCGAGTTTATCGTGTTCAGACAGGCGTATTTTTTGCCGTATTTTTCGACAAAGGAATTAATAAATGGAAGTTATAAATAATTGACTTTTGTTCGCGTCTCAGTCCGCCTTATAATCCTCTCCTAGGATAATGTTTTAAATATAAATATACTCAAGGATAATGTAGCTTACTTACTTTTACTTAGAATTTTCAGAATAGGGTCACTTAACATCAAGTGATTAATTTACTCCTGACTGTGGGTTAAAGAAACGGATTAATATTTAACAATATTTATGCGATAACTAGATAAATAAAATAATAAATATTAATAACATTACGCGTGATAGTTATGTACTTCTTTTTATATTACGATAATGTTTATATAGTATAACTCTTCCTTTTTTTTTTTCAAAAAGTCGCGTATTTCTTGTAATTTATGTAAAACATCACTATTTAGAAGTTAACAAGTCTCAAGGCGTTAAAACGAAAAGATTATTACGTGTTATAAAATAAAATCTTTTGATGTACCGACATTACTGGAAGTGGTATTAAATATAATGGCGTAATTAATTATTTAATCACGAAACACAGTATCTTTGCGATATGATATCTACATTATGGAGTACATCCGTTTCCGTCGCATGTACGTACAAAAGGCCCGTATATATGTAGCGGGCAGTCTGCGGTTTAAGCCATAATTGACAAACACCTATAAGCGCGCCTGGGATTAAGCGTCACTACTGTCAGTAAACAGTAGTTTGAAATACAAAGTACTGCATGGTACTGCATACCGCTCTTTAACTAAATATTATTGGTGACCAGTAAGTACACTGGCTATATAGTCCTAATAAACTAGAACAATAGTTTTGGATGCTACTTCCACAGAAATATACCTTGAACGACGAACTCTGACGTACGAGAGACTTCACACCTAGTACTCGCTGTAAATATTATAGACTAGCTTTTGCCCGTGGCTCTGCACGCGTTAAAAAGTTTACCGGAATAAAAGTCCCGCTTTATATATTCCCTGGATAAAAAGTATTAATCTAGGACATGATCTACACATGTGTCAAATTTCATCTAAATCCGTTCAGCAGTTTTGTAGTAGTAGCACACATCCATACATCTATACATCCATACTTACAAACTTTTGCGTTTATAGAGTTTATAGAACGAAATACAATATTCGACAGGGAATATCACACATTTCAGGCTTTTGATAGCTCTAGAAATCTTTATGGGAAACATATGTGCAGCATTGGACTTCATTTGGCTATTGATAATAACGATGCTCACACATTTCTTTTAGAAAGAGACATTCGGTTACCTTCTGCTTTACAATTCCTCCCTATTTTTCTATTTAATCAAATTAATTGCAGGTCAAGGACTCATTATCGTAGAATGTAATGATAGCGATCGCTAGTCACATAGGTTTCAATAAAAGTTTATAACCAGCTACGCATTTATGACCAACGAAAGGTTCGCCTGGTCATCCCATCTCCTTTGCTAGATACTCAAAGTTAAAAACAGATTAGTGTTCCCTGAGACTCACCGAGCTTCACCACTCGGTGTCATAAAATGCGTGCCACTGCTGATTCTGGCTTAGAGTAGTTGAGTGGCGGATGTGAGACCAGGATAGTCCGCTTCGTAGACCACTATAGTTTATCACTCACACCTTTGTGGCGTTTTGTCACTGACATGCCATTTCTCTATCTATAGCTCTATGTGTAATATATTATGTCCAGTACTGCAGAAACGTTTTCTTTAAATTACAGAACCAGAATATTTCCAATGACATCTGACCCTAATTGAGTTAATGGCAGAAATTCGCCATATTGGAAAGCAGTCGTGTTTCATTAGAATATTATCAATGAATCTGACACCGAATGACCATATTTGTGGATTACAAGACAGTCGGCTAAGCAGAGTCTCGATATTATTCCTACAGGGTTTTTCGTTTCATCGCGAAACTAGTATTTTCTCGCGGCTCTGTACGCGTAAGTTCTACTCCTGGGACCTGGACCAAAAACTAAAAAATATCCTCACAGTTCGCCGACCTTATCAATGTTTTACTCGAAAATAGCATATTTATTTATTAACGTATTATGATTTCTTAAACAAAGCATAATATGAGAACTCTAAAATTTTTCGATTCCACTACGCATGAGCTATTAAACAGTGTGTAGAATTTACCATACCGAAAACCCAGACATTCCGCAAACATCCCGAAATTCTTGTACCGCAACGTGAGCCAACCTTAGTACATATACCGAGATCTTATCGATCGCTCCAAGATACATCTATGTATACGAAACTGCGTGCACACGAATGTAATTCTTATTGCTCACAACATTACCGTCAATTTGGCACGTAGGCCGATGACCTACAACGGCGGAGGTCGGAATAATTTGCAACAGGCTCGTATTTGGAACTGAAAAATATTTAACGATGTTAATGAAAGTTACTTTTATCACTGTGCGGAAAATGTGTTGGGTGTGCCGTTAGCATGGAGTTTAGTACCAAATAATGACAGATTACATGCCATTTTTCACCCGCTATACGAAAACATATGGGTATAACTAGACCAGGAAAAGAATAAATCTCGCCATTATACGGTGAAAAATATAACTTCTTGCACTGTCAGCTGTCCCTAAAGCAGGTTTTTTTATTTTTCTGGAAGAAGACAGACCTTTAAGGTCAGGTATAACCTAACCACTAATAATAAAAAAAACAATATCCTCCTCTCTCTTCCGGACTTATATCCCACTTACTAAATTATAATGGATCCGAAAACACGTAATATATTCAATAAAACAATATTATATTACTTTAATCCAACTCTGAAATGTTACTCCAATTTATTGGCACAGACGAGCCACTTTAATTACATAGTACTTGTAATGGGCTGGTACACCCGCAGGCTGTAACTACATATTATCGGATTGTAGCCTGTAAGCAAAGTTTCTGCCCTATGTTTAAAAAAACATAAATACTGTAGTATTCCTATACTTTTCCACTAGATATTTGAATTTTGATTACTTTAATACCCCTAACTTACGCGATAGATGGCACGGAGCTATACGCGATAGCGATACGCGTAAGTCAAAATCGCGTAAGATGCAAAAGTATCAATTAAATGTCAAATCCATTACATTGGGATGACGTAACATAAGTCAAAACGAAGTCAGTGGGCAAAACCTATACCTACTAATATTATAAAGCTGAAGAGTTTGTTTGGTTGAACGCGCTAATCTCAGGAATTACTAAACCGATTTTGAAAATCTACGTTACTCCCGAGTGCTATAGGCTACTTTTTATCAGGAAAAAGTTTATCACGCGGGCGGAGCCGCGAGCAATATTAGTGAGTAATAAAATTAAACGCCGTTTATACATAAGTCGAATTGAAAATATTTGTTAACTTCGTTACTCTTGATTCGAGTGAGTTCGGTTAGTGTAAGTCGAGCTTAGAGTAACTGTACTTCGTGTCATACTACACTTATTTAACTTAAGAGGAAAATGATGCTATTGTCGCAGAAACATGTTTCGGGTATGGTAGCGACTATCTGCGTCAAATATTTGCATCATTTACCTGTTCCCCAACATATCTTCTCAATATTATAGCACGTATGTTTACAAGAATTTCATTATAATAATCATTTAAATATTAAGACAAAGGAAATGTCCAAAAACGGGCTTATAATTATAACCAAGACACTTCATATAAATGTTGGGTATTCCCAAAAACTAGGCCTTTGCATCGTACAATTTTAAAGTCCTCCGATTTTGACATTTATGTAAATTTATTTTGCTTAAAAACTACACTTAGAATGAAAGTTTTTAAAAAAGACAGTTTTAAATGGAGCCTAAACTCTTTTGAATGGATCCAAAATCCATATTTTTGCACTTTTAATATCCATAAAATTTGAGCTTGGTTAGATTTTGAGGCCGAACACTCATAGAAAAAAGCGGACATCACCTTTTACCCAACTTTTACTGCAACTGACTGTCAATCATAACATAATACGAATAATCATCATCATCGGCGATCGGATATCCAGTGTTGAACTAAACTTTTGTTTTTACCAAAGTCGTTTTTCCGTTTGATAACAAAAAAATAAACCGCTGAAAAACTGGAAAGCAAAAATAATAATAATTTTTTATTTAACCTAAATAACTGATACCTATGCGTAGGCATACATAAAAAAATAAGAATATAAACGTTGACTTGAGAACCTCCTTCGTATTTTTCGTCGGTTAATAAAATAAAAACTTTCATCAGATCAGTCTAGGATCTTTCAAAAAATAAACAGCAGCATGGTATTAAAACACATACACTCACGCCTTTTATCCCCGAAGGGGTAGGTAGAGGCGCAACTAATGCATCCCACTTTTCGCCATGCGTACCTATTCCGTCCCTTGATGAGTTAGGGGTGAGCATATCGACATATCTGGCACAAATTCCAGACTCCGGGCTGATACTGAATAGAAAATCACCATCAATATCACTTTGCCCGATCCGGGGATCGAACCCGAGACCTCAGTATTAAAATAATAAAAAAACACAAAAAAGGAACCGCCGTAAAATAACGTTTAAGTATATTTCTAACTATTATTACAGTTAGTACTCTAATACAATTCATTTCTATAACACATAAAATCAGCCTGTGACTATGACCAATAACCTAAAAGCTAATTAATTACACATAAAACTTGGTTTGCAGCGCTGTCTGTCACGTCCCAACTAAATCCTATTACGAGAGGACGTGCGTGCGTCAGGCGTACCTGCTCACGTGATATGGGTAGTGTTGCGTAACATTTTGAGGTTATGTTCAGGCTAGAGAACCAAAATTATACAGCCGCAGTAAAAATAGATGGCCTGTAAAAGTTTTATGTTATGTATAAGATTAAAATTATGTGTGTATGTACGTTTTAGGTAGTACTTAACGTAATGGTTGGATTACTGATCTTTGAGGTAACGAACGAAGATTGAGAGGGTGTAGAGTATAGACTATAGAACTTCAGAAGCGCACCAGGCACTGATCGTATATAACATACATCTATTGCTTTACGTAGGTTTTTTGAGACAATGACACCTAAAATTCTTATTCATACAGCCAAAGTTGAATAGAGCGTGACTCTACCACATAGTACATACATTCGGTTGTCATAGCATTAAGTTATATTCCAGGAAATCAAAACTGTCTAAACTCTTCAGCGACACATGAAATGTGTGCCCCAGTATCAATTTTACAACACCTATTTTTGTTTTAGTGTTCGTGCTGCAATGAAACTTCATATTGGGTATTTATTTTCCTATTTTAAATGAATACTGCAATGCAAATGCAAACTTTGAACCCGTACTGTAAGAAAATAATATGTACATACATATATATACCTACTATAACAGACGTAATAGTACAAAAACAACGTACGATTACGTTCTGCTTCCTGATGCAGATATAATCAATTTGAATTTAATAGCATATTTTTAATACGAAGCCTTATACGAAGTACGAACCATAATTTAAAATAATAAAAAGCAGCGTTTTTTGAATACTAAAATACAAAAGTGCTAAAATGGTGCCGTTAAATTAGGCTTCCATAAAAGAGGTCCGAACTCAGAAATCCTTCAGTTTTTTGTTTATACGATGGGGCGGGGGTTAGTGGGTCAGGGGGCGGCCCGGGCCCACCCCGAGGGTGGCACCCCCGTGCGTACGTGGGGCGTTCTTCCGATATCAAACTGTGTTGTGTTTTGTATTATCTATTTGTGTTGGCAAATAGGTTGGTTGATTGACATAGGAGTTATATCGAAAGGTTTCGGTTCTCTATGTTATCAATATTTTTCTCAAACAAATAAATCAAGTAACATATTTTTTCGATATATTGATTTCGAAATGTGAATGTATTTTCAGTAGTTGTACTTTCCTGTATGTAATGTTTTTTGTATACATATTATTGTTTTATATAACTATCCTCCCACAAGCTCATTATTCACTTTGTGTTATAAACCTATCGATATGCAAAAAGTGGTATAGGTTCGAATACAAAAACTAAAGTTTCACTTACCAAAACATTTTACTTATACCTACTTCATATATTTTAAGCATAAAGGCGTTAACTGATGCTTTTAATGTATCCACCTTTTTCCTTTTTAGCCAATGTTGATTATTTTGTCGATATAGCATTGTCTGCGACTAATGAGTCTCTCGGTGCGTCTGGGCTAGATAGAGGGCCTAGCCAAGTGGCTATCGCACTGAGCGACCCATTCCGATAAGCGATAAAGCTCCGAAAAGCGATAAAATATTGCGGGAAAAAAATTCTCCATAAGCTTTTTAGGTAGGAATTTGGATGTTTGTATGGCGCGAAAATAACTGATTATGTTTTTGGATTTTAAATATTTTTCAATCTTTAGTACACACTATAGTACCCGCCGGGTATGATTAGTTTTGAAGCATTACAAAAGTGAGTTGAAATCTCAGCTTTTAGAATTTCGACAAACAAATGCTGAATTGTGTCGTAAAATACATTCCATAAATTAGACTGCACGCCACCATTGACAATAATGTACAGCAATTAGCCCCTTCAACGTAGTTATATTGATGAGCGGTCAAACGTCAAAACGGCCATCATAGCTTGCCGGTACTGTAACCAAAATATTAGATTTTTTAATTAAATCGGCCATTCTTGGTGTGTGTCGCGCAAGAACGACAGCGAACATTTTCAATTTCGTTAGGTTTTTATTAGTTTATTTTGTTGATTTACAAAAAAAATACTTTCCACGTCTAGTAAATAATTATATAAGGTCGGGGAAAAGTTTGTTCGCATTTCATATGAAAACTCAAGACTTCCTTCTCTCTATTTAGTATATTCTGCCGTCTTGTAGGTAGTGCTATATACCGTTGCTGAGTTTGGGACGTGTGGTAAAAAAAACACAAGTAGTTTTAGCAGTCCTCTCCTGACACTGCCTACAGAATTCTGAAGAGACCGAAACAGGTGGAAATCTGAAGATGCAAGGTTAGGACTGTATGGGGGATGCATTAACACCTCCCAGCTAATCTCTCTTAATTTTTGCGAGTGGCCAAAGATGTGTATGGTATAGCGTTATCATGATGAAAGACCATACCCTTTCTATTGATCAATTCCGGCCGTTTTCTCTCAACTGCTTGCTTTAATCTCATTAGTTGTAGGTAGTAGAGATCCGTATCGGTGGTTCTGCCCGACGGTAAAAGCTCATAATGAACAATGCATTTCCAATCCCACTATACACATAGCATCACATTATTGTGAGTTATGCCAAGAAAAATATACTCTTCGAAGGAGCTCAGCCATATATTAAAATAGCAGAACTTGTTTTAAAAAGTAAAAATTTAAAATTGTTCAAAAATCTTTTAGAGAAATATGTAAAACAAAATTTTATTTAACATAGGTTAACGGAGTACTAACAATACAAATTATATTATTAATAATTTCTCGATATAAGAGAGATGTAATCATGTTCATTTTTCGAGAAATAAAGATATCTTTGAACCGAACCCAGGTTTTCCCACAATCTGTGAAGCCTAACCTACCTTTGACCATGATCTTTTTCGTGTTCTTGTCGTACGTGATCCACTTTTCATCAATCTCTTCAAAAACGTTTCGGTTTCATTACGTCTCAATAAAGAATCGCAAATGAACACACGGTTCATTAGGTTTCTTTCAATGAGCTCGTGTGGCGCCCAAATATTGAGTTTTTGTGTACCCAGCTTTTTTCAACTGTTTTGTGGTCAATTCTCAGTTCTTCAGCTATTTCGTAACTACTGACTGAGTTTGAGTTTGCCACTAGGCGACCAGAGCGAGGTGCATCTTTGACATCAAAATTTCCGGATTGAAAACGCTTAAACCAACTTTGTGCTACTCTTACACCCGTATTCACCAACAATAGTATGAGGACGCGCAGTGCGCCCGAACGCATAGTGTCGGCAATTTCATAGTTTTCTTTGGACTTGTTTATCTGACAGCCAAGTAAATCAAAATTTTATTTGAATATTACCAATCACAGCGTCCTTTGGCCTACACACTGCGAAGTCTGTCATGACGAAAGTGCTGAGAACAGACTTATCATCGTAGCATTGGGCTGTCCTTAGCTAAGTAACGTTTGTGAATAGGGGCGTTAGTGACACTGCATCAGGTTCATAAACATCACAATTTTATTCCGCGGTTTGCTGTGCATTTCTTTCTTTTTCTATAATAAAATTTGAAAATGTATCGAATTTCTTCATTAGATTCACTCATTTTGACAGAAAGAAAAATAAATGAAATATAGTTGAAAACAAAATATTTCTTATTTGTTTCTTTTTTTGAAGTGTAACCTTTTTAATGTCATCAAAACCAGCCACATACAAATAGTACAGTCAAAGATTTTTTATTGTAAGTTTGTACATATTAAATGCTAAAAGACTTGTTCGCCGACCTTTTATTTAGAACTCGAATATGCTTTATTTGATATTCATCAATTTAAATAATTTTACAACACTGTAACTCACTTTTCTGTCAATTTACTTCGTTAGATCGCCAGAGCAATAAAGAATGTAAAATTTAAATCCCTTTAGAGCGATAAATTAAACATATAGTTTTATATGCATTGAGCCGAACATTAATATATTTATCGATTGAATACTTAACTGCTCCGAACGAAAATAGATGACGTCATACATGTTTGAAGACGGATTTTTCCGTAGGTTCTTTCGCCAGTCTCAAAAGTCAGCCTGAGTCAGCACCATTCACGATCCTGCCCTTACGAAAGGTCTAAAGTTACCGTAATGTGGGCACACATTCTCCCGCCCAGGCACGTACTCAGCCCCAGCTGGGGGTCATATGTGACTTCACTAAATACCCGACGAGTCATGCTGTTAGTTTCCCGAATACGTGCCGTGTTTGCGAATAATTATATTCTAAACAGTCGTAATGGTAATTATGCTTGGCAGTTAAATTTATTGCTTTAACCTTAAAGTAGGTTTTGCAATAGTGTTAACAAACTACTCAAGGCAAATTATTTTACGCCCGCCATTAATGTATTCTGCAGTACTGGAAACGGTAGATGGTCCCGAAACACGACACAAGGTAGTTATTCAGTAGACAGGTCATTTTTACAGTGCAATGGTCGCTATTTAGAAGACTATTAACGTATTCTGTCGGTTAAACTCCTATTTATAAGTTTTGAGGACGTTTATTAAGAGTTGAAAAACATAACACACATGTTTCCAAAATTCTCGTTTCACAGTTCATTTTAACGAGACGAAGACTAACAACAATCGAATAAGTAAAATATAACACATGGTGAATCACCATCGCAACTCATGAATATCCACAATGGTAAACTCAAAGTAAAACTCAAAATTTGCTTCATTCGATTAGTCTTTCACAAGCTGTTTTGAATCATCATGAATCTACCACCGCCTCGGAAAGTATTCTCTAAAGAGCATTATAATACTACGAAAAATATTATCACTGTGAACACGAAGCAGCGTGACGCGAAACTCCCTTAGTAACACGACATGTCAAAATGTTATTTTTTCAAAACGTCATAGTACGTATATTTTTTAAACAGGTAACCAATAAATAACATAATAAACACAATCAAAGGTAAATAATCGTAAGTGCTTCCGGCATATGAAACAACAGGTTTTATTTGGCCCTCCGGCAAAATTACTGACCGGACGAAACGCATAGTTGGATGCCCTCGAAATATGTAGTACTTGGTGTCGCTCACGGTTTCGTCCGCGTGAAAGGTCTTCCCGCTATAATAGTCCCTAAAATGCAGTAAAACGGGAACAATTTACCAGAATATAAAGTAGCCCGTGCATTAATCTAAGACATGATCTACCCGATTGCCAAATGTCATCTAAGTCCGTTTAGTTGTTGCTGCGTTTCGTTCTAACAAACATCCAAACATTTTCACGAACTTTTGCATTTATAATATTAGTAAGATATTAGTAAGATTATAAGTCATTACAATGTCTTAGATATACAAAAGCGTATAAGGTACATTGTTAGCTCCTGTTTATTACAAGATATTATTGAACGGAAATCGATTTTTCTTTTTCTTCAGCCGATGGAACAGTTAAACATAAGCGTTTCCTAAGGATAGTTTTTCATGCCAATATAATTGCGAATGGCTAACGTATGATTTTTTTATGCATAGCGTTCAGTTTATTACTAAAATACTAAAATTAAAAGTTTCCATATAAGCGCTAATGGATATTGCAAAAACAGTTGCCTTAATGTTTTATGAAATAGTTTCACAGCAGTAAGCGGATTGACTGATTTCGTTTACCTTTTATTTACAAATAAAAAGTCAATGCCAAATGCATTGATGTATTGGGTTTTTAATACATCAATGGCCAAATGGAATAAAATACACATTTAATTGAACACATCATAGTATTTTAAACTTTTGTCTTTAAAAATATTAGTCTTATAATTAATATTCACCGTGCTGATTTCTACTCCACTGGTTAAAATCGATAACATTTGATGAATAACAATATTACTCAGTTTATGGTCATGAGCCCCACGCGTTCCTAAATCCAGCTCTGCCTCACTTCCCCAAGCCGCCCACTCCCCACAAAACATTTTCACGAGTACTCCGACCAAACTGGAGAGAAAAAATTCCCAGCTTTTTTTACTCTACGTAATTTGATGGATTCCATGTAAAAATTCTTTAAATTTGCTATATAAATATTTCTGTAGGCACGTTATATTTCCATTAAATTATTTCGCGTCTCCGACAATTTGTAAATTAAGAGTGATTCGTTTTTACGCCTCACGCGTCGTGTGTTTCGTTAGGTGGTACTTTTTCGTAAACGGGGGTACACCTACTACGGGGGTACTAATGATGCTTATTAGGTATACTTCTTCTTTCAAACAGTCTACACAAGATTTGTAGGAACATTAAAGCTCGTAAAATACTCTGAAATTATGATTATGCGTGTAATGTCATAAGTCAAAACCTCTCGATAGTGTATTTCGTAGCCAGGGTAGATTTCCATCAGCTAATTCTCAATACTTCTAGTGCGGAACTCTGCTATTGTACTCTCAGATTAGAACAAGAGTTCTCGGAAATATAAATATTTAATTTGAATGCATGTCCGTCAATAACATTCGATTGGTTGCGCAGATGTCCGCCGAGTGGCGGCCGCGGGTCGAGGACCAATTGAATTCAATTGCCATGTGACCGGACAACAAATTAATACCCACTGCTTTTTATACTTTTCTTAAAATACTCTGTTTAAGTTT
The DNA here is from genome assembly GCA_949316025.1 of Lapara coniferarum. NCBI lineage: Eukaryota > Metazoa > Arthropoda > Insecta > Lepidoptera > Sphingidae > Lapara > Lapara coniferarum. Next base: position 22,604,338 of record OX438921.1, read on the forward strand.
GTACCAGTCAAATGTAGGTATTGAAAACTGTTTAATACTTACCTAAGCTACCTATGCACGTATGTAGGTACTGCTTAATTACCTACATTAAGAACGTCAAAATGTATGTAATGTAATCTCACGATGCACAATAATACTAAATTATAATAAAATGTTGATTTTGTACATTAATGACGCCTCACAAATGGTACTATTCAAAGTCTAAACTGTCAAAGCATACCTGCCAACCTATCTCAAATTAGACGTTTCCCAACCTGACGTTTCCCAACCTGAATAACAGATGTCGCTATTCCGATTCTGCGACGTGAATAACTTTCGACATTAATCAGGCTCATAAAGGCAGATAAAGGGAGCAATTTAGACGCAACCTAATTGGTATTTAGGGCTCGATCCACGCCTAAAACCTGACTTTATTATGACATTTAGGTAAAATAACGCGTGAACTATAGGCATCGGCCTTCGGGAAGCTTTAGCGTTGTAGTAACAAATATTTACTATCATGGATGGCAATTCTCTGTTTTGAAAGTATTGTAAACAAACCTGGGATTGGAATTATTCAATGTGATAACTATCTCCCTATCACTTCATGGGATGGGTATGCTCGGAAAAATGTCCGTTAGTTGGGTCTCTACCTAAACCATCAGGAATAAAGTAATAATAGGTATTATTTGCCTGCTTTAGAAAGGTGGACTACATTGGAACTAATAGTAAACGCAATAAAGTTCAATTTGCTTCATTTTATATTATATAGTAGCAAATGTCGTAGGATTAGGTAAGGTTTTACTGAGCTGGACCAGATTTTAAACAACTGCTCTCGGTTTTCAAAAAAAAGTGATGGTTGGGACAGGTTGCCGGCTTTTTGGGTATATCAACATATCTCGATTGCCCTACTTACCAGCTAGGAGTTGCTTACACTAAGGCCAGTGATGTACTCATAGCATCAATTAGTTATATAAACATACTAATACAATGAACTATTATAGACTGTTTACGCGACATAGTTTCAGACTTTAGACGGTTATCACAAAAAACACAGTGAGTAAGAACACGGTTTATCGGAGTATCAATGACGGAACATTTATTTACGGCAGTGACTCACAAAAAAACAGTAACAAACTGAAATAACCTATACTTAACTGTACTTTACGATGTACAGTTTGGAAAAAAACACTCGTCAGTCTTATAATGTCACGCGAGGAATTTATAGTACATGGGTAGGCAGAAGCTTCTAGGTTTACCTTTGTCGAGTAATCAATCGGCATTGTTATCACTAAGTTTCTATGCTGGACTAAGACCAATACCCTGTGGAAGAGAAGGTCTGTGCCTAGCAATACGACAGTACCTCTATACTTAGACATATATAACAGGGATAGTATTAGTATTATGGGATATATAATGAGTGGTAATGTGATTCAAAATTCTGCGTGGTGTTCTCTAAGTACATAAATTGTAGTGACCATCTCCAAGTTCATTCGTCATTCTCAGATTTAAATAAAAATCCGAAACTGTTTTATAAACAGTCATTACAGTTAAGTAACTGAAAGAATGGATAGACCACAATTAAATGATGTCTGCATTACAATTAAGAGGCTTTAGCTGCGTACTTTCTCATTGTTATTACTTTCTTCGTAAATTACAGGCTATTTAGTAAAGAGAACACATAAAATGCATATTCTCAAAAATAACATCTTCCAGTATTTATAAACTATACGTACGGCTAGTGCCTTATTTGAGAATAGAAAGAGAGAGAGAAGATTAGAGCATCTATATAAAGCTACTACATTACCTTGTCTTTCATCGCTGATTATCGATGTTCCAATGCGTATATTATATGCGAATATTAGACACATCGAATTCCAGAGTCTAATATTATAATGTAATTAACGCAGTGCAATTCAGAAGATTTCAATTCATTGTTCTATGTGGAGTTACTAGTATGTATGAGCAGTTGGAGCTTAGAATCAGACTTTCGATCTGTTCTTACCATCATTTGTGCATAAAATTGTTTTATTTTAAAAACCGAGATATACCTATGAAGTTTCGACTCTACTTTTCATGATATGATGAAGTCTATAAATACAACACATTTTCCTCGTTATAATCAAGACTACAAAATGTTTTATCGCTTCTTACAATTTACAACTCTTATATTAGTGCTTTTTGTGCGGGAACATAATTTTCCTTTACAAATAGGCAAGAATAGATCAAGGCATTCGGATGATCCTAATTGACAGTGACGAGCGTAAATCCAAAATTAACTGCGCCACTCTAATGATTTAGACATGAAAAAAAAAGTTGACATTTTTCAAACTAATAGCGTTGGAAAACTTCTAAAGATTCAACGTCGGTTGCTGACAGCTGCTTTACAAAAAACTGTTCAAAATCTAGAAAACTAGACGGCGAACTCTCGGAGAGCTGTCTAATTAGTTGTCTACTTTTTTTAGAATTGCAATAACGAGGTGTGCAAGTAGCTCGCCCGAAAGCGACTGCGAGTAATACCACCTAGAACTTCGAATTACAAAGTGATTATATAGCACCATAATGTGATCGTTACCCTGAGGCATAAGACGTTAAGCTTCATAATGCCCAGTAATTAAACTAGATATAATGTTCTTCAAACTGGAACACAGCAGCTTATGCTACTTGGCAAACATGTCGTTTCAATGTTTCAGTCTTATATACATGAAGAAAGCTATAGAGAATTGAATTGATAGCGAGATCTTTGGCTTACAGTGGGACAATCGTGGATGATGTACCTATGAGGCGAGGCAAGGGAAGATAGCATGCACCGCCAATAAATTTCAATGTAAAAAATAATTTTAAATGTAACCTAAAGGACGTCCAGTCAGGGGTTATTGAATCAATAGGACAGTTTTTATCCAGGATCGATCGATCGATATTGATTTTTGTAAAAATGAGTCTTCGTAAGGTACCATCGTATTTAAAAAAGCGGCTTACAATATTCCCTTCATTGCTTCCATTCCTCTTGATTTGTGTTTATACAAGACCACTTACCATCCAATAACCCTCTATCTATTCCCATATTCTACTATAAAATGCAATCTATACTGAAGAATAACTGCGCCCATCTGACAATGTTAATATGACAGTACATAAGTAGCGGCGGTTAACCTCGCCCGTCTTATTTTGAAATATAACTCAAATTAATGCTACATTGTTGAATTACGGTATTGAGTTTATTACACGCAGGTATTTACGTGGGGTTACAGCGGTTTTATTAAATAAGGCCATGTCCAGGGTGATAAGTGGAAGCGGGAGCGGGTCAGCCAAGCGGTTGCAGGTCTATTATGTTTTAAAATTTAAACCATTAATAGCTCAGCATTTCAAATTATTATCTAAGTTACGTCAATACCGACAGGAATTTCGTCAATTAATACATGTAATATAAATATATAATCTTGTGTCCAAATTCAGAGACAAAATATATATTAAATAACGCTTACACGTCAGCTCATAATTCGTTCCCGCGTCCCGCTGCCGACATAACTACACGTTCACTTCACGTTTACTATACACGCGACGCAGTTATATAGTTTTTCACTCGCTTGCAGTTTTTTAACATTCAAATAGACAAGGAAACGCGACACAAACTGCCAGCTAATGATGTACTAGAAAATGAAGGAAATTATTCGCCTGTTTTTGTACGTGAGAACAATTATTAGCTATATGTAATTACATTTTTTTTTGTTTGAATCTACATGAATTCACTTATCGCTAATTCGTTCATCGAACGGTTATGATCGCTTGTTAATTCGACGTAGGTACTGTATGCATATTAAAGTAGTAAAATTCCTTATTACCCGAAAACAACAAACAATAAGGAAAATTTTATCAAACTCATGATTATCACAATGGAACTCATGTTTACCACAATGGAAATTTCCAATCATTATATTTTATTGAAGTCGTGAAAACAATAAAACGTTATCGATTATTTAATTTTCTTGTAATCATATTGTCGTTATAAAATTTATATTTCGACAAATTTGGACGATTTTTCATTCGATTCGATGAGCATTTTGTATCTAGTTTTAAAGTCAAACTCAAATCATTTATTATATAATTAGGCCCCTAGGGGCACTTTTACACGTCATTTTTAACAATGTTTTTTTTTTACTATAAGATTCTACCAGTGCTTCGGAAAAGCCCACTGACCTGAGAAGAAGCACCAAGAACCTCAGCGTGGTTATTTTTTGTCATCTTGTTTTTTTTTATATATATAATACAAATTGCAATTAACAATATAAATTCATATTATGGAACATGTGTGAATGCGACCAACCTAATCCCAAGCATTTGTATCTTCCAAATAATCTCCTATAATGTAATAACCTCTTTTGTAAAGTCGTGTTTTGACAGTAGTTTTAAATTTTTTATTGGATGATTAACAATATACATTGGAAGTTTATTGAAGAAGCGTACGCATTGACCAACAAAAGAATTGCTTATTTTATGGAGAGACGAGTAGCATGTACAACAAGTTTATTTTTATTCCTAGTATTTTTATTGTGAATATCGCATATTCGGTCAAAATTGGCAATATTTTTTCGAACATAAATAAGAATTGCAAATATGTATTGTGATGATACGGTAAGAATGTTTATCTCTTTGAATTTTTCTCTAAGAGAAATACGAGGTCCGAGATAATAGATAGCTCTAATAGCTCTCCTTTGCAAAACGGAATACTGTATTAATATCCGCAGCATTACCCCAAAGAAGAATACCATACGACAGAATACTATGAAAGTAACTGAAATAAACAATTCTTGCCGTGTCCATATCAGTCAGACGTCTTATTTTTCTGACTGCATAAGCCGCTGAACTTAGTCTACCTGCTAATTTTGCTATATGCGGTCCCCACTGGAGTCTCGCGTCTAGTGTGATGCCCAGAAAAGTAGTTGACGCATCAGTATTCAACTCTTCCCCATTGATTTGTATATTGGTTTTTACTTGTCTTACATTGGGCATAGTAAATTTAATGCATTTAGTTTTTTTAGCATTTAGTAACAAGTTGATTAAATTAAACCAATGCACAATTTTAGAGAGAGCATCATTCACTTCGTCATAATTTTGTAACATTCTTTTAATTTTAAATATTAATGATGTATCATCATATAAGAAATATATACAAGAAATAGTAATGGTCCCAGAATTGAACCCTATGGAACTCCCATAGTGACCGCAGATGCGGGTGAGATTTTTCCATTTATATCAACCCTCTGAACCCTGTTACTCAAATAGGATGTCAGAAGATTGAGAGCCGTGTTTTTTATGCCATAATGGTGTAGTTTCCTGAGCAGAGTATCATGATGTACACAGTCAAATGCCTTAGACAAATCGCAGAAGACGCCAAGAGCATCGTGCGACTCTTCCCAGGCCTTAAAAATATTTTCCAAGAGATCCACCCCCGCATCAATGGTGGACCGATCCCTAGTAAATCCGAACTGCTTCCTATGAAGTAGGTTATTGTCGTCAAAATGGATCCCTGCGGGTACATTATGTCTACCAACGTGTAATGGAAAACTTGTTATTCACTACATTTCTTTTCCCTCATGGTTAAGTTATTTGTTATCTTCAAAGATAACACAAACAAGTAAAAAATAAAAGCCAGGCAAAACTACATTACGATATCGACTTTTTGTATTTCTAACAAGCACAAGTGAAGAACGGTTAATTATTGATTTTATTAAATGATTACTGTTTTAATTACTTGAAAACGAGGACGATCAATGAATTTTTGTTGAATCTTTATGGTCGCAGACCTGTTATTGTCAAGATACATGAATCAACGTGGGATTGTGGATATTTAAATTGCTGAAGTTAATTTCTTGATTGCATTAATGCAAAACTGTTGCCTTGTAGTGCTGTAGGTAATCTTTATCGACACGATTAATAAAAATTCATTCTTTAAAAGTATGGTTTAATTTCTGATAGTATGGTTTAATTCGTGTGCCCTATCAACAACGTAAGACAGGAACGAGGATTGAAAAGGCATGTGATTCTACATCATGGATTTCGACAATTTTACTAACCAATCAAAAGATGACAACGTAGCTCCTTTGTCGTTTTATGTGGGATAGTCGTTTCCGGGCTCCCCGTTAGAATATTACCTACATTTAGGTACTTAAGAACAAGATGTTAGTTGCTTCATAACACCAGGAATAAGTCGGTAGAATATTATATGCAGTAATTAAAATGCACAACGAAACTTCAGTATTTTATTGCATAGTATGGCGTAGTATGAAAAGCGCAATTCAGTGGCGTGTAGCATTTTAAATTGAAATTCAGTTCGGTTTTTCTGGTATTTACGAGCAATCAAGGCGCTTGCGATCAGACGATTTGCTCGTCTAAAAACCATTTCAATTTACACTTACGTATAGTTTTTCTATCATTCACAGTGGCCGTCATGGCGTGGCATATTTCGAATTATTCTGACGGCATTAGTTCAGTTTTTGCGAGTCATTATTTTCCATCGAAACGCTCACGACATTCGTACATACCATTTTATACTACATTGTCATAATAGGATAGGTTTCGGGTGTAAGCGATAAGTGACAAAATGCGGGGTGCTAGTACAAGCGATAAGCGGAAAACAATTAGCAGAATAGAATGATTTTATATGAGATCGATATTACTATCTAACTCGTTTAATTGCAATTTGTAGGCAATCCCAATTTGGTTTATACCTGACCCTTCGAGGATAAGTCGATGAGTTTATGTTTTATATTTGGGTAGATAATATACATATATTCTATCTGCCGAAGTTTCAAATACCAGTAGGCACGATAAACGGTAGGTGAAAGCAAACAAACTAGGGAAGAGATAACGTCAAAAGTACAATTGTAACTGTGACCTCATTTTGAAGCACGCTATGACAGCCTAGAAAGTGCCCTTAAACATTTTAACAAAACATATAGCTAGAATCTAGATCTCAGCAAAACCATAGCTACTATTTTGCTACTGTTTTTATAAGTACAAATACCAAATATGAGACTCGCCAAGCAACGTGGCTTGCATTTTCAGTTTACTTTCCATTTCTTTGCATCTATATTACCATAAACAGTGCACAAAACCTATTAAAACAAACGGCAGGTGGGCCACTTCAGGAAGCTGTAAATATAAACTACAGTCAGAAACAACTACAGGGATAGAGAAATTGTAGGTACAACGACATTTACGAAAGATGTTAGGCTTAGGAAAGGGGACATTTTCAGCATCCGATAATATTCATCTTAAAATTTAATTTCAAGATTAGGGTCATTCGGGGTATCAGCACGCAGTGGGTAAAATTTCGCATGGTCAATATCTCGGAACCTATTGAAGGGACTCAGACACTTTTTCGGCTAAATTAGGGGTGCGTCAGGGAAGATGTCAGAGCCCACAAGCTATTTTACCAAGCCTCACTTGTTTAACGAAAAACGGCGATCAACGTGATTTTGTTGATTACTTATCAACTATTTTGTGCTGGGAAAAGTTTATGGATAAACGGTGCATCAGTTTACAAAAGACCGTTGATTATATTAAGTTTACACGATTATTATAGTATTTATTTTAGCTATTAAATCTGTCCTAAAATTAACTGCATCTCAACTGACGTGTGATTGTTTAAAATATTCCGTGTTGGGTAAGAGTACGGGATTAAAAGTACGCACGCTGTTATAACTTCATTACAATGAAAAGTAACATCAAGCGTTCCTAGAATTACAGTGATCATTAAATTACAAAAGTAACAAAGTTTGTTATAAATACAGTCTAATTAATTATGTTCCTGGTGCTTACAATAGGTGTATATTTAATATTTATTTTTACAATATTTGTACCAAGAATAAAGGAAGTTTAAAAACATATTCCATATGATTCCATGTGTACTTATACAATTAGTAATTATATACCTGTAGTTTACCTGCGTGCGACGCTTACCCAGTATGCGAACTATTAACCGTATCTCTGCATAGTTTTACCCACATGACGGGTCAAGAGTACGATTTTCTCCCGCTGCACTTAAACATGTATTGCAAAAAAACCGATGAAGCAATGTACAAAAACTCATTAAATAATGAAAGTAGAATAAATTTACTTTAAATAAAGTGTTAAAACGTTTATGAGGACCCTATATTTTTGAGTGTGTAGACGATAGAAAAAAAAGTGCGTACTTTTGAGCTGAATGACCCTATGCTACTAAAAATGTCATGAAATTCTTCTTAATTTTAATGAGGATTACAAGTGACAAATTTTGCTATCACCATAACCACAACCCTCTCCTTATTAGATTGTAAGAACGTAAACGCATGCGTAACGTTGCGTGCGCGGTGCGGTAGAATAAATACAGTAAATAATTCATAATCGCTGCATTTGGGTCAAGTTCGTGTACGAGCTCTGTTCCGCGCCATCCCACCTACTAATAGCTAATGACTACATTAACATATCGGTACAAATATTTCTGCTCTAGCTTTTCCCTGACCATTTTAATATCTGTTGTGTATGACGAGCCGTCGTACAGGGAGGTCAAATGGTTTCACCAACGATTTAAAAGCGAAATACGACCAAAAAGGTAACTCGAGCGGTTTGAAGGCCTTTGAAAATATAGATGCAGAATTCAGGCTAAGAGTGTGAAACCTTTGATGTCCAGTACAGGAGCGGGCAAGCGCAGTGCGTACAAAAGTACTTTTAGTTACCTACGGGTAAAACGTAGCCGGCGGGCGGCGGTAATGGAACGTTTTAAGGACGCGTCACGTAGCTCGGCGAGCACGGCTTTGCACTTCTAGTTGGTGCCACTTAACTACGCTCTTGTTCACACTTTCACGTTTACATAAAAAAAAATCTTCAATATTCATTGGGAATGAATTTGCGAGGGAATTAAATTTTAATTGCTTTTTGTTTGGTTTGTCGATGGTTGAGTTGTTTTTTTTTAATACTATGCGGGGATACATGTGTGGTGAAAAGCGTGGGTAAGGTGCAACGAATATGACAAACACGAATAAATACATTTAATTTGTAAATCTTGATCATGACTTTCTTGTAAAATGGTAACACAATATGTACAATGGCGGATTTTAAACATTTAGAAACCCCTTAGGTACTCGTTATATATTTACGACAAAATAACACTGAAGAGTTGACATTTTAATTATGATACAAAATCTAAACATATCAGTAACCCAACTTCACTAGCTAACCTATGTTCTCTCTATTTCAGCCAAAAAGGGTATAACAGCCCATGGAGTTGGACGACGGTGACAGCGACGGGCGACTGACCGCGGGCCCCGCGCGGGCCCCCGCCCGCGCACCCGCAGTGAGCGCCTCTCGGACGGCTGAGCACGGGCCACGGTGGACAATCACACTGGACGTTACTCTTATTTCGCATGTTGGACGCAAACCTTTTTGTTACTTATAAAACTATAGTGTCATCGGAATATTGCAATTTAAAATTACGGAATGCATACTTTTTTTTCATACTCGCATCAGACATAACAATATAGCTCCATGTTTCGTCAGCGCCATCTAAATTTGAGAATCAGGACAATTTTTTATTTTTAATTAATTTCTATAAAATGTAACTATCATTCTGGCGGTTATCGTAGCTTTACTCTATTGTCATTATACTGCAATCCGTAATTTTTTTATTGTAAAATTAATATTCAAGTTTAAATATTTCCGCTGTAAACAATATCTTGAAAAAGAGTACATTTTAGGTACTTACACATGCATCGAAGTAACATTTTTATATTTATTTCGTATAGACTATTTACTATGACGAAATATACTTTATTGTGCATTCCTGTCTGATATACGATTGTCGAATACTTGAATACTTACCATGTTATTTATAATTTTCTATAAAATATAATTACTATCATCTTTGTCTACCTACATTTAGACATTTAAAAAGAAATTCTCTTTAGAATATTAACGTCATACGGAGTACGAATTTATACAAAATCACAGTATTAAGGAATGCAGTCACGTTGTATTAATTCATTGTTATTTTTTTGTACATTACATTTTCTTTATAATTTACATTACTTACATTAAGATGTATATCAGGCATATAATCTCAAAAATGTGCAATTTTGAATAACTCTTGTTAAAATATCAAATCTTTAAAAACTACTTAAAAAAGATATCTCTTTTTATAAAAGTTAACTCTCATTTAAATTTTACCCCTCAGCTCTAATTTAGCAGATGTTATTAGAACTCGTTTAGAAATATTAATGTAAAATTGATTTTTATTAGACACCAAAAGTAGTATGAATCGTCGCGTTATAATTTTAAAGTACTCATTAGTTTGGTGCGTTGTTGATGTTAATTTATGCGCTCGGTAATGTTATTTTGAGTCCACCGAAGCCCGGCTGGTGAACGAAATGATCCGTCCGAAGTTGTTAGACCCCGGTGGTGCGCTGCGCTCGTGGTGCCTTCCGTACTGCCGTCTGCACACTGCACCGCGTGAACTTGTCTGTACACGAATTTATTGTTCCACTGACGGACAAACAGCTCACTTTAAATTAATTTCAATTATTAAATTGTGGTCATTATAGCCTACTCTATAACATTTTTTACATTGGCATAGGTGCCCTATCTATTTATATCGTACATACTTACTCAGAATTAAAATAAAAGGACTTACTTAACTAATTTCTCAACTTTGATTTAGAGCGTTAAATATTTATACCTAAAAGTAATGTGCGTATTGTTTGTCCTTTGGTGAGAGCATTACAATCTTATGACGATCGACGATGCCAAGTACGTTTAGGTGAAGTTTCAAAGCTTTAATTAAGCATGTTTTATCTCATAGTCTCAACCTCTTTGTATAGGTCACGTATGCAAATGAGTTCACAGTATACGTGTGTTACACTGGAATGGAATTGCTTATTTCCAATTACCCACCTCTTTGGGGCATCTGCGTTTTGAATATTATGAATTAGTTATATAATGTTTCTTAAATATTCTTAATAGTCCCAAGATAATTTGCTCTGGGCAATTGTACGAACTACGACATAAGCCGTCTATGTTCTCAAAATGGCGGAATATGTCGCGAGCTTTCCTCACGTCACAAAACGTAGATGCTCAAGATACCATATCCGTAAATATAAGATGGTGCGTCAGGTCGAGTTCAGTTACAGAGTAATGTGCGTAGGGCATAATTTTATTTAGTTGTGATATTTATTATGACAAATAGTGCCGCAGCGGCGGCGCGTAGTTCCAAATGAGTGCAATCCATGTTGGACTGTGTATGTATTAACGTAGTTAGACAAGTTAAGTGGTGGTACGATGCATTTAATTTATGTACGGGGCTCGGCAACGCGGGTTGAATTTAAAATTTTAATTAGCGTCGGTTTTCACTAGTTTTACACCGAACACTATGTTACTCGTCGACAGATGGCGCTGAAATAAATTTTCATAAGTAATGAAAATATCGGCAAGGTGGTGAGATACAGTGTTAGTGACATAATATAAATGCTATTTTTCAATAATAATATACCATAATAATGTAATAATTAAGGAACTGATTTAATTATAATTCAAGTAAGCGCCATCTGTCGTCCTGTAGTAGAATCTTCAACAAATGCTTTGAAATTGCAATATACCATAAGAGTTTAAACGCAACCTGCCTTGCGGAGGCTTCTATATTTATAGACGGTATGTCAAGCGAATATATTCAGTTTAGCATTGGTATGTTAATCTGGCCTCACAAACTGGTTAAAATGAGAATAGGTGCAATATTTAATAATTCGCGCATTTTACAACATTCTGTTACGTTACACCATTAGTTATAATTTTACTGTGCCACGTCACGAGATTTTACAATATTTCCATAATCCATAAGTTTATCCAATATTGCGAATTTGACATAATCGGTGGTTTATATTATAAGCTTCTAATAAATGGTATATTCTCCTACCATAACAGTTCAAGCTCGAATATGGCATAGTATAAATACATCTCATTTTAGCCAGTCCTTAAGTCTGTGTTAGCGTAATTTCATATTCTTATGACTTTACCTGTCAAACTTGTTTCCTATACACATTAACAGATGTCGCTACCTTATTTGTAAAGAGTTCGGTACCAAAAAAGACAATTTCTTGTGACATTTTTAGTACTCGTCTATTATCTCAAAAATACCAAAAATATTACTAATTACATTTTTGGAACCGATCTCTAAATGCACGTAGTGAAGTTTGTTTGCCATTTTGTTAGTGTGATAATTATTATTATTCGCTGTACATCGCCATCCTTGGCTAATACAAAGATCCTTTTAAATAAGAAGCTATTAAGACGTATAATATACTTACCGAAAATCTTGCAAACCTTATATGAAAGATAAATAATTAGATATCAATAACTTCATAATTTAATAATCATCATAATTAGCCTGGGGTGACGATATTTTTATTGGTAAACATAGCAACGCCCAATCCTTACATTTTTGCTTTATAAACAGTAGTCAGTAAATGGAATCGTGTATAAATTGTTATAAAATAGATAAAAAAATATTTTTATTACAAACACTAATATTGTATGACAACTCGGAAATGGTTTATACCGCAACAGCGAATTGTATTCAGTTTTGTTTTACGTACGGTCATAAGAAAATGAAATTATTTTTTTTTACTTGTATGTATTGAAAATCTATTTATTTCGTTATTTTTTAAGTTTTCGATGATTTTAATTGTTCTCGTTGCTTTCCTTGGGAATTTTTATTCGATTAGCATTAGTGGACGCAATTCTCGCTGTATCGGAACGGGGAACGCGGCCGGTGGTTTCGATATTCAACTTTGTTTAGGTGTACAGTATCAAGTTTTCTATACTAAATGTGGTTTATTCCTTGTGAGACAGCCGTAGTGTAGCGGCGGCGCGTCCCCTTTCCCCAGTTATTTGTTCGTTGTAAGAGTTCAGTACTCGAAGTTTCCTGATGTAATTTATTGACTCGATATAAATAAAATTACGCTTCTAAAGTGTACTATTACGTATGTAAATATAGGATGAACTAATACCTATTATAATAGTGAATGTTGTAATTTGTATATAAGTAATGAAAATTAAATTTTAAATACATAGATAATATTGTGTGTATTCATTTTGTTTAACCTCGCCAGATTTATCAAAATGTTACATCCGCCATTTTAAAACAGGGTAATTAAAAGAAACAAGCCTGAAAAAATCAATATATTTAATGATAATAATTCATTATACATTATCATACACGTTTTGGTAGGATTGTACATCGTTTAACTGGAAATTGAAAACTTTGTACAATATGTATAGTCTATATTAATACATCGGTATACAATAATTGTACACTTTATTTTGTGAAGGTATCTGACATGCTTAGTTTTAGTCTGACACAAAATTATTACGAAATAACATTTGCGTTAACTTTTAAAAATTAATATATTGTCTCAATAATTAAAATGTCAAAAATATAATAAAAGTTTTCGTTCTTCGACAACAGATGTCGCGTCAATATTTCTACAGATTAACAGATGGCGCTGTAACAATCATTCGCAGATACCCTCGCAAAACATCCAGCACTTTATCCATATAAAATCACAGCTAAGGAGTAGCGCCGAAAAACACCATTAATATATTACGCATGCCTAAAAATACAACTTTAACTACTTGAATACGTTGGTACGGATCAATACTGCGTTTAAACTGTAAGAATATAGTCCAATTTTATAACCCTATATTATTATTTTTTGAATAGGTATTAGGATAACCTGATGCATAAAACGAAAGTGTAATGACAGTGGTTGTGGCCCATCTGTTCAGAAGTTTTACGTCAGACGAAGCAAGAAAAACTGGGCAAATTATTTAAATCTCAACGGCTGTAGCCAAAATGCCTACGCCCGTGGGTTTACTGTTATATAGAGTTAAACGTGCAAATATCTCAATAGTTACTTCATGAAATGCCAGACGTTTTATATCAAACAACTAATAACGGTAATTTTTTTAGTTTAAACATCAACGAGTAGAAAATCTTTTGCTATGGGTTGGTTCTCGTTTACGTAAGTACGTCCAATGTATTAAATATACATTGGACGTACTGTAGCAATGTACTAGTAGCAAAAAATGGTGACCCTCATTATTTGGCTATAAAAGAGGAAACTTGTAGTAGGCGCTGAATCAAACTAATGTAAGATAGCCGATAATAAAAAAATCTTAGCAGTATTCGATCCGTACCACCTCTACGAGGCCAAGTCTGAATCAAAATTAATAGTCGATTTTGTGACGTCACAAGTTACGTAGTCGTTCAAAAGAGGCGGAATAACATGCCGACTGCGACGAGCCTAAATTGACAATTCAGACACAAAATTGGTCTATCGAATGACAATATGGACCGTTCGAAACCGTGTCTAGATTGATATATTTCTATGGCCTACATGCATCCATTCAGGTCGTAAATCAAAAAGTATGTTTTTTACTGGGGACCCGTTTTTATGAATAATAGTCTTGTGATAAATATTAAAACATTTTTGGCTACCTAAGTTTGTAAAAAAATTATCAATAATTTAGTTTCGCCTCTGCCTACTTCTTCGGGGATAAAAGACGTGAGTGTGTGTGTGTGTGTATTTTTTTTTTATATTTCAAAACAAAAATGTTCGTTAAAGTAGACCCACTGGAAAATCATACTTTTATATTTACGATCTAAATCGTGGGAGTCATCGATTTATATAGTAAATCGAATATTATGATGTTGATCGATAGCTGCAAGTGAATCTTGAAGATACATAAAATGAGCAATACGTGAACGTTGCGATCATATTTTATTCTAATTGACCAATCTATGCGGTCGAATCGAAACATATGTTATTTATTATTTCCGGGCGTTAATACAATTCGTAAAGACATAATGAATGATTCGTCACATACTATAATGGTATATTGCTACATATTTTACGCATTAAATTGTGTTGAAGTCGCCCCGAACGGTCCACATTGAACGAAACGTAATGATTCTTAACACGATTTTCTTTATTCACATTTTTGTGATAGGTAATCTTAGACTTGGGTCAATTTTGACCTAACAGTTTTTTCGGGGAAAACACAGTATATAGAAAGAGCAACAAATACAAAGTATTACTATCCCATTTTATGTTTCAAATTTGTTAGTGATAGTCTCACGAAAACATTTTAAAATTAATTTTGTGGCTAGTGTGTTAAAATTCATTACGAAACTTTACAAAAATACAGCACACTAGATTATTGCGATACATTTTCACAAAATACACGCGTCTCTGAAACATGGTAAATAACTAAAATAATTTTGAGATTAAATTAAAAATACTAGAATTTCAGATTACATTCCCTAGTGTCAGAGATCAACTACATAATGTAAGGAACGAAATTTAATGTCAAACGGAAATAACTTGTTGCACATCAAAATCTACACCAAAAATTTTATAGTTTTTATGAATGTCAAAATTAAAACGTAAGCCTTTAACTATGCATTGCTTAAGAAACAGTAAGGACAAGAATGGCCTAACCGAGATATAACGTAAGCATTATCTTCGCCGACAATTTAATAGCATCTTAATCATCAGTCACACATGTCCACTGCTGAGGATAGACCTCCCCTAAAGATTTCCAGACGGACCAGACAAAAGCGGCCTGCATCCGGCGTGTTCCTGCTATCTTTATCAAAGCATAGGTATATATCATTTACTTTATATAAAATAATCTGCGCAATAAAATTTTAAAGCTGATTAAAATTTTGTGTAATTAATCTAAATAACGAGCTGTTCTAACATTTTGCTTCTTCTTGGCCATTCTTGCTCTACTGGAGTATTTTTAGTATATTTAAAAATATTTTCTTTTGCTTGCTATTAAAACCTCTTCATTATAATCGGCTTTGATGTGCAGTCACTACAATTGTTTGCCAATATTTTTTTAAATACTACAATTTAAATCCTAAGCGTGTTTTGTGTATAACATTTTGGAACATTCACTCGCTCTAGATAACTACATACTATAAATAAAATAACCCTCCTTTCGCAGTCGGGTAATTAAACTAAAACGGACGTCTTGTGTTGACAAATATCTATATAAAATAGGTACCCGAAGGTAGTTATAAAATAGGGTCCTGTAACTCTGTTAGTAATAATCACAACGCTTTAGGACGTAAATTCGGAATCTAGTCAACGTTAATAACTGCCTTAAATTACATATTGCTCAAAAAGGATGTATGTAATCAAATTTACAGGTTGTCCAATCAATAAAAAACACAAGTTTGATTCATGATCAAAGTAACTAACTGACTAAGTGATACTGTATAACTGACTAGGTGATGGGCGCGACTCCGCCCGCGTGAAAAAGTTTTTCCGGGATAAAAATATTTTTCCCGGGACAAAAAGTAGCCTTATAGCACGCAGGAGTCATGTAGCTTCCTATTAGTAAAAGAATTTTTAAAATTGGTTTAGTAGTTCCTGAGATTAGCGCGTTCAAACAAACGCTTCAGCTTTATAATATTATAGTAGACTAGGTGATGCTCGCGGCTCCGTCCGCATGAAAAAGTTTTACCAGGATAAAAATATTTTCCCGGGATAAAAAGCAGCCTATAGCACTCAGGAGTAATGTAGCTTCCTATTAGTGACAAAATTTTCAAAATCGGTTAAGTAGTTCCTGAGATTAGCGCGTTCAAACAAACAAACAAACTCTTCAGCTTTATAATATTAGTATAGACTAGCTGTTGCCTGCGGCTCCGCCCGCGTTAAAAAGTTTTTCCGGGGAAAAGTCCCGCTTTATAGTTTTCAGGAATAAAACGTAGCCTAAGTTACTCCTTATTACATCAGCTACCTCCCAATAAAAGTCCCGTCAAAATCGGTCCAGCCATTTCAGAGATTAGCCGGAACAGATAGACAAAAATTGAAACAAAAAATATTTTGGTGTATGTACCGTATATATTATATTCATTGGATAAAGATTAATATTATTACGTTGATACAACTCTTAACAAATGATGCATTAATTTCGACCAAATTTGATTACCATAAAAACGGTTCTAGTGAGTTAATCTTAAAAGATAGACATATACTGTCGCGGACATTTTTTTAGATCATTTCAAGAGGAATAATTCTTTCATACATATATTTTTGGTATCTTGAACCGTTTTCGCAGCGTACGCAATGGAAGCCCTCAAGGATGAATAATTTTCCCCGTTTTTTTCACATTTTCCATTATTTCTTCGCTCCTAATAGTTGCATCGTAATGTTATATAGCCTAAAGCCTTCCTCGATAAATGGTCTATTCAACACAAAAAGAATTTTTCAATTCGAACCAATAGTTCCTGTGATTAGCGCGTTCAAACAAACAAACAAACAAACAAACAAACAAACAAACAAACAAACAAACTCTTCAGCTTTATAATATTAGTATAGATATGCCGAAAGGAAAGTTAATTACTTTATGAAATGAAAATAACTTCAGCAAATTATAGACGTGCCACGTACTTCCATCGTGGAAAAAGGATTGAGCTTATTTATGTTATATGCTTAAATTTCGTTGCACTTACACTGACATTAGTTAAATATTGATCAACACAGACGTCTCGTAACATTTATCTACGCCTTCATTTTACTATAGAAACCATTTGACGCGCTGAGTGATTTGGAACATTGATACACATTATCTAATGGATTTGAAATGTAAGTCTGTGGTGTTCTTCATTGTTGTTGTTATTTATGTTGTTGCGAAATTAATAAATAAAGTAAGTCACGTAATCAACTTGGAAAAACTCTTTTGTAGGTATCTTTAATTACGACATATTGTTAACAGAGTTAAAACGCGAAATATACTGCATAATATTGGTGGCACATAAACAAGAAATTCTGGGCAATCGAACATATGCCTCACAGCCGTCACAATAAAAAACCCTTTGCTAGCAGATTTCAACCACGGGGGCCAATCTCAACGTAGATCAGCCAGGTGAACAGGATATATTATAGTTCACAAGTGTGTGCGCAATACACAAGTGCACTCGCTATTCCTTTACTCTCATAGTACGGTGAGACTGCATTCGGACATGACCAGAGAGAGATCAGGCGCAGGACCAACGACTTTCCGAGGCACGGGGCTATCACACCGCCAACTTCCCGACTCCGAGATGCGAGTGAGTATTTTTTAAGATGGAAAAACCCAATCACAGTGTTTTTGACCCGACCCGGGATTCGAATCCAGGACCCCAGCGCGTTATTCGTAGTCGTAACGCGTTCGCAATACAACTACACCTCCGAGGCAACCGTCACATATACGAATCAAAAGGCCTACTAAGTTACTATAGCTTAGTCGCTGAAAGTGAATGAAAACAATACAATGTTCCAACACTCAACGCGTCTCCGTTCTTATATTGCACTAACATTAACATCTATAGGATTATTGCCGATATAAACTTATCAACATCGTTATTAAGGCTATATTGGCCTAACTAGGATGTATCCAGAATAACCATGGACTAACAAGGTGCCCGCTAAAACACCGTGCATGTCTCATAAAAACGCAAATTGATTTAGCTTTATCGATTTCCCAAAATCTCATTGTCATAAAACAAGCATTGTAATAAACCCAACATCGCAAAATATTCCATATTAAATTCATCACAAAAGGTATATTATTATGATGTTCTTTGCCAGATATAGCATCAGGCTTATACTATTCCACACAAATCTTCCTGATTGACCTTCCATGTGAGGATATAGACCTGAGCTTGTTATTATGCAATGCAAATGTACATGTAAATACCCTTGACCATTAGTCACATATTGAAGTATGGGTCACCCTTTATTTATACTTCAAATTAGGGTCTAAATAATGAGATTTATGAGGATAAAGTATCTATTAAACTAACGGTAAAATAAATTCCATCCTACATTATTTACGACAATGGGTCACTTTTGTCAATGTTCTGGATCCATACTAGTTACATAGGCCTTCCGAACTTATCCTAATCTCAGTATACCTCATAGGAAGAATAATAGATTAATATAAATAATATATTTATTGGTAAACACATCAGTGTGATTGGAAATCTTGATATTTTAATGCAATTATCATTATAACATTCATGGGTCCTATTTGACCCAGTCATCACTTTACGAATATATGGAATGAAAAATATACCCGTATGACAAAATAATGTATGAAATATTTATTTATGTACTATGGAGTGAGCAAATAAAGGTGGCGCTATAGTACCAAGTGGAAGAATTTTAAATAGAGCGCCAAAAATTATTAGAGTAGGATACTAAATTAAAAAGCTACTAAATTAAATTGACTACGTAAATAGTTGATATTTTAAATACTGCATATTTTTTCACTACACAAGTGAAGAGAAATATTAAATTTTTCTAGCCAGCACACTTCACTCTGTTTAAAACTGCTAAGTTCATATCATATCCACTTCCTACACTAGCGCTATTTCGGTGAGTGTTCGAACTATAATTTGCTGATTACAATTAGTGGATACTTTTTAGGTTAATCCCCCATACAAGACGGTTCTCCTTACTTCTACCCTCCATACTATGTACTAAAAACTGAACTTCTTTTACCCCATTGGACCGAGGATCTATAATGTTACAAAAGCAATATGGGAAAATGAACGAACTTTATCTTTTAACCTTTACAATCGTTTCCCGTTGACAATAATCATATTTGTTTTGAAGTATTTAATACATACTTTTCATGGAAAATATTTAAATATAACCAATTTTTCCAAACACACTGAACTTAAAGGAGAAACGTGGGAAGGCGGAAGTTTTGGGCACATGGTTTAATATTACTTATTGGTACTTAATCTTCCATAACTGTTTAATGTATAAAACTTGGGGGCCTGTGGTGCGGGGAGCGGAGAGGAGGTAAACGGGAGCATTCTCTGGAGTATGTCAAAGACATTAAATAGTTTAGTTATAGACCGGATATCAGGACCAAAATTTCATCCAAAAGTTATTACCAATTGGTAATATGTTGCTCTATACAGGGTCATTTTGACATTGCGTTAATAAATGAAACCACATAATTGTCTTCGCTTTTGCTAACATTGTGCCAAAAATCATCCATGAGAAACGAATATTTTCACCAAAAATCTTAATTTTAGTTTCTGATTTTTCTATAATTTTGTAGTTTAGTGCGAATATGGCGCGTGGGTGAATTTTTTTCTGACTGAAAGTGTGATGTTGCTCCAGCGACGAATCCTTCTAGAGTAGTAGTAATGGCATTAGGGCGTGTAAACTAAAAGTTACTTTTTATTGATATTTATTTTGTTAGAAACTTACACAAATTTTATTTTACATCAATTATTAAAATAACTTAATGGAAAGTGTTATTTTCAAGGAGATAAGTATATGGTTTCATTTAGTAACGCAATGTCAAAATGACCCTGTATAATCATAGAATTCTTTGATGTCAATGAAACTTACAGGTAACATTGTACTCATTGATGTAATAAGTTGTTCCCAACATGTCACTTCCCCCTATTACAACAGTAAAATAATCGAGATTCTTAGAACCCTTGTTCACTGCACATCCCCCCTCACTATGTTTAACTGACACCCTAGTAACTGTGATAACAACTAACAACTCCTACCTCTTTAAAATGATTGTTAATCTCTCTCCCCGCTGGTCCTGCACACCACAGGCTTCTCTTACGTGTGACCGAGCTATTGAGACTATTTAATTGCAAATGTATATAGTACTTTAGGCGTAAGTCTTGTTTTAGTTGGACGTTATACATTGTTCTTTATGGTGAGATCTGAAACATGCAAACGCTTAGAATTAAATTTCTGCGTTACAAATACATATGATCAATTAAAATAAGATGTTTATTCTGGTTTCAGAGCACAGGTGAAAATTACTTAATTTCAATTCTTTGCGCTACCTCTTAAAAAAATTATCAACGAGGCTGTATATATATTTTGTTTTTATTCGGGCACAGCAATTTGACTGCACCTCACCTGATGGTAAGCGCGATGCCGTCCAGATAGAGTATCGAATGGCAGCAGATGGTTATCTCATGCCATTCGACACAATCATGCCGGCTTACTGAGCTGCTTCACGCTACGGCGGAAGGACCCAGGATTATAGGAAGGAGGGAACACGCTTGTTTAGTTAGTAAAAAACTAAACAAATCAGAGTTTTGGCGGGAACGTGGAAGAGCCATGAGGTGCTCTTGTTTTAATCTTGTTTTAATTCATTATTTTGGTGATACTTAGTGTTATATTGCATAATTATGGTGGTATATTATCAAATATAGTTCTATTAAAGGGCTCAAATGAAGTGAATTGAAATAACTATGCCAATCAAGTGTTTTTTCATTGCCGCCAAAACTCCTTGATAAAGTCTTGGTAAGGTAGCCACTGCTTTACTACGACATTGTACGTAGGAATAAAAGGCAACCAAAAATATAACTTAAGACGAGGCTGTGTGGCTTGAACCCTTTGCCTTCCCTATAAGAGAAAATTGTTAAAAAAAAAACTAACCAAATCACTTATCAATGAGCGAGAGCCGCAACGCCTCATCAAGCGCGCGCTGTTCGGCCTCGAGTTGCTGTTCGCGCGAGAGATGCTCCCGCACCGACAGCGCCAGCACCGCCTGCAGCTCCGGATCCGGGTCCGCCGAGTCCGGCGAGTCCGGCGGCTCCGGAACCAGCGCCGGCAGGTCCGGAGATAGCGTCATCGCAGCCAGGGAAGCCTCGATCGCCCTGTCGCACTAGCTGTTTAGCGCTACCGTAGCAACTACTTTTATGTACAACTAATTGCGAGGACAACTGATTGCTCCCTTTAAGGTATGCTATGATTTCAAATGCTGTCCGCTGTGCAATCCTCGTCATCTTGAGACTTCAGATGTTAAATCTCATATGCATTTTACTTGGTCTACAAGATTAAACGTCCCGAATTTATGATTCAATTACTTTAGAGTTAAAAGTCTTTATGAGCACAAGATTTTAATTTAACACGTCTAAATTATAATATTTTCAAGACAATTTCAATAAAGGATTAACAACGTCTTTCATGCGGTATACTTAAAAAAATGAGTAAAAACACGTTACTGTACGTAATAATACGTAATTAAATTAAAAAATTATAAACTTACAGAACTTTTTACACGATTTTCTGCAAATAAACCGGAATTTAATTTCATCAATTTAATTTTAAACAACGTCCATTCATTAAAGGAGCGTCGAGAATTAGGTTGATAAACAATTTTTGGATATGCATAATATATTATACGACAAATTTAAAGGAACTGAAAATAATTCCGACATCACGTAGCTCATTAAACAAAGAACACCATGTATATGAATCTACTGAAAGATTTTTATAGAACAATGACAAAATAAGAAGCCATTTATAATAGGCAACGGTGAACAAAAATAATATATGTAGGAAGTAATTAATTGGGAATGACAATTACAATAATATTTTTAATTCATTCATTAACTATAGAAATTGTAGGTGAAATCGTATTTAAAAAGAAAAAAAGTTATTTATTATTCTAACGTGGATAAATTCAATAAAAATTAGTTATTGCAAAAACAATATGTTATTTCAAAAATATTTTTGTTGGCTATATAAACACAATGTCTCCTACGTCCTTTTTGTAGTAATAGTTATAATTTATATAAAAAACCTATTATTGTGGTTACTCTTCTTCATTATTATTCTTTGATTTAGAGCATAATGCATTCGTTTCGATTTTCGCTATGATTCCGGATGCCTGTGACAGAATGCTAGCAGGAAGCAACACAATATAATGAATGAGGTTTTTGCATATGAGTGAATATGTATGTGGTTGTAATTTAAAGCCGGGTCTCCATTAATCCTCTGCGTTGTCCGTTAAGTCTAGAAATTTCATATTACCGTGCGCTATTTGTATTAAAAAAGTCCTTAATATTTCGACTCTGTTGCATATTACATCGCTAAAATACAACACTTTAATATAAATTACGTCAACGCTAATATTTTGAAAGATCACAATTCACAACGCATTGTTCACTAATGCAGGCCCGCTTTATATAACAAATACTCACGGGAGGACGTCGCCGCGCACCCTGATAAACAGTACCAAAACCTGTATTGTCTATAATTTCATAGATTTAAACTGATTTCTCTCATCCTAAATGCTCACAATACCAGAAGAATCATGGATCCTTGCATTTTGAATCACAATAGCATTTTTTTTTTATTTATTTATTTATACAATAGGGTAAATGACTACGTTTTTTTTTTCATACATTTATCAAAAATTTATGCCATCCAATGTCTAACGGAAAAAGAATTTTTCAAAATTGATGCAATAAGGAAGATCTAAAGCGTTGAAATTAGATGGAATAGGTAGTTGTCAAATAACAGCAATATCAGACTGTGACGTCACCGAGTGTCACCGGCCATAACGCTGCGTGCGTGTGAAAGAGATAGCGCGATATACCTACCACGCCCCGACTTTTGCTCACAATAATATTTCAAATATGAATAACTGCTTTATTTTTCAATCAATTTTGATGCTGATTTCACAGAAGAATTTCTTTTTCGTATTATTTTCTGTTACATATAAAGTAACGTACCAAATAGAACATACGAAACTACTCTATTGCGCGACACGTTACATATTATATTGAAATACTAAATATCAATAATGTACGATGGTCAGCCAGGCATTACCCGAGTATCTAAGACATGAAAATATCAGTAAATAATTTTTTAGAAGGCAAGACCGCAAGAAAATCTAGTGTGAAATATATGTATTAAAGACATGCAATCTTAAGGGTTATCAGTTGAACCGTGCAATCGGGACATTGCATTTAATATCATGTTGCAACAATGTAATCCAACTACATAAATGAAGGTTTGAGAAGACGTTAGAATATTTAAATCTAGAAGGCTTCGAAAATGATGTTTAAGCTACGGTCATATTAATATGTGCCCCGAAATGAATGTTTCCTTTACAAATAAAAGATTTTCGTATAGTTTCAAAATGGTGACCTGTCAGGGAACCGAGAATCTATGGCACATACTAGTAGTACTATAACACAAATAGAAGTAAAACATAGTTAATGTCACCAGCTAAGTGCAAATGTGATGCAAATGCAATGATCACACTTAGGCTTATTTTAATTTCAAAATTAATACATTTTATAGACACCAACACCATAGTACCCCAAGCTACTACCCTAAGTTTTCCTGAAATAGCAACGATATATGGGCAACAGTCCGAAATCTATAATATCACCACTCAAGATGGGTACACCCTAACGTTATTTAATATCAATGGAGATAAAACGAGGCCTGTTCTGCTGACGAAGATTTGACTGGGACTTCAGTATTCACGAAATTGGTTCTACAGATCTTCCTACTATCATCGACTTCATTTTTGAAAAGACAGGGTAAAGTCAATCCATAGTATAGGCCATTTAGCACGTACTATGTTTTTCTACATCATGGGGGCGACTCCACCAGAGTACAATGAGAAGATCAAACTACAATTTTCATTAGGACCTTAATGCTAGTTGCAAGTTGAGACGCAAGAAACTAAATTGAGCACTGCGTTTTTTTCTAGTGTCACTAGTTTGGCAGGAGTGGGGGAGCTCTTTATCCAGGGTACGGAAGCCCATGAGACCATTACGTTTCTTTTGCAAGAGCGAGAATTTCAAGCAAGGTATACTTTTTTACATATACGGCTCGGATTACGAAGAGTTCGAACCAGAATTCACGAAAGGCGCTATCGTCTACCAACCCAGCGGCACTTCTGTGGAAACTGCCATCCATTTACTCCAGTTGTTGATTAGAAGAAAGTTCGCGCAATACGACTACGGTTTTTCCAACTTCTTCAGATATCTGTCTTTGGAACCACCTGAATATGACTTGGCCAAAATGACAATGAAGGTGGCCATATTCGTGGGTAGGAACGATCATATTTCATTGATAAAAGATGCGGATCTACTTAGGCGTCGTCTTCCGAACGTGGTGGAATACCGTGTGATGGAGAGACAGGAGTTCAACCATTTAGACTTGATATACGGGAAGCACATGGATCTATATTTGTATCCCTATTTATTTGAAAAGGTACAATTAAAAAAATATATGTGGTGGTTACTGTAGTTACACTTTGAAGATGATTGCCTCGTCTATTTTGGTGGCACAAATGTCAAACGCATATGCAGGTCCGGGGTTCTTTCTACATTAATGACACTGTATAAAGTAACGTCGACTTGCCTACTTACGTCCTATTGCTTGGTAAGATAGTAGAAGAAGTAGACCTCGTCCAACTTCTTATATGAATACTCTTATCAGACTTTAGATCATTTAGGACGATCACGTA
The DNA here is from genome assembly GCA_949316025.1 of Lapara coniferarum. Lineage (NCBI taxonomy): Eukaryota > Metazoa > Arthropoda > Insecta > Lepidoptera > Sphingidae > Lapara > Lapara coniferarum. Next base: position 22,629,664 of record OX438921.1, read on the forward strand.
CATATTGGTGAGTCTGCAGATAATCTACGTTAGCCAGGAGGCTCCACTTCCCAAAAATAATTAATCATAATTTCTCAGTAATTTAGTCAGTTATTTAGACTTTGATAAGTCTCAAATATTTCTTCGTATTTGAACAACTTGTTCGAAAAGTAAATTTCTATTTATTTGGCTAAAGTTACTTCCACAAAGAGGTAACTTTTTGTGTAGAAATGTTTGCAAGTATAACAAAAAAGAAAAAAAAAACAATCAACATAGCAATAATATTATAACAGAATGTTGCTCAGTATTACCTCAACATAGCAACATGAAATAATATTTGTTTTCTCCAAAATATGTAGTCATAAACTGTGACGACAAAACATTACTACAGTGTAATGTTTTGTCACATAAACATACAACACGGTGGTAGCTGTCCAAACATTTCAATAGAACCAGATTTTTATATAATATAGTGTACACAGCTTGAATAAAACCAATAACTAAATATTTTTAAAATGGCCGTTGTATGTTGTGATGGACGTTTATAACCATTCAGTTTATATTCATTCAAATGTGATCACTTACAGTGTTCTGTAAATCAAAAATGTATTTCCTAGTGATTTTGTTTATGACATATTCAATAGTGACGTCTTTCGACATCGCGACCACGCCGTCGCCATACAAGTACCCTAACTTCACCGAACTCGCGTCCGCCATGGGCCATAAGGCCGAAACTCACGTAACAACGTCAGAAGACGGATACGTACAAACCCTATTCAACATCCCCAGGAACAAGTCCCGGCCGGTCCTCATCATGCACGGGATTATGGACTCCGCAGACACCTTCATATTACGCGAAAACGGATCTCTGGGATACACGCTGGCTAAAGAAGGATATGACGTTTGGTTCGGCAACTTCAGGGGCAACAGATACGGCCGAGATCACGCCACCTTGGACCCAATCGAGGCGCAGTTTTGGAACTTCACGTACCACGAAATGGGGTACTACGATCTACCTGCTACCATAGACTATATTTTGAACAGGACAGAACAAACACAGCTGTCCGCCATAGGCTTTTCTCTAGGCACGACCATATTCTACGTACTGGGTTCAATGCGACCAGAATATAACAAAAAGATTAAAATATTAATACGTCTGGCACCGATGGCATATTTCAAGCATGTGCAACCGCCCGTATCTACGCTTATCGACATGGCACCGTATATGAGTCTCGTTACACAGAACATGCCAGAATTGGAAGTTGGCAAGTCCAACTTTCTAACAGCTTGCCAGAATCCAGCCAGTATTCAAGTTTGTAGAAAGATTTTGTTCTCATTAGCCGGAGCAGATGACGAGGAAATCGAACTGGACTTCTTCCGTACCTACCATAACACATTATCAGGCAGCGTGTCCAGGAAGTTGGCCATACATTTGGCCAAATCGAGGAATGTGTTCGCCCAATACGACTATGGGTCTGAGAGGAATATTCAAGTATACAATTCGACGGTACCGCCTCTATACAATCTGAGTGATTGTGTAATGAAAACAGTCTTGTTCGTGGGTAAGAATGACAGGCTGTCTGAGATGAAAGATGTGGAGCTCCTGCGCGATCAGTTGCCGAATGTGGTCGAGTATCGAGTGGTGGACCACGACTTGTGCAACCATTTCGATTTCGTTTGGGGTAGGAATATGCACGTGTATTTATTTCCGTACATACTTGCCACATTGGAGCAATATTCTTAATTCAGTTTTTTCTAGATGATCTGATATACAATGTAGCCGTTAATTTATCAAAATATATATACATTTAATTATAACTTTTAAACTTTAGTACGTGTTCAATCTCTGTATAAAGTAAAATATACTGAGTGCTACAATATTTTTTTCCTGTATCCACTTGTTTATAGATAATGCGCCGCTTATGATGTGCATTAGTAGAATAAAAAAATCGACTTGACAAACAAATCTCTGACAAAATTTGACAATATTAAATGAATACATTTCGTGATGATCGGTATAGTTAATTTACTTCTCATTATTATAATGAGTAAAAAAACAAAATGTTTTAAGCTTTAGATAAAATGCAGCAAATTCATGCAAAACAATTTCATCTTTATATCAATGGCTACAAGTCGCAATACCCCTATGCATCACCTTAGTCTTAAAAGCATAACTCAACTCGGATAGAATTTGTATAAAATCTCAGCTAATCACAGCCCTCCGTAACACATACAGTAAGGTAGAAGTAACTTGTATAACACATACCTTTGCAGTTGCCTCTCTTCATGAGCTAAGAGTTCTTGGGGCGAGTCTTGGGATCGCGGAGGCATCGGCGATGACGGCCGCGCACCTCTTAACGCTTCCCATACGTCCACCTTAGAAATTAGAAATTTATACAATGTTTGTCATAAATAAAATACAACCTTGTAGATTTAGGATTCTATTTAAAGTAAATTGGCTCAAAAATAAGTATATCAAACTGTGACGTCAACGAGTGTCACCGGTTATAACGCTGCGTGCGTGCGAAAGAGATAGCGCGATATGCCCACATCGTCCCTACTTTGCTCACAACAATATTTAAAACTAGATTTTGCACGTTGTTCCGCCAGCGTTAAAAAGTTTTTCCGGGATCAAAGTCCCGCTTTTTATTTTCTCGGGATAACGTGTAGCTTATGTGTTAATCCAGGACATAGTCTACCCGTGTGCCAAATTTCATCGAAATCCGTTCAGTAGTTTTTGAGTGAAAGAGTAGCAAACATCCAGAGATCCATACATACAAACTTTCACAATATTAGCAGGATATGATCAACTGCTTTATTTTTCAACCAATTTTGATGGTGATTTCACAGATTTTTGGTGTAATTTTCCGTTACAAATAATGTACAAAAGCAAACACAGGCAACAACTCTATTCAAGTATCATTATTTTTTCGCATTCTAATATTCCAATTAGACTGTCTTGGTGGCGTAGTTGTATTACAGTACGACTGCAATGCTGAGGTCTCGGGTTCGATTCCCGGGTCGGGCAAAGTGATATTGAGATTTTTTATTCAGTATCAGCTCGGAGTCTGAAATTTGTACCTGATCTGGCGATAGGCTCGCCGCCTATTACATCATGGGACGGAATAACAGCGAAAAGTGTTCCTCCGCCTACCCCTTCTGGGATAAAGGCGTGAGTGAGTGAGTGAGTGATTGAGTGAGTAAGTGAGTAAGTGAGTGAGTGAGTGATTGAGCACTCACTCACTCAGTGAGTGAGTGTATGTGTGTGTGTGTGTGCTAATATTCCAAAACTGGGCAAAAAAAGTTATTACACACCTGATCATCATGCGTGCCGGCCTCCATGAGGCTCTGCTGTATGGCGTACTGCAGCAGCGCCTCGTCGTTGGGGGCGCAGGCGCGTGCAGTCGCGTCACGATACCCGGCGCCCAGCGTGAAGCACCCGTCGTCCAGCACGCAGGCCGGCCGCGCGCCCTGCCCGCCCGCCGCCAGCCACTGCACGTGCTGCACGGGGCTGTCGCACGCGAAGATGTTGCCGAACGTGATGCGCGCGTTCAGCACGTGGAACAGCGGGATCTCTGGAATATACATAGCAATTTAGCAGGATGGTCAGACAATGTCTATTTATACCGCCAAGCAGCAGTGTGCTTGCACTGTTGTGTTTCGGTTTAACGGGCATTGTAGCCAGTGCAACTACTGGACATAATAAGAATTAACATCTTATGTCTCAGGATGACAAGCACAGTGAAATGCCACACAGTAACTGAAGGTGCTGAACGGTGTTGCTATTGTTTATGGATGGTCGTATCGCTTGCCATAAGGCGAACGGCTTGCTCGTCTCATCATTCAATGCAGTAAAAATAAAGGTTCGTAATTTACATTACACTAAAAACATTAGTGCAGGTTGGCAGACTGAACACCCGAAACCCACACTAGGCCAGCGTAGTGGACAAAGGCCTAAACCCTCTCAGTTGTAGAGGAGGCCCTTGCTCAGCAGTGGACAGTATAGTATACAATACAGGACTAGCATAATACGGTAAAAAAATTGCTGGTGGTAGAATATTCATATCCGGATGGCGACCACCGTACACAAGGTGTACAACCTCCCCTTAGTGGCCCACGCAAATGCGTCGCGTTTCGAGATCAGGGTTTTTGACAATAACACTGCAGAAAGCAAAAAAAATAAACAGTTTGTTCACACGCATTTGTATGAGTCTGTATTTTTTTATGTCCTAAAATTTTAGACAATTTTGCCACTCAAAAAGGCTGTAGCACCTTTTCTCTTAGTTTCTCGTAGTCCTCATGAAATTGACTTTAGAATGTACAGGCTGTGTATATCCAGTTACAAACAGGCCGACATTGTATCGACTATCTCTCGTCAGTTAACCAGTTATCCGAACCGTGTACCATCAGCAATTAAATCAACTTGCCATCTATAGAAACAAAATATGTCTTTCCATCTAAAACTCACCTATCTTAACAGGAAAGCCGGCGGGCAGCTGCATCTGCACGAAGTCTTTTAACTTCGCAAAATGCGGTGACGATATCGCTGCCATAAGGTCAAGGATGGGCATGATTTGTTCTTGTAACTGAAAATAATACAATTCAATAACTCATCTATGTTTTACATTAATGTAACGCTTTAATGATTTTTATTTTAATAATAACAATATGAAAGGTACAAAGATCAATAATCAATTCCATATCCACAGAAAGTTATTGCTAAGTAGCGCTTACAAGGTTTCACTGGGCAAACTAGTTCAATCAAGTGCTGAAAGATGGCGCTATATTAAAATAAATATCGGCGTATTCATTTCCTAATTATAAGATTTATTAATCGTCCAATCACGATTATTTGGACATAGGGACGTTTATTGATATAAAGGAGAAGTTTTTTAAAACTATAAAAAAAAAACTATTATTTTATTATAAATAGTACTGGGTTAATTTTTAACTTACCTCTAAAGGATAATCTTCGCACAACCATAAAGTAGCCTTAAACTTTTGCACCTTGGTGGTGATCTCCTTCGGTCGGCCGATGTCCTTCTCCATGGCCTCGCCTGAAAAGTACTCCTCCCACGTCACTGGAGTCAGGTCCTCACTGGACTGGCTGCTTGGTGGTGTGTTTTCCTTTAATAAATGTTATAATTTGTGATAGTAATGATTGGGCCCATAATCTTCGACGGTGAATGAGGTTGGAATTTGTTTTTCTCATCTCCTATCATCAATAGGGTACACCACCTTCCGGTGGCAATGAGTTGGGTAGTTATCATATTAGTTTCAGCAAATGAATTTCGTTAATGTTAGCTATCTGATTCTTTAGATCATAATCATACTAGCTTAGGCCCGCGGCTCCGCCCGCGTGAATGAGGTTTCCCGGGATAAAAGTCCCGCTTTATATTGTCCCGGGATAAAAAGTAGCCTATGTGTTAATCCAGAACATGATCTACCCGTGTGCCAAATTTCATCGAAATCCGTTCAGTAGTTTTTGCGTGAAAGAGTAACAAACATCCATACATTCTTACAAACTTTCGCCTTTATAATATTAGCAGGATTCTGGTACTCAAAAAAATTTCAAACACTTACACACAGATGGTATAAGAACTTAATTTAAACATAATTGCAATAAAAAAGTTGAAGTGGCGAAAAGTGGGTGTATTAGTGCCTACTCCTTCGGGAACTAATGGCGTGAGCGTGTGTAATACCCTTTTTTTGTATGTGATATAATAATACTCTTATTTGGCAACACTGTACATACCACATTCACCGTCGTATGTTCATCAGCGGCGTCGTCCGCCAGCGCGAGAAGGTCGGCGAGCGGCGCGCGCGCAGCATGTGTGGCGTGCTTGTGTTCGTGCTCGTGCCCGCGCTCGTGTTCGTGCTCGTGCCCGTGCGCGTGGGTGGCGCGCGTCAGGTGCTCGCTGCGAGTCTTCGACACCAACTGCACGTTGTTCGCGCCGAACACCTTGCACTCGTACCCGTTCACTACTTCAGTCTTGTCCTGCCGCCAGCCCCAGATGCCGCTCTTGTTTCTGGTGGTCATTTTAAGCTGTATTTTGATAAAATCTTTTGATAGCACAATTTGATCAGGAATAAGTATGAATGGACTCTCAGGGTTTTTGACAATAACACTGCAGAAAGCAAAAAAAATAAGCAGTTTGTTCACACGCATTTGTATTAGTCTGTAATTTTTTATGTCCTAAAATTTTAGACAATTTTGCCACTCTAAAAGGCTGTAGCACCTTTTCTCTTAGTTTCGCATAGTCCTCATGAAATTGACTTTAGAATGTACAGTCCGTGCGCAAGATACGGGGAATCTAGTAGTAAACTGTAATATCAATAAAATCACTCCATTAAATCATCCATAAGCGTACTGTAGATGATTAATCTCTTGCTGGTGCTGGCTGGTGGTCAGTTACCTCTGGAAGCTGATGTTGTCTGTGTCGAGGTAGTTGATGGCGATGGGCTGCGCGAGCCTGGTGTCGAGCGCATGCGCACTGGGCTCGGGCCAGGCACGAGCCTCCGCCACCGGCTCCACGTACTCGCACCACATCGTGCCCGCCTCGTGGTCCAGCTCCATCAGGCGCGCAGTGCGACCTGGGACACAACCACTCTTGTTAAGGCGGCTGTACACATTGGGCCAAGGTATTGGGCTTGCACGTTGGGCCAAAATAGTGAATTGTAAATGTCCCTGTTTACATATTGGTGTATTGACCATTCTGCATTTGCGGAGCGCGCCAAGATCCTTTGATGTGCGCACGAAAAACCGACAACATTCGCTTGGCCGGCCAATATTGGCGCCAACTACCAACATACCGCCAAGTAAGTTTCTACACGTTGACCCAACATGCTGGCCCAATACCTTGGCCCAATGCGTACAGCCGCCTTTACATACGAGACAATCGATTCAAGCAGCATTTGGCACATGACGAGACATCTTCATAAATGCAGGTAGCTTCAACATACATACAAAGTCACACCGGGGAAGCCGAATGAACCATTCCGGTGGTACCAATACATGATGTTGAGACATATTTTTTATTACAATGAGATCAAAGTATTTTGTAGTCTTTGGACACAAGCCGTACCTCACTCTCCCCCCTAGAAAATTACTCAACTGTTTTATAGTACATACATACATATACAAACACGCCTTTTATCCCCGAAGGGGTAGGCAGAGGCGCAACTAGTGCACCCACTTTTCGCCGTTATTCCGTCCCATGATGTGATAGGGGGCGAGCCTATCGCCATATCGGGCATAAATTCGCTGATACTGAATAGAAAAACTCAATATCACCTTGCCCGACCCGGGAATCGAACCCGAGACATCAGCATTGCAGTGGTACCTTAATACAACTACGCCACCGAGGCAGTCTGTTTTATAGTATCTTACCTAACATGTTCCTCACCTTGCCCTCTGAATATATAGGTCCTGTCACCCCTCTGCCAGCAGTTGTTCTCGAAGCCGACGAGCGTGGTGTCGACGCGCACATTCCCGCCGCGCTTGTACAGCTTGTACGTGTCGAACGGACACATGCGCGACACCAGCGGCACTAGAAATCAACAAAAAACATGCAGATATCAAATGAAAACTATGTGAGCTTACTGCAAGACGAGAATCTGCTGAACCTGACATCAATTTTTAATATTAATAATAAAAAATAATTGCATATTTACATAGTACACTTAACAAATTGAGAATTTAATTAGAATGGCCTGTTTAAAACTTTTGAGTAAATGTTACGTCATATAAAATACTAGCTTTTGCCCACGGCTTCGCCCGCGTTATTAAGTTTTTCCGGGCTAAAAGTACATAAAAACCTTCCCGTTGAATCACTCTATGACTATGACGTTGATACAACTCTTAACAAATAATGCATTAATTTCGACCAAATTTGATTACCATAAAAACGGTTCTAGTGAGTTAATCTTAAAAGATAGACATATACTGTCGCGGACATTTTTTTAGATCTTTTCAAGAGGAATAATTCTTTCATACATATATTTTTGGTATCTTGAACCGTTTTCGCAGTGCACGCAATGGAAGCCCTCAAGGATGAATATTTTTCCCCGTTTTCTTTCACATTTTCCATTATTTCTTCGCTCCTAATTGTTGCATCGTGATGTTATATAGCCTTCCTCGATAAATGGGCTATTCAACACAAAAAGAATTTTTCAATTCGAACCAGTAGTTCCTGAGATTAGCGCGTTCAAACAAACAAACTCTTCAGCTTTATAATATTAGTATAGATTAGTATAGATAAGCCAACCAAATAAAAAAGTAGGACTCTAATCTACGCCCCCTAGTCCTTAAATAATTTGTTTAATACAATAACTGTCAAATTAAATTTATTTGAAAGTTGGGTAACAGGCCCTATTATTTATCTATTTATTTAAACTCTTTATGTACATTAAAGCACAAAGAAACAATATACAATAGAGACTACACTTAAACAAGAAGTACAAATCATTCATCTACTGTAAATTTAACAGAATCACACTAATAGTTCTGTAGTACTCTTTCTCTCATTCTTTCTTTCTTACTTTCTGTAGTTACTCTCTCTAAATCTTTTTTGGCTCCCCATGAGCCCACGATACGACCTACCAAATTGTGTGCTATTAGTACTACCAAGCTCACCCCAACTAGTGAACTCCCACTTCATCTCGACGTAGAAGTCGGGCGCCATGCTGAGCTTGTGCAGCAGGTCGGGGATGCCGCCCGACCGCAGCACGTGCCGCTGGTAGTCCCGCCGCGAGAGCACCAGCGACAGGAGCGCCGGGTCGCCTGTGGACGTCGCTTCCTGGACCGCTGCAACCAAATAAATAAACAGTCTTTAGTACGTAGGCGAACATGCCTACGACACCTCCAAACTTGATGATTAGATGAACATACTTTGTTTCAGAGATTACCAGAAAATTAAATTAAATTATGTCAACCTTATAATTTTTTTATTGTTACGTTTACCTACTAGGCACGTGTTTCTTCCAATAAATCAAGCTATTTACTCCACGAACTCAATCGTAGAAGCTATCGACTCCCTCGGTGGCGTATTTGTGTTACGGTACGACTGCAATGCTGAGGTCTTGGGTTCGATCCCCGGGTTGGACAAAGTGTTATTAGATTTTTCTATTCAGCATCAGCCCGGAGTCAAAAATTTGTGCCCGGTATGGCGATAGCCTTCGCCCCCTATCATGGGACGGAATACACACGCCGAAAAGTGGGTGCATTCGCCTCTGCCTACCCCTTCGGGAGAAAAAAGCTTGAGTGTATGTATGTATACAGTGTCATTTCAACATTGCGTTACTAAATGAAACCACATATTCAGCGTGACCTCTGCTAACATCGTGCAAAATATTATCCATGGGTAACGCATACTTTCGCCAATAATCCCGATTATAGTTTTATAGTTTTTTGATCACGCTGTGTTTTAGCGCGCTTGACTTTATTCAGTGAATCACGTCACAGCTGACGATGTTTTTACAAAACTTATAGGATTAAGAAGGGCAACTCACAAATTCACTTGCAATACATTCACTCACATAGCTGCAGCAGTACCGCTTGAGACGTGGAATTTGAAATAAAATAATTAAATTGCTACTAGGGCAGTCCCTACTCCCTAACTAATACGTTATAAATATCAACATGAAATAAAAAATTGTCATGTTATTGTACGAAAAGGAACTAATTATTTTTTAAGTGTTATGCTGTAAAGAAAAGTATTAATTCTTTAATAATAAACTTTGTTTTCGTTAATAAATAAGTTTACCTACCGAAATAGGTAGGTACTAAACAACTCGCAGTCGGGTTATTAAAAAAGTTACAGGATTTTAATCTATTGATATCATATTTTTTAGATTCCGTATGATATTTCAGAGTTCGTTTTAATTTTAACATCAATATTTCTGGACGTCATGCCTAAAATAGGTTTACGTAAATACTTTGTACTACCCAACGCCTTATTATGCCTTCTGTACCTTCTAATCTCTAGCTACATTTTGTATCGCGTCAGAGTCGTTGATCTTGTTACTAACACATTGAAACTAACGTGCAGATACCAACATGTTATGTCTCTTTCGCACGCCATTCATTACAAACACGCACTCAAACACGCTGTGTTGCCAGTATAAACATTTTAACCGACAAGTTTGCTAAAATGACACAGCTTTTCAAAGAATCGGATATAAGTTTATTTATCACATGGATTTCTAACACACTTAAATAAGTGCATTAAATAATAAAATAACTAGGGTAATTATGCTAATGAAAATTCTACTTAAATGAATACGCAGCAATATCTTTTTATTGTAAAAATAACATTACTTTAAGCAATAAAGCATACCAGAGCTCTAACATCATTTAATTTCAATATGCATTGTGGTACGGTTTAAATAGAATAGAACAATGTAAAACTAAAACTGCAAGATATTGCAGAATAAGGTAATAGTACCAAAGCTTGGTATCCCTGTGGGAGCACGTGTAACACGAACATCAGCTGGCGGGGCCAACGATCGCGCGCGCCAGCGGGCGCACGGCGCACTTGTCGGCATGTTCTTTGTATAGGGCTGCCATTACCTAAATTGCCGACGCCGGAAAAACACGGCAAGAATCCCGGACATTTGGGCGAAATGTGGGTTTATTCCCGGACACCTCTGACAGAGTACCCCAGTATCTCCGCACCGCAATAACAATCGCAATTTTTAATTGTTCCTGCCTGAGTAATAATACCTAAAACTGGCGTTATTTACTAACCACTTATAAAGTGACTCGACCAAGTGCATAAAAATCCTTCTAAATACCTATGCTTTACCTACTTACAAAAATTTTGGTAATTAGTCAATTGAATATCCTGGTTATCTTAAATTAAGTTCAGTCATTACTCACTATTGGAAGCTTTAGTATTTAAAACGTACGTAAATGTTACTTATTCTTGACAAAAGTGTGCGTGTATTCTATGAAGTGGTAAAAATTAAACGTTTTTTACCCTACTAGTAAATTACGACAAATCCAGGTAATAGCAATAAGTACAAGTGATATTTATTAAAATGTGTAACGTGTCGAAATACATCGAGATTCGCGGTCCGGGATTCGTGGACTTCATGCCTATGGCCCCGCACTGGCTCCTTCAGGCGCATGCGCCGCGGGAAAGCGGGGGACGGCGCGCGCGTCGCCCGCCAGTCGCCCCTCGGCCACAGTACTCGGCACTCGTCATTTTGCCAGCGGCCGTTCGCCCGGCAGCAACACGACGTGGCGTATGTTGATTTATGTACCGAATGTTAGGCCGATGCGCCCTATGTACTTACTCGTAACTATTGTAATTTTATTATTATATCGTTTTGTATCGATCCGAGTGACCTTGCTCAAAAGCAAAGCTCGTGAATAAAGTGTTAATGTTTCCGAGAAGGTCGTTGAAATGTCTTTTGTACTTTTAGGGATTACTGAGTAAATGTTCAAAATTCCAATTTTCCAGAACCTCGCTGACACTCATATCATAACGGTAGCATCATAGTTGGTTTCACGAAATCGATCGACGAATTTGACGGCTTGAGCGTGCGATTCTTGCTGATGTATCGTGTGATAGTTCTTAGGTTAGATAGAATCTTAGGGTTGTGAGGCTTTTTGATAAGCTACGTGCGGTGTACGGACTGTGACCATTATCGAAGATGCCGCAATGATTTCAGTCTTTTAAAGGAGACATAACTGGCTCTGACAGAATCTAGTAAGTGACTGTTGTTTAGATTGACCTATGTGACCTACACACAAGCATTGGTAATAATAACGACCTCATCTTTTCGGTTTGGAATAAAGCTTCTTGGTTACGATGGCGCGATGTGACAGCTTATCGTTGCGCTCCGTGTGTGCATCTCTTGTTCGCGTGTGCGTGAGCATATTATCAATGAAACACACATACCTCAGTGCGATGTTGACGCTCCGACGATTTCTCGTTTACTAGTAGTGGCAATAGGATGTCTAAAATTAAAAGACCTTTTTTGTTATTTATTTTGTTTGAAAAATGTACTTCTTTATTTTACACTTATGGTTAAATTAATTAACTGCATGGTGTTTCTTTCAAATTGATTTTATCGCAGTTAAATTTATGTATTCGGTTACAAAATGACCCTGTATATGTATGCATTTTTATTACAAATATTTTAATAATAACTGACAATAATGTCGTATAATTATAAACTTTAATCCATTTTTCTTCAACATTCCCGAAAAATTACCCTAATCTGTATCCAGATACCAACAAGGCCGCGTGTCTCAGCCTTGTTTATACCAACAATTATCGCAGCGGAATACTCCTTACATATATTGTTTATGACTACAGTAATTCATGCCAAGTACACGATAAATTTCCTTTTGAGATATCTCTTGCCAACTGTAGTCATTACATCGTAAACAAGGAAATCTACGTAAGGCTAAGGGTGCGGTTCCACTGGAGCGGAGTGTTATGATGAACTGAGCTTTTGAGGCGGAGAGAACACTGCGCGAGTTCTACACCATCCATAGCTCTTCCGTTAGATTTAGCACTACGCGATATGAGTGTGTGATAAAAACGCTCTTCACTATGTGGCCTATGAATCCACTATGAAAAGCGAAATGATAGGTTCAATCCCCATACTAAAATGTATGTTTACATGTGTGTTATCTACAAATTTATTTTGGATCTAGATATTGGGAAACCGAAATGATTTTCTAATTCCTACACATTGTTTGTGGATTTTTCAAAACTAGTATACGTAAATATTAGTAGGGGTTTGAGACACTGTTACAATCACGCCGATGGAGACGCACTCTAAATAGAATTATTCCATAGGCTTAACGGCATGGTGGAAGATGTGGCGTGATGCCAAATATCTCCCATGGCGGAAAGAATAACAACGGTTTGTGTGCCAAAACGAATACTACCTATTTATTGAAAAAGCCTACAGAAACCTCCCAGAGTTCATTGTATTGTTACGTAACTATGGAATTAGAGCGCGATCTAAGAAGGCGGAATTCCGTTTAATAAGACAGCGAAAAATAACTTGAAATCTCTTTAGGTTATTTTTCCAATACCTACATTTTTATTAACGATTCTTATGGTCTATTAGTTAGTCCTCGCATTTCCCAGTAATTTTTCTTTCAAAAATATTTATTTTATTGACACAGGGAATCTACTATTTATTATGTAATTTTTTATGGCATCGAATAAAGAGACGAGCATGCCGTTCGCCCGGTGGTAAGCGATACGACCACCCATAAACAGTACTAACACCATCCAGCACTTTGAGTAACAAAGTAGGTACTGTGTGGCATTCCACTGCGCTCGTCACACCGAGACACAAGATGTTAAGTCTCATTATGTCCTGTAGTTACACTGGCCTTCAAACCGAAACACAACAGTGCATGCACAGTACTGCTTGGCGGTAGAAATAGACAGTGCGGTGGTACCCACCCAGACGGACTCTTACATATGAAAGTCCTACCAACAGTTATTTAAGGCATCAATTTTAATATAACTACTACATTTCTTTCATTCTGTATTCGACTTCACTTAAGTCTCAAATCTCCATTGACCTTGGCATTATGTATCTAATCCTTAGGCATCGTGCTAATTGGCAGTCGCACGAATTTCCAACTAAATCGCTAGATACTGATCGCACGACCATCAATCAGGACATTAAATAAAGTATAGTACGCCTGACGGCTAGTTTTTACGATTGCCAAGTAGGACGCTGCCTTAGCGTGAACTCAGCCGAGGATTCGTATCAGAGATAAATTATATATAAGCTCATCAATCATTTACGATACATTTTTGGCGATGTATGTGGAAATAAGATACTATCCATAATTTTTCCGATAATTTAACCAGACTACCTAATATTATAAATATTTTTTTAAGATTACAAATAAATTTGATTCGGTGATACAGCTAATATAGTTTCCAGAAAATAGGTTCTAAATTGCAAAATTTTGAAAGCTAATATTAAGACCTACTAATCGCTTATAGTAACAAGTAGCGACCCAAGTTGCAGATCCAAAACTAGTATTAATTAGTATTCTTACTTTTTAGACTATTTTTCAAATACCAAGAATGAAGTGGCAAGAGCCACTGCAGTTTTACTGAAGAATTGGGCTGCCATCACCACGGCACTACGAGAGGCGAGACGCATTGTAAAAAATAATTCGGTTTAAAAACAACGTAAAAATGTCTCAATTAGCCTTTTCATCTTGTGACTTGTCCTCACCAGTCCATCCGTCCTTCTCGCAGTTGACGTCTGCGCCTGCGTCGATGAGTGCGCGCACTGTCTCTATGTGGCCGAGCGTGACGGCCAGCAGCAGGGGCGTGCGACCGCGAGGGTCCTTCTGTTCCAGCTCCTCACTTGTGTACTGTTGAATTATTAAATTTGCATGAAAGGAAAGGACACTAAAACTTTGTTATTTTAGTTTAGTTACATTTCCTGATATCCATATAATATGATCAACAAAAGGTCTCTCTATGGCTAAAGAATTAGGAATAAATATAATTTTATTTTTTACATACCTAGGTTAGGTCACAAACTAGTGAATAAGTGAATCAAAAGTGTGATACATTTCAATACAGAAATATGCACACACATGACATATACATACACACACGAATTCCTTTTATTCCTGAAGGTGTAGGCAGAGGCGCAACTAGTGCACCCATTTTTCGCTATGCGTATTCTATCCCATCATGTGATAGGAGGCGAGCCTATCAGCATATCGGGCACAAATTCTAGACTCCAGGCTGATAGTGATTGGAAAAACCTTAAAATCAATTTGCCCACACCATGGATCGAACCGGAAACCTCAGCGTTGCAGTTGTACCGTTAATACAACTACGCCACCGAGTACAGTACAGTTACATACAGAAATAGGATCATAATTCACCATTTATCAATGTCTATTCACACTCATATAGTAAAAAATGTGTATTCTTTTATCATAAAACTTCATAATTGTAATAATAGCCACTTCCTGGGATGAGCAAAGTGTTTCCAACCATTTTGGCTGAGAGCCTCCTAATAACTGTATGGCTTCTTTTGAATAATGAGATTATTTTTTAACATCCTTTGTGGGGTTTCATTACAAAGGACCTTTTTACTTTTGCTATAGACCATTTCATTTGTTTTTAAATATTTGAGTCGATAAATTTCAGACATGGCCAAATCCATGACAGCTTAAAGTGCAGAAACGCACAAATTAAATTCGGAAGTGGATAAAGTTTGTACCAAAATAAGAAGTAGCCACTAAGTTTTATACTGTTTCAGTGTAGATGTATCAATTCGTTTGAAATTTCAAACTTATTTTCAAGCTTTTTATTAAACATCAAAACCTAAAATCTAATATGTATGGAGATGGCCATGCTCGAAATTTGTTTACTCATTGCACTTCAATATTTCTAGGAAATATGAATGTTTGAGTATGATATCATAACTGATCACGTATTTGGATTGAGAAATTTATACTACACTAGCTTTTGCCCGCGGCTCCGCCTGCATTAAAAAGTTTTTCCGGGATAAAAGTCCCGCTTTATGTTTTCCCGGGATAAAAAGTAGCCTATGTGTTAATCCAGGACATGATCTACGAGTGTGCCAAATTTTATCGAAATCCGTTAAGTAGTTTTTGCGTGAAAGAGTAACAAACATCCATACATCCATACATTCTTACAAACTTTCGTCTTTATAATATTAGTAGGATTCAACTGACATTGGATATAACCATTCAATATTGTGTATGACTCAAAGACCTTGTAAATTAGCTGTAAATTCTCTTTTACTATAATTTACTTTTTTGAAATATATTTTATGTGATAAATGTTCAGACAATACATGCTGCAAATAGTGATAACATTAAAGAATATAAAATTATCTAATTGATAAAATTAAAACCAAAACTGACTTGCTAACAAAGTGTAACTCAGAATTGTTACTGCAGAATATGGTGTGAGCACAAGGAATGACATTTCAATGTTTATTTGAGAGAGTTAAATCCCATTGGACACATTCCTTCTATGATATAAAATCATACAGACAAAATAAACTTTATAAAAGTGAAATGAAAATGAAAAATGAAATCCTCCTAGCCAGTTTCGGCCACGGCAGCCAAACTCAACGGAGATCAGCCAGGTACGCAGGAGATATTATAGTGCACAAGTGTGTGCGCAATACACAGGTGCACTCGCTATTCCTTCACTCTCATAGTCCGGTGAGACGACAATCCGACATGACCGGAGAGAGATCAGGCGCAGGACCAACGGCTTTACGTGCTTTCCGAGGCACGGGGGTATCACACCACCAACTTTCCTGACTCCGAGCTGCAACTGAGTAAATTTTAAGATGGAAAAACCCAGTCACAATTTTTTTTTTTGGCTCGACCCGGGATTCGAACCCAGGACCTCAGCGCGCAAATCGTACTCGTAATGCGTACGCAATACCACTACGCCACCGAGGCAGTCAGCGGTTTATAAAAGTAGTATGTGTATAATCAAGATAATTACCAATTTGGACTTTAAGAATATCCATATTAATTACATGCAAAAGTATATAATATATTTTTAAAATTTATATATAATGCTAAATGCAGACGCATTGTACTAAACTCATAAACAATTGCTATGATCAGTTGAGCTGGTGTAACAGCTAAAAGAAATGTGAACATAAAGAACCCAAAATCAAAAAGAATATTAGCATACATTGTGCGAGTGACAAAATAATTATACCAGAACTTAGATATTAAGTAATATTTTTTTTAATCTCAAAAGATCTTGTTACTGAGGGAGGTTCTAGCGCCGTTTCTTCTTCACAGCGATAATGTGTTGCAAAGTGTTGATAGACTCATGACTATTGTAATGGATCTTTGAAGAAAGTCTATTTAACACACATACACTCACGCCTGTTATCCCCGAAGGGGTAGGCAGAGGTGCAACTAGTGCACCCACTTTTCGCTGTTATTCCGTCCCATGATGTGAAAGGGGGCGAGCCTATCGCCATATCCGGCAGAAATTCCAGACTCCAAGCTGATACTGAATAGAAAAACTCAATATCACTTTGCCCGACCCGGGAATGGAACCCGAGACCTCAGCATTGTAGTCGTACCTTATACAACTACGCCACCGAGGCAGTCTATTTAAATAAAGATTATTTTGAATTTAACTGTACAGATTGTTACATCATAAAAGATGATTAAGCAAATCATTTCAATGCATTGTTCTTATGCAGTAGCTAAATTAATGATTAAATTTTAATGCTTGTATGTATTAATTTCAACCATATTGTTAACAGCATACGGTGCAATATGTTACACAAATGTTTGTCTTGATAAATATTTACTGCATACGTAAATCATACAAAAATAAAACAGTAGGTCGTTATAATGTTCTTTTGTTTGACATTGCGATTTACTTCATCAAGCAAGTTTACTAAAAATAATAAAAGTAAACATCCTTTCAAAATATCACTCTTTTTTTTATTACAATCACGTTATTAGTATTACAATCACGTTGTTCTTGAGTATTCTGACCATTTGTTTTTCAACTTCTATTGTTTAAAATAATCAGAGCTACTAGATCAACAAACCTGACGTCGAAAAGCCGGGAGCGCATATTATAACCTAACATCTACACAGAATCTATACAATAGAACACTGAATATATAAAATACGCACCTTATTCGCCTCGAGGCTGCTTTTAAGTTCTTCGTGGCTGTTATTCCACACAAGCCAATGTAAAGGGTAACGCCTGGCTACCTCCTCCGCGCTTAGAGCCATAATTATATTATATCACACACAGCACACACCGTATAGCGGTTAATAGATTACAATAAATACATATCCCGTAGTATTTGCGCGTGGACGCACCGGCTGAACTAATTAATTGTGATAAAACATACAAAAACTATGCTGTTCACTCAGCTCACAAAAATGTCATCAATTAATTAGTGATGCCATCTCACAAGATGAATCATCCTCAGTTAATAATGGATTTAGGTTAACATCGATTTTTTGTAATCGAAATAAGTCTCAGATCATATTATAATTAAATTAGAAAGCACATTAGATAACAGTGATAAATCAAGTTTTACATTATATATAAAAAAATCTAAGCGCATGATGTGTGATTTATTAATTTATATGATAAAATGATATACAGTATTTCCATGTCAGTACGTGAGTATCTACTAATTACACACATCGATTGTTTTATTATCTCTTGACATCCCTACCAATGCTGTTTACAGGGATTGGTATGTTAAGTGCACATTGCACGCTCACACAACCGTAAGTCATTATTGACGCGTGAATAATGAAAACAAAACGACATTACACAATCACACAAAATCACCTTCAGTCATACCCAAGATTTTATGGAGAACACACGTTTTCACTCGTTTTGGTAGGAATACTTGTAAAATAAAAGGGAATTGAGATTAGGTTTAACACGTGTAACAAGAAGGCGTTGGGTAAAATATTGACTGAAAAAAAATAGTTTTATAGCCATACTTTTGTTTTACCCACCTTTTATTAGCGGCCACGCCCGTTAGATTTTTTCATCCGGAATAAAAGTTACATGTATTTTCCAGGGATAAAGGTAGCCTATGTGTTATTCTATACTATAATCTATCTTTGTGCCAAATTTCATTCGATCTGGGTGTTTAGCCGTTTTGATGTGATTGAGAAAAAAAAGCATCAAAGTTTTCGCATTTATTATATTAGCTACTACTATAATAAATGTGATATAGGTAAATTTAGTCTCAAATACGAGATACAAAGTATGACAACAATTTTTTTTATTATTTTATTAGATAAAATTATCTAATAATATAATAAAGAAAAAGTAGCCTGTAGTACTGAGGAGTAATGTATCTTCCTATTAGTGAAAGAATTTACAAAATGAAGCAAATCTTTCCTCTTTATAACATTAGTATAGACTAACTATTAACCGATCAATTTTAATAATTTATCACATAAATTTATGTGGGTGCGTATAAAGTCGATTTTCGCTTGTTGACAGATGACGTCCCGGGCCAATGTAACCGAGCGAGGCTTGATCGGATAAAGATTCGTGGTATACCACAACTCAGGGATTGTTTCAAAACTTAAAACAATATTTTTCTGCGACTGTAGCATAAAGTTAGTTGCAAAAAGTTTAAGCATGTTAGTTCGGAGAAGTTAATTGGCCGCGCGGGTGCGCCAGCGCCTCTCCGACTCAACAGAATATGTCCAACTCCGCCGCTGTCCTCGCGCTGACTGACGTTTGCCGGACGAAATGCCATTAGACGATTGCGCAAAAGTCATGATTGATGGTTGCGCGACGCGCATATCAAAAAATCCAGATATTCGTCAGTCAACCGTCAATCACCACATTAGACGATAGGTTATTCGTCACTCACGGACGTGACTGTGGTAAAACTGACAGCAAAACCTACTGTCTAATGGGCGCTTTACAATATCTGTAATATTAGGAAAAGATATAACAATAAGTAAAAAATAGAAATCTCTTGTCACCTTTATTAATTTCATAGCTTATCACTTAGTGATGAAATTAGCTGTTTACTATAAATAAACTATTCCATATCGGAAGGAGAAAACGATTGCAAAAACTGCCAAAATTCACTCTTTCTCTGCTCTGTGGCCAAAATCATCTGAGATCTGTATATCTGTCAAATTAGGGCAAATTCCCGATACCCTGAAACTTAGTGGAATAAGAATAATATTATGTTATTTACGTAATAAATAGAAGGACTGATTATAAATAGTCGGCAAAATGCACAAGTCTACATATAATTTCTTTCGTTTAGAAAAGTATGTGAATATAAAACATCCCAGTGATACTTTCTCGGCGCGAAGGATTACATCAAAGGCAGAGAAACAACTGGAAGTAAGATTGATTGTAAATAAATAGCTCAGTTGTAATGAACCATCTTTATTCTCTAGACGCTACCTCGTGAAGGTTCAATTTGGATTTGTAACATATTTTGTAATCAGTAAATTATGTCTACTCCATCGGTTTAGGTATTTAACTTAATATAAACAAATCATAAAAAAGATATTTTACTTGTCGATTTCTCTTAACAAAACACGTTGTATACAAAATAAAGGTCTCCATAACCTAAACAACACTTGGCACTGTCCCGTTTATGAAAGTTATTATAAAGATACAGTTATTAAATAATAAGCGTGAACACAATTAATTTCCAAAACTATTATATTTTTATAAAAGATCTCAATTTGTCAACTGTCAAACAGCTAATATGACAGGTACGCTAACTCTCTTTTTCCGTTTGACACGACTCTAGTGTGAGGACTTTTAGTCATACTTCGACATTGGCAGAATCATCGCGTGCGTGGGGACGCCATTTAAAAAAAAAAACAAAAAAAAAACATTCCAATAGATCATAATAGATAACTATGAAATTTGAGAGTACGACTTTCACGTAACACACCATTAAAACCGACTGCTATTCAATTTAATTGGTTAACTAGGCACCAATTAATTATTGATACATTTCCGCATTGTAAAAAATTGTTTATTTATCATATATTTTCCTTTGGTTCTTATAATTCATCGTTTTTAGTTATATGTTCTGTTTCTTAAGTGAATTTAATTATTTTAAGTGGTTATTGTAAGCCGTAGCTACATTGACAGAACAGTCTCCATAAACACTTTCATCAAAAAATGTTGACTACCCAGGAATAATATGTAATTTTTTGTTTACGTCTAGTTAAATTCCTAAACCAATGGAATATAAATTTATTATCTGTCTCGATGTCGTAATAGGGTAGTTGACATAGTTAACAAATAAATAAGTGTTGTATTGAACATTATAGAATTTAAGGTCCTAATTAAGAATATTTGACTTAAATTACAAATAAAAATTATTAAATATTTTATTTAGCTAAATTAAAAATAAGAGTTTTTGAATCTGTGCATCATTTACACGAAACGCCTTAGCGACCAAGACCAGAGTGCGTGACGTCACAGTGTAATAAACAAAATGTCTTTCCGATAAATATTTTACGCGGTTCATTGGAAGCTCTCCGGTTTCACGATTATTTATTTGATTATTTCTTGTCCATAGTGTAGTTTACCAAGTAAACATGGATATTGGTTTTATCAAAGCCGACAGTGAAAATTTGCCAAGAATAGATTCTTTTATGATCGCAAATTTCTTTGCCTCAAATCCGGACTTTTGTTCTGCAGAATTCAGGAACGTGAAAACTTCATTGTAAGTACAAAACTATCCTTTTCTGATATTTTGTTCAATTCATAATAGATTACAGTTTGATTCATGTACTTACCCTTATTTTTTGCTATAACATAACCTTTGTATGTGATGTTTTTTTACAGGTTGTAATTAAATACACATAGGATCGTTTCTACGAAGAGTTTCTGGTATTGTGGCTATTTATG
The DNA here is from genome assembly GCA_949316025.1 of Lapara coniferarum. Lineage (NCBI taxonomy): Eukaryota > Metazoa > Arthropoda > Insecta > Lepidoptera > Sphingidae > Lapara > Lapara coniferarum. The sequence continues at coordinate 22,651,059 of OX438921.1, forward strand.
AAGCTTTATTTTTTTTTACAGATCATCAAGACAGTCGTATGGTGATGATGCCATTGGATACGTCCAATTGAAGCGTGACGCGACTTTGTGCACTGTTAAATGTAGGCTATGCCCTGAGCACAAAGTCCGTCGTGCACCATATTCTGTCAGTTTGATAGTGGAAGAAAAGGAGGGCATAGTTATAAGTGTCCAGTGCTATGACTGCCCTGCTTCACAAGGAGGATGTAAACACGCGGTAGCTTTCCTTATGTGGGTACATCAGAGAAGCGAGGAACCACCTTGTACATCTATTGAATGCTATTGGATAACAATACAATAACTGAAAAGTTTGCAGCCCAAGTTCTTTTGCAAATGTATGTAACTAATTTAAAAAAAGGTTTATTTTGTGTGGCAGATCTAGAATTTGAAAAAAATAGCAAAGTGCATGTGATACCAATAGAGTATGATGAGATTAAAGTAAATTATATTTTAGCGAAAGTAGTAAATTTTTGGAAGCATAACATCTACAATCTATTGTAAAAACTTTAATAGATTGTCGACGTTATTCTTACGTAGTGTCTGTAATATTGAAATAACCGTTTTTTACTACATGTATGTGAATACTAGCTTTTGCCCGCGGCTCCGCCCGCATTAAAAAGTTTTTCCGGGATAAAAGTCCCGGTTTATATTTTCCCGGGATAAAAAGTTGCCTATGTGTTAATCCAGGACATCATCTACCCGTGTGTCAAATTTCATCGAAATCCGTTTAGTAGTTTTTGCGTGAAAGAGGAACAAACATCCTTACATCCATACATCCAAACATTCAAACATCCATACATTCTTACAAACTTTCGCCTTTATAATATTAGTAGGATATATACAGTACATACACCAAAATATGAATTTTACAATTTTTGTCTGTCGGTCAGTTTGTTCCGGCTTATCTCTGAAATGGCTGGACCGATTTCGACGGGAGTTTTACTGACAGGTTTAATAGGAGTAACATGGCCTACGTTTTATCCCGGGAAAATATAAGGTGGGACTTTTATCCCGGAAAAACTTTGTAACGCGGGCGGTGCCGCGGGCAACAGCTACCTATTAATATAATCAATTTAATGTATCTTGACTTATTATAAGTGCAACTATGTTCGCCTACATGATGAATAAAGTATTTATTTTATTTTTATGCACTTTATTAACTTAAATAGGAAAATAAAACATTTTAATCTGAATTTTGTTTTTATTTGTCAAATGTTTTTAATCAAGGAGTCTTGTAAATTAATTAAGGCACATGAAATAATAATGCAATCATCCAAGAATTTAATTAATTAGTATTGACATCTCCCTTAGACATTGATGACTCTTTCAATGTTTATCCATAAACTTGCTAAAACCTTAGTTTCTCATGCTCCAACTTTGCTTAAATTGGACTTAGCTGATACACTTGGGGGTCTCACTACACTACATCCCTTTTGTAATAACAGTTGCTCAACATGCTTGAATCCTCTATCAGTACAAATCACAACAGGTTCCAAATTATCAAGAAATTAGCAGTTTTCAACAAACATACATAGCTGATCCTGCAATCATAACCAGAAAAAATGTAATACCAATAGGTGTGCTATTAATAAGGTATTTTATTGTATTGGCTTTTTTATAATCACACCATGTTAGAGCCTGGTTGACACATTTTAATGGCTTTTGAATTTCAGTTTCCGGGCAGTCTATTGTGTAATTAGTGTTTCTGTATTTATGCCTAAAATCAACAGGCAAGTTCTGTTCTATGGCAGTTTTTTTAATAAAACAATGTAAAGCTGCAATACAAAACAATGTTTCAATACTTGGCACATTTTTCTAAAAGATTTTGCAAGCATAAGAAACTGACATACCAAACTCATTAGCAACTTCAATAAATTTTGTGTCCAATCTTATTTTTTTTTTAGGTATAAGAATATATTTTGAACAGGAATACTCATGGGTTTTTTTATAATGTCTAGTAAAAAATACATTATATTTATTTAACATAAATTGGTGACGTTGCAACAGATGAAAACTGTATTGCTGTAGATGATGCTTTGTGTTCACTGAAACTGCTAAGCTGTAAGTTTTTGCTTCTATATTTCGGTTTAAAATTTACTTGGACTATTCTTTCTGATACTGGACACACTAGGGTTGATTTATTTTGGTTCATTTAAATGAGATCTGACTTTTCATCGATTATTTGTAAACCTGAAAGCAAAATTGTATATATTTTAATGAAACTGTAATATTATTATATCTCATCTGACAAAAACTTGAGGTATATGCACACCAGGTTTTACTGAAAGTTTTAAGGGTGGAGGCAGGACTTAAGTATTCAGAAATACTTGTTCAACTTTTATGTTAAGTTGATTAAAGTACCAACATGAATGATTAACTTAGCAAAATACTTCACATTTTCATAAATGTTTACTATGAAAATCTAATTTTGATTTTTCTAACTGGATACATAGTAATGCACATGACTATAGCTACAAAATACAGGAAACCACACATTACACAAATGCATTGGGACAGTAAATGTGAGGGGTTATAGTAGGACAGCTTTAGGTATAGATTTACCTCCAGTCCCGATGTTATGTTATGTTGTGATTCTATGTTACTAGTGGATGGTGTATCCATGCAATTTCTGTCTGTACAAGTAATTATTCTTGTATTAATGATGAACGCTATCTTTTTACTGCTACTGACCGAGGCATACTTTTGACTGTTCTCTTTAAACAATTTCTCTTTAATCAGGTTGACATTCAAATCTAGAAGGTAAACAGGAGGGTTTCATTCGTATTGTCGAGACAGAACCCATAATATTGTACTCCGTGTAATTTTTCATGTCCTTGGGCAGCTGTAATAGAGACAAATCGGCGTTAAACAGGAAACGAGTGCGCTTAAACACAATGCTTTGCAATTGCAACCTCCAAATGTTACTAGAGTGCGTACCTTTAAAGGAGCTACGGTTTTACTGAACGATCAACATTTATGGATATTTTAAAGATATACTACTCACATCAAAATGATCCTCGCAAAAATAAATTGAAGATTTGGGTGATGCACTGGTCGGATCACGTCGTGCTAACTGCACTTTACCCGCCACTTTACAGTTTACACGAAGATTTCGCGATTGTGGCACATGGATAAATAATTTATAAGGGCTTTTGATACTTGTATTTTGACACAAAGGAACGGCACATATTCTATAGCACTTTGAAGCCGTTTTTTAAAGGATATTTAATAAAAAATGAAACTCCACGTATTGTTTACATTAAGACCGCGCCCGGTAATGCTAGAACAAAAAATATCGACCATAGAAACTGACAGTGCAAGAATCTCAACTGACATTCCGCGCCCCTCTTTCGTCGTCTTCACCCCCGCCAAGAACAGTCGCCATTTTGACCATGTGTCACTGTCAAAAAAGGCAAGCGTCGGCCATCACCTCTAATACAGTAATGTCCAGTCAGTGTAATTTCAACATTTTTAACAATATTACGAAGGTGTTGTGTATCCAAGTGGAATAGTTTACGACAAGACGTTAAATTGCATCAATTTCCCGCAAGGACAGAGATTAAAATCCGGTGGATACAGTGCATAGGTCGTGAAAATGTTTGTGATACAAAGAACATGTATGTTTGCCATAAGCATTTTGAGCAAAGATTTGTTTACCAGGCAACAAAACGCTTGAAGAGTGAAGCCTATCCAAGTTTATTTACAGACTTGGAGATTTCTTCAGGAAATTCGTCATTGGTTTATGAAGAAACAGGTAACTTATCTTTCAGAACCGAAGATACTTTTAAGATATAGCTAAATTGTTTTTAATATTATATGTCTTGTCTTTTCTAGTTCCTCTGAAGCACAGAAATCATGATTATGCACGAAAGCGACACATTGACCATACATACTCAAAAACTGAAGAAAGTATCCCGTTTAAAGTGGCATGCTCTGAAGTCAATGGTATGTAGTAATTTATGTATATTGTGTAATCTAAATTCTAACACACACACACTCACGCCTATTATCCCCGAAGGGGTAGACAGAGGCGCAACTAGTGCACCCACTTTTTGCCTTTATTCCGTCCCATGATGTGATAGGGGGCGAGCCTATCGCCATATAAATTCTAAAGTTGCCTGCCATCTGGTGAGCAGCTGGCTTGTCTCTATTAATTAGTCATCAACTTTGCTGTGTGTCTGAAGACAGTCATGGGTAGTATTATAAGCATGAAGAATTATGATGATCTGTCCTATAGTAATGACAAGGCCAAAAAGTATACTGTGTTTATTGATAGATTTGAATAATAATTGGTAAATGTAAGATGTTTTATTGTTTTTTTTTTCAGTGATTTGTAAGTCAAGACAGTCTGCTGCTGTGACCTCCGGAACTGAGATCCAGGGTACACAAGGTATTTATTTGTTTGCAGTTTGTTGTATTGTGGTCCTACAAAGTCTTTGTTGACTATTTTTTTATGTATAACTAGCTTTTGCCCGCGGCTCCGCCCGCATTAAAAAGTATTTCCGGGATAAAAGTCCCGGTTTATATTTTCCCGGGATAAAAAGTAGCCTATGTGTTAATCCAGGACATGATCTACCCGTGTGCCAAATTTCATTGAAATCCGATCAGGGAGTTTTTTCGTGAAAGAGGAACAAACATCCTTACATCCATACATCCAAATATCCAAATATCCAAACATCCATACATTCTTACAAACTTTCGCTTTTATAATATTATATAATAGGATATTTTGTTTTATTTTCAGCTTCATCATACAAAACTCCAAAAAAGTTGGTCAGAAGGTGATTAATAAAAACATTGGGCACCTTATCTCCACAATGTCAACTAATCTATAATGAATATAAGAAAGCAAAACGTATAAGTAATTATAAATCCAGAGCGCAGAAGGCATTGGTATTCAGTAAAGGAAAGTCTTTAGAGGGTTTAACTAAAAATATAAATCCTTTAACTAAGAAAGTTCTGTGGAAATTATGCAATAAAAATAAAAAGGCATGTAGATTTACAATGGATAAAATTAATTTAATTTAATTTTATTTTTTTCTTAACTCTGATGTTATTGAAAACTTTTTTGGACTGCCTCGGTGGTGTAGTTGTATTACAGTACGACTGCAAAGCTGAGGTCTCGGGTTCGATCCCCAGGTCGGGCAAAGTGATATTGAGTTTTTCTATCAGCCCGGAGTCTGTAATTTGTGCCCGATATGGCGATAGGCTCGCCCCCTATCACATCATGGGACGGAATGATGGCGAAAAGTGGGTGCACTAGTTGCACCTCTACCTACCCCTTCGCGGATAACAGGCGTGAGTGTATGTATGTATGTATGTTTTTTGGACAAGTACAGGTATACAATTATTATAGATTTAATAATCCGACTGCCCACTCTTATTAACATTAAAACTCTATTAATAACAAGATTTATAAGTTTTAATTGTGAAGATTTTAGTATCAATATTTTAAATATAGAATCCTTGTTTGAAAATGTGAATTCTGCACCAACGATGAACTCTAAATTAGATAGTTCAGATATAACTGAAAATATTGAGCTTAGTAATGAAGAGAATATTCATGAACAAGCCAGACGAGAATGGTGAAATTTTCATTCAAAGGCCTACACAGAAGGGTGGGTAACAAGGAAATTGCTTTCTAAAATTAATAATTGTGCAGAATCTAAAAGCAATCTTTTAAGTGAATAATAATATTCACAATTTCATAGTAGAAAAAGAATATAAAAGTTGTAAGAATGCAAGAAAATTAAGTTATCCCCATGAAAACATTGTTATAAGTTTTGGTAATGTAATTAAAATTACAAACGAATATTTGGAACAACAAGGACGTAAAAATAATATTAGTAAAAACATTAAACAAAGTATATGTTCCAAATATTCTTTTGAATTGCCATTCTCACAAAAACTTAGACCCTGAATATTTGTTAGACATAAGTATTAAACTCTGTATTTTTATTGGTGCAATGTAATAAACAAAATATTAAAAGGGATAGACATCATAAGGGCCGAAAAATATAAATTAAAAAAAATGCAGAAGAAAGCATTGCTTAAATTTAAGAAAAAGTTCAAAAATAAAAATATAAAGTAAAAACCTGTTACTTCAACATGTAAATTTTTTCCTTAATATTAAATATTTTTTAAGTTAAAAGGAAAGAACCTAATCACTAAATAATCAACAAGGCTGTATGGGCCTGAAAAAATATTCCATCATGGGCTGCATGGTTTTGTTCCTTTGCCTATACTACAAATGTCCGTAAAAAAACAACTAAATGTCATCTGACAAACTTGCAAGTCTCCTTTACGGTTCAAAGAATGTATCCGACATGGCAGTCTGAACGTAGTTCTTCTGAGTAGTCTGTGATTAAGACTATTACACTGTGACGTCACGCCATTGATTAGTCACGTGATTAAGCGTTTTAGCGGGGAATACGAAACGCATTTATTAAAACTGTCTTTTGGTTATTAAAATGGCTCTAAATATAAGAAAAACAATTATCAAGCGTATTTTTAGTGAGTTTAGAACATTTTGTAGTACTTTTCGAAAATTTGTCAAATACCCTATTGTGTTGCGGTACAACTATCGTGCTGAGGTCTCGGGTTCGACTCTCAGGTCAGGTAAAGTGATATTTATTTATTTTTTATTTTTTTTATTGTTCACCAACACAATGTACATCAATACATAGCAATAAAATCATATTAATATTATAAATCAGCCTAGCTAAGTGCCATTGAAATTATAGGTGAAGACTGCATGCAAATTGTATATAACTAATTAAAGCAATATGTCTGAAGTTACTGATATTGGGTTTTTCTACTCAGTGTCAGCTCGGTGTCTGGAAATATGCCTGGTAAATGGCAATGGGACCACCCCATGTGATTACATAGCTTGTGAAATATGAGTGTAACACGTCTGCCTACCCCTGAAAAGAGAAAAAAGTGTGATCCTTTGTATTTATTATTATAAAACAGATCATTTCAGATACCCTCAATAAAAATGACTAGCTAGAATTTGTACATTAAAAGTCCCACAATATTAAAATAATATGAATAACTTAACATATAAAATGTATTTCAGGAATGCTACAATCTCCTGGACATCCCACTGCACTCCAAGCAGGATATTGTCCGTAAAGCATTCTTGGAGCTTGCAAAGAAGTACCATCCGGACTCAGGGTCAGCTGATGCAGACATGGATAAGTTTGTTGCTGTGGAAAGAGCCTTCAGAGTGATCACCAAACATAATACTGGAGTCAGCAATAAGGAGGAGGTTGAGAAGATTGTCTACGATATTAGGGTAAGAGTTACCATATAAAATAACATCTGCAACAGTGTCTCCATTCACATGAAAGAATTTTCTTCAAATGAATATTCGCACTGTGTATTTTTCGAGGATAAGTATATTCTAATGTTAACACATTAACTGTTGCACATGCAACATTGTTTTTTTTGTATGTGAAGTGATTTTTGGGTGCAATGCGCATGCGGCCATCACACCACTGGAGTGTTCTCTGAAGACTGTCTCATTCACTTGTGGCACGCAGCCAAATGCCAATGGGGACAAAGTACTCCATTCTCCATAAAATTTATTTCCTTTTTTGCGAGTATATATATGAACTGCTCTAAACAAATATAACAAATATATATCATGTTATTTTTTTTTTATTATTAATTGTATTTTATACCTTGAACTGATTTTGAAAAGAGAAACACTAGAGTTTCTTGCCCGTTCTTCTCTAGTGAGAACTGCTTTCCGAACTGGTGGTAGAGTTAATATTGACTGAATCTAAATAATGTATAACATTTTATGGGTTCGAATAAATTTATTTCATTTCATTTCATTAATTGGTGGCTGCATTAGGGAATATTTCATTGTTTTGACACTGCAGTCAATGTGTTAATTCAAGAGAAAGTCAATCTGTATGCCAAAGTTCACCTGTTACGTTATTTACTTCTAAAAAACATCTCTAAAATCTTTATCTGTTTAAAGTTATTATTTCAAATAGCAGTCAAATTTTATTTTTGGCTCATTTTCAGCACACAGCACCACAACACCGCCAGTACCTAAGTTTTGAGGGAGTCGGTCATGGCACACCTTACCAACGCGAGAAGCAGTGGACCCAGGCGCGAGCACAAAGAGCAGCTGTCAACGTCATGGAGCATCGTATTTCCAAGGCAGTAGCGTCAGAGAAAACTCTTATGAAGAAAGGGCAGTACGGAAAGAAGCATGACATTAAAACAAAGTATGGCTTTGATAGACTCGTAGAGGATTTGATACAAGAGTCTATGTCGAAGGGAGAGTTTGAAAATCTGAGTGGAAAAGGGAAACCTTTGAAAAATCAGAATACTAATCCATATGTTGATTTTACAACACATAAACTCAATGAGGTGAGTCTTATCTTACATGTATATTTTATCTAACATCAAAATGGCCAATACATTTTTTCTAATATTAAATTTTTGTGTATAATTATGGATTTCGTGATCTCTTTATCATTTTATAATATTTATTTATTGCAGGTACTTATAAACAACGGATTCATGCCAGAATGGATAACAATGAGCAAAGAAATAGACCAAGATATAGAGTTATTGAAAGAAGAGATAAAATCGGAGAGAATGTACTTAGGTCCTTACCCACTAATAGAAAGTGACGTCGCAAAATGGGAACGAATTTACCAAAGTAACTTAGACTTGGCCAAATCTATTAACATTAAAATAAACACGTTTAATTTAATAGTACCTTTATTAAATAAACAAAAATTTCTCGTTCAATTTGATAAGATTTGTGACGAAATATTGAAAAATGGACAACATTCTGTAGAAAGAGCTATGGCTGTAGAAAAAAAGAACAAAGAAGTGGTTGTAACACAAGATGATGATTTGTTTAGCGCAGTTTACAAAGCCTTTGAAGAATTATTTACTTTTAGTAAAGATAAAAAATAAGATAATAGGCACAGGATGTTTTCCTGTGCCATTTTTATAATGATTTTAGTAATATGATGTACAAAAATGTGTATAGATATGGAGTAAATCGCGTCCCTGTAGAATAAACTGTGCATTATAGATGCCGAATTATCTGTGATAAAAAAAAAAAAAAAATAGACATTGATAATATATGTTTTATTGACAACATACAACACTAATCTATATACTTAACAATATAAATTTTACAACAATATATCCACTTATAATAGTGGTTAAATGCATACTAACATTTGATATGAGCTTTCCATTTATAAACAAAATATTTTTATCAAATCTAAAACATTATATTTTATCTACTTAACTACGTATTATATATACATTAGGGCACATCCGACTATTCTATCAGAAGACTTTATTCGAGACATCTGTTTGGAGTATGTTCAGGCGACAAAGCTACAGTACAATACTTATACCATTTGTTAAATTGTATTGTTTAGAATTGCTGTCTGTCTTAACATACTCTAGATTCTTAAATTCGAGTTCATATCAATTAGGAATGTTTTCAGTTAAATGCCAAATAGAAAATAAAAATAGTTTTTCATACTAGCTACCTACTCTTGCGAGGTTTACTTGGCAAAAGGTTATTTGTGTAGGAAATGCTGACATAAACATTTATTGTTAGATAGCTTATCTACTAGGCCTGTACTATTTTTTCGGCAATTACAAGACGCAGTAACATCTTTCCTGTCAATCTTGCTTGGAGAAAAACTCAACCTTATCAAGCTCATATTAGCGCTTGAGGGTCTAGAATCATGGGCGTAGCTATAGCTTTCACATGGGGAAGGGGGGGGGGTTCTACTATATAAAAAAATAATGTCGTGGGTTCTTGCTTTGCGTGACACCATAATAATATTTTAGAAGCTAAGGGAGGGTCCGGATCCCCAAAATGGTAGCGGTCAGTGACGTAGCGTGGTTTATTGTAAGATAAGGGGGGTTACGGACCCCTGAACCTCTCCCCCGTTATATACGCCCATGTCTAGAATAGATGGGCATTGCAGGCAGGAATGGGGTGAGAAAGACAGTTTTTTTGCCCTTAAACCCTTGCGGGCAGACGGTCAAGCTCTGAGCATCATGGGGTTTATACAAGGAATAGAGTTAAGGCAATACTCGGTATCAGAATTGTTGAAAGGCTAATTAACTTGAGCGATTTTTTAAGTTCATAAAATACAGAAAAATATGCTGACCGATATTTCTTTTTGGTGTCAACCGTCGATGTATAGACTGGGTCTGGTGTTACTGGTACCCAGGTTGTTACTGGTACTCAGGGTGTTACTGGCACCCAGGGTGTTACTGGTACCCAGGGTGTTACTGGTACCCAGGTTGTTACTGGTACCCAGGGCGTTACTGGTACCACATGATGTGACCCTGCGCGTTGAGCCGCACGCGGCCGGTGGCGAGGAGCCGCAGGGCGCGCGGGTAGGCGCGGTGCTCCGCCGAGTGGATGCGCTGCGTGAGCGACTCCAGCGTGTCCGACGGCAGCACCGGCACGCGCTCCTGCAGGATTACCGGGCCCGTGTCCATGCCCTCCTGGAATATCAAAATTGTATGCAAATACCTGTAAAACTACACAGATTATTTCGTTTTGTTGGAATTTCTAGACTACAATGAATTTTATATGAACGCCCAATTACTATATAATTTAACTAGTTGAATCAAAAAAGTTAAGATTTTTACAAATCGATATAAAAAATAAGTCAAATGTCAATGTATCTTTCTGTTTAGCTACTGGTATTTAATAGTTGAATCAGAAAAGACAATATTTTTACAAATCGATATAAAAATAACTCAGTGTTTCTGTTTAGAAACTTACTATATTGCTAGTTATTAAAAAACACCTGTATAAACCCTTTAGAATTACTAAACTATAGATATTATAAACCCTAGTACACAAAATATGATTGCAAACTACAATTCTAGGTACTACTCACGTCAACAAAGTGTATGGTGCATCCGCTCTCCTTTTCTCCAGCATCGAGGCACTGTTTCTGCGCATGCAGCCCGGGGAACTTGGGCAGGAGAGACGGGTGGATGTTGATCAACCGCCCGTGCCATCTACACAACGTATAAACTTAACCATTTACTCCTGAACGGCTTTCGTTTGCGAAAGGGTTGCACGCGGCCGAATTTTTTTCCGTTCAAGCTATAATGGCATTTAGTAGATTTATTTATTTATTTATAGGATCATCAACGTAATGTACACTGACAGAATCGAAAACATTAGGATACATATTATTGTTATTAAGGCTAAATGTCATTACAAATTATAGATGATCACAGCATGCAGAGTTATAAACGTCTCAAAAAGCAACTTATACCCACATTTTAAATTACATATTAAAAGTAACATACAAATTACAATAACGACAAACAATAAGTTATAATCTTACATTAAATTATATTATTATATATTAACACATACACATACATACACTCACGCCTGTTATCCCCGAAGGAGTAGGCAGAGGCGCAACTAGTGCACGCACTTTTCGCCGTTATTCCGTCCCATGATGTGATAGGGGGCGAGCCTATCTACATATCGGGCACAAATTCCAGACTCCAGGCTGATATTGAATAGAAAAACTCAATATCACTTTGCCCGACCCGGGGATCGAACCCGAGACCTCAGCTTTGCAGTCGTACCTTAATACAACTACGCCAATGAGGCAGTCTATTAGGCATTAATTTAATTATATAGGCATTAAATAACTAATTAAATACATTGGAGAATCAATTTATTATATATATTATTTATTTTCAATATTTATTTATATTATTTATTTATTAAATACATTAGATGTCAAATATTTTGTGATCAACGCTCTGAACTGGCTTTGGTTATTGTGAAAGATGTCTATGTCCACCGAACTAAGTGACGCGTCATTATACAAATTAACCAAGCGCACAACAGGTGAATGCTTACCAAGGTTTGTTCTATGTCGAGGATATAGACTATTAGATATTTGTTAATGGACTTACTTCTGCACGAATTCTGCCGACAAGATCCTCATGTACCCGGCGAGGCACACGATGTCGATGCGGTGCGCCTCCAGTGCGGCCGACACCGCGCGGTCAAACTCCTCGCGGGACGCGTAGTCCTTGTGGTTGAACACCTGGGGAACGCGACGATTTTACTATATCACGTAGTCATCATCACTGCCAGCACTACGTTTCCAGAGATCATTTTTACCTCGAACGTGTTTACTCTGGAGTCTGGAATGAGCTTCCTCCCACGGTGTTTCCTCAGCGCTATGACTTATCCTTCTTCAAACGAGGTTTAAAAAAAGGTTTTTTACGATAGGCATCGGCTTAGTTGTGTCCTTTGCATTGCTGACGTCCATGGGCGACGGTAACCACTTACCATCAGGTGGGCCGTTAGCTCGTCTGCCTTCGAAGGCATTATATACATAAAAAAACAGTTATTGTTTAATTTGATTTTTTAATTTTAAAATAACTGTCGATGCCTAAAACTAGCGATATTTTTTTTAATTGCTTTTATTTGTCAATTAATATGTGCTGCCATCACGTCTATGTTCTTAACTGCAATTATAATTATTAGCTAACGTATGCACCAATAGACGTTGTAGGACGTCAATCTACTTGAACATCGCCTAACGTCCATACTCACCAATGCTGGTACGCCGTGTTTCTCGGCTCGCTGCAGCGCGTACGCGTCACGTTTGTTCGTGATGAGCAGCGAGATCTCTGCGCACACGCACTCCGACGTGTCGAGCGTCGTGTCGATCAGGGCCTGGAGGTTGCTGCCGTTGCCTGAAGCTAGCACTGCCACCTGGAGAAGTGTTTTGAATATCAAATATTTTTATAATATAGTCTAACATTATTAGCGCGATTAAAAACCAGTTATCACTGCGTCCCATGATGTTCTACGCAGTTAGACAAATTGGAAAATGTTAACCTTTGAGGAGGTGGAATGGGGATTTGCCGTCTCACTTACCATATACCACGGTAAAATTGACAAATACGGGTTGCCGCACGACTCGCCGCCAAAACGACGAAACGTGCAAAAATACAAATATTTTCTCATTAATAATTATAGTATAGATTACCTTCTTCTTAGGCAGTAGCGGCACTCGCCGCGTGAAGTCGATGGCTGACGCGAAGTTATCGACGAGTATCCGCGCGCCGCCCGCGGGCCGCGCCTGCACGCTGCCGATCACCATCGCGCCGTGGGACCGCGTCGCGTTCATCACCTAACAATTAACATAAAGGTTTTTACAGATTCGACAATTCCCTAATCGTTGATGTCTCATCCTCTCTCAGGGGCCGTCCTGAGCCGAGGTTCGTAACCCGCTAGTGGGTCGCCCTCAGCATGGTAGCTTAAATTTAAAGGGTTGCGAGCGCCTTCTTCACTCACCCAAAAGACCGGTATTCTTTCATAAGCCGACCCTCGTCAGGCTAGAATGAGTATTGACCGTAACAAAAAAAAAAAAAGGGTGACCAAAAAAAAAAACACGTTCGACAAAGTGACCCTATCGCACCATGGCAAGCGAAGAGGGGTCCAGATAGAGAGTCAACTGACTCGCCAGTCGGCGCAATTATGACGGCCTGTTTGAGACATAATCTGTAATATAATGCAATAATATTGTATGGTTATACATACATAGTATGAACAGGAGCGGTTGCAGGCTGAAATTTTGTAAGGGGCCACTAATAATAAAATATGTCGAGTAAATTAGACTTTATTGCATCTTATAGACATCGTAGCTCATTTATTGTCAATGAATTATTATCAATGAATAACGAGACGAGCATGCCGTTCGCTTGATGATAAGTGATACGATCACCCATAAACAATAACACCATCCAGCACCTTGAGTTACAAAGTACTGTGTGGCATTCCATTGCGCTCGTCATCCTGAGACATAAGATGGTAAGTCTCATTATACCCAGTATTTACACTGGCTACAAAGTCCTTCAAACTGAAACACATCAGTGCATGCACATTGCTGCTTGGCGGTAGAAACAGACATTGCTGTGGTACCCACACAGACGGACTTTTACATATGAGACACCTACCTACCAGTTAAATATAATAATCATAAAACACCGTTAGGTCTCTGCAAAAAGTAAAATGCAACGCAGCTAGGGGCAGAAAATAGCTTTTTTTTATAACCTTTTTACAATTTAACGTGATTTCAGAGGGAGAGGGTCATGTCCCCTGTGACCATCCCCTCGGCCCACGGCTAAATATCAATATCATATTATTGCATTGCATTGATATAACTGAATATTGTGATGGAAATTGGGGGCATATTCAAACGATAGAAATTGACTGATGGAACTGGTAATAAGTACTAGTAACTACATCAAAAGTCTTAAAAAGGTTGATATTCGGCATGATTTTGTTAAAGATTTAATAAAAAGGAGACATAAGATATTTGAAAACAAAATTCAGGTTGCAGATTTGTTTACAAAATTCACTGTTGTAAACCAGAGTAGTTTGTATAAAAAAAACTATACTGTTGAATGTCTTTGTACAAAAAAGCAATTTTGTGTTTCCGTTTTAAAATAGAAAGTATAATTGCAAGTATAGTTGTATTACATGAGGGGAGTGGGGGGGTGTTGAAGAGTAAATGTAATATTTACGGTAATATGTTAAAGCTCTTTTATGGCAAGACCTCTCCATTCCTCTGCATTCGACCGCGCCAAATGGAAACGGCCGCGTTCAGTTTTAACCGACCCAGAGGACGATATCACTCTGGCCATCCGCCGTAAGAACGAGTTCTTGAAACTCCAACACTCCACAAGACTGCAGTTCCGTCCTCGCCGTCGAGGACCTCGCCGCGCCCCCCATCGCCTCCCGACCTCCACAACAGTTCCGGCCCGCGTGCCGACGAAATAAACAGATAGGATGAGGTTAAAGACCAATCTTCCCCACTAATCGTTGATGTCTCATCCTCTACCAGTGATCGTCCTGAGCCGAGGTTCGTAACCCGTTAGTGGGTTGCTCTCAGCATGTTCACTTAACTTAAAAGGGTTTCCTTAAGCGTTCACCCTAAAGACCGGTGTGGCCAGAAAAGCAGACTCGTGTCAGGCTGGCTGTAGGGACACTAACAAAAAAGAAAATATGGCAAGACCTTTTTAGTATGTGCGTTCTATTTGACTGCCTCGGTGACGTAGTTGTATTGGGTACGCGTCACGAGTACGATTTGCGCACTGCGGTCCTGGGTTCGAATTCCGAGTAGACACAAAACATTGTGACCGAGTTTTTCCATCTTAAAAATTAATCAGTCGCAGCTCGGAGTCAGGAAGTTTGAGGTGTGATGCCGCCGTGCCTCGGAAAGCACGTAATGCCGTTAGTCCTGCGCCTGATCTCTCTCCGGTCATGTCGGATTGCCGTCTCACCGGACTATGGGAGTGGAGGAATAGCGAGTGCATCTTTGTATTGCACACACACTTGTGCACTGTAATATCTCCTGCGTACCTGGCTGATCTCCGTCGAGATTGGCCGCCGTGGTCGAAATTGGCTAGGAGGATTTCATTCATTTCATTTGTTTCTTTGTTGTGGTTCTTGGGTAGGCTTTGCCAGTTGTTGATGTAACGGAAGTATATTTTATTTTGCTGCAAAAGTCTGCGTTTCTATTAATATTTCATCATTTTCCGAAATTAGAATTTAAAAAAAAAATGAAGTCTACTACGTTCGTCGCTTATAGGATCGCTGGCTAGTATATTTTTTTCGACTATGAATTGAGTTTTCACCTCATTATTGTAATCTGTGAAAACGGCAATCATATGGCGCCGCGCCGTTACCATGCAGACTTAAGTATATAATATTTTCAAACAAAGAAAACATCCAAGGCCAAAAAGAGAAACTACTATGTACATTGTATGTGTACAATTTACACAGTAGTTCCTCTTTCACTAACATAAGCCATATTTTTATTCATCCCAAATAAATATGACTTATGTATAAAAACGATATAATGCAAATTTAAAGTGGCTGTGCATAAATTTCAAGCTAATAATATAAGAGGAAAATGGGAATAGTAGAACTAGTGACGAAAAATACATGGAATAAAAAAAAAATACAAAGACCCGACTGCGTATCTGCCATCTTTATTAAATTCACTAAAGAACTGAAAAGATAGAAACAAGATTTTATTTTGATTTTTATTTGTTTTAGTTTTGAATAATCTTAGTTGGCAGTGTCAGAGAGGCATGGAACGCAGTATATTAAAATAAAAAAAAGTATATAAAACGCGACACACTAAAATAAGAAACATCACAAAAGCAATAGATGCGTTAAACTATGCCCAAAAATTGAAATTTCGATGGGCCGGTCATGTCTACAAGACAATAGGTGGACATTCCATGTCGTCACATGGAATGGCCCTCGAGGAAAACGTCGTATAGGCAGGCCGTTTGCAAGATGGGAAGACGACATAAAAAAGATTGCGGGACCATCATGGCTACAAATAGCCGAAAATAGAAATAAATGGAGATCTTTAGAGGAGGCCTTCACCCTGAGAGGGGTCCATGTTAAATGAGTAAATTAGAAAACAAATATAATATTACAATTACAAATAAAATATTAATAATTAATTTGTTAACAATCTTAAATAATAAGTGTTATGTTTCTAACAAAATAATATAAATAGGTATTTGTTATGTGGAAAATCAAATAGTGTAGGTAAATATTAGGATGGAATAAAAGGCTTTTTTATTTATTTTTAATCTTAGTTGACAGTATTCACAAACGCAGTCGGAGGCATCTGCTCACTCCGAGATTGCTCTACATGTAGGTATCACCAAGCAAATTATGAGAAGTGAGTGTGTTTGCTTTTGCGGAAAAAGTGCCTTATTACGCAGCGTGAGGCTTATCTGCCACGCTGCCGTCCATCACAGGGTTCGCAGCAATGTGCTAAAAATAAAAAACAAGACTAAGACGGACAGGCTCGTGCCACCCGCCTGCGACCCCTGGTGGCCCCTATAAGTCACCTATTTACGTCAGGCAGGGGATACCATGGTAGAATCCTCCAAACGCCCCCAATCCACAGGGCGGAAGACCCGGGCAGTTGTCCACCCGGCGCCTCCTACGCTTTGTACGAGACTCAATCTTCTATAATCATTTCTTTTTTATAATTTTCTGATAGTTAACCATACAAAGTTTAATTGCATGTTTATTTTTATTGACTCGTGAAGCCCCGCGACGGATGCCGGCGTCCATATATATAGGGTTTTCCCATACATCTAAATATATAAGTGGGGCTTGACGGGTTAACTAGTAATAATTGTAATTTTTCTTTCATTGCCTGCCAAAAAAATTATTATGGCTATCGCCTCCGAACTTACATATGTGTACATATATAATATTTGTCCAGACAGAATATTTTCACGGTTAATTTATCATATCTGAAATGAATCCTATATATAGCCCAAAATCCTCGATATACAACATACTAAAACATAATAGCAGCATTGGCAGGTGAGTTCACAAAATATTATATCATACATAATCATTTTGACATTGCATTAATAAAGTAAACCACATACCTAACCGTCTTTACCTCAGCTAACATTTTTTATACCAAAAATCCCGGTTTTACTTTTGTGGTTTTTAGATCATTTTGTGGTTTAGTGGGAATAATATGGCGTGTGTGTGTGTGTGTGTGTGTGTGTGTGTGTGTGTGTGTGTGTGTGTGTGTGTGTGTGTGTGTGTGTGTCTGTGTGTATTTCTGAATGAAAGTGCGATGTTACCGCTGCGACGCACAGTGGGTCGAAAAGACAATTTAAGTGACTTAGGAAATAATTCAATTTTTTTTTTCGATTTATTTTCACGCTGATCTTTAGATACAATTAACACTTGTATTAATTCTTGCTCATTTTTTGTTAAACCTTATAGTTTCGGCAAAAAAAAAATATTTCTTGTTTGTGCACTATAAAATCCCAAATTTTTGCGAAATCCTGTAAAAGGTCTTGCTTTGATTTGAAACCTTTGTTTTCTTATAATGTTAAAAATCATTTTTATCATTTTTTTCGAACTATATAATTGGAGAAGTGGCAGGTCGATGCAGACTTTCGAAATGCACAAGTATAGCAGAGCAGACCAAGATTAACAAAAGTTAGTGGTTAGCACAGAAGCTACATTTATACGTAAAACCAGTGAGATCCTGGGTAAGACCTCCAGGTGACATATAAAATTAAAGTTTTTACGAAGAGGATATTTTGTGACCAACATCTATGGCGACAGGTCATATCCTACCACATGATATGGCCTAACTTCACTAGCCACACGTACAGGTATAGGGTATGTCACCCTGTGGATTGGGGGCGTTTGGAGAATTCCCCCACGGTATCCCCTTTTTTTTTACATTGCCATCTTCAGCGCATTAGGGACGGCTGCGGGCTTCCTCCGACTCACGTCTAAGTTGTCGTCCGCAACCGCCCCTGCCTGTACCGCTGTTGCGGTCCTTTTCGGAGGGACGCCCCTGGCGTCCGAGGCAGCGTCAGACACGCTGCCATCCATCACGGGGGTCACAGAAGTTGGCTAGACTAATAGGTGGGCGGCACCTCTCGCCCACCCGTGACCCCCGGAGGCCCCTATTAGTCGCCTTTTACGACAGGCAGGGGATACCGTGGTGGAATCCTCCAAACGCCCCCAATCCACAGGGCGGGAGACGTCGGTCAGTCGTCCACCCGACGCCTCTTACGTCTCGTCTGGCGGCGGGAGGGATCACCACTGTGCTGGCGATCCCTCTCGGCACTCTCCTTCCGCGAGAGGACCGCCTCGCAGAAGTGGGCCACCGCCTGCCAGGCCTCCCGGCCGCCGACCATGGAAGCGACCACGGCCGGCAGCGAGAGGTCTTCTCCGACGACTGCTCTGAGAGCGCTGCGTTCTTCATCCCAGGCTGGACAACACTCCAACGTATGTTGGGCCGTGTCCATTGGGCAGTTGTCACAATAGTGACACACGGCCGACTCCTCTATCCCCACCACCCGAAACAGGAACTCACCGAAGCAGCCATGCCCGGTGAGCACCTGCGTCAGGCGGTATGTTACCGCTCCGTGGCGCCTGTCCAGCCATTCGGCAAAGACAGGACGCACTGCCTCTACGACCCTGTGCCCCCACGACGGGGCCTCCAGCCTGAGACGCCACTCCTCCACGGCGGCTCGCCGTAGGGAGGCCCTCTTGGCCTCCACCTCCTTCACACGGTATCCCCTGCCTGTCGTAAAAGGCAACTAATAGGGGCCACCGGGGGTCACGGGCGGGCGGCAGGGCGCTGTCCGCCTTTAGTTGTGTATAATCTTTTAGTACAATGTTGGGGCCTTTTTTGATGGACGGTTAAGAAGGTCGAGCAATGATTACCTGTCAGTCGACACAATTATAGCCTGTAAACTTACGTAGGCGACTATGACGGCTTTTAACACCATGCTTGTACGATGCATAAATACGACACCAAGCAATACAAAGATGGTTGCTTCATACTTTATTTTATTTATTTTTCAGCGATGAGCATCTCGGAGACTACCGTAGCATCGGTAAAGGCAATGCAGGCGACTTTGTCTGCATTGACCACCTTGGCTCTCACTGAGCATTATTTCCCTGCGGGAGTTACTCTACCTGGTGAGATTTGAATATAAATTTGTTCTAATACTAGCTGGCCCGTCGAACTTCGTATCGCTACAGAATCAACGAATGTTGTGTTAAATCATTAGTTTGTTATTAAGATTAAATGAATTATCAAAATGAATGAAGCTGAACAAATGTACAAAATCAAAATGAAAAAGTCATATATTCATTCATATACAGAGGCAGAGAGAAGCAGAGACTATTGAGCGCGACATGCCACATAATGGCATACCTCTTTCACCTCTTCCACAATCATAGTTCTCATTATATATTTGGCCATTATGGGCATCCCCTCCATCCGTATTATCCACATTCACTCGATAAATAACTTTCGTAACTCTTTTTCCAACCATCCTCTCTACGATTATCTCAGAATACTTTTTTAAATTTTAATCATCACAATATCATCTTTCAACTTATAACGAGCTCTTAAGTATACACTATCCCCATACGATAAAACATTGTGAACCCAAGTAATATACTCTGTAAGAAGTGCAGTTTAACTGCATTTACTCGACACTCGTGCTTCTTCTGGCAAACCAGCATTCACTTGCATATATAAGCTTCGGCAAGAGCACAGTATTGTTAATTACTATTCTGCTCCCTTTATCCTGATACAGGCTTTGGAGTTCTCATTAAAGAAACTTCAATGCCCTCACCAGGCGGCCCTTGGTCCCATACGTTAATGACTACGTTGGCCACAGCTTATTCCTCAGCACACGATCATAGGCCTTTTCCAAGTTTACGAAGGCACTTTTTGGATTTGGCCAAATGTATCTCCGCTTTTTATCTAATGGAAAATTCGATCTTCTTGTTGTTCTAAGTCGTGTTCTTCTAATTGGCGAAAACTCAAAAAAGATGCTAATTAATCACGTAACGGCTAAGCGCATCGGTATGCAATGAAAGGAGCTAACATGAAATTATAATATACTCTTTGCGATCGCCACAGGGACTGCGCAACTGTTTCAGCTGTCAAATAAAACGTAAAAACAATTGAATTTCACAGTATTTTCGTTTACTACTTGCAATAAAATAATATTGCGACTATAAATTAAGATGTACGCTATCCTATTTTTCAGTTGGATCAAACTGCACACGGTGTGCAAATTTGATTAAAATCGGTTAAGTAGTTTACGAGTCCATCGCGGACAAACAACGTGACACGTAATTTATATATATTAAGATGTATTTCAAAAAGGTATAATTAGATTTCTAAAGCGATATACGTTACTTTGCAGATCAATTTGAATGTGACTTCATTATCGTTGGATCTGGTCCTGCTGGTAGCGTGCTAGCAAACAGGCTCACTGAGGATGAAAACACTGACGTGTGCTTGATAGAAGCTGGCGGACTACCACCGATAGAGAGTGTCGTAAGTACCGCATCAAGAGATCGGACTATGTGCATTAGCTTAATTTCATTAGACCAAGTATCATAATATTTTGTGTACTTACCTACTTTATCTGAGATTTTCTAGAGAATGTTGCCGTTGTGGTGGGTAATTGGTTTATTCGTACACACTGTACTCGCCGACATATTTTATATAATCACTTTTTGACATTACAAATCTCTCAACAGTACCCGGGCTTGTTCGCGATGCTCCCAAATACGGTTTACGACTGGAATATCACGTCTACAGACGACGGGTATGCCAACCAGTACCTACAGAACAACATCGTCCAAATGACCACGGGTAAGATGCTCGGAGGCTCCAGTAGCCTTGACCACCAACTACACGTGAGAGGCAACCAATACGACCTTGATCGCTGGGTTAATAGAACTGGTGACGAGTCTTTTAAATTTGAAAAAATGAACGAATACTTTAGAAAGACCGAAACCACACTCGACAAGGAGATTCTGGCGAAATACCCTTCTTATCACGGCACTGACGGGCCATTGCTAGTGCAGAGACAGACTAGTAACCAAAACACTAATATTCTTGATTCTTTCAAAGAATTGGGGCATAATATAATTTTGGATATTAATGCGAATGAGACCATCGGGTACACCGAACCTTTGTTTCATATCGGCGAAATGGAGAGACAGAGTGCTGCGCAAACTTACTTGGCGCGTGCCAAAAACCGACCCAACCTTTACGTGCAGATGAACGCTCTGGTCACCAAAATATTCACTAACAGTTCAAACGTCGCGACTGGAGTCCAGATGATGACTAACGATGGGACATATAAAACTATCAATGCACGCAAAGAGGTCATTGTATCAGGTGGAGCTATTAAGAGTCCGCAACTTCTCATGCTGTCCGGTATCGGGCCTAAAGAACATTTGGAAGAATTCAACATCGAGGTAAAGGTCGACTTACCAGTCGGGGACAACCTTATTGATCACGTGGGGGCCATGGTTGGGTACACTTTACAGGAATCAAATCAATCTGTGACCTCGAAGCCCACGGAATTCCCCTTACCGTGCACTACTGGATACGTCTCACTGGACGGCACCAAAAGCCCGACCTATCAGACAATCAATTTCCCCTTGTCCCCTGAAAATTCCGGTTTCGTGCAGCTATGCGCATGGGCGTTCAAGTTCAAGTATAGCGTTTGTGATGCACTATACAAAGCTAATATTGGCAGGGAGCTGTTTCTGGGTGTTGTTAACTTGATGCAGCCGAGATCTACTGGCACTGTGCGTCTGAACAGCGTCGACCCTGCAGCCAATCCTACAATCCACCTCAACCACTTGTCCAACCCCGAAGACCTACACACCCTCGCCGAATCCCTGCAAGATTTCCACGCTGTGCTAAACACAACATACTTCAAAAGCGTAGGATCCGAGATGGTTGATTTAGACTTGTCTGAATGCAGCAGCTTAGACCGGGGCACCTACGACTATTGGAAGTGCTACGCTAAGTGCCTCTCCTTCACCATGTGGCATTTCTGCGGCACGTGTGGTATCGGAAGGGTGTTAGACAATGACATGGTCGTGAAAGGAATGACGAATCTTCGTGTGGTTGATGCTTCGGCGATGCCCTACACGGTCACTGCGAAGATCGCAACAATCGTCTACGCGCTGGCGGAGAAGGCGGCAGATATTATAAAGGCCAAATGGAGTTTGAGCTAAACTTTGTATTAATACATATAATAAATTATATGTTGCATGTTTTTTTTTTTTTTGTTTTATTACCCAATAAAGGACTGAGTAGTTTTCATAATGGTACTACAACAAACCAGCCCGGCTAGCATGCGCACGACGACATATCTCGATAACGACAGTAGACAAATTGTCGATATCGAGTAATATTTCGTTTACCCTAACATGCGCGCTATGATCGATAAGTTTCTCGTTGAAGACATAAGTTTACTCGTGAAGACAAACCGATGTTGCCCTTTTAAATATATATTCTAACAATTTTATTTTCTAATGTTGGCTAACGTGGTTTTAGTTCATTCAATTTTATAGATCTATGGTGCAATTGTTGTTCAGTGCTGCCAGATTAGGCGACTTTTCGCCATTTAGGCTATCTTGAAGAGTGTCGGGGCGACCAAAAATTGCGAAGTGCGACTGGTCGCCGTTTAGGCTACGCGAATGGTGATTAGTCGCCAATTTAGGCTACTTCGGAAAGTTCGTGTTTTATGCATTGTTTTTGTCGAATTTGAGGATATTTATAGCTTCGAGGGTACAAAATATGTACTCAGATCCCCCTCACACACAATTATCGAAAACTGGGGACTTTTTTTGCTCTCCGGGTCCCCACACAAGCGGGCGATTTTAGGCTACTTTGAATTTTCGCCGCGTTGGACCACTATAAATTAGAAATTAGGGAGGTTTGTTTTTTTCTTTTTGCTCCTTCATCTCTCCATATACGAAGAGGCAACTTTAAGCTACTTCACAATGAATTTTCGGCGACTTCAACCATCAAACATTTGGTAACACCAAGAATGTTATACCCATATGGATTTTTCATTCCGTTTAACAAACTGAAGACTAAAATGTGACGTCACAGCTATCTGCTGTCTCTCTCTTTAGAGTGACAAAGGTTTATTTTCAAAACCAGGACGTAACATAATTAACTGTCCATAATAATATGATATGATATAATATGGCTTCCTCGGTGGCGTAGTTGTATTATGGTACGACTGCAATGCTGAGATCTCGGGTTCGATCCCCAGGTTAGTCGGATCGGGCAAAGTGACTATTTTCCATTCAGTATCAGCTCGGAGTCTGGAATTTGTACACGATAAGGCGATAGGCTCGCTCCCTATCACAGCGTGGAACGGAATAACGGCAAAAAGTGGGTGCACTAATTGCACCTCTGTCTACCCGGGGGATAAGAGGCGTGAGTGTGTGAGTGTGTAATAATATGATATCGTACCATAATATTTATTTTTATCTCTATAAAGTAATGCGGTTTAAATTAATTATGAAAACCAACTACAGCGGCTAGTAATAGTTGATATTTAAAAAATATAATTTGAGTTAGAAAGTTTATTCCAAACAAAATTGGCCTACTTACATACTTTTTTGGTATGTGTAGTTCGGAACTACTAGTTCCACTTACATAAAAAAATACCTCACCACGCGGTGGTGAATTCAGTGGCGGCCTTGGAGGAGGGGGGCGAACCAGGCAACCGCCTGGGGCCTCGCAGTTACAGGGGCATCTTGCAGCTCCTTGGGGGCCCGTTTTATGGCACCTTACTTACAAAGCTGTTAAAAAAAAATATTTGCTTCGCACGGGGCCCCGCGTGCTTTTTTTTTGCTCGGCACACAGCCTCACATTGTATATGTTTTACTTTCCCCCGCGACTGGATATGTTCACGTTGTTTGCCGGCCTTTATAACCAAATATGGAGACTGTAAGGTTAGACAGAAAAACATTGGGATATTTAAAAATGAAAACTACAGTTATTGTTAAATTTAAATATAATAAAAAAAATAAAAAACATACTCATAAAAGTAAACAATCATACATAAAAAAATAATACACATTTAGGAAGTTAATAACCTAATTTTCAGTAAGTAATTTTGAAATATTACGAATATCTATTTTGTGTGATTTTACAATTTTTGCGAGTATTCTGCGAACTTTTTTTCTGTAACTATCCATAATAATACATATTGTGTTTTAGAGATATTCTACTATGAGTTGTGTAATCCATGGTTGCAGAATTATTTGCAATCCAACATCTAGTGTGAAATTCCATAGGTAAGTTGACTGTAAACAAAGTTGTGTAGATATTTATAGCAAAAGTAATAAACACGTGGATGTTTTACAAATTACAATACCAAATAAATTCTTGTTTGAGAGCCATGGAATCAAAAATTAACGCTACATTCTGCGGGTGAGGTTTCGTCCTTAAATTTATTTTTAATATTCTAAAACTTCTGTGAAGAAGCCAACAAAACAATTAAAGTTTGCTAAAGATCACCATAATGTGCTCTCTTTCGGCAAATATATCTTTGAATTTATAAAACAAAAATGTTTTCGGCGACTAAAAGTGTAATGTTAAAGCAAAAGTCTTTATGTCATCACTATATGTAATTTTTCTTTGCTTGCTACTTGGAATATACTTTTAAAAAAAATCTCAAATATTAGCAAAATTTCACTGCAAAATATTTTCAATTTCAGACTGTATAATCATGAACAACTTTAATAAGAAATAACTTGTAATTAATTTTCTTCTTTTATCTCTTCATCTTCTGCTGCAATACTTTCTTTTATTTCTTTAAACTTATTTCACTGGATGTCTTCACATTAACTGATATATTGAAATCTTTCAAGTCTTGACGTTTCAATGGTGGTTCATATTCATTTCGCTGACATGTAATGTAAAAAGTAAATATCAATCAATAATAATATATTTAACCTCTTGCGTACATAGCGCTGGCCACACTGGCGCAAGCGCAATTTTTCGCGTGTCTGTCAACACGCGAAAATCGACCTACACGCACACACATAAGGCGCGTCAACACGCACACATATCGAGTTTGACAAGCTGTCAGACCGGCCCGATTGGGCCGGTCGGGGCTCGAGAGGTTAAGTACCTATATTTTAGACAGAGGCAGAGGTGCCATTTAGTACACTCAGATATCACCCAATGTACCGCCGTTATAAAATTTGGTGGGTCGCAAGCTTAATGCCCTATCCTACTTCTTCTTGCGTCGTGTTCCTCAATACTGAGGGTCGAGACCCCCCTTCTGCATCACTTTCTCTCGGACGAGCTTTCTCCATTGATATCTGTCACATGCGGTGCGGAGGGCGGTGTAAGTTGTAGAGTCAAGAGTGGAGCAAATCTGGTCAGACCAACGTGTTGGCCTGCGTCTACGAGGTCTTCTCCCCTCTACTTTGCCGGTCACGATGAGTTTCACCAGGTTGTCACCGTCTTTTCTTGCAATGTGACCGAAATATTCTAAGATTTTGCGTAGACACTCTGATGACAGCCGCGAGGAGATTTTGAGTTCTCGCAGTATGGAGATGTTTGTACGAAATGCTGTCCAAGGAATACAGAGCATCTTTCTCCAGCACCACATCTCAAAAGCGTCAATGCGTTTGCGGTCTGCTGCTTTCAATGTCCAAGTCTCAGCTCCATACGAAAAGATCGAAAAGACTAAGGTCCGTACCAGTTTGGTCTTGGTTTTGACGGAGATGTTGCGATCTCTCCAGATTCTTTCAAGCTGAGACATGGCGTTTTTAGCCATTCCAATTCGCCTGCGCACTTCTTTCTCACACGAACCATTGTTGCTGATATTGGAACCCAGGTAGACAAAGTTGTCCACTGCTTCTAGGTCCAGTGCACCAGTGAGTTCCAACTTCCCAGATCTATCTACCACCAGGATCTTGGTTTTGGACCTGTTTACGGAAAGTCCCATCTCCGCGCTGAACCGCTCCATTCGGTCCAGAAATGCAGCCATTTCTGACTCATTAGCCGCAAGAAGAGTAGTGTCATCGGCGTAGCGCAGGTTAGTGATTTTCACGCCACCAACTGTGATGCCTCCCTGCCAGTTTTCACAGGTACGTCTCATTATGCACTCTCCATAGGCGTTGAACAGGATGGGCGATAAAATGCATCCCTGTCGTACTCCCTGGTGAAATGTTAAGGGTTTTGAGGTTGTTTTATCGACTCTTACGACTCCGCGGCTTGAGCCATATAGTGTGCAAAGTAAGGCGATGAGATGATTGGGTACTCCAAGTTCTTGTAGGACTTTCCATAAGCAACCCCAGTTGACACAGTCAAAAGCTTTACTGTAGTCGACGAAACACATTATCACTGGCGTGTCAAACTCGTATGCCTTCTCAACGAGCTGCCTGATATTGAGAATCTGTTCTCGAGTGCCCTTGCCCTTCACAAAACCCGCTTGCTCTTGCGGAATTTGCCAGTCCAGGTAGTATCGGATGCGATTGTTCAGAATATGGAGCAAGATTTTGCTGGCATGTGAGATGAGGGACAAGGTTCGATAATTTCCGCAGTTCTTGGTTGACCCTTTCTTGTGTAGCGGAAGAATTACAGATTCCGACCAGTCTTGCGGCCAATCACCGTAAATCCAGATGTGTGAGCAGATCCTGAAAAGTGAGTCCACACCCAAGTCGCCCATAGCTTTTAGCACCTCTGCTGTTATCTGGTCGCTTCCTGGTGCCTTCTTGTTCTTAAGTGAACGTACCGCAGTAGATATTTCGGAGCGAAGAATCATGGGTTCCAGTTCTAGATCCTTCCAGTACAGGCCAACTCCGGGCGTTGAATGGGGATCTGTGTACAACTGCTCACAGTAGGTACGCCACCTCTCGGCAATGCGGTCGAGCTCGTGTAGCACAGTGCCATCGGCATCTTCTATGACCCACGATTTAGGCTTAAACTGCTTGGAAAGGACTCTAACTTTCTTGAAAAGGTCTGCAGTTTGTAACTTGTTCGAGTGTCTCTCAATGTCGCTGCAGATGCCTTCAATGAAACCGATCCTGTCACGGCGACAACTGGCCTGGATAACTCTGCTAAGCTCGGAGTATTCAGCCATTATTGCACGATCTCGGAGACTCCTGGTTTTTAGGTCTTTTCTGCGCTGAATGAGCTCCCACGAGTAATCGGAGATCCAAGATTTTTTCTTCCGCTCCGGATTCTTCTTTTTAGAGACCTCGTCCAGCGCATCGTTGATATGGCCTTTTAAGTTTTTCCATTGTGTATCAGCGTTAGCGTGTTCTTGCATTGGGCTATCTTTTAGTTTCGCCTCTAACGCTTCTCGGAAAATTGGTTGTTCAGAGGGATCCAAGGTTCTAGACTTCGGTGGTTGACGTCTAGGCGCTTTTAAACGCAGTGAAAAATTAGCTACGAGTAGGTTGTGGTCGGAGCCGCACTCTGCGCCGGGAAAGGTCTTCACGTTAGAAACTGAGGATCTCCAGCGAGTATCTAGAATGATGTAGTCGATTTGATTTCTGTATCTATCGCCTGGAGATCTCCACGTGTACAGTCGTCTAGGATGATGTTTGAAGTACGTGTTCATGATACTGAGATTTCTGTCTATACAGAACTCGATCAGTTTTTCACCCCGTTCATTCCTACTGCCTAGTCCAAATTTCCCAACCGTGCTTCTGATGTGATCATCAGTTAGTGTACTACCGACTTTGGCATTCCAGTCGCCAATGATCATTTTAATTTCCCGACCAGGGATCAATTTCAGCGTTTCCTCCAGTTTCCCATAGAACTCTTCAATGACCTCATCTTGAGCTGATGCTGTTGGTGCGTATATTTGGACAATATTAAGCACACACGGTTTAGTGTTCAGCTTCATGGTCAGGATTCTATCCGACACCGGGTTATAGCCGAGGACATATTTGTTCATGTGAGGCGGCAACATCCCTATCCTACTAATCTTATTATATTATAAAGGCGAAAGTTTGTAAGAATGTCTGGATGTATGGATGTTTTTTTCATGCAAAAACTACTGAACGGATTTCGATGAAATATGGCACACGGGTAGATCATGTCCTGGATTAGCACATAGGCTACTTTTCATCCTGGTAAAATATAAACAGTGACTTTTATCCCGGAAAAACACATTCACGCGGGCGGAGCCGCTGGCAAAAGCTAGTAAATAATAAAGTCTAAGTGGATCATAATTATACCAGTGAAATGATAAAAAATAATATACTTACAGGATGAGTTTCTGGTAATAAATAATTATTTTTGACATCTACTGCCATATTCCCAGAAGTAGAAGACACATTATCACATTCAGAATCATAATGTTTTGTCTTTAAATGTTGACTAGTAATTCTTGCAGACATCAAATTGACCTTTTAATGGTATTTATATTTAACCACATTTTTGCTTATCTAGATCTTTAAGAAATCTGTAAAGAGAAATACAAACTCGATTTTATTTTAAATAAAAGTTTCAATAAATCAATGCTGGATACACTGAGAACTCGATTGTAACTGTTGATCCTCAGTTTTTATTTACGATGATTATTTAAAGATTAATAAGCTTTATAATATTCATTAGTAAGGCGGCTAGTATTACAAATACTCTAGCACCATTGTCAAACCGGTCCACCAAAGCTTACACCATGGTCACCCTAGCCTCTTGTTTACATACACTATTTACAATACAAAAAATCACATTTAACATTACGTTAATATGAAAAAAGTAGTCATATATAAAGCAAATCACATTAAGCGAGGTTTTTCTACAGTTCATTTATAAAATATTCACGTATTTTATTACGATTCGTATAAATATTGATAAAATTATAATATTTGCACAATATTGATTACAATGAACTTACCTGTAGAATTTCACACTAAATGATGGATACCAAATATTTCTGCAACCGTGAACTACACAATTCACATTAAAATATCACTAAAACACACTTATTATTGTAGATAATTACGGAGAAAGTTTCGAAGTGAACATTTATTTGACAACTATATTGACATCGAACTTAACGTTTTATAACAGTGTTGCCGAAGTATGTATTCGCAATTACCAATTAAATGAGGAAATTTTTTAAACTAAAATGTTAATAAGGATAAAAAACCTTAAGGATATCTTATTCAACAAGAATAATTCTGAAATGAAAATAGTACTTATATCATTATATAAGATATGTTGGAAATATTTATATATACATGATTGAGACGACAATAACGGTATTGATATTTTTTTATGGGTAGGGAAATAATCCGTAAGCTTTGGCAACATAGGTTAAAGAGTGAGTGAGATAGAATACAACACAAAAGGTAATTTTTTTGTCTTCACAAAAATGTGTGTACCGCTCTCTCCATTAGATAATATTATAAACTTCTTGGGTAACACTGTTGTTTAATCTGACGTTTTGAGTGACAGTTTACGTCATTCCAAAGTTTATTTATCTTCTTT
Source organism: Lapara coniferarum (assembly GCA_949316025.1). Classification (NCBI taxonomy): domain Eukaryota; kingdom Metazoa; phylum Arthropoda; class Insecta; order Lepidoptera; family Sphingidae; genus Lapara; species Lapara coniferarum. Next base: position 22,680,974 of record OX438921.1, read on the forward strand.
TCTTTGGTTTTATAAATTATCGTCAATTTAAATGTAACTTTATAGAAAATGAAAGTTAAAAAACGTAAGTGAACGAAAAATTCAATGTTAATGTATTGTACACTATAAGGAACCGAATATGAAATAACTGCTCCGGACTGTTTTAGTGTACGATGTAACAAGGCAAGAATCTGATAAAATCCAACAAGACTCAATTATTTGTGCCACTATATGTTGGCTTATTCAAACTTTGTGCCGGATGACTATCACTCAACAACGGGAGCGATGCAACATAGCTCATGCTCAGCGAAATCGGTGGTGCAAAGGAAAGGAGATGGATGTGGTTTTGGCCCCAAATATTTCCAATTGGTGTAAGTATAGTGTAATAATAACCTAATTAGCTCAACACTGATATTTTAAGTTAAGCTTTGCAGCCACAAGGCCCAAGATTTGGTTCTATTTGATATTATTTATTATTGTTTAACAATAGTGTTTAAGTACTAAATTATGAAGTACATATATTGAAATTTTATCTTCTTTTCTGTTTTAGTTCATCCCGATGCCCAGCCCAATACAACAACAAGCACAACACCCAGCACCTTGTTGATGACCTCACCAAACACTACCTACAGAATTTTATTTCGAACAATAATTTATTGAAAGTAGATCTGTATTTTTATAGACAACTGTTTTTCAAAATAAACATCTAATCTTATAATAAGAGCTTGGACACTCCAAACTTTGTTATCTTTACCATTACACAAGATAAAACATTACATATGAACAAAATGTACCGCAGCAATAGGGTTCCCTATGTAAATGTTATATTAAAAAGTTTCTTTGAAATATTCTTTTGCCCTCCACATTAATGTAGAAAAATTTGTATCATAAATAAAAAAAGCTTTATAAATCATATGTACAATTATTTATTGGTTCATAATATATATCTATTATTTCTTGCACATTTGGCTTGACAGAATCTTGCAGTTACTGATAATTGTACATGTTCTCCAATGTGCTGTTCATTTATAATAGTTTCCTCCATACACTGTAACATAAAATACTCCATTACTTACAGTTATGTAACATTATCAATGTAATGTAGAATTGTAACAATAGTAATTTAATATAGAAATGTAACAATGTAGACATGTAAATAGCCATATTCTAGTGTTAAGTCTATTTGTAGACATTCAGAGTACTTATATGAAGTTTTTAATAAATAAATAAAACCTATACTTTTTTTTGTATTTTAGGTTTCATAATAATGGTATCTTTCTGAATAACTAGCATTCACATTGAATATTCTGCTGTTTAAATCTACAATTTGCAACATTTATTTTAAAATATACACTTACTAGTTTTACAAATATAATAAACAAAGTTGCTTATTTGTTGGTATAAAATATACAAAATAAAAACTGCAGATAGTCTGTAATTCAAGGGTTCTCACTACCTAATTAGTTAACACGATAATGCCATCTTATTTAAGGCAAGATAGAAATTTTGTTAAAGTACATTTATAAATATATAATTATCAATGAAGTTTATTAATTTATAGTATTGTAAGATATTATTATATTACCAGTTGAACATTGATCTCTTCCAATTTTTCTATTATGCACTTTGTGGTCCAGACGGAGGTAATATTTTCATATATTTAATGGGCCCTAATATAGCCTTCACATTAAATTTTCCTCAAATTCACAAGCCATATTCCTTTGGGCTGATATTCTGTGACTCGTAAACTGACTCACTCAGCTAGAAACCTAAAAGTTATGGTATTATAAGTAAATGAACATTGTAGCTCTAATATAAATTTGAAACTATGTTGAGTTGGTACTTTCCATGATATAGGTATGTAATGCAAAACCTGCCAATAAAACTAGGTACTAACAGTAGTCTCCGCCTGGCACAGACTAAGATATTGCACAGTGTCTTTGATAACTTCCATTGGCACGAAATTGAATGGAGCACAACACCTAACAAAAAAAGACATTATTCCTTTATCTATATATATTTAAATTGTTATTAAACGCGGTTGTTTATATATGAAATTACCTTTAAAAGGGCGGGCATGCCTTTTGCGGTTCCATACCACGTGTAAATTTTTCTATATTCATATATATTAGGTATACAGAGCCATTCGCTTTGAAATACATCGCTCATATCAAAGGAATCGCATAAATTCCTTATGTTTCTTGTTTGCACTTTACATCCAATATTCATAATTCATATTATACAATTGTAATACTTAATTAATAATATACCGCCATCGTTTGTTGATAAACGACAATTTTCTCTTCGTACAAAAGCAACGTAGACAAATATCTCGGTCACAAGTGTCAAAAATCGATAAAATCATTTGGTCATGTTAGGGTTCGTAGAGAAAAATAGCACAGATAAAGTAAAAATTACAGTTTTCTCTACTTGTGACGTCACAAGTCGAGATGCATGAGCACGCATGTTAGTGTCAGTAGACATAATTCGATAAACGACAAAAACCCGAGAAAAAGTGTCGACAAAATTTTGTCGACGCGCGCATGCTAGGCGGGCAGGACAAAAAACCTTGCACAAAGCTGCTCAGCCAAAAAATAAACATCACAATTTCCTGATTACTTATAATTAATTATTAATCGTTATTCTGCTTAACATTCTGGAAACGCTAAGCTAATTCTGATAATGTTTGTATAGAATTGAATAAATAAATATTGAGTATAAATCTTGCATAGCAAAATTGTGTCGATTGACGAAGAATCAGCATGGGTGCTTCGGTGAGTACTTGTGGCGGGTAGTGAGGAAGGAGGTGTCGGCCGTGTGTCACCACTGTGACAACTGCCCTCTAGATACGGTCCAACATACGTTGGAGTTTTGCCCAGCCTGGGATGAGGAGCGCAACGCTCTCAGAGCAGTCGTCGGAGGAGACCTCTCGCTGCCGGCCGTGGTCGCTTTCATGGTCGACAGCCTGAAGTCCTGGTGTGCGGTGGCACACTTCTGTGACGTGGTGCTCTTGCGGAAGGAGAGTACCGAGAGGGATCGGAAGCACGGAGATCCCTCACGCCGCCAGACGAGACGTAAGAGGCGCTGAGTGGACGAATGACCGGCGTCTTCCGCCCTGTGGATTGGGGGCGTTTGGAGAATCCCGCCACGGTATCCCCTGCCTGTCGTAAAAAGCGACTAATAGGGGTCACCGGGGGTCACAGGCGGGCGGCAGAGGGCTGTCAGTCTTTAATTCTTATTAGCACGTTGTTGCGATCCGTTTGCTGGACGGCAGCGTGGCTGGTAGGCCTCACGCTGCCGGTGACGCCGAGGGCGTACTTCGGTGCGCGGGGGCTACTGAGCCCCCCCCCCCCCCCCCCCACACACACACACACAGGAGACTCGCCGCACTAGGTGGCACCGTGCAGGGGCGGCTGCGGACAATAAGTTGGACACTTCCGTCAGAGGAAGCCCGCAGCCGTCCCTAATGCACCGAAGATGGTCACCGCGGAGTTTTGGTTGGTATGCCGTGCGGTGTACATAGGTTAGGGACTCGGCCCGGCGGTCGCCCGATGGTTCCATCTCTCCGGGCAGCTCAACGCCGGGTCGTAAGGCACGATGAACCCAACAATTTATTGCAAAAAGCTAGTTTTCCGGAGTTCTATCCAAATATATATAAACTGTCTTGTTTAGTTTTTCAGGCCCATTTTTGGACATGTCCTTTCGATTTAACCCGTCAAGCCCCGCTTATATATATATAGATGTATGGAAAACCCTATATATATGGACACTGGTGTCCGTCGCGGGCCTTAACAGACTACTGCGACCGTTTTGAAGGGGGTCAAATTCATGCTCAAAGTGTCAGTTACATACATATGTATGTATATACGCCTGAAGCTAATAAAAGCGTGTTAAAAACAATAATTTATCTGTGTTCTTACCTCAGCCTGGTCTTCTGGAGAAACTATGAGCACGAGTCCGATGCCGCAGTTGAAGGTGCGCAGCATCTCCTCGTCCTGAACAGCACCAGTGTCTGCTATCCACGCGAACACCTACCGGGAAATGTTTCGAATGAATTGGCAAGCACGTGTATTGAAGTAAATTATACTTTTCGACATAATATGTTCTTCCTGCGCATTGTTAAGGGATGCGTTGGTAGTGTTTTCGAAGTTAATTTGTTTATGTGTTGATTCCTTCAGTGATAAGATAACTTTATTTTATATGCTACGTTCATGTTTCTTACAAAATAAAGTTAATTATAAAATGGGGATATACTTGTCTTGTAACTTTCATATTTCGTAAACACATGGTATACAGGCGGACTTAATGCCATGGGCACTTTCTCCCACTGAACCTTAGGAAAGTAAAAGTGGTTAAGTATTTGTCCAAAAGTGTGAAACATTTGTGGACATAGGCCAGCATGAATGTTGATGTAGAGTGTGTGTGGTGTAGTGTGTGTACGTACGGGATGCACGTGCCACCAGTGCGCGTTGAGGCGTGCGCGTGCGTGTGGGGGCAGCAGGCGCGGCACGGCGGTGAGCAGCCCGCCGCCCGCCGCGCCTGTGTGGTGTGGTGTGGTGTGGTGTGGTGTAGTGTGTGTACGTACGGGATGCACGTGCCACCAGTGCGCGTTGAGGCGTGCGCGTGCGTGTGGGGGCAGCAGGCGCGGCACGGCGGTGAGCAGCCCGCCGCCCGCCGCGCCTGTGTGGTGTGGTGTGGTGTGGTGTAGTGTGTGTACGTACGGGATGCACGTGCCACCAGTGCGCGTTGAGGCGTGCGCGTGCGTGTGGGGGCAGCAGGCGCGGCACGGCGGTGAGCAGCCCGCCGCCCGCCGCGCCTGTGTGGTGTGGTGTGGTGTGGTGTAGTGTGTGTACGTACGGGATGCACGTGCCACCAGTGCGCGTTGAGGCGTGCGCGTGCGTGTGGGGGCAGCAGGCGCGGCACGGCGGTGAGCAGCCCGCCGCCCGCCGCGCCTGTGTGGTGTGGTGTGGTGTGGTGTGGTGTGGTGTAGTGTGTGTACGTACGGGATGCACGTGCCACCAGTGCGCGTGCGTGTGGGGGCAGCAGGCGCGGCACGGCGGTGAGCAGCCCGCCGCCCGCCGCGCCTGTGTGGTGTGGTGTGGTGTGGTGTGGTGTGGTGTAGTGTGTGTACGTACGGGATGCACGTGCCACCAGTGCGCGTTGAGGCGTGCGCGTGCGTGTGGGGGCAGCAGGCGCGGCACGGCGGTGAGCAGCCCGCCGCCCGCCGCGCCTGTGTGGTGTGGTGTGGTGTGGTGTGGTGTGGTGTAGTGTGTGTACGTACGGGATGCACGTGCCACCAGTGCGCGTTGAGGCGTGCGCGTGCGTGTGGGGGCAGCAGGCGCGGCACGGCGGTGAGCAGCCCGCCGCCCGCCGCGCCTGTGTGGTGTGGTGTGGTGTGGTGTGGTGTAGTGTGTGTACGTACGGGATGCACGTGCCACCAGTGCGCGTTGAGGCGTGCGCGTGCGTGTGGGGGCAGCAGGCGCGGCACGGCGGTGAGCAGCCCGCCGCCCGCCGCGCCTGTGTGGTGTGGTGTGGTGTGGTGTAGTGTGTGTACGTACGGGATGCACGTGCCACCAGTGCGCGTTGAGGCGTGCGCGTGCGTGTGGGGGCAGCAGGCGCGGCACGGCGGTGAGCAGCCCGCCGCCCGCCGCGCCTGTGTGGTGTGGTGTGGTGTGGTGTAGTGTGTGTACGTACGGGATGCACGTGCCACCAGTGCGCGTTGAGGCGTGCGCGTGCGTGTGGGGGCAGCAGGCGCGGCACGGCGGTGAGCAGCCCGCCGCCCGCCGCGCCTGTGTGGTGTGGTGTGGTGTAGTGTGTGTACGTACGGGATGCACGTGCCACCAGTGCGCGTTGAGGCGTGCGCGTGCGTGTGGGGGCAGCAGGCGCGGCACGGCGGTGAGCAGCCCGCCGCCCGCCGCGCCTGTGTGGTGTGGTGTGGTGTGGTGTAGTGTGTGTACGTACGGGATGCACGTGCCACCAGTGCGCGTTGAGGCGTGCGCGTGCGTGTGGGGGCAGCAGGCGCGGCACGGCGGTGAGCAGCCCGCCGCCCGCCGCGCCTGTGTGGTGTGGTGTGGTGTGGTGTAGTGTGTGTACGTACGGGATGCACGTGCCACCAGTGCGCGTTGAGGCGTGCGCGTGCGTGTGGGGGCAGCAGGCGCGGCACGGCGGTGAGCAGCCCGCCGCCCGCCACGGCCGCGGCGCCCTTCACGCGGCCCGTGCGCAGCGCCGCAAGAGTCGCCGACACGTACAGCCGCGTCGGACGCAGCAGCTCCTCCGCTAACGGGCACACACAATTATTACTAGAGAACGGATTATATGCATTTGCATATTAATTTGCATATTTAAGCCATTCTCATCACTAATAGCATAATTTCTCCAAAATATAATTATGATGCATAATATCAATACATTTTCAATATTTTTCGAGCGCAGCACATTCACCAGCCGCGCATCTTTTGTTTTGGTACCTATCCGTAGTATTATAATGGTCTTTGGTACCTACGATAATAAAATAGAAGAAACAAAAGATCATCGCGCGCGTCTACCACAGTACTCCTCCGACCTATTACGCATGTCATAACTGTCATTGCTTTCATTATTGACGAGCGCGTAAGAAAGAAAGAAAGAAAGAAAAACTGTTTATTGTGACAAACTATAAACATAAAAAAAATTAACAATATAAAAAAAAACTTAAAACTACAATTGTCACAAGACGGCTCCAGCTCAGCATATGCTGGCGGAAAGCCAGCGCTGATCTTCCGCTGAGCCGCTTGGTGATGTCACGGCCGCCAAAACTAAGGTTGTGACGCCGTGGTATTTAACCCTAAAATAATAATAATAACATAAATAAAACACCTTCGTGTACCCTGCCTTATGCATTATTTCCTATCACTGGCAACACTTAAGCTGTCAAATAGGTTCACACTTCACATAACAAAAAATTAAGTACAGTTTACGATTTTTTTTTTGTTTTTGACATGGCGACTACTTTTTATTTCTAAGAATTTATATTTATTGTTTTGTATCTGCTATTATTACTTGACATTGGCGAAATCACCGATAGATAATCGGTGGAAGCCATAATTTAAAAGAAGAAGAAGTACAGTTTACAAAGAGTATTATAATACTATGAAGCAAAGACAATATAATCACTGCTATGAAGTATTTCCAATGAATAAAGATCTAATTTAATAGTTATAAGTAGTCCGTGAAAAATAAAGAGAAAGCTATAAAGTATAAAATATCTTAAAGGCAATCAACAGCAACATCGGTCATCACAATATAAAAAAACGGAAGCATAATAACAGCAAACACCATATAGCTTATCCTAAATTAGAACCATTGCTCCGCGACGTCCACTTTAGCCACCAATACATAGGGCATTGGCGAAAAACACTGACAGGCAGAAACAGGATAGCCTCAAGAGGCATTAAGGAGTCACGAGCGTTCGGTGCAGACAGCAGACTGCAAAATCATACACCAATGTACATTAAACTGTCAAGATTTTATAGTCGACCATGCCTTCCGAAAAAAAAGTATATCTTCGTGGATAACTGACTTTCCTGGAACATTTACATACGACGAAAATCATTGTCGAGTTTGTGAGGAGAATATTTCGTGCGCTACAATCTTACTACTGAATATTTGGAACAAAACTTGATTGTTTACGTTTACAAAAATATCAAATTATGTTACTGTACCAATTATCATATATGAATGGATACTTAACTAATTAATTATAGTATGCTGATTTTGAAATAAAAAAATTAAACTTAGTTTTCTTTTTTTTTGTTCCTAAAACTTATCATTTAGGAACATGCAATATGCATATTCTGCCAGTTTTCGTGCATATTTCATGCATTTATCATGCATATTTGCATGCCTGTATCAAGCTTTTTATGTTGCATATAATCCGGTCCCTAATTATTACACTTGTTTTTTATTGGCGGCTTTGTTTGCGTTCTAAACAATTACCCGCATAAAAGTAGCATATTTCCTTCCCATTGTAGGTATTGCACATGGGACATGTAAGCCGATAGACAACGAGCATCGACTGAGAAACAATCATGAGTGTCTTCACAACTCTGGCTCTATCTGTACATTGATGCTAATCATTGACACACTTTACCAATCGTGTAACTATGGCTACTTCAAAAAATTATCAACTTAACTAAGCACTCTATCATTGCCTATGAATAAATTTTAATATTCCTCACCCAAACTCAATCCCTCTTGGCTGAATGGCGCCTTGTCTTCAAGCGTAAGTCCAGTCTTTTTCATTAATTTGTGAATCAAACTGAACCCGTTACTGTGTACACCGTTTGAGGGTAGTCCAATAATGATGTCACCAACCTGTCAAAAATAACGGTATAAATAGTAAACTTTGTATACATTATACAGTCTTATACTATAGAGAAAAAAAAATAAATGTAAAAGTTTTATTTTCATATTCTGGTAATTTTTAAGGATATTTAAATCATATCAAATAGAATAGAAAACAATAAGGAGAATATTTATTTCTACCTAGATTATACCATCTTTAAACATAGTTTGATAGTGGCTGAATGCTTACATTGATGTCGTTGATTTTTGGTAATATCTGTGCACGCTCCACTACGCCCAACGCAAAGCCGGCTATGTCGTACACACCTGCCTCGTACATGCCGGGCATCTCGGCTGTCTCACCACCTATAAACGATGTATTAAAAGCTTTAATGTTTAATAGATATTCGATGTATTAAAACCTTTGGTGTTTGATAAAAGCAAATATCTAATAAAAATGTTTCATAGATATTTGATGTATTAAAAACTTTAGTGTTTGATAGATATTTGCATTGCAAAGAATTGAGTGTAAGGTACTGTGTGAGGAAGAGTACGCATACCAATGCCTTTTATCCCCGGAGGGGTAGGCAGAGGCACAACTAGTGCACCCACTTTTCGCCGTCCGTATTCCGTCTCATGATTGATAGGGGTGAGACTATATAGATGTAATTAGCGGATAGGAATATGAGTGAACATTTACGAATGTATCGAAAGAGTTTGGTTTGGTGGATATAGTAGTGTGTATTGTGTACCGAGCAGCGCGGCTCCGGCCTGGCTGCAGGCGCCGGCGATGCCCGCCACCACGGCGGCGGCGGTGCGCACGTCCAGCGCGCCACATGCGAAGTAGTCCAGGAACGTGACCGGCGCACCGCCGCAGCACACCACCTCGTTAGTACACAGCGCCACCACGTCCGCCCCCACCGACCCGTGCCGCCGCGCCTGCTGCGCCACCTTCAGCTTCGTGCCCACGCCCTGCGCCGCCACCACCAGCACCGGGTCCTGCAGAACTCATTGTCATTCAACTCTAGCACACGATCAATAATGTAACGAACAAAAGCGCGCACCGTTTACTTTGTACCTACACTTTTTTTTGTAATTTAGGGGACCAAGATATAGGTTACCTTATATTCCCTCTCAATCGCCTTTAGTTGGAAGCACCCACCAAACCCACCAAGTCCCCCCAAAACACCCGGACGAATCGTCGATCTACAAAACATAATAAAAGTGTATTATTATTATTCTTTTGTATTATATACAAAAAATTAGGAAACTCACGTATTTTTCGAGCCAGCCCATACGTTCGTAATTTGAAATATTATAACAGTTATCAGAAAGCAGAAAGATTAACTAAACAATATCACCCTATAACTATAACCACACAAGACCATTTAAAATACTTTTTTGACATAACATTATTCATTCAATTGCACCACTATGGCCTTAAAATTGTCAAGAATCAAATTAAAATATATTTTTTACCTTGCTAAAGGCTTGATCATCGAGACAAGAGAGTCACCGGCCTCGATGTCTACTCCACTGTCCTTGTACGAAAGAGACTTTTGAGGCACGCAGTCTCCCCTCATGTACGGAGTAGTGAGCGGAGTCATTGCCTGTTTAAAGTTTTCTACTACCACTTGATGACCACCTAAGAACATTAAAAAGTTTTTTTTTAATTCGTAACTAAACGTGGTGCAAAAATCATATTTTTGGTCCTTCGAGCAAGATAAAAAAAATACATTCAGAAACTCACACGCGACTCCATCCTGTAATATGTAACTAATAGGTATCATCTAGTCACGTAGCCCATTTGACAATTACAACTCTTCGAAATATAAATTTGGTCCTTCGATCTGGATCTATTACAACATACCTTCTTTGCCCATGTCTTCAACAACACCGATTACTTTTAAATCTTCTACCGTATTCAGTAATTCTGCAACGTTTTTCTGTTCCGCTATAACCACCATACCAACGCCGCAGTTGAATGTTCGCAACATCTCAAAATCTGACACTAAGCCTGGAGAAAAAATTACATTAGTTTTTTTTATTATCCGTTAATGGCGAATAAAACACTCGCCTTGGGACGACATTTTGTCTGTTCTTTGAATAAATAGAAATCACACAATTTAACCCTCACCTTTAGCCTGCAGCCATCCGAAAATCGGTTTTATGCCGAACTTGTTAGCGTCTATTTTGACCTTAACAGTCGCCGGCAGGATTCTGGGGATATTTTCGAGTAGGCCACCACCGGTAATGTGCGCCAGGCCCTTGATCAGGTCGTTCTTGATGGCTGGTAATAGCGCCCTTACGTAAATACCAGTCGGTACTAGGAACTCTTCTCCGAATGTCTTGTTTGACGTGCTGAATGGAGCGGGCTCATTGTATCTAGAAAGGATTTTTATTGTGTTTATATGGCTCGTTGTGGGTTTCTTTTTAAGTAATGGGGAGCGATATGTAAAAGAATACTCAAAAATCCAGTGTCAAATACAGGAATGCATACTTTTACTTTTCTGCCAAAGTCACTATATTCCATAATAATTAATAATAAATATAATAAGAATATAATAGTCACTCTATTCTATAGTATGTTAACAAAAACTGATAAATTTAATTGTTACATATATACATAAATACACCTTTTCCAAACAAAATATAAAAATTCCACACACCGGTAACTCTAATAATGTTTGCCAAACAACTCACCTATGGCCGGTCTCAATCATGATCTTCTGCACCAGACTGTACCCGTTACTGTGTACCCCAGTAGAAGGCAGAGCCAGTACCACGTCTCCACTGCAGATGGAATCAGAGCGTGGCAGCTGCTTGTCGCTGTCCACCACTCCCACAGCGAAGCCGGCCAGGTCGTACTTGCCCACTTCGTACATGGGCGGCATCTCTGCTGTCTCACCACCTGGTGATATGGGGGGGAGGTTTTATCGATATTATAAATACTTGACCTTTCTCCTGAGCTTATTTTACTGAAACCAGCCCCACATACTTACTGGAATTTGCTGTATTAACAGCCAGTCATCAGCTCAGTCAATTACTTCCGAAAAATCTAATCCTAAATGTTAGAAAAATCCATACAAAATATTTCTTGGCTAAAAATTCAAACCCAGGACTGCGCAATCAACAGTTCATATAATATGCCATTCGATCCAGAAATCGATGAATGGTCCCACAAAACGTACCCAAGAGAGCGCATCCAGATAGTATGCAGGCGTCGGCGATGCTCTTGACGATGGTGGTGGCGACGTCCAGCTGCAGACGGCCGCACGCCATGTAGTCCAGGAACGCGAACGGCTCTGCGCCCGCGCATAAGATGTCGTTTACACACATCGCGACTAAATCCTGACCAATGGTGTCGTACTTCTTCATTATTTCCGCGATCTGTTAAGGTGACAAAATACGTCATTTAATACAATTTCAGAGGGTTCAAAAAAAATTTTTTTTCATTGTCGTTAAGGAAGAAAAAATTAAAGTCGATCTCAATTTTCAACACACAATACTAAACAACTTTGTGAAGAATTCATCAATAATATAGATTCCTACTGACTCCAAAGCTGACCTTAATCTTAGTGCCGACACCATCAGTGCCCTGGACAAGTATAGGATCTTTCAGCTTCGGGTTCATGGCCGATAGCTGGAACAGGCCGCTAAAACAGCCCAGCCTGCCCAACACCCCTGGCCGGTGGGTAGATGTGGCCAACGGCTCGATCTTACGGACTAAGGTAGCTGCAGCATCAATATCCACTCCGCTTTGCAGGTAGGAGAGACCGTTGATTCTGTCAAAAATGCATTATTTGAATTTGGACGTATTTTGAATCAATATTTTACGTTCTTCTGCCTCGGTGGCGTAGTTGTATTATGGTACGACTGCAATGCTGAGGTCTCGGGTTCGATTCCCGGGTCGGGCAAAGTGATATTGAGTTTTTCTATTCAGTATCAGCTCGGAGTCTGGAATTTGTGCCCGATATGGCGATAGGCTCGCCCCCTATCACATCATGGGACGGAATGTTGGCGAAAAGTGGGTGCACTAGTTGCGCCTCTGCCTACCCCTTCGGGGATAACAGGCGTGAGTGTATATGTATGTATATGTATGTATTTTACGTTCTTATTGTGTGTAATGAGTGCGATGGATAGGTAATTATTAATTAATATTGCCAATTAGACTTAATTTTTTTACTGAATTTGCATTGAATCTGTAATAAAATAATAAATATCACACGTTTTAGGCAATGTTTAGATAAAACTTGAGATAGAGTAAACTTGATATAGCGACATCTTGTGATGAATGAGGAAAATAAATTAAGTCATTCGTTTATGGTGTTTTTATCGACGTTGTCATCTTTCTTTATTGTGTTTCTGTCCACACAGGGCGTTATAGAACGCATTATAATAATTATACCACAAATGGACAGATTTACTAAACCAGGCTACAAGTTATCGACTTTTGCAAGTAAAAAAACTAATCGTAAAAGCAATTATTTCTACAACCCACCATATCGGTGACTATATTCAACCTAAAGTTATTGATAGATCGAGATAGAGAGAGAAAAATATTTTTTTTTTGCCAGTCAACTACCCTTTTTATTTAGTGTAATTATATTATTAAATTGTGTAAACAATTGTAGAAAAATAACAGATTTAATTTTCGAAACACTAAAGCCGAAATAAAAACTGTAAATAAATGAAGAGTGAAGAGCGAAACTATTTGATCGTTTTATTTTCTTACGCTTAAATATTAATAATTTCTCCGAGATACAAAAACTAATTAAATCGAGAATAAAAAATACTACATAAATACGGAAAGGGGCCAATAAAATGCCATATTTGAATATTATGAAAACATATTTTATTCGAGTATACAAGAGATTCCAGGGAAATTCTCTTACCATACATCCTCAAAGCAAGCTACAATAAATGCAATGTATTAGTAATCGTTCTGTCTTTTACAATTATAAAGCAATGAAAAAGAACGTTGATCTATGGGCTTAGAATGCGGCAAAAAGACGGAACTCGTAAGACGATGACGTTTAATCATGATGTCTGTGATTGGTCGGGAGACCAATACGTCAGTCACGTGTTAGCCTCTCAACCAATCACAATAAAACGAAACGGAGTAGTGTCGTGTTTTTTTGCCACATTCTAACCCCACTATTTCTTTTCATATGCTGAAACAAAATATAAATATTAGCGACAATAATTAAAGAGGCATGACAAAGAGACCCACAACTATGAAAAATTGAATGCAATCAGACTAGTCTAAAGTTATGTATCTTCTATATATAATAATAATAATAATAATAATAATAGCGCCCGCAGGGGCGGCTTTGTGGCGAGCCGTCGGTGAGTGGCGACACCGCGTACCCTGATTCCGTGGGGGCTAAATGAGACCCCCTGACCCTTGGCTTGCCTTAACTGGCCGGCTAGGGGTGGAAATCGCAAGAGCTAAGAACCTGAGCTCCAGGGTGGAAGTGCTCAATCTGCATAATAGCGAGGAAACCCACTCCGGGACGCGTTAGCGACCCGCGATGGTGAAATCGGTGCACACCTCTCGACACCCTTTAGCCATCCACACCGATGTTGCGTCCTTGGCATACGCCACTTTTTGGGATGCCCATCTAGTGGGGGGCAAGTCACCGTCTGCCTTGAATACAAATGATTGAGACATTTTACTTGGCAGGCGTCCCGTTGTCTCAATTAATAGCCCAGCAACCAGTCCATCTAGATCCCATCCATAGACCCAGTATAATTCCCATCTTCTCTGCAATAGTCCTTACGCCTTACGGGCGCTGTCTTTGGCTGTATTTCCTCCTTAAGTACAGACAGAGAGAGTACCCGTAAGGCGTACACATCCCAACTAGAGTAATGTATCTTAAAGGGGCCTCTACGTGTTGGATCCATATCCCCACGCAAGCCTTCCAAAAGGACCGGTCTTCGTGCCGTGATTTCCCGCAGGAAAGATACAACATAATAATAATAATAACTTTATTGAGCACCAGAAATTAAGTATACAATTCCATTGTGGTACAATCTCCTGAACTAGGTTCATACCATACCTGTATGTCAGGAGAGAGTTCCTTCCTTATTTCTAAATACTTCATACAATAATAACCGGTGAGCAATTATTTAATTATAGTGTGTGTGTGTGTGTGTTTTTTTTTTCTAAAAGGTTTTCAGTTTTGCTCATAATCTATGAATCTTTGTGTTTAATTATCGGGGTAGGATATGTAAGTTTTGGTTTATGATATAAATTTATTTGCTTGAGTAAGACATTTATTTAGAATTTAACAGTTTTCATGATTTATGAATTAATTATTAATATGATATGGCATTAAAAGGTTGGATAGATGCGGCATTTATCGATTTTTAAGGTTTTGAACTTATCGATATTTTTTTTTTAATCTTTATTTAAAGAGCTTAGTCTACCTTAAGACTATGCCGCTCTGTACAATATACAGTAGAAATTTTAACATCTACGTCTTAATGCCATTTTAACTAATTTTAAGAGCGTTTTAGCATTAGTAGACATGGGACATGCCAGAATGCTATTACACCCACCGATACCGTCCAAAAGATTCCAATATTGAATACGCATCTCCTCGTTACGGAAACATTCCATCATAATGTGGTACACATCTTCTATTTTATCACATTCGGAACAAAGTGGAGATGCAACTTTACCCATCAAATAGGCGAATTTGTTCAAAGGAATGTGTCCAGAACGAAGACGCAAAGTCAAAACAGCATCGATTCGATTTAAGGAGCAGTTGCTAACTTATCGATATTGAAATTATTGATTGACAATTTAGAGTAAGGTTGATGTGATGAGAAGTCGTATTACTAATAGTTAAAATTTTAGAGTAATATACAGAGTGAATTTTTCAAGTGGTCTTGGATGGCGACATCCGAAACTATGAGGAATAGCGAAAAACGCTCAAAAGAGTCTCGGGACCAATTTTGATGAAAACTTGAAACTAAACCATTAGATTTTTTTAAAAACAACATTCGTGTCCAGAAATCAAATTTAATAATTTTGACAAAGAAAAGCTAACATACTGTGTGATTGTAGCATTCGATAGAGTCGCTAATGTCGAATGTGGTATGCGGTGCTCATGGGCGTAGTTATAGCTTTCACATGATCGAACTATATAAAAATTTTTGTAGCGTGGGTTCTTGCCTTGCATGACACCGTATTTTACAGGCTAAGTGGGGGGTCCGGTTTTTTAAAATTTCAGTAGTCAGTGGCGTAGCATGGTTTATTATAAGTTAAGTGGGGGTTTCCGACCCCCCTTCCATGTCGGTGCTTACTTGGAGAAGGCCCTGTGCGCGATGTCCTTGCGGTAGTGCTTGCCGGGGAAGTCGATGGCGGCGGCGGCGGCGGTGGCCTGCGCGGCCGCGGCCCGCAGCGCCGGCGCGCGCGCACACACGCACACCACGCGCCCGCCCCACGTCACCAGCGAGCCGTTGGCGCCGCGCGACACGCCGCTGTGGAACACCACGGTGCCGCCGCGAGACTGCACCTGCGACAAACCTAACCACAAATCGCACCTTTAGAACGAAAACGACACAATTCAAAAAATACTAAATTGAGTTGGCATATTTAAATGACTAAAAACTAGTCCCTTATTTATAAAAATATAATAAAAAAGGGACCGATATAAAAGTTTTGTTCTTTTCCTGCTTGTATATGGCTGTGTCTGAACTATTATTGTATTGAAAACTTAGTTTTAAGTAATTTTATGACGATAACTCAATTTTCTATATTTTTGAATTGTGTCGTTTTCATCCTAAAGGTTCGAAATATTACGCCTTAACAACAACATCATTAAGAAACCTGCTTTGCCCTCAGCATGATCACTTAATTCAAAGGGTTGCGAGCCCCTTCTGCGTTCACCCTAAAGACCGGTGTGGCCAGAAAAGCCGACTCGCGTTAGGCTACTGGCAGTAGGGCATTTAACAAAAAAAAGGAAACCTGCATATCTGAGAAGCTTTCTAAAACAATTTCAAAGGTAGGTATATAAAGTCTGCTAACCCGCACTAGGCCAGCGTGGTGGAGTAAGGCCGTCTCAGTTGTAGAGGAGACCCGTGCTCAGCAGTGGGTAGTATATAATACAGGGCTGGTATGGTATTATTATGTCGAATGGCTAGAGATATTTTACTCTCACTGTCACTCTATATGGACCTACTCCACTTATCTGGTGAAGTGAGGACACTGCTGTACCCGTATAAAAAAAATATACACTATACAGGATGTTGCATAAACATAATATTCTTTTTTTTTTTTTTTCTCCTGGCCATCTTCGGCGCATTAGGGACGGCTGCGGGCTTCCTCCGACTCACGTCTAAGTTGTCGTCCGCAACCGCCTGCGCGAACACGGCGGCACCTCCCGCCCACCCGTGACCCCCGGAGGCCCCTATTAGTCGCCTTTTACGACAGGCAGGGGATACCGTGGTGGAATTCTCCAAACGCCCCCAATCCACAGGGCGGAACATAATATTCTTAACTAGAGGAAAAATAATTTATACAAAAGAGCGCCAACATGTTTTTTAGTAATTGGAAATCCTTTGAAAACAATATTTTATAATACATCCAAGGTTCCCGTGTAATCATTCTGATAGATCAAAACTTTTAACTTTATGACAAAATTGAATTAAAATATATAAACAAAAAAATACATAATGAAACTAATAAGGTTTCAATTATAATATGCATGCATTTTTAAAGTTATATACTTTACTATTAAATTTTGCACTCACCACTGATAACGCAGCCCTTTGTGGAAGTCTCTGGGTAGCCCTTGGACGCGATGACTACTCCAACAGACGATAATTTAGTATTCCACTGCACTTGTATTTGTTTCAATGTGCCGTCAACGCACGCCTGAGAATGCAAAGTATAAACCTCCATTGAAAACCGATACAGGTGTTTCGAAAAAAAAAATATTATTTTTTTAATGTGTGCAAAACACTTTAATGATCCACAATCAAAAATCCGCTGAAAATATGACAAATAAAACCCATATTAAGTTATTTGCTTACTACACATTGAGTACTCACTACAGCATGTTCAAAAATGAAAATTTCATAACTCAAAAATATGAGAAAGAAAGAAAATGAACATAGAACACCAACTAACTCTTTAAAATTAGTTCTATGAAATGTAGGAAATATATAAAACTTCACCTTCATTATGTTGTAGAGGTCCGAATCCAGCAAAGTCATGAGGACCTGGGTCTCCGGGTCGCCGAAGCGACAGTTGAACTCCAGCGTCATCGGGCCCGCCTTGGTCACCATCAGCCCGGCGTATAGTACTCCTAGAAACATCATATTCCCATCATTCCTTATTTCAGGATCCCTGTATATAAATTTTAAGAGTCTATTGTGACAGTACCTGTCATGTACTCTTCATGGAGTTTTGTACTCTTCGCGTGGGCTCCGAGGAAACTTATCGCATGTTTACGTAATGAGTTAATACAACTATTTTGTTGACAGTACGTTGTCAACACAGGTAAGTACTGACGACGAAATATTACGTATTGAATCGATAACGCAACATTTATCGAAACTAAAATCACTACATATTTATTTATTTATTCATTTTATTTATTAATAATACTTTATTGTACACGTACAATAGAAAAATACAGTATATCCACTAGAAATAAAGTACAATGGGCGGTCTTATCACTCGAGGCAATTTCTTACAGACAACCGTAGCATGAAGATAGGGAAAGGAAAAGAAAGGGCAGTTGAGGTGTACAAGACAGAGTATATTGTGACAAAATACATAAATATAATTACAAATAGACAACAAATACACACACATAGATATTATTTATTTATTTAATTAAGCACATTGCATAAGTTATATTACTCCAACATTCCATAAGGTTCTTCGGAGCTCACGAGCGAACTGTAATGTCATTTGAAGGATACTACAACCAATACAGCATATTTTGAAACTTTATTTTCATATCAGCGACTAGAGTGCATGCAATGCAATGCAATCAGCCCTGTATTATATACTGCCCACTGCTGAGCACGGGCCTCCTCTACTGCCTTAGTCCATCACGCTGGCCTATTGTGGGTTGGCAGACTTCACATACCCTCGAAATTCTCAAGGAGAATTCTCAGGTATGTAGGTTTCCTCACGATGTTTTCCTCCACCGTTAAAGTGAATGATAATTGATAACCAATACAGACTTAACTTCGTAAAGTCAGAGGTGCGTGCCTTTGGTTCTGAACCTCCGGACTTCGTCTCGGCAGACCGTTAAATTTCCAACTAGGCCATATGTTCACTAGAGTGCCAAGCACTTAACGTCAGGCGAGCAAATATGTGCGTCTGGTCTATAAATTGTATAAATAAAACCTTCCCTGAAAAATATACATTTCAATATTGAAAACCACATCCAAATCAGATTAGTAGTTTTTGAGAAACTCGCGGCCATACAAATTTATATACATACATACATATACAGGGTTATTTGAAAAACACCAGCAACCTCGCAGGATTGGATAGCTACCATCATTAACAACAACGTTTGTTCTACGACTTTTGATAATTTGTTAGGTTTTTTTTTCATATAAAAATAAATACTTAATTAATTTTCCGCTTAAACGTTATTAACTCTATGGCGCATTCCGAAGATTAGATAAAAAAAACCGTGCGAATCGCGGGGTTGAAAGTGAGGTGGGGTGGCGGCGGCGTTGGTTGACCTATTTATCCAGCCGCCAGTCGGCTTTGATGCGCGCGCGCTATACGTCCTTGTGTGCCACGATCTTTCGTCGCCGTATTGATCGATGTCCCCACGGATTTTACCTACTACCTACACAAATTTTTTACCATGGCCTATCGGTACTCCAATATTGAATACACCGAAATGGTGAGGATGCTCGCTAGGTGTGATGACTATGTGTCGGAAGCCTGCCGCCAATGTGCAACAAGATATCCAAATTTATCTGCACCGAGCCGTGAGACGATGTTAGCTGCCACACAGCGGCTACGAGATTACGGTCAGTTCCAGCACAAGATGAGGGATAGTGGTCGTCCACCGAGGCGCAGTGTACGTGACCAAGAAGAGATCCTGGAGTTCTTTGAAGCGAACCCCGCAGCGAGCACAAATGACGCAGCGCGACGGTTCAATGTGTCCCAGTACTTCGCGTGGAGTGTCATTCACAATGAAGGCAAATACCCATTCCATCTTCATCGTGTACAAGAACTCACCGAACCTGACAAACCTGCACGAGTGGCCTTTTGTAACTGGTTGCTTGCTGAACGGCCTACAATTCTGTGGACTGATGAAGCTACATTTGGTAGAGTGGGCTTATTCAACACTCGTAATGAACATTTATGGTGTTACGAAAACCCGCACGAACCCAGACCACATAATTTTCGACACCGATTTACTGTGAATGTTTGGGCGGGAATAATAAATTCCACGTTACTGGGCCCCGTTTTTTAGACAGACTAAATGGTGAATCATACCTACAATTTCTCACCGAAACGCTGCCTGTGTTGGAATACGAAAGTATACCTCTCGCCTACTTGCGTGATATGTACTACCAACTTGACGGCGCACCAGCTCACTATTCTCGTCAGGTTAGAGACCATTTAAACACGGTTTATTCCGGTCGATGGATAGGACGCCTCGGACCTCGTGCGTGGCCTCCAAGATCACCAGACATTACACCCCTGGACTTTTATTTATGGGGGCACGTTAAAACAATGGTGTACACTGGTGATGAAATCACAAGCCGAGACATGCTCATTCAAAAAATAATTTGGGCTTTTAATCAAATAAACAATAATTCGGAAGTGTTAGCACGAGTTAATGAACAGTTGATCTTTAGGTGTGGTCTTTGTGTTGGTTGTGAAGGTGACTATTTTGAACGCTATGTGGTGGTTTGAACCTCAGAGGTAATAATTTGTAAATATTATTTTAAATGTCAATTATTTTTTATTTCATTATTGTAAATACGCTGATTCCACTTTTTAAATACGCCTGCATTAAACAATGAAAAGTAAATAATAATCTCTTTCTACCAATATTTGATATTAAAAAACGTTAAGCGTTGGGTAGATACTTAAACTACATACGTTATTTTTATTGTTTAATGTAGCCAGTCCTAAGCCTGGTAAAGTATGAAGGGATCATGGACTCACCGTAAGTGCATACTGTCTACACACCCCGTGCGCAATTGATATTAATTAGGTAATTATCAGGCGAAGAAAGTGTTATTATTATTGACAACGAAAGCGCGCACGAGCGTGCATCGTACTTTCTTTATGATGATGAATGAAACATAGACGTACAAATGTCACGACAGTACAATAAAAACTTGTATTTTTAAATTTTTATTTAATGTATTGAGTTACGTCAAAACTCATAGAACAAACATTGTTGTTTAAGATGTTAGCTATCTAGTCCTGCGAGGTTGCTGGTGTTTTTCAAATAACCCTGTATACGGATCGAATACAGAACCTCCTTTTTGAAGTCGGTTAAAAAAGGGAAAAAAACAACCAATTAGCAAACTTATATCAATATTCACAATATCAAGTTAATTATCCAATTCCGAATCAACTCTAATATACATAGTGCAATGTCACAAAAGCACACAATCGCATATACCCACGACCGACAACGCATAGCAACATTAGTTCCACTAGAACAAAGAAACCACTACACGTGTGCGATAACCTTGCAACCTGCCAACCCCCCTTTATACCACCCTCCCTCCCTAAACACGCGTAGCAACTGAAAATCTAGCAGACGAAAACGGAACAACTATCACCGAGACTAGCGTAAGCGAGTATGAACTTTATAGTTTTGGTGACAGGGTGTATTGTCGGGTGCGGGATGGTGCTGAAGCGAGACGAGCGATAAGGTGTAAACAGTGGGGTCAGGGGACGATGACACACGTAACATTTCGCCGTCTTCGAGTGACGTAAGGCTTGTTTTACATTGACACATTTCATATTCAACCATCTGCTGTAGGTTTTTTATCCTACTAATATTATAAAGGCGAAAGTTTGTAAGTATGTATCGATGTTTGTTACTCTTTCACGCAAAAACTACTGAACGGATTTTGATGAAATTTGGCACACGGGTAGATCATGTCCTGGATTAACAATAGGCTACATTTTATACTGGGAAAATAAAAAGCGGCACTTTTATCCCGGAAAATCTTTTTAACGCGGGCGGAGCCGCGGGCAAAAGATATTTCGCAATAATAGATCTTACATACCTCATTTGCAAAAAAACGGGCGGTTTGGATTTTAATTCTTTTTAAAAAAAATACGGTACCAAAATGATTTCAATCATTTGTACATGTTACTGGCCGGTTTTAAAAATGCCGTGGTGTTTAAAACAGTACGTTCTAAATTAAAAATTTCGTTTGATGCTCGTTTTTACAGAAAATCACTTTTTATCCTACATTTTTGGTGCGAAGTTCCAAAAGATAATATGGGTTTTCATAACTTTTAGTCAATTTTTATGAATTTATTTCATATTCTTAATTGTCAAAGCTTCATTTATTGCTGTTTAGCTGTCTCAATAATGTTAGAGAAAGTGGTAAAAGCTACCAAAATTATTGCGCTGCTCGAAGAGGGCTGCAGCCAATGCTTCGTGGCTCAGAGGCTAAGTGTGAGTCGCTCGACGGTTCAAAGGACCTGGCAGCGGTATCAAGACACCGGTTCCGTCGAGAGAAGGCCTGGTTCTGGAAGAAAACCATAAACCATACGCAGTCATCGCCCGGCCCGCGGCCCTAAGTTACTCCGTGAGCACAGAGTTGCCAGGCTTAGGTTTGCTCGAAATTGTGAGTCATGGACTCAAGAAGACTGGAATAGGGTATTGTTCTCCGATGAAGCCAGGATATCTCTGTTCGGTGAAGATCGACGTCGGCGAGTGCTACGAAGACGAGGAGAACGCTTTGCAGAGGCTTGTTTTGAAGAAATCACACCTTATGGGGGCTCTATTATGTTTTGGGCAGGAATAAATTCAATGGATCGTACAGAGTTAGTCTTCATTGAAAACGGCTCACTGACTGGACATCGATACATAACGGAAGTTCTTATTCCTCATGCACAACCCGCATTGGCCGCTTTAGGCGAAGACTCAATTTTTATGGACGACAACGCTCGCGCCCACCGGTCTGGCGATGTGGAAGCGTATGTGCAAGAGGTCGGCATTCGTCGTTTGGATTGGCCAGCTCGAAGTCCCGACCTCAATCCTATAGAGCATGTCTGGGACGTTCTGAAACGACGCGTGAGATCAGTACAACCGGCTCCTCAAACCATCAGAGAGCTGAAGAATGTGATTACCGCGGAGTGGGAACGTATTCCGCAAGCAAGTATCCGGGATATCCTCGCTAGCATACCCAGACGAATTCAAGCTGTGATTTCAGCTAGAGGGGGTCACACTCGATACTAAACATTTATCTGCTTTTACTTTATTAAAGAAAAAACAAACAAAAATCTTTGTTAACTTTTACTTCACGAGCATATGCACTACTAGCGAGCATACACTACTAGTGAACTTTAGCATTAAAACCCATACATTTTATCAAAATTTTATGATAATACTGACGAAAACGATTATTTGCTTATTAATTTACAAAATTGTGAAAGTAAAACTACCTATAATTATCAAACAAACCAATAGTAACATTTGAAATGGTTCATTGCTTAGGTGCCCGTTTTTTTTGCAAATGAGTTTATTATAAAATAAAGTCCACCACCGCGTCTGTCTGTCTGAACGCGATAAAATCAATAACTACGGATTGGATTTCGATGAAATTTGAAATTGAGATAGTTTTAGAATTTGTAGCGAGATTTGTGTCCCGGAAAATATCTGTCACGCGAGCGAAGCCGCGATCAAAATCTAGTTATAATACAATACTAGACAGTAAATATTACAGGTAAGCGAAAAAAGTAACAATTGTGAGAGACAGAGACGACGCTGTACAAAGTCGAAGCTAACCGATTATATTTTTCTAAATCCATGTTATTTTGTATCTCTTGCTGGATCTGTAATATTTAATGCTGTGTTGGTAGTATTAGATTGGTTATTTTGGTATCATTATAATCAGGCGCTTAACATCAGGCGATTGAAAGTTCTGGAATTCGGTAATAAAAAAGAAATGCGCATAGACAGACATACGCGCCAACTTTTATTCATTGCAATATTTTAAATAAGAATATCTACTTAATCTATCTCCAAAGCAATATTATTGATTTTTCGATAGATATAATTTGTTAAGCGTTAATACATATAAAATAATGTACAGAATCAAACCTAGTTATCTTCCCTACAATTATAACTATCGAATACACGACGCCTTTCCTAGCGACATTACATTGTTAGCAGTGTAAATTATGTTGACTAACGTACCAAACATATTAATTATTCAGTGTCAACATCATGCGACCAGCAGTCGCCAATCATTAACTGGGCTCGTAATAGGCTATAACAATTTTATTTATGGCATCTTGTGACAGTTTTAAGACCCAGAGTCCCGCCATCTTTACGCCTTGATGTACGTAGTGCGCTCTATACATTATTATTTACTAGGTGACGTTCGCAACTTCGCCTGCGTCAAAATCCTTGGCCGCTTCAAAAGTTACTAAAACAAAGTACGATGGCAGCGTCATCTACTTAATGAATCAAATTAAAAATATCCATTATTCCTCATGCGAGCAAAATATCGGGATAAAAAGGTGGTGCATGATCTACCCGTGTGCTAAATTTCATCCAAATCCGTGCAGTAGTTTCTGTGATTACTTCTAACAAAAATCCATACATTTTCACAAGCTTTCGCGTTTATAATATTAGTAAGAGTAAGAAGTACGGATAGTATGAAAGGGCTGACACTGATGTCAAGCATTTCATATTATAGTTTATGAGCGAGAAACCCTCGTACCCTCCTCTCCTCAAAGTTCAACAACATTTTATTACTAACACTTGCTACGAAGTCACTTACCTCACATCATTACAATTTAAAGCGAGTTTTTCTTATTCGATCGCTTTTATGGATAAAATACATCGCCAGTGGCACCTTTAGGGGGTGGGGGAAGCGAGGGAGGAGGGATACAAACCGGGCAAACGCCCAGACCTCGCGCTTAGAACTGTAATTTTTTGTTTCTCTTGTCCGGGATTGCACGTCCCTTATGACCTCCACTAGCAAGAGGTACAAAGAAAAAAGCTCTCGCAAATATCGGCCGCCGCCCGGAGCCTCGAGTTTGTTAAGGCTGCAAGTGTACAACGTCACCTAGTTCCAATAATTTGTAATTTTCGATCGACGTAAATTATATTCAGCATTAACGTAATCACACAAAAAAATATCTTAATCAACCGGATCGAGATTACGCTACGGGTCTCAAACAATTAGTGTAGTTGTGCCTCTGCCTACCTCTTCGGGGATAAAAGGCGTTTGTGTGTGTGTTATATAAGTGGCTTAATATTGACTAATTATAATTGAGTATTCTCATGTACATCCTGATTTATAAGTACAACTATGTTCGTCTATGTGATCAATAAAGTATATTATTTTACCTACGTATAGAATTAATGTTTACACAATTAACTTAAGCACACGCCATTATCATAACATAAAGTCAGCGTTAATTTGCAAAGTCAAACGCAGGCAAGCGCATTGTTCGCATAAAACACACCCGAATAGTTCCTGGATCACATAATAGCATTATCACAGGTCTATGTTGTAACTAGGTATTTGGAGTGATATGACCTTATATCGATTAATCAAATCTATCGATCGGATACGTATAATCGATTCGATAAATCGATATCAGAATCGTTACTTACATAATACATTTACATCCGATATTTTAGGTTGTGTTGCAAGTCTAAAGGCATGAAAATAGCTTTACGATTAAATCAATCGATAATCAATATTTGGTTTTATCGATAAAAATTTAATCGATTTCGATTTATACGCCTCCTAAACAGATTTTATTTTTCACCGCCCTAGGTTTTATCAATTAACATACAATATTTGTAAAACTAAAACATGTTACTCTGCAAATTTTATCAAAATCCAATCAGAAACTACTTTGCGGATTTTATCGCAGTTTTTTAATTTATATTTTCTCCCGACGTTTCGAAGGCTTTTCAGCACTTCGTGGTCACGGGGCGGACTGAGGTGTTGATGGTCCGAAAAGTTAATGTTACAATATCTACCTTCAATTTTTAATTATACAATTTTACAAAAACCGCGATAAAATCCGCAAAATAGTTTCAATTTAATGTCTAACATTCGCGTAAATAGAAGAAGTCATTATGAAAATCCAATCAGGTTTGTCATTAGGTACGGAACACAAGAATCTTGGAATCATTTAGTTCGTATAAGTTATACTAATAACAATCGTAATTCATATTGGCTGAAGCATAACACCAGACGAAAGGGTGGTATGCTGTTATTTCGTTTATCTCATAACCTATGCCCACGACGCTAACATAGGAAAACATTTCAAAATATATAATTCGATTGGAAAAATTCTTTACGATACGGTCACAACAATAACAACTGATAACGGTCGCGTACGGCCTTCAATGTCATTGTTAAATAGGGCATCATTGCGATTTTAATTAGTTCATGTAATACTAGCCGCAGCTGGCGACTTCACCCTCGTGAATTTTGTTCCGGGATAAAAGTCCCGCTATATATTTTGCCGGGATAAAAAGTCTATGCCCTTCCCAGGTTCGAGAAAGTATAACGGACAGGCAGAGTTATTTTCACATTTATAAATATGGTTTTTTTTATCGATACGGATGACGGAACAAAGAAAACGCTCGTCTGCGTCAGCATTACACCCTGAGACATAAGATGTTAAGTCTCATAATGCATACTTTTTATCACGATAAAATACCGGGTGGAAGGGAAACGCTCTCTATACCGGAACGGTAAGGGAGAAGAACCATAACATTAACGAAAAACTATATTCATTTGCAAAGCTAAGCGATAATACTTACGATTTTAGTATTTCCGTAATTCATGCACGCGCAATGTAAAGCGTACAAAGAACTGGGCGGCCGCCGCGCTGCGCCGGGACCGGCCCGCGGTCGTTCACCCGTCAGCTGATGTACGTGTTGCATTACGATTTTTTTGAAATATTGACCTTTTTTACTATGTTTTTCAGAATAATAGTTTGATTTATCTATCCATACGTGAAGCTGTACAGAAATTTGAGAAAATCCTACTAAAATTGTAACAATGCGATCGCGATTTTTTTAGTGCCATCACGTCAGGAATCACCAGTACTATCACCTGTATTCGTTTCTGAGAGCGTTTCCCTTCCACCCGATATATAACCGATCTTTTATCCCGGAAAAACTTTGGACACTCGCGCAGAGCCACGTGAAAATGTAGTCATCAATAAATTTTCTCCCATACGTACCGACATATTTGATGCCCTCAGCCTTCATTCCGTCCACAGCGCGCTGCAGCACCTGGTCCTTCACATCGGCGAGCTGGTCGGGCGTGATGAGCGGGCAGGGGCAGTAGGCCCCCATGCCCCCCGTGTTGGGGCCCGTGTCCCCATCACCGATACGCTTGTGGTCCTGCGCGGGGGGCATCATCGACACCGTCTCGCCGTCTGTGAAGGCTAGCACCTGGAGATATAGGGAGTATAAATAATGTAGAATTATTTTTCATGCCGACTGTACTATGCGAAATAAGTAGATACAAAATTAATTAATCCTTCATATTATTTGCGTACCAATTTGCCTCTACAAAAAAAATGTACAGTCAGTAGCATAAATATCTGTACAAAATCAAAATTTCAAATCGCCTATATACGCGTTAAGTTAAACTGAAAAAAAAAACTTCGTATGAAATAAAGCAAATCTCTTTTATTTTATTTGTGTGAAGAGAAAAAAAAAAGATTACTAAGAACACAAAAGTATGTAGGCAATTTGAAATTTTGAATTTGTTCAACTACTTATGCTGGTGACTGTAGTTTCGTTAGTCGCACAGTCAGCTTCTGGTAATAATTCATAGGATATTAGACTAATGAGAAAAACATACCAATCGAGTATTTCCGAGGACTAAAAAGTAAAGACAACCTATTTTCCCCTGGATAATAAATCTTTCCAAAATCATAGAATCTCAGAGTAAGTATATACCTATAGAGGGCTAATATCGCATCGTGCGCCCACTACCC
This sequence comes from Lapara coniferarum, assembly GCA_949316025.1. Classification (NCBI taxonomy): domain Eukaryota; kingdom Metazoa; phylum Arthropoda; class Insecta; order Lepidoptera; family Sphingidae; genus Lapara; species Lapara coniferarum. Next base: position 22,708,458 of record OX438921.1, read on the forward strand.
AGCGTAGGCAGGTGAACTATAGCTACTTATATAGAAATGTTGGCGACTGCTAGGGATGGGCACGCGAGCAGCACCAACGCAACAGTTATCGATAAGTACAGGTCCGGCGGCGCGGTACATATTGTTGTTAAAAAATTGTGGTTCTACAAAATATGGCCTTGTGAGTAATTTTAAGCGTATTGCCTTAATATAGATAAAAGCTATGCTGCGAATTGGTGTAGTGCCATGCGGAATGATTTATAAACACGGTACCTCAAGAGCAGTTTTTACAAGCATTAAGAACCAATAATATTAATGGATATCCATTATAATTGAACCAATGGATATAAACCGAGCATCGCACCATGGATTTCTTAGCTAGTCTCCCCAAGCCTAAAATAGTCACGTCTAGTTTTTGAAATATTTATTACCAATGTTAAAAAAATGACAAAGAAATATATCTTAATGATTGCCAACTTATACTGTCAAGACCCGCGATAGAAGCTATGCAATAGCTTAAAAATATTATCGTAATCAGTCATTTTTTAGGAACAGTAATTATTTCTTTCATTTCATAAACAAAAACGCAATTATTAATTGGCTTAAAAATCACACACAGACAAAAACAGTTACCTAAGCTACATTATATTAAGCATCGCCTTCGATAGTATTAAATACGTATGCTATAATATGAAAATATTACATCGATTCTGGTATCGACGCGTAACATCACTATCGAAAAAGCGGGATGCGGGGCAGTGCGGGGGGTACAAGTGTTCGCCTCCCGAGCGTCTTTCATACCGCGACGCGTAATTTCAATTTTACCTAAAAATATGCTGAAATATGGCTTGCCTGTGAAACGTGATATTAGAATTCTGTTAAGTGTGTTTCCGAGTGTCGTTTTTACAAGATTCCACAGAACATTTAACCATTTTGCAGTATTAATAATCAAATACTCGCATAGATCTCACTCGCGTGTGCTCACGCCGTTCCTACTCGAGTGACTACAAGCGCTTGCGGCCGGCGCAGGACGATGTTCCCACCCGTGCCTATTGTTCCCACTTGCATACGCGCTCTCTATAGGTATATACTTACTCTGAGCATAGAATCGAATTATCATAAAAGGAACTCGTGGAGCTATTATGGTACACAATTATTATATTAAATAACTAAATAAATTATTTATAGCAAATAGTCGACACGAGCGAGAATTGCCTCGCCATTACCCATGATCAAAAGGGGTAACTTTTAGCAATAGTTGCGTACGATTATTGCTTACAATAATTGATCCTACTAAACGAGGCTTAATACAGGAGAAATGACCTCTAGAAACGCACGAGAATTCAACATTTACCGCACAATGATATTACGAAACTGGAAAAGTTCACCGATAACATCCACGATAGTATACAAACAGTTCAAACTAGTATGAATGACCTTACCAAACTGGCTCACAAACAATAAAATATTATATTATTAAAATATTATATAAAATATTATTTTAACAGCTATACTAATATTATAAAGCTGAAGAGTTTGTTTGTTTGTTTGAATGCGCTAATCTCAGGAACTACTGAACCGATTTTGAAAATTCTTTCACTAATAGGAAGCTACATAACTCCTGAGTGCTATAGGCTACTTTTTATCCCGGGAAAATATTTTCGTCCCGGAAAACTTTTTACGCGGGCGGAGCCGCGAGCACTACTAGTCAACTATATGGGATGATTTTTGGATCAAACCTTATGGTTTTTTTTATAACAAGGTCCAATAGAAAAACCAGTTAATTATCTGCTGATTAGTAATTTCCAATAGTCACAAACACACATTGTATTTTTTTCTTGTATCATGCAATGTACTTTGAACCGATTTTGAAAAGAGCAACACTAGAGTTTCTTGACAGTTTTTCCCTGTTGAGAACTCTTTACCGAACTGGTGGTAAAGTTAATATTGACGGAATTTATATGTACAATGTAAAAATGATTTCATTTCACTTCACAGTTCTAAAAGATAAATGCGCTGATAGTCACAAATCAAAGGTTATGCATGGAATAGAGTTTTGTAGTTGTTTGGGTCTACGGAAATCAACTTCACCGTATGAAATTCTACAGGGAGCTGTAACGTCTTTTGGGTTAGAGATATGAGAAGAATTTACTCGGTCTATTGGTGAAAGTTATCAGCTATGTAGTTATTATCTACAATTTTCACAAAGTAATTAAGTGAACATTTTAAACTATCACTTTACGTATTTTTTCGCGTAACTATTTTTTTTTTTTTTTTTTTTTTATCGCGGGGAAAAACGCTTTATCGCTACCACCACTGGGGGGTGAGTGGATCGGTTATGTTGGTTTCACACAGTCTTACAGCCCAATATCGACACTCGGGAGTATAGCATCATCCGAGCGAGCATTGGACCGAGTCCCTAACACTATGTACACCCTACACTGGCATACCAACCAAAACCCGCGGTGGCCTTCTTCGGCGCATACGAGACGGCCCCGGGGTATCTTGTTGCACTAAGATAGCTGCACGGGACCGTCCCTGCGCGATGCCGTTGCGGCCCTTCTCTATACAAAGGGGACTAAGATGCCCCCACACTCTAAAGGACGCCTTTGGCGTCTACGACAACGGGAGACCGACCACCCGCATTGTCGTCCACCTCGGAGTCGCTGAAATTGGACTGAGCAGCCCCCCGCTGCTCGCCCCACGACTCTCTTGAAGCCCCATTTAGTCGCCTCTTACGACAGGCAGAGGATACCGTGGCGGAACTCTCTAAATGCCCCCAAACCACTGGGCACGAGGCACCGGTCAGTCGTCCTCCCGGCGCCTCCTACGTCTCCTCTGGCTGCGGGCGGGATCGTTCTGCTCCCGATCCCGCCCGGCGCTCTCCTTCCACGAGATGACGTACTCGCAGAAGGAGGCCATTGCTCGCCAAGACCTCCAGCCGCCAACCATGGCAGATACCACGGCTGGCAGCGAGAGATCTCCGCCGACGACTGCTCTGAGAGCGCTGCGTTGTAGATCCCAGGCTGGGCACTCCTCGAGAGTGTGTTGGACCGTGTCTTCGCGGCCGTTGCCACAGTGGTGGCACACGGCGGACTCTTCTTTTCCGATCTGACACAGGAACGAGCCGAAACACCCGTGGCCCGTCAGTACCTGTGTCAGACGGAATGTCGGCGCACCGTGGCGCCTGTCAAGCCAGCTTAAGAAGACAGGTCGCACTGCCGCGACGGTCCTCAAGCCCGCATTCGGGCTCTCCAGCCTGGTATGCCACTCCTCCACGGCGGCGCTGCGGATAGAGGCCAATTGGGCCTTAACCTCCCTCGGGGCCAGTCTCTGCCCGAGACGTGATGCCTCCTCACGCCAGAAGAATACTGACGAGAGGTATTTGGCATCCAATTCCCATGGCAGAGTACCGGCCAAGACGCAGGCCGCCTCGTGAGAGACTGTGCGGTAGCCCCTGATCAGTCGCTGCGCTACTATACGCTGCGGCTTGCGCAGTAGTGCGACGCATCGCGAATTCAGGGACTCGGCCCAAACGGGACAACCGTATAAGGCCATGGACCGCACAACTCCAGCATATAAACTTCGGCAAGGGTTACCAGGACCTTCCAAGTTTGGCAGCAGGCGTCCGAGTGCACCTGCTGCCCGCAGCAATTTCGGCGACAGCATCTGAAAGTGAGCACGGAAATCCCACCGGCTGTGCAACACCAAACCTAAATACTTCATCGTGGAGCCGATAGGAATCCGCACCCCCTCCACTATGATATGGGCCCCCGTAGGTGGCCTCTTCCGGGGCCCGTGAAAATAAAGGGCCTCGGTTTTGTTCAGGGCCACTTTGAGGCCCAGACGCCGAATCCTGCTCACTATCTGCTCGGTGCCAGAGGAGGCGAGCAGAGCAGCCTCCTGGAAGGTCCTAGCCGTCGCTGTCACCAATGTGTCGTCTGCGTAGCAGACAACAGCGACGCCTTGGGGGTTGGTACCACGGAGCACCCAGTTGTAGCCGATGTTCCACAAGAGTGGGCCCAGTACTGAACCCTGTGGAACTCCGCAGGCCATTACTCTTTGGTGCCACCCATCAGCGCCCGGATACACAATGTACCTATCAGATAGGTATGATTGCACCAGACGCTGAAGATATGGTGGCACCTCGTGGTACCGTAGTGCTTCATGTATGCACGCCCAAGGTAGGGTGTTAAACGCGTTGGCGATGTCAAGAGACACCGCCACGACCACTTCACCCCGGGCGATTGCATCCTCCGCTTGTGCCTTGACCCGCAAAATCGCATGGATCGTGGATCGGCCATGCCGGAAACCGTATTGGCATTCTGCCAAATCCGGCCCGACCTTCTCAAGATGCTCGACGAGGCGAGCGTGAATAATTCGCTCGAAAAGTTTGCAGACCTCGTCGAGTAGCACGATAGGCCGGTAGGCCGATGGCGACTCTGCGGGTCGACCCTCCTTTTTGAGCAGGACCAATTTCCCAGTTTTCCACCGAGACGGAAAGAGGCCCTGCTCAATGCACGCGGAGAAGAGGCCGCGGAGCCTCGTACCCAGGTGCTTGACAGCTAAAACCCACGCACGACCGGGTATGCCGTCAAGACCCGGAGCCGAGTTTTTACTCCGCAGCCGAAGCACTACCGCCCTAAATTCTGCGGGCGAAACCTCCAAAATATCCCCTGCCGAACTCTGCGACGATGGCAGCGACGATCGTGATGCCATCGGTGGAGGAGTGATATCCTCAGTGGCGGGGAACAAAGTCGCGACAACCTCATCCACCAACTCGTCCCGGAGACTCTGCGTCAACGGAGGCGCCCATGGGCGGTATCTCTTCATCGCTAGACGATATGGGCGCCCCCACGGGTCGTTATCGAGAGTGCTCCGGGCCTCTTTTTGTGCCGCAGACTTTGCCCTCAATATTGCCACGTGCAGCGCTCTCTTGGCCTCTTTGTAGAGGCCGTGAAGAAGCCGCTCCTGGTCCTCGTCACCGGCTATACGAGTCCGGCGACGACGGTGCCTGCCAACTCGACGGAGGGCAGCTACGCACGATGCACGCAGCTGCCCGAGCTCCGCCGACCACCAGAACACCTGGCGTTTCTCAGGAAGGCGTCGGACTCGGGGCATGGCCGCGTCACAGATACGCGACATCGTCGCCCCGAACCACTCCGCCTCCTCTTCGACCCGTACCGGCCCCGCCGGCACGGGAATCCATGCCTGGGCCAGAGCGGACTCCTTCAGGGCCTCGACATCGAGGCGCTTTAGCGCCCAACGCGGGCCATCCGATCGCGGAACGGTCGAGGCGGTAAAGCCGCCACGAGACCGAGGAGAAGGAGGCGAGGAGACGTCGAACCGAATGTATCGGTGATCCGACAACGACTCCTCGCCAACCAGGACCCTCCAGTCTCGGACACGGTGGGCAAGTGCTGGGGTGGCGAACGTAATATCCACCACCGAGCCGCCATTGTGCCGCACACATGTTTCCACCGTCCCGCGATTCACGACGGCCAACCTGGACGCAACCGCCCATTCCTCCAGGGCCACGCCACGTGCGTTCGTCGCCGACGAGCCCCAAGCCAAGGACTTGGCGTTGAAGTCACCGGCGACAAGCACGGGGCGAGGCTGACGGCCTTGCACCACCAGAGCCCCTAGCCGAGTGAGGAAATGCTCAAACTCGGCCAGAGGTCTGTTAGGAGAGAAATACACTCCCACAATCCAGACCTCCCCTAACAGAACTGCTACGCATCCCGAGCCCTTCGCTACTTTTTCGAAAGGCGGGGAGCCAGCAGTGCCCCGAGTGATGACGGCCACCGAACCATCCAGGTCCCCTGCCCAGTCATCCCTGGGAGGAACGTAGTACGGTTCAGAGACCACAGCCACATGAATCGACCACTGCGCCAGGCTCTGAACTAGTAAGTCCTGTGCCCTAGCGCAGTGGTTGATATTCGCCTGGAGGAATCTTTGCGCCATATTAATGAGCGACTTCCATGGCGGTCTCTCGGCGGGACGGGTCGGGCTGGGTCACAACCCCGGCGCCCCCGCCGCGATTAACGCGACGGGGGCGCGAGGAGGCGACACATGCCTTGGCGCCCACGTGGTGCCCCGCAGGTTTGCCCTCAGCTGCGCAAATTGCACAGTGCGGGTCTGCAGAGCACTCCTTGGCCTTATGGCCCTCTTGACCGCAGCGGTAGCAGATCCTGCTACGGTCACATTCTTCAGTGCAGCGCATCCGCACATGCCCCTTGTGGAGGCAGCGGAAGCACCGCATAGGCCGAGGCTCAAGGAGCCGGACATGTGCCGACACCCAACCTATCCGGACACGCCGAGCCCTAACAATTTTTTCCGCTGCCTTGGCTGGGCAGCGCACCCATATCGCGCCGAGGCCGGAACGGTCGGGGCGGATCTCCCCGACCTTAATGTCTTCTGCTGCGCAATCCCCAGCACTTGCGAGGGCCACTGCGACCATTTCCGGGTCGGCAGACGGATCCAACTCGGATATTCGCAGGTCCGCGGTCTTGAACGGACGGGAGACGCGAACGTCTTCCGCCAGCTCCGTTCCGCGGAACACCTCCCTCATTTTTTCAGCGAGGGAGTTGGCCCTCGCTTCCGAGTCAGGGCCAGGCACCTCGTAGAGGTACCCCCCCGTGGCCATCAGCCTCGCTCGAGTCTCGGCAATGTCAAGACCGGCCAAATTCACCCTCCGTTGAATTTCTTTTAAGACCGTAGCGTATGTTACGCCACGGTCTAAGGCAGCAGGCATCACCGTCAGGGCGACTGCTGCCCTACGCGGAAGGCGAAGTTTTGGCTCAGGCCTCCGACCTCGCCGATTTTGCTGCTGTACCTGTGTAGCTGGCACAGCTGCACTCGACACGGGCTGGGTACTTTTTTTACCTCTTTTTGCTACCACCGTCCACCCTTCGTCCATAGACGCTGGGGCCGGGGGCAGCAAACGAGGCTCCATCTGAGGTTGAGCCTGGGGAGCACGCAGATTCTTCTTATTCCTCCCCTTGTGTTGCTGGGGGAGGACTTTGACGACGGGTGTGGCCACCGGTGCGATATCAGGGGCAGTCCGGGCGGATCTCTTGCCCTTCCCTTTTCCTTTACCCTTGGCGGGTGAATCCCTTGATGGCCCAGCGACTGCAGCAAGTCCTGCTAAAGGCATGTCAACGGGCATCGGACGACCGGCTTCCTTAGCGTTAGCCCTATCCGCGGCCAGAGGAGGACGAGCTGTTGGCTCTGGAGGTAGCCTCATGTAGATCGCCTCGAAGCGCGCGTCCATCATATTGATGAGACGGCGCTCAAATTGATCTTGGCGATCATCAGAAGCAGCTCCTGTTCCAACCGCCAACTGCGATTGTCCTGGCGATCGGACAGCCGCTAGGACCTCCTCCAATATTTTCCCCTGGGCCGCAAGGGAAGCCTCAAGAGCTGTGATGCGCCGTGCCATCGCGGCCTTTTCCATCTCCAAGCGGGTTACTTCAGCGGAAGCTGTCTCTTCGGCCCTCTGCGCCAATTCTTTGGCCGCCAAGTTCAACTTCCGCTGTTCGGTCCCTTTAAGGTTTCGGGACCTTTGGGACACACCCCGGACTACCTCCGCCAGTCGTAAGCGCCAGTTTGTCTGCTCAACTGGCGTATCCACTAACTCCATTGGCTCTTCTTCTGCATCCGTTGTCGGTGCAGATGCAGCTACCACCTTTACTGCCGGCTCGGAGTCACTGTCACTCGAATTTATTTTTTTACTCGAGCGAGCTGGACGTCCTCGCTTCGGCCGCAAACAGACGCCACTCGGTCCTGGTTCGGACACGACTGGAGTGGATGCCACCGACTCGGCTGGCCCCTTCGTGGACTTGCGTCCACCATCATTTGTTATCTGCCCGGGTACAAGGTCGTCCTCCGGAACAGATGCCCTCTCCTTTCTCACGTCGATATTTTTTTTTATTTATTACCATTATTGGTCCCACGAGTATGGGGGAATAGAAAGTCCACCCAGGCAGAGCCCCCTGTACCTGGGTAAGCCTACGAGTAACCCGCTAAGAGTGTCGGCTGGTTCTCCAGCGGGGGTCGCACTAGAGACCGAACTGCCCATCGGCCATGCATCCCCTCGCGGTGCGCCGCCGCTTGGGATTCGGGGTAACTTTTTATAGAGGTTTTCTCCCTCACAGCCCGGGCGGTTAAGCCAAGACCCTCAGCCTCAGGAGACACCGCGAGACATGACCACAGTGCCCCCTAAGATTCCGAGACTGGCGGTGACCAGGGAGAACAAGTTCAACCCCAGCCTGTTCCGCGGCAGTGTAAGTGCACACGGAACCCGTCTGTGTTCCTCCACCGTGCCCTCTGCTAATCAGAGAGATCGTGGAAGAACCTCCATTGCTAGTTTTGGTCCACGCCGTTTCCGGTACCCCCCAATAAATTGGGGGGCGTTCCCCTATCCGCCACCCAGGGAGACGCGCCCGATGGGAGACCAGCAACTCCACACGGGTTTCGCGTAACTATAGGAATATTATGTTCAACGGTTATATGTGCGGAACCGCGGAAATGTTATCTATATCATAAAACTCGCCTTATTTATCATCGGGAAAAAAAATATTTATAGCAATCGAACTCCTAAATTGCGTTATCAGGAACCCCTATGGGCGTAACGATTTGCTTTATCAATGTGTTTGTCTGAATATTGACTAAGATGTAACACCGTCAGTAAGTTGCTCCATATCATCAATTATGTACTTGTAAACAACTTTTTGTAATTTGTTGACGATTTACATTGTATTGATAATGTATTGCCACAATGAATAATTAAGAATTAACCTTCGTTTGCAGCAAAAGAAAGCCAATAGTGCACTTGCCTCAAATAGAAATTGCATAAGAGCAATACGTTCTACAAGATAATGAATAGCATATTGTTTTTATAAACTGCCTAGGTGGCGTAGATGTATAACGATACGACTGCACTGCCGAGGTCTCAGGTTCGATTCTCGTGTCGGGCAAATGATATTAGCTTTTTCTACTCAGTGTCAGCCCGAAGTCCACCACGCTGCCTTATTTGGCACTTATTACAAATAATTATAACGACCCGTTTGTTCATTTACTTGCGGATTTTTACCATTTCCATAATATTAACTAGCATGGTACTACTAAATTAGGAAACACTTACAGAAACTTCATCTCCCTCAAGTAACTCCTCGATGACGACGGTTTCTCCGGCCGAACCGTACTTAGCGTCTGTGAGGATCTCATCCACGGCCTGGCACGCTTCCTCCTTGGTGGATGCCACCACCACTCCTTTGCCCGCGGCGAGACCAGACGCTTTCACCACCAGCGCTGGGTACGGGGCACTGGAAATTGAAAGGGTTTTAGTAATGAAAATAATTGGAATACAGTATCTTTTATAGAACAGTAAGAGCCTGTTTGACCAGTTCCTGATAAAGTTCCGGATAACTATCTCACATATAACGTTATCTAACAAACTAGTGACTAACTTACTAGTAACTTTTTTCCAGATATTTCTATTCAAGACCTGTGAAACCAAAACTTGTAGTTTATATTCTAAATCGAGAGTTCCGAAAAGGCTATCAGCATGTGGTGAAATCGACCCTAAATAATTTTATAATTGTCGTAATAAATATGAAAAATAGTACGACCGCACGCACCTGCGTATTGGGAAGATATCCCTTTCCCTCTCGCACGTCAGATTTTTAATGACGGTGACATCACTACATTGCGATTAATTTAGTTTATTTTTTAAATATACATACACTAATATTAACAAAATGGATACAGTTTAAAGAATCCTATAACAATAATATATTAATTTCCATGAACGTAAATAACGATATTACGTAAATCTACCATAATTCATGCTTATCATAATAATTTCAAACTTTAATTTATCGCACTTTTTACATACCAAAAGGCATTGTCTCAATGCTATACAAGAAGGAAAGTATTTTAGCTGCATTACATACATATGGATATATTGAATTGACATTGCCCTACATTAATGGGAATAAAAATAAATAATAAGTGGCCGGCAAGATAATGGTCAAGTACTCGATGTACGCAGGTCACTTGTACGCTTCAGATAAAACGTTTCGGACCTACAGTAACAACACGGACGCGTCGCATGATCGCAAATCTAGAACATTCCTTGCTACACTCCTAGAATTTGGGTACTGTGCAACAAAAACACCTGTAGGATATTTGATAAATGATATTTAATTTTGAAATGCTGAAACATGTTTTCTGGCTTAGTAGGGTAGTTTCCTATGTTTGATTTTGTACATTATTTTAGATGTAACAGAAAAAAAGACGAAAAAGAAATTTTTCTGTGAAATCAGCATGAAAATCGATTGAAAAATACAGCAGTTATTTAATTTTGAAATATTCCTGTGAGCTTTATAAGTTACTTACTATTGCGCCAATTTTGAAAATACTTTTTCCATTAGATTTTGGATAGCATACATTTTTCATAATAGTATTCACTTTTCAAGTACCCTATTCTTGAAAAGCAAAACAGCAATCAATCAGTACAATGTAATCCAAATTAAAGTCGTTCATCAAGAGAGAAATAGATACGCCGCGCTGCACTGATTTATAGAGTCCCGATAAACGAACATTACACATTTTTGAGAACATTCTCCATTTGTTGCACAAACGCTTCTATATTGAACTATATTTTTATCAATATCCGTTATTGTCATAGTGCCTATAATTTAATATACCAAGTGCCCTTACAGGGTCGATTAGCATAACATTCGCGACCACAGAACAAACCGACATAATATTATTTATTGTCTTCGCGCTAGATTTCATCAAAATGACTATAAGTAACATAAGACTGCCTTCATGGCGTAGTTTTATTACGGTACGAATGCAATGCTTAGGTCTCGGGTTATTATATATTTTTTTCTATTCAGTATCGGCCTGGAGTCTGGAATTTGTGCTCGATATGGCGATAGGCTCGCCTCCATCACATCATGGGTAGAATACGCACGGCGAAATGTGAGTGTACTAGTTGCGCCTCTGCCTATCCCTTCGAGGATAAAAGGCGTGAGTGTGTATGTATTTATATGTACTACAAGTAACAAAACTTGATAAGTATTTATGTTCGTATCTTTATCCGTTGCGTGGGGTCAACAAAATATGTTTGTTACTTGTAATCGAGTTTCGATTTATTGTCATTAGCGACCTGTTACAGATCAGTTTTTTTGTGATGATAGATGATAAGAAAATAATAGATGATGATCGAATGGCATTTTTTTAATGGATGCTAATTTTAGAGCGCATCTGTTCCATAATTACTAAGTACATTAATAATATTCATATTAATTCAATATCAATAGAAAACTTGTGGAGATTGAACTAATATTCCAACTGACCTGTTAATAAATTCCTTCGCAGCTGCAACTTCAGTGAATGACTTGTGCCTCGCTGTCGGTATCTGGTACTTATTCATGAACTTCTTGGACCAGTCCTTGTTGGCCTCAATCTGGGCACCGGCCTTGGTAGGTCCGAAACACGGCACTCCATACGACGTTAGGTTGTCTACCAGGCCGTTGGCAAGAGGGTCTTCGGGCCCCACTACTACCAAATCGATGCTCTGGTCTTTGCACCATTTTGCAAGAGCCTGTGTGGAAATATTAATTATTATTTACGTTAAACTGAACTTTTTCAAAACATATTATAATGTTACTATTGTAATGGAAGAGTAAATTAAGTAGACTGGTATTTTGACCATGAAAGGGTATATGCATCACTTTACTATAAGGCATATCAGTGAATTGCCATAAGCGGTTAGTGCCACATGAGATACTGAGCATATACCGTCAAAAAAATAAGCTATGAATTAAAAAATAAATGTGAAAGTGAGTGATATTTTTAATGGATCTAAGTTCCATATGATGCCCATCATAATTATGGAACTTAGATCCATAAAAAAAAATATTTTTAGACCCTCGATTCATAACTTACTTTTTTGATAACATTCATACTAAGTGTAGTTTCCAAGCCCACCAAAATTACATGCATCTCAAAATCGGAGGTCTTTAAAATTAAATGATTTATTGCAAAAGGCTAGTTTCCAGTAGTTCTATCCAAATATATATAAACTGTCTTGTTTGGATTTCCAGGCCCATTTTTGGACATGTCCTTTAGTATAAATTTTTATAAAAAATAAATATTTCATAACAAACAGCAATTTAGCCCACCGCACCAGATGGTTAGCGGAGTGGAGTCCAGATCGTGTCGACTGAAAAGAGATCTTTGTCCCTCGCCCATCGACATAATTATGCCTGCTTGTTTAAAATAGATATGGAGAGGCTAATTCTGGGATGCACATATGTCGGACACTACAACAGATTTTACAACTTGAGTGCAGTTTTTGCTATCCAGATATACACAAATATTAACCACTATCAAAATAGGGTCTTTATTTATTGTGTATAAATTGTACTGAGATTTTTCAAATATGGCCATTTTCTATCTTAACTTATTTATTGATATGCCTACTTAAATTATAAATTTTAGTTCTTGATCATAAGGATGAAAGGACGACAAATTTGTAACACAAACAAATCAGTTCTTAAGCTTGGAAATCAATATTTAAAAAGATTTGTTACAAAAAAGAATTTCAAAGGAGACCAGTTGCAACATCCATCTAATTAGTTGGAAAAATAATGTACCTAGCACAGTCACTACTTAGAAAGCAAGCCTTATTAATCCACATTTAGGTCCATTTGTTTTAAGTAATTTACAACAAGCCATTACCTATTTATCAACATCCTTTCTCAATCAATTTGCTCATTTAATATATAAAGATTCAAACTAGATACACTCTGGACATTTCTCTCTGAGATTGCACATTAATTACATTGACCTTTACTTTCTCATAAGATAATGTCTAACTTATCTTAGATATCATTTGAAATAAAGAAACAACTTAAAAATATATTTTAATAATCTGTTAAGAAATAATATTTTGTTGACCCATTTTGTAAGTGTTTATGCTTACTTTAATTAAGATGTTTCATCACAAAACAATATATATGTGCATTGATTGTAATGGACATATGTAATGCAAGATAACCTTGTGACACATGCAAACTGTTCAAAACACATACATATATTTGAAAATAAACTTATTTATGTCTATTGTCAAAAGTACAGATGATGTAAAACTATTCTACGTTACTTTGAAAAATCATGTTTCATTTTTCATAAAAATACAATAAATTCTATTTATGTGAGATTACCTTACTCAAGTTATAGCATTATTTTTCAATTAAAAAAATACTAAAGAATTACAGTATATTAAAAAATTACACAATTGTAAGTACTTCAATGTTTATGAGTACTTAAATAAGACAAAAAAATAAAAAGAAGTAATGGCCAATAATTAAAGATACATAATATAAAACACTTTTGGCTGTAATTGGCCATCTTGTAATGGTTCAAAAATGCAATGACAAATTACAATGATTTTTTTCAATTATTAAGACTTTTCGAGCATCCTTTTTACATTAAACTTGTATTGTAAGTTTTTATTGTTACAGAATAGGATCTCATGCTATGGCATAGCATATGCCATCTAAGAAATTTTACCCATGATCAGATATTTAGATGCCCAATCAACACACAATATTTGCCTATATAAATATTAAGTTTCTTTCATTCATCATAATCTCTCACAACAGTAGAGGAGTTAAGTAATGGAAATTTAAAAATAATCGCGGTAGGTGTTGATAAATAAAAATAAATAAAAGTAATTTATTAAACTCACCTCATAATTCTTTATATCCAACTCGACACTCTCAACTTTGTTAGTGGTAGAGATGCCGACGCTGCCCGGCGCGCAGTATATACGCTTCACGTTCGGGGACTCCGCTAGTTTCCAACAAATGGCATGCTCCCGACCTCCGCTACCAATCACCAGAACATTGCTCTCTGTCATTTTATTTACGAAAACCACTCGGAACTTAGCCTGTTTATATCACGTGTTGATGTTAAGGTTTTCTCTCAAAAACGTATCATAAGTAGAATTTTATTTGATGTATTACCGTCAAAAACTTCAACAACAATTAATATTTAGGTAAAAGACGATTTTTAATAATTTTAATTCAATTTGAATCGTTAGTGAACGCACTTGCGACGCTAGCATGCACAAACTTTTAAATGACGTTGATTATAAATGTTTTCTTTTTTCGTAGGACGTCGCTCCGCGTGTTAGTGATGTCGAACACTTGCCACTAAGAAGTATCGACTGTCGACAAAACAATATTGTTGAGTTAATTAAGCAGTCGTCGGATGCAATATTTATACGTTTTGTCATCAGTAATCCAACATACAGTAATAATTGGGGAAGCCTATTATAATTTTCAAAAGTAAATTACCGATAGTGAATTTTTTACACACAACGATATCATTAGGAAAATGATTACCCATATAATGATAACTTTGTATGTGGAATTTTCCAAAACTAATAATAAAATTATCTATTTATTGATCGTACAGCGGGTTAATGTCACGAAAGTGGCGTAACCAATCGTAAGAAATAAGCAAAATGGTTTCTACAATATAAAACGTGCATAGTTTCCTACACTGACCTCACATTGGAGTGTGGTAGATAAAAAAACAATGGAATGGAAAATGTGTTGGTAAACACCATTATATAACATTCATGAAATAAACACACATAACTATACTGCATCGGTTTACGTATTTAACTAAATGTAAACAAAAAGTGTCATAATATGCTTCCTGGGCAGGCCATTATGTTATTTAATCTCTCATCAGACAAGATTGATTCCATAATAATAATAATGATGATGATGAGAAGATGTAGTGACTAAGATTGAGAAAGGAATGCTTTGGTGGTTTGGCCACATTGAAAGGATGGATGAAAGGAGAGTAACGAAAGAAATTTATATCGCGAAGGTGAGTGGTAGTGTCGGACGGGGACGTCTTAGACGTACCTTTATGGACCAAATTGACGACCTCTTAAGGAAGGGTCAAATAAGGAGTTCTCGTAACCGACGAGCATGTATGAAGAGACTGATGACTGTGGAAGAAGCGAAAGAGGTATGCTTGGATCGTAGCACTTGGCGCTCCATAGTCTCTGCCTACCCCAATGGGAGAAAGGCGTGAGTTTATGTATGTATGTATGTAATTGCTTAAGATTTTTTTTTGAAAGCAGCAAGATGAACCGATGTCGATATCAATCGACGGTAATATATGTACATCACTACCGTTTTTGGTTGCGTTCACTTTACTTTTACATGTTGTATCTTTTTTGACATAAGGAAATAGATAAATAAACTATTTTATAAGCTTTATGACCTATTGTCGTTACATAATAGGGGCATTTTTTATGAGAACGCTACCAAATAAATTATTCTCTCCAGACAGGAAAAAGCTTTCAGCAATGAAATTATAATGTACTCCTTATACCTGCCGGGCTATTATGTATCTCAGTTGACATCGAAAACTGATAAGCACCGGTGGAAGTGTACATCAATTAACTGTCAAATCACCGATTTCGTATTGGCTAACACCGGTGGACAACTCGCGGTGCTCATGAACATTGATGGTCACCGGTGACGTCACGGTGGATATCGATAGTGGCTACGTTCCACTAAGCACTCACGACGATCACGCTCACGACCACGAGTTTTCCCGTTCCACTTAGTCCTGAGCGTTGTTATCGTAAACCCAAGTGGAATGGATTGTGGAGCGTTTTAGGCGTTGAGGAAATAATACAAATGGCGAGCTAGAAAAAATAAAGCAAAAGCTTTAATAGGTTAGGCTACCATTATTGAGTTTTAATGAGTTTTAAATGTAAATTTTAATAATTATAAGTGAAGTTGGTTTATGTCGAAAAATAAATATATAATTCAATTTTTATATGTAATTTCAATGAAGTATTCAATTATTTTACATTTAAATAGATTAAAAATGTCTTTCGCGACAACACTAGGTTATTTGATGATGCGTGCATGCAATAATGCTGTCGAAAATACTAGTTCATCCAGTTCAGATGAAGAATGGAATACAATTTTAGAAAATTATTATCGTGAAAATAGAAAACTTCGACTTTTTAGTTCTGACAACCTTGCTATTTTTCTCAACGCTCACTTCGACCCACCTCCAGAGATGGGTCGTCGTGGGCTTCTCGTGAGCGTGAGTTATGACGTCATTAATGACGTATTCGCCGCGACCACAACGATCGTAGTCGCCATGTGGAACGGCCAAAAGAGTATTTTGGGCGTTGTGAACGCTTAGTGGAACGCACCCAGTGTGGATTGCTATAGAAAATTATGGCTACGTTCCACTAAGCACTCACGACGATCACGCTCACGACCACGAGTTTTCCCGTTCCACTAAGTCCTGAGCAGGTCCTGAGCGTTGTTATCGTAAACCCAAGTGGAATGGATTGTGGAGCGTTTTGGGCGTTGAGGAAATAATACAAATGGCGCGCTAGAAAAAATAAAGCAATAGCTTTAATAGGTTAGGCTATCATTATTAAGTTTTAATGAGTTTTAAGTGTAAATTTTAATAATTATAAGTGAAGTTGGTTTATGTCGAAAAATAAATATATAATTTAATTTTTATAGGTAATTTCAATGAAGTATTCAACTATTTTACATTCAAATAGATTCAAAATGTCTTTAGCGACAACACTAGGTTATTTGGTGATGCGTGCATGCAATAATACTGTCGAAAGTACTAGTTCATCCAGTTCAGATGAAGAATGGAATACAATTTTAGAAAATTATAATCGTGTAAATAGAAAACTTTGACTTTTTAGTTCTGACAACTTTGCTATTTTTTCTCAACGCTCACTTCGACCCACCTCCAGAGATGGGTCGTTGTGTGCTTCTCGTGAGCGTGAGTTATGACGTCATTAATGACGTTTTCGCCGCGACCACAACGACCGTAGTCGCCATGTGGAACGGCCAAAAGAGTATTTTGGGCGTTGTGAACGCTTAGTGGAACGCACCCTATAGCTATTGGTATTGTCTAAGCAAAGTTGACATCAAATTGATAGACACCGTATCTGTCAACATTTTTCTGAAAGCCACGATTCAATAGCAGTGTTTTTCCCTCGGAAAGTGATTCACACTATTACCCGGCTGAGTAACGTAATAAAGTAGCTAAATAGAAACGTTTAGAAATTTAAGATTTTCAATTTGTAATGATTATAATCGCAAGTTTTATTTTATTTATATGTGAGCGCGAATATTTGTCGATTTAATGATTTCTTATATTATTTACGCGAATGTTAGACTTGGAAATAAAACTATTTTGCGGATTTTATCGCGGTTTTTTAAGTTATATTTTCTTCGACGCCAAAATTGGCACAGTGACCATGAAGGCTGTAAAGTCTTCTATCTTCGATATGTCGGGAGAAAAAAAATTGTATTAAAAAACCGCTATAAAACCCGCAAAATAATTTTATTTAAATTTGTAGATTTTTTGTATTATGTACGAGTCTCGCTCGTCGATAGATGTTCTTGATAATATTATAAACTATAAATAATGTGATTAATAATATAAGAGTAGACATGAAATATGTATTGTTTATAAATTATACTTGTAATAAAATGTATTTATTGTTTGATAATGTTAATATTATAACATGTACCTAATATAGCAATAAATATATAAATCAAATAAAAATAGATCTTAGATTCTTAATTGAATAAGTTTCTAAATGATGTAGGTAAAATATATTTAATAATATTTGTTAAAGAAACACTATTCAAATTTGTATTCATTATCACATTAAGAAGGTAGAGAAATAAAAAAATGCAACATTGGTTTATTAAGGCACAATAATTAGGTATAATTCTATATATGAGTACTAGCTAACATGTAAAACGACAATCCACATCATCTTGAGGTGTACAGTTGTTGTCAATTATGTATTGTACTAGGTCTTTCCACAACCACAGTTCTACAGCAATCCTTTTCGAGAAGCCATGTGCTTCTCAATATCAAAGCCGCCTCAAATCCGTTCCTCCACTTCTTCAGCTCAAAAACTAAAAATTATAGAAATGCATGAATTTTTCGTACATTACACAATGCCATTATGTTTATCATATTAAGAAACAAGTCTTGCGTTGTTTATAATTAGGAGACTTGGCACATTCCTACACAACAGATACAGCATACTCAAAATGAAAACAGCGAACAAAACCAATACTCTCCATGAATGTTGAATAGAACCTTTAGTTTAGGTTAGTTGAGAATACTGCTGCAACCACACAGATTAAATAAATGGGTTGATCTTCGGTTTGGTACTCAAGAGGAATAGTTTATTTAGTGCAAAGACAAAAAATGGTTAAGCGCCCACGCCCTTAGCAGGCTGATACGGCATACGATATTATTACCTACAAGAATTAATTTTATTACATACTGAATATAATATTGATACTTACGTTGATTGATTTACACTGTCTGCTACTGCATTAAGTTTAAAAGCGTCTGATTCCCAAGTTTGTATAATTACTAGTATATTGACTCGATTGGGGGTCAAATGGGCGTTGGGGTTTGTTTCTTCGTAAAAACATGTCACAGTATAATTATATCTAACCCAAAAGTACTTCCACATACGAGCACAAACAATTCTCATATTGTTACGATTTCCGCACCATATTCCACAATATTATTCTGAAGATTCAAACGCACCGTTCAATTCAATTCACATATTTTTAAGTTATGCCTCCATCGCTGTCAGGCAATGATTTTGACAATGTCAAACCGCTAAATAAAAAAGACCAATTCATCCATTACGGCTGTACGTCTAATTGGTGTGTATAACTTAGCCGCGTAACGTCGATAAAAAAAAGTAGAGATGTCATATGGTTCTTTGATAGGCACTCGTGTTGACCGTAGCTATAATATCATACGCAATACCAATGGCTATAAAATTTCGGTTGACATCAAATTTCGGTTGACATCAATGTTTCGTTGTTCACTCGAAACGTCAAAATTAGCCGATAGCCCCGCTGTTCAGCAAAAACTATTAAAATTTAAATAAACAATTATGTAGTTAACATAAATATAATATCGTTCAAAGATTACATAGTGGATACCAAAGGTGGATACACATTTTTCAAAATGTACAATTTTTAAACTTTTGTTTTTTTTAATAGTTTGTACTATCGATTTCCATGGTCAAATTAACGTTTTTTTCTTAATTTTTTAATTTATTATTTTCGGAAGATAAATGAGAGAAAAACATACAGCCACACTTCCTACTAAATATAAAAGTACATTTTATGTGTTTATTTTGTTATAAAAATCTTTTCTTTACTAAATACACGAGGAATGTATTTTATTACTATCTGTTACACGAAGAAGAACAATTAAAACCATATTAAAATTGTATGAATCTTATTTGAAATAGTTCAAATAATACAAAATTCGGAACGTTACAAAATGGCGAATATATTTGTTCTTGTCATTTTGCTGTGATGCTTGCTCGCTGTACAAAAACTAGTATTTTGTTGCTATAAAATGGCTGACACCGGTTCACGTATGAATTTCGCTGCATTAAAAAGAGCAGATCCATATGTAAAAGCAATAGTGGATAGTGCCACCCATGTTGCGCTTTATACATTCGAAGAGAACGAATGGGAAAAAACTAACATCGAGGGCGCTTTGTTTGTGTACAGTAGAAATGGAGAGCCGAACCATAGTTTAGTGATTATGAATAGGTTGAACACGAACAACCTCATCGAACCCGTGTCGAAGGGAATCGAATTACAATTGAAAGAACCTTTCCTGCTGTACCGAAATGCCAAATGTCGCATTTACGGCATATGGTTCTACGATAAAGAGGAGTGCGTCAGAGTCGCCACGAAGCTAAACGCGCTGGTAAAGGAGTCAATCAAGCAGTCGCCAGGTGAGAATATGCCGCAGAACTCGGTGTATAACACGTCAACTGCGCCCAGCCAGCCGGTCGACATATTTAGCATGCTCAGCAAGGCGCAAGATGACTTCAATTCAAATAAAGGCCTGGCTAATAAAAATGAGTCTACGCCGTCTAGGGCCTCAGATATGGCTTCCCAAAGTGTGATGGACTTCTTTGCGAAAGCGGGTAGTGGTGCTGCAGCGCAGATGCCCGCCGTGTCCTCCTTACCTTCACCAGGAATCTTCGGCCCACGTTCGACGGACGCGAGAGAGGTGCCTCAACTGTTGCAGAGGCTCATGAGTAATCCTGCGCACTCAGTCGAGCACATAGAGAAGCAGCAGCGCTCTGTCACTCCTCAGGAGGGACAAACAACATCAAATGGTAGCATAACCATAGACTCGGCAATGAGGCAGCCATGTGTGTTTCCATTAAAGTCAACACCTAATGAGAAACAAAATCAGAGGATATCTGGTATTAAGAAGGGTTTGGATGGGAATGATTCTAATGGTCTAATACCTCTGGAGAATGAGTTGAATTTGATGAGGATGTCTTCACCGAAGTCAACATCTCCTTTGGCCACTTATCTTAACCAATCCCAGGACATTGGTCACCCGGTAAGCACTTTTAATGGTAGCAAAATGGAAGACATTGGAATGTACCCTTTGATTGACTGTATGACCACTCAGCAGAAGCCGGCCCTGATGCCACCCACCATGTTCACTGCGAGTACCGGTGGTGATGTCCAGCCCACTCCGGAGCCTCTCACCAGAAATCAACTGCTTCAAGCTTTCAACTATCTACTCAAACACGATGCTGACTTCGTCAATAAACTACATGAGGCTTACGTAAAATCTTTTTCAGAAAAATCTTTTTCAGTGTCATAAAATTCATTCTTTACGACCGTGGCCGATGTTGCCGGCCGCCAGTATGTACAGTTGTAATTTGAAGTGTAAAATCTCCTAAAACATTGTCCACCTTCTAGTTTTGTAGAAACTCATTATTTGGACAGAATATTTTATAATAAGTTTTAAACTACGAAATGTGTCATTGTAATCTGTATAGAGAATGAATTTTAGTGGCTTGTTGCCTTTCAATAGACGAGTCTTGTAAATGATTCCTTAAGCAGCTATTTGTGATATTTCTATTGGCTTCAGCTTAAGGCTTGATGAAATTCTGACACAAGTCCCAGCATATACCTAGTTTAGTATATTGATTTGTTAAATATGAACACAAATTAAAGGACAATACATATTCCTATCTCGTAGAGATGACAAAGCTTTACAGATATGTTTGTTGCAATAAAATTACGAAAATAAGGAGATATTTTGAAATTAGACTTTGTTAGTAATTTATATAAGGACTGCATAAATTTGCTATTTGTTTACAATGTCTATGTTTACTTAATCTGTTACTGGTAGGTGTCACATTTTTTAGTTTTATTGTATGTGAAACTTTTAGACATGTAAAATTCCAATAGCTTTCATTTAAGTTTCTACAAGTTTTCCTACTTAAGATATCAAATAAATTTTAGTTTTTTTCAGTCAGTAATAGACTTCCTGTATATAAGACAAACTTAATTGGATAAATAACTTCTTAATAAAAAAAAGGAAAGCCATTTGATTTTGGAGAAACAATTTTTTTAACTTATATTTCTCCTAAGAATCAACTTTGTACTTTACGGATGTTATCTTGTGCAATGTGCATCCATGTTAAAGAATGGTCATACTGGGAAATACCTAAATTTCTATTGGGATTTACCAACTCTTCCCAAGAGTGTTTATACTTTGTTGAAACAAAAACCATCAGGTAATAAGCAGATTGTATAATCTGGTATACATTGTTAGAAATGCGACAAATTTGAAATAAAATTCTTACCCATGACTTGTGAAATAAATAGTTTAGTCTTTGCCTTCACAGAGTAAAATGACATGACTTGGTGTAAATGTTACAAAACATTGTACTGAGGAGCAATTCTAAAGATAGTTTGGCCTAGATAATTCATTATGTGATTAGTGCGATCATTGTTCTTACGAATTTACATATACTCTTCATGCTCCAATATTTCTCGTATCTAGTTCTGATGTAAAATAGTTTTTGACAATTTTCCGTTAGAAATATATCATCAAAATAGTCTCAAATTAAAGGGTTCATTGAATTATACATTCTTTTATTTCACCAATTTAATTTTTAGGCACATATTTATGTCTAAATTGTGAAACAAGGGTTTCTTAGAATTAAGTGGTTTGAGTTTATTTGAAAAATGATTAATTTACCTACTGGTACTTGTATGTACTGATAGACTAGATACTAGGTACTGTATTTATTTCTGTCAAACTACATAACATCAATTTTTTTGATTACATTGTAGAGTACTTTTTAATAGAATCTGCATACGTTTTACTATACATCTAGGCAAAGACATCTAGGTTTTTGGACACTAGTTTTTTTTTAATGGCAATTATGTGAACACTTTGCCAATTACTTATAATAGATACTCTTAGGGCCTGTTTTACAGAAATTTTATTTGACAGTTATCATATTAACAAATGTGCAGAGTACCAGATTAGTATCACTTGTATTTGGTGGGCTTACACATTAATGTAACAAGTAGCATTTATCAGCAAACAGTGAAATCGACCTTAAATGTCACTGACCATTTACACATACTTACCAAGGCGTTATTCTTGTAACAAAAAAAGATAAACACCTCATGCCTTTATTCCCGACGGAGTGAGGTGCAACCAGGAAAATCTTAACACCAAGCAAATAATTAACATGTCTTAAAAATATTGCCGAAGTCACATTACACCAAATTTAAATCAATCGGAGTTGTGAAAGTTGGAAATGAGCTGATAATCATCAAACGCATGAACAGACTTTCAGAAATTATAGCTAAGAACCATCTCGATCACATCAGCTTTCAAACAAAACAACCGCGTCAAAATCGGTCCATTCGTTAATCGTTTGGGAATTGCGAACTACGACGCCATAGACAGATACAGATAAACACCCTAAACTTATAACACCCTTCTTTGTTTGTCGGGGTTTAAGAAAGTAAATTTCATACTGTGTTCACATACCCATAATTTAATTAGAAAACTTGAACAAAAACAAAATAAATATTTTTTAAATCGATTTAATATCGCTATATTACAAATTGGTTTTGCACTTTAAACAACCAGTTGAGACCACAACATTGTTACACAGTTTATTGTTTCAAACAGTTGCCGATATGGCGCACAACATTTTTTTATAATTAACAGTAAACATTTATCAAATTTTATACACCGTTTGAAAAATACAACTACCTTACGATTTGGAAACGAGGGAAGTTATCCTCACCTTTATTGTCTAAATGTTAGTTTTGTTTGGTCAATCATAAGTCCTGAAAGTTCAAGATAAATTATATCATTCCAGAATATTTACAAAATCGGAGGCCGATTTCTATACATAGCCAATTTTGGTAATTCGATCAATCGTAAGTAATTCTAAATTTCAAACAGCAGTGGAAGTCTAAACGAATGGATTCAGCACTCGATACATTCATTCGATTTTTACAAAAACTTGCCGAGTACATAAAAAAAAATTATGTCCACATCTTGTAATGGTTATTGTGCTATGATTTCTGTATACAATATTAGGTACATGGTACTGTGGCCTCAAATGTTATGTACGATTAATATGTAGAAAGATTATGAAATCTACTAAGCCAAGTACAAAACACCCGAGACCACTGTGAGGGCAAAATTAAATAGAAATTATTTTTAATCTCACTTCACTAAAATTCACCCTGTGATTTCAACGGAACATCCATGATATGCTACGTAGAACGTATTTACACAAATTATTACATGATTTCGTTATTCTATTGTTTATATTACTTACTAGACATCTAAAGAAGTGACTGCATATGCAGGAAACGGACCACTTACACGAGACCAATATTGATGTTATTGTAATAATCCCAGATTTATCAATATTAACCACAATTTTAGTTTGTACGCAGACATTCGAATGTTCCGGATTTACATGCATGTTCACATGAATTGGTTTATATGGTCTCAGTATTCGCCCCGTGGAAATGGTTTACATAATGTTTTCTTTAGAAGAAAACTATTGAATGCCCTATAACTTACGCAATTTAACATCGTATTATACGCATATTTTGAAAATATGCGCGATTTATAAGTAAAAATTAACAAGAAAATTGCACAAAAAATATTCCGATAGTATTAAACATAAAATCAGCAAAATGCTCTTAAGATTTGAACATTATAGAAGTGAGTTGATTTTTCGCAACTGTCGTATTTTCGCGTGATAAGGACGACAGTCGTCTTATCGATTCGATAATCGGAAAACTGTGCGGCAGCCCGTTCACAAATCCACGAGTATATGGAGCTAATTACAAATTGTTGATCGACACATGTGAATGATTGGAACTGATTAGAAACAACATCCTAATCTATTGTGGTAGTATTTTTAAAGTGTTGTTTATTAAGTATTAATGTAGTTAATTTTTAATGAATGCTCACATAATACAAACTTGAAAAAAATGTATTTCGATCAAAGAAGTTTTATGTCATTTTTATCGTTATAATCTTTGGTTACAATATGCCATCCCAATAATCTCACGGAATTGATTATAACTCAGACATTTTTCAACATTGAAATCGTTTATCGCAAGTTTGATAATTTTACGCGTAATCAGAAACTTAAGTAAATAGATAATGAATGCAATTAGTGATTTCAATTGGTGAAAGTTCTGCAAATTGGATATTACTCGTGTTCTAATAGATTTGGTTAGTTAATATTCAGCCGATCAAACAATCAGTTATTTGCAAATTTCGAGAAAAAAAAAATACGATTCAGATTTGGTTTATAA
This sequence comes from Lapara coniferarum, assembly GCA_949316025.1. Taxonomy (NCBI): domain Eukaryota; kingdom Metazoa; phylum Arthropoda; class Insecta; order Lepidoptera; family Sphingidae; genus Lapara; species Lapara coniferarum. Next base: position 22,733,222 of record OX438921.1, read on the forward strand.
ATGTTTAGCGCTTTTGATAAGTGCCCGTCCATCAAAGCTGAGCTATGAATTAACAACAAAATCAAGTCTCGGCAATTTTTTTTTTCTATTCATTGATTTGCACATGGCAATTGAAAAGGTATGACATGTATTTTAGATAGATGTTTAGCGTCTACCGTACACAGTATAAGATCACGACCAAAACCCGGCATAATTCGTGCTGGAGAGCCGTTTTTCGAGGTCGATGTAGATACATGTTGACCTGGTGCGGCCCGCCCCAGCTGCATCTTCCCTTGCTACGCCACTGGCGCCAACCATCAGGTACAGTGTTGTCACCATGGGCGTATATAACGTGGGGGGGAGGGTCAGGACCCCTCTTAGCTTACAATAAAATACGCTACGCCACTGACCGCTGAAATTTTAGGGCTCTGGACCCCTCCTTAGCTTCTAAAATACGGTGTCATGCAAGGCAAGAATCGACGCCACCAATTTTTTTATATCGTGGGATCCCCCATGTGAAAGCTACCGCTACGCCCGTGGTTGTCACTATTCCGTAGATACGTATCACGCTTTTTCCCCTTTTAAGGGGAAGGCAAATGTGTATCACACCAACATTTCAGTAGCTATGTAAGGTCCCATTAATAAAGGGCTCAATGCCATTTACCAGGCACACGACTCCTAGTTGATGCTGGCTATTCTGGATTAAAATCTAGCTTTGACGGACAGGCACCCTAAATGCCAACACTAGTCAGATTAAAACGAACTCGCCCGAAGTAATTTGTTATTAGAGAAATCCTAATGTTGTTAACCTAAGGCAAAAGGAACTAATTTCCATTGACATAAATGTTCATACACAAATAAAATAATATGACTTATGCGCGGTGTATGCAGAATTCTCAAAAGAAATTTTAACGTGTTTTTTCACAATTTTTATAGCAATCATACCAAATAAAATAATATGACTTGGGTGCGGTGTATGCAAATATGTCTATTGACATTTTTAAGGTTTTTTTTTTCACAATTTTTACATCAGTCATACCAAAGAATTTAATAGAACTTATGCGCGGAATATGCAGAATTCTCTAATGACATTTTCAACGTATTTTTTTTACAATTCTTACATCAGTCATACCATGTATTGTACATGCATTGCTCTTTCATTAAATTGTACTAGACACAAAAACTTATCATCTCAACTATTTGGTTTAAAAAAAACTCATTTATTTCTATATAAACAATTTGTTATAACTAATAATTACATACTATTCCATTAGGAATAAACGCCAACGCTCAGCGACAGTACAAAGTATTATGGGATGGCAAAGCAGATTTTGCAAACGAATTTAAATCTTATTTTGATAATCTTAAAATCGTTTTGTTGGTATTTTTGACGTTCATTTGACATATGCACCATCATATCAATGCAATATGAACACTACGGTTATTATCATAAGATTTATTACGCAGCAAACGAGCTTTGCCATTCATCGTGTACCATCGACGATCGTTCGGAGTAATATTAAGTTATCGACTGTTGGAGTCCGACGCGTATCATGTAACAACTCTTTATAAAACTCTACATGTCGGCGTCTTGTTCGTAATACACGACTTTATCTATACCACTGCATTTAAATATTAAATCCCTGTATTATTAATTGTTTTTAAGCCCGAAACACTTACTAAACTTAAATGTTCATTTTGATACTACATATTGACTGGGCAACAAATGATGTGCACATACTGGTGTTGTGTTACTGGTGGTAGCTCTCATATGTAAGAGCCCGTCTGGGTGGGTACCACCGTAATGTCTATTTCTGCCGCCAAGCAGCAGTCTGCATGCACTGTTGTTTCGGTTTGAACGACTTTGTAGCCAGTGTAACTACAGAACATAATGAGAGTTAACATCTTATGTCTCATGATGACGAGTGACGTGACCATTGAAAATCAGCGTTGTGTTGTGGTTTGCACCACATCACATTATACTGAGTGGTCACCTTCCTGTTATAGCCACGACTAGCCACTGTTATTATTAATTGTTATTTTATGTCAATTGTATCTGTTTGTGTCGAGACTGTGACAAATAAATGGTTTTTCTTTCTTTTACTTGGTAACTCAAGGTGTTAGATGGTGTTGCTACCGTCGTATCGCTTACCATCAGACGAACGGCATGCTCGTCTCGCCATTCCATGCCATAAAAAAAAAACAATCGAATTGCACGTAATTTGTCGCTAGAAATGTTGCGCATCACGTGCTGTGCAACATTTGTTACCCACTGAATACACAATTTTAATTGCAAAATAATACATGCATAATTCGTAATTTCAATCTTCAAATGATCAAATAAATTGTCGTTTATTACGAACAGAACTGTACACAACAGTGTCTGTATACCATTTGTACATGACGGTAATATATTATCTAGCCTATCGTCGCAGTTTCACCGTGTGAAATGTAAGGGCGCGTCCACGCAACGTGTCCTCGGCGTGGCGTTTAATAAAACGCTCGGCCGTGACCTCAATGGTCAGTGTGAGGTCGCGACACATTTAATTTAGGCCAGACCCGCTTCCCTAAAAGGTCTTAGAGCCATTTTCCCATAAATTAATTTGGCAGTCATTACGACTTCTGACAAATACTGACAATAATAGTATTGATTGCTGCAACAATCTTATCGACATTTAAAATGATATCGTAACTTATCCGGCCATCCATCGTGTATTTCCAGCGCCGCGTGTCGTGTGCCATCGCAGTGGTCGACGCGGTCTCAGTGATTTGCCTACTTTTAAATGAAAATTGTTCTGTATTCTATTGAAACGTGACTGTTACAGAATTGGAACCGATGGGAAATGCGATTTGGTAAGTTTAAAACAACTAAACACAAATTAAAACTAAGAGATCAGTGTGTTCAAAAATAGGCAAGCCACGTAGAAACTGTTTGTTAAAATTAATATTTACAAAAAAGTATTCACTGGAAGATGGTTTCTTTTATCAATTTCCGTGCTGTGCTTTAAAATTTTATAGATGTTTTTACCAGGCCACTAATATGAAATTACCTATTCACGCAGCTGTACCACAGTACTAGTTGCGGCGTTTTAAAAAACGATGCTGCTAATTAAACACACATGGACACTTCTTATTATGGAAATTGATAACCAAAACCATACTTTTTTTTATAGTTAATTGCATTTACATTTAAGCAGTACTTTACTAAGTTTCTAGTAACTCTCAAAGTTATTGCCATCCAGTTAGTTAGCCAGTTTATTTAGGATTGTATCTGTGAGCCATAATGGCATGCAAGCCACAGATCTTTGTTAGTTTATTAGTACAATAATAAAAAGTTTTTATTTTTCATGACTTTAACCCTTTTTTAAATGTTTAAAAAAGGGTTCTATAGAATTTATCGTCATTTTTTGAAGATCTAAAAATGCCATGCATTTGGATTTCAAAAATTCACCACCATATAGATTAATAAATTCCTTTCATTTTAAATTAACTGTATACTGACCCTATTTAGGAACATTTAAGTACGTTTTAATTATTTAATACTTACAGTTACAATCCATACAATAAACTTTACTTGGATTCCAAATGAGAGGGACATATTTGGGAAATGTATTCAGTGGAATTTATTCCGTTGCTTCGAAGACACTTTGATTGCAATAATTTAAAATAACACCCTGTAACGCAAAATAAAAACATTGCTTTTAAAATAATTGAAAGTGTTTTCTGATGTAGCTAAATACAATTCATGATTCTTAATAAAAATTAAAATATTGACTGGAGTGGTGACTTTTTAAATTATTACTGAAAATCATTGTAACAAAGTATCAAGTTAAAAGCAATAAACATTTAGCTCATTTTTACTATCATAATTGATATAATTTTGATTTGATATCATGTTTATACACTCGTGATTTTCATTTAAGTGTAAGCATTTAAAGTGTATCACTTAAGTTTCTATGTAGAACTGAGTTACCCTAAACCTCAGATTTGGTAATCATCGGAATATAAGGAAACTAGAATACATTGGAACTAATTTAGGGTCACATCTGACCCACAATGAGAATATCCCTCTCATAGTTCTCATCAAAGTTAGCTCCATTGTTTCGAAGGCAGTCTTTTCATAAGAAAGCTCAATTAAAATCATTTTTCAACATGACTTTTCATTTAGTGTCGGTATCATTCGGCTCCTAACAATATTTCTTGTGAGAAAGGTTGTGGCCTCACTGTCGGCTGTTATTGTAGAAATAACGTACAAAACACTAATTCGGAAATCTGAATACTTGTAGCATGATTTTTATTATCATTCTCGTTGGAGATAGCTAGTTCTAGCTAGATACTTGCACTGATAAAAAAGTACAACGCTAAAATAAATATATGATCCAAATATGTAACATTTTTCCATGCACATAAAAAAAAAACAAAAACTTGATAACGTAAAAACGAAGAGAAAAATATATATATACGCCAAACAGCATACTCATTTTCGCTACAGCGCCGGCGCATACAACATGCCATACACTGGCCGTTTGTTTGTCATGGTTGAACATTGTGACATGTCATTCGGCAGAACTACGAACCCTATTATGGAGCGGGCTATTTTTTTTAGCCACAAACGGCGGGACGACTAGACATACTAAACTACTCGATAATCTCTTGCAGTGAGGCCTCCACCTTCCATGACTCACGCACAACGTTTCAAAAACGCCCCCCTACATACGTAGGTAACTATATACACGTATTATGTATATCGTGATAATCACTTGTTTACATTAAACAAAACTTATAAAAAACAAATTATTCAACTATTATTACAGACTAAGTTTGAATGGGAGCCCTTCGGGGCGTAACGAGTGGAAAATAATAAATAGGTTGAGGCGACCCGCGGCGCGTCCTTCATTTGTACAAAAGCCGGTATTTATCTGCAATTAGACAGGAAAGAAATTATTACCAATAAACATTTATCGACCTTTTACTAAAATATCATTTTATATTAAATTTCCTATGCAACAGTCTTGTAACTAGGTGCATATACAAAATCAACAGTTTCATTTTAGCTGGGTCAAAATTGACCCGTGTATCTTTTTTTTTTATTGCATCGAATGACGAGATGAATTAGTCGTTCACCTGATAGTAAGCGATACGACCACCCACTACCTTGAGTTACAAAGTACTGTGTGGTATTACACTGCGCTCGTCATCCTGAGACATAAGATATTAAGTTTCATTATGTCCTATAGTTACACTGGCTACAATTCCCTTCAAACCGAAATAACAATGCATGCACACTGCTGCTTGGCTGTAGAATATACAACAGTCCTGTAACTAGGCGCATATCCAAAATCAACAGCGCTCCATTTTAACTGGGTCAAAATTGACCCATGTATGGTATGTATGCCCGCATGACTCACAGCAGCTACCAGAGGCGGTGCAGATGCAGGTTGCGCGACAGCACGGAGCGCACGTCGTGTGTGAAGCGCAGCGCGTCCAGCACCGGCAGCAGGCTCAGCAGCGCCACGTCCAGCGGGTCGCTGAACCACGACTTTATCGGGATCGCGTTGTCTGAACAAAAACACCACACATGGTCACTATCTGTTTATACATCAAGCTATAGAATAGCTATATATAATCCTACTAATATTATAAACGCGAAAGTTTGTAAGAATGTATGGATGTTTATCTATTGTTACTTTTTCACGCAAAAAGTACTGAATATATTTCGATGAAATTTAGCACACGGGTAGATGTTATGGATTAACACATAAGCTATTTTTTATCCCGGGAAAATATAAAGTGGGACTTTTATCACGAAAAACTTTTTAAAGCGGGCGGAGCCGCGGGCAAAAGCTAGCACACTATAGTTTATGAGTTGCCTATATTAATAGTGACTGCCTCGGTGGCGTAGTGGTATTGCGTACGCATTACGAGTACGATTTGCGCGCTGAGGTCCTGGGTTCGAATCCCGGGTCGAGCCAAAAAAAATTGTGACTGGGTATTTTCATCTTAAAATTTACTCAGTCGCAGCTCGGAGTCAGGAAGTTGGCGGTGTGATACCCCCGTGCCTCGGAAAGCACGTAAAGCCGTTGGTCCTGCGCCTGATCTCTCTCCGGTCATGTCGGATTGCCGTCTCACCGGACTATGAGAGTGAAGGAATAGCGAGTGCACCTGTGTATTGCGCACACACTTGTGCACTATAATATCTCCTGCGTACCTGGCTGATCTCCGTTGAGATTGGCCGCCGTGGCCGAAACTGGCTAGGAGGATTTCATATTAATAGTACAACAACCATATTGGTTCCTTGTGTATCTGCTGTAACATAAAAATTTTCAAACCCCATTTGAATGTCGAATCGAGCATGACGTAAGCGATATGACCACCCATAAACAGTAGCAGCACCTTGAGTTACAAAGTACTGTGTAGCATTCCACTGCGCTCGTCATCCTGAGACATAAGATGTATTACCTGGAAAGTCCCGGTATGCTCCGGGCGAATTGTCCAGAATGAACACTCTGTTGAGGTCGTCGCATATTGACGACAGGTTTTTTGTGTACGAGCCGTGCTCCGCTGTGCAGTGTTGTCTGCAATTACATACATTTCATAAATATGTTACAAATATTAGTAATTTTAAAATGTCTGGTGGTTGAACTCTATTGCCAGATAGAATAAACTTTGTATAAATTTTTGACTACCCCAGGATTTGAATTTGAATCTGCGATTTGAGTGTAGCGGTTACACTCATTAACCACGATCTATTTACTGTGCAGAATTTGCGTTAGGTATATTCATTGCTGCTGTGCTTAAACCCTGAGATACACGCGTCATTTTATGATGTTATACATTGTTCACAGCTGGAGTGTTTATTACAAATTTTGGTATCTGTACTAGTATTATAAAGAGGAAAAAAAAATTTTTTTTTGTATGTTTGTAACGAATAAACTCAAAAACTACTGGACCGATTTCAAAAATTCTTTCAACAATACAAAGCTACATTATCAGCAAATAACATAAGCTACTGTTTATCCGGGGAAAATATAAAACGGGTCTTTTATCCCATAAAGACTCATACACGCGGGCGGAATCACGAGCAAGTCTAGAGTTATAATAATTTTATTTTGGCAAACTTTCAATCAACTAATATGACCTTAGTTTCTTATACTTGCCGAATAAAAAAATAGCAACTCACGCTTATTGTAACTTTTTACCGTCGCAGCTCATTAATCCGATGATTATTTTATCAAGTTACGTAGTTTTTGCAACATAAATAAGAGTCGTAACAATTCTACAATCGACTACTGATTTTTTTAAAATGTATTAACTGCCTCTGTGACGTTGTTGTATCACGGTACGACTGCAAAGTTAAGATCTCTGGTTTGATCCCCGGGTCGGGCAGTGATATTGAGTTTTTCTATTCAGTATCAGTCCGGAGTCTGGAATTTGTGCCCGATATGGCGAGAGGCTCGCCCCCTATCACATCATGGGACGTAATACGTATGGCGAAAAGTGGGTGCACTAGTTGCGCCTCTAGCTACCCGTTCGGGGATAAAAGGCATAAGAGTGTGTATGTGTGTTAAAATGAATAAATGAACACGTAAATTGATAATTTAAGCACCAAAAATAAGAACTGGAAACGGTTAAAACACCAGATAAAATTTGAAAAATATGACTAAAAACGTCACTTGGAACTAAACACATAACTGTTTGTAAATCAGAAGTCTAAAAATCATTTAACAATTGTATTAAGTACGACAATCATTTGAACATGCCCCAATTGATGGGGTCACTTTTGACCCACAATATTAGCGCGTTATTTTTTTTTTACCTATGGCACTTTATCTTAATGACAGGCATTATCCTAAAGCTACTGCATGTTTTGGCTTGCGATGGCCACTGTAAATATGACGTCACCTGTAAAACCTCCTGCGCAGGATGCCCCGCCCGTTGTCCAGCTTGTCGGCGACCGCCGCGCCGTATATCTCCATCGACGCTGTGAACACCACCAGCTCGTACCACTGTGACACCTGTAATCAAACCACCAAAGATTGTAAAATGCTAGTTTTTGTTGCGGCTTCGCTTGCGTAAGAGTCTCATACTTTTCAGGGATAAAGGTAGCCCGATAAGTTAATCCACGGCTTGGTTATTTGTGTGCCACTTATGTACTTTTTATCCCGGTGCTTTCCTCCTGTTGAAAGTAATTGCTTTTACAATCAGATTTTTTTTAGATAAATGGCAGATAAACGCTATTACGCGTGTTAAACCTCGAGCAACATACTTCGTCAACCCACCCACTTCCTCTCCTATAGGTGTTTGATGGTCAATGCTGATCATTCACAATCAGGTGAGCCACTCGCCTGTTTACTCACCTTGATATAAACAAACAATTTTCATCAGGTGGCCACCTTTTATCAATAAGGAAGCACCCCGGAGATAACGTACAATATAACATTCCTAACGACCCGCGCATACGGAGAACGGTAGCGATAAGATTTTTTTTATTCTGACATAATAGTGCTCGCGGCTCCGCCCACGTGAAAAAGTTTTTCCGGTACAAAAATATTTTCTCGGGATAAAAAGTAGCCTATAGCACTCAGGAGTTATGTAGCTTCTTATTAGTGAAAGAATTTTCAAAATAAGTTCAGTAGTTCCTGAGATTAGCGCGTTCAAACAAACAAACAAACAAACATACTCTTCAGCTTTATAATATTAGTATAGATATGCATACACTGCACTTGAAGATAAGCGCAGTGGAGCCTAAATGTGCCTCCCAAAACGATGTAACGTTCTTCGATAGATTCAGTATTATCCTGGCGTACTGTATGTAATCTCATCAATATTGGAATGCGACTTAGAAGTGTGAGCTACAGTGTCAAATTTTCACCATGTGTATGTAGCACGGTCTGTATCTGGTACATTGTGAAATGTGATCCAAGTCCATTTGAAATTTAAACTTAAGTCCTGCGCATACGGTTTACATTAGTATAATAATAAAAAACAGAAGACACCAAGTTGAGCAGCTCAATTAGGTTTTGTTTTCATTAAAATATAAACTGTATCCTGAAGAACATAAAGTTTAGTTTCAAATGTTATCAATCTTAGCTACAATCGTCGTCTGCGCCGCCCCTTATAACATCCAAACATGTGCACATGCGCCCACACGCTACCATTGTTTGCGTTAAACACATCCATTTGGACGTAAAACTGTTAATAAATTGGTTAAAATAAACACTAACAATGCTTACGTTGAATTTCAAATCACGTGAGATTTCTCAGTTTTTTTTACAACAATGAGCACTTGAATTGAGACACTTGGGAGTTATTGGCACCTTTCTTTAATATATTTATAAGAAAAAACTATTTCAGAATAAAAAGTTATAGTAAATAAATACTAGTATAGACTGTATAAAAAATCTAATGTCCTGGAGGCGAGCGCCACGATGAGCTTTTAGTTCAAGTATGTAATGTTGAGCTACTGTTTTTATGGGCGACGGCGATCAGAATACTGACCATTGCGACTCCTACAGTAATACGTGGCGTCTTTAAAGTTTTGCGTGTATTTGCTGATTTTCCCTAGATATAACGAACTCAAATTGTTAAAGCACACAAACCAATGCCATAAATGACAACACGCACATGTGAGAATTTTCACAACTTTTCTTCAACAAGATAAACAAGTAATATAAACAGACGTTACATTGCTATTTCTTTACAGCATACGCTATCAAACTTCACTGCACAAAATGTTCAAGAGTGGCAACATTTTTATTCTCTATATTATTATATCGCAGCATGTAATAAAAAACATAAAAATGACTATTTTTCTGAGATTGGCAATACCACATCGAGATATTTCGACATCGTTGCTTTGTTTTCTCACAATACCATTTTTAAATTGGCGCGTGTGTTCCATAGACCTAGGATACCTACATTCTATATCTATGGTATGTTCACTTTATACATAATATTATGGTCACTATAGAAGGGAATAATCCATAAGAACATAAATATTATACCGAGAGAGGCATATTATTGGCAGGCGATTCACATACGCGAATATTTTTTTGGAAAAATTGAAACTATTTAAAAAAGGGAGCCAAATATGCTGATTTTACTTGTATTATACATGCGAAAGTTTGTGAAAATGATTGGATGTTTGTTAGAAGTAAACGCAGAAACATTCTTACGAATTTTGATTAAATTTGGCACACGGATACACCATGTCTTGGATTAACACATAGGCTGCTTTTATCCTGGTAATTTGATGATCGGACTAATGGTTTCTTTATAACCGATTTTTTATAATACATGGCTCTAGCGTCGTAGTTCACGCTCCAGACAAGTCACATGACTTGCATATGTCATTTCCATACATTTTGACCTTTTCGTAACCGTAAACGCTAACAGAAAAGGGATTTTGTCTAGATCCCCTGTTGAAAGCGGCCTGCATCCAACGTGTCTTTGCGAACATTATCAAGTCGTCCGTCCATCTATATACACTATACAGCCGCGAATATGTGATATAAATATTATCCAATTCCATTATCAATTTCCTGCTTAGTAACATTACAGACGTGTTGTTTTGGTACAATCTGAATGACATGGACAAAAATTCCAACCAATAAGTGTTAGATGGATCACATGATGGTAAGTAAATAGTACCACCCATCAACACCTACGCAGAAATGAATTGAGGATGGGCGACCTTTAACGAGAAATGGGAAATCCCCTCATGATTTAATAGGCTTTCAGCAAATAAGTACCTGCGGTCTAGATGTAATGAGAAGCGACAGTGTCTATCGCCGCTTGCCAGGACTACAGTGACCTTGTTTATATTTCTTTAAAGTATCAAAAAAATATTATCATTAATCATAAGGTTGTTTAGGGTCTGCCGCGTTCTGCGGAATCATAGCGATAACTATGTATAAATGACGTGTATAAGTGGCTGCTAATGTCCATTTACTCAATAAATGATTGGTTGACGGTATTACCACTCGATTAATATTTGACAAAACCCTAGAATGCACATATTATACGGCGTCACAGGTGTCTCTCCTTGGTCCACATACTTCGCTACATCGTACTTCTCATTAGTGACAGCTTCATGAGTATTTAAACAAAATTTTGAGAGTTTTCTAAGGGCTAATCTCTGAAACTACTGAACCGATTTTGACAATTCTTTCACTGATAGCAAACTACATTACTCTTGAGTGCTATCGGGTATTATATCTCGGAAAAACTTATTGTCACAGGCGGAGCCGCGTGCTAGTAGTAAATATGTTTAATCACTCACTATATCCAAAAAATAATCGACGTGCGGCCTCTTGTGGACGAAGAAGCGCACCGGATGCTTGTCTATGGTGACCTTGAGCACGAAGTCAGGCGGCGTACCCGGCTTCACCGTCGGCCGCAGCATCGCGTCGTGGTGCGAATGAATCAGCGTCTCGTCCAAGTCCAGCACTAGCATTTTCCGTCGCACTAGACCTGCAACATGGTATCATTGATGTGATCTTCAGATTGTGTACTGTACATAGGGTTGACACTGTTGACAGATGGGTTCGAGAATCGTCTGGATTCTCCCGTTAATTCGTGTGATATATATATACACTCACGCCTGTTATCCCCGAAGGGGTAGGCAGAGGCGCAACTAGTGCACCCACTTTTCGCCATTATTCCGTCCCATGATGTGATAGGGGCGAGCCTATCGACATATCGGGCACAAATTCCAGACTCCGAGCTGATACTGAATAGAAAAAAACTCAATATCACTTTGCTCGACCCGGGGTCGAACCCGAGACCTCAGGTTTGCAGTCGTACTGTAATACAACTACGCCACCGAGGCAGTCAATTCGTGTGATGTGCCGACAAATAACAAAAACACCCGAGTAACCGCGTATCATCATGTTCTACTTTAATTAAAATTTGAAAAAGTGCTATCTTTTTTACTTGTGAAGAGCTCTCCGATTTTCCCAACGAACTTAATATTTCATAAGATGTTGATAATTATGCCTTTAGTGCATCTCCCCAAACAACTCCAAAATTTCGACTTTTTGAAATGTTATCCAGATATTTCGATTTTTCAATCTGGCTACCCTAACTGTAGAGGGTGAGGCTCTCACCTTTGCGGGTGAACGACTTTTGAGAATGGACTGTTACTGTAGATTCTATGAAATTATTTGAGACATTTAGATCGGGTTTTTTCATCTGTAGTTAGGGTAATCTTCGGTGTTATTAAGCTGGACGCGCTCGCGCTCGCTTCGAGTGCTCTGGTGAGGTGTGAGGCGTGAGGTCCTGCGAGCGTAAATGAAATCCTCCTAGCCAGTTTCGGCTACGGCGGCCAATCTCAACGGAGATCAGCTAGGTACGCAGGAGATATTATAGTGCACAAGAGTGTGCGCAATACACATGTGCACTCGTATTCCTTCACTCTCATAGTCCGGTGAGACGGCAATCCGACATGACCAGAAAGAGATCAGGCGCAGGACCAACGGCTTTACGTGGCTTCCGAGGCACGGGGGTATCACACCGCCAACTTCCTGACTCCGAGCTGCGACTGAGTAATTTTTTTAAGATGGAAAAACCCAGTCACAAAGTTTTTTTTGGCCCGACCCGGGATTCGAACCCAGGACCTCAGCGCGCAAATCGTACTCGTTACGCGTACGCAATACAACTACGCCACCGAGGCGAGCGTAATAACATCCTGACAAAAAGATAACTACAGTCGAAAAAACGGGGTCTTAGTGTTGACATGGAGTTCGTCGGAAGTCTATATGAGTTTTGATAACATTCATCATAGTGCAGTGGACATTGGATCCTTAATCCTTACACCTATAGGAAATATGGTTGTGTGCGCTCAGCAACTTTCCTTATTAGCTCTTAATGTCGTGCAACTGTAATTCACTCGCAGTACATACTTCTCGTGATACAGGAATTATTTCATATTATATTATTGTCTATTATGATATATTTAATCGCTTTTCATTCTTGTTCTGTCCCTTATCCCCCTTTAACTTGAAGTCGGCGTAAATTTTTTCCAACCAGTCGCCAGGGCCGCCTTAACCAGATTGGGCGCTGGGGCGTGAAAGTCATTCCCCCTTACAAACAATAAAAATTAAAAAACCCCAAAACAAAAAGTCTTCTAAAAAGTGAAAAATAAAATGTGTTTTATTTTTAACCTTAAGTATAATATACCTTTAAGTACTTGTAATAATTTGACCAAGTTTTCTCGAGTCGGTGACCAAACCCCAAACCGATGATAAAAATACTTCTTTAGCAGTCCCCCTTGAAACTTATGAAACAGGCCCTATGTATAATATGCAGCAGATCAATTATTACATATTACTATAAATACATAACTAATAATTATAAAATACATAAATAGGTACATTTATTGCAACACATAAGATAATGAGTTCAATGATCAGCAATATTACAATAATAGCAGACTATATGATGCAGGCTGATTTATGCTGACATTGGTAGGCTAGAACTCCATGTATCAGTATTATGTTGCGTTCTCATTTAAGAGACTAGTTGGTCATTTTATGATGATCATGAGCCATTAACACTCATAGACCGAGAGAGTTTTTGTGAGTTGATGACCTTTAAAGAGTAATGGGAATTTGGTAAGGCGAGAAAGCCAGGCCTTTTTAAAATCCTTGACAATATTAAATGGTTAAGGGGACATAGTACAGCAGGCCACTTTATGCTTACAATTTATAACTCAAACAAAAGTTTTTACAAGATTTTTTATAGCTAATGTATTTGGATGTGATTTGGGTTTATTGAATGATAAGCAATATTCTTTGCTCATGGACATTGCCAAAGGCAGAGATAGCCAAGACACTTCATACAGTGAAGTAAATACTTTCTGGTATATTTTGTTTTATAGACAGGTCATGGTCTAAATTCTTCTTACATCATCTTATTCGTCTAATGGCAGCATATAAGGGTTAAATGTTAATTTATTTTCAAAAATACGAGTGTTATACTTGATACAGCTGTAGCTACTTATCGCATGATAAAGCGGAAATGAGTTCGATGAACCGTGAGTGCTGTGCGTGCCATTCTGCTTACCCCCTCCAAATGATACCTATATTTTTGTATATTATGTAAATTTCTTTACTTATTATCTTAATAAATGATCAGAAATATAATAATTTTAAAGGACTGGCCTTTTTGAATCTTGTTAGATGTCTTGGATATCGGATAAACTTGATTATTATTATTAATTGTATTTTGTACCTTGAACCGATTTTGAAAAGAGATTTTTCTTGCCCGTTCTTCTCTAGTGAGAACTGCTTTCCGAACTGGTGGTAGAGTTAATATTGACTGAATCTAAATAATGTATAACATTTTATGGGTTCGAATAAATTTATTTCATTTCATTTCATATGTTTTACGGTAGATTATTTTAGTTAAATGGCAGACTTGCAAATCAATCGCTTTGTAAAGCTTTAAGCTGGGAAAGGGGAGTGGATTAGTTACAAAATGGATTCCAGCACGGATGCTGGGTAACGCCAAGCAAAAAGAAAGATGTAACTTACAACTACAATGCTGTTAACAACTTGGGAATGGAATACAAATATAATGCTGCTACTATACTTATCTTGCTATCTTTATTTGTATTTACAAATAAAAACATAAAATCTCATTCAATGTAAAAGCAACATTATGCACATATCATAAGACAAAGTGCTAGTGTTACATTCAATTAAAACCTTTAAGATTTTAATAACACAATTCATAGAGAGGTCAATTGTATTGAGACAAAGTATTACTATATGATCTAGATGCCACTCCATCTAGCATCAAATGGAGTGGACACAGATTGCTATGACTGCATATGTATAATCAAATCAAATTCTTTATTTGTAAGCATAGGTAGTTTACAGTTCCCTATGCTTTGCCGTTGCGTCAGCGTACAAATATATTATTTTTATGTAGACTATTACATCACATAATTACTTAACTACAAACTTAAAATTCTTTCAACAAAACAAACAACAAACAATAACAATATTAAGATCCTTATCGTTTAGGCTAGGCTATTATCATTCTAATACTCTTCAACGGAATAATAACATTTATTTCTAAGTAGATTAAAAAATCTTATTTTAAATTGTACTACATTAACCCCCGAATACTCAAACGCTACTCAACCAACCAAGTTATCTGAGGCCTACTTAATTTTAGCCGGCTTCTTATTTTAAATGGCATTCTCAAATGCACTTTAAAAGATTTGATGGATAACTCAGCTGAAGAGCAGTCATTTTGCTACAGATTATAAAAAGTTTGTTTTCGATTACAATTTTAATAAATTTGATATTTATGTGTCGTTTCACGCAGTATAATTTTTAGGATGTTAAATATAAATAAATCGAATAACACAATGCGCAGTTTGAAAATGATTAACAATGTTGTAACATGTCTATTATATTTAATTTTCGTGTGTATTTTATGTACTATGTGCAGATGCTACAAAATAAAAATGGTAAGTACGTTTAAAAACCATCCTAGGTTTTTAATATGTAGGAATGGCATATTCATTATTAGAAATAGTTTATTAATTATTATATTCTTAACATTGATGTGATGAGCTTATATTGGCATTACATTGCCACTTGGCAATATGTCAGGGTTGACATTAGCCGCTTTAGAAAAAAAATAAACAAGTCAACAACAATAACATTTATAATTCTTATTTCAGTTTTATCATCAGAAGTAGGCATATTTCCAAACATTTACAAAATATGCTAACTCAACTGCCATACTACGCACAATACGAGGTACTACCGTTGATTGTTTCCCGTGAAAAATAACCCCGATGAACTTGGGCTATCGGTTGGATTGTTTGGTTCCTTTTTGTGTTCGGCTGGATATAATCCCGATTTTAAAGAACATAAATGAAGAACTGTTTCCTTGCTGAGTCGGAATCTTCTTTTAAGATAAGTTAAGATAAGATAAGATATGATATATTTATTTGTCAAATATTACATTAAATTATTATTAATGTATTCTTAGAAAGCGTTTAATTTCTTTCGATTTTTTCCTTTGACACCATACTCCTCTTCAGACAATGATGATAATGAAGAAAACGATTTATTAAATCCAAAGTGAATATAATAAGTAGTTATTACGCAATAAAATTATTAAAGATTTGAACGTAAATATTTGAGACTAGTCTGAAGCACTCTCAAATTGATCTCGATTAACAGCCATATGAGGAGACCTTACATAGCTGTCAAACTTTAAGCAGTGTTTGTGAATACCGTTTGAATCAATAAGCGGACCTTAAACTGAGTCGCATTAAATTTAAGGTTAGGAGATAAGTGACGTTTCAGTATACCAATTTCACCAATAACGAATGCTTAAATCCGTAAGGCCATCTTAAATATTTAAGTAGCGTTTGAGTATTCGGGCGTAAGCGACTTTATTGTATTCGGTATTTTGTTGAATATTTTTGGTGCCAAACAGAATAAGCTTTCATGCTTTAATTTCGTCTTGGATGGTACAATGCACAGTTTTTGGTTATTGCGTAATGTACGGTGGGATACTTCATAGTTTTTTAAAAATAAGTATGTATTACTTTTGACAAATACCGCCACTTCAAACATACAATAATGCATTAAATTGCAACAATCATTTAAACAAACAAGGTTCCCCAGTATTCTAGAAATAAAACATCAACTATAAATATTTTTTGTGGTAGAATGCTATTGTTGGTTTTAATTATTACAAAAAGTGATTACAACTAGTTTTCCCAGTGTCTTGTATGCGAGATGTATATGGCATGGTGGTGACTCAT
The DNA here is from genome assembly GCA_949316025.1 of Lapara coniferarum. Lineage (NCBI taxonomy): Eukaryota > Metazoa > Arthropoda > Insecta > Lepidoptera > Sphingidae > Lapara > Lapara coniferarum. The sequence goes on from OX438921.1 coordinate 22,749,996, forward strand.
AAAGGATCACATCAGGGTCACCATTATACCAGGTATTCATGGCATGGGATGTAATGAGGTCTGATTTTTTTATGTACAAATGGTGCTTATACATATAATAATGTGGCATGTGACGTACATGACATTATCTAAGTATGTGAAATTGTCGCTACATCTTGCAAAGATTCAAGATTACCTGTTTTAAGTAAAGTCAATGATTATCAGTGACCTAAAAAATAGGGAAAAGGAATAAACATTTTTAGATATGTTGACTCGTCAAGCCCCACGACGGACTCCGGGATCCGAGTATATAGGGCTTCTGCATACATCTATATATATAAATGGGGCTTGATGGGTTAACATGAAATTTGTAAACTTAAAAGCACCACTTATTTGGTTTAATTTATTTTTTATTCAGGCACGGCAAAGTGACTGCACCTCACCTGATGGTAAGCGATAGAGTATCGAATGGCAGCAGATGGTTATCTCATGCCATTTGACACAATCATGCTGGCCTACTGAGCTGCTTCTTCACCCTACAGCGGAAGGACCCAGGATTATACGAAGGAGGGAACACGTGCGCCGGTAAACTATTCCAAAGCTTGATGGTGCGGCAAATAAAGGATTTGGCGAACCTGTTGGTTCGGGCCGAGATGGTTTTAACCATCAAGCTGTGGCTTTGGATGCCTGCACGCGTGGTTCTGCTGAGGAAGGGAGAGGAGGGGATCAGATTAAACGAAAGATTTGAGCTGTAAAATTATGAACTCCTCATTCATTCTTATGTTGGTGAAATGTTTATTTTATAGCAAGTTGTTATCTCATAATTTTCCAAAAGATCAAATAAAAAAGGACTAATACAGAATAATTGACAACATAGCAATTTCAGGTCTCTATTGCTTTAAAACACAGTAAAAAAAAAAACTTAAAATTATAACAGATTTAAGCGAGAATTTAATGTCACAACTGTGACAGACGCATTCTGTTCAAAATCTTGTGTAAGAGACTTATAGCAGGTCAATTTCTGATAAACTACATGAAGTGTTTTGCCTTGACCACATGTCTATTATTCTTATGACACGGTTCTCAAGATTTGTAAAGGTTATTGTACTTATGAAAGGCTCACAGTATAATTTATCAATAGTCATTTTCATAGTAACTGTTTACTTTGAGGCAGACTCCAATTATTATTGAAGACAGTGTAACATTAAAAACACGTTACTACTTCAGGCATGCTAGGATGGTTTGTTGACTATCTACTACTACTACCAGCCCTGTATTTTATACTGCCCACTGCTGAGCACGGGCCTCCTCTACTACTGAGGGGTTAGGCTTTCGTCCACCACGCTGGCCTAGTGCAGGTTGGCAGACTTCTTTTACCTTCGAAATTCTTATAGAAAACTTCTCAGGTATACAAGTTTCCTCACAATGTTTTCCTTCATCATTAAAGCAAGCGATAATTCACAGAGAATACACACATTATAACTTTAGAAAAAGTCCGATGTGCGTGCCATTGGGTTTTGAACCTGCGGACATTCGTCTCGGCAGGCCGTCCCACTCTCAACTAGGCTATCGCCTATCACAGATTCTAAATTAAAATGTTTTTATCATTGTTATCACAACATATTGGACGAGTAATATCTCGTGCACGACGCTTATCACTAAAAGATATAAATTAGCATGCTTTTGTTTGACACCAACTTCCAACAAAATTCTACTTCGAAAGATAATCAGCCACATCGCGCCGATAAAAATCGCACTCTGTACAATCGAAATCTAAGGACATATGGATCAAAACTAAGATAAATACTCACTCAGCCTGTGTCGAGATACCGGCGAAAGTGGATATATTTCATACTTCACGGATTGGTATTGTGCCAACTGAAAATCAAACACCATGTAAGACGTATACACCACTGAGTACAAATTATCGTATATACATCACAACAACCATATTATAAACTGATTCTTCATATTTACCGCTCGATATTGCTTCTTAAACATATAACAAAAACAACTCCATACTTTTGATGCGATCAGCATGAACGCGCGAAGGCCCATTTGCAACCTTTTCAGCATTTGAATAGTTTAAAATATGTTCACTAACACACAAATACGCTTAGTGTTCAACGGCAGCGGTCCAAACGGGATCATTGACGGCGTAATTCAAAACAAATTCAGTAAAATCAACAGCCGAAAACATCTAAACCGCCATGACATAATCGACCCAGTTCGCGTACCATAAACATATTTTTTTTTTTTTTTATATATAATTCTCCCTTACAGGGAAGGCAAAGAGTTCAAGCCCATACAGCCTCGTCTTAAGTGATATCTCTGGTTGTCGTAGTAAAGCAGTGGCTACCTTACCAAGACTTTATCAAGGAGTTTTGGCGGCAACGAAAAAACACTTGATTGACACAGTTGTTTCAATTCACTTCATTTGAGCACTTTAATAGAACTATATTGGATAATATACCACCACAATTATGCAATATAACACTAAGTATCACCAAAATAATGAATTAAAACAAAAGCACCTCATGACACTTTCACGTTCCCGCCAAAACTCCGCGTACCATAAACAAAACAAAAGTTTCCTTTCTCTACTTATCAATGGGAATAGTGACGTGTAAAATTATTATCATAAAACCGGGAGTTTTGGCGGGAACGTAGAAGTGTCATGAGGTGCTCTTGTTTTAATTCATTATTTTGGTGATACTTAGTGTTATATTGCATAATTATGGTGGTATATTATCCAATATAGTTCTATTAAAGTGCTCAAATGAAGTGAATTGAAATAACTGTGCCAATCAAGTGTTTTTTCGTTGCCGCCAAAACTCCTTGATAAAGTCTTGGTAAGGTAGCCACTGCTTTACTACGACATAGTACGTAGGAAAAAAAAAAAGTCAACCAAAAATATTACTTAAGACGAGGCTGTATGGGCTCGAACCCTTTGCCTTCCCTAAAGGGAAAATTATAAAAAAAAAAAAAAAAAAAAAAAATCATAAAACCGGTTTTTGCAAGTGACAACAAGCACTTGTCTATGTCTCATTGGGTAGTGATTCCCCATCTGCTAAATCGGTAAAAAGTATTCCGTAAATTGCAATGTATTTTTTTTTGTAACTTTGAATATTTTGGTAACATAAATATCCATTTATACTTACATATATAACTCTGAAGATAAGGTATTTTTGAAATATTATTGTTTGGAGCGACCTTATTATTGAGTACTCTAAAGACTAAACTTGAAAAAGGGGTGTTATAAGAAGGGTGTGTATGTATAACTTATAATAATTAATATCGTTATGGGTTACTTTTTATTACGCAAAAAATTTTATCCCGCAAAAACTTTTTCACGCGGGTGGAGCCATGGGAAAAAGCTAGTAAGTACATAATGTAAGTAAAGCTTATGTTACAGAAGTACATACATACATACACTCACACCTTTTATTCCCGAAGGGATAGGCAGAGGCGCAACTAGTTGCACCCACTTTTCGCCGTTATTCCGTCCCATGATGTAATAGGGGGCGAGCCTAACGCCATATCGGGCACAAATTCTAGACTTCGAGCGGATACTGAATAGAAAAACTCAATATCACTTTGCCCGACCTGGGGATCGAACCCGAGACCTCAGCTTTGCAGTCGTACCATGATACATTACTACGCCACCGAGGCAGTTATTAAAGAAATACATGGCGCTAATAGAGATTAAATAAGATTATTTATTTTCTCTCTTTTTATTTAGGTCATATAACAGGTGACAAAACAATATTAGTAGGTCGAGAAATAATATTGAATGGTTAACAGTTTATTTCGTACGATTTGGCACTTTTCGATCGAATATTATTTTGGGCAAAATCCCAAAGTACCTATGTAAGACGCTTTAAGACATCGTATTTTTCAGTTTAAGAAAGTAACAAACATGTAGTATCACGAATACAATGTTAGCCTGAAGGCCCTAGTTACTGAGCATTTTTTTTTCAAATTTGGATTGGCTAAGAATTTGCGCGCTGTGTTTCCATCATTAATATTCCCGTAACCCGGTTTCGGTTTTCTTATTTGGGCAGTCTCGTATAAGGCCCATTTCCGCTATATATACCTATATATTTTTCTAATATCCTAAGAAGGTACTTTAACATGAGCTTTATCAGTTTCACCTTTAACCTGCCACTTTTTATATTTAATCGGTAATAAATGTGTTATTTAAAAAGCGATCTATCAACATAATTGATTCACTATGTCGCGGCGCGAATTCACGGCGTGATTGATGCTAAGAGTTTTGTGATCAACACTGTGAAAAAGGAAACCTTTGCAAGATTGTCTCTACACTCGCAAAGCTTTGCGACAAGAGCAATCCTGGAAAGCTTTACAAGGTCTTGGCAGTTTCGTTCGCGCGGTCATCGAGAATAAACGTCGGTCGATGTGGCTGCCGCTGCTTCTATGACGCTTTTCCTTTAGAGCTATAGAATAATAATTATAATTTAATTAAAAGTCACCTGTAATGAACATCCCAATGTATAACACCGAATATCTTATTAATATAGATACATACATATACACTCACGCCTGTTATCCCCGAAGGGATAGGCAGAGGCGCAACTAGTGCACCCACTTTTCGCCATTATTCCGTCCCATGATGTGATAGGGGGCGAGCCTATCGACATGAATATAGATATTATTTTATTTACCGTTAATATAATATACTTATACTTTCCCAGTATACCTACATATGATCGCTCGATACCGTGGTAAGAGTATTATATTATGATACCGTGTCTCACGCCCTACTGGCGTTTGACACGAGTGTGGATACTTTTCGCAATCACAAGTCACGAACCAAGCGCGTACCCTTCGTCGTGGAACAAAAAACCGATTCCGATCGGGAAACGCTCCGTACCACGAACGCGTAGCCGCGAACTGTAACTGCGAAGCCACGGATTAATCTACATTCGCCCGTAGCAGTCTTCGCGGGCTTTCACGGCGTGAAAGAGAAGCCGGAATAATACTCAAGATTATAAAAAGACAATTTTTACATAAAACAATTTATGACACATAATTCTTATAAGAAAGTGTACAAATAATTCTTAAAAATGAAAACTAGAAACAATTCATAAAATATATAAACATGCAACATATAAAGGTAAAAGGTAATTCATCATAATATCTTTAGTACCTATATTGGTATTGTGCGACAATGAAAGTGCTTTTTCACCTAACCTAGAAGATGGCATTAACTTCATAGTAAGGATGCAAATAACCGTCAAAATTTAAAATATTGTTCGTTAAATTTAAATTAGTTTCCCACAAGGCAAGGTTTTAATAAATTAAGTTTACACAATAAATATTACCTACATCTAAAATCGTATTCGATTTCAGAGAGAACATACACTTTTTATACTACTTATTTCTATTGATGGAAGGTACTTTATTAATGTAGACCATTTGCGCCAAAACATATGAAGAAAAATCCTTTGAATACATAATAATATTATACCATGATCAAAATATCTCAAATATTTAGTTTACGGACAAACTATCTTTCGAAATTTATCAAGTTGAAAATTATTATAGATCTAGATTTTAAACTGATCCTAGACAGAATCCAGGCCCGCTCGGGGGCTGGGCGTGTATCCCTCGCCGGTTCATCCTGCAGGTGTGCTCCTCCAATCTTGAGTAGACTTCATTCGGCACCCTGTAGCTATAAAAGCCCTCGCGGACGACGCTCATGTCTGCACTCCACAACTTCTCGGCAACTGCACTTGCTCTGGGCCAGACCCTGTAGCAATCATGAACTAATCATGAGAGCAAATAGCGATACCACTAAATTATGATGACTGTATTGACCGAATTGTACTGGTGGTAGGTCTCTCCTATGTAAGAGTCCGTCTGTGTGGGTACCACCGCAAAGTCTATATTCTACCGCCAAGCAGCAGTGTGCATGCACTGTTGTGTTTCGATTTGAAGGGCATTGTAGCCAGTGTAACTACTGGACATAATGAGACTTAACATCTCATGTCTCAGGATGACGAGCTCAGTGTAATGCCACACAGTAGTTTGTAACTCAAGGTGAATGGTGTTGCTACTGTTTATGGGTGGTCGTATCGCCTACCATCAGGCAAACGGCAAGCTCGTCTCGTCATTAAATGCCATAAAAAAACTATAAACTATGACAATTTCTTCTCGTATCGAATTCCACTGAAGGATTTTAATGTGTATAAGCTTGATGTAGGCCTTGAGTCTATACAGATTCAGGATTCCTTGACCTATTTGCTTCTGATATAAAAGAGTTACACCCAACTTTACCTGCTCATAATATTCATGTCATTAACGACCTCCCCCCACATACAAGCTTCGCCGCCGACGATGTTCTCCACTTTAGCGTCGCTGTCGTACCGCTTGACCTCTTGCCGGGGGTCTGCTTGGTAGAATTCAGTCCAGTCTCCACCAGTCTTCAGGTGATCGAGGTACCACGCCGTTGAGTATATGAGTTGGTGTCCATCTCTTAAGATCTGATGAGGAATGAGGAGTGATAGTTAAAATGGGGAGGCATGGGGACAAATTAGCAAAATTGGTTTAACTGTATTTGAAAATACAAATCATTATGATTATATTATCGTCTGTTAAATTAATTCCTATCTACAAATACCAAATGATCCAGCAATTTATAAATTCCAAGTACATTTTTGTCAGTTCAACCTCTATTTACACATACAAAGTCATCAGAATCCGTTCAGCCATTTAGCGGTTAAACGACGCACATAAACAGAATCATTTTCGATTTATTTTACAGCTTTACACAACTTACAGAAATCATTTCGTTGATGTCATTGTCTTTCCACACGTGTATCAGCGTGTCTTTGGAGAGTGCCACGTCCTCGTCGTATACTTCCTGCAGGAGTAAATAGAAAAATAATTGTAATTATATTGAGCCATAGAAAAATAAATGTAGATTTACATATTGGTGCGTCAAGTACGCTTGAGCTGTATTACAAACTACTAAAGACGCATGTTTTGCTTCAATGATGGATACAATGTTATTTTTGTTACGGACGCTGTTACATAATTTAATTGAGTAGGATGATGCTTTTTCTGCCACTAGCCGCTTTATATTCATTTAAAATGACAGGAAACTGGATACTACGTAGTTAGTCGTAATGAACAACAGTTTATGGTTCACACAGTCTACTGCATGCGGCATAAAATTATTTAACCTCGTTGTTTTTTCAGTTATTCAAAACAAATTACAACAATCGGCTCATTTATTATATGGAAACTATCAAACCTGTCGGAATATGGGTGCGCTACATGTCTACATACCACTGCGAATAGAAAAAGGAATGATGTTCCGATATATTTATGTAATTATGGTAATGCCTACCTGCCACACAATAGCTTTGGCGTTGTTGCCCAGCAGAGGGATAACATTTGCCATGAACAGGGAATGGAGTTGCGTCGCTGAGGTCATGTTGTGCTGTGTCATGTAATCACGCAGTTCAGAGTTCGATTCCCTGAAAGAACATTTATGGATGACTTAGGTACATTAAATATATACCATCCCTGTCTTGTATTTATTCTGCTCCATAGTTGGGCCTCCCATACTACTTAGAGGGATTAGGCCGTAGTCTCGAACGCTGGCCTAGAGCTAGTTTGCACACTTTACATGTTTATTTTTTTTAATCTATATAAGTATAAAATATTTTACATTGTTGGTGAACGAGCGTAAAAGAAAGACGTTAAGAAAACCACCTCTCAAAAAAGTATGGGTATTAAATTAGATTTTTGAGAAATACAATCAAAGTTACTCATCGGTGGCGCTACGATAAATTCTTAAGCCTGTACACAGTTATACAAATTTAAAATTTACCAGCAATCCAGCTCAACTTCATCACCCCCAACGTGGAAGTATTTGTCCGGGAACCGCTCCTGCACCTCCTGGAACAGGTCCTGCAAGAGCTTGTACGTCACGTTGTGGATCGGGTTCATGGGACCCAGGCCTACGTACTCGCCGTGTTGGTAACAACGCGTCAGGATGTTCGGGTACGCTTCACCCCATGAGCTAGTGTGACCTTAAAACATGAAAGGTCAGAAGTATGATAGTTTTTATTTTAAAGTAGCATATGGTTTAAGTTTTTAGTAGTATAATTATTACACAGATAGTTCGACCGAATTGTCATTTGTATTACAATTAATGTTTCGATAAGGTAATAAAGTGAGTTATCTATGTCACCCCTAATTAGCGGTACTCACCGGGAACGTCAAATTCGGGTATGACGCGGATGCCGCGGTTTTTAGCGTAGTTGACGACTGTCTCGATGGCCTCTTTATCGTAAACCATTGACGGGTGGTACGCTCCCATACGGCTGAAAACAATCATGTCCGTAATAAATAAATATATGGTTATTTGGTTCTATTTTTATTTTATTTACAAATGCTTTTTTTCCTATATCGGTTGACATTATGGAAACGGTCATGAACACACACATACACTCATGGTTTTTATCCCCGAAGGAGTAGGCAGAAGGATAACTAGTTCACCCACTTTTCGCCGTGCTTATTCCGTCCCATGATGTGATAGGGGTCGAGCCTATCGCCATATCGGCTACAAATTCCAAACTACGAGGTGATACTAAGTAGAAAGACCCAAAATCACTTTGCCCGCCCTGGGCATCAAACCCGAGACCTCGGCATTGCAGTCGTGCCGTAATGCAAGTATCCCACTGCACTGCAGATAATATGATGAACAGACTAGTTTAAAATTTAAATAGAATTATAAACTAAAGACGTTGCGACTCTTAACAGTCTGCAAAAATATGTCGGTCTATATTAAATTACGTGCACGGGCTGACCCCAGGACTCCATCTTGGCAAAACGAGCCTTTGTATGCTGATTGCTATCTAGCCGTGAACAAAATTATCCTACTCTTTTCCCATACTTTACCTTAAATCGGGGAACTTGTCGCTTTTGTACGGGAAACTCTGATCATCGACAATGTGCCAATGCAATACGTTCATTTTGTTTATTGACATAGCATCCAAAGTCTTCTGTATGCTCGCTAAAGAGAGGTAGTGGCGCGACGTATCTATAAGCAACCCACGATGAGCATAACGTGGGTAGTCATTGATCTCGGTTTTGTTAATACGCACGTCCTGCGAGAGATGGCGTTGTTTTACATTCTTATAATAAACATAAGTTTAGCATTAAACATATACACAGCTGTTTTAAGTTTGCATTTATAATTCAAAAGATAAAAAATAATATTTTTCCAATTAATAATACCTATTTTCTTAAGGTACTGGGAATAGCCTGGGTATCACAATTCCCAGCTTTCTCTTTACAACGTGATAAACAAAAATAACTACAGCGGGAACTGAAGTTATCGCTTGCCATCGTCAGCCGGTGCCGCAGGGCTATGAACTGAATAATAATGCAACGGCGACCATGTTTGCTGCAAATCGATCGCATAATTTTCTGTTTACGACTACAAGTTAGGTATCGAAGGACAAAAAATTATGATAACATTAACCTCATTATTTTATTTCATGTGTGTACTTTTTGCATGAATTAAGAAATATCCAACTAAATTAATAAATAATACGTACAATCAGGTAGATGGGGATGAATAAGGTATTTATTTACTTACATAGTTGACATCTGCCCAGTAGAAAAGTTGTGTAAAGGTCTCCAGTCCCCGTAAAATTCCCCAAACTGAGTTACTGACTAGGAGAGACTGTGATGCAACTGTAAGATTGTCTGCAATGATAGAAAATTTGTTTATTTTGCATATGTTCAAGCATATCGTATTAAGATGGTAGATGGTAGGTGTACTTTTCGCGAAAAAAACACTAAGCATATACTGTGCCATGTGATATAAGTACAATAAACTATTCCCACTTTTATGATGCTCCTGTATGCTAGAGACCTACTAGATAGATGATATCCTATAATCTATGAATTCAAAGTCATGCCCACGCACTTTAGTGTTGCATCGAAGGACATTTTAGACTGTGTAAGTAAGACCTAGTACAGATCTTATAACCTACAAGGATATAGCGGGCTCCGCCCACGTGAAGTAGTTTTTCAGGGACAAAAATATTTTCCCGGGATAAAAGTAGTCTATAGCACTCAGGAGTAATGTAGCTTCCTATTAGTGAAAGAATTATCAAAACAAGTTACGTAGTTTCTGAGATTAGCGCATTCAACCAAAATACTTAGTAAATACTTTTCGTGGCTCGTCTTTCAACCATCCTCTCCACGTGCCCAGGTTATCTCATCATACTTCTTTTAATTTTACTCACCACATCATCTTTCAATTTATAACGTTCTCTTATCATACTATACCCATGCGATAAGAAATAGTGACTCTACATAATATACTGTGTAAGGAGTGCACTTCCACCCCATTCACTCGACTTTCGTGCTTCTTCTGCTAATCCGGCATTCATTTCGTCGCCAACAGCACAGTATTGCGAATCGCTATTCTTGTTCCCTTTACCCTGATACAGGCTTTGGAGTTCTCATTACACAGACTTCAATGCCCTTACCAGGCGGCCCTCAGTCCCATAGGTACATATAGTCCCATAATGACAACGTTGACCGTAACCCTTTTCCAAATTTGCAAAGGCACAAAAGACTGTTTTGATTTGGCTAAATGTTCCTCCGCCATGTACCATGGAAAAGACTTGGTAAATCAAACACACGTTTAATCGATAGGTACAGCTAATCTCAACTAATTGAGAGTTGGAACTCGACTCTTTAAAATCACTTTTCACCTTTGAGTATCTAGCAATCAAAGCATTTCACTGACGAATTTCTAAAACACACACACACACACACACACTCACGCCTGTTATCCCCAAAGGGGTAGGCAGAGGCGCAACTAGTGCACCCACTTTTCACCGTTATTCCGTCCCATGATGTGATATGGGGCGAGCCTATTGCCATATCGGGCACAAATTCCAGACTCCGGGCTGATACTGAATAGAAAAACTCAATATCACTTTGCCCGACTTTCTAAAACAATCGTATTTTATTATATACTAGCTTTTGCCCGCGGCTCCACCCGCGTGAATGAGTTTTTCCGGGATAAAAGTCCCGCTTTATATTTTTCCGGAATAAAAAGTAGCCTATGTGTTAATCTAGGACATGATCTACCCGTGTGCCAAATTTCATCGAAATCCGTTCAGTAGTTTTTGCATGAAAGAGTAACAAACATCCATACATCCAAACATCCATACATTCTTACAAACTTTCGCCTTTATAATATTAGTAGGATAAGTAGGATTACGCACAATGCATTTTATGACAGTTATGTGATAAAAACATTTATATGAAGGCAGTCAAAAAAGTTCTTGTAAACCATTGATGTATTTTTTAATACTTACATCAATGTTGTAAACACTAATCCGTCAGGCAGACACTATAATTTGTCAAATGAATATCATGGTGTTAAATAATTCTCCTTGATTACTTATACAAGACCTTACTCAAATCGTTCTCCTAGTACGTAACATACATATTTTCTAATTTCATTAATATTATTTATTTATTTTATTTTATTTATTTATTTATATTTGTAAATACACACATACCTACATATACACTCACGCCCCTATCCCATACATCCCTTTGGGTAGACAGAGAGTATTGAGCGCCACATGCTACGATCTTGACACACCTCTTTCGTCTTTTCCACATTCATAGTTCTTTTCATACATTTTCTTTGGTTAAGGGTACTCCTGCCCTGCCCTTTTCGTTGAAGATCATTTATTTGGTCAGAGAACGTTCTCCACGGGCGTCTCCTTCCAGCCGTACCATCTACATTCGCTCGTATTTGCAAATGTTTGTAAGTATATAAAAATAAAGTTATTTGAAGTACAATGCGTGCAATGAACTTCCATAGTAACCTCTATGTAAAAACATATGCTATTATGTCTTGTAATGCTCGGTGATCGAAATATTTACTTAGGTGCTAGTTTTTAGCCATTATATTATTGTACATATTCTGATATACGTAATTAAGACCACGCACATTTAATATCTTTGCTTAAACATGTTCCCAAATAACTTCACACTGACTTTATATTAGGCCGAAGCCAAGAATTTGTGCCCGATAGGCTCGGCCCATGGAATAGGGCGAAAATTGGATGCACTAGTTGAACCTCTGTCTATCCTTTCGGGGATAAAAAGGCGTGAGTGTGTATGTATGAGTGTACTACCACTAGGTCAACAAGATAATCTACCACTCAAGGCGATGACAATAAATACAGCAGATTAGTTGTAGCGGCTCTTGCTAATGTGAGACTCGAGGCAGCAGATCTTTGAGAGGCCTATTTACCCGATTAGGTACTAAAGGAGTGAACGTGTTTTCTTTGTGTCTCTTACAAGCGCAATTCCCTTCGAAGCGTAGAGCCCTGGAGGGGTATCCCATTCGCCACAATATAGATTTAATTTTAATGTCGACTGCTGACTCCAGTAGGCAGTGGCAGCGTACCTATGAAGATTGTAGACAAGGAGGTCTTCAGTTCGATAATCAAGTCGAGACACATTTCTAGTGAGGGTGTCTGAGATGTAGCTTTCCTGAGACACGAGTTTCTAGAGACCCTTATTTAAAAACTAATTTAAATCGTTACTGCAAAAACATTCACCTATATTCTGTCGAGTACATAATATTATTATATTGTATCGATGGCAAAATACGTGAATAGTTGCGTCACTTCAAATGAGATGGGGCAGGATGGTCATAAGAAAAAAAAAAACCGATAAGATACAATAAAAGCATTCACAATATTATTGATAATGAATTTTTTTACCACGTAGATACAATATACATACAGCACAAGAGTTACGAAAATATTGTCTGCAAACACTTATCTTTTAGAGAATTCGTATGTCGTTCGCATACAAGTATTGATAAAATATCTTTTATGAAGAAATGGGGTCAACAAGGTTAGATATACAAATAGTCTTTACTGAGAAGTGTTGATTATATAGGTATGTGGTAAGTATAGGCATGCATGGGTTCAACTGACGTGACAATACTGCCTCGTGCTGGTGGAAAATTAAGATAAATGTTTTCTTTTTTAGCACATGCCTTTTCTACATAATATAATCTTTTATTACTTAAAAATAAATGTTTGTTTAGTTGATGTAATTGCTGATGGTAAGATGTAATTATTCTGTATCGATGCAAATAGTGATTACCATGTACAAGGTGCAGGGCTGTAGCAAGGGGGGACATTGTGGGGTAATGCCCTACTTTAAAATACCAATCCCCTACCTTAATAATCAACTAATAAGAAACAAAATACGTAACAGCAGATTATGACGGAAACGAAATATGGGTTGACGGATTTAAGGGAATTTTGATACAACCTGTATATCACCCTGACAATTAGGTACATAAGTATTAACCTGATTCACACATGTTTACAAGTCAAGACAAAAACCGATTGACCATAACAGGTAAGGTAACATTTTACTTTCGCCCGACCTGTGAACACAGCTACCCTACCATAAATTCAAGTCTAGCTACGGCCCCGACAAGGTGTTAAAACCTGCTGTATTGACCCACGTAAGTGTGTCACGTTCAAGGATCAGACTGTGTATATCCAGTTCAAACAGGCCAGCATAATTGTGTCTACTGACAAGGGATGATCACCGCTTGTCATTCGACACTCTATCTGGACCCCTCTCCGCTTACCATCAGGTGCAGTGGAGTCACTTCGTCATGTTCGTATAGAAAAGTACTTATGGAAAAACTGTACTGTCTCAATATCTTTAGATATTTTTACTTTCAGGTGAATCCTTCATTACAGGTAAACTTACAGCTCTCATCCATCCCAAAATAAGGGAAGTCTTCGCACGGTGACATCAGTTTTACGTCTAGTCTCTCTATCATTCCCAGATGATTTTCATCATGGTCCGCGGCCCTAGAACTTCGTTTCTTCAGTCCATTGTGCGCACGATGAGCGCCACGCTTTATATCTCGCAACACGAAGTTGTATCTTTCCGATGATGATGCGAGGATGGGACAAGTATGGTCTGTGACCTGAAAATATTATCATGTTATTTATTTTATCTGAGTGATTATAATTACAAGTAGGTAAAATAATTTGGTTTGGTGTGATCAGTCATATGGCTGAACCAAAAAACTAAGGACGGTATTAATAAATGAATCTCAAGTTTGAGTTACATCTCAAGTAGACATAATGTATTGAACTCTTCATACATTATGTCTACTGGAGATGTAACTCAAACTTGATATTCATTTATTAACACCGGCCTAAATTCCTTACATATTGCCAACATATTTAACAACAACATACATATTTTGGCAATGAAGGTTCAGAGGAGGTGACAACACCATAGATACCTTAATATTATAGGATCGCATTGGCATGATGCTCGACTTCTTCGGTGGCGTAGTTGTAATTCGGTAACTGCAAAGCTGAGGTCTTTGGTTCGATTCCCGGGTCGGGCAAAGTGATATTGGATTTTAAATTCAGTATCAGCCCGAAGTCTAGAATTTGTGCCCGATACGGCGATAAGCTCACCCCTATCACATCATGGGACGGAATAATGGCGAAAAGTGGGTGCACTAGTTGCGCCTCTGCCTACCCCTTCGGGGATAACAGGCGTGAGTGTATATGTATATATGTATGTATTTCAAAATTTGTCGCAGCGATATGCATTAGTCTTCACCTTTTGATTGATCGATTAGTTTTAGTAATTGTTAAATAAACTATACATATAATAAGTAGTGTGCGAAGCTAGGAGCTATTTTGAAATATAGGTAGTAATAACTAATATTTGATAAAGTAGTAGTAACTACTAACTATGATGGCTAAAATGTATTATTAGATTCATATCAGTAAATTTTTATCTTTCGATCCCTGATTATATTATTTTTTTTATTTGAATACGGTAAAGTAACGGTGGTGTGATTATTTTACGTTTCTAAATTTTACAGTAAACCAACAATAATAAGCATAAGGCCCAGCATCAGCATGATGTCAGCCCTGCTTAAACTTAAAACTTAAAAAAACTGCAATTTTAGGCGTACTTTCCATAGACATCCTAGAACCGTGCCTGATAGAAATCTAGCGTTACAATCCAGCTTTCACTTGCGAAGGAAAGTATTATGGAATCGTTACATTGGACATGGACGTTAAACGCTTTCTCCTAACAATTTTAACATTAGCGCCATGTGTCGTGAAAGTAAAAAAATCTGTAAATAATATACCTACTCATTACCCAATCACAGAATCTAAAATTTGTTTGTTGAGAGGCACGGCCGTAGCTATACCTAGCCTTCACATAGGGGGTCCGAGGATACCAAAATGTCAGTGGCGTAGCGTAGGTTCTTGCCGCCTCATGACACAAAAACCTTCTTTCAACAAACATATATATATACATATACACTCACGCCTGTTATCCCCGAAGGGGTAGGCAGAGGCGCAACTAGTGCACCCACTTTTCGCCATTATTCCGTCCCAAGATGTGATAGGGGGCGAGCCTATCGCCATATCGGGCACAAATTCCAGACTCCGAGCTGATACTGAATAGAAAAACTCAATACCACTTTGCCCGACCCGGGGATCGAACCCGAGACCTCAGCTTTGCAATCGTACTGTAATACAACTACGCCACCGAGGCAGTCTTAAAATGACGTCATTTTTATAACTCCAATGCTTAGACGAACACTCCAATGCTACGTATATGATTTATCATATATCGTCATGCTGTGACGTCAAATCCAAGTCATGTGTTCTGACGTAAAAGTTACATAAAGATTCATATCCTTATATAAAGTTTGAGTCAGTTTGGCGGTCAAGGGAATGTGAGGGAGGCAGGTGTACAGTACAGTAGATTCGCCGCACTAGAATCCCTACCCTATCCTCTAACGTAAAGTTCCTGATAGAATAAAGTTCCTGATAGAACAAAGTGAGGATATGAAGAACCTGTAACACATCGTACAAAAAAGTAGTTCCATCACATCGCAAAGAGATGGCGCTACTACGGAAACACATTTTGTATGTAAAAATCGGAAATCGCGATATCAAGATTCTCTGGCGAACCATGGGATTATGTTATGGTTAATGTTTAGGTATTCCTCTATAAACTAATCACAAATCCTGCTTCTGAACTTAGCTTCCATTGCGTGGGACTATTTTTGGGAGCGACGGGTTGACTGTTGTTTGGTTAAATTGATAATGCCTCTACGTCGCAGAACGCATCACTGTAGTCGGCTAACTCACAACGATTGTATTTTTTCTCATCTACAATTCAATTATAAATAAAAACCTTCAAACCCTGAGACTATGTTTTCCACCATCCACCACCACGAAATAATGATGTCAACTGGACATCATACGTACGTCATATGTAAAAGTATTATATATATTATGTAAAGTATATTATATTATGTAAAAGTCTTACGTCAAGAGGTGTGAAATAATTAGTCATAATATGTGACTCATATCTGACTTATATCTTACGCAAATACTGACATAGCACAATATATCACTTTGAGGTAAACGTGTTTACTGGGAATAAATCACCGATAGACAATTAATTTCCTAAAATTGTGCTATCGGTGGATACAATAAACCCCGATATCCCGATAGGCTCTCTCCCTGTCACATCATGGGACGGAATACAAACTGCGAAAAACGGATGCACTAGTTGTACTTCTGTCTACCCTTTCGGGGATAAAAGCTTATGTGTGGATGTGTGTGTGTGTGTGTGTGTGTGTGTGTGTGTGTGTGTGTGTGTGTGTGTGTGTGTGCGTGCATGCATGCGTGCGTGCATGGGTGCGTGCGTGTATGTGTGTGTGTGTGTGTGTGTGTGTGTGTGTGTAATAAACTCTGTTCAAGTTATTCACTTGTTTTAATATTCTTAATATCAATGAAGGTTATCGACATAAAACAATACAAGCAAGTACATACTTAATCACAATACTTGTTTTAATTATTTGTTCCTCTACTAAAATTAGCACCTAATGGTTTATAAATTAAATAAGATTTTACTAACAAGTCGTGTGTCAAACGACTAGTTATCTGTTAATTAATTACCAGAGAATGTCATTTGTCATCAAAGATTTGGCCGTATCAAAAAATCAATACTTTCAACAAAGTTGTAACTATTATGGCAAAGTCAATAGAGGGAAAATATTTTCAAAGCTTATCACAAATTGAAGCCAGTGTATTATAAAAACGAATAAAATGATAAAAATTACTTGCTCTTACCTTAATTTTAAATTCCGCTGCATCAAATGTGTAATAATTTTCATTTTTTGATTGTTGTTGCGGTTTTGGCCAAACCTCCCCTTTGGTCGGTGGATACTGTGGCCCAGGTTTAACAATATTCATACTAGACACAAAAAACCCGCCAAAAATAGTAAAAACTATTAAATAACGTAACATTTTTACGGTATATTATAACGTTAACTGCCTAAAAGCTACTGCCTTGTGCGAACTGCTTTAATAAAATAATGTAATTCTCATTATATGGGGTCGCTGGACATCGATAAGAAATATGTGAGAAAATAATATCTGTGCGCATTGTAGTGATCGCACTGGCATATAAGTGGCCAACGACGTATCACCGTATCACATATTTTAATGATATTATAGGTTTTCATAATATATTCCAACCAATCTAATAATATTTCCAATAGCGTTATTTGCATGTTTAAAATCCCATTAACCCCTCGAGCCCGGAGCGCTGGTCACACTGGCGCAAGCGCAATTTTCGCGTGTCTGTCAACACGCGAAAATCGACCTACACGCACACACATAAGGCGCGTCAACACGCACACATATCGAGTTTGACAGCTGTCAGACCGGCCCGATCTGGCCGGACGGTAGCCGAGGGGTATTGTGTTTACTGTTGTACCGGTTTTGTTTATTAAATGGTACATCACTACGCACTTCGCAATAGACAAACGATAGAGTTTATTACAGTGTGACCATTTGTGGCAGATTTCTGCCATTTGGGCAGATTTGGCTCCTAAATTTCAATAATGGCAGATTACGCTGACGATTTAAGAAAAGTGGCAGATTTTGGTAGATTAATACAAAAATACAAATAGAATACCTACTTATAGTTTTCTATGTCTTAATATTTACTTTTAGGCCAACAAAATGTTGTTTACAAAGATACATTGCAAATAAATTTCCCAATATAGTAGATGAAAATATATTCCATATATTATGATTTTTATACATGTTAAGGGCCATGTGCACTACATGGCCTATATAGCTTACAAGAGAACTCACTAGGCATCTCCTTTAAATAGATAAATAGGGAACTTGAAATTGAATAAGCGAAAGTAGGTCGAAATAGCTGAGTTAGGAGAGTACTGGCACGGTACGCCGGAGGTCGCGTGTTCAAGTCCTGCTTTCGATTGTTCTTTTTCAATGTTTCCATAAAAATAAAAATATATTCTTCAAAAAGTCGACAATGAATTTCGAAATTAAATTCGACAATAATGTAAGAATCTTTTTGGAATCTGGTGAAAGTAGTACAAGTACAATTTTAAGTGTGGACAAATTCTTGGGAAGCGATTGGGAAAATACGTGATGCAAACGGAACTCCTAAATATCCTAATACTGCAAACTTTGCAAAAGTTGTCTTATGTTTACCGATGTATATTCTCCCAAGTAAACTCGAATAAAACAAAAATAACGAACAGGTTCCTAAACAAACATGTATCTGCATTGATCACAACAAAAGAAGGTATAAAGGAACATGGAGACTGTATCTCATTTAAGCCCACGAAAAAAATGATTAAATGGATTTATTTAAAATAAATGTATAATGAAAATGACCGAAATATCGAATATTATGCAAATATTATATTAGAAAACTTTTTAACAAAAAACCGCTACAAACCAAATTATAATTTATTTTTATATATGTGCATTTGAAGTCGGTGCCTAATTTAAACATTGTTTTCGTATATTGTTTGTGTTATGTGTATTTGCTTAGCTTAGCTGGCAATTTAAATTGGGCACCGACTCCAAATATACGTATAAAAAGCTAAGTTATTTTTGGATGTGTAGTGGTTTTGAAGTCAGTTTTATTTTTTGTTAAAAAGTTTTAATTTATTGCGTTTTTGTTATAGAATGGTCTAAACAATACATTACTGCTTTCACGGGTTATCTGTTGTTAGTTACTGAAGAGATTAATTATGTATCTCCGAAGATCTTCATCAGATATTAATAAATTACATACCAAAACCTTCCTTGAAAAATATACAATATGTTAATATACAAACATACGTATATACACACATTTACCTCCTTTTGAGGTCAGTTAAAAATAGCGTAGAAAATGAAACAATAGTTAAAAATTTAAGTGGAATAAAGGAATTCCTTTGAACACGTAGTATTTTATTTGTCCATTTAGTATTTTATTTTTATTTTTTCTTCATGGCTTCGCACATCTTGTGCATTTAGCCAAAGACATGTTGTATTTGTTCATAATTTCGGCTTGCTCGTCTTGAGATAATCTTTGAAGGATTCATAAAGCAGCGTAAAGTGTCGTGTAAGTCCTCATAAAGGACAAAGGTAGGGAAACTATATTCTGAGATTTATGTATACGCATCTCCGTGGATGCTATAGTTTTTTTTTTTGTTAATTTATTCATGTCCATGGATACAAAGTCCTTCAGACGCATACTTGTTTCTTTTCTAATTATCCTCAGTACTTACTAACTACTATGTCAAAGTAAAGCAGTGGTTACCGTACCAAGACTTTATCGAGGAGTTTTGGCGGCAACAAAAAAGCACTTGATTAGCACAGTTATTTCAATTCACTTCATTTGAGCCCTTTAATAGAACTATATTGGATAATATACCACCATAATTATGCAACATAACACTAAGTATCACCAAAATAATGAATTAAAACAAGAGCACCTCATGACACTACCAAGTTCCCGCCAAAACTCGGATGCTATAGTATGAGAACAGTGTTGCCAACTTAACAGATTTCCCGTCATTTCTAACGGATTTGGATATGTGTGAAACGGGAAAAAATCCATGTAACGGTTGACGGGATATACGGGACAAAAAAGGCATTTTTATGTGAGGGGGGGTGTGTCCATGTTATAGGAGGTCTTCATGGGGTGGCAAGAACACATGCTTGCATCCCCCCCCCCCCCCCCCCCCATGTGAAAAACTATAGCTACGACCGTGTCAATTGCTGATTTGCTGATCTGACGGTTTTTTAACGACCAACTTTATGGATTTTTTAAAAATCTTATTGGCAGCACTGCTCCGGAGTCAGATTTGGCAGATTTTGGCCGGTTTTTTTGCCAGTATCGGGCAGATTCGCCATTTTTGAGATGGTCAGTGGTCACCCTGAGAGTTTATAAATGAGGATATTTGTCTATGGTTTTGACGTTTCATTTTGGGGGCGGGTATCATCATTGAAAGATTTTTTATGAAAATGAGATTTATTCCCATTCATCGCTGAAACGAATGTGATCCAAGTAAAATCAAGAATACATGTTTCATTTGAAACGCGTCAGGTATGTTTAAATAGTTATAAATATCGCCATTTGATCCTCAAATCTCATCGGCAATTCTACTTTCCACATCCTGTTTTATTGATTGATAATAGTCCTCATAGTATTTATTCCTTCTCCTCATTATAGGATCAATTCATTCATTGAACGTCAGCTAAGGTGGATACAATCCAGATGATAATTGCATCGTACAGCTAACTACTGAGCTGGCGATTTTATAATCGTGAGAATGGGTTCAAAAATATTTTTTTTTGTATACGCGTATGATTCTTGCTTAAAGTTAAAGGAAGGTGTTTGTATGCTCGTGGGGGCGTATGCTGATGATAAGGAAGACGAAATCACACAAATTGTCTCTTAATTAAAATTTACCTGCAATTTTGTGACGAACTATTTGATTAGAATCAAATATCTCATCCTATATATAAGTTCTAGAAACAATCATGTGCGCTTTCCAATACTTTCTATAGGATTCATTGATGTGTTAAAATTTTAATTTTAATATTCATGTTAGAGTTACCCTCAAGTAATACAAAAGTTACCCTCAAATGATGCATTTTCTTAATATAATTCATTTTTGGAATATCCTGTTTGTAACTTAACTAGATTCTGGTGTTAAAAAAAGCACAAATCATTTTAATTTATAATATGTCATGTGTAATTTACATACTCATAATAATCCTACTAATATTATAAAGGCAAAAGTTTGTAAGAATGTATGGATGTTTGTTCCTCTTTCACGCAAAAACTACTGAACCGTTTTCGATGAAATTTGTCACACGGGTAGGTCATGTCCTGGATTAACACATAGGCTACTTTTTATCCCGGAACAACTTTTTAAGGCGGGCGGAGCCGCAGGCAAAAGCTAGTAGTATATATTATCAGCCCTGTATTACATAATGTCTCACTACTGGGCCGGGGCTGCTGCTAATGCCAGTATTTTTAGCCTTAGTCCAAATGGTATTACTTATTATTATGGTACGGAATAATACCAAATGTGCCTTATTTACTTTTTTTTTATTCCGTGAATCTTAATATTATAAATTAATACATACATAGTATGTATATATATATATACATATACACTCACGCCTGTTATCCCCGAAGGGGTAGGCAGAGGCGCAACTATTGCACCCACTTTTCGCTGTTATTCTGTCCCATGATGTGATAGGGGGCGAGCCTATCGCCATATCGGGCACAAATTCCAGACTCCGAGCTGAAATAATAGTTCTAAATTAATAATTTATAAATGTTTGGATGTTAGAAGTAAATGCAGTAACTGCGGTACAGATTTCAATAAAATTAAGCACACAGATCAACCCAAATGCTGGAATATTTCTGGCAACATTTCAATAATTCGATACACATGTAATATGCCTTAAGTCCTGCAAGCTTCAAAAATTTTATAAGTCAGCTTTTTGTGACTTTACACGGTACAATTTGCTGGCTCACAATAACTTCTGCAAGTTTATGGTTGCTAGTGAAAGTGCTCATGTAAGATCGTCGGCAATGTATTGCTGCGAGTACTTGCTAAATATTAACTCTAGACTTCAGCTGTTCATGAACGACGTGGGTGTATTATACCTTGTCTGCAGCCCACAGCGAGAATGATCGGCGGGCTGTTCGTGTACAACCATAAGGGTGAGGTGCTGATCTCGCGCGTGTACCGCGACGACATCGGTCGTAATGCGGTCGATGCGTTCCGCGTGAACGTGATCCACGCGCGGCAGCAAGTACGCTCGCCAGTCACCAATATAGCGCGCACGTCCTTCTTCCATATCAAGGTAGGTTTTTTGTGAATTTTCATGCATTTTGCTACTGGGAGCGCACCCAACTGCTTATTGAGAGCGCACCCAACTGCTTATTGAGAGCGCACCCAACTGCTTATTGACACATGCACAAAAAAGGAATAACTTGTTCCAATAAGTACCAATTGCATTTTGTTATCTTATTACTTACAATGGTGTAAGTATATTGTTTATCAGGGGCCGTGATCAAGATTCAATGCAAATGTTATAATTTCGTCCATAATTTTGTGTTTTGTTAATCAAACTTGTACGTGTTACATAATTTGGATAAGTTGTATACCACTTCTATTTGGATTCTGACTAGTCATTAGATCCACTGTATTGTAATTTTGATAATCAGTTTAGCGTATATTTATAAAAATAAAATAAAAAACATTATTGGGAATGATATATGCTAGGGACAGACATATCCTTAGAATCTATACTAATATTATAAAGCTGAAGAGTTTGTTTGTTTGAACGCGCTAATCTCAGGAACTACTGGTTCGAATTGAAAAAATCTTTTTGTGTTGAATAGACCATTTATCGAGGAAGAGAAGAAATAATGGAAAATGTGAAAAAACGGGGAAAATTATTCATCCTTGAGGGCTTCCTTTGCGTGCGCTGCGAAAACGTCCAAGATACCAAACCACCAAAAATATATGTATGAAAGAATTATTCCTCTTGAAATGATCTAAAAAAATGTCCACGACAGTATATGTCTATCTTTTAAGATTAACACACTAGAACCGTTTTTATGGTAATGAAATTTGGTCGAAATTAATGCATTATTTGTTACTAGCTTTTGCCCGCGGCTCCGCCCGCTTTAAAAAGTTTTTCCGGGATAAAAGTCCCGCTTTATATTTTCCCGGGATAAAAAGTAGCCTATGTGTTAATCCAGGACATGATCTACCCGTGTGCCAAATTTCATCGAAATCCGTTCAGTAGTTTTTGCGTGAAAGAGGAACAAACATCCTTACATCCAAACATCCTAACATCCAAACATCCTAACATCCAAACATCCATACATTCTTACAAACTTTCGCCTTTATAATATTAGTAGGAAGAGTTGTATCGACGTCATAATATTAATCTTTATCCAAATAAATGTACTGGATAGAGTGATTCAACGGGAAGGTTTTTATGTATGTACTTTTAGCCCGGAAAAACTTATTAACGCGGGCGAAGCCGTGGGCAAAAGCTAGTATAATATAATTTCCATACATTTTATTTTATAAAGATATAAAGCACCTCATACATGCATTACATGCGAGGCACTTAAAAAAATACCTGATGGTAAGTAGGTGTAAACACCTTGACCACCCATAAACAAATATGTTTGAATAATGCTGGCTATCTGTATCTACAGCTTCGTGTAAACCATAGCGCGATGTATATTTACTGTGGCGCCATCTGTTGCCAATTTTAGAAGGTAAATCTTGGCTTACATTGGCATGCAAGGATGATACTCATAATACATCGCTTCACTTCACGAAATACTATGTAGGTACTAAATTCAACGGCAACAGTGGCGTGGTCTCCGCTAAATCGAATACTCTAGAATTTAGACAGTCTAGATTCTGTTATTTCTTAAAAAAGCATGAACTTGATTATGGCCTAAATCGCTTTCGTGTAATCAAAAATACTATAGTAGGTCTTAATAAAATGTAACTGGTAATTTTAAACAGGGTGAAAAGCTCATATGGGCCTTGAAGCTAAGGTACCCAAAATATTCCATTCATCCTTATATATCCATAGGCCTTTCCCAGATTGCACCACCTACAAGTTGTACTACACCTATGTTTGTGGTACTTGATGGACAAGTAAATATGAGTAACAATTCTTTATAATAAAAGTCAGTTTTTCTTAAATGTACCGTAATTATTAGACAGATATGAATTTTATGCTTCACGCTTTTGATTCTCCTATTTTATCCCATAAGAACAGCGGTTGGCAACTTTTTGGCAAGCAATGGTCACTTAGTGGCTAAATGAAATAAAGGCAGACTGCTCTTGTTCTTATTTCTTAATGTAAATAATAAGTACTTTTTCCCTGACCAAATAGGCATCAGTTAGAATAGTTTTTTTTCACCAATGTACAGCATTGAATTGTATACATTATCATGAAATGGAAAAAATCATTGCTCACACGCCATTGCTTTGCTTCAGAAATAGATAAATCTTTGGTTATCTAAACCAGCTCTTCCATGTAAGAAATCACTGAATAAACAGTTTTCTTGAGCTTCCCTTAACATCAGGTGGATTGAAAATACTTCGCCATGCTTGAAGAAAATAAAACCCAACTTAAAATAATATTATTTTACACCAGCGTGCAAACATATGGCTCGCAGCGGTGACCAAGCAGAACGTGAACGCCGCGATGGTGTTCGAGTTCCTGCTGAAGATCATCGACGTGATGCAGTCGTACTTCGGCAAGATCTCCGAGGAGAACATCAAGAATAACTTTGTGCTCATCTATGAGCTGCTTGATGGTATTACTATAATGATTTCTATCCAGTATAATTATAATCTAAACTATCTATACTAATATTATAAAGCTGAAGAGTTTGTTTGTTTGTTTGAACGCGCTAATCTCAGGAACTACTGAACCGATTTTGAAAATTCTTTCACTAATAGGAAGCTACATAACCCCTGAGTGCTATAGGCTACTTTTTATCCCGGGAAAATATTTTTGGTCCCGGAAAAACTTCTTCACTTGGGCGGAGCCGCGAGCACTACTAGTTATTATTATGTGCTTATCGGTTAAAATATTATTGATTACTGGAATCACAGTAGTTATTGTTAACATTAGGTACCCATAAGGGGTATAACATAAGTTCCAGCCTACATATTTGATAAAATAACACTGGCTTATGTATTTCACCTTTTCAGAAATCCTCGACTTTGGTTACCCCCAGAACTCTGACACCGGTGTATTGAAGACGTTCATCACTCAGCAGGGCATTAAGTCCGCCTCTAAGGAGGAGCAGGCTCAGATCACCTCACAGGTACAATACTTTGTGTATTAAGTTTACATGCAATAGCAAATTATTTGCCTTGTACCTACTCATGGTTGAATTAATAAACTGGTTCTCATGAAATTTTAATTTTATTTCATTTGGGACCAATTTGAAAGTTTTTATCCTGGTAAATTAAATATCCCCCATTGTGATTAAATTCAAAGTACAGATGAACATGAACATAAGTAAAAGGGAGTGATATTCTTTTCTTCTTTTAAAAATGGCTCCACCGTTTCATCTGTGATTTCCAAATGTCAAGTGGGTAGATGTTAATATAATATCACTTTTTTAGAATAACTCTAGACCCGAGGAGAACTAACAAACGATGGCAGCAAAGAGCAATATAACTAAAATATGTTGTTTTTATATTTTTATGTGAACATTGAAAAAGAATCAGTCGAAAGTAGGATTACAATTGATTACACTACACGACCATTAACATGTATAAAAATCACAACATGGGATTAGAAAAAGTTACACATGTAAAGGAGTAACGCTGTGTTAGTAATTGTAATAATTGCTAACAGATGTCGGTGGTCATCTATCTCCTTTAAGAGATTAAATAAGAAACTTGAAATTGAACAGCCGAGAGTACGGTCGAAATAGCTCAATTGGTTCAAATCCTACTTTCGACTGATTCTTTTTCAATGTTCCCATAAAAATATAAAAACATTATCCAGGCACTACATGGCCATTAACATGTATAAAAATCATAATATAGGATTAAAATATTTTTGGGGGTGATATTAGCAATGAGCAACATGATTAGACTTCATAGTATTACAATTGTTTATTGATTTCCTTAGACATAGCATTATTTATTGTGTACTCTTCAACTTAGAAATTATTGGATTATATGCTGCTAACTGGTTATTAAAATATATACTCACTTCGCAGGTGACAGGCCAGATCGGCTGGCGTCGCGAAGGCATCAAGTACAGACGAAACGAGCTGTTCCTCGATGTGCTTGAGTATGTCAACCTGCTGATGTCGCCACAGGGTAAGTATATCAAATTGTAAACCGTGGGAGTTTATAATATGCCATATTACTAAAATTCTATTCGTCAAGGAACTGTTCGATAATATTTAGAATATTTTCATGTCACTGTGGCAATTTTTTAAAGATGCGTTTATTTTCCTATGGATAAGAATATGTTGTATATACCCTAAACATGTCTACATGTAAAAGGTTATGAACATAGAACAATCATATTTTTGTGAATAGAATTAACGCATGCTATTTGTTTGCATCCAGTTATGTAGACAACATTTGAAATTTATTACTTTTATACTTTTAAAATACTATGGCTGTTTTATAAAGGTCGCAAAACCACCCAAAATTTTAAAATAACACTCATTAAATTAATTTTTAATAACGAAAATAATATCTTTGCATGCTAGGAGGAAGTATGGGTTAATCTAGATAAATTTTCTTGTTTTAGGTCAAGTACTGTCCGCCCACGTCGCTGGCAAGGTGGTGATGAAGTCATATTTGTCTGGCATGCCAGAGTGCAAGTTTGGGATCAACGACAAAATCGTCATGGAAGCCAAGGGTAAAGGCAATGGTTAGTCGTTAGTTGCTTTTTATTATTATTTATAGCAGTTTTAGTTGGTAAGTTGTTATCAAGTATGAGTCATTAATTAGAGTATTTTAGATAATTATTGTGATCTAAAATATGTTAATTTTTGCAAATAGTTGATTAGTTAAATAACATGTATGGTATTACAATTTATTTCTTTACAAATACTATTTTAATTTTATTCAATCATTAATGGTTATTGGAACGGGAGTGTACCTCATATATTTTTGTAAATAATTAAATAGCGACCACCATACTGACTGGTTCTGATGATTCAGATGTTCACTCATCACATACTATCATAACATTATACTCAGTTTCAAATAGTAACAATTCATTACAAATGTTCCTGTGAAGTTTGATTAGGCGGGCAGTAATTCACAGCGAAAAACAACATCTTTTTGTTCTTAAATTTATAGAAATATTGAATAAGAAACAGTCGAAGCCGGTGCTCTGCCAATTGATTGGTACATTATCCAGGCATTACATAGCCATTAACATGTATAAAAAATAATAAAAAAAATATATTGGAACATCTTTTTTATTGTAGGCATGAAAAAGTAACTCCACTCAACGCATTGATAAGTGGAGTGGCGTTGAGTTAATCGATCTATTGAAGGGATGATTATCCTTATAGTCGAATATTATGCCTACCTGTACGATACCTTTTTTATACGGGCATTTAAAAACTGCAAATTAACTTCATTAGACCTGATGGTAAGCGGAGAGAGATCCAGATAGAGTCGACTGACGAGCCGTGCCACATCAGTCCACACAATTATGCCGGCCTATTTAAACCGTTTTTTTTTGTAGCGTTGAATGACGAGACGAGCATGCCGTTCGCCTGATGGTAAGCGATACGACCACCCATAAACAGTAGAAATACCACCCAGAACCTTGATATACAAAGTACAGTGTGGCTTTCCACTGCTGCTTGGCGGTAGAAATAAACATTGCGGTGGTACCCACTACCCACCCAGACGGACTCTTACATATGAGAGTCCTACCACCAGTAGACAAGTACCGGTAACCAGTAGACATCGGTTATATAAAGGTCCCAGACCACGGCACACTTATGTGGCCCGCTAAGACAGGTTTTACTCGTGGTAGGACTTTCATAAGTAAGAGTCCGTCTGGGTGGGTACCGCAGTAATGTCTATTTCGACCGCCAAGCAGCAGTGTGCATGCACTGTTGTGTTTCGGTTTGAAGGCATTGTAGCCAGTGTAACTACTGGACATAATGAGAATTAACATCTGACGTCTCAGGGTGACGAGCGCAGTGGAATACCACACGGTACTTTGTAACTCAAGGTGCTGGATGGTGTTGCTACTCTTTATGGGTGGTCGTATCGCTTACCATCGGGCGAACGGCATGCTCGTCTCGTCATTCAATGCCATAAAAAAAAATATCACCCATGTGTCGTCCACCACCAGCACTATTGATGAACTACATAGTAATGCTCGCGGCTCCGCCCGCGTGACTAAAGTTTTTCCGGGATAAAAATATTTTCCCGGGATAAAAAGTAGCCTATAGCACTCAGGAGTAAAGTAGCTTCCTATTAGTGAAAGAATTTTCAAAATCGGTTCAGTAGTTCCTGAGATTAGCGCGTTCAAACAAACAAACAAACTCTTCAGCTTTATAGTATTAGTATAGATATGGTATTTGTATTCCAGGTGGCATCTCCGGCAACACGGACAGCGACCCGGCGCGCTCCGGCAAGCCGGTGGTGGTGATCGACGACTGCCAGTTCCACCAGTGTGTCAAGCTGAGCAAGTTCGAGACAGAACACTCCATCTCGTTCATACCTCCCGACGGAGAGTTTGAGCTCATGAGGTATGCACAGTCAGCAGCATAACGCACCTTTAGGATGAAAACGACACAATTCAAAAAGATAGAAAATTGGGTTATCGTCATAAAATTACTTAAAACGAAGGACTCAATACGACAATAGTTCAAACACAGCTATATTCAAGCAGGAATAGGACAAAGCTGTTATATCTGTCCCTTTTTTATTATATTTTTATAAATAGACTGCCTCGGTGGCGTAGTTGTATTATGGTACGACTGCAATGCTGAGGTCTCGGGTTCGATCCCCGGGTCGGGCAACGTGATATTGAGTTTTTCTATTCAGTATCAGCTCGGAGTCTGGAATTTGTGCCCGATATGGCGATAGGCTCGCCCCCTATCACATCATGGGACGGAATAACGGCGAAAAGTGGGTGCACTAGTTGCGCCTCTGCCTACCCCTTCGGGGATAACAGGCGTGAGTGTATATGTATATATGTTTTACAAATAAGGGACTAGTTTTTAGTCATTTAAAAATGACAACTCAATTTTTCTATTTTTTGACTTGTGTCGTTTTCGTTCTAAAGGTGCGATAAGTGTTTGTACAAATTCAAAATTTTAAATTGCTTACATACTTTTGTGTTCTTACCAATCTTTTTTTTTCTCTTCACAAACATAAAATAAGAGATTCACTTTACTTCAAACGAAGAAAAAGTGATTCAGTTTAACTTAACGCGTATATAGGCGACTAGTAGTGCTCGCGGCTCCGCCCGCGTGAAAAAGTTTTTCCGGGACAAAAATATTTTCCCGGGATAAAAAGTATAGCTATAGCACTCAGGAGTTATGTAGCTTCCTATTAGTGAAAGAATTTTCAAAATCGGTTCAGTAGTTCCTGAGATTAACGCGTTCAAACTAACAAACAAACTCTTCAGCTTTATAATATTAGTATAGATAGCTTTTGCCCACGGCTTCGCCCGCGTTAATAAGTTTTTCCGGGCTTAAAGTACATAAAAACCTTCCCGTTGAATCACTCTATGACTATGACGTGGATGCAACTCTTAACAAATAATGCATTAATTTCGACCAAATTTGATAACTATAAAAACGGTTCTAGTGAGTTAATCTTAAAAGATAGACATATACTGCTGCGGACATTTTTTTAGATCATTTCAAGAGGAATAATTCTTTCATACATATATTTTTGGTATCTTGAACCGTTTTCGCAGTGCACGCAATGGGGCTTCCATTGCGTGCACTCAAGGATGAATAATTTTCCCCGTTTTTTCACATTTTCCATTATTTCTTCGCTCCTAATAGTTGCATCGTGATGTTATATAGCCTAAAGCCTTCCTCGATAAATGGTCTATTCAACACAAAAATAATTTTTCAATTCGAGCCAGTAGTTCCTGAGATTAGCGCGTTCAAACAAACAAACAAACAAACAAACAAACTCTTCAGCTTTATAATATTAGTATAGATTTGAAATTTACATTTTGTTCAGTTGCTTATGGTACTGACTGTACATTGCAGACTATGAAACTTGTTTTTATGAATTTGTAGCTCTTGTTTACGTAAAATATTATAAAATTTTGTATAAGAAGTCAATATAACTGTCCAAAAAAAATTTTCCACTTCACTTTTAAAAATTTACCTCGTTTTTAAGTATTACAACGCCTTTTAAACACAGAGTCATAACAAAACACTACCTTATTACATCTTAAAACATTTTCGTCATCAGATACCGCACAACAAAGGATATATCGCTGCCCTTCCGCGTGATCCCACTTGTACGCGAGGTGGGTCGCACCAAGATGGAAGTGAAGGTGGTCCTCAAGAGTAACTTCAAGCCGTCCCTGCTGGGGCAGAAGATAGAGGTCAAGATCCCGACGCCGCTCAACACAAGCGGCGTGCAGCTCATCTGTCTCAAGGGCAAGGCCAAATATAAGGCTTCCGAGAACGCTATTGTGTGGAAGTGAGTATGTAATACTAGGTTACATGAAATAACTCGACCGCAGCAATGTAAAAAACGACATCTACAATAATAGTGGCCCGTTTTGAGACTTATAGACCGATTAATATTTTTTTTCTATGATTTATTAAAATAACTTTTTTTTTGTGATGGTGTAAAAGGTTTTATCGCTAATAATGTAGATGAATTCTTTTACTCTGAAAAATCTCGATGTAGGAAAAGATATCTACTTTATTGCCACTGACTTGTCATATTTAAGCTAAGGTTAAAACTGAGTTTAGTTTGTTGTTGACCTGCTGGTCACTGGTCAGAGGTTTTCACTTTTTAATTAAGGAGGATGGTGGAGGGGATTTCGTATTTAATACATCTGGGTGCAATAGGGGGATTGTTCAAGAAGGTTTTTTTTGCTATGCTGATTTACCATGTATCTGAAATGCTGTGTATTATAACAAGTTCTGGATTAAAGTCGATACAAATCAACCTGACACAGTCTACCTTCATAATTTTTAAGAACACAAATAACATTAAAAATGCCTTTACTAGGATCAAGCGTATGGCCGGCATGAAGGAGACGCAGCTATCTGCCGAGATCGAGCTGCTGGAGACAGACACGAAGAAGAAGTGGACCCGCCCCCCCATCTCCATGGGCTTCGAGGTGCCCTTCGCGCCATCTGGCTTCAAGGTAACGTATAAGTAGCTGAAGTCCCACAATTCCAGGAGATGAACCAACAAATAAAGGCGTAGGAAAGGAATGTATAAGAGATTTTTTGGGCCATTGGCAATAACACGCCATGCAAGCGTCTATGAAGATGTCAAGCTTTCAAAATGGGAAAGGTACGAAATGAAATGGAAATGGAATGCACACTAACTCTTAGATGCCTCTTTAAATAAACAAAGACGGCCACAAATAAAAAAACATGCTTATAGAATTAGTTGTATGTATGTGTTATTTGTAGGTGCGCTACCTGAAAGTGTTCGAGCCCAAACTGAACTACTCTGACCACGATGTGATCAAATGGGTGCGTTACATCGGACGCTCCGGGCTGTACGAGACCAGATGCTAAGCTGAAAAGGATCAAACGAAGTCAGTAGAAATTAGTCATTTTATAAAAATGTTCTGATAATATTTTAATAGAATATACGTACTTACATTAATCCCCGAAGTGGTAAACAGAGGCGCAACTAGTCCACACACCTTTCGCCGTGCGTATTCCGTCCCATGATGTGATGGGGGCGAGACTGTCGCCATTGCGGGAACAAATTCCAGACTCCAGGCTGATAATGAATAGTAAAATCCAATACCACTGTGCCTGGTGATCGAACCCGAGACCTCAGCATTGAAGTCCCACCGTAATAACTACGTCCCCGAGGCACTACAATAAAATACTTCATCGATATTTTAAATGGTCTAAAAATTTTACTTAGAGTGTATAGTACAATAAAGATTGCTTTCTCTCTTGGAATCTCTAAAATTTTATGAAACGAATGAAATGAAACAAAATCAGAATCATGTATCTCAGGTTTAGAATCATGTAATATAGCGTCAGTGAAATAGTTATCTTTGTTAATTTTCGTATATTATGTTTCAGGATTGGCCTTCGAAACTACACACGGTGTTATGGCGCGTTACATTCTAATTACATGTTGTATATAATTTCATATTAGCTGTCAGCTCATGTTTTATTTTTTTATTCGTAAAGATTTATTTTTCTGCTTAGTTATGTATTCGGGTACATATACAGAGCTAATTTAATAGTCTATTATATTCCATTGAATTACATAATATATTTATTTAAAATGATATTGCAGTTTACAAATCTACACTTGAGGCCAAAAGTTTTGGCAATCCATGTAATATTATATTGGACTATGAGCACAAAATGCCTCAGTCATTTATTGCTTGAAAAGCCATTCAAAAGTGAGACCACTAACTAAAAGCTTGCGATTGGCTTTTTATTCAGCTTAAATGTATGAAAAATGAAATGAACAGGATATAATAATAGATAAACATCTTCGAATCTCACTCTTATTTTGTACATGATAAAATTGATTATAAATTACGATTTTTCATGGTAAATTTCTTAGCTATTTACTATTATATAACTGTAGTTAAAAATTTACTATCCAGTAGATGTACATTGGATGTTAATCGGTTTGCATCCTAATCAAAACCATTCCTTTAGTTTTAGAACCCTGGTTTCAAATAAACGCTATTGTTCTTCAGCCCTGGATATAATATAATGCCTTACTAATAAATGTTGTTAATCAGTGTTTTAACTAACCATTTCTTTATTTCTTGAGAATGAAAAAGACAAAACTGATTAAAAATGTGAATTCGTAAGCCCATAGCATGTAATTACTCCATTGAATTAATTATAATAAACTTAGCTGATGAAGGGTTAGACACAAATTACTTTTAAATTTATAACAACATACTAAAATACAATTTGCGATACTCTTTTTGTATTTAAGTAATTTGTGGCTGGACCTTGATAGGTAGACGTTCATAGTAAAATATAAAATGTTGGTAATCGTTTTGAAAGAAACACTCGCGGGAAATAAAATTCGGCACTTAATGATTCAATGAAAATAAATGAGATGTACCAGTATTAATACCGAAGTACGGTATAATTTATTGCTCAATTATGTAAAACAGTAAAGGTAAGTTTTGTAAAAAGAAATCAATTTTGAGTTCTATTTTTAAATATCAACATAATTTTTGTAAAATAATTTCCATTTGAATATTCGGCATGGATCATTTTGTACAATATGAATCTTCAGTAATAAATTTCTTAATATCTAGTTTTGTTGGCCGCGAGTGTACTCCATGTGTATGATGTTAGGGAATGCTTATATTGTATCGTGTTACAAAAATGATGTACAATAAATGATAAAAAAAATTACGTTGTTTTTTTTGCAACCAATAATGTAGCCAGCCCTGTATTTTATACAGCCCACTGCTGAGCACGGGCCTCCTCTACTACTGAGAGGGGTTAGTCCTCAGTCCACCTCGCTGGCCTAGTGTAGTTTAGCGGACTTCGCATACCCCTGAAATTCTTATAGAGAACTGCTCAGGTATGTAGGTTTCCTCACGATGTTTTCTTTCACCGTCAAAGCGAGCGATAAGTCACAAAGAAAACACACAACTAGAAAAGTCAGAGATGTGTGTCCTTGGGTTTTGAACCTGCGGACATTCGTCTCGGCAGTCCGTTCCACTCCCAACTAGGCTATTGCCGCTCCCTTCAAGCCCCGCTTATATATATAGATGTATGGAAAAAACCCTATATATATGGACACCGGTGTCCGTCGCGGGCCTTGATAGACTGCAACAAAACTTAGCTGTCAAAATCCGTCTACATTCATCCGTCATTGTTACTTAAGATTTAATTGGAGCTGTTGTCAATATGAGTTTATTGAATAAGCAGCGGCTATCTTAAGATGGTGACCTTAACTTGAAAGCGTTTCAGCTGAAATGGTACTTTGGATTGAAATTGAGTTGCATCTATTAATACGGTCCCTAGTCTCGTTGATAAAAACTAGATGGTGCTAGTAGTCTTGAAATTTTAATCGCTTTAACCCTCAGAATAAGGACTATCTTTAATTCTTACAAGAACTACTAAACCAACTCTAAAAATATTCAAGTAATTAGCTACACTGTCTATAAATAATATAAAGTATAAATATTTAGTTTATGAGCAATTTTTTATAATTAATACATACCCTGAGCACGGATGGCTGCTTTAATGGTTAGATAGAAAATATTATGCACTCTTAAAACCACGACCTCATCCACAATTTTGGCAAGATGAGTTCTAAAAAAATATAGACCCTAAAGAGCAAGCTGCATCGACTTAGATAAAAATGCGTCCTTTGAACATTGGGAATAGGTAGGGCCAAAATAGCTTGAATTTATGTTCGTTCTCCGCCCAACTTAAAAGCAAATGTCGTATTTGGTTAGTTTTTGTGACGATTCCCACATGTCAACGATTTTGGATTGGGTCATTGTTTTTTTAAGAGTGTGATTGGATAATATTATCAAAAAAAAGAACTATCCTACCCATTCGCAGCTATTGAAAAATACTCTACCTATATCAATCGTAGTACTCCAATCATAGAAGATAGTTACTTAAGGCAGATATCAAAATAAAGTTATCTGTAGCGTGGCGAGATGTGGATGTGTTAGATACATATGTGTCTACTCATGAAAGGGGAAAACCGTGATGCAGTGTTTGTATGAGATGACTAACATGCAATACTCAAATATCTGCACGGAGGTATCTGTATTTCAATAGCACGCACGTAGTTTATCCATACAGCAGAAGACTTCACCCCAGGGACGGTCCCGTGCAGCTATCTTAGTGCAACAAGATACCCCGGGGCCGTCTCGTATGCGCCGAAGAAGGCCACCGCGGGTTTTGGTTGGTATGCCAGTGAAGGGGGTACATAGTGTTAGGGACTCGGTCCAATGCTCGCTCGGATGATGCCATACTCCCGAGTGTCGACATTGGGCTGTAAGACTCTGTGAAACCAACATAACCGATCCACTCACCCCCCAGTGGTGGTAGCGATAACGCGTTTTTTCCACGCGAAAAAAAAAAAAGAAAAAAAAAAGAAGACTTCACCCGACAGCCAAATGCGTGTAACCAACGTCATTTTAGAGTCAACATTATAAATCCAATGTGTCTGTTAATGTCACAGACTGAACGATTCGGAGTAGATAAGTAGGTAAAACGAACGGTTAAACGCAACCAAGGCCCCGCTGACCCAAGAGTCTTGGGTCAGCGGGGCCCAAGACAGCGCCTGTGTGCGAAATCAATGAAGCGCCTCTTAATTTTTGTCGTCTTGTTTCGACATTAATATTTTTTATTGTTAGCCTTCTTGGCTCATTGTGCTCAGTTTTAATTTAGAAATTGACCTTTTGTACGGGATTTGTAATAACATATGTAGTTGGCTATTGTAGCGACTGCTGCGGTTCTTTTGATTTTTTCAACACAAAGCCCATAAACTTTGGGGTCAAAATTCAAGTAGTGTTAAGTTAAATTAAAGTCTTGAGTATTGCCTTAGGAGACTTGGTACCTACTTACCTACTCAACTATAAAGAATATGTTGTACTATAACAAATATAAGTCCAATATTATTAACGCTGGCGTGCCTGATTCCGGCGCCCCTATTGCTATGGCGCCTGTGTGCGCCGCACACTTCGCACGTAGGGTCGGCGCGGCCCTGAGCGCAACTTCAGGAAAGAATATACGCCAAGTTCATGGATCGGTCCATTATTTCGCTGTATTAATATTGTCAGACATAAAGTGTTCTTTGTAGTATTTTTTTGCATGGGGAAATCTACTACTACTTTTCTTCTACTTTTAGCTCTGAGGAAAGAATCGTCTAAAACCACATTGTGGACCCAATCTGATAATAAAAGCTCTGTGTTTCTATTAAGTGATTTTTTATTTTTTATTTATTTATTTTTATTAGGTCTACCAACGGTTTCCACAGTATTACAATATGTTGGAATTATTAACATATATTTACTTAATCTAAAAGTGAAAAACCAACTTACAGGTAAACACAGCATGCATTAAAAATAAGGTTATAACTTAAACTAATTGACGATTACAAAAATATGTTGTGCAATACAATAAATTAAATATAAATTAAAAAAGAATTTTGAAAGATTTTTGAATTTTTAAGTAAGACGTTATAAATGTGTGGTCGGACATTTTTGTTTATATTATGTAAGTGAAAAAGTTATGACGAGTTACAATTGTCATAAATCCGGAATTAAATTATGGACGCATCTCGTATCAAGTAACAATTACTAGGTAGATCATCATTGATGTATTAAAAACATACGTAAGATTGACGTTCATCAATGAATACTAGTATGTGTGTATAAGACGATTATTTGATGAATGACAATACCGTACCTTAACAACCCTGTATTATATACTTCCCACTACTGAGCACGGGCCCCTTCTACAACTGAGAGGATTTAGGCATTAGTCCACCACGCTGGCCTAGTGCAGGTTAGCAGACTTCACATACTTTCAATTTTTTATAGAGAAATTCTCAGGTATGCAGGTTTCCTCACGATGGTTTTACTTCACCGTTTTAGCGAGCGATAATTCACAAAGAATACACACTTAACGTAACTTTTTTTTGAAAAGTCAGGGCCCTCGGGTTTTGAATGGCAATATTAAGACATGTTAAAACCATGGTAAAGACTATCTATTTGAATAATAGACTATGAATGGACCAATGGATGCCAGAAAACCAGAATTATGAATCAATGTAACTATTGCCCAAAATTTTTCTTTTTACCCGACTGTGAAAGAAGGAGGGTTATGTTTTGCGAGAGTATGTATATATGTATACCTAGTCTTGCCATAAATATTGTAACAAAGAAAATCATTTTTTTAATTGCAAATAATTTTATTACTTTTACAGTGTGTTAGTCTAATACATAAATATAATACAATTTAAAATATAAATAGCTTATTCAAAGTGGTCTCCATTGGCTGCAATACAGACCTATAAACGTTGGGACCAGTTATCAATAGAAGCACGAACTCTTTCCATGGGAAGATTCTTCACTGCCAATCGTATGGATTGTTTTAGGGACTCCAAATTATCATGGCGTTTAGAGCAAGCCGTACTCTCTAAAACTGACCATAAATCATAATCCAGCGGATTAAGATCGGGACTAGACGACGGCCAGTCTTCAGCTCTGATGAAGTCCGAAACGTTCGCTTCCAACCAAGACTACGTGGACCGAGCTTTATGATCCGGTGCCGAGTTTTGCTGGAAGGACCATACTAGGTTATTAAACATGGTGTTGTTAAAGGGCTTAACTGCCTTCTCAAGAATGGTATCTTGATACACTTGTGCCGATGTTTTGATACCTTTTTCACAAAAAATTGGCTCAGTCACTCCTTCATAGCTAACACCCCACCAAACCATCACTGAAGTCGGATAATGCTCATGTTGCACTCTGTCGACTAATTGGGAAGCTTCCTTAGAGCTTTGAGCATAAATACGGTCATTTTGTTTGTTGAAATGTTGCTCAATTTAAAAAAAAAATCAACCGTAAACAATTTTTTTCTGTGACCTCCCTTTGCGTACCGCTTCAGTAGTTGTTACGATTTTACCACTCTATTTTTTTTTAATTAAGAAATGACTACTGCGTCTCTTATAGGCTCCAAGTCCTAAGTCATCTTTTAAAATACGCGACAGAGTTCTAGGTGCTATCTTCATCTCCCCCATGATAAAATCTTTTGCTTTCAGAGAGGATTTCTTCGAATTCATTCTCTTACTGTTTTGACCAATTTTTTCGTACGAGCACTAAGTGGATGGCCAGGTATTTTTCTGTCACAAACAGAGGAGGTCTCGTTGTACTTATTAATAGCCCGGTACACAAACATTTGACTAATAGGTACTAAGTGTATAGAGAGTTTTAAAAACTGCATTTGCTCCATGCCTACTTTGTGTAATGCAATCACAGCGATTCGGTTCTCTTTATCACCCCACTCCATTTTAATATCGCAAAATATTGTACAATGTATTGGCGCCAACATGAGAAAACACAATGAACAATCGTATAAAAATGACAGATTCGGAATTCAAATGTAATTTTTTTATTTTTAATTGTAACAGTATTTATGGCCAGACTAAGTATGTATACATGTTTATATGTATGTATATATGAATGTATGTTTATTTGGCACGCCCTAGAGCCTAAACGGCTGGTCATATTTTTATGTGAGTGGTGTCAATAGATTCGTCTTAGTCGTGAGAGTGGCACTGGGCACATTAAAAATAAAGAAAAAATCAAAATTAAGGCAGTATTAACGGAGTCGGAGGCATCTGCTCACTGCGAGATTTTGTTGCTCTACATATATCACTGCAAATTATGAGAACCGAGCGTGTTATGGCTCCGACAGCGTTTGTGAACACTGTCAACTTAGATTATTCAAAACCCAAAATAAAATATTCGAATGAAAATCTTGTTTCTATGATTTCAGTTCTTCAAGGAATTTAATAAAGATGGCAGATATTGATGCAGTCGGTTTTTTCTTTTATTTATTTTGGTAATTAATCCTAGTAGTGTATAACTTAATTAGGAAAGTAAACGAGTTAATGAATACCCAATTTACATCATACGTCCAAAAATAGCAACTTAGCTCCTCTTTGTTACGTCTTAACGCATAAAGATAACACAGCAAACAACCCCCCGTCCCCATGGACGATGCTATTAATTAATATCAAGAACAAGGACTCGCCGACACTCGCAACTCTTAATTGTAGTTCATAAGCAACATTTATATTCTCGCTTTGTTTATTTACTTATAAATGTATCTCGGGAGATTCGTCTTTTCGTTTTTGGTGTGGGGGTTAATTCTCATTAAGTAAACATTTTTGTTAACGGCGTGGTATCGATAATATGAATGTTGGACGCCCAAATAAAATAATACAGTGAAACTTGGTTAAGTGGGACCTGGATAAGTGAGAAA
The DNA here is from genome assembly GCA_949316025.1 of Lapara coniferarum. Classification (NCBI taxonomy): domain Eukaryota; kingdom Metazoa; phylum Arthropoda; class Insecta; order Lepidoptera; family Sphingidae; genus Lapara; species Lapara coniferarum. Next base: position 22,789,152 of record OX438921.1, read on the forward strand.
CCTCCATAACTGAAACTCATGCTGAGGTCCCATCACTTTGGCACGTCTTAGTGGGACGAAGCAAACCTCTATATCTGAGATTCGTTCTTTCGATTTATCATCATAGTTACCTCTTTAACTGAGATAGCAAGTGGGTTTTATATGCATAAACCTCTGTAACTGATATAATATCGTTTTGTTTGTTTACTTACTTATTCTTAAATAGGCGCGGAAGTAAATTTAGTAAAAAATTCTAAACGCGAAGCAGTAAAAGCAATAGAAACTTTGCACAGTTATTTTAAAATGACTCAATTGGTGACCAAGGCATATTTAATAAAATTTATAACATCGAAAAACATCTCTTACTTCCAAAAGATAAACTAAAATGACAGATTTTTATAATTAATACATTCTGTTTCCCTATTATTTGTAATACATGTAAACGCGCTTGAACATTTTTGTTCATTACATTTGTATGATTACCTTTATAATTATAGTTTTATATTCAAAATCATTTATGCTGTTTACATAACATGTTATTTTATTTAATAATTGCACCTCTATAACCCAAATTACCTGTATTAATGGAACCCTCTGTAAATGAGACATATATTTATTTATACCTGGATATCTGAGACACTGGGTAAGTGGAATACCTCTATAAGTGAGACAACATTACAGGTCCTTTGATGTCTCACTTAACCAGGTTTCACTGTAAAAACTCACCTATGTGACGTGCTAGCTATTATAGCTGGCAGTCGTACCCTAAGATTAGATAATTTTTTCACAAAACATGCTGTAGGCAAGAAAAAGACTGTTCGACGGTTCAATTATGTATTGTTAGAAAGTTAGAAACAGAAGCGATTTTGATTTAAATAAAAACAATTTATTACTGATTTCACATAAAGACATTTATCACTGATTTTACATAAGCACATATAACAAAAATACTTTTACAAATATAGGTATCAGCAACTAACCGACCAGTATGAAAATCAATGTTCAACTTACTCAACTGAGATAGACTGTGAGACTGAGCGCGCACGAGAGTCTGAACACGAATGAATCCAAATGGCGGTACGGCACCTTTTTTATACACACAACTGTCATTACTTTGACGTCTCGACTGGTTTTCATAAACCCGCTACATATACCGTTACAAAACTTTTATCCGAACAGTATATAGTGTTTAACGGCCTTTGATAATCACTACATCCTTAATTCGCCGATATAGCTTCTAATAAGAATTGGTTGTTTCAATCACAATGCAGGAAACACTATCCCTAACTTACCTCTAATGTTTGACCCACTTAGCGAGCTCTTTGGTCGTCGTTACAGTGATTTAAGACTGTTTTCCTAAATGGACATGTTCATGATTTGTTGCTCTAACAAAGTGCCCTTAGGAAAACACGCTATGACTAAGGTCAACAATGTTTTTAGCAAGGTCAGTCTTACTGTTTACTTAATTACTGTTCCGTAATGAATTGATTTCAGCATTTTTATAAATAACCAGCTTTTTCTCGCTCGCGTCTAATTGTTTTTCTAGGATAAAAGTCCCGCTATATTTTCCCGGGATAAAAAGTTGCCTAAAATCTTCCCAGGATCTCATAATATCTGCATACCAATATTCATCGATCTCCGTTGGGTAGTTGTTGAGTTTATCGCGTACAAAGGCGATGGACGACTTTGCATACTATGTAAGGATGGGACGAGTTAATTTCCCGCCCAATGATAAGTGTCAGAAGCGATAATAAATAATTTTGTCACTATGGATTTTTAAAATATAAAGTATTACATGGAACTACACTTTTTTTAATGGCATTGTACGACGAGACGAGCATGTCGTTCGTCTGATGGTAAGCGATACGACCACCCATAAACAGTAGTAACACCATACAGCACCATGAGTTACAAAGTACTGTGTGACATTCCAATGCTCTCGTCATCCTGACACATAAGATGTTAAGTCTCATTATGTTCAGTAGTTACGCTGGCTACAATGTCCATCAAACCGAAACACAACAGTGCATGCATACTGCTGCTTGGCGGTAGAAATAGACATTGCGGTGGTATCTACCCAGACAGACTCATATATTAGAGATCATACCTACCTACACTGCATTATTCACCTTAACAGTAAATGTGTTTTTTTTTTAATTATTATTATAACATAGTATGCACAACACTGCTTGACTGCAAACACAGATATAGGGTAGGTAGATCAAGATTCGCACACGAGAGACAAATAATTATAACAGAATCAAAGTTACCTAAGGTTCATATTCCTTCAGACAAACATTTTATATTTGCTACGTCGGCTTAAAACTTCGCCAGAATCTTGGAACATCTAAGACAATTCGACTTTAAAACCAATTAGATTTTTTTTCCTGGCAAATAAATCTAGCCTTCGCTGATCTCCGAGGCGAATCTTAAGATGGATGTTGAAAAAATAAATGCGCCAGATATATTGGCTCTACGGCAAGGGCGAGTTTGGAAATGAAATAAAATTCCGTATGTTATATTTTTATGCTTTGTTTGACTGCCTCGGTGGCATAGTTATATTACGGTATGACTGCAATGCTGAGGTCTCGGGTTCGACCCCGGTTTGTTTTATGGTGTTCTGGGTCATGGGTAGTTTTCCTGCCTTCTCAAAATTAAAATTCAAATTCAAAATGTTTATTAAAAATTTTAGACTTACAAAGACTTAAAAATTATACAATAAATACATAAATATCACAAGAATCAGTTCTTAAATACAAAAATTCCAGGGGTTCCCAAACTAGGCAAGGCCTGTATCTTGGGAAACCAACATTCGAGATAAATAATATTTAGAAACTTTAGTTGTAAGTTAGTATACAGAATAATTTTTAATTCCAACAAATATTTTGAAACCATTACAGGCTCATTATCGACTACTAGATTTTATCACTCAAATTATTAGGTATTTGGAAGAGAGTTAAAAAATAGTAAGTAATTGAAACTTATGTTTATAACGTTTAGGAATTGGGAAACAGGCAAATATTATTGAAGTATTTAAGAAATACAAAATTAAATTAGTGGCTTAAGAAAGAAATAATCAATTAGCTTCGACTTGGTAGAGCGTCGTCTCTCTTTACTTCGTGGTCGTCTCTATCCCCCACATGTCTATATCATTATTATTATATTTTTCTCATACAAAGTCCGTCTGGAATAGATCATTTCCAGAATAATAGCACCCATTGTCAACCCTAGATTTAGCCAATTATGACTCTAGGAGACGATTTCACAGCTTGCTGTTAAACGCTATTTTTCACATAAATGTATAAGCAAACCAAACACAACGGTCACTTACGTTTATTCTAAGCCCTTATTGTTTTTTTTCTATTGAGTAATCGTTTTCAATAATTAGCGTTTGTATCACAACAATTAGTGAATAGTTTATCGATACGTTTCCCAACACAAAGCCTTTTAAACATTCTTGGCTACCACAAGGTTCCGAGATACTTTAGCAAAGAAAGTTTCTGTAAAATGTTACTCTCAAGCTGGTGGGAACTTCGCGAAACACTTTTGCCACTTTATTATTTATTACATGCTTTCGCCCGTGACTTTATTCGCTGCGATGACAAATATTTTTCAAGTGGTTTCCACTCCGGCGCGAAGTGTTCTCTACGTTATTAATGTGGTTTCTTGAATCTGGAATATTTTCCCTTATGATTATGATTATTATATGATTTTATGCATAATTAATGCTGGATTTACAGATACACAATATTAATAATATAGCGTCATTCCAAAAAGTATATTTAAAGCTATAAATGTTGGTATTGTATGTAACCAATACAAAAAGTCATAACCTCACATAAGTGCACGCCTTTATTTCCAAAATTGTAAGGTGAGGCGCAACTAGTGTATCTATTATCAATATTTATTCTCATATAAATGGGTGTTACGATCGCTACATCGGTTGCGAATTCACATTCCGGGCTACAAACATGTATTTTATCGAATCAAAAACAAACCTGGTGGTCGGTGGTAGGACACATTTCAAATCTGCCTGGATAGCGACCACACACACATAACACACACGACATACATACGCCCACAGTCCGCTATACTGGCCCACGTAAGTGTGCTGTGTTCCGGGATTAGACTATGAATATTCGATTCAAACAGGCCGGCATAATGCTCTCGACTGATGAGGGAGAATCAACGTTCGTTAGTCACTATCTGGCCCACTCTCCGCTTAACATCAGCTGCAGTAGGGTCATTTTTCCGAGCACGAATAAAAAAAATCCTTGCCCGTTGATTGAATTCCTGACCCTACTGATATCAGATCTCAAATTAAGCTAGAACTTGACCAATTTATCCATAACTCTACCTGCCTTGTAAAATGAACAAGCATAAGCAGATATAACAAAGGACCCCTAAAATAATATGCAATTCGACGTTCCGTGATGTTGCAATCCCACAATAATAAGATCCCTTTTAATCTTCGGGCCGCGGACATCGCTCCGCGCCCGCCGGCCGAAGCCAGAGCTGACGCCAGCGTCTTCAATGGGAGGAAGGGATGAGCCCCGTTCTATGTTTATCGATAAGTTTATTATTTCAAGTAAGGCTTGAAAGTGAGGTGCCAAGAATTGGAATTTGTGATTGTTATAGCGATTGGCTTATCCTATATTATAAGATGGATATTATGGGTGAGTCTGGCAAAATTTTGTATTGATTACCAGTCACTCTAATCGTTTAGGGATAAATTTCATTATAATTTTTACATATGTATTTCATTTAAGAGCTTAAATGGGCAAAAAGATACTGGAAAATGATACAATAGCCTACCAAACAATATAATTTTATTTTTCGTTTCAAACAAACCTTAAAACTAAGAAGGAGCTTGCTGAATATTCGAAAACATACATGTATTAAATGCAAAATGAATTTTATGGTTAGGTTAAATAACTTTGTTTAAGACATACTGTATTTGTATGAATACCTGTCAGCTATGGTTTAATTACAAAACAAAAGTCGTACAGTCGTATCCTTATGAACAAGTATCGTTTTTGTAGCGCATCAAGTATGTTTGCTGATGCAGGGGTTCCGGATTTCTTCGCTATCATAAGATTGCGGACGGCGTCTTTCTGGAATGGGCTGAGGAATACTAAAAACTGCATTCTCCGATGTATGTCTGACAACCTGTATAACCCCATATAGAGATTCTGGCTCTCGGTGCACAGGGACAGGAACAGGAAGTAGTAGTATATTACTCGTACTATGCACCTTTGTAAAGATGTGACACAATTATACAATCAATCATAGTTGTATAATATAATTGTATTATTGAATAAGGTTAATTACGTATTTTTGTTTTTGTATGTGTTATGGGTTTATTGCCCGAAATAAAAATAATTTTATTTATTTATTTTAAATATTGAGTTGTAATTCAATGTTAGAGCTATAAAATATGCCACTACCGTATAGACACAGAAAGATACATTATTTAAATACAATTACCTTCTAAAATGAATTAGGACCGAACGTCACAGTGAAGTTTAATTTTGAAACCATGACCTAGTGCATAAAGAACCTGAATAATTTTCCACATGAAGCCAAACTTACCAGCCCCACTGACCCTCACTCTTTGTTATCAAAGCAATGTTTAGTTTTGAATCAGAAATAATGAACGTACTAATTAAGCACGTAAAAATGTACTAAAGCCGTGAATATCAATATATGCTAACAGTATTTAAATTGAAAAGCAAAGTGACTGTACTAAACAAACATAAATTGGTACATGGATAATTACTTCCTTGTCTGACGGTGGTGGAGAATTAAAAACATTGAAATAGTAACTTTTTCGCTACGCAGAAGTAAATTAGTTTGGCATTTCTGATTGTCCCTTTTAACAATAAACACTGTTTATCAATGTTTGATTATTTACTTTTTCTTCTATTGAATGATAAGATAAAGCCGCTCGCTCTATATTTACCGCTAACACTGTTCCTAAGCAGTAGCAGTACCAGATAACTTTAAATTACTAAGTACTGACACTGTACTGCACTCGACGCCTGAAAATGAGTTAGTCTATGCTCAATATTTACACACATACACTTATGCCTTTTATCCCCGAAGGGGTAGGCAGAAGGGCAACTAGTGCACCCACTTTTTGCCGTTTGTATTCCGTCCCATGATGTGATAGGGGGCGAGCCTATCATCCTATCTGGCACAAATTCCAAACTCCGATCTGATACTGAATTTAAAAAACCTAATATCACTTTGCCCGACCCCGGAATCGAACCCTCAGCATTGCAGTCATACCGTAATATAACTACGCGCACAAAATTTCATAGCTTTCTTTAGCTTTGTTCAGCTTGATTATCTGATAGCCAACAGAAGTAAAGTTATATTTTAATACTAGCGGCCCCTACAGACGTTGCCCTGCCCTAAATATGAAATTAAATCCTAGAACCCGAGTATAGCACCACCAACCGGATCCAATTGTTTATCTAAACTATTCTCGAATCCACCTGAAAACACACAAAAAATTTCATTAAAATCGATCCAGCCGTTTAGAAGTAGTTCAGTGACATACACACGCACAGAGAAATGATGTATATAAAGATTAATTAATCACAACGCCTCTGTGCCTAGGCACTATGAAGACTGTCACGCCGAAAGCACTGAGAAACTCACTTTTTTTTTCTTTTTGTTCCTTTTTTTGGCAAGGAGCGGTTTGCGCAACTGCCAGTGTCGACGTTTTTAGGGACCGACTTATTATCATTTCATTACGTCGTACTTATCGAAGTGACATTTGTGAATACAGGCCTTAACTTTTCAAGAAAAGAGAACAAATAAAATTCACGGGAAATCACAGCAAAAATGAGATAAATAACGATAAGTTTATCGACTGTGCCCATCACTAGTGGGGCGACCGAGATCGATGATGGAACACCTGTTAAAGGCCCATTTTGGTGGATTCTTATTGACTTATCTGCAGCGGGAGCAAACGTCGGAACCCGTTTAAAAGTTCGCCGTGCCGCGTGAGTCTTCCAAGTTCGTAGTGTTGGATATTTATCGCATGGGGTTTATTGTCTATGGTACCTATAGGTTAGTTTGTGATAGTTTTGAAACGAAATAGTGTGACATAGAAATCAATTAACGTAAAAGTTTTAATTGAAAAAGTTAGTAATTAGCGCAATGTATTTTATAATTCCTGTGAATCGTGATGTTCTGGATTCGATTCCTTGGCAAGGCATAATTTTTTTTAGTGGGTTGTGTCCGTATCTTTAAAATTAGTTTCTGTATTTGGAATATTCTAAAGTATTTTATAAAGGCAATTAAAGTCATGTGATATTTTTATTTAAATTCAACATAATATTAATACATTACGAACTTTTTTTTATTGCATCGAATGATGAGATAAGCATGCCGTTCGCCCGATGGTAAGCGTTACGACCACCCATAAACCGTAGCAACACCATCCAGCACCTTGAGTTACAAACTACTGTGTCGCATTCCACTGCACTCGTCATCCCGAGACATAAGATGTTAAGTCTCATTATGTCCAGTAGTAACACAGGCTACAATGTCCTTCAAACCGAAACACAACAGTGCATGCACACTGTTGCTTGATGGTAGAAATAGACATTGCGGCGGTACCCACCCAGACGGACTCTTACATATAAGAGACCTACCACCAGTACCACTTTCAAGTAAATATTTATATAGCTAATGTAGATAGTATTCATTTGATTACCATTTATTTGGGAGCACAGAGTTTAATATGGCTTTTGTGTTTGGTCGGCATTTATGTCTTGAGTAGTATTTTCTGAAATAGGCTCTTATAGTAATTACTATAAGGGCCTGTTTGAGAAAAAGCAAAAATATTTTCGCGCAAGTCATGAATATAGAACATGTTTGTTTCTAAGTGGGTTGTTTATTTTTCGATTAACATTACTACTACGCAAGTGACTGGCATATCTTTTCTTTTAATTGATACAAAATGTAATTTTATTTTTTTACTTATTTTATTTTATTTAGGAAGCAAACAAAACAATATTACATGCATAAGCTAGATACAATAGGTTACACACAATCCAAAAAGTTTCCACAGAAACAACACATAAAGAAGACAGCGGATACAAAAGAACGATTTAAAATAAACAGTAAACACAAAAATACACTATACATTAAACAATTAATATTATACAATATTTTATGACAAGGAAAAACACATATTACAAATCTAAGACATTGATAAAATATCATCTATACTAGCCTTTTTGACTGCTGTGAATTATTAAAGAAGTCGATGTTTGAAAATCGTTCATTATTCGTTGTGCATGTTCTTCGTGTAAACATATTAGAACCATAATTAGTTCGCGCGGTAGGGAGCATGATAGGAAATGATAGGCAAGAGGAGGTTACAACCTTGTAAGATATGGAAACTCACAGAAAGAAAAAAGTTTTTTTTTACCTACGATTGCCAGAAAATTAATAAAAAAAAAACAAACTAAAATACATATCTTCCCTTTACGACCGCAGGGGTAGGCACTAGGTAAAGGTGCAACCAGTGCACAAATTTTTCGCCATATATGTGTTCCGTCCCATGATCTGATAAGTACTTACTGCTATCACAAGCCTCACAAATTCCAGACTAAAGACTAATACTGAGAGGAAAAACCTGTCATTTTGCCCGAGCCGGGATTCGACCCCTGAATTTCAGAATGTGTTTCAACATGTGATACACTTAAATATAAGAACGCAAAAACGGAAAGAAGGCACGAGGTGAACAGTGTTGCAATATGGTAATTTAGAAACAAAATTCAGTTTCCCGTGTCTTAACAAGACTCTCTTTATAGAAATTACACGAGTTCGAGTCCCCGTTAGGTTGATGATAATTTAAAACATCAACAAGGATGCGGCGGCGAAGTTTCCCCGATCCGTTTCAAGTAACAACTAAATAGTTAGCTGGAACTTTGTCAAACTGTGGTTCGAGTTAATTTCAGTGCTCCTAGAAAATAGTGCATAGTTAGGATTATGAGTAATAAAGGGGTAAGAAACTTAAATTGGATAACGTCGACGAAAATAAAACGAATGGAGAGTAATGGAATTCATAATCTTGAAGGAGTTGAGAGATAGTTTTATGGAACACCGACTCGGAATGTGATAGGTTTCTTTATGACAGAGTGTATCTGGATATTCTTCTTATTTTTTAGCTTTTGAAAGTACAATGTCCAGGCCGGCATAATTCTGTTGACTGGAGAGGGGTGATCATCTCTCATCAATCGATTTACTGGTGGCAGGACTCTCATATGTAAGAGTCCGTCTGGGTGGGTAACACTGCAATGTATATTTCTACCGCCAAATAGCAGTGAGCATGCTCTGTTGTGTTTCGGTTTGAAGGGCATTGTAGCCAGTGTAACTACTGGACATAATGAGACTTAACATCTTATGTCTAAGGATGACGAGCGCAGTGGAATGCCACACAGTACTTTGTAACTCAAGATGTTGGATGGTGTTTCTACTGTTTATGGGTGGTCGTGTCGCTTACCATCAGGCGAACGGCATGCTCGTCTCGTCATTCGATGCAATAAAACAAAATCGATACTTGAACTGGAAATGACTCTACCTATCATGATAAACAAGTCAATGTGCCATGCTCTGATAAAAGCAAATGGAAGTTGGAACCAATTTTGTAGCCGAATGGTTAGTGGTCTACATGGTGAAATTCAGCAAAGCAGCTTGTTCAGAGGAGTTCCGGAATCAGGCGATGTATATCTAATACCAGAGAGTTTTTTTATCGCAACTGCATGCCGCTCGCCTGATGCTGAGCGGTACGAGCGCTCATAAACAGTAGCAACATACAGAAGTTTGAACTAAGTAACTGAGTAGCACTCCACTGCACTCGTCACAGTGAGACGTAAAATGTCTCATAATCCCCTAATTACGCTGTTTATAAACGTCGGCATGGCTGCTTGGTTGACTATTTGTATTTGAGCCATCTTGTACCTACCATTTGATTCATTATAATCAGTGCCGTGTCCAATAAAGTCTAAAGGACAATTGAGAGCTTATTACACTGTACAATTTGGGCGACAAACAGCATTTCAGGACCAACAAGTTCGTTTCCACAATAATAAATACTTAAACATAGAGCTTTTATCTCAGTGGAGGTTATGTCGCCTTAGTGGTTAGTGCAAGAAGTTTATAATATTATCTAATGGAGAGAGCGGTACACACATTTTTGTGAAGACAAAAAAATTACCTTTTGTGTTGTATTCTATCTCACTCACTCTTTAATCTATGTTGCCAAAGCTTACGGATTATTTCCCTACCCATAAAAAAATATCAATACCGTTATTGTCGTCTCAATCATGTATATATAAATATTTCCAACATATCTTATATAATGATATAAGTACTATTTTCATTTCAGAATTATTCTTGTTGAATAAGATATCCTTAAGGTTTTTTATCCTTATTAACATTTTAGTTTAAAAAATTTCCTCATTTAATTGGTAATTGCGAATACATACTTCGGCAACACTGTTATAAAACGTTAAGTTCGATGTCAATATAGTTGTCAAATAAATGTTCACTTCGAAATTTTCTCCGTAATTATCTACAATAATAAGTGTGTTTTAGTGATATTTTAATGTGAATTGTGTAGTTCACGGTTGCAGAAATATTTGGTATCCATCATTTAGTGTGAAATTCTACAGGTAAGTTCATTGTCATCAATATTGTGTACATATTATAATTTTATCAATATTTATACGAATCGTAATAAAATACGGGAATATTTTATAAATGAACTGTAGAAAAACCTCGCTTAATGTGATTTGCTTTATATATGACTACTTTTTTCATATTAACGTAATGTTAAATGTGATTTTTTGTATTGTAAATAGTGTAAGTAAACAAGAGGCTAGGGTGACCATGGTGTAAGCTTTGGTGGACCGGTTTGACAATGGTGCTAGAGTATTTGTAATACTAGCCGCCTTACTAATGAATATTATAAAGCTTATTAATCTTTAAAAAATCATCGTAAATAAAAACTGAGGATCAACAGTTACAATCGAGTTCTCAGTGTATCCAGCATTGATTTATTGAAACTTTTATTTAAAATAAAATCGAGTTTGTATTTCTCTTTACAGATTTCTTAAAGATCTAGATAAGCAAAAACGTGGTTAAATATAAATACCATTAAAAGGTCAATTTGATGTCTGCAAGAATTACTAGTCAACGTTTAAAGACAGAAGATTATGATTCTGAATGTGATAATGTGTCTTCTACTTCTGGGAATATGGCAGTAGATGTCAAAAATAATTATTTATTACCAGAAACCCATCCTGTAAGTATATTATTTTTTATCATTTCACTGGTATAATTATGATCCACTTAGACTTTATTATTTACTAGCTTTTGCCCGCGGCTCCGCCCGCGTGAATGTGTTTTTCCGGGATAAAAGTCACTGTTTATATTTTACTGGGATGAAAAGTAGCCTATGTGCTAATCCAGGACATGATCTACCCGTGTGCCATATTTCATCGAAATCCGTTCAGTAGTTTTTGCATGAAAAAAACATCCATACATCCAGACATTCTTACAAACTTTCGCCTTTATAATATAATAAGATTAGTAAGATAGGGCATTAAGCTTGCGACCCACCAAATTTTATAACGGCGGTACATTGGGTGATATCTGAGTGTACTAAATGGCACCTCTGCCTCTGTCTAAAATGTATAGGTACTTAAATATATTATTATTGATTGATATTTACTTTTTACATTACATGTCAGCGAAATGAATATGAACCACCATTGAAACGTCAAGACTTGAAAGATTTCAATATATCAGTTAATGTGAAGACATCCAGTGAAATAAGTTTAAAGAAATAAAAGAAAGTATTGCAGCAGAAGATGAAGAGATAAAAGAAGAAAATTAATTACAAGTTATTTCTTATTAAAGTTGTTCATGATTATACAGTCTGAAATTGAAAATATTTTGCAGTGAAATTTTGCTAATATTTGAGATTTTTTTTAAAAGTATATTCCAAGTAGCAAGCAAAGTAAAATTACATATAGTGATGACATAAAGACTTTTGCTTTAACATTACACTTTTAGTCGCCGAAAACATTTTTGTTTTATAAATTCAAAGATATATTTGCCGAAAGAGAGCACATTATGGTGATCTTTAGCAAACTTTAATTCTTTTGTTGGCTTCTTCACAGAAGTTTTAGAATATTAAAAATAAATTTAAGGACGAAACCTTACCCGCAGAATGTAGCGTTAATTTTTGATTCCATGGCTCTCAAACAAGAATTTATTTGGTATTGTAATTTGTAAAACATCCACGTGTTTATTACTTTTGCTATAAATATCTACACAACTTTGTTTACAATCAACTTACCTATGGAATTTCACACAAGATGTTGGATTGCAAATAATTCTGCAACCATGAATTACACAACTCATAGTAGAATATCTCTAAAACACAATATGTATTATTATGGATACTTACAGAAAAAAAGTTCGCAGAATACTCGCAAAAATTGTAAAATCACACAAAATAGATATTCGTAATATTTCAAAATTACTTACTGAAAATTAGGTTATTAACTTCCTAAATGTGTATTATTTTTTTATGTATGATTGTTTACTTTTATGAGTATGTTTTTTATTTTTTTTTTATTATATTTAAATTTAACAATAACTGTAGTTTTCATTTTTAAATATCCCAATGTTTTTCTGTCTAACCTTACAGTCTCCATATTTGGTTATAAAGGCCGGCAAACAACGTGAACATATCCAGTCGCGGGGGAAAGTAAAACATATACAATGTGAGGCTGTGTGCCGAGCAAAAAAAAAGCACGCGGGGCCCCGTGCGAAGCAAATAATTTTTTTTAACAGCTTTGTAAGTAAGGTGCCAAAAAACGGGCCCCCAAGGAGCTGCAAGATGCCCCTGTAACTGCGAGGCCCCAGGCGGTTGCCTGGTTCGCCCCCCTCCTCCAAGGCCGCCACTGAATTCACCACCGCTTCGTGAGGTATTTTTTTTATGTAAGTGGAACTAGTAGTTCCGAACTACACATACCAAAAAAGTATGTAAATATGCCAATTTTGTTTGGAATAAACATTCTAACTCAAATTATATTTTTTAAATATCAACTATTACTAGCCGCTGTAGTTGGTTTTCATAATTAATTTAAACCGCATTACTTCAAGAGATAAAAATAAATATTATGGTGCGATATCATATTATTACACACTCACACACTCACGCCTCTTATACCCCGGGTAGACAGAGGTGCAATTAGTGCACCCACTTTTTGCCGTTATTCCGTTCCATGCTGTGATAGGGGGCGAGCCTATCGCCTTATCGTGTACAAATTCCAGACTCCGAGCTGATACTGAATGGAAAATAATCACTTTGCCCGACCCGACTAACCCGGGGATCGAACCCGAGATCTCAGCATTGCAGTCGTACCATAATACAACTACGCCACCGAGGCAGCCATATTATATCATATTATTATGGACAGTTAATTATGTTACGTCCTGGTTTTGAAAATAAACCTTTGTCACTCTAAAGAGAGAGACAGCAGATAGCTGTGACGTCACATTTTAATCTTCAGTTTGTTAAACGGAATGAAAAATCCATATGGGTATAACATTCTTGGGTTAGTGGTATCCAGTCCCGGTAAAAAAATCTGAAGTGTCACAAAAAACCAGCCAGTGTTTTAGTCACATAGACAAATCTTGTTTCATAATATTTAACGAGATAAGATTATATTTCATTACAAAGAAATGAGCATGTTTTTAATTTTAAATTTGTAATGTGTAAGTCTAAGAGCGTTTGTTTGCTGAATCCTCTCCTTAATAATAAATATGGAGCGAACTTTATATGTTTATAGTTGGCAGCTAAAAGTTTGCTACTTGAAGACTTTTCGCTACATACATTTATACGCTCGCGTGCTTTTATTTTCAACGTACCGAATTCTTAGTTTAGTTTGACTGTAGATATGTTAAATGGAATGGTTGTGTTTATAGTAGTATTGTATGTTTGTCGTTGGAGAGAGTTCGTGTCTGAGTGATGTGTGGTCAGTGTTGTGAGATGTGATGACAGTAATTTGTGGGTGTGGTGATTAGCTCCACAGGTGCGGAGGCGGTGCGAGCGGCGCCTCGCCGTCTGCCCGGACAAAGGTTTGTTTCCCAACTCGACTCCTGGACAATTTCGGCCCAGTGACCGAGTGTGCGATCGACCGGCGCATGCGCGCGACGCCTGCCGCCGCCGCCAGTCGTCGCCTCCGCCGCGGCCGAACCGCGCGCCTCCGTTCCACTCGGCGACCGCCCGCGCCTGCCACACCAACGCCGCGTGCAATATATATATAACACCACTAATGCAATTTGTTTACAACATTACACGTGCTGTAATGGCGGATGGTAGGGTCACGTGATTCAGTAACATCGAACCAACATCGGCGCGATCTAGGTACGTACTGTTTTTGTATTTTGTACACGCGTCGTATGACGTGAACATAACAATTGTTCACCAAATATAAGGATGACAGGGATGTGGCGGTGCGCCTGCCGTGACTTGCTTCACGTGTCCAATGTTATTCTCGACGTTATGTTGACGATCGCCCCCATCACTGAATGTGATTTGCAAATTTGCTAACTTAGCGACATTTTCATGCTTGTAATACGTAGGTACCTAGCTATACGACAGTTTTAATTATTTAACTTAACTATGCTATTTGATTGGAATACGGTTTATACATCTAATTCTATTTTGTAAATTGCACACATGTTTCTTTCTAAGTAGGTAAGTGATTGTTAGTCTAAGTTTATAATCCGCCTGAAAAATAAACATACACTCACTTCATGTTTGAGCTTACTTCGAGTCAAATATCGAACGAACATGGATTTATGTTCAATGTAAGAGAAAGTTCTTTATTTAAAAAATAAAATCATTTTTCTTTTATATAACAATTTAAATTTCGAGTATTCTACGGCACAGTCATGGCGTGTTTTTAGACCACCAAAAAAAACATGGCGTGTTTATCCGACTATTTTGAATGAAAAACATTTGTTGTAGTCACATGTTCCTAAAAAAACTGCCGACCGAAGTATAAGTAGACATCGACGTGCGGAATCGGTGGCGTCTGCGATCCGCTTTTCCGTCCGACTTGATGAATGTCTAGGAAAATGTTGGAGATTTTATTCCTTTTCTTTCCCCCAATTACTTTTAAACTCGAATAAATGTTATTAATGGTATAAGTTTCGAATGTGTATTTGTCACATTATATATCTTTTTTATGAGTTTCACTTAGTTTAACATGGATATAAAATAATAAAATGATCGTCACCCAAAGGTGGTATTTATCTACGAGTTACTTGTAATACGATGATTATAAAAATAGGATATATGATTGGGATCTTAATTTAAATTTAATAAGTACTTAAAGAATACAAACAAAAAAAAAGATTCTTACAATGAATAAGACATTTTTTGCTATAACCCATAGGTACGTCATATTTTAATCAAATCATTGCAATATTATACAATTCAAGAAGCGATAAAGATTCTATAAATAACATATTAGATCCAAAATTGCGGACCCAAGATCTTAACATAATTTATTTTATTATCATATCTCAAAGAAAAATCAAGCAAATATTTCGTGAAGAAATAAAATTTGGCGTCTAGCCGTCAGATGATACTATCATAGTTACATTATCTATAGTACAAAACAATCAATTGCACATGTTTTCCCAGGAATTATCAAAATAGATTTGTTTTTCTCAACGATTTATCTAACGCACATTACATTCAATTGGCACAAGGCTTTATTATCAAAAAAAGCCTCACGTGCCAATCAACAAATTATTACATTATATCAAATTATTATATTGCACCTATTTTCTGTGAAAATTTACCATTAGTATAAAATATATGTCGTCTCTACCAAACACATCTACTTTACAAAGAGTTTCCTTTTTTAAGTAACTTTAAATGACCCAAAGATTTATTATATCACGTATTGTCTATCCTATTGAAATATCTTCTCTTAGAGCTATGATAATTATTCTGGCTTAAAACTCAATTATAATGGACATAAAATAAAATACTAACTTGGTTTAGCATATTCATGTTGTAAACTCATGTATTTGCTAGGTGTTGCGCGACCGTGTGTAAAACCTTTCACGGCAAAAAATTCTCACTGTGTAATTTTCCATGGTTAAACAACTGTATATAATATTTTAATCTAGGATTTAGTTTATATGGCAATGGCCGATTAAAGATTTTCATCGTTATATGTGTGCTAAATTGTAGTAAATATCTTCGAGTCGAAAAGTGCTGCAAAGCCTTCGAAACGTCAGGAGAAATAAAATAAAAAACCGCGATAAAATACGTTATAATAGTTTAATTTCAATGTCTAACGTTCGCGTAAACGTAAGGAATCATTATCTTCAGGTTCCTAAGCTTACTTATAAGAAACACTCAAACATGTAAAAAAAAAGTAAGAGGTACGAGTAATAATGTCCATGTTAACACGATTAGAATTTGTTTGTCGATATAGACTGCGCCTCAAAGCGTATGAGAATTGAATATGTGGCACTCCTTTTAAAAGTCGCCATACCATTTTGACCGACAATTTTGTGGACTTTTTACTAACCATATAACCAACTTCAAAAAACATAGGTTTTTGGAAAATGTGATGTTTTTATATACGCATTTTGAGTATTACTACGACAATGTTAATAGGTGCTAATTGTAGAGTTTTTGTAAGTTGGTTTAAATCGGCTTTGTACAATCTCAGTCTCAACAAATTTTCCAGTCTAATGCCTTAAGACTAATTTCTAACTAGTAGGATTTAAAATCGATATCAAAAACTTATACCTTTACTGTACACAGTGTCAGTTTTGAAGCTTTGTTGGTATTTTTTATCCGAACATTGTGTTGTAAATTACTAAAGAATTTGAAGTTAGGAAAATTATAACAGAAAAACTTGATTAAAGATACATTTTTGAAGTTAAAATAGACCCTTTGTTATCTACGGATGTTTGAAACTTTTTTAATTTTATCAAAAGTCAAGAATAAATTATCTGTGCAGGTCGTTGGTAATTTGTTTTCGTAACAAGACCATAAAAACGACTCAATTGCGTTTGACTGATAAAATAGTCTCTTCATTAGTTTAGTTTCTTTGGCGCAGCTTACTGCACATAAATTTGACGATTTTAATCATAACTATTTGCTGCCTTGTTCAGTGACTATTTTAGATGTAAAAGCTGATAGTATTGGGTTTGAGTGTTATGTGTATTGTTCATCAATTATCGTTCGCTTTAACCGTGAAGGAAAACTTCGTGAGGAAACCTATATACCTGAGAATTATAATAATAATATAATACTACAGCCCTGTATTATTATATTGCCCACTGCTGAGCACGGGCCTCCTCTACTGAGGGGGTTTAGGCCTTAGTCCACCACGCTGGCCTAGTGCGGGTTGGTAGACTTCACATACCTTCGAAATTCTTATAAGGAACTTCTTAGGTATGCAGGTTTCCTCACGATGTTTTCCTTCACCGTTAAAGCGAATGATAATTGATAAACAATACACACGTAACTTTGAAAAGTCAGAGGTGTGTGCCTTGGGTTTTGAACCTCCGGACATTGTCTCGGCAGACCGTTCCATTCCCAACTAGGCTATCATCCACTTTTATATACCTTTTATATACCTGAGAATTACCCAAAAATAATTTCGATTGTATGGAGTCTGCCAACCCACACTAAGCCAGCGTGGTAAACTAAGGCCTAAAGAGCTCAGTAGTAGAGGAGGCTGTATTCCTCAGTTGGCAGTATAATACAGGGCTGGTGTGGTATGGCATAGTAGTATTGGATTATGCGAGAGCAAAATTAGTCTCATCAGTATTTTAGCAGCGCGTCCCTAAATAGGTTTTTAAATCAGTCTTAAACATGCTGGTGGTGGGAACTTGGCAGCGCCCGACAGTAACCACCGCATACAAGGTGAAAAACTCTCCATAGTGGCTCACGTGTGTAGTGTTCCGGGATCACCTGAGGAAATCCGGTTACAAACAGGAATAAAACAAATCAGCCCTAAACTACGATTATACGAGCCTGTGACAACCTTGTTCAACCACCAAGGGATATAAACCCGGAAATACATAATGCAAGCCGGCTTCATTTTGTAATTTCAAGAGCGGCAATTGTACTTGCTGTAAAGTTTAGTCTGCTGTAAACATTAAAAACAGTCGTGAAATAACCCTGAGAGGATTGTTTGTCTCAATGTCCTTTCTCTTCCTCAAACGCATAAATCCTGTTTCTTCTAACACTATGGACCCAGTGTGAAAATGGGTGCCGATGAAACCACCCACTAGCCCATCTGCTAAAAATAAACATTCTCATACGAAATGTAAAGTAAACGCACACATTTGTTATCAAATCATCACATAATCTACGTTATCTGTATTTACGCGCGGTGTCTGATAAGGCATTTTTTAATTTGTTGCGTTTGCGTCAATACACCTCATCTGTTGTACAGTAAGCCACATAAATAGCTGAACAAATTTAAAACTTCAAATCGCCTCTACACTTTTCTGTTCTTACCAATTCTCGTTCTCTTCACAAAAACATAATAAAGTAATTTACTTTACTTCACTCAATGAAAGACAAAATGTTTCAATTGAACTGAATGTGTAGAGGCGATTTGAAATTTTGAATTTGTTCTGCTTCTTATGTGGCTGACTGTACCATCTTATTAACAAGATAAGTGGACTGGGGCGTGCAGTATTTTCTACTACAGTATTTTATTTACTGGATTTCATAACGTTACTAGATTTTTTATTGCAGTTCAATGATGACGAGCATGCCACTCGCCTGATGGTAATACGAGCGCTCATAAACAGCAGCAGCACCATACAGTTGAATGACAAAGTACTGCGAGGCATTCCACTGCGCTGTCACCCTGAGACGTAAGATGTTAAGTCTCATAATGCCCAGTAATTACGCTGGCTACAATGTCCTTCAAACCGCGACACAACAGTGCATGCACACTGCTGCTTGGCGGTAGAAGTATACGTCACGGTGTTACCATCATATAGGTATGATGGTCCCTTGAATAGAACCACACCTACCACTGGTACGATGGTAGGATTATAAGCGAGTCAGGCTGCGTATGTAAGCGTCGCAATATTTCTAGTGCCAAGTAGCATTATGTTCCTGATGGCGCATTGTAGTCAATTTAATTAATAGGCAATATGACACTTAATACCCAATGTTTAAGGGCGACGAGCGTAGTACCACAATTTGTAATTCAAAGTTCGATACGGCTACGGTTTATGGGCAGTCGTGTGGCTTATAGTGGGGCGAGCGGCTTGCTCTCTTAATTACTTGTATAGCCGGATCAGGTTAATAAAAAAACTGCATTTGCGGCGCTACTTTTGCATTTTAGTTTTTAAATTATCGTTGCCACCCATTGATGTATTAAAAACCCCCTAATACATCAATGTTGCCACCACGAGAAATTAGTTCTATTTTCCACTAAAATAATAATAAATGATAGTACTAGCCCTATATTATAGACTGTCCCACTACTGGGCCTCCTATATTACTAAGAGGGTAGACCCTCTAGCACTAGGCCGCACTGACTTCACATACACTCGAAATTCTTAAAGACAAATTTTCAAGTATCTAAGAGACCACCAACATAGCGAGGATACCATGGTCGAGCTAAAAATCATCTAGCAATAGTCTAATGACTACACTTTGCGAATGATTTTCCGTAAACCTGACCGCTCCCCCTTGAGAATCGAACCTACGTCACAAATACATTTCGCGTGTCGCACAATATTTGTATTGTTGGAGAATTGTTTGCTTAACTAAAATATTTCGGCATTGTTTGTAGTTGTCTGGAAGGTGAGGGATTTCCGATAGACCATTCCTTTATGATTTCTGGGTTTTACATTCAGTGTTATCACCACCGTTCTAAAAACTCACTTTATAACAAACTAGAGTTTGGTCACGGCTCTGCCCGCGTGAATGAGTTATTCCGGGATAAAAGTCCCGCTTTATATTTTCCCGGGATAAAAAGTAGCTTACTTGCTAAGTTGTTACTCGCTGGTAATGTAGCTTCTCTTCCTGAGTGCTATAGGCTACTTTTTATCCCGGGAAAATATTTTTATCCCGGAAAATCTTTTTCACTAGGACGGAGCCGCGAGCATCACGTAGTGTATGAGTATGTAAAAATATATTAAATTCGACGGCCAAATTACAACCACCAGACGAGCACTAGTATTAATCATTATTTTAAACTAATTACAAGAGACCACCTGAATTAATATCAGATGGTAATTATTTTTAACTAACAAATTTATGAATTCACATTGATAAGTGATTGATAAATTAGCCCATGAATATTTTTCGCTCAGTCTACGCAACATGAACGTCTTTATTTCGTTTAATCAATTGTTTACATCTACATCAAACGAGTGATGCTTTTCGTAAATGTTTGTACAAAAAACATGTGTTACACTAATCATTTGTTGCTGGAAGTTTTGATTCAGAAGGTATGTGAAGTCTGCCAACCGGCATTAGGCTAGCGTGGCAGACTAAGGCCGAAGACCCTCTCAGTAGTCGAGGAGGCCCGTGCTCACCAGTGGATAGTGTGTAATACAAGATTGATGTATTTATATTATTAGAAGTTACTATGGGGATTAAGTCTTTGGGGTTTTGTGTTCAAGAACCAATAGAGCTGTATAACTAAGACCCAACACGCTACATCCTCTTGTCTATCATGAGAAAGACTCTATCCATTGATCTGTAATAGGTAGCGTAATTTTGTTACAGAATATAAGATAATGTCAGCTATCTCATAACAAATAAAAAGGGATAAGGATATGGAGCTCTTGATATGTGAGTGCGACTCGTATTTACTTCAATAAAGGAGGTTCTTGCCATCTTCTAAAAAGCAACTACGGGCCCATTGATGTATTAAAAAACCCCCAATACATCAATGTACGGGTCGGAGAAAATTCTTCTAAAGGAAAGAAACGAGCCACAAATATCGTGTGTTGACTGCATTCTTGTGTGAAATAGACTCTATAAACTCTGTATTACCTTGTAGGTGTTTAGGCAATAATTGCTATTAGGTATGCAATCAGCGCTGTACTATATACTGCCCACTGCTGAACACGGGCCTCCTCTACTACTGAGAGGGTTATCGCCTTAGTCCACCACGCTGGCCTAGTGCGGGTTGGCAGACTTCACATACCCTCGAAATTCTTATCGAGATTTCTCAGGTATGTAGGTTTCCTCACGATGATTCCATCAAAGCGAACGATAAACAATACACACATAACTCCGAAGAGTTAGAGGTGTGTGTGTGCCTTAGGTTTTGAACCTCCGTAAATTGTCTCGGCAAACCTTTCCACTCCCAACTAGCCTATCGTTCACTATTAGGTATTTTACATCTATAATTTATCCAAATATCTCTTTAATGTTAGACATATTATAAATTTTGAATGTTAAGTTTTTATTACTAAAGATCGGTGTATTAATACACGCTTTAGTAAAAAATAAATATTTTCAATGTAATAGAAAATTAGCTCTCATCAACATGGTTCATCATATTACTTTATAAAAATTACGGTGTAAGCTTCAAGCTGTGTTATGAGAAAATATTGCGTACTTCACGTTTAATATTACCTAATATTATAAAGGTTAAGCTTAAAATTTAAATTATAAACTGTGGATAATGTAGTTATCTTAATCATGTATAAAACTTATTGTACAAATGTTTTTTATCACAAATAAAAAAAAAATAAAAAAAAATTAAAAGCATTTATAGATACTATCTAATCTTTCGCAGAAGACAGTTTTATAGTAATTCTTGTGTTTCTTTAATTTAACATACTCAAAATTTTATGAACGTGAAAAATTATTTTGGAAATCTATTTACAGAAATCTAAAAAAAACACGCATAATGATATGTTTCGGAACTTTTCCATAATTATTAGTTTATTTTAGCTTCCTTTATTTATAATAGGTTATAGACTTATAAAAACTTTCTCCTTAACCTAGCTCAGGCTTGCAACGCACACACGATTACTCTAGTAGTTTATTACCTATTTCATCTATTCACTGCCTCGGTGGCATATTTGTATTATGGTACGTCTGCAATGCTGAGGTCTCGGGTTCGATCCCCGGGTCGGGCAAAGTTATATTGAGTTTTTCTATTCAGTGTCCGCTCGGAGTCTGGAATTTGTGCCCGATATGGCGATAGGCTCCCCCTATCACATCATGTGACTGAATAATGGTGAAAAGTGGGTGCACTAGTTACGCCTCTGCCTACCCCTTCAGGGATAAAAGGCGTGAGTGTATATTTATCTATTCAGTAAATATGTAATCGTTTCCCGAACTTCTCGTATAAAAATAATGAAAAAATCTGTGTGCAAATACAATAAAAAATACTACAATACTAAAAGGTACCAAAAGCCACGCGTAGCCTGTGTAGATAACTATAATGCTACGTGGATTCACAGTGCTACGCGGTATGAACTACGTCGTAGCGAGAGCTACGACGCGCTTTTCTCAATTAACGTAATTTGTCTATTTTATAAGCTGAGGTACGTTCGTGACTGGGTTCATGCGAGCTGTTAATGAATTCATTTAGTTTCCAAAGGACTTAATAGGTCCATTTTGAAGGTTTCACGTGGTTCTAGTTGCATATAATATTGGTTTTATTCAACTATTCTTTTGAGAGACTACTCTCTAATTTAAGGAGATTGTTTGTAACCGAGAGACTTCATTAAATAAAATAATATGATATTTGCAGTACTTAATAAGTCAATAGATAGATTTCCAGCAGCAAGAAAGTGAAAAACTATCAAATATTTTTGTATACGAACCCGAAAGCTGAAAGTCCAAAGCTCTAACAGACGCTATCACATGTTTAATCTTATATCAGACGGAAAAAACAGTGTAAATAGATAAAAATACTTGTACGTTTGCAGCGCTGATGGGCCCATTGCGTGCCGCGGAGCATTCGCACATACTGTTCTAGGAAGCCAACAAACCTTGATTTGTTCCGGAAAATGATAAAAGTGCTAAATTCGCTAGATGTAGTTCTTTATGGCTCGCTCTTTCGATGAACATCCCGGTAATAGACGGTTTTGGATTTGTTGGATTTAAAGGGAATTTTTGTTATAAAAAATGTCTGACTGATATTAGTGCGAATGAAGTGGAAAAGTTACGTAGTAAGTAATTACTATGTAATAGAAAATAATTTATTACAAATACACCTAACCTCTTCTAGGTAATTTGCATAACTTTAACAAATCGAAAATACATGATATACCCAAAACCTCACTAGTTCCTATGTTGCCAAATGGCTAGTATTTAAATTCCCCATTAACCCTATATTACATTGACCTTAATATTTGTATTAGGGGACCTTTGCAAAAACTGTCCCATTTTAGGTTATTGTGCGGGCGAAATGGAACAGAACCGTTTGGGTATATGATTGCACCGGGCAACGGAAATGGTATTCACCCCAAACGGCCGGGCCACCGTTTACGGGCAGTTAAGGGTTAGTTCAAATGTTTCAACTTTCGTGACATCATTAAAATAATTTAGGTTGAAGAGTAGAAGTTGTGGTAGTAGTAGCTCACAAAGTAAGTTTTTAATGTTATGTTATAGCAACAGCTATGCAATGCAGTCCACATATTATTACGTTGACCGATAATATATTATTATACTAGCTTTTGCTCGCGGCTTCAGCTGTCTGAAAAAGTTTTGCGGGATAAAAAGTAGCCTATGCTCTTCTCAAACTATCTCTATACCAAATTTTATCGAAATCCGATCAGTAGTTTCAGAGATGTGCAGTAACAAACAAATAGGAAAAAAAAACAGAAAAAAATAAAGAAATCGGTGATTTATGTTCCATTGCTCTTCGTTAGTCACGCCCTTTCTTTTTATCACATTTTTTTCAATGTTTAGACACCCCGGGTTTTACTGCTTTATTATAGTATAGATATTGACAGTCCCTAGAATTATGCTGCTATTGCTGGTTGTATTGGTTATAGACTGTGTGGCACTGAAACACAACTTAAGCGGCATTTAGACAGATTAGCTAGCATTAATTGTACGCAATTATTGCTTTAAAAAGTCACCCAGCTTAACATGCGCAATGACGAGGAAATTTTTACCAGCGTCGCATACGATTCCTTTGACAGACATTAAAAAAAAACAAATATTGGTCACAAAAATTGCGTACGATTATTGCTAATAATAACTAATCTGTCTAAATGAGGCTTTGAGGGTGAATTCCTATGTGTTTTTTATCGTGTGTAGTGGTCGCAATCCAACCAGACATATTTTCGTTGAAGGATAATTAATATTTTGATGATAAGTTCAAGTTAAATTCTAATTAATAAACCTATCATTCTACGTTACTAATTTATATTTGAATTTTTAATGTTGTTTCAACTTTTATCCTAAATGTGTATAATGGAGGAATAAATGTAATTAACTAAGTGTTCATTAATGACCTTACTATTTCAAGATTCTTTCTTTAAAAGCAATCATTTCATGAGAATTCTTCTTACCCCAGAAGGAAATGTTTTTTTAAAGTTAATACAAAAATTGCCTAAAAATTCTAGGACAACACGCATTTGCAAACCGTTTTAGTATTGCAGTTACCTGTATACATATAAATATATCGTTTACCCGTACGCTCATTACACCGACGCGATCTATAAGCCGTACCATAATTATATGAATCCATTAAAATATTATTCCCGATTATTGAAACACCCTATATAGGTCGTCGATATTAGTTTTTCGAACATCAATTTATCTATATTAATTAGTACAATCCATCATATTCAAGAATTTAACTGGAACGCGGGAAGTAGGTGATCAGCTTCAAGCATCAGTCTGTCGTGAAAGCTCTAAAGAACCCGTCGCGAAGCTTTCGAGTGCGCTTTTCCTAGCTTTTTTTATCTTTATTAGTCTCGGACTTCATTTTACAGATTTGGATTTTCTGTTGCGGAGTTTTGTCTTCTACAGGGTGTGCGTTTTATATGGATGAAATAGAAATTACAAAGGTGCAACATAATATTACTGGCAGACGGAATAATATTATCATATTTGGAATGAGAATACATAGACTGATACTTCATGAGAACATCAAATAAACATTCTACATATTAAAAGCAATGCCATCGCCGAAAACGCAATCGTGAGGTTAATAAAACTCAATTTCCTTTATTTCAAATGAAAAATAAACGATGTGCGCACTTGAAACAACGCCAGTGGAACATGAGCCGTGAGAGCGTTGTGTTACCAAATAATTAAGGGGCAGGCGAAAGTGGTGTGTCGGCCTCGTCCGAAATAGGTATTTTGCGTGTTTAATTTTATAGTGGAGTACGGTTACTTTTAAACGCAAGTTATAACAAATTTTCACGTGGTTTGTGGCTAGTCAATGACTTGTGACCAAGTTGGGAAGGTGTAAGTTTAGATCCCGACGAGATTATGAAAATGAGAAGACAAATTGAATTTCTTTGGTTCGTGGGACGTTGTAGTTCAGTTAGTTACACGAATAAAGTTTCTAATATATAGGTTTGAGTCCAATTCTGTGGTGTGCCATGAAGTTCCCTGGTTTTTTTTTTTGTTTACGCGGAGAAAGTGAATTATTAATGAAGTTCCCTGGTGGAATTTTGAGTAGTCTTGTTTTGATTATCTCAAGAGTTGCAAAGTGAAGTCTTAAGTATATTTAAAATCCTGATAGTTTGTGTAAACATTTAGTATATTTTTAATAATCTAATTAGGCGAGATGTTAATCTCACATCATTTAACGAAGGAATTAACTCAACAGTGATTAACAAACTGAACAAAAGTAATTAGTAATGTAGCTGGCATGGGCGTAACCAGATTTCAACTCGGGGGCAAATTCCAAAGCAGAAAGTTTATATAAATAATCCCAATAATTCAACGCAAGCTATTACATATAAAAGTATGTACATGTGTTAAATACAAGGGAAGAGCAGCTAAACTCCCCTGCCTCCTCCCCCCCTGGGACGCCCATGGTACTATTCCGTGGCATGTGCTAGCCCCGTTGAGCTGTCCCATTCATCCTATAGACAAATATTATTACATCGTGGCTCTGTCATTTCCATATAATCAATTCGAATCAGATTAAACACCCTATGTCCCTGCGGTCTCACGTCGCGTGTTCACTAAGCCACCAACCCCTAATAACTCAACTAATATAGGTACGAATGATACATTCCGCGAATTATTTACGTTCATAGTTAAACGATTCAAATCACAATTTACTTTTTAATGTTGCTCCATTTAATATAAGCTTTTGCCTGTGACTTGCGCGATTTTCTGGGAGTCATTATATCAAAACAATAGTTCATGATGTGGTGGGGGCAAGCCCATTGCCTTCGGGCTGATACTAAATAGAAAGATCCAACATCACTTTGCCCTGCCCGGGGATCAAGCCCGAGACCTCAGCATTGCAGTCATATCGTAATAAAACTACGCCACCGAGGCCGTCAGTCACCAAATTCAGACTACCATAAAGTCTACATGCACTCAATAGTGAAATTATCTTACTATCAGCATCATACTTTTTCATCCCCATCATATGGCCTAAACCATCTCAGTTGTAGAGGCCCATGCCTAGCATTGGGACAGTTTATAATACAGTCTTGGTATTGCAATACAATACAATGAAATGAGAGGATTTAGGCCATAATTCACCACGTTGGCCTAGTGCGTGTTGGTAGAAACCTCGAAACTCTTATTGAGAATTCTCAGGTATGTTGGTTTCCTCAAGATGTTTTCCTTCACCGTTAAAGCGATAATCTATAAACAACACACGTAGCTTCGAGGGCGGGTTTTATATATTATTATTATATACCAGCATCATACACTTGTAATAATTAACATGGAACAAATTTAGGTATCCAGCCGTGGCCGACCACCGACCCATTCACCGAGCCTCACATTTCGCATAATGGCAACAGCCACGCTAATGTAATTGGTAGCTTTTTACCTCACCCCTTTTAAAACGAGAGGAACTATTGAGGTTGTGAGTGGAGAACGCTCAAAGAATATTTTTTTCGTTGAATGAAATTCTATATGAATGCTTAAATGTGTTTCATGATGCTATTTACATATCGTGACTTTAAAATTGCTTTCTGTAGGCGGTCACTAATGGCTCGTGTTTGTGAATATAATTAAGGTTTTAGGGTCTTTCTTTTGTGGCACAGTGAATGGTCTAATTGTTCCTGGACATGTTTTGGGGTCAATCCAACTTCTTCTATTTCTTCAGCCTTTTGAAGACTATAGCTGAACATAGGCCTCTCAATGATTTTAATTATCCAACTTAACAATGAAACATTGTGTTTTTGATCGAAAAGAACATTTGTCCGGGTTAGTAAGATATGCAATGTTGCCTGATCTACATCAATAAATCGACATGAAGTTGTCTTTAAAGGGACGAATATGATGATTGATACAGTATTGAGTTTGAGTTCTAAAGTTTTAGTTTGCAATATCCTGTTTATTGTACATGTTGGTAAGTGATCCACTGCCCGTTCGGACAATTCTAAAGCATAACGAAGTCGCCAGCTTTAATAAAAGCAGAATGGAATTCATTTTGCTTGTTGTCATATTCTTCCAACAGCCATTCATCTTATGGAATCGTAAGGTATTTCCTTACACTCCAATCCTCATTCAGTAAGGTTTGATCTGTAAATACCTCACGAACAAGAGTACTTGAGTATCGAACGTTGAAATTACCTGACCTACAATGCCTCGTACAATGTTGTTTAACGATCCTTTAACTTGTTGCAAATGTTTTACAGCGGTGGAAATATTTTATGTAACTCCATTTTTAGTATAGCTTGTATTGAAGTTTTGAGGTGTATAAAATGTGATGGCATAGGACTTACATGATAATAATTTGTGTTTGCATAAAACCCTTTGTAGCCCCGGACGCAAAAAGAGGTGTTCAAAAGTAAATTGGAGCGCCAATTATTTTTTTTTAAGTTTTTGTTTGTTATTGTTTCAAAAACATTATCAATAAAGTGTTGTTCGTTGCACACAATATGACAGACAACTATATGAATAACTTTTTGTATTTTGAGAAAAACTGTATTAATTATATTTAGATCATATTTTATTAATAAGCAATTTGTCCAGAATTTAATGTTCGTCCAAAATCATCATTAAATAAGTTGCAATTTTGGCAGAAGTAATCCTACTAATAGCAGCAGTGCATGCCTTGCATCCAAGAAAATAAAGGAAAACGGCCGTCGAAAGCATTTCGTGTACAGATTTAAAACATAGCCTGTGTTTTATTTTCCGTACATAACATTTAAAACATTTTTGCAGAAATGGTCTTTAGAAGCGAATTCAAGTAACCGCTAGGAAAATTATGATATTGATAGAAATTTATTATTTATTAGCCTTTAGTACAGAATAACTCAATGCAGTAGGTATGGCATGTAATATCTGCAATAATTCATAGTGCATATACTGTAAGCAGCCACTGGCATCCCCCAAAGCATACTTGCTCATTGAATTAATAAACAGTAGTAGCCGTTTTGCGAATTTGTACGTACAACACTTTCTTCCGTAACTTAATTGTGAAGGCACGCGTCTAAGGTCCTTGGTAGCGGCAGATTCGGCACGTTTCGGAGCTGCAATAATTGGGACGTCCTTAAGGCATTATTCGGTCGAAACTGTTGCTAGGCAACGCTTGTACCTACATAAATCTGATTTGTGCCTGCAAGGAATAGTGATTACTGTGTTTGATGTTTTTTAACCCCCGACAAAAAAGAGGGGAGCTATAAGTTTAGGGTGTGTATTTGTGTATCTGTATGTTTATCTGTGGCATTGTAGCTCTCAAACGAATGGACCGATTTGAATGCGTTTTTTTTGTTTAAAAGCTGATGTGACTGCGATGGTATTTTTAACCAAGAGCTGATGCTGCGGCATCAAGTAGTCTGCGGGGTACCCAACTCCTTAGCAACTTATAGCAGATATAGTGTGTTTGGTCTCATAAGGATGGGCTCAACGAGTAGGTGATAAATAGTTGATTATCAAGGCCCCATGATGGAGAATAATGTAATTTAAAAAGTTTGAAATAAAAATTAAATTAAAATTTAAATAACCCCCGACACAAAAAATCTCTAAAAAGTAAAATAATAATGATGTCTTTGTCGTTTAAGTACCTAGTAATATGTTGAGCCAAGCGTCCTCACGTCGGGGAACCGAACTCCGGACCAGGGAGATGAAAATACTTCTATAGCGGTCCCCCGACGTGAGGACGCTTGTGTCAACATATTACTAGGTACTTAAACGACAAAGACACTATTACTAATTTACTTTTTAGAGATTTTTTGTGTCGGGGGTTATTTAAATTTTAATTTAATTTTTATTCCTTCAAACTCAATTCAAATTCGTTCGAAGAAGACAAAGCATTCGGAAACTAAAGTAGGTTTATAAACTGTTTATGAACAAAGCCGTTAATGTTCTTTCTGCCTGGCCTAGTGTTAGAGTTGGTATTTCTACTACGTCGCTTCTATTTTGCCGGATCTTGACAATTCGCCTTAGTGAGATTCTTGAGGTGTTAAAGTTCATATATAGAAGGAGTGATATGTATAAAATTGTAACAAATATTAAATTTGACCCTAAATTTTTGACCACTGGACGATAGTTTATATAAATTAGCCACCATAGTTTTCATTAGAACTAAACAAGCTATTATATTATCTCTGTGTACCAGCAGTTTTGAAAAGTTTCAGTTTTTCAGTACCATCGGCTGGCCGAAGTGTTTTTACGTGCCGGGGTAAAATTAAGCATGAAATGCACGTGTTTTATGGCTTTCCCCGGGTCTCCCGAGGAAAATTTAAACGGAATTATTTTTAAAACATGCATTTACAAGTTGAATACTAATTTTATTGCTTGTTGCCATTTTGAACGGGACGGTTGCTGTTTGTTTCTGATATAATAGTTGGGACAAAGATTTTTGTCGATTGAATATTAAGATGCCTGCGTCCTGCATAAACAGGAATAGAACTAATGCATATTATTATGTATATATGTTCAAGTGGTAGGCTTATTACTATATTGGGTACAGATTCCATTTCGTTCACCTTTTATTTAAACATGAAGTTAACTAATGATATACAATTGACACGTGAATCACATGATGGTGAAAGATCACCGACACAGCTACGGAAATTGGGTGCTCACCATATATGACCCAAACTACCCTCTTCCGCGTGAGAACTTGGTCATGTTTTTCCATCGACGGAAAACGTTAACCACACTTGTAACGCGTATCGTGCGGCAGATTGTTACTAACTTAGATTACTTACGCATAACTTAGCGGCTTCTA
This sequence comes from Lapara coniferarum, assembly GCA_949316025.1. Lineage (NCBI taxonomy): Eukaryota > Metazoa > Arthropoda > Insecta > Lepidoptera > Sphingidae > Lapara > Lapara coniferarum. The sequence goes on from OX438921.1 coordinate 22,819,544, forward strand.
ATATAATGGATGTGGGCGCCCGGCCCCGACCTCAGGCTGTCATAACAATGTTACTTGCAGAATGTTAGGTTAGATCAACTTTGTTATGATGTTTTAGGTATGCAAAGTAAAAAAATGCAATTATTGATCAAGTGATATTTACGAGGATGTGAATCTTCAGAAAATCATTTATTAAGGATATTTAAATTACAAACGTATAAAATGTTGTATTGTCTACGGTATTTTATTTAAATTGAAAATTGTTTTCGTATATTTGTTCCTGTATTTGCTTACCTTAGCTGGCAATTTAAATTGGGCACCGACTCCAACTAGGTGTACGTGTATAAAGTTAAATTATTTTTTGGTTTGTAGTGGTTACGAAGTCGGTTTAATTTTTTTTTGTAAATAGTTTTTATTTATTACTTTTTTGTTAGTTAAATATAGAATGGTGTAAACAATACATCATAGATATACGATTGCAGCATTCGCAGGTCATCTGCTGTTAGTTATTGAAGAGTTCCATTGTCTATCTCCGAAGATCTTCATCAGATCCTAATAAGTTATATACCAAAACTTTTCCGGAACGAAAACCCTATCCAAATCGAATCAGTAGTTTCAGAGAAAATCGCAGCCATACAAACTAACATACATACATACATACGAGTCGAATATAGAACCTCCTTTTATGAAGTCGGTCATAAAAAGACGTGTGGCACTCGGAGACTACCGCGGTAAAGCTATTGCATAGTATTTTTTATCAACTTATGTAATTATAATAATTTATTTATTTCATATTTTTTCTATTGTCCAAATTTCACTCGTGCCCTAACGTCGAAACTCTAAGCAGGCAATTCTAATATTTATAACCCCTTTGAACAGATATAAAATAAAAATTTTTTAAAAATTCAAACTTAGAATCACGCCATCCCGCCACGGGGACATTCTCATCAACTACGCGCATTTGACATTTCGATACGTTTCACTGACTGGAACAATTTTTATATACACGGTAATTTCGACGTTTTATCGTTTAACATTCAGCTCATATCCTCTTACATATTGTATTCTTACAAGACTGCGATATTAAATTTACTTATGGAATTTTACACTTTACATGGTTGTGATAGAGTTATAAATAAAATATCACCGCTGTGCCGGTCGGAGTGAGGGGTGTTAGGTTATTTTCGTTACGAAATTTCTGGATTCGGTCTCCACGCTCAAGACCCGCGATATAAGCTATGCAATAGCTTAAAAGCACTATTTTACATAAGTGCGAACATAATTTTTTAACAAAAAAATCTTTACAATCTTTCAACTCATTCACTTCTTTGACTGATGTCCTGACACTCTGTACGCTTTAGTTTGTGCCCCAAGAAAAGTATCAGAACATTAGCAGCGTTTTGATAAATGGCGGTCGGATATCGGAGGAAATAAGATATACGCCCACATGCATGCCAATGACTCTCGACTCCCGTATTTTGTCACAGCAGGCTGCATTACTTGCACAAATACTTGACGGCGACAATCTTTCAGTGAAAATTTACTTCCTCTACATTACATGTCAATGGGACTTCTGTTCTTGATGGACACTACTTACCTATTAAAAAGGTTAGTTTAATGTCGATCTCAGGAGTTGGTTCTTTTCCCACCAAAATGCTGGCCATACTGGAAGTACATTAGCTGATTCAACGCAACTCCAAAACACCGTGCCAGGGCAGGCCTTTTTATATGTACGGTGATAGCATTATCAGTTTCAATGAGATTGCTAGTCTTCTCTATGTAGTGCTGAATGTATTCTGTGCTTAAGTATAATAGGCCAATCAGATTGTGCCTCAAGTTATCTACCGACACGATTTCTGCGGGGTCGTTCACTTTGCAAAAATCTGGAAAATAGTCCCACAAAAGCAATAAACTTTCATTAAATTTTTAGAAAATTTGTCCCGCCCCTATTTTTAAAGTAGTAGACGAGGCGCGTGCTCTTTAGTGGACAGTATATAATAAATGTCTGATTGCATTGCATTGCTACTCTAAAATATGCTGCCGCCTAGGCGCCTGCCACCCCTGACCGCGACTTATGTAGCCTAAATACTGCCTCTTTGCTTCGAAATACCCATGTCTCCTTATCAAAAGATGGATTCGAAATTAGGAACTATTTTCCTGACAGTGCGTGCACTCGTTGCGTCTCTGCCTAGCCCTTTGGAGATAAATGGCGGAAGTATAACTGTGTATGTGCAGTTAGCGACATAAGTACTTGAATAAATTTAAAACTTCAAATCGCGTCTACACTTTCGTGTTCTTACCAAGGTTTGTTTTCTCTTCACAAAAATAAAGGCGATTAACTTTATTTCACAAAAAAAATAATTAAATTAAACTTAACGCGTGGAAGTGATTTGAAATTTTGAATTTGTTCAGCTACTTATGAGGCTGACTGTACATGTGTGAACGCACTACTGACACTTATGACCTAATACACACAAAAATACATCTAATTGAGTACCACCTATTTTTCGAAGTCCATTGCAGAAATTCTACCAAACTACCACGTTTATTTTCTAGTCAGCCGGACTATCCCTTATTTATAGACTATTCTGGTTTTAGGCCATTAGCAAGGGCTGTTTCATTAGAACGGATTCCTTTGATAAGATAAGCACTAGCGGCCAGTATAGTATCACTGATAGTGGCTAGTGAGTGGTAACGTATACAGTTTCGTTTATTTTTTATCTCGTTCTAGCAAACTCTGTTTATGAACCGTTCTGGATTCGATTCTTGGGTCGGCATTATTTGGGTAATTTTAATTCTCATAAAACATGCGTTAATTAATGATTTAGAATTTATATCCGATATGGTAAATATAAACGAACTGCCTACAAAATGAAAAACGAAAATCGTAGAATTATCGATCTATATTCATAAAAAATGCAATTGCGACGAATTAAATATCTCCCCCTGCTAAAGTCATTATAAGTGGGTGTCAACTAGTTGCTCACCTGCTTACCCTTCCGGCAGCAATGTGATATTAAACTTAAATAACAATAACTCAAATTTCGATAAGATTCAAAACCCGCACAGCGATCCCTCCCGAACCCATAGTTCTGTTAAACAAATACAACTTGCAAAATAAAGGAATTTAACTGAAAACTTATTTGGTACGGAGACAGCTTCCCGATTTATATACTTGGAAAGTGTTTGCCTTTGTAAAACTTCGTCCGTAGATTGCATCTCGAGCCAAATTGATCTCCGGTGCCCGCTCGACTCTACATCATGTGCGGAGGTGTATGAAACTTTTTAATAGTCTGTTTAATAGAATTGAGTATAATAATAAATAAACGATATAAGTAATTGGTAACGGTAGCAAGAACACGCTGGATCCAGGTAGTTTTTGACAGGTACGTCTGGAATCTTCAGGGGAGGCTTATGATCAGCAGTGGGCATCATGTGTCAGATGATGATAATAATTAATACTAAAATTAATAAATGTGTATTGCAGAACGAAATCAGAACTAAATTTAGGTTAGTTCACGTATTTGAGATATTGTTTCATACTTGTGAGCAGACCGAACTATCCTTCTAATATTATAAACGCGAAAGTTTGTATGTATAGATGTCTGGATGTATGTATGTTTGTTACTCTTTCACGCAAAAACTACTGAACTGATTTCGATGAAATTTGGCACACGGGTAGATCATGTCCTGGATTAACACATACATATACAAATAGCCTTTATTTCTGATAGTAGGTACTATATATATACATTACTTTCTTATTCTTCATCTTATTATAAATCAGTAGTGCAATAATAAGAATTCTAGTCTTCGACATCGGTAACGTTTCTATCAGCTTCCCCTTTGGCATAGGCCTCCCCTAAGGATTTCCATAATTTTCTGTCTGCCGCTTTTCTTTGCCATATGGTTCCTGCAATTTTTTTGATGTCATCTTCCCATCTTATCTTTTGACGCCCTGTCCGTCTTTTGCCATCACGAGGGTACCACATAGTAACATCTTTCGTCCATTTATTTCTGCTGTTTCTTACTACATGACCTACCCAGTTCCGTTTAAGTTTTTTCACTGTGTATGTGACGTCTATAACTTATGTTTTGCTTCTTATATTTGTTAATTTAACTTTGTCACTTAACCCGTCAAGCCCCGCTTATATATATAGATGTATGGAAAAACCATATATATATGGATACCGGTGTCCTTCGCGAGCCTTGACAGACCACCTATTAACACATACGCTACATTTTATCCCGGAAAACTAAAAAGCGAGACTTTTATCCCGGAAAAATTATTTGACGCGGGCGGAGCCGCGGGCAAAATCTAGTGTAAAATAAGTACCTAATCTGTGTAATTGCAGCTGCGCCAGTTAAGATAAACTGACTTAGTTTAGTTTTTAGTCTTCACTTTCTACACCGAGCACTATTATGCTTCCTAATATTAATTGAACCATTGTCATTATAAGATTTTGGTTAGAAATGAATGAAGGGCGAAATTGTTTTAGAAATTTGGCACGTGACATTCTACGGATTTTCTACTCTGTGAATTTTGCACAGTCAGAATTACTCCCGGCGCTGCACATACAGTACCACTGTCTTAGCCATGACACCGGTCGAGCCGGGCCATTGAGTACTCATAATATCACGATGTCTTTATGACGTAAAATTTAATGGACTCAGATATGGGCCAAGTTAAGAATATAGGAGTGTTTGCCAAAAATAGCGAATATAACAATTAAATATTATTATCCGCGCGAGTTTATTACTCATTGGAGATTATAACTTCTCATTTACAGAGATCATAAGTTCATGCTTCTATACTGGGGTAGGCAAGAGCCTTATTATTCTCATCGCAGGTTATTTTACTTCTTACTAATATTATAAATGCCTCGATGGCGTAGTTGCATTATGGTAAAACTGCAATGTTGAGGTCTTGGGTTCGATTCCCAATATCACTTTGCTGCAGCCAGTGTTCGAACTCGGAAGCTCAGAACGTTGTACTAAGATACAGCTATGCCACCGAGGAACTCACAAGTGAAAAACAACAAAATTTAATAGTTTTGTTTCACATTATGCACTTTCTGATATTATCAGAAGTGTAAGTGACAAATTAATTTAAATGTAATATTTATTATTTCCTGGTAAGATTGTCTCTCCGTCATTATAATTTCCCTTATTGTTTGAACCGATGCAGTCTGGTAACGTAAGCAGATTTCACTTGGAATTTAGCGTGTACAGAATTGGGAGTACCCCGGCTTTCACAGACATCTTCGGCACCCCGCGTCGAAATGTCACTATATATCAATATACCGCCTCAGGCTGCTTATATCTTGGGGGTAGACAGTACATATTGTTTGAGTGTATTACAATGTCGAAGAAAAGAGAATAAACAAATAAATAGTCTGTTTGGAACGGTATATTTTGGCTTCTATTTGTTTTAAAAAATGTTTGAATTTACAAATTACTGTTGGTAGGATAAATGAATCCTTCCGGATGGTGACCACCTTTTTTTTGGGGTGAAATCGCTTTAAGGTCCCGCGTCATTCCGAGGAACCGAGGCGGGTATGTCGAGGTTACCGGCATGCTGGCGTACCGACTAAAACCCTGCGGTAACCTACGTCGACGCATTAAGAACGGCTCAGGTGTTAAACCCATAGACCCCCACGTAAGTGTGTCGCGTTCCAGGATCAACTTGAGGATGTTGGGTTTCAAACAGGCTAGTGTTGACTGCCGAAGAGTAATCATCTCTCGTCAGTCCACAGTATCTATATCCTACTCCGCAAACCATAAGGTGCAGTTTAGATAAATTGCCAAGTATGAAGAAAAAGTTCTAGACGAGCAAGTCACTCACTCACCTATATCAATTGACTATTAAACAATACCAGCATCAGCTAGGAACATTGAATAAAGGAGCATTGTACACTACATTTAACTGTCCTCGTTACCTAAAAATATTACAAAGAATCATCAGTAATCATCAGTAAACTTTAATCACACATTTAGTATGATGAAATCGTTGAAGCCTTGACTTCAAACATCAAATAAAATTCATCCCATGCCATATAAAATTCTTGAATCGTCAAACTCTCTTTATAGTAACTGGTATTTGCACGGCTTGCCAGTTACCATCTAGGGTTCAAATTAGACGATTTGTCAAAACTTTGATGCACTAGTTGCGCATTTACCTACCTTTTTAGATAAGTATTTAAACTTATGTTAAGTACTAATTCTTTGTTTTTGATGGAATGAAGTTCGATTGTGTCGAGTCTTAAACGTTTACGTTTCACGTTTAATTTTTATGAGTATTTGTCGTAAAATCGAAGTGTTTGAATGTATTTGAGTTTTATTGAAGCTTTATTTAACTATCGTTTTATTGATTGGGATATACCCAAATATTCGTGGAATATCTCATGGATGCCTCGTGGAATATCTCGTGGATGCCTCGTGGAATATCTCGTGGATGTCTCGTGGAATATCTCGTGGATGCCTCGCGGAATATCTCGTGGAAACGACATGGTAACCTCGTGGGATCCCCACAGAATCCTTGAGGAAAACTCGTAGAAACCTGCAAATAGAAAAATAACACAGCAGCATCACATAGCTCGGCTCATTCTGACCCCAGATCAGGACCAAACCTTTATCAACCACCCAGTCGTAGCTCGCAGGATAGAAGTCGGAAATGAAGTCCGATAAGGGAATCTTTGGATCAGTTGGAGCATAAATTTTCTTACTTTGGAAAATGATTTCAAAGCCGACGAGAAAAAAGCATATTCTTGGTAGCCAGCACTAAAAAATACATTGTTTAATTCACAATCGAATGAATTTGCATACATTGAAACATGACCGAATTTCATTTATAAAGGTGAAAATATGCCGTTCCTCCAACCGATGCCACCCCTTTTACGAGCAGTCGTAAACCGGGCTCGACGGCGGGCTTCTATTTTTGAACGTTATATAACCGTACGCTACGCATCTGGACTCCTTTGTTAGGAGTCTAGGCATTGTCCAAAAACGGCCTGAAAATACTCAGTACTTTGTCTTGAAGATATCGGGTTCTACCTGTCTGGATAAGGCTGTCGTGGAAAAACCTGTCTTCTTTTGAATCGCGTTCCAGGGATAACTGAACGCAGGCTTAATTCTGTCGATTAGGAACACAGCGTCTAGTTGATTGATAATATGTCGCAGCTCCATCGTATTTAACATTATATATTTTTAACATAAGCCGGCTAACGAACAAATGCGGGACGATAATTAATGATTCGGATCATGTGTGTGCTTTAAAGTAATAGAAATGAGGGTAGTAGTAGCTCTTGGGTATCCAGAGACAGATGTCGTGTCAGGAAAAAAAAATACATTGACGTTTGCATCAACAAAAAATTCAGTATAGAATCTCTAACCATAGATCTAGAAGGTAGACCTCGAGACCATTACCTGTTGTTCAAAGACAACACCCGTCAAGTTGATTCCAGTCATGTTTGCACAATAAATTATGATTAAAAGGTTTTTTTTTGTGAGGCTTCGTGCTCTATCTGCGGGAGTGCTTTTTGGTGTAGGCAGGAAGCGACGATAATGTGCTTACCTCACAAAGGATAATTCAATGGATGTTCCATAATAATGATAGATTGAAACGGTTTCGTTTAGTTTTTTTAGGAATATTTTAGGCGATTGGTGAATATTGCAGATAAATTAAATTGTGTTTTGTGACGAATGGACTTTTTATGGAATTACGTTAATGACAGTATGCAATGGTATAACTACCTACTTTAAATACCTATTCTCTTTACTTCGTGAGTATGATGGCTCATTGATTCGAGCTGCGCAGTCATCATCATTCACCCACAAAGCATCCAGGTCGCCGGCAGGTGATCTTTATTGAGCTTCAAATCTCTGTTAATTTGATATTTATTTTATAACATTCGATATGCAGTCTAGATCTAGAAAACAAATATGTTTTTTAAATGTACATATGTTTTTGGTAGTTTTTATTTATTGGTTGCTTTATTGGCAAAGGAAAACATCGCGAGGAAACATGCATACCTGAGAATTACTCAAAAGTTTTGTAGTCTATCATTCTACATTAAACGGCCTAGAGCACAAAACCTTCAAGCAATTAACACTGGGCTGATATCCATCAAAGCCCTTTACATGTTTATTTTGTTCAACAGCAGAAATAGACAAATCTACAGACTCTCATCCGTCCTAGTAGCCGACCATTAGTCACTCAAACAAATGACTTAAAACCACACACAAGCACTGGCAGCATATTCCTTAAGTGGAGCACTTCCTGAGATTAAATAGATATGATATATCCACCTTTTTAGGTAATGCTGGATTTTCTCGAGAGCATTAATTTTTAATATTATTAGTGCTTGTTTGTAACATAGGGTTATGAATAAGAATTTTAAGTTGAATTTGCACTATTATTTTTGTGTATATGAATTGCTTTTGCTCCGTGATTCGTTCGTGTGAAAGTCTTATTAGACTAGGTTTTTTCAACTGTAGTAATCATAGATGTTATTAAGCTGGACGCGCTCGCAGAGTTTTGAGTGCTCCGGCGCGGCGTGATACGCGACGCGTGACGCGTGACGCGTGAAGTGCTGCGAGCACGTCCAGCTTAATAACACCGTGACAAAAAGATAACTACAATTGAAAGAACGGGAATGGTGCTAAAAGTAACAGCATTCGAAGATAACGTTACTAAGGGCGGAATTAATAATCAATCTCACGTTTTAATAAAATCTCAAGAAGGCATTTTAATGTATTCGACTATTTAATAAATAAGTATAAGCTTAAATTTAGGAGCTTGTTCTCAGCTGAGAGCTCTCACACAAACAAAACTCAGCTGTCAATATCCTTCATGTATTGTAACTTAAGATGTCATTTCAGCTGATGTCAAGTTGCATTTATTAAACAGCAAATATCCTAAAATGCTGACCTTATTTGATAGCGTCTCAGCTGATATCGCACTTCAGAGCGAAACTGAGTTGCATCTATTAATACTGTCCAAAAAGAATTAAGATAACACTAGCCTTGTATTATGTAACGTTATCGTACTGTTGGGCACGAGCTTCCTCTACTACTGAGAGGGTTGAGAAGGTTAGTGCGAGTGAAAGTCACACATCTTTGAAATTCTAACGGATAATTTTTAGGTATGTAAGATAACTCATGTATTTTCCTTCACCATTAAATCGACGTTTAACAATGAATGTCAGATGTGCGTTAAAAAGATAACTAAAATTAAATACGTAAAGGTCCTACTAGACTGACGCTGCTATAGTAATCTGGTACAGTTGAACTGCAGTACATTATGGATGTTTCCATATTCTTTGTTCATTCCCCCACCAAGGCTGTATTGCCTATTAACACATTCTCGTCCATTAAATATTTATGAAATATTATAATGAGATTCAGAGTCCGCCATCTTGTTAAATCATGTAGAAAATTCCATTCGTCAGAGCATTTCGAGTTGATTAAACTAGTGTTTGCTCTAACTTTGTCTTGAGAGACACAAGATGAATGTATTTTGCTGTAGGAGTGTAATGAATTTGAAGTATGGAAGTGTTTTTTAGTATTTTTAAAACATTTTATTATAAATTAAAATATATACTGTAGTTTTTAGGCTTAAGATAAAACAAAAGTTTCGACAAAGATCCGTGCATAATGTACTTCTTTCCTTACGCGGGACTCAAATCCTCTATGCGACATACTTACTTGGAAAAGTGTAATGCGCCGATAACAAAAGTGGATAAATGAAGAAGTAATATACTTAAATATGCTTAAGTTTAAAGCAGAACTAGAGTTCTACGTACCTGCGAAGACCGACGTCCGTACGTCTTTTAAAGTGACCACTGAAAATCAGCGTTGTTTTACGGTTTGCACCACATCCTAACAGAAGACCTCTCGCTGCTGGCCGTGGTCGCTTCCATGGTCGGCGGTCGGGAGGCCTGGCAGGCGGTGGCCCACTTCTGCGAGGCGGTCCTCTCGCGGAAGGAGAGTGCCGAGAGGGATCGCCAGCGCAGTGGTGATCCCTCCCGCCGCCAGACGAGACGTAGGAGGCGTCGGGTGGACGACTGACCGACGTCTCCCGCCCTGTGGATTGAGGGCGTTTGGAGAATTCCACCACGGTATCCCCTGCCTGTCGTAAAAGGCGACTAATAGGGGTCTCCGGGGGTCACGGGTGGGCGGGAAGGTCCGCCCATCTATTAGTCTAGCCAACTCCTGTGACCCCCGTGATGGACGGCAGCGTGTCTCACGCTGCCTCGGACGCCAAAAGGGCGTCCTGCGGTGCGGTGTACGGGGGCTTCTGAGCCCGCGCAACAACAGGAAAAGGACCGCAACAACGGTACGCGCAGGGGCGGTTGCGGACGACAACTTAGACGTGAGTCGGAGGAAGCACGCAGCCGTCCCTAATGCGCCGAAGATGGCCATATAAAAAAAAAAAACACATCCCAACACTACGCTGAGGCACCTCCAGCCACAGCTACGACTATTCATGGTAAAATCGTAGACTACCTAATTTATAGTTAGCTGTTGTTACTGACTATTTAATACTAGCCTTTGCCCACGGCTTCGCCCGCGTTAATAAGTTTTTCCGGGCTAAAAGTACATAAAAACCTTCCCGTTGAATCACTCTATGACTATGACGTTGATACAACTCTTAACAAATAATGCATTAATTTCGACCAAATTTCATTACCATAAAACGGTTCTAGTAAGTTAATCTTAAAAGATAGACATATACTGTTGCGAACATTTTTTTTAGATAATTTCAAGAGGAATAATTCTTTCATACATATATTTTTGATATCTTGAACCGTTTTCGCAGCGTACGCAATGGAAGCCCTCAAGGATGAATAATTTTCCCCGCTTTTTTCACATTTTCCATTATTTCTTCGCTCCTAATAGTTGCATCGTGATGTTACATAGCCTATAGCCTTCCTCGATAAATGGTCTATTCAACACAAAAAGAATTTTTCAATTCGAACCAGTAGTTCCTGAGATTAGCGCGTTCAAACAAACAAACAAACAAACAAACAAACTCTTCAGCTTTATAATATTAGTATAGATTAATATTACCTACACTATAGAATGATTATATTTTTAGAATTATATTTTATTGGTAGATTTTCAGGTTTCTCAGGCTGAGTTATCCATAGTCAGGTAGAGTTAAGGCTCTTATTACACTGGCGAACTGTAAGCGAATCCACAGCGAGGCGAAGGCGCTGCACAATCGTCCAGTGTGTTAAGACCGTTTACTTGACTACGAATGAAATAATAGCATCTTAGGTTTTATTTTTATGTCAATTGCTTTTGTAGTGTTATGACTGTGACTAAATTGTTTTTCTTTCTTTCTAGATCTACCTAGCAACTAAAGTCCCCCCACCTGCCCCCCCCCCCAGCAGTCCCCACTTCAAACTAAACGGTTCTAAATTATGTACAACACGTTCTTTACTCAATACCGGCTCGTAAACGCACTTTGATCTTTCACGTAACGTTTTCAAATGAAATGGGATCTAAAAGGATTTTATTAAAATTGGATAAAAGGTACACCTATGAGGGGATTTGATGGGATTTCGTTAGGCATTCAGTAGTAATGAGAATTGAGGAAAATTTTGGGCCAAAAGTGGAGCAAGCAGCGTGAGAAATGTTGTGAAGGATATAGTACATAGACACACTCATGACTTATATGCCCAAAGGGGTCTGCAGAGGCACAACTGGTACACCCACTTTTCGCCGTGCGTATTCCGTCCCATGATGTGATAGGGGGTGAGCCTATCGCCATATCAGGCACAAATTCCAGACTACAGGCTGATACTGAATAGAAAAACTCAATATCACTTTGCCCGACCGAACCCGGGGATCGAACCCGAGACTTAAGCATTGTCGTACTAAAATACAACTACGCCACCGAGACAGTTTTATTAAAAAAAGTTAGTTGTAAATAAAAGGGTTTAAAAATATTTTTTTATCCATAAAGTTTAAGCCAGGTTAAAGTTTGAGGCCCAGTACCCATACAAAAAGCTGATATCTCTTTTACTTGAAACATAAGAGACAGGCCCTATTCTCTCAGGGACCAAGGTGATGCTAACAAAGTAGTGCTAAGAAAGACAAATTTCATGGTGATATTGCTACCGTTCATGGTAAGCGTCGGTTCATCATTTATTTGTTTCGAAAACTACACCCTTACTTCAGGAAAATTCAGTTGCATGAACAGTTTGATTAAATCCAAAATCCACTTCATTGGGGATCTAGCTTCTGCAGTAATAGATTAAACAATAATTCTAGAAAATCTTACTAAAACATAAAGAAAACGCACAAAAATCCAGGATCACATTGTAAACCGGGCTTAAAACAATATATCCCGGTTCCCACCAACTGGAATCCCGATGTTACTAACAGACAAGTGAAAAACGATAAAATCGCTTAGTCAAGCCCCGAATCTAAGGAAAGTCGGTCCTGAACTAATCCAGCGACTTTTTGCCGGTCTCCTTTGTTTGGATTTATTAACGGTAGACAGGCGGTGTCATAGGCGAAATTAATTATCTCTTTCGAGGCCATTATGAATATTTTGTGTAAAATCGAGGTTTCATTTTATGTACGAAGTTAGGTTGTAGGTAGGGTTGCCAGGCGTCCGGATAAAGCCGGACATAGGCTTTTTGAATGCGTGTCCGGCCAAATTAAACAGTGTCCGGCTTTTTACGTTTGACCAATGACTTTTAGGTGGTCGGTAATATGCGTAAAACTAAACGTGCCATGGATATACACTAGGGAGCTAAAAAAAAGGTCGCCGGGAAAATGGGGCCCGAAAAATCGTATTAATACTAAGAAACATAATCGTTAATAATTTAGGGTGTCCGGCCTTTTTACCCAAATGTTCGGCTAAACTGGCTGGTCTGTCCGGCTATTAGGTTCGACGACCTGGCAACCCTACTTGTAAGTATGTTTAAAATGTTATATTGTAAAACATCGAATATAAATAAAAAATAACCTTTATATATAATAAATACGACAACAACTGTAAAATAAAAAATGTATAATGGTGCGAAGAAAAATCTGGCTTATGGAACATCAGCTATCTCGTTTGCATGCACAAACTATAATTCCGGTGACGTTATCAAAGTTCGTACACGACTAACCACAGTTTTAAGCTGCTTTTTCCATCACATCTAGATATACATCATTCTTAATCGCAATTTTTTTGTTAACGTAATATATTGGTAAGAAAGTCGGATCAAACGCAGACTATTGGGTTTTTTTTGTCAAATAATTTGAAATCTATTTTAAGTTGCAGTTCATTATAAATACTTAAACGAATTCAGAGGGTGTGCAAACGCCATGCCCGCCCACGGACTACTTACTCTATTCGCTTTAGTTTAACTTCTAAATTTGACGTCAGAAGTGGAAAACTAAGTAAATTGCAAAATGCAGTCTCGCGTTGTTATCTTTAATATTTGGGTCATTAAATACGGTAATTTTACTGAGCTTCTTACATAAAGATCAGTTTTGATTTCAAATCAGCCTTTTGAGTTGTTATTTCATAAACTTTTCCTTTTCTGGAGTATTCTCCATTTTTTATATATTATTACATGTCAGTTACTGACATTTTAGGTATGAGTTCAATACTATTTTTTTAATTATGTATAATGTTATTTTAGAAATTATATGTACAAACATAATATAATCCAGTTATCTAAGAACACAATAAAACTCGTCTTTAATAACTATAATTTCAGGCATATCTACAACAGCCTCACAACTACTAGCATGGCCTATCAAATAGCACCCAAAAATATTTAAAAGGTATTCATGTTCCACGGATATTTCATGTATATAATTCGGTTTGCCCGGAGTCCGGCCGATCCGGAGGTTACACTTAAGTTCATACATCGTAATGGCCATCGGCAGCTGGGCTTGTTTACCTAAATATCCCGGATTGGAGTTTTTATCGCTTCTCGGGTTGTATTCCTTTTGTAGGGATTTGTCGGTTGTTATGATTCGATTTAGTGATATCGGTGTTTGCTTTAGGATAGGAAATTTTGCATTTTTTTATTATGTGGATTGGGGAGAGGTTGTAGCTCGTCCGATGGCAAATGTCGCTAGTGACTATATAAATCTAAAGTGTTACATATAATGCACTGCGCGACACTGAAAGCTCTTGTCCCAGATATAAGGAGCTAGCTAAGAAGCTTGTTTTTGAGTTCTGCAAATACACACTAAAATCTTAAAATGTACCGTACACTATGATGAATCATCAAAGTCTTCTTAACCCGCGAAATATCCGCTCAGAAATTGGCAGCGCGCGTCATCGTGGATAAAATTATATATTGAAATAAAACTATTTTGCGGATTCTATCACGGTTTTTAATTTATATTTTCTCCCGGTGTTTCGAAGGCTTTGCAACACTTCGTGGTCACGGGGCGGACTGAAATTATATAGCCATGAAAAATTATATTAATATGATCCCAAACGTACGTTTTTGCTGTTACAAAGTTAAAATTGTCCAAACACCCGCCCACAGTAATCTGTTGAGACATCCCAAGTAAATAATGTCGGTATGCAAATTTAATTCGCAATAAATTATTCGTTTGTTAAAAACACTCGCTAATGTCGGGGCTTCACGGCCATTTGTAGCCGACCCAACAAATAGATGGGACCTCCTTTGTTAAGATTACTAATTTTCGTCTAATTCAGGTTTGGTGCCGGTTTTTTTTTACGTTATTTACATTATGTAAGCCCGAATGTGTTGGATAATCTTGGATCCCTTATTTAGTGTTGGGATTTTCCGTAGCGAATAATTGTTTAGCTTTACGAATTAAATGAGAACAAATTACGGTATTGTTTATACCGGTTTTAGGGATATTTTGATATTTGGGTTTTTCCTGTGGTTTTTCATTAAATAATGTTAGAAATAATATTAATATTAATGCATTAGAAAGCAATTTCTTTTCATATTTTTAAACTAAATAAATTTTATTATCATAATTATTATGACTTTATTTAGTGTTATAAATTTATTTTTACGTGGTATAACTGAGACTAGGGCTAAAAAAATTAAACACTGTCAACCCTAGCCACCATATCACCTCACAAGCGAAGCTCGTAAGCTAGGGTTGGCAGAGAAAACATTTATTTAGCTAAGACAAGCCGTGATTAATACGGCACACCTGCGGGTTATCGCCGCATCGCTAACGGCCCACTTTGAACGGTTATCGCGATTTCCCGGGGGATTCCGGGGCCAGATTGGATCGTGAACGGGTTGGCATTTTTTCGGAGTGTTGAGTGTTGTTTGTGTGTTTAAAAGTGTTTATGAGGATTTACGTGTTGTATGAATAATGGTCGATTTTGTAGACAGTAATATTGAGCGAGTAAGTGATTTGAGCGTATTATATTTTGTTTTACAAATTGTGGTATGTAACATTTGGTCATGTAATAAAATGGGTGTTAGCTAGTCATGTAAGGACATTAAGTTGTATATAAAAAAAAATGATTTTTCTTCTTGGGTGATGCTATTCAAATAATAATGAATATAAACTTTTATATGGTTTTTCTAGCCACATGATTAGATAATGTACCCATAAAATTTCCTCTAGCAATTCATGAAAAATAGTAAGTGCAAAGCCGCGATAAGACATTTTCTAAAGCTGAAAAGCGTCTTTATAACCCAACATTCCCAAAAGTGCAGCACATCTCCAGTCACTAGATCATCTCAGTCACGGAATTCTGTTATAAAATAAATTTAAAATAAACTACGCAGCACGGGGGTGCAGCCGCCTATATACAGGGTTGACAGCTGTTGATTTCTGCTATTGATCAAGTGCTTTTTCAAGTATTGAATCTAAGTCTTCTTTTGAATAGGGTCAAAAGTTTAGGGTAATTTTTAAATCCAACTTAGAGTGACTTCCTGTTTGGAAATAAATGAAAACATTATATTATCTTATCAGTTATTGATCAGACTGAGAGAAAGTAGGACTAACAAAATTACACTTTACTAAAAGAATGTAATATGTATTCTAACGCTTAGAATTTCAAAAAAGTATACTATCCGGTACACTTTTCCCGGTGGTGGTAACCCTGCGCGACGTGACATGCGCCGGCGTTATCGAGATGTAGCACGGAAAGTGCCAAGACATTTGTGATTTGGACAACAAAAACATTTTGTGTTGTAAAAACAAAATAAAAGTATAAAATGCAGTTTTTGGCAGTGCCGCTGTGATTCAGATCTTTGAAGGGACTGTTTACGTTCTACGTGCTTGAGAAATTTAAACTTTAAAGCTGAAGATGAGGCTATCTTGCAGCGCTTGAGCACGTTATTCTTTCTAAAATATATAAGTCTTCTACATTCTATAGTATTTTTATGTGTAGCTGACGTGGGAGAAATAACTGTATTTCTTATTGTCTAATCGCTTTTTATGGTGACCTCATGTCGTTGTCCTTAAGGTATTGCTGACATTATTTTTTTAAGTAGATATTGGAAAAGGATTTGAATGTGGTGGAAGAGTATCTAACTTTTGTGTATCATTGACCACATTTTTTATACAGATACCGTAAATTGACCTCGCTGCACTTGATGGTAAGTGGAGTGAGGTCCAGATACAGTAATGACAGGCTGTCATTTACGTTACTGGTTCATCCTGGTTGAGCCAGCCCAAGCCATAGCGCTACCTCAATTCCAGGATCATATTATCCAGCTCTCACAATGGAATAATTAAAACAATACAATTGTATTCTGAATGGCGAAATAAAACAATACAGTTTTGTTTTTATTCGAGTCAAGTGACGTGGCTGTTATAGCGGATTCCTTGGCTTGGTTTGGAAAAGGAGGAGGGTTCGCTAATTGTTTCGAGTTTATTGCTTAACGCTAGATCTATGTTAGAGTGCAATTGGTATTTCGACCTTATTGTCTATGAATACATTCGTTTTCTTTGTTTAATGATTATTAATATTGAGTTCATCTACGAATCTTTTAACATTATAGACAATGGATGAAGCTGATTGTTCACCACGAAGGTCATTTACTTATCTCCAACGTAAGGTTATACATTAGCCTCTGAGAGGTCTTTTTATTATTATATTTGGTGTTGAATGATTAGACGAGCATGCCGTTCGATTGATGGTAAGCGATACGACTGCCCACAAACAAGCAACACCATACAGAATTTTGAATTACAAAGTACTGTGTGGCGCTCCAGTGCGCTCATCACTGAGACATAAGGCGTTAAGTCCCATAATGCCCCAGTAATTCGGCTGGCTATAATGTTTCAAACCGGAACACAATAGTGCAACATTGCTACTTGGCGGTAGAAAAAGACGTTGCAATGGTACCTCAGTACATCAGGTGGCCACTGAATACCAGTATTGTGTTTTGGGTTTCATAATACAATTTATGAGATCGCCACCTAGTTGTCGCGGTTGGGACAAGGAATATGTGCTAAGTTTTGATTTTTACCGATGCTAGGTCTGTACGGTTCCTTGGTGAATCATACGCTATTTGTGTTATAATTGAAATGCTTTAAATACTGATAAAACGTGTATTGTCCAAAACCTTGATGAAATGAACTTGATGATACACTTGGTAGTTTGATGATATGACAAGCTAGCGCGCGCGGCCCTTGTTGGCTGAACGTTAACTCGGCCCTTGATGGCTAAGTATGAACTGTGCTGTGGCATGAAATTAAGTTGCTTTATATTAAAGCAATTGGGACGCACGCGCAGCGAATAACTGCTGACCTAAGAAAATGTACGGTTGCACCGTACAAGGTCTCTTATATGTAAAAGTCCGTTTGGGCGGGTACCACCGCAATGTCTACCGCCTAGCAGCATTGTGCATGCACTGTTGGGTTTCGGTTTGAAGGGCATTGTAGCCAGTGTAACTACTGGACATAATGAGACATAACATCTTATGTCTCGGGATGACGAGCGCAGTGGAATGCTACACAGTACTTTGTAACTCAAAGTGCTGGATGGTGTTGCTGCTCTTTATGGGTGGTCGTATCGCTTACCATCAGGCGAACGGTATGCTCGTCCAGTCATTCAATGCTATAAAAAAAAAAACAATACTTACTGTGTGTGTGTTTTTTTTTATGTAGCACGTGAACCGTGATAGTAAATTATTATTTTTTACCTACGAAGACGGCACTTCGTATACAAGAGACCTACCACCATTGAATATGTAGTGTTATTCAGTAGCAATAAAAAATCTGGTGTTGCCATTTAAGTGAACCATCAGGCGACCCACTAACGCCATTAAACATAAAAAGTAGTAACTCTACCTTTTGTCATCCCCAACTTCAGTTCTGTAAAGTTACAGCACTAGTGGTCCAGCCGGTACCCGCCATCGAGTTGCGAGTTTGAACGCTTCCGCTTCCTGTTCTCCCGAGCTTTCATTTCCACGTGCATTTTTGTTGTTGTCGCTTTGCTTGACATAAATGTGTCGGTAAAATAAACTACACGTTCGGCCCGACAACGTTTAATAACGTCAATTTTTTCCAATAAAATCAATAACGTCTAATTACGTACATCGTAAGTGTGCATCCTGTGGATGTGGAAATGTTGTGTCACTTTGTGTGTATCTAACTAGGGCGGAGTTGGGCCAAACGTGTTAATTGTTTTACATAGATGACCTCTATATTATTACTTGTACCTATTTTTGGGTGCGGCCCTCCACTACTGTGAGGCTTTTGGCTTTAGTCCACCACGCTGGCTTAATGCAACCCGTGTCCGTGATTTGAGAGAGGAACGTAAAGTTTCGAAGAATTCACGCACTTATCTTAAATGTTTATATAGAGTTCTTAGGTAATTGACAAAGAATACATAACATCGAAATAGTCAGAGGTGGTTTTGAATCTATGGACCTTCGTATCGGAAAACCGTTCCATTTCACCTCGGCGCTATCTGCAGTATCATATTAATATAATAAATAGTAAAGTACTGTAGACTGCCTCGGTGGCGTAGTATTACAGTACGACTGCAAAGCTGAGATCTCAGTTTCGATCCCCGGGTCGGGCAAAGTGATATTGAGTTTTTCTATTCAGTATCAGCACGGAGTCTGGAATTTGTGCCCGATATGGCGATAGGCTCGCCCCCTATCACATCATGGGACGGAATGACGGCGAAAAGTGGGTGCACTAGTTGCGCCTCTGTCTACCCCTTCGGGGATAACAGGCGTGAGTGTATGTGTGTGTGTACTGTAGTAGTTCTCCCTACTGCTGATTACGGGCGTCCTTTACTACTGAGAGGATTTAGGGCTTAGGCCACTACGCTGACAGCTGGCCTGAGCGGGTTGGCAGACTTCACATCCCTTTGAAATTCTTATGAAAAATTCCAAAAACTTCAACAAACAAAAAGCCGTCCCATTCCCAACTAGACTATTGTGTATTATTATCCTATTACTAAAACTTATTTATAAATAACAAGCTCCTGTTGACTGCCATATATTCTACATTATCGACGCACATTTTACGACGTTATAACCCATTAATATGTCTGTGGGACCTTTGTCTATAATTTATGCGAGGTCTTGGTCCCAAGGGATGGTGTAAGGCACGGTTTGTAATTAAACCACCTTGCTGATGGCTTGTTAGCCTTTATGGGTTAGTTTTTGGATTGGTGTCTTGTTTTGCTGGTAAAATTTCTAACTTGTGACTTTCATTAATTTGGTTCACGTTTTCCTCTCAAAGGAGTTATATGTATAACTAGGTGTAGCTTATTTCGTAATTATTGTGGAATATTGGTTTCACACAATTCCGAGTAGCTAAGGTAAATGGTGCACAATTTTTTTTTACTTCGATTTCCCTGTAGCAGCGAACTGTGTGATTATCTCTGTCCTGTATTCCTGCCTAACCATTTGTGGATAGATTTGAGCTTGAAAAATATGTTTTTTCTTCATCGGATAGCGGTCGATGTTTATTTTTAGGTTGTGGTCCATAAAGTGCAATCTAGATTATTAATATTAATTTTAATTAAATACTTAAATGCTTTGATTGTATTCTATATGTGTCTTAAATAAATAATGTCGAACAGCGAGAGACTTTTCACACACTCACGCCTTTTATCCCCAAAGGGGTAGGCAGTGCTGCAACTAATGCAGGTGCATTCGCCGTGCGTATTCCGTCTCGTGATAGGGGGCGAGCCCATCTCCATATGAGGCACAAATTCCTTACTTATTAGGTTATTATCAGCATTATTGTTGAATGTAGAACTACCCACTTTACTATCTAAATGCCCTGTAGAGACGTATTATTCACGCGTTCAGAATGCTGTCAATATTGTGGTAAAGTATCACCCGGGGCCGCTTGGGAAATTCCGCCTCGCACACGGTTTCCGCCTGTTAACGTATTGATGCTACGTCGTTTTATTGTTTCGAAAATACTATTTGACGTTTGAGACATAGGTGTGACGCTGTTTACTTGTTGCCGACACTTGTGTGTGACTGCATTACACTCATATTTTATAACCATATGCCACCCAGACCCACCTCAGGTGGTTTATGACCTCTAAAGTCATGTAGTCTTAAACGGATTAAAAAGTATGTTTTAAACAGTTTCAAATTTATCTCAACATGTTTAAATTTACAACCGCTTAAATATCACAAAGTTAATTCATTAAAAACGCGACCACCGAAATTCGAGGGCGGCCATACGTTCAGCTACACGCACCGACCACACGTTCCCGGGAATCCGGGACACCGTGAAAGTCCGGAAGTTTGAGGAATCCCAACAATTTCGGCTGTAGACGAGGCATCCGCGGGCCCGCGCTCGCTTTTATTGCCTTTCTCCAAGCATTTGTCGCACAAAGGAAACCTTTTCTTTGCCCGCTTTCTTTTAAAAGTAAATTCGATGGTATCGACGTTTAATATGTACTGATGTGCGAATTCTTGTCAGTTTTTGATGTGATTTCGTTTTAATTCAAGATTAGGGTTGGCCTTTTTTCCAGTGTGATAGGTGAAAGGTGGCGCTCATTAGGGGAGGCCTATGTCCAGCAGTGGACTGATAAAGGCTGATGATGATGATGATGAGGTGAAAGGACAAATCTTCATAGCAAATCATTTTCGAACATAATAATTTACTGGTCTCTCTTATGCGAGAAGCATTTCTACCGCAAAGCAGCAGTGTAAATACACTGTTGTGTCGGTCGGTAGCTTAATAAGACCCTTACAAAAAGATAACTACAGTTGGAAAAATGGGGCCTAAGCTAGCGTCTAGCATTACTTAGGTCCGACAACTGAGACACTGCCGCCAGAGGAAGCCTGCAGCCGTCCCTAATGCACTGAAGATGGCCACCGCGGAGTTTTAGTTAGTATGCTGTGCGTTTATATAAGGTTAGGGCCTCGGCCTGGCGGTCGCCAGACTTTTTCCATCTCTCCGGGCGGTTCAACGCCAGGTCGTAGGGCACGGTTAACGCAACGTAACCCCTCAGTCGCCCCCCCCTGAAGGCTGGGCGGCAGTAGTAACGTATTTTCTCCGCGAAACAAAATAAAAAGTTCTTAACCCTCTCTGTAGTAAAGGGGGCTAGGGGCAGTGGACAGTACGAACAGGGCTGGTATTATTATTATATCAACTTACACAAAACTAAAACACATTAAAAGACAACTGCACGCTGCGATTAATTCTCATCTCGGGCTGAAACCCATTCAGTCTGCCGCTTGTTGGCACCGCGGCCCGGCTAATTCAAACGATTTATATGCGTTATTTTCACAACTTTACTCGAATCCGTACTATCTTTGTAATGCTTAAATATTCTTTTATTAACCCTTCAAGCCCCGCTTATATATATAGATGTATGGGATAACCCAATATATATGGACACCGATGTCCGTCGCGGGACTTGAGGAGTCAAGTGTTGATGAATGAATGGGTATGTTGGATTTGTACTATTACATCCAAGCGATTTGATAGATATGTTTCATATGGTTATGATGGCTACAATGTCAGCTTTGAGACCGCGAAGTTATAGTCACGACCACGAATTAAAGATAGAATGGATAGAGTTTAGCATCAATTTACTAAGAAAACCAGTGTCGCCAAACTCACACATGCGTATATTCACATACTATCATCTTTTCATTATGATTGGCCAAAATCAGCAATAAACATAAAACGTATAATACAAAATCATTTGCATTAAATTTAACCTTAATGCCATTGCATAAACTTCATATTTTAAATATTCACATAAATTCATACGATATTATTCCGTCAGCCTGAATTTTGATTTTAATTCGATTTCATTCTGCTACTCCACGCTAGCTGGCATATAATGGCGATGGCATTCATAAGATCTCTATGGCTGTGGTTTTAAGAAAAGTTATTGATTGACACCCAGTACGCTAAGCATGCGTTAATAGTGTTGCACCCATATGATACCTTTTTGTAAACCTATCGATGTTTTTTATTTCATGACTAAAAATTATAAATAACATTAATTAATGAAATTGACTTATTACAAAAATATATAATACTATTTTGATAAGCGCCTGAAAAGATGTTGGAAATATCTTCAATAAAATTTTCACTCAGTAAATTAAAAATTAATTAGGAAGTTGTACCACATATTTTCGTCGGATATACCACAGAGCCTGAAGACGAAAGTTTTCAACCAGTGCATCCTCCCCGTAATGAAGTACGGAGCCGAGACGTGGACACTGACTGTGGGACTAATCCATAAGCTTAAAGTAGCTCAACGTGCTATGGAAAGAGCTATGCTCGGAGTCTCTCTGAAGGACAAAATTCGTAACGAACCAAAATGACTGACATAGCTCTGAGAGTTAGTAGGTTAAAGTGGCAATGGGCTGGCCACATATGTCGCAGAACAGATAACCGCTGGAGTAAGCGTGTTCTGGAGTGGAGACCGCGCCTTGGTAAACGTAGCGTGGGACGCCCTCTAGCCAGATGGTGGGATGACTTGCACAAGAGGGCCGGCAGCAACTAGATGCATAAAGCAGCAGACCGGGCTCTGTGGCGTATCTTGGGAGAGGCTTATGTCCAGCAGTGGACTGCAACGGGCTGATGATGATGATGATGATGAAATTAAAATTTATTTTTAGGTATAGAGTTCAAATTCTTAATTTAAAATTTCAATTCTGCAAACATGTATGTTAAATTACATAATATATTACCTACACAGTATTACAGTATAGCTAGTTTGCAATAAATTATAATGAGTATTTATACATATTATAGTAATTTTACTGCCGGAGTTAAATAGAGTAAAGTTTAAGGAAAATGTCAACCGGTAATAATACCAGCCCTGTATTATATACTGCTCATTGCTGAGCACGGGCCTCCTCTACTCTTGAGAGGATTTAAGACCTTAGTCCACCACGCTGGCCTTGTGCGGGTTGGCAGACTTCACACATCCTCGAAATTGTTATGGAGGATTCTCAGGTTAGCAGGTTTCCTCACGATGTTTTCCTTCACCGTTAAAGTGAACGATAATTGATAAATAATACACACGTAACTTTGAAAAGTCAGAGGTGTGTGCCTTGGGTTTCGAACCTCCGGACATTGTCTCGGCAGACCCTTCCATTCCCAACTAGGCTATCGTCCACTGTCAACCGGTAAGGGAAGAAAATATTTTTTAACGGTTGGCACAATTATGCCGGCCTAGTAGGCCGGACAAAAGACATTGAAGTTTGTTCCACAGTTTAATAGCACAATTACGAACTTCTTAACCTTTTGTTACGGGCTGAGATAGAAGAAATCACTAAGCAATGGTTTCGCAAGCCAGCAGTCAGCACGCGTGCTTCACCTCAGGAAGTGTGAGGATGAGCAAAGGTTAAACTTGTATTCAGTTAAACTTTTTATATTTTTCTGTATAACATCGTTAGCTATATATGTATCTGCTACTATAACAGTAGGTTAAATAAAACAATACACACCTTTGAAATTGATATTATATTTATTTACTTATCGGCTAAACTTAGCTCAAGACAGAAATACAACAAAACCGGGTTCCGGCTAATAAGGTAAGTTCTCCCACCTTACCTTATTACCCGGAACCCGGTTTTGTTACATACTTTTTTCGTAATTTAAATACTTTTGTTGTTTAATTTTGAAAAATACCAATAGAAATGTGTCGTCGCTTCTCCAATGCAGAGTCAGGAATCACTGAGGCTTCATGCATCTGGGGAAGATAGCCTACTCTCTGGTGATGCAGGCAGTTTTAACTCTACCCGCGATAGACAAAGTGAATGAAAATTGTATGTAAAAGAAAACCGCCTGAGGTAAAACTCCCGGGAATGAATAGAGAATCCGCAAAATCGGCAGGCCGGCGAGTTTTCTCCTGTCAACTTGCGCGGAGGATTCCTGATATGTTCATCGTGCACTAGAACAAAACGCTCTTCGCCGTCACATGGTCATTGATACGTATAGGACGGCTAAGCGGCTACAGGTACAGCTGATCATGGCGAACACTCCGCGGGGCCCTTGACCAAGCCTTCGTAATTTATGCGCAGGAGCCGTAATTTTCGGAGCCGGCGACGAAATTACGTGCTCACACGCTTGATGCTGCCGCTCAAGAGGTCGAAGAGATGTCGTTCACCGGTAGGGTTCCAATCCCAACCAGAGATGAACTGAAATTGATATAACCAAAATTAGAACCAGACCACTCATAATTCTCAAATTTACGTTTTAAATCAAAGTAATTTTATTACAAATACTGCATACGCAATCATAGTTTTTAATACGTATGTAGCATTTATTATTGTATATAAACAAAACAAGCAGTTGGAAAACTGACAACACTACTCGCACTTGTTTTACAACACACGACTTGTAGGCCAAGGTACACAACCATACAGCCTTCAATCCGTTCATGTTTTACGAAAATAATTAGAGTATGGGGTTTGAAATTTTTTTTGTTACAACATAGCGCTTTAGTGAAAAATTAATAATTATCGATAACATTTTATCGACCACGCATGCACTAATTGAGTAGCGGTGACACTGTGAATTGGTGACAAATCATTCTAGAACAACTGATTTTCGTTTTCGAAAATTAACCGTATGATGAAAGAAATAAGAAACACTTTAAATTGTAATTTTTGTGCCATATTTGACATAGAAAATCAATATACATTTTTCAGCTAAATAGCAATAAACCAGAAAATATTACTTACCGACGATATGAAATACCTCTGTGGGACACATTTTTGCTATAGCTATGATTTCTGCATTTCAGAATAGCACAATAGGGCATTTTAATATTTTTTACTATTTTTTCTAGTTATTAAAGCTTTGACAATGGGCAATGACGACTGAGACCGCTCAAACAGGAGTTAGTGCTGCCTAGCTAACTAGAGGATGAAAGGTTACGCCCACATTATAGTTCTATCTCTATCTCTGTTCTGTGAATTTGAGCAATATCTTACACACACACACACACACACACGCCATTATGCTAGAAGGGGTATGCAGAGGCGCAGCAAGTGCACCCGTTTTTCGCCGTGCGTATTCCGTCCCATAATGTGATAGGGGCGAGCCTATCGCCATATTGGGTCACTTTACCCGACCCAGGGCTCGAACCCGAGAATTAAGCATTGTAGTCGCACCCTAATACAACTACGCCACCGAGGCAGTCAGAAATATCTTTATTTATATACAATGTGTATATAAGTTTCCTACGGACTTTAAAACGGCTGGAGCGAACTCTAAACTAGCTCAGCGGATGATCCAGTGACGGTTGGTAGCGATCGGCCACTACAAATTATTTGGCTATAGTGCTAAACGTGTGAAACACCGGCGGGTCGCTAGTTATTTAATAAAATTGTTTAGTCTGATAAGTGATAACACACAACGTTAACACTGATATCTAAAAATAACATAAAACTTTTTTATGTAGCGCATATGACTAAAACATAGTTTTGTGAATTCATTCTCTTCGAAAGTTTTAAATACATTGTAAATTCAAAATGCTGAGTACTCGGGTTTGAACCCCGGGTCGGGTAAAGTGATATTGGGTTTTTCTATTCAGTATTAGCTCGGAGTCTGGAATTTGTGCTCGATATGGCGATAGGCTCGCCCCCTATCACATCATGGCGCGGAATACGTACGGCGAAAAGTGGGTGCACTAGTTGCGCTTCTGCCTACCCTTTCGGGAATAAAAGGCGTGAGTATGCGTATGCGTAAATACAAAAAAAAGACGTGTGGCACTCGGAGACTGTCGCGGTAAAGCTATTTCATAGCATTTTTTATCAACTTACGTAATTATAATTATTTATTTATTTTATTTTTTTCTAATGTCCGAAGGAGATATCCGCTTTTTGTATGGGCGCTGGGCCTCAAAATCTAAACAGTCTAAAACTTTAGGGATATTAAAGGGGGCAATATATGGAACTTAGATCGATTAACAAAATATTTTTAGACCCCTCCATTCACAACTAGTTTTTTGATATCATTCATACTAAGTGTAGTTTTCAAGCCAAAAAAAATTACCTACATGTATCTCAAAATCGGAGGTCTTTAAAGTTAAACGATTTATTGCAAAAGGCTAGTTAGTTTTCAGGAGTTCTATCCAAATATATATAAACTGTCTTGTTAAGATTTTCAGGCCCATTTTTGGGACATGTTCTTTCACTCGTGCCCTAACGCCGAAACTCTAAGCAGGCAATTCTAATATTTATAACCTCTTTGAACAGATATAAAATAAAAACTTTTTAGAAATTCAAACTTAGAATCACCTCATCCCGTCACGGGGACATTCTCATCAACTGCGCGCGTTTGACATTTCGATAAGTTTCACTGACTGGAACAATTTTTAAATACACGGTAATTTCGACCTTTTATCGTTTAACATTCAGCTCATAACCTCTTACATACTGTATTCTTACAAGACTGCGATACTAAATTTACTTATGGAATTTTACACTCTACATGGTTGTGATAGAGTTATAAATAAAATATCACCGCTGCACCGGTCGGAGTGAGGGGTGTTAGGTTATTTTCGTTACGGAATTTCTGGATTCGGTCTCCACGCTGAAGGCCCGCGATAGAAGCTATGAAATAGCTTAAAAACACGCGTCTTACAGATCCATCAGTACTTTGAACTTTACTTCGCAAAATAACTGATCCGCCAAATTGGTATAGATTTGTTTACTGTACCTACCAGCTAACTCTGACGCTCGCCCGCGGGTCACGTACGCCGCTCTGGCAAAAATTTATACACAGCACACAATTTAATTTCACATCCAATCCACTAAAATATTATTCAATTTGCTCATCCCACTTATCTTTATTGAGTTATCTTGTAAATGCAATAGTTTTAGATTTTGTTCATTTTGGAAGAAGGTGATAGGTTTTGAAATAAGATCTATATTTCATGGGGTTTAACTTCTCGTTGAATCATGTATAACTGTGTCGTTGTACATGTGTTTAGGGTTTCTGGACATCTAGAATTACATACTTAAATAGTATCACGCTTCTGTCCCATAGGGGTAGGCAGATACTATGGATTGCGACTTTGATCGATTCTGGCAAACTTTTTTCGCTTCCGCCACTTTCATCTAGAATTATAATTAAATATTATTGTAATCCTTTTTGAATATTTTTTTCACGTTCAAGAATAGTCTCCTGTATTCCGTTTCTCGAATTTTATCTTACATCCAAACATAATTTATTCTTACCAGCCAGTCATCATTCGAAAAGTTCACATTCAACATTTTAGCGCAGCGTGAAGAAGTAATCAGGCAGGCCGGCATTATAGTGCCGATCATCTGAGGATGTTTTGATCACTTGCCGGTTGACATTTGCTGTGGACTTCACTTCATTTAATACTAGGTGCACACTGTATGGAAGCCACACCGCCGCGCCACTGACAAAAACAAAATAAAAAATCTCTGACCCCAGAGCATTTCTGATATAGGGACCTATGTATGTAATTAAGTTATCCTCAGAGGGTGTCATCAGCATGCGGTCATAAAAACTAAGACAAATCGTTTCGCAACATGTGTCAAAAAGTGAAGCGACTCCACGTTGAAAAAGGGATAAGGAGAGAAAAGAACCTAAAGAGGTAGTTAAGTACCAATTGACAAAACAAAAACACATCACGTCTTTATCCTCTAAGGGGTAGGCAGAGATGCAACCGAGCGGGGTGCCATGTATGTTCTAAGATGTGGTAGGGGTCAATCCTATTGCCATATCGGGCACAAATTCCAGACTCCGCGATGATACTGAACAGGAAAACTTAGTATCACTCAGCTCGACCCAGGATCTCAGGACCGTACTGTACGTACCGTATCGTACTGCCGTATACTCCTGAGTGTTGACATTGGGCCGTAAGACTGTGTGAACCAACATAACTGATCTACTCACCCCTCATGGTGGTAGCGATAACGCGTTTTTTCCGCGAAAAAAAGGGCCGTATCGTACAGCGGACGACATACAATTATGCCACCAAGGCAGTAGCAAATAATATGTCGGTGTAATGAAATGTATGTATATCGTTTGATTCAATTGGTAATTTTGTTTTCGATGCTTTTTCATATTGTTATTTA
This sequence comes from Lapara coniferarum, assembly GCA_949316025.1. NCBI lineage: Eukaryota > Metazoa > Arthropoda > Insecta > Lepidoptera > Sphingidae > Lapara > Lapara coniferarum. The sequence continues at coordinate 22,848,004 of OX438921.1, forward strand.
AAAAATAGAAGAAGCAACGACTTCATAATTGACCTGAACAAATTTTTATGTGGTGTGGGGAATGCCAACTTCTTCGCAGGGTGTCGCTTGACGAAGTTTATTTCGTAGCCCTATCTGGAATTAAGGGATGAATTTTGAAAATAGTAACTATGTACATTCAGCCACAAAAGTAATTGAACAAATGAAAAATTTCAAATCACCTTCAAACTTTTTTGTACTTAGATTAAGATCTAACGTTAAGATAAATAATAAAGAATATTTCGATTAAAGGTAAAATGTATATGGTAATAGGAAGTATGGAATTTGTCCAGCTACTTTTATGGCCGAGTGTACATACGTTCTGTTAGAAACACGAGTAGTAGCAGTCTAAACTAATGCGAGGCTCTAGGCAGCAGGTTTGTGCGATGCTTTCTTGTCCGCTTGCCGAAGGAGGATAAGGTTTTTATTGGTTATTTTTTTATTGCATTTATTGACGAGACGAGCATGCCGTTCGCCCGATGGTAAGCGATACCACCATACATAAACAGTAGCAACACCATGCAGCACCATGAGTTACAAAGTACTGTGTGGCATTCCACTGCGCTCGTCATCCTGAGACATAAGATGTTAAGTCTCATTATGTCCAGTACCTAGTTACACTGGCTACAATGCCCTTCAAACAGAAACACAACAGTGCATGCACACTGCTGCTTGGCGGTAGAAATAGACATTGCGGTGGTACCCACCCAGACGGACTCTTACATAATATGTCAGACCCACCACCAGTATTACCGACAGTATTTGTGCTCCTTGCAAGCGCCAAATGCTGGCATTTTTCAGTGTCTGGACACTGCCAAGCCGATGTCTACCGCAGACTTTGTGTTTTATTAATTGACTAACTATCCCCTGCTTCAAACTTTTAATAATGTTATAAATATCTCACACGGTTGCACTTTTTTGTTATCAGTGAATTCCTTTATCTTATCACATGAGTCACGGTTAATGAGACAATTACACTAGTTTAATCAGTAACTGTATTAGGTAGTTTTCCTAACGTCATATTTGATTTGCATTGGTGAAAAAGTAGTGCTTCTTATACATTGGAATAAAATCTTCAGATTTTCTCGCTGGTTCTTGTAAATTTTTGTGATGTTTGAAAGGCTTGGCAGCCTTTATGGTCACGGTGGACTCCTAGTGCTACCAGAGGTAATTTCGGAAGACAAAATAGTTAGTGGGTTATCTAATGTTATCTCCTTCGCTCATCATCCGCAATACCAATGGAGTCATGGATAATTGCCCACTTTAAAGAAAAGACTCTCTCGGTGTTAAAGGAATGGATTAAGGATTAGAATGACGGACGTGTTTGGAACCTTGAGAATATTCCCAAAATAAGACTATTTTGTAGCAAATCTATTTATATAATTGAAATATGTGACCAGTAAGTTACATACCTGATTGTAAGTGCCGTATACATAACAATTCAACCCAAACACAAAGTACTACATATCTACATCCACTGCAATGTATTGGGAATAGAACTCTGCTTACATGCTGGTGTCTGGCAGTAGTACAAAGTGTTTTCATCTACCCAGTCTGACTCGCATACGGTTCGTAACATATATAATTATAACGTGATTCTTTTTGTCATAGAATCTCGTCACGTGACCAAAAATAGCAAAAGGTATTCCTAGCACAGCTATCTATCGTTCCTGGAATACCGAATAAATGGAAGATAAAATACTTCTCAGATATTAGTCGATAATCACGAGATTAAGTTATTGTTTTGAAATAATCACTTGTTGCGACTCTGCCTACGCCTTCGAGGATAACAGACGTGAGTGTGTGTATGTGTGTGTGTGTTTAATCACATATTAAATCTGTCTTAATAAGACTAAAACACTTAATTATAATTACTGTTTTTAATCAAGTTTTGATTTTTACCGACACCACATGTCTTCTTATCACCTCTGTCTTATCATTCAGATAAGACAATGATTTAAAAATAAATCGTCTCATAAATGACATCATGTTTTGTGTGTGTGTGTGCGTGCGTGTGTTTCCGATTATTGTTATCTAAGTACGGTTATAGGGCGTGCGTTACGTGAGCACCACCTGTTTACTACTAGATCATGTCGAACTAACGCTGGGCTGCGTTCACCATTGCGTAGGATGGTCGAAGCATACAACAACGTATTCTCTGCTATCGACATAACTTCTTCACCCGCGGCAAGTTTTTAAAGCACAAGCCATTAAACTACTTTTACTGAGGCAGCGGACTCTACTTAATAATCAGTGACAGGAAAGGACATGTCTATCATAGTTTGTTTAAGTTACGTAGTAAAAAAAAATAGTTTGAGCTTAAAGGCAACACTTATAAGTAATCTGTGGATAGCGTTTTGTATAGTACGTTTAACAATCACTATAGAATTGTAAAAATGTGTAACAACTTGTTTGTTATCCCGAATAAATAAAAAAAAAAACTATATAATTATTATTAAAACGGTAACAGCTTAGTTGGTTGTGGAACGCGCTGTGACGAACGTCACAGGTTCGGAGCCAGCCGCCAAGCCTTCGAATTTTCTATGTTCCGTGTGCTTATCTCAATGATCGGTCATTTTAACGGTGCAAGAAAACATCGTGAGGAAAACTACATACATAAGAATTTCGAAGGTATGTGACGTCTGCCAACCCGCATTGTGTCAGCGTGGTAGACTAAGGCTAAATCCTCTCAGTAGCGTAAAAGGCCTGTGCCCAGCCAGTGGGTCAGTAAATAATAATAATTGATACAGGGCTAGTATATTGCTCTATATTTTAAATGTTTCTTTTTTCTACATTTTTATATATAAAAAAAAACATTAATACATATAAAAATATAAAAAAGTGAATCACCCTCCGATGGCGAGGCTCAAGCCTAAGCCACCGGTGGTCAGGGATTCAAAGTGAGGAATCTCCTCACAATGCGTGCGGTGTCCAGAAGTACTGCTTTCTGCATCTGGCTCTTGACCGAACGACCCATTGAGAGCCTCTGGAGGTGTTGATCGAGACTCGTTGGTATCAACCCATGAGCAGAAACGACAATCGGAACAATAATTGTGGAGTCCACATCCCACATGTCAGTAATTTCGTGCGCCAAATCTAAATATTTAGACATTTTGTCCTTTTCGGCCTTAACAAGGTTATCGTCATGCGGAATGGTGACGTCAACAAGTATTGCCTGGCGTGCCAATCGATCTCCTATTACAATATCAGGCTTATTGGCAACAATAGTCCTGTCCGTGATAATAGATCGATCAGGGCTAGTATTATTATTACGGCAAAGTGAGAATAGGAGATTTTTTTATTACATATATAACTATATCTATAACTATATCTCCGTACCAATTTTCATTGAAATACGTTCGGCAGTTTTATAGTTTATCATAGACACAGCGGGGTTTTTGTTTAATAATATGTAAAATAATAATATTTATCCAGTTTTCAACTATTACATTCGGTGTAATGGGCATGTCTGGAAACTAGGAGTAATGCAACATTTACCTGTCATTTTGCGTCGGTTTCCTGTAAGTGCGTCACCTGATGTTACGTGATCTCCTTTGCTCATAAACACTCGTAATATGTATGTATGTAATTTTTAAATACATACATACATACATATACACTCACGCTTGTTATCCCCGAAGGGGTAGGCAGAGGCGCAACTAGTGCGCCCACTTTTCGCCGTGATTCCGTCCCATGATGTCATAGGGGGCGAGCCTATCACCATATCGGGCACAAATTCCAGACTCCGGGCTGATACTGAATAGAAAAACTCAATATCACTTTGCCCGACCCGGAGATCGAACCCGAGACCTCAGTTTTGCAGTCGTACTGTAATACAACTACGCCACCGAGGCAGTCAATAATTTTTTAAACATTATATTCAATGAATGTGTACAGGTGTACTTAATGTTAGGCACTCTCTCAACATCTGTCTCTATTTATTAACGGTCTTTCTTTGGGATCACCCAATCATTGCATTTGCATCAGCAAAGGTGACAATTTCCTGGTGCTAGGTCTCTCATATGTAAGAGTCCGTCTGGGTGGGTACCACCGCAATATCTATTTCTACCGCCAAACAGCAGTGTGCATGCACTGTTGTGTTTCAGTTTGAAGGACATTGTAGCCAGTGTAACTACTGGACATACGAGACTTGACATCTTATGTCTTATGATGACGAGCGCAGTGGCATACCAAACAGTACTTTGTAACTCAAGGTGCTGGATGGTGTTACTACTTTACTACTGTTTATGGGTGGTCGTATCGCTTATCATCAGGCGAACGGCATGCTCGTCTCGTCATTCAATGCAATAAAAAAATGTGGAATATAGAAAATTTTAGTACCGACACAACCCTGCCACTGAAAACTGTCACCTCCATTGCGTGTGAAAGTCATGTTTATATAAAAAACTATTTTTCATGCAAATAGTATTCTTCCGACGTGTGACGCTTATCGTCGCGCTATCGAAATTAACACGCGCTACAAAATAGTCCATTAACATACTAAGTTCGCATCTGAATATTTACACTACTATTTTTAATGGGATAGTTTGAACTGCCTCGGTGACCTCGGCTAGTATTGCCTCGGTGGCGTAGTTCTATTTAGCGCGGTACAACACTGCTCTGAGGGTCCGGGTTTGAATTCCGGGCTGGGAAAAGTAATATGGTTTTTTTCTACTCAGTATCCGCCTGGAGTCTAGAATTTGTGTCCGATATGGCGATAGTTATTAAAAAATATGGTGTCAGTAACTTGCAATGAATGAATCAAGATAAAACAGTTTTAAAGTATAGAGAGACAATACTATTGTTCTTTGAATTATTTGACGACGCTTCAAAACCACTGAATTCTAGACTCCGGACTGATACCGAATAGAAAAACCCAAAATCACTTTGCCCGACCCGGGGATCGAAACAGAGAGCTCCGCATTGAAGTCATATCGTAATACAACTACGCCACCGACGCAGTCTTCAAAACGAGTGGGTCGGAAAGCAATAGATAATACTGGGAAATGGTTCTACCTTCAAAACATTAACATCCCTTTGGACTATAGCATCATTGTTCGGAGGGACTAACGTCCTTGAGCTATCACGATGCCAAACATCAAAGGCAGTGTTGCTATTACATAAATTGAATTCAACAGTGTTGCCATTCAATACGTTATAATTAAATGGTAATCGATCGATTTAACCATTGATATGTTTACTAGCGATTAGCCGATTAATTCCGTTGTACTCGATAGTTTATGCAAATTAGATGGTTGGATTAGAATTTTGATTATTATGCTGTAATGTATTATGTGTTTCATGATTTGAGTATTCATTTAATGGATGTTAAGAAACATTTAGGGATGTATATTACTGCGTATACATATTATATATACACTCACGCCTGTTATCCCCGAAGGGATAGGCAGAGGCGCAACTAGTGCACCCACTTTTCGCCATTATTCCGTCCCATGATGTGATAGGGGGCGAGCATATCGCCATATCGGGCACAAATTCCAGACTCCGAGCTGATACTGAAAAGAAAAACTCAATACCACTTTTCCCGACCCGGGGATCGAACCCGAGACCTCAGCTTTGCAGTCGTACTGTAATACAACTACGCCACCGAGGCAGTCGTATATTACTGCGTTTTATAAAAATACTAGCTTTAGCCGCCAGCTACGCCCGCGTGATAAAGTTTTTCCGGGATAAAAGACCCGCTTTATATTTTCTTGGGATAAAAAGTATCCAAGCTACCTCCATATTAAGTTTCATCGAAATAGGTTCAGTAGTTCCAAAGATTACTTTAAAACAAACTTAACCAGTAAATAATAGTGGTGTAGATTAAAATATTTCTCAGTTATTTTAATATAATAAATCTTTCGTCCTAATCACTTTTGCGTGGCCACTTCTCCCATTGTAGGAACACGTTGTAGGAGAGCCCATGGCAGGTACAATTATAGGAATATAGTGGCACTATTATTTGTCATCACTCTGTTTATATTCATGGGTGGTGCCGACCACTTACCATTCACCATGCAGGTGACCGTGCGGGTCGTGTGCCTATCTGCTATAACAAAGTTTTTTCTCAATTAAAACTAGCTCTTTTCTTACTAAGGTCATACACCCCACACCTCCTCTCGTCTCCAAACATAAATTAAACGGAGTCCATCAAAATAACCTAAAAGGACCCAATATGTACCACAATCATGCTTATGGTCATAAATACGGCGAGTAAAACGCAATGTGCGTTCCAATCACGTACCCCCAACAAAACAGTTGTTTAATATGCATTTTATTGTACGGCCCGCCGCTATGAAATCTTACCACGCGTGATGAGAAAATTTCAAAGTACAGACAGTAAAAATGGGAGAATGTTTTTGTAGTTAGATGAAAATTATGCCCTTCGAAAATGTCCATCAATTTTAATTAATAACTTTTTTATTCCTTTCCCTATTTTACATTATAATCTGACAAGGTTCAAAGTTGGTTAAAATGTTTATTGTAGAAGCTCTACAATATTTTTTAAAATCAATATGCTGTAGCAGATGTTACTAATGGTACAAATTTTATTTTTAAGTACGAACAGAGAAATATCAGTTTTCCGCATATTGCATTACAATTTCTATAGAAAAATTAGAGTACATACAACATTATACGTTATACACCTATCAGCTTTAATAATTTAAATAATTACAAAAATACATACATACATACATACACACTCACGCCTGTTATCCCCGAAGGGGTAGGCAGAGGCGCAACTAGTGCACCCACTTTTCGCCATTATTCCGTCCCATGATGTGATAGGGGGCGAGCCTATCGCCATATCGGGCACAAATTCCAGACTCCGAGCTGATACTGAATAGAAAAACTCAATATCACTTTGCCCGACCCGGGAATCGAACCCGAGACCTCAGCATTGCAGTCATACCATAATACAACTACGCCACCGAGGCAGTCAATTAATTACAAAAATAATTAATATAAAACAAAATTACTCATGAATTTGCGCACGGTACTGAAAACGTAGCCAGTAGGCCACAAGTCGCGAGGCCTACGGGCTACGGTGCTACAGGCGCCGCGTGTAATTTTTAGAGTGGAGCGCGCGTGCCCTCTACGCGGGTTATTTGTTCATTCTACTCGCCGCCTTTGTCGTTAGCGCCGCCGCTTGTTCCACACCCGAGATACAGACGGCTATTTTGGGACAAAGAATTTTCGGGTGACTAATTTGGGCCGGTTTCTTTTGCGCTGTGACGGGGGCTAAGTTGTGTGTATTCTTGTGAGGATACAAAATTGTAATAGTTATTTGGTATGAGCAGCCATTCTGCGTATATTTGAGCTGAATATAATTGTAAGAGCATATATTATGACAGCACAATTTCCAGATTGTGAAGAGTAAGACCAGGCTAAATCTCACGTCTTTCACAGCCAGCTATATCCCACGTCCAGCTGTATCCCAAGTGGACGATAGCCTAGTTGGGAATGGAACGGTCTGCCGAGACAATGTCCGGAGGTTCAAAACCTTCACCCACACCTCTGACTTTTCGAAGTTATATGTGTATTGTTTATCAATTATCGTTCGCTTTAACGGCGCAGGGAAACATCGCGAGGAAACCTATAAGCCTGAGAATTCTCCATAAGAATTTCGAGGTCTGCCAGTCCGCACTAGGCCAGCTTGGCAGACTGCGGCCTAAAACCCTCTCAGTAGTAGAGGAGGCCCGTGCTCAGCAGTGGGCAGTATATAATACAGCGCTGGTATTATTATATCCCACGTCGTCAGTTTATCTTTACTTTTTCTAAATATCATAGACGTACTAACGAAACGCCATTTTGTTTCAGAGGCATCACCATAGAGTCGGTAGGGGTAGTGAGAGGATGCGGGGGCGTTGGTAGGAGGGGCCGGCGACAGACAGCCAGGGTGGCGGGATACGCGAGGCACGCCGTGTACGCGGGCGGCGCGGGGGCGTACCATGCGCGCACGCCCGCCGTTCCGCTCAACGCAAGTAAGTCAACTATTTTTTTTACAAATCTAAAATGGGTAATTTTCCTATGTAATTTTTTCCAGGTTTAAAAACATAAAATGAATAAAATAATTTCAAATATTATTGATATTTTGAATACAATTATATTACAGCATACTTGAAATAAAATCCGATGGACCGATTTTGACGCGGTTTTTTGTTTTATAAAAAGTTTTTCTTTCTATTCAGAAATGACTGTGGTAATGATAATATATGTTTGCTGTACACATGCTTATCTACAAAAGCGTTTACACCACCACAACCACTTCCTAACATAACAGAATTATGGAATATATAATAGGATGACATAATTCTGTTATGCCAATGCCTAGTTTGATAGAGAGCGTACTATTAATCAATTCCCTGTTATTTCAACCTAAATAGCTCTTAGATGACTATGAGGGGTAGTGAGTGGCGTGCAAACAACTAGAAATAAAATGTGTGCAAAAGTATATGCATATTGTGAATTATTTAGCAGGTATAACTAAATGACGAGAACATGCTCTCCGCGTATAATGTGGGGCCAATTATAGCTAGGGAAGTGTAGACATTTTATATCTGCGTACTTCTGATGCTTAAATGGGCGTTATGCTAAGCTACATGCCTCTTTTTGGCGGAAAAACTAACTAATTGGTCGGAGTGCACCAGACCTGTAGAGCGTCCAAGTTCGTGTACCAGGTTGGGTAAAAAATATTTAGGTGTACTGTTAAAAAACAACTTAGTTGTTCAAGATTTTGAAATCTTGAACGACTAAGTTGCAGAATTTATTTATTGATTTTAATAATCTTTGAAAAATTTTGACATGTGTACAAAAACGGTAGTAGACAAAGTTAAAGGAAAAGTATAAGCTTAGTGAAATGTGTGTAATTGTTGCATCTCTGCCTAGTAATGGCTCATAATGGCGTGAGGTTATGTTTAATATGTTAATGGATAGTACCCTGAAGCGGTGAGAATGCATGAAAAGATTGATGAACGTGCAGATGGCGAGAGTATGCCAGAATCGGGCAAAGTGGCAATCCACAGTCTCTGCCTACTCCTACGGGATAGAGGTGTTACAGTTTTTGTATATTACAAACCATAACAATACAACATTCAACAATATATAACCAACATTAATCAATAAACAAACATATCTACCGATTCAGTACAATTAACGTGGCCCACTTAGCGTCTATATTTGTGGGTCACCACATTTTAAACTACTAAGTGTATGAGTAAATATTAAAGTAATAAGTTAAAAAGCTTTCGGCATGGGCGGGGCGAAGTCATGTGATGGACATTACTGAAGTGGGTGTGGGGTTCATATCCGACTCTCATCACTCTTCTGAACGGCCTGGTTCTTAAATCCAGGCAACAATTAGGATAACCTGATAGTGGACTTGTAAGGTAATGCCATCAAATGCCAGGGAGAATATCATATTATGAGCGATTTTTAAATAGCATATTATATAAAGTTAGTTATAGGAGAAAATATGACATAACTAACGAAAACTTACACCAGCACGAGTAAGACAGGTTCATGGACTGACATAATTATAATCATCGAGTTATAATTTAATTTATGGGTAAACAGCAACTGAGGCTACATGTTCGCTGTAGATAAGTTATATCTGGGGATTAAAATTGTCCTTTTATAACCTTCTTGTCACGGAGAATGAAAGCATAATATTCCAACGTTTTTGAATATCAAATGCTTTCGAACGTTCAACTAACAACAGGTGGGTTATCTCGCAATCATATCTAAAAATAACACGGTAGTTCATTGGCATTTAAAACACGAATTATAATAATAGTTGAAATAATTTAATATGTAGCCAAAATGACGTGCTAATTTAATTAATTTATGGATTATCCGGAACTATCATTACAATATTACTGGTGTTAGGTCTCATATGTAAGAGTCCGTCTGGGTACCACCGCAATGTCTATTTCTATCGCCAAGCAGCAGTGTGCATGCACTGTTATGTTTCGGTTTGAAGGACATTGTAGCCAGTGTAACTACTGGACATAATGAGACTTAACATCTTATGTCTCAGGATGACGAGCGCAGTGGAATGCCACACAGTACTTTGTAACTTGAGGTGCTGGATGGCGTTGCATCTGTTTATGGGTCGTATCGCTTACCATCAGGCGAACGGCATGCTCGTCTCGTCATTCTATGCATTAAAAAAATATATATATTCAAATTCGAGTAATGATTTTATATTTAGTTTCGAAGCTTTAAATTCACGATTTAAAATCATATCAGTTTTTAGGGTTCTGGACATTAAAAGGAAAACGGAACCCTCATAGGATCACGTTGTTGTCCGTCTGTCTGTCTGTCAAGACGCATTTTCTCAGGAACGCGTAGAGATATCAAATTGAATCTACGGTCACTTTCAGTTGTAAAAAAACTTGGGTCACTTTCAGTTGTAGAAAAAAACTTGTAAGTCGACGCAATCAAAAGACATGATATACCGTTTATGTCACATATTTTGTGATTTCACAAGGAAAGCAAAACATATAGGTTACTTCCTGTTGACATAGCATCATGAAAGGAGACTGAAACGATTCCATACAGTCTTGGGCCCAGGATGTAACGAGATGAAAATGGTGTGGATTAATAGATCCAGACTTATCAATCCCTCCGTGAAAATTCTGTATGTTTTTACAATCTGAGAACAGAGTTATTAGAGTTTTAGTAAAAGTAAGGTTATGTTTGTAACATAACCTTACTTTAACTAACAGCTGATTCCTGAAGTGCAAAAAATGCTCTTTAAACACTAATGTGTATTGATATATTTAGTGGAAAATGTCTGAAGTCATATGAATGAACATCAATGACTTTCATAGATAGGTAACAGGTATGGAGTTATGGAAAGGATGTCTACATGAAAAAAAAAAAAAACATTTTATTACAATATTTTATTCATCTTCTATTATAATTACAATGTCGTCTAGGAACTGTACAGGTGAAACAATGTTATCTTGATACCTAGTCCAGCTAAAGCATCATATAATTGGATCTTAAACTGTCAAAAATACCCCAGCTTCAATAACTAAATGTTGAGTGTTGACGAGATGGTTATTTTCAGGGATGTTATATTTATATTGATTAAGTATATTAAGTAACATTTTTCTGGTTTCAAGTGGAACTCTGTATCTTACTGTTCCCTGACATCCTTTGATGAAGCATCTTCTTTCAGTTTTAATAGCGCTCATATTCTGGCAAAACAATAGTAAGTTCCGGTTGATTGCTTCTAATTTCTTCATACGGAGATGTCGTAGGAAGATCCTGTGCTTGTGGTTGTATTTCTTGAGGGTTGTCTGGTTCAGATGAAGATGATAGGGCTTAGACCACACGGATAGTAGCTCTGTCTGCAGCCACCCAACAGGTATGGCATATGTGACTTGATGCTTGTATCTGCAACATACATACATAATCAAGATTGGAATTTATTTATAAAATTAAATTGTTGTAAATTATCCATCAATTATGAATTCTGGAAGCTGTTTGTATTTTGATTTTGGTTCAGAGGCTAAAATACTGCTTTTATCCTTTTGCATTCTCACTCCACAAAAGTAGTAACAAATAAATGACAGATATAAACTAAGCAAAAATGTAAACAATGATACATTATGTAGTCGCTATTGAAAAAATATTTTGACTTAATGTGAGTCAGTTACTTTCATTTTGATTGGGTAGCAGTATACAAACACACAAAATGTTATGGGGCAGTTCTAAGTATGAATTTAAATAAGTATACTTGTGTTAATTGATTTCACTTACAGTTCAAGCAATAAGTCACTCTTGTATAACAGTATATACTAATATTATAAAGGCGAAAGTTTGTAAGAATGTATGGATGTTTGGATGTTTGGATGTATGGATGTAAGGATGTAAGGATGTTTGTTCCTCTTTCGCGCAAAAACTTCTGAACGGATTTCGATGAAATTTGGCACACGGGTAGATCATGTCCTGGATTAACACATAGGCTACTTTTTATCCCGGGAAAATATAAACCGGGACTTTTATCCCGGAAAAACTTTTTAATGCGGGCGGAGCCGCGGGCAAAAGCTAGTTATATATACTTGATTCATGGATTGAGTTGCTATAAAGTAGGTGACTGGTTTGTTATGCAAGAGAGCACCCACAGCGGAGACAAACCTTACAGTGACCAGGTAGACTCCTTTGTTCATCAACATGTGGGCTTTGAGCCAAGTCCTAGCATGCTTGACAAATATAGTCACTACTGCTTACCTAAAAATTGAACATTTTAAGCATCAGCTACATCAACAAAACCTTATTAACTATGAGGAATTAAGGCATTGTAACATTATTTTATAAGTAAATATTCTTTGTTTTAAAAATAAACAATCTCCGTATGACTTAAATATAATTATGTATATTATGCCAGGTCCTGCAAAGTGATATTTGAGTTTTTCTATTCATATAATATACATATATTTTATTATTTATTGTGCCCGATATGGCGATAGGCTCGCCCCCTATCACATCATGGGACGGAAAGACGGCGAAAAGTGGGTGTACTAGTTGCGCCTCTGCCTACCCCTTCGGGGATAACAGGCGTGAGTGTATATGTATATATTTTAAACATGATGGTAGCTGGTTAGATGAGGTTATACTTACAGACTGACGTGCAAGCCATTGCCGAATCACTGACAGAATCGTTTCGTCGTGTAAGAGTCGTCTGCCTAGTGTACTGCAGCGATCCACATTCTCAACAATATCCAATACACAAGCCGGCGATAAAATCCCAAAAAAACAATTCCAATGCAAACGTGTGAGCAATCTTCGGTGACTAGAGTGAAGGCAAGGGTGCGAGCCTTGCCAAGGTAGGCAGGCTCAGAATCCGTAAAACAACGCAGTGATCGTTGTATACGAAGAATAATCATGAAAACACTCAGAACACATCGGAAAACGAGAAACAAGAGAGCCAAAGAGTTAAGCAATGACCATTTCATGGAGTTAATAGGATGACACCATCCAGGGGGGTGTCACTCTGTGATTTCGTACCTTCGTTCACTCGTTCCTTCATTCGTTCTCATTTAGTTTTATGCACCCCAACTCTTGGCGGCGCTTAGATCCAAAAAGACTGTAACGAAGTCTAGAAATCTACAAAACTCATATTAAAACTGAACTGAACCCAATTTCTGAACGATATGAATGAAGTCAAATGTCACGATGTTTGAAGTATGTTTAGTAAGTTTGCCACATTTTTATGAATGGCACAAAAGTGTGTAATTTTATTATTTTATACCACTTGACATGTGACACATACATGATTATATTTTATAATTAAACTATTTTCTACATAAATTATATACTGAAATATAATTACAGAATTTTAAAATTTAAGTTATGTTTCTTAGTAACTAAATTATATATTTTTCGTGGGGAATATTATTTTAAGTGAAGTGGTAACACAGCCTTATTTTCGCGATCCGTCATCCGGTGGCCATGTTTTCAATTTCTATTTGCGATTTGTGGCCGTTTGTATATTGTGTGATCTTGTAATTTTGTTTGACCCAAAGAGCATTATAATACTCCGGAAAGTTTGACCCCTGGCTCGGACTTGGTTTCGATTTGATTGTTTTACGGATACACGGATGTCGTATTGCACGCGTGTTTGTAAAATGGCGAAAGTTATTTTCGCTGTGCTGTGGACGGTAAGTCTTATTTCAAATATTCACTAACAGTTATCGAAAATAAAACAAAACGAAAGGGTAGGTACCAAAGGAATATCAGTGAAAGAAAACCTAAGATGGTTTATATTGTATCGCGGTTACAAATTGACTCGCTTATAAATACACAATTACACGCACAAACTAATTTATAACACTAGAGCTACACATTTGATCCCATCGAAAGGTTTAAGAATCACTTTTCATTTATTCGGTTTAATGAACAGTTTGTCATGTATTTCATTATTTAACTCATTTAAAAGTGATGGTAACATATATCCGTCGGTACGTTTTCCATAATTTTTAGTACATGGAGGTAATGTATATTTAGGAAAAATACGATAGGTTGCGCAAATTAGAGGTATTTCTTGTTCTAGGTTTTAAGCAAGTTATCATAGCCTACATATTATAAACATTTTTATTTTATTATATGTCTACAATTCTATAGTATTTAAATTATTCAGAGTTACATTTACTACACTTGCGTTTAATATTTAAGGGTACAATTGTTTTTAAAAGTGTTACTTGTAATCTATAAATCTCGTCTATATAAGTCTTGTATGTTCTAACATAACTACTGAGACCATAGCTTATGACAGAGTCAGCCAACACATTATACAACATTCTCAGTGTGCTAAAAGGTAATTTTCATTTAAGTAGGGATAGTTTAGCTACAATGGATCTTAATCTATTACATACATATTCAATGTATGGTCTCCAGTTTAGTTTACAATTATAAGTATTAATTACTTTGTTGGTGGATGCATTGGTGGGTATGAGCCTGGATAGTTGGCATAATTTCTGATTTAAGGTGTGGTGAGTGGATGTGAATAAATTTTGAACTCTACTAATATTATAAAGGCGAAAGTTTGTAAGTATGTATGGATGTATGGATGTTACTCTTTCACGCAAAAACTGCTGAACGGATTGCGATGAAATTTGGCACACGGGTAGATATTGTTCTGGATTAATACATAGGCTGCAGTTTATCCCGGGACAATAAAAAGCGCATCTTTTATCCTGGAAAATCGAAACGCGGGCAGAGCCGCGGTCTAAAACTACTAATTAAAAGTTAGGCCCACATCATGTGCCCACTTGCATAGAGTATTAACCCCTGGAATGCCGGGCTCGGTTTGCGTAAAAGACGCGTGCGTGCCGCCCATACATTTGAAAAAATCGGATTTTCAATGTAAAGGATGTTCTAATTTATACACCATAAAATTCTTTTAGACCTTTTATTTTGTAATTATTTATTTACTTATTTATTGAGGATCAATGGTCACTAAAATATTCAGAAACATTGTAAGATTTGGCATAGACGGCCGCCATTTTAAATTTCTTTGTTTTGAGGCCGATTGACCTCAAAATCGAAATCTGGGTATATCTTTGGTTACAAAAGACGGATCCAATGCTTGAATTGAGAAAAATGGCCGCCATTTTGAATTTCTTTGTTTTAAGGCCAATCGAGCTCAAAATCGATATCTGGACAGGCCTGTAGGTACAAAAGACGGATCGAATGTTAGAATTGAAAAAAGTGGGCGCCATTTTGAATTTCTTTGTTTTAAGGCCCATCGACCTCAAAATCGATATCTGGGCAGGCCTTTAGGCACAAAAGATGGATCCAATGTCAGAATGGAAAAAAATGGCCGCCATCTTGAATTTCTTTGTTTTAAGGCCAATCGACCTCAAAATCGATATCTGGGCAGGCCTTTAGGTACAAAAGACGGATCTAATGACAGAATTGAAAAAGTGGCCGCCATTTTGAATTTCTTTGTTTTAAGGCCAATCGACCTCAAAATCGATATCTGGGCAGGCCTGTAGGTACAAAAGACAGATCGAATGTTAGAGTTGAAAAAAGTGGCCGCCATTTTGAACTTCTTTGTTTTAAAGCCAATCGACCCCAAAATCGATATCTAGGCAAGCCTTTAGGTACTGAAGACGGATCCAATGTTAGAATTGAAAAAAGTGGCCGCCATTTTGAATTTCTTTGTTTTAAGGCCAATCGACCTCAAAATCGATATCTGAGCAGGCCTGTAGGTACAAAAAACGGATCCAATGTCAGAATTGAAAAAAGTGGCCGCCATTTTGAACTTCTTTGTTTTAAAGCCAATCGACCCCAAAATCTGAGACGAAAAAAGTGGCCACTTTTTCAATTCTAACATTGGATCCGCCTTCAGTACCTAAAGGCTTGCCTAGATATCGATTTAGGGGTCGATTGGCCTTAAAACAAAGAAGTTCAAAATGGCGGCCACTTTTTTCAATTCTAACATTCGATCCGTCTTTTGTACCTACAGGCCTGCCCAGATATCAATTTTGAGGTCGATTGGCCTTAAAACAAAGAAATTCAAATGGCGGCCACTTTTTTCAATTCTAACATTGGATCCGTCTTTTGTACCTAAAGGCCTGCCCAGATATCGATTTTGAGGTCGATTGGCCTTAAAACAAAGAAATTTAAAATGGCAGCCACTTTTTTCAATTCTAATATGTAATTAAGATTTGCATACAATGGAAACCCAAAAATAAGCTAAAAAGAAACAATCTGTAGATGTTCAGTTTTCATACATTTTGCAGAAATCTGCCCGAGCGTGGATCCACGCTCCCAGCAGAGTTTGAACACTTTTTTTGAGCGTGGGTCCACGCTCCTGGCACGCGAGGGCTTAAAGTTCATTTGCATAGCATATTGGGCAATAAGAATATTTTGTCAGCAACAACCAGACAGGTGTCATCAGCAAATTGGTATACAAAACCCTCACTAAATATGATGCACATGTCGTGACTATACAGTAGATATTCAATTGGTGAAATTATTAGCCGTACCTTCTTCAATGAGAACGAAATTGCTATAAGCATTATTAACTTTCTCTGATGATGATGTCTAGCAGCTGCGACATCTTCGGAATCCGTTTGGCAGTGATCAAGAGGCCTCCGCGACGCGACGTCCTCTCAGCACTCGCCTATGAAGATGACCTACTTAATAGGTCGAAACTGGTCAGCGATTCTGACCAAGAATATGTGAGTGAAACCATTTTTTCTAGTAATGTAATATGTCTCTCGTAAGTTTTGATATTATTATTATTGATTTTTACTGTAGTTTGGCAGTTAAGGTGATAGTTTTCGATAAATCTAAGAGAGCGCCTTATATACTACGTGAGATTTTTATATATAGGGTATATTAGGGTGTCGTCGCAGGCTTTACTAAAATCATTGAATGAAGCAATCACATCTTTTTTGTTATTCAAGTGTGTATGAACTTCATTTGTAAATTTGCAGAATAATTGTGATATATTTTTATTCTTCCGAAATCCATGTTGATGGTCATGGATAATGTTATTATTGATCAAATATTTACTAATTTAATTTCCTAAGCATCTTTCTATAATTTTATTAAGCCCTCGCGTGCTGGGAGCGTGGATCCACGCTCAAAAAAAGTGTTCAAACTCTGCCGGGAGCGTGGATCCACGCTCGGGCCGATTTCTGCAAAATGTATGAAAACTGAACATCTACAGGTTGTTTCTTTTTAGCTTATTTTTGGGTTTCCATTGGATGCAAATCTTAATTATATATTAGAATTGAGAAAAGCGGCCGCCATTTTGAATTTCTTTGTTTTAAGGCCAATCGACCTCAAAATCGATATCTGGGCAGGCCTTTAGGTACAAAAGACGGATCCAATGTTAGGATTCCAAAAAGTGGCCGCCATTTTGAATTTCTTAGTTTTAAGGCCAGTCGACCTCAAAATCGATATCTGGGCAGGCCTTTAGGTACTGAAGACGGATCCAATGTTAGAATTAAAAAAAGTGGCCGCCATTTTGAATTTCTTTGTTTTAAGGCCAATCGACCTCAAAATCGGTATCTGGGCAGGCTTGTAGGTACAAAAGACGGATCCAATGTCAGAATTGAAAAAAGTGGCCGCCATTTTGAACTTCTTTGTTTTAAGGCCAATCGACCTCAAAATTGATATCTGGGCAGGCCTTTAGGTACAAAAGATGGATCGAATGTTAGAATTCAAAAAAGTGGCCGCCATTTTGAATTTCTTAGTTTTAAGGCCAATCGACCTCAAAATCGATATCTGGGCAGGCCTTTAAATACAAAAGACGGATCCAATGTTAGAATTGAAAAAAGTGTCCGCCATTTTTAATTTCTTTGTGTTTAGGCGAATTGACCTCAAAATCGATACTGGGCATGCCATTGATGGTAAAAGTCAGGTCTAATGTTTTTTTTTTTTTTTTTTTATATGGCCATCTTCGGCTCATTAGGGACGGCTGCGGGTTTCCTCCGACTCACGTCGTAAGTTGTCGTCCGCAGCCGCCCCTGCGCGTACCGCGTTTTTGCGGTCCTTTTTCCCTGTTGCGGGGGCTCAGAAGCCCCCGAAACACCGTATCGTGTCCGCCTTTTGGTGTCCGAGGCAGCGTGAGACACGCTGCCTCGGACATGTCCATCACGGGGGTCACAGAAGTTGGCTAGACTAATGGGTGGGCGGCACGTCCCGCCCACCCGTGACCCCCGGAGGCCCCTATTAGTCGCCTTTAACGACAGGCAGGGGTACCGTGGTGGAATTCTCCAAACGCCCCCAATCGACAGGGCGGGAGACGTCGGTCAGTCGTCCACCCGACGCCTCCTACGTCTCGTCTGGCGGCGGGAGGGATCACCACTGCGCTGGCGATCCCTCTCGGCACTCTCCTTCCGCGAGAGGACCGCCTCGCAGAAGTGGGCCACCGCCTGCCAGGCCTCCCGGCCGCCGACCATGGAAGCGACCACGGCCGGCAGCGAGAGGTCTTCTCCGACGACTGTTCTGAGAGCGCTGCGTTCTTCATCCCAGGCTGGACAACACTCCAACGTATGTTGGGCCGTGTCCATTGGGCAGTTGTCACAATAGTGACACACGGCCGACTCCTCTATACCTACCACCCGAAACAGGAACTCACCGAAGCAGCCATGCCCGGTGAGCACCTGCGTCAGGCGGTATGTTGCCGCTCCGTGGCGCCTGTCCAGCCATTCGGCAAAGACAGGACGCACTGCCTCTACGACCCTGTGCCCCCACGACGGGGCCTCCAGCCTGAGACGCCACTCCTCCACGGCGGCTCGCCGTAAGGCGGCCCTCTTGGCCTCCACCTCCTTCAGGGCCGGACGCTCCCCGCGACTGAACGCCTCCTCCCGCCAATGGAATACATCGGAAAGGGATTTGGCGTCCAGGTCCCAGGGCAGAAATCCGGCCAATAGGCAAGCCGCCTCGAAAGAGACCGTGCGGTACGCCCTGACCGCCCGCTGCGCTAAAGCTCTCTGCGGGGCGCGCAGAAGGGCGACGCAGGGGCGGCCCAGGGAGTCAGCCCAAACGGGGCTGCCGTAAAGGGCTATGGACCGCACGACTCCGTGATACAGCCTCCGGCAAGGGAAGCCAGGACCTTCCAGGTTGGGCAGCAGGCGGGAAAGAGCGCCCGCTGCCCGGGACAATTTCGTCCTCAACTCCTTAAAGTGGGTGCGGAATCGCCATCGGCTATCTAGGGCTAACCCTAGATACTTCATGCTAGAGCCGATGGGGATCCGCACCCCCCCAACGACCAGGTCTAATGTTAGACTTAAGAAAAGTGGTCGCCATTTTGTACTTCTTTGTTTTAAGGCCAATCGACCTCAAAATCGATATCTGGGCAGGCCTGTAGGTACAAAAGACGGATCCAATGTTAGAATTGAAAAAAGTTATTTTTCATCACTACATAGTATAAAACAAAGTCGCTTCCCGCTGTCTGTGCGTAAGTATGGTTAGATCTTTAAAACTACGCAACGGATTTTGATGCGGTTTTTTTTTAATAGATAGAGTGATTCAAGAAGAAGTTTTGTATGTATAATTTATCCCGGGGGAATACAAAGCGGTACTTTTATGCCGGAAAATCTCCCAATACTCATCTGGTTAACTACCCTTAGCAACGAGTTTATTAGATGTGTATAATAACAGGAATAACAGGAATAGGATAATAACAGGAATTTCTGCATACTTCTTAATATCACAAGGACGAATACCATGAAAACCTGGACTTTTTTATCATTCATGTGTTTAATTATGGTCATAATAGTATCATTCTTAGCCTTATTGAGTTTCATGGTTAGCTCAGGTTTGTTTGTATATGTTATCTCATTTAGAAAAGGTTTATCACAAGAGGTACAAATAATTTTGACATTGCTTCTATATGTATATACATACATGTATATACAGGGTCATTTTTACATTGCGTTACTAAATAAAACCACATATTCGTCTATGCCTCTGCTAACATTGTGCCAAAAATCATCAATGAATAACGAATACTTTCGCCAAAACTTAGTCACTGTCCAGATTTTGAGTCATTGATTCTTCTTTTCACACAAATATACCATTCTGTTATGAACCCATTTAAATGACCTTCGTTTATTTATGTTTATACTACCATTATACTTACATTTATCATATACTGAATTAAATTGACTTAATTTCTAATATAACATTAGGATCATCGTAGGTGAGCGCCAGGGACCAGTCAATGTCGCCCAGTAAAAATTGAACCTTATTGCTGTCTAGTTTAGGTATTGTGTGGTATTTAGTAGTGTGACACATGTTCTCGGTTATTATTAATCCAGTTATGAAGTATTCAACCAGAACGTTGCTTATCACGGCAGTATTAATATTTAGTTTTTTAACCGACTTTTATTTCCTTGGCTTAGCTGTCAATTGTAACGTTCTTTTTGAAATGTGTTTATAAATAATTATATTTTAACTGTGCCAAAGGTTTGTCATACCTCATTAAATGAATAAAGGTCAATGTGCTTTAATGTTACGTTATCTGGCGCGGAGTATATGTTAAGTCTGCCCACCCACTCTAGTTCAGTGTGGTGTACAAGGGTGACTGTGCCTTGTCGAGGAGTGGATTGCCTTGTTGGCGTAGTTGTATAGCATGTCAGTATCGACCACTGCTTTCAGATCCTGGGTTCGAATCCCGGGTCGGGCAAAGTGATATTGAGTTTTTCTACTGTCAGCCCGGAGTCGGGAATTTGTACCCGAGGTAGCCATAGGCTCGCCTACTATTACACCATAAGATGGAACACACACGGTATTAAAGTGAGTGTTCTGGTTGCACCTCTGCAACCCTGCCTATCGCTTTGGGGATAAATAGGGTGATGTATGTTTTTATAAGAGATGGCTAGTTTCCAACACTCATCAGTGTAATAGTACTTAGATAATATATAATGGCAAGTTTTATTATATTATTTTTCAGATACATAATAAGTGTACTTATATCATTTTGTTTTCCAGGTGCGCTTTACCACTTTCCCAGTGCGCTTACTTTTAGATCGGAAAGTCATCAAAATGACGGGTATATGCAGTGGGCAAAAGTTCTTGGTGGAAATGCGTTGAAAAGGAGAATAATATATTTTTTTAAAATGTTCGATTACGCTACAGACACTTTGAGCCTAAGTATATATTACCCAGTAGACGCCTTACAAAAACGAAGTCCCAACATTGGATTTAGGTAAGCAATTTTTCCATATTATTATGTACTTATGATGGGTAAGGTTAATATTTTGTGATTGATTTGGAAGTTTTTAGGTGAAAACAATTATGACGCACACACATACTCGCGCCTTTTATCCCCGAAGGCAGAGGCGCAACTAATGTACCCACTTTTTGCTGAGTGTATTCCGTCCCATGATATGATAGGGCACTATCATATCATGGGCATCCTATCGCCATATCGGGCACAAGTTCCAGACTTCGAGCTGATACTTAATTTAAAACTCAATATCACTTTTCCCGACCTGGAGAGCGAACCCAAGACCATCGCAGCTATGCCGTAATACAATTGCGATTACAATTTTGTACTTGCATGTTTTTTTAAAAGTGCAATAACTAGTCAAACTATTGACTACTAGCTTTTGCCCGCGGCTCCGCCCGCCTTAAAAAGTTTTTCCGGGATAAAAGTCCCGGTTTATATTTTCCCGGGATAAAAAGTAGCCTATGTGTTAATCCAGGACATGACCTACCCGTGTGCCAAATTTCATCGAAATCCGTTCAGTAGTTTTTGCGTGAAAGAGGAACAAACATCCATACATTCTTACAAACTTTCGCCTTTATAAAATTAGTAGGATAGTAGGATCTCTCTATTAGCCTAGTTAGTGTATAATAATAAAATAACAAAAAAACTATGGATTTCCTTCATTTCTGGTCGTAGTGTACAAGAAAGTAAAATAAGTCAAAAAAATTGCGACTTTTTTTTAGAAAAGTTCATATCTCAGGTACTACTCATAATATATTTTATTTCGTATTTTTTTCTAAACGGCAATAAGTTCTACTATAAGACATTTCAAGGTTATCTATTAAATACTGGACACCCTGTATATATACTTTAAAAAAAATATGAAAGACCTACGCTGAGTTTCTTGGTGCTTCTTCTCAGGTCAGTGGGCTTTTCCGAAGCACTGGTAGAATCATTTAGTTTATTTAATTTTTATTTTCAAAAAGACGTGTAAATGTGCCCTTAGAGGCCTAATTACTGAATAAATGATTTTAATTTGAATATACGACTTGTTGTACGTGTGTCTATTCTCCATAGACAAATACTTGGTATAGAGTAAGCTTGAACAATAAAACGACATAGGCAATATGCACCCTAAATAAAAATTTAATTGCGTTCCAGAACAATTTGAAAACACTTGCTCGGTGTCTGAGGATGCCTCAAGCTCGATTAACCATCCGGTCGCTAATATTGTAAGTACGTATAATATTTCATTACTTATTATACTTTTTGTTCATATAAATGACAAAATGTCCAAGCTGGTTGCCTGTTGGTAAATAACACAACTACACAAACCACCGAAACTTTGAATTACGAATCACTGCGAGGTATTACACTGCTCTCGTCACTCTGAGACATTAATGTTATGTCACATATTATGGGTTACTACGTTATGTCTTAAAATGACTGATATTTACATATAACATATTAATACAGCTGTAATGTCCCACAAAATGGGACACTATAAAAAAGCGGTATACGCGAAAAATCCTGTGCCCACAACAGTGGCAGCACTAAGAACAGCGATTTCACAAGAATGGAACAATATCCCGTAAGACCGTTTAATGACCCTAATCAGATATATGCAGAACCGATTAGAATCTGTAATTAATGCACGTGGAAGCAATACACCTTATTAAAAGAAAAAAAACCTGTGCTTCAATTTTTTTTTATTTAAATACCAATTTTTAAACAAACCAACCAGAACCAAATTTTGTTACATTTATCGTTTTTGTTAAAAAAAATAATTGGTCCTTTCCATTATACAAACACACACTTAAGGATAATAATATGATACTTCATACTTGTTCATACTATGCTGTTATGAAGTTAACGAACCAAACTATAGGTTTCAATTTAAATTTGTAGAAAAAGTTTGAATACTTGGTTAAAATGTTTATTTCAAAGGAGTCTTCAACATTGATGCAATTTATGGGTCCGTCAGTGTATATGCATATGTAGGTATATCTTAAAATTCAAATAATTAAAATTCAATAAATCTTGAATTGCTCGAAAAGTATTGAATTCCCGATAGGGCTTCATGAAGCAAAATCGATTGCTTTTGACCGAATCTACATGTTCTTAACGGGAATAAGTCATATTACCAGTCACACTGTATATTGTACGTAAAGTCCAGATAATTTATGTTATTTGTTAGTTTTAACAAATAAAATAAATTATCTGACTGCCTCGGTGGCGTAGTTGTATTATGGTACGACTGCAATGCTTAGGTCTCGGGTTCGATCCCCGGGTCGGGCAAAGTGATATTGAGTTTTTCTATTCAGTATCAGCTCGGAGTCTGGAATTTGTTACCGATATGGCGATAGGCTCGCCCCCTATCACATCATGGGACGGAATAACGGCGAGAAGTGGGTGCACTAGTTGCGCCTCTGCCTACCCCTTCGGGGATAACAGGCGTGAGTGTATATGCATGTATGTATGTATGTTGTTAGTTTTATTTTCTCATAACTATTTTTATTTTTTCAGATGGGGCTGAAATAAATAAAGAACACTCATATAGTCTCACGAGCAGACTCAGATGAAACGCAGTTCACAACACTCAGGTTTATTCCAAAAAAATATAAAGAAGTTACGCAGTGAAATCTGTAGGTTACGTAAAAGAGGAAATTCAAACGGCTCTAAGAGAGAAAAAGAAAAGGGTGCGTGTACTTATGTACGCGTGTGAGAAGTTATACTTCTTTGTCATCATTAAATAATTTAATAATAGTATTTAGTATTAATTATGTTATATTAGGGGGGTTAAGGGTCGAAAATGGGTGTGGGTGGTCTATTTATATTGGGGGTCAAGGGGGTTGAAATGTGTTTGCGGAGTCAAGAGGGGTCAAATTAGGTTAGGGTCAAGGGGGTTAAAAATGTGTTTGATAGGCAAGGGGGGATCAATTTGGGTTGGGGGGTCAATAAGGGTCAAATGTGGTTTGGTTTTTCAGGGGGTGAAAGGGGTGTGGGGTTGTCAGGTGCACAGTACAGTAGACCCGCCACACTAGAAGCCCTACTCTATCCTCTAAGGTAAAGTTCCTTATAGAATAACGTGAGGATATTAAGAACCTCCTTTATTTAAGTCTGTTAATAGTATTAAAACTAAATTACAGTGATGCGCGCGCCATACCTGTGACTTTTGTGTTACTATTAGTCTAAATGTATTACATGATGCGCGCGCATCTTAAAATTTACTCTCATCATTTTTTCATAACGCGCCTAAAGAAGTATAACTTCTAAAATCACAGATTTTTTGTATAACCTGTGTTTTGAAGACACTACCTGTAATCATGAAAATTAACCATCCAAATCATGTTAGGCTTGTAGCAGAATATCTTATTCTAATATAGGTACTTATAGTATAAAGGTCTTAAAAGTATGATTACTGTAGACCCAATAGATTCGTTGCAATAACTTAATTTAGTGATACCTAAAGAGGACTTTCAACATAACTCCACAAAAAAAAATTGAAATGGATGATTTTGATCCGATTCACTATTACCATTTTTCAGTTGGTTTGTTTTTTATTTAATACCCTGTAATTCTTTTTTTATATTTATATTGCAAGCGCCTTTTTTGTATAACTTACCTGCGCTGTATCTTTTTGATTTGATTTAATATATAATTAATTTCGTATTTATTGTCTGTTGGAATTCGAACTGTATTTAAATTATTTCATCAATGCAATTAGTTAAAAAGGTAATATTATGTATATAATGCCGAAATTATTAAGCTTTTAATACGATCATTGTTCGAATGCTACTTTTGTTCTGTGAATATTTACTTTAGATTACAAACTACTCTGTTATACACTTTGATTGACGACTAGTAGTAACACATGCCTATTGTGCTTTTTTATGTTTAATCCATAGCTTCATAGACCTGTTTAAAGCAGTTCTTAACATTATGATTTATAATCTTGTCTTATAATTTATTGTTAAATTAATTGTTAGATGCATTAAATATTTTTTACATCAAATTATTATAAATCAGCGCACATTAGAATGTGTTTTTGTTTTTTGTTAATCTTTGTAGTTCCTTTTTCTGTGAATACAATGGGACTGTGAAATCGATCTAAATATATTTTTCATTAAGTCAAAAACTTAACGGTCACGTGGTTTGTTTCATGGATTAATTGGATTTACCTACGCAAAATATCGTTCTTCATATCAATAGGCAATTAGTATAATTTGAATAGGAGGATATAGCATTTTAAAGACTTTTTCAGTCAATGAAGACAAATATAATTTTTATGGCCTTTAAAAATCGTCTATACTTCGTTTATTTTTCAATTTGTAATATTATGCAAGCATGTATTGTAGGTACTCGATTTGTTGTGTTTTTTGTAGTTTCTTATAGAATACTACATCGTGAGGCAATATTTAATAGAAGTTAAGTTCTTTTTTATGCACAAGCTACTCACACATCTCTTAAATATTTTTTGTATGACTCTGCATATATTATATTATAACGTCGTATCTAATAACCACTTTCCAAAGAGTTGTTCTTATTTTCTATTAATTTAGTTGAATTACTATGGTTAGTTGTTTTGTTTTTGTGGCTGCCTCGGTGGCGTAGTTGTATTTCGGAACGACTGCAGTGCTGAGGTCACGGGTTCGATTCCCAGGTCTAATAAAGTGGTATTGGGTTTTTGTACTCGGTATCAGTCCGGGAGTCCGGAAATGTGTCCTGTAAATGGCAATAGATCCGCTCCCTATCACATGGGACCTAATATAGATGGCGAAATGTGGATGTGATACACCTCGGCCTACCCCTGAAAAGGGAAAATGCCGTTAACTGTACTATGTAATTTAGTTTTAATATAGGCAACTATTAAACTCTCGACGCATTAATGATGAATATATTTAGTATTTCAGTGACGCTCTAACAAATTCAACCTTATATTTATTACATATTATTACGATTAAAATAATTATGCAGAATTTGAGATGCCGATGTTAGATATTTTTGGAATATGCTATTTTTATTGTAAACAACGGTTCATCCATTTGTGATAATCGGTGACAGTGAAACACCCTGATAAATGAAATAATAGTTTCGTTGCAATACAAGTAAATATGAATTTATTATTCTTATTCCCACCATTTGGAGGTATCCTGAATCATAAAAATTTGCTCCTCATCAAAATGTATATTACAATTAGATTTAGTATAACAAAAGTGTTCCAAATCCGTTAGTTTCAGCGAATTTTTTGCAGTGTTTAATAATGTTCATACTTATATCTAATAGATCAAAAGATAGTGCAATTATTTTAACGTTCTCACTTGATAATTAATTGTAGATTAATTATCGAGATCGGTTTGTTTTAAATAGATGGAATGTGTTAGTTATTATTAATCAGATTTAATTTTAGCTTAAATTTTAATGTAATATTTATGTAAGCAGGTTAATCTGCCAAAAAAATAAAATTAAACACGATTATCCATGAGAGAAATTGCATATTTATATTACTTACTACTTATTACTTTATATAATTATTGCTCGCGGCTCCGCCCGGTTGAATAAGTATTTCCGGGATAAAAAGTACTTCATGTTACTCGCTGATACCTAATGTAATGTAATATAGCTTTATATTGGTGAAAGAACTGTTAAAATCGGTCCAGTAGGTTTTGAGTTTATTCGTTAAACTCATGCAATAATACAAATCTTTCCTCTTGATAATATTAGTAGAGATTATTATAGCTAGTAACAAGCTATTCAATGTTATGTTGATACAATATTTATAGCTGCATAATTACATTATGAGACCAAATTGTTAATCTTTAATAGTCAACACGAAAATATTTTTAATTTTAAAATGTAATTTTATAATATTAGATATAGTTATTGTGATAAGTTTTGTACAATATTTATTACTTTACGTACCTACTTAAATGTTATTGTAATAAATCCATATTCTGATTGTTAAGGTTTTACTAATTAGCCACCCTATAATTATTATAATCAGATATCAATAGTAAGTGATTGGTGATTGTTATATACTGTTAAATAAGGGTCTAAAAGATTACGTTGCAACGACAGATATTGAAATATTTGTGAAACAATGTTCTAGAAATTAAGCTTACCGTCTTTTTATGTACTTTTAGAACCCTTATGTTGCAGTATATTAACAATCTCTACAAACTAAAATATTACACAATACATCGCACGCCTAGATCAATACTGAATTATCTCGAAAAAATCTGTGAATCGTGTTTTTGTTTTGTGTAAATCGGTAAATTATTTGCCGATTTACACAAAACAAAAACTCGATTCACAGATTTTTTCGAGATAATTCAGTATTGATCTGGACGTGCGATATTATAGAGCCACCTGCAGGATTTTTTTAGCGATAAAACATCACCAGTGGCATCTATTACACAGACGTTTATACGTGCCGTAATTTGACAATTGACGATTGGCATAAAAAAGGAATGAGTGGGTTCTCTATTTCCGTAGTATTATAATGCTCTTTGACACCATCTGTTTACAAATTAGTAATTACAAGTGACAAAAAATATTGCCAACATTTCTTTTATCGAACCCGCTAAAAATTACTTCAAAGTTCAAGCTACGAGAAACCACTAAAAGTAAGATCTTCTATTAATCCACCACAAATCTACTATAACTGAAATTCCTGTGAGCTTTTTTTGTGCACGGATTTCTTCTGGCGAGTAAGAAACACTATTGCAAAACAAAAAGTTTTGCAATAGTGTTTCTTGCTATTTTACCTATATTATATATCAAAACGAGTAAAATGTTTTAGTGGATTTTCCTTTTCCTCCCATTGCCTAAAAAACTAATCCACTAAAATAACGACAAGTTTTAGAGGGAAATCTACTAAGTTGGCAACACTGGTGACAAAACTAGCAAAAGCAGTACCAGTGATAGACTAAAAGTATTTAAAAATTAATATTAATCGATATGAAATCGATAATCATAATATTGGTTTTTCAGTAACTTATTGGTATTTTATTTATTAATATGACGGTAATTAAATACACTATGTTGCATATACGTATATACAGTACATTTAATTACTTTGAGTTAATTACCTAGTGAAAAAGTTTTATTTTTGTTATTGAGCAATCGATAACTCAAAATCGATAATTTCACAAAAACATTCTTTCTCATATTTCTCCGCTTCCAGATTGACGATTGCGGTGATTTTTCATTTTCTAATATAAAAAAATATGCCTGATTTTTCAGATCATATTTCATCTTATTACATTTTGGGCCCACTGTTTTCCGTCTCCTTTGGCAACAAGCAAGGTCTTACAGCACATATAAAAGGAAAAATCTGAAAACTACAAATATGTACTTCAATAACAAAAAGAAAATTGAATTTACAATTTTTTTTTTGACTAATTTATTTATTATTTTAGGCGAAATTTTGAACTTATTTACTTAGATACCTTACGTACCAGTTTGTTCGGATCCCTCGGTATGCGAGTCCAACTCACACTTGGCCGGTTTTTAAATGCTTATTACTTTCACAATGGATAAATATCGACATTGGCTCCAATATCCTTACCAATCAGAGGGGTGAAGTCTTTCATCTACCTTGTCCGTGTTGGAATTTCTTCGTTTCTAAGTTAATAATTTTTATAAGTATTAACTTAGAATAGAAACTCACGCGTTATTTTAAGAAAACGAACCTCTTAGTCTACTGTTACAGCATCTCCAATAGAATAATATTAGTACGCATACGCATACTCACGCCTTTTATTCCTGGATGGGTAGGCAGATGCGCAACTAGTACACCAACTTTTCGCCGTATTCCGTCCCATGATGTAATAGGGGGGAAGCCTATCGCCATATCGGGCACAAATTCCAGACTCCGAGCTGATACTGATTAAAAAAATCCGATATCATTTTGCCCGACCTGGGGATCGAACCCGGTATCTCAGCATTGCAGTCGTACAATACAACTAAGCCACCGAGGCAGTCAATGTTAGTAAAATATCTAATTCCGCAGAGACGGGCTCGCAATAAAGCACATTCCCCAATACAATGAGCGGAGTGCTCTAAAATTAAATGCTGTCACATAAGATATGTAGCTGGTTGTTACGGGCCGCTGTTTGTTTTAGACTATTTGGCTAGTTTCCGGCATTTGATACTCTATGGATATATTGTTAGGTTTGAACAGAGGTGACATAGGCTTATGATGTAGCCGAGGCTTAATATTATCGCCTATGGCTATTAAAAAAAATCGAGACTAGTTTAGAAATAAAAAAATGCGTTTTACGTATCGACTTTACAGATTTTTTTTTGCTTAGTTTAAATTTAGAATTATCGCTCGCAGACACACCGATTTTTTACTTTCGTATCATAATGTCCATTGTTGATCCTGGCTTACAGAAGATGCAATGACCGGTGAGGGCGGGATACATCATACTCATCCTCAGTCGAGTGTAGACAGCCGTGGTAAAAAAAAAACTACAAAAACAGTGCAACTGATATTCCACCATTCTTATTCTAAGCGTAATTTCTGTTCGCTGTCTTCATATTTTTAGTTGCACCGCCGCGGCATTGTTCCCTCCGTTAGTAATTAGGTCACGAGTTTTGAACCACATTCACATTGTGATCCGATGACGTTTGTATCAGCATTAGTTTGGTTCGCTCCGTAGCTACATTTTAGGTTTATCGAGAGGGTTGCGATAACGTTTTGCCATTTGTAAATTGTGATGGTATTTGCATTTGCCTCTGTATCCAAGTTAAGTATTTTAAGGATGTATGTTTTCGCCGAGTATTCTTGGTTGAAATGTTAAGTATAAAGACCCTGATTACAGTTGTACATCACTATTTTTAATTATTAAAAACAAAAAATAGCGTTATCTACTGCCGTTCCTGAATACATATTTCACGAATAAAAACAAAAATACAATGTCATAAAATCATCCATAAGAAAAGGTAATTTCTGGTAAATTTTAATTCGTCATAGCTTGGTCATTAATATATTATGAAAAAAAATCTTTTTTTTATTGCATTGAATGACGAGGAGAGCATGGCGGTCGCCTGATGGTAAGCGATGCAACCAGCCATAAACAGTAGCAACACCATCCAGCACCTTAAGTTACAAGGTACTGTGTGGCATTCCACTGCGCTCGTCATCCTGAGACATAAGATGTTAAGTCTCACTATGTCCAGTAGTTACACTGGCTACAATGTCCTTCAAACCGAAACACAGCATCTTATGTATCAGTATTCTCAATGTTGTAATAATAAACCGTCAAAAGTTCCCTTATTCATCCAGTGGGTACGTACCGGCGTCGTTCCCAAAACACTGCACACAAGCCTGAAAACCCTAAACATTCATTCACTGACATTTACACTACTACAGATGGCAGATATTTTAAAAATATTAGGTGGAATCGTTAGAAAGTTTCTATCTATAGAATAAAATATCGACTTTCCAAGTTTTTTGGCCAAAATCCCACAGCTTTGCTGTTATACCCCAGAAGCGGGAGAAATTCAAAACCTTAAAATTTCATATAATAATATTACAATAAAAACCCTCCATCCTCAAACGCCCATATTTTTCAACCAAACTTCCAAGATTTATTCTTCAAATCACAAAAATAATTCTCAAAAAAACGTCAAAAACCTTTGAGTATGTTAAATGCTCTAAGTCAAAAACCTTAGAGCATTTAACATTCCATATACTCAAGGTCAAAACCTATAACCATTTCTTGCGTAAAAACTATTTTCATATATTTTACAAATTGATTTATGACGTTCGAAATTCGAACGGCGCGGCGCGGCGTCTTAGATGGTATAATGGCGGGAATTCGTTGCGTAGGAAAAGTTTTTAGGTTGGCGGTTATGATCGATGTACGCGGCGATTAGGGGCGGTTTATTAAGGGCAGTGATGTTGAATAAATCGGCTCTGTATCGACTTAATGTATTTTGATATATCGACGCTTTTATACTGAAGGTAGTATGGGACGGTTTGGGTATGATTATGTTCGTTATACAAGTTGTATTAAAAGGTCGCAGGAACACCATGATGCAGGACGCTTTTGACAGTCTAGAAATCGTTAGTAGAGGTTTTTAGCAATGAATTTCATGTGACTGATGATGATTATGTATTCAAAGGCTGATATTGTTCGCGTGAAAGACTTCGTAAAAATTCACATTGTGTCCTTCTGGAATAAAAAAGACGCATATATTCATCATAAACATGTTCCGAGTCGAAATTGCATCCAAATTTTAGCGTTTTTAGAGTATTTTGTCTTAGTTATAATATTATGTATATGGAAATATAAAACGTATTAAGCTTTGCTACCCAGCTTTCTAGTAAAAACAGAAAAGTGAGAGCGATAAAACGATCGTGCGGCCTATTACAAATTTAGGATTTGAATGTTTTTTTTGTAATTTTGTTTATTTGTACGTAATCACCTGTGAAGCAAACCTAGCTTAGTACGAAGATCTAATCAAAATAAATAATTATTAGTGAATAATAAATAAAAAAATTACAGGCCTATAGAAAAAAGTTTTCGTCCTAAAGTCGCTTTGTCTCTAGATGCAGAACGGCAGAGATGTCCACTTGTTGTATGGGTGTTGGGCTTCAAAATCTAACCAGGCTCTAACTTTATGGATATCAAAGGGAGAAAAATATGGATCTTGGATCCATAAAAAATTGTTTTAGGCCGCTCTATTTAAAACTAACTTTTTAAAACGTTCATTTAAAGTGTAGTTTTTGAGCAAAATTAAATAGCACAAATCTCAAAATCGACGGACTTTAAAATTATACAATTTATAGCAAAGGTCTACTTTTTGGGAATACTATCCAAATATGTATAAAGTACGTATCTTGGTTAGAATTTTAACCCGTTTTTGGACATATATTCGAGAACAAGAATTGCGATCAAAAGCGGGTACATTTTCAAACAATCCTACTAATATTATAAAGGCGAAAGTTTGTAAGAATGTATGGATGTTTGGATGTTTGGATGTATGGATGTATGGATGTAAGGATGTTTGTTCCTCTTTCACGCAAAAACTACTGAACGGATTTCGTTGAAATTTGGCACACGGGTAGATCATGTCCTGGATTAACACATAGGCTACTTTTTATCCCGGGAAGATATAAACCGGGACTTTTATCCCGGAAAAACTTTTTAATGCGGGCGGAGCCGCGGGCAAAAGCTAGTAAGTTATAATAACCTCTAAACGTTTGTACCTAGTTATTAAGTAAAGTTGCAGGCTTACCAAACAAAGAAATATACGTTTAAAGTTGATTATCAATCACTGCTCATGCACTTGCAATAAATAACTGACATTAATAGTTTGAGGTTGCTGAATTTTATGGCCTAAGTGCGATTTTTTTATCTGACTTCAAAAAAGGAGGTTCTGTATTCGACCCGCTTGTATATTAATTTGTATGTCCGCGATTTTCTCAAAAACTATTGATACGATTTGGATGAGTTTTTCTTATGGTTCCATATTTAAATTACGAAATGAACACTGTTACTAAACTTATTTCTCTGAGCGAGTTTATGTTGGGCTCAAAGGTTAACTAAAAGTAAAGTTGTCTCTCATTGACTGTCCAAATTAAGTAGTGCCAGGTCATTGATGTATTAAAAAACCCTACATCAATGTGCCAGGTAGAAAACCAAAGTTCATGGTGGTGATGTACTATTTAGGAGAGTTTTGGCTCTTACTCAGTGTATTTAAGGTTCTAGGTTCGATTCTTTGGACATGAAATAAAATGTGTATCCTGCGAAAAAGCGCCTGAGTTTTCTAAAATTGGAACTTATGCACCAAATGGTAAAGTTCGCCTATAACATAATTGGATGTGGCCAGCCCATGCTGCCTAGTAAATGCTTCCTCTTTATAAAATAAACCTTTTCTAATTTTATCCGTGGCTCCACACATAACATAAACTTATAACTATAAGCCAGATTCATTATTTTGTCAAACCCTTTGCTTTGCTTAAAATTAATATTCGTGCTCCCACCAACTCTCCTAAGTTCTTTCGATCTTCGCAGGAGTTACAGTGTCGAATGACAAGGATAGCCTGTACCGTGTACAGAATAAAGGCTCTCGAGGCTAATTCCACTAAAAATATCCTCAACAGCATTTCATGTGCCTAATCTGACTCTTCCACATTTGGTCCACGTTCGACGGCACTCGTTAAATCGTCCGCCGTCGCCGTAAGGTCGTTAGTGCAGGCGTCGGCCCGGAATAATTCAATTACCAGGCTACAGCTCAAATGTTATGCAATGATGCAACTGGGCTAACTTTTCAAATCGGAATTCAAAGATGTGTGGTAAAAAGTTATAAGACGAAGTATTTTTGGGTTAAGTCTAGCATAGAGTTGACGGAATATATTGCTTAGTAGATATTGTATTTAAGACTAATGTCAGGTAATAAAATCTCCGTCTGGAGGTCTAAAAACATATTTCTGAAATAAAGCTAACTTCACTTAGATTTTGTTGATCAAGCAATGTATAATTACCAACACGGCAATCTAGTAGTTATTGCCGTCCAAACCACTTTCATTAAAACGGCTTGGTCCCTGCCCCACGGTGGGCATTGATAGAGTTATTTAGGTTTGATACATATTTTTAGATTTTCGGATTTATAACACGACATGAAATTACGAAAGGGTTAATATGCTTGTATTCTTGATAAAATCGTCACATCATTTGAATCGACACATTCATATATGAAAACTAATTGTAATCGAATCATGGAAATCAAATCAACAGGTTTTTTAATCGAGCATGCATTCTCAGCACACTCGTTCGAAACAGCCAGCTTTGATTCACCGGAAGAAATGTAAAACCGTTTTCGTAAGAGATAAAATCATAAAATATCACAAGGAAACCATAAAAAGTTATAAAAACATTATTCTCCCGAAATTTATTCAATGTCGCCTTTGTTTTTTGCCATTTCTCCCCTCGTCTCGGCTTGGGAATTCAAACGGCGCTTAGATCTTGTCTATATCTAACTTATCGGTTTTATGGTAATGAAATCGTATAAATCTTTTTTATCACCTTTTGAGGTCCGGAGATAGGCCACGAACTGCTTACGTATGCGACATTATAAAACCCTTACTAGAAATGTTGAGGTATTAATTTATGACCTTCTCTTGATATTATATTAACATAATAACCGTTGTAATTAAAATTATTGATTGCACTCGTAAAGAAACCCTCGGTTTGTTCTTTCAACTGTAATAATTTACAGAATAGGTACCTACAGAAGCTTACTAGAATAACCGTCATAATGAATACCTCCTCAGTCATAATTAATAAAAGCGCCATCTATTTTTAAAGAGCGCCGCGACATGGAACTGAACTGTTTTGCCTACACAACGGGTCTGCGCATGCGTATATGCATTCGAGGCCACGGTCACAACTACAATCGTATTTGATTACGCACACACTAGCGCCGCAGTTGTCAACCGGACCAAACGTGTGTTTGTGGTTTGTGTAAATAATGCGATAATTATCGTGTATTAAAGTGTTTCACGTGGATTGTGCCAAATAAAAGGTGAGTATTATTTCTTTCCTGTTTATTTACATAAATTTTAACGTATGAAGCTATTGCTTTTGATTGAGAATCTTATAACCTTTCCGAATTGATTGGTTTGCGCATGTCTGAGTCTATTGCGGCCTCTTATCTTTCTATTGTTAATAAACTTATAAATTTCATTCTTTATGTAAAATCATATAATGCATGATAATTGGTATCTTACTACAAAGTTATTAGTATTTCATGATATTAACAAACATGTTCAGATCCAGAATTTGGTACATATTAGTATAAGTCGCGGCACGAAACTCTAGCGCTGAGCGAAACGTGGAGGGGATAGCTGCGCATGGGTACCGTCGCGCACGCAATACAAATTAGTAATTTAATTGCTTAATTAAAAACAGCAAAATAATGTTTTAATGTAAAGTCAAATAGTAAGTCTAGCGGTGAACAAAATGTGGAACTTAACTGCGTATGGGTACTGTCACGCACGCAAATATTACTTAAGTAATATTACTTCATGTTTGAATGAATGAATTTGTTTCAGGGAATTAATGAAATCATTCGATTCCCTTTTCAGAAAACAATGCACGTCAAACACCATTTTCCGTGCCTGTCTTTTCAAAACAGTATTCCTTCTCGGCCTCGGCATTTTCACTGTTTAAAAACTGTTCAAACTTAATCCAACAGTGAATAAACTAACAAACACAACAAACAAATCAACAAAACAAACTTAACAAAAAACAACAACAAAAATTAACGATGACAACAAAACAATTCAGAACGCGACTGTACACTGGAAGTGCGCGGAGCGTCGTATCGGCACGGGGGACGGAGTACGACTGGAGAGCCAATCGGCGCAACGCACGCTCGCCCTTCACTCCCGGTACCCCGCCAAGACACCTTATTTTTTACTTCTGCGCAATAACGGTCAGCGCTAGAGTTTCGTGCCGCGACCAATATAATCCGATATGGTCTAGTGGCTAGGATACCTGGCTCTCACCCAGGAGGCTCGGGTTCGATTCCCGGTATCGGAATTGTATTTTTTTTAACAAATTTTTATTTCTTTTCAGATACAAAGATGAATATAAAAGCGGCGCTGGCCATTACTATGGTCTTCGTTGGATGCTGTTCCAACGTAGTGTTTTTAGAATTAGTAGTAAAGGAGGACCCGGGCGCTGGAAATTTGGCGACGTTCCTACAGTTCCTATTCATAGCGACGATTGGCTTCTGTACGGTTGGAAAGTTCGGTACCGCCAAGCGAAACATACCCTTCAAGCAGTACCTCCTACTAGTTGGATTTTTCTGGACAAGTAGCGTGGCCAACAACTATGCCTTTGACTTTAACATCTCCATGCCTTTACACATGATCTTCAGAGCTGGATCATTGATGGCGAACATGGCTATGGGCGTTTGGATCCTCAAGAAACGCTACTCACCATTAAAATATCTGGCTGTGTTCATGATATCAGCTGGCATTGCGATCTGCACCATTCAATCGAGCGGTGACGTCAAGGCTCCAAGAGAGACTCATGAAGATGTTGCAGAAGAAGAAAGACTTAAGTTCATCGACTGGTTGTGGTGGTGTCTTGGCATTGCTATTCTGACCTTCGCTCTTTTCGTATCAGCCAGGATGGGAATATTCCAGGAATCATTATACTCGAAACATGGAAAGCATCCCTGGGAAGCTCTGTACTACACCCACTTGCTTCCCTTGGTGTTTTGGCTGCCGACTACCACAAACTTGGTTGGTCACGTAAAGTTGGCCACGGAGACACCCTTGGTCGAGTTTTTGGGCTTTGCTGTCCCTAAACAGGTCCTATTTCTGACCCTATACGTCCTAACCCAGGGTCTGTGCATCAGCGCTGTTTACGTCCTGACTACGGAATGCGCCTCTCTCACTGTCACCCTTACTGTTACTCTGAGGAAGTTCGTATCCTTACTATTTTCAATTATGTACTTCAGGAATCCGTTTACCCTGGGCCATTGGATCGGGACCCTGCTAGTCTTCATAGGGACCCTGATATTCACGGAGTTACTGCAGAAGTCAGTG
This sequence comes from Lapara coniferarum, assembly GCA_949316025.1. Lineage (NCBI taxonomy): Eukaryota > Metazoa > Arthropoda > Insecta > Lepidoptera > Sphingidae > Lapara > Lapara coniferarum. The sequence goes on from OX438921.1 coordinate 22,884,786, forward strand.
GCATTGTTCATTCCCAAGAAGGATGCGAAGAAGGTGCAATAATAGGATTGTTAGGGTTTCAAAGTGTGGATGTTGGATTATATAGTGCTGGTTTATTTGAAGTTATTTTGAAGACTTTCCTAGTGACTAAAGCAGATAAAATTAAATCATAATCTTCAGGGATTGTAAAGTAATTTGTTCAAGACAATGTTCCCAATCACGGGTTCAGGCGCAACGCAATCACAATTGCTATCTCATTGTCGACCAGAGATTTGAAGAACAATTAACCAGGTTAGGAATCGGAAATTCATATGTATATTTGATTCTGTTCGTATTATGTTATTAATAACATGCCATAAAATATAGGTCAATAGAAGATGAATAATTTTACAAAAACAAAACACTCATAAAATCTGCCTCGAACACTATGAATGTCGTATTTCGGCGGTTAACTACGATATGAATGTTAATTTAGCAATTCTGTTCCTATAGTCCGTCTAACCATTTATTTAGCTTTTGACAGTTCGGTTTCTAATCAATTGGGGATGTACTAATGCGTTACCGATTCGATTTCTTGTAGCAATCGATTTAATTTATGCAGAAGATTTGATCGATTAAACAAACACATTGAAATGTTATTTTTGCTCAACATTTTGTATTTTGTTTTATAAACATGCCTAAGCGTTTAAATGTGTATATTTTCTGTTTATAAATTTATTCTGTAGGTATATATTCTATATCCAATATCATTTTGTCAAAATTTCACTTGAATAGTTTATTTTATCGTTACTATATACTTACGCATATATAAAAAAAAAAAAAAAAATTTACACTGCGACATTTTATTTTTTAAATGTAAAAAAATCGAATTATGTTAGTTACACAATCAGTGGGCTTAACGAATATCGATTGATAATTAATATCGGAGCTGAACAGCAAATCCCTTCACTATGGAAAACAAAAACTGGCGCCCATAAAGAATTCAATTATTTTGTTTCGATTCCTTGTCAAGAATTATAAAATTTCATAGGCGTGCATATGTCAAAAGTTAAATAAATGGTTGGACGGACTATAAAAGCTGAACACTACCTGCTACTGGAGTTCTTTATACATATCTTCACACATAAGGTTAAAATACTATTTATCTTACCAATTGTGTTTAGAAAACAATCAACATTATAAAAAATTTACGACCTTAGTTGCCACAAATTGGTACGTAAAAATTGTGAACCATGTAAGTAAACTTTATGTACAACTGGTTTATGAAAGTAGCTATAAGAGTATTAACATTTAGTAAAAAATATACAAGGTCATCTTGATTAAAGCCTGAAAGGTCTTTTTACTGGTAGAGAAGGACTTAAGCCTATGCCATTGTAAAGACATGGCTTAGACCTTTACATAATGGAGTCAGAATTAGAATTCAGACTATTTACACCCTTGCGTGCATTCACTATAATATAACGTATTGCTAATATTTATTCCTACTTTCTTAAACTGATATTGAGCTAAGGTTGCAAAATGCCATGAAGTATATTCCATGTATTTATAAATTGTTTTGCGTGCTAATTTTGCTAATTCGTGATGATTTTGTTACTTATCTAACTCTGATAATATAGCCAATTAAGTGCGTGGATGTATCTCCAATCAAAGTCTTAGATAGACAATTATTTTAAGTTTACAGATTTGGCACGTAAGTACGTAAATAATATTCGCCCTTTTAAAACTTCTGCACAGAATTCGGTAAAGATTTGATGTTATTGACTATATTTTCATATTTTGATAAAGGCATTACAAAAATGTAACTACTACAATAATTGTGCTATAAATTGGCTTATGGTATTATTTTTTTATTTGTTACGTTTCTGCTATATTTGTTCCTATATTATCTGGTAGCATAATATTAACCAATTAATATGATTCAAATATTATTATGATTAATTTTGTAAATATAGCTAATGTAATTGGCTATTTTTAATTGAAGACATTTGGAACAAGTTTATAGAGAATTGTATCTTTTGTCATTAGAATAGTTAATTTATTAACATATAGTAATGTGACCATATTTTGCACTAATTTTTAGTACAAATTCAATTTGAAAGTTCCTGCTGTTATGGCTGGAAACTAGGTGATCCCCATCAAGATTCAGCTGTTTTCTTTATAACTTTCAAGTTATGAAGGATGTTGCTGCTTTAATATTTATGCTATTTCCCAGTATCTGATGTAGAGTGTTGCCAAAACGCTAGTTGGCGGTGTGTGGCAGAGAACTTGTGCTGGCGTCATGTACCGACGTCAGGTCGACATGAAGCGGCGTTTTTGAAGTGTCCGATAGTGATTTGTTCTTTTTTTATTATTAATTCGACCAATTTGTTCATTACCAGTAACCGGTTACTGTAACTTTGTCTAAATCTACGTTTGTGTTGTGGCAACTTATATGCTTTTTTTAGCTGTTTTTTGCAGTTCTTGAAAAGCTGGTTGTACCGGTTGATTTGGATTTCTTAAGCAGTTTCCATCGTAATTATTTTTATGAATTCACGACCTTGAGTAGTGACTTACCTTATCAACTTCGTCTATAGCACGCAATTAAGAAAAGAATATGTCGAGCCATTGGTTGATTAGCTCATTCGTTGATTGTCGGTAAGGATCATTATGTAATAGCTTAGTTATCACCAATTGTTACTTATCTATTGTGTTATCTTTCCGTATTCTTGTTTCGCGCGGTTCAAGTTTTTTGTGATGCTCGTTGTTCAGGCATTTAACTACTAATGTAACAATGTTTATTATTGTTTTTGTGTTACACACACAATGATGCTTATCAATTGCTTGTGTGTAAAGTTTGACAATCATATCAATTTATTTACGGTTATTTTGCATAAACTAACGGTCTTTGTTAAATGTCAATTGATTCTATGACAAATAGCCTTGGTTTCTTTCAAACCGTGATTAATATTTTGAGATTCTAATGATGTATATTTCAAATACCATGTAATTTAATTTTCTTTTATAATATCTAGTTTTAGTTTTACAGCTTTTTAAGCTGTAACAATGGACCGGCATTAGGTGGAATATCCATATTAATGGATGATTACTCTGAATTAATTTATATTATAATATGTGCTATGTCATAATCTAGGTCATTAGTAAGGTGTGCATTATAATGTGGTATTAATTTCGTTCGATTTGAATGGATATCATTAGTTAATAGCCCCGTTTGGTTTTAAAATGGAATTTCTAATAATATTATCACCGTGTATGTAATTGGTTTATTGCATATTTCTCTTCTAGATTTCACATATATTTTTAAATTATCATAGGCTCTTAGGTTTCTAGGATTGCAACCAATATATTGCTACAAATATTTAGTTTTCGTTATAGTTCATAATATGGATAAAATTTTCATTTATCAATAATTTATAAAATTGATTTTTCATCAAAATATATCAATGTACGGAAATTACAAATCATCAGGATTCATATTGTCTGTGATGAGGAACGCATGATAATACCATACATATCTTTGTAATTAAAACATCTGAATTTTATCGTTTATGGTCAGTTATTGGCGTTTATCTCTTGACGAGCACATCATTTCTGATAAATTTTAATGATGTCGTTAGCCGAAAACTGTTATCTGTTATTAATTGGATCAAGTTTTTGACTTCGGCTGCAGCTATTTTAATTTGCTGTTATTAGCTTCATATGTATGTAGGTATGTATGTAACGGAAAGTTTGAACATGATTTTGTCCTTCTTCAAAACGTCGGATTAAATCGAAATTTGGCATAAGTCACTTATCAAGGACCGATGAAAATTCAATATTTTAAACTAAAAAATAAATAGTTTAAAAAACTAAACACGCTTTATAGAAACCAACTAAAAGATATAAATTAATAAATTTCTTTTTCCATTTTAGTTGGATTTTCTAGTGTTTTTTTTTATTTTTTTAACTATTATTGTGCGTCAGCCAATAGGATTTGTCAGTGACGTGTGGTGTTCCAAATTTGAGTACATATTAAAAAAATATGATTGTCATTATTTTTAATTTTCGATTGAGCGAATGGAAGTATGTGCACAGTTTTTACAAATATTTTGATTGTTTTTAATTTTTAAGTTGTTTACATAATTAATTTAATATAACATAGAGTGTATATTAAGTCAAAAACGCCGCGTCAGCGCATTAGTTGGTCTGTAGTATAATTTGTTGCGATGGCTTGTTCAATGTATTTTTTACTTTTATATAGTTTTAAGTACAAAGTGATTGTTGTGGAATAAAATAACGTCCTTTTCTTAATAACTTGTTTTTACTTTTCATAAGATGAAAATAATTACCGACTACAAGCAATAGTTCAAAATACAGTGCTTCACCCAGACTAATCATCCAGCCCAGAAACATAAGTGTATGACAACATACAAACAAAATTGTATTGAGCAGGAATCCAACTCACAACCTCTATCTTACATACGGCTCATCAACATAAATCATATTTACAATCCCTTAAACGAACATGGACACCTTATTACCATTAAAATATAACATTGCGCAAGTATTCAACCTACATACCACATTTTAAAGCCTATGAAGGTCATCGATCCGACCAACTCGCTAACCCAAATACTAATAATTAACTAAGTGGGGTTAAACACTGTCCAAAAAGTACTTTCGCTGCTTTGCAAATATGCCGGTTTCCGTGCGTTTATTGTAAGTCATTTCACTTGATAATTGATAATCACCCATGCTGATAGTTGAATGTATTCCGTATCCGTCCGGATACCGACTCTGTCGCCTGGCCGATTGGCGAGGCTACATACACACACACACACACACACACACGCGCACGTGTGCCTTTTATCCCCGAAGAGGTACCGAGAAGCGTAACTAGTGAACCACATTTCACTGTGCATATTCCCTCCCATGAAGTAATAAGGGGCGAGCCTATCGCCATATCGGGCACAAATTTCAGACTCCGGGCTGATAATTAATAGAAAACCCAATATCACTTTGACCGATCTGGGGATCAAACCCGTGACTCTAGCACTATAATCGTATCATAATACAACTACGCCACCATTTATATTGTTACCAAAATGTATGTAGCGGCTATATTATTAAACTCTACCACGTGACGCTATCATTAGTATTCAGACTTTAAAGACTTTTCAATTCAAAATTAAAATTAATTTAGTAAGCAAATAATTCAAAGTATAATGTGAAGAAGCAATAAAACATTGTGACAAAGTTGTGGCGGCTATCGGTAACTTTAGAGTCGTGCAATATTTCACATTAAATATAAAGCTTTTTTACACGTGCATTGTAAAGTGTCGCGGAATGGAGTCCATATAGAGTGTCGATTGATGGGAGATGGCCTCTCGCCAGTCGACATAATTATGCCGGCCTGTTTGAACCGGATATACACAGGCTGATTCCGAAACTCGACATACAAGCGCCACTTTGATGGGTTATAACACTTTTTGTACGGTGTGCATTATCTGGTCATATACAAAATATGTGCTATCGCCAGCACACTACATATACGATACTTATTTACGATAACTTTGTGTATACGCACATATACACACTCACACCCTTTATCTTCGAAGGGGTAGGTAGAGTCGCAACTAGTGCACCCATTTTTCACTGTGCATATTCCGTCCCATAATGTGATATGGGGCGAGCCTATCGCCATATCGGGCAACTTTGTATTTGTTTCAATTATGGGTATAAAACTAACGTACTTTTATTTAGCTATACGTACAAGAGTTTTTATTGAACACTGACTTGCAAAAATAAATATAGCCGTAGTTTATCAAGTCATCGTGGATGCTCTAAGTGGCCGCGTCATGCAAACAAGTAGATTAGATCATTTATAGACTAGGCTAAGGCGTGTTTCATTACCATCTCATTAGAGTCATTACCGGATGATGCGTTGATTCAGTTTTTGATAACGATTCGTTACGATTTCGTGAGTGTTAGACGTTGAAATTAAACTACTAGAACGGATTTTATCGCGGTTTTTTATTTTACTTTTCTCCCGACTTTCGAAGGCTTTGCACTTCGTGGTCACGGGGCGGACTGAGGTGTTAGTAGTATGAAAAGTTAGTGTTTCAAAACTATCCGCAATTTACAAAACGAAACGCCGGGAGAAAAATAAAATAATAAACGGCGATAAATCCGTTCTAGTAGTTTAATATCAATGTCAGATTTTGATGTTTATTAGCGAGGAATTGGGTTTCTTGGAAAATGAGCAATGTTTTTTGGGTAATTGTTGGTAGACCGGTCTAGGGTGGGTTTCATTACCATCTCATTAGAGTCGTCAGATAATAGTGCGTTATTTTATATTTTGATTAAATTTAACGCGAAACTCTTTTTGGAAAGAAATATAGTAACTGTTGGTAGACTGATCTATAGCGTGATTCATTACCATCTTATTAGGGTAATTATCGGAAAATACATCGTTTCAGATTTCTGTATTTGTGGGAAATTGGGTTTTCGTAAAAGATAACTATGATTATCGAGCAAATGTTTGCACAAGATGTTTTATGTGTGTCTGGGGTTTTTAAAATGTAGTAAACGTGCCCGATATGATGATAACCTTGCTTCCTTATCACATTATATCGTAAATAAATAAGCATATTAGTTCACTAGTTGCATTGCTGTCTACTCCAACGACTCCAAAAGGCGATACCCTAAGTTATGTTATGGTATATTGCTCATACAATTCCTGATGGGGTGCAAAGTCAGGAAACCTCCACGTGGTGCACCCTGGGCAACGGAGCGTCGGTCGAGTTGATCGGCGCAACGGCCAATATCCTGACAACAGTGGTCTCGGCGGTCGTCGCCGCTTTTTGCGGTGGCTGCCGCATTTTTAGATGGTGGGCCCGTTTATTCGGGCGGCTCCCGGTTCATCCGGGAGTGTCGACGGGCTCGGTGTGCGCTAACACCGCCCCGAGCAGGCAGCGGGGGGGAACCTTCCTCTCCGCTGTCACCGTTGCAGATCGTAATCTAGTATGGAGGTCCGTGGACATGTCTCGCGCTCCTGCTGGACCGAGGGTCTTGGCTTAATCGCCCGGACCACGAGGGAGAAAACCTCTATAAAAAGTTCCCCGAATCCCAAGCGGCGGCGCACCGCGAGGGGATGCATGGCCGATGGGTAGTTCGGTCACTAGTGCGACCCCCGCCAGAGTACCGGCCGACCCTCTTGGCGGGTTACGCTAGGCTTACCCAGGTACAGGGGGCACTGCCTGGGTGGACTCTTATTTCCCCCATACTCGTGGGATTCAATATGAATTTAGAACCTAAAATTACATTGACGAGGGTGCCTACTCCGGTTCCGGCTGGAGAGGCGGGGATTGGTGGGCGAAAGCCCGTTGAGGGCGGACGAGGAGTCGGCGCGGACAGGATGTCCGCGGGCGTCGACTCTGAGTCGAGTATGAGCGTTTCCTCCGCTCGGAGCCGTAGGCTCTGGAGGAAACGCTCAGAGTTGAATAATAGCAGGTCGTCCTTAGGGAGCGACACTGAGGAGCCGGTCCCGAAGTCGCAAGCGACAACCGGACGCGGCAGAGGAGGACCATCTTTGGTCGACGATTCCGTCGACCAAAGAAAGAAAGCCAAGGCGCGCGATCTCCTGCAGCGCAGGGAGGCCCGCCAAAGGGCAAGGAGGGAGGAGAGCGAGGAGGGCATGGTCCTTCGCTCTGCCGCCAAACCGAAGGTGCCCGCCGAGGAGGTGGCTGTCGCAGCGGCGGCGGAACCGGCACCGAGCGCTCGCCCTAAAGGCGAGGCCAAAAAGTGGCGCGATAAGTGCGCAAAGTTAGAGGAGGCGGTGAAGGAGCTGAAGCGTGAAAACGCTTCTCTCCTTCGCCGGTTGGAGGAGCTGGCAGCAGTGGAGGCCAAGTGGCAGGCGAGGATGGAGTCGGTGCTCGCAGGGCCGGCCCAGAGGCCTCCACTGGCCCACGAGCGAAGGTCCACCCCCGGGGACATACCACTCCCTGTCCAGGGTGGTTTCGTTGGAGGAGCTCCCCAGCCTTCCTCTAAGGGGAAGGGGAGGGGGAAGGGGAAAGGAGCAGTGCAGCCTGCTCCTCTCAAGGCTCCTGCCATCGTGGCCGGGCCCTCCACCTCTGCTGCCGTGGCGGTCGCTGGGCCGTCTGGGGTGCCCAAGAAGGGGAGGGGGAAAGGTGGTCCTCCTGCTCCCCCCGTCGCGAAGTCTGCTCCGAGGGAGCCCCGCCCACTGCCACCGGCCCCAGCGTCCATGGACGCTGAATGGACCGTGGTGGTGGGTAAGAAGAAGCGGGGGAAGCACACCCCCGCCGCGGCGCCTGCAGGGAACCCCCAGCAGAGGAGGCAGAGGCGTAAGGAGCCCAAGCTGCGTCAGCCACGCTCGGCAGCCATAGTGCTGTCGCTGACGCCAGCGGCGGTGGCCAAAGGGCTCACTTACGCCAAAGTGCTGACGGATGCCCAGCACCGAGTAGACCTCGCCGGCCTCGACATAGACAGGTTGAGGCCCAAGGTGGCAGCCACGGGTGCCATGTTGTACGAGGTGCCCGGGGCTGAGTCGGAGCGAAAGGCGGACTCCCTCGCCGCAAGGCTGAGGGAATGCTTTGGCGGGTCGGAGGATGTCCAAATCTCCCGGCCCACCAAGTGCACGGAGCTGCGGCTGTCGGAGTTGGATCCGGCAGCCACTTCCGAGACGGTCGCAGCGGCCCTTTGCCTTGCTGGCGAGTGTGCTGCGGACGCCGTAAAGGTGGGCCAAATCCGGCCCGATCGCTCCGGCCTGGGCTCCGTCTGGGCCAAGGTGCCGACCAGGGCGGCACAAAAAATAAAGGCGGGCCGCCTGAAGGTGGGGTGGACTGTGGCCCGGGTGACCGTGCTCGGGGCGCGCCCGATGCGCTGTTACCGTTGCTTGGAGCACGGTCACACGCAGAGTACCTGCGTCGGAGGACCGGACCGCAGCGATTTGTGCTATCGCTGCGGTAAACCGGGCCACAAAGCCCGTGAATGCGAGGCCGCGCCGAACTGCGCTGTCTGCGCGGCCGCAGGGAGGCCCGCCAAACATCCAGTGGGCGGGAAGGCGTGTCCCGCCCCCTCCCGTCGCGATAGGCGTCGCGACGGAAGACGAAGTGTTGCTGCCGCTGGGGCTTCGACCCAGCCGCAGGCAACGAGCCCACCGCAAGGGGCCGCGATGGACGTGGTAGAGATCGCCCAATAATGGATTTAAATTTCCTCCAGGCGAACATCAACCACTGTGCCAGTGCCCAGGACCTGTTGTCCCAAAGCCTGGCGCAGTGGTCGGTGCAAGTGGCCGTGGTCGCTGAGCCGTATTTTGTCCCCCCCCGGGATAACTGGGCGGGGGACCTTGACGGCTTGGTGGCCATCATCAGCCGGGGCGCCGCTGGCTCCCCACCCTTCGAAAAAGTAGCGAAGGACAGGGGATGCGTGGCGGTTCTGTTGGGAGACATTTGGATAGTAGGAGTGTACTTTTCTCCCAACAGACCCCTCGCCGAATTCGAGTCTTTCCTCGTTCGGCTGGGGGCCTTGGTGGAACAAGGCCAACCTCACCCGGCGGTCGTCGCCGGCGACTTCAACGCCAAGTCCGTGGCTTGGGGTTCGCCGGCGACGAACGGTCGTGGTCGGGTCCTGGAGGAATGGGCGATCTCTGTCGGCCTGGTCGTCCTGAACAGGGGGTCGGTGGACACGTGCGTGCGGCACAACGGCGGGTCTATTATAGACCTGTCGTTGGCAAGTGCCGCCGTCGCACGCCGTGTCCGGGACTGGAGAGTCCTCGTGGGCGTGGAGACGTTGTCGGACCATCGTTACATCAGGTTCGGCGTCTCCGCGTCCCCGAGTGTCCAGTCCGGTGGTGTACCGAGTGCCCCAAATCAGGACGGCCCGCGGTGGGCGCTTCGTCGCCTCGATGGGGAGGCCCTAGTGCTGGCCGCTCTGGTCATGTCGTGGCTCCCCGTGCCGGACGGGCCGGTACGGGTTGAGCAGGAGGCGGAGTGGTTCGGGGTGGCAATGTCGGATGTCTGCGACGCCGGCATGCCCCGAGCTCTCCGCCGTTCGCCGGTGCGACAGGTGTACTGGTGGTCGGCGGAGCTAGCGCAGTTGCGCGCGTCGTGCGTGGCTGCGCGCCGCCGATACGCCAGGCATCGTCGTCGCCGGCTAAGAGACGAGAATCACGCAGACCAGGAGCGGCGGCTCTATGGCCTCTACAAAGAGGCAAAGAGAGCGCTGCGGGTGGCCATTCATGGGGCCAAGGTCGCGGCACGTAAGGCGTTCGTGGGGACTCTCGACAGGGACCCGTGGGGGCGCCCTTACCGGATGGTGATGAAGAAGCTTCGCCCAGCGGCGCCCCCGCTGTCGCAGAGTCTCCGGCCAGAATTACTGGCCAACGTCGTCGCGGCCTTGTTCCCGGCCACCGTGGAGTTCACTCCTCCACCGATGGCGCCACCGGATGTGGCGTCATCGTCGAATGAGAATCCGGCAAGGGATATCCCGGAGGTTTCGCCCGCTGAAATGCGGGCGGCAGTGCTTCGGCTGCGGAGCAAAAACACGGCCCCAGGGCTCGATGGCATCCCCGGGAAAGCCTGGGTGCTAGCCGTTGAGTACCTGGGCCCGAGGCTCCGCAGCTTATTCACCGCCTGCCTGGAGCAGGGCGTCTTCCCGGTGCGTTGGAAAACCGGGAAGCTCGTCCTGCTGAAGAAGGGAGGACGACCCGCAGAGTCGCCGTCGGCCTACCGGCCCATCGTGTTGCTCGACGAGGTGGCAAAGCTCTTCGAGCGCATCATCCATACCCGCCTCGTCGAGCACCTCGATAGGGTCGGTCCGAATTTGGCCGACGAACAGTATGGATTCAGGAGGGGACGTTCCACTGTCCATGCGATTCTGCGGGTGAAGGCACAGGCGGAGGATGCAGTGGCCAGAGGCAGTGTAGTGATAGCGGTGTCGTTGGACATATCCAACGCATTCAACTCGCTGCCCTGGCCCTGCATCCACGAGGCACTGCGGTACCACGTGGTGCCGCCCTATCTCCGGCGTCTGGTGCACGCGTACCTGTCTGACAGGCACGTGGTGTATCCGGGCGCCGATGGGTGGCACCGAAGAGCGATGTCGTGCGGTGTTCCACAGGGCTCGGTTTTGGGCCCTCTCCTGTGGAACATCGGGTACGACTGGGTGCTCCGTGGTTCCAATCTCCGGGGCGTCGGCGTGACATGTTACGCCGACGATACGTTAGTCACAGCGACTGCTGGGACCTTCCGGGACGCCGCAACTCTGGCGGCGGCGGGCACCGGCCAAGTAGTTGGGAGAATTCAACGTTTAGGTTTGAAGGTGGCCCTCGAGAAAACCGAGGCCGTGTGTTTTCACGGACCTCGGAGAGGGCCACCGGCCGGTGCCGGCATCGTCGTTGGGGGGGTGCGGATCCCCATCGGCTCTAGCATGAGGTATCTAGGTTTAGTCCTGGATAGCCGATGGCGATTCCGCACCCACTTTAAGGAGTTGAGGACGAAATTGTCCCGGGCAGCGGGCGCTCTTTCCCGCCTGCTGCCCAACCTGGAAGGTCCTGGCTTCCCTTGCCGGAGGCTGTATCACGGAGTCGTGCGGTCCATAGCCCTTTATGGCAGCCCCGTTTGGGCTGACTCCCTGGGTCGCCCCTGCGTCGCCCTTCTGCGCGCCCCGCAGAGAGCTTTAGCGCAGCGGGCGGTCAGGGCGTACCGCACGGTCTCTTTCGAGGCGGCTTGCCTATTGGCCGGATTTCTGCCCTGGGACCTGGACGCCAAATCCCTTGCCGATGTATTCCATTGGCGGGAGGAGGCTTTCAGTCGCGGGGAGCGTCCGGCCCTGAAGGAGGTGGAGGCCAAGAGGGCCGCCTTACGGCGAGCCGCCGTGGAGGAGTGGCGTCTCAGGCTGGAGGCCCCGTCGTGGGGGCACCGGGTCGTAGAGGCAGTGCGTCCTGTCTTTGCCGAATGGCTGGACAGGCGCCACGGAGCGGCAACATACCGCCTGACGCAGGTGCTCACCGGGCATGGCTGCTTCGGTGAGTTCCTGTTTCGGGTGGTAGGTGTAGAGGAGTCGGCCGTGTGTCACTATTGTGACAACTGCCCAATGGACACGGCCCAACATACGTTGGAGTGTTGTCCAGCCTGGGATGAGGAGCGCAGCGCTCTCAGAACAGTCGTCGGAGAAGACCTCTCGCTGCCGGCCGTGGTCGCTTCCATGGTCGGCGGCCGGGAGGCCTGGCAGGCGGTGGCCCACTTCTGCGAGGCGGTCCTCTCGCGGAAGGAGAGTGCCGAGAGGGATCGCCAGCGCAGTGGTGATCCCTCCCGCCGCCAGACGAGACGTAGGAGGCGTCGGGTGGACGACTGACCGACGTCTCCCGCCCTGTGGATTGGGGGCGTTTGGAGAATCCCACCACGGTATCCCCTGCCTGTCGTAAAAGGCGACTAATAGGGGCCTCCGGGGGTCACGGGTGGGCGGGACGTGCCGCCCACCCATTAGTCTAGCCAACTTCTGTGACCCCCGTGATGGACATGTCCGAGGCAGCGTGTCTCACGCTGCCTCGGACACCAAAAGGCGGACACGATACGGTGTTTCGGGGGCTTCTGAGCCCCCGCAACAGGGAAAAAGGACCGCAAAAACGCGGTACGCGCAGGGGCGGTTGCGGACGACAACTTAGACGTGAGTCGGAGGAAGCCCGCAGCCGTCCCTAATGAGCCGAAGATGGCCATATAAAAAAAAAAAAAATACAATTCCTGAAGGAACATTTCGGTTTTAGTTGAACTTGTTGTATTAACTTGATTGGTTGAAACAAATGACGTGATAAAAACAGTTTACTTGTAATTTTTTTCCTAGATACATCGCACCTTTACAACGAAAACGACACAATTCAAAAAATAGAAAATGGAGTTGTCATTTTTAAATGACTAAAAACTTAGTCCCTTATTTATAAAAATATAATAAGAAAGGGACCGATATAACAGTTTTGTCCTTTTCCTGCTTGAATATGGCTGTGTTTGAACTATTATTGTATTGAGAACTTCGTTTTAAGTAATTTTATGACGATAACTCAATTTTCTATCTTTTTGAATTATGTCGTTTTCATCCTAAAAGTGCGACATGTCCTAATCCCGCTCTGGAATTACTCTGGCATCACTAACTTAATGGAATTTTGGTAAAACCCTATATCAAACAGATCATAGTTCAAGACAGAAATTATAGAATTTATAGAATACATGTCGAAAACATATTAATTCAGATTTACTCTTAAATAGGTACAAAAATAGCTTACTTTTAGGCTGCTGCATCATAAATTCGCAAAGGGTGTGCTTCTTGCATAAAATTCGAGCCAATGTCAACACGATGCACCATTCCTAACATAAAGCAAAAAGCGCTTCAAAACTCAAGATAACCTCAAAAATGTGCCGTGTTATTCGCTAACCGTCGTGCCGGCCGAAATTAGCGTCCGCTCGGCCGAAAGCTTGGCTTGCGAATTTCCTCCCTCGTGTGCGGGCTGTCTTAAAAACACTTCAACTCAACACGAGTCAACCGAATCTAAACCTCATCGTATTCGCATAAGGTTCATGTTATTTCTGCAGAGGATCTTGTAAAAATTTCCAGTGGCCATAACGTACGGCGACGGAATTTGAAAAGTCGCTTCATTGCGTCCAAATACATCATGAGTTTACCGTTTAATGTTACTTACTGTTGTATAAATAAGGTTCATTCTTGCCCATTTCGCGGCAGGTGTAAAATTGTAATGCAGTTGGCTGATGACTGCCGAAATTGTATGGAATTCTCGACTCGACTGTACACTGCTTATGATTTTGTGAGCTATTGTCCGCCAATGTACTCAGGTCGCTCGAGAAGCTGTTGGGACAAAGCTTGGCTGAAAAGTTTCAGAATTGAATGTAAAGTGGAGCGTAGGACGGTGGTTTGGGCTACTTACTATTTAAAACTTAACACAACCATGCAACCTTTACCTTGCTATTACATACCGTTATATTGTCTAACAAATCTACATGATTTTTGCATAGTCGAGCTGGAGAGCGATAATATTTGTAACCCTGAAAATGCATGTCTTCTGACTTTTATTCCATGAAAATGATACTCATGCAACCAGAGTTACGATGAAAAATAATATCTTAATATAAACTACCAAGTTTTATTCTGATATGACTGTCTCGGTGGCATAGTTGTATTACGGTACGACTACAATGCTGAGGTCTCGGGTTCGATCCCCGGGTCGGGCAAAGTGATATTAGGCTTTTCTATTCAGTATCAGCCCGGAGTCTGGATTTATGTCTGATTTGGCGACGGGCTCGCCCTCTATCATGGGACAGGATACATACGACGAAAGGGCCTCTGCCTACCCATTCGGGGATACGAGGCGTGAGTGAGTGTATGTGTGTAAGTTCTGTTATATTTTATTCCGCCTATAAATAAGAGTATGTAGCGACATAGAGCAACCAAGCCTTTATACCAAGATAAATATTGTGGTTGTCTTTACTAAGGACTTTTAGTTAATTATCCTACTAATATTATAAAGGCGAAAGTTTGTAAGAATGTATGGATGTTTGGATGTATGGATGTAAGGATGTTTGTTCCTCTTTCACGCAAAAACTACTGAACGGATTTCGATGAAATTTGGCACACGGGTAGATCATGTCCTGGATTAACACATAGGCTACTTTTTATCCCGGGAAAATATAAACCGGGACTTTTATCCCGGAAAAACTTTTTAATGCGGGCGGAGCCGCGGGCAAAAGCTAGTATACCATAAATAAATATTTAGGGATTAAAAGCATCTTTCAGGTTGGATTAAACCTGTAGCTTCTTCTTTTATGGTAAGTAGATGCCACACGCTGCATCATAAACATTATTTTTTGGTGGAAACAATGATATAATGTAACTACAATGGACTTGATCTTGAGTTCAGCGTAGTCTAAATAATATTCAAATTCAAATCATTTATTAAGTAATTAGGCACTGTTACACGTCATTTTTAACAATGTTTTTTGACTAAAAGATTCTACCAGTGCTTCGGAAAAGCCTACTAACCTGAGAAGAAGCACCAAGAAACTCGGCGTAGGTCTTTTATTGTTACTATTATTTTTTAAATATATTTTACTATTTGTACATATCAATATAAATTCAATTTCAGAGATGGATATTAAATGCGAAAATTAAGGGAGAGTACCTAAGTCAAACAACCACCTACAAGTTTAAGTTTAAGTAAATAAAAGAGTCAACCATCAAACAGAGCAGACCAGTCCACACAAGCAGCACCCGTTCACGAGTATGACGCATGTGCCAGCCATCGGCCTCCTCAACCATGTTGCAGGGAAGGGACCGACCCGGCACACGACGAATATTTAATCATAATAGTGTCAACAGTCGTCAAAATTATGCCGGCGTGTCTTATTGACGTACGCGACAAATTAATGAATATAACTCACATAGCACTATAGACATAATTTAGGTATAATCTCAGTATTCTCACCAATATATCACTCAACGAACCAACTAACTTATTCAAGAGGTATTTTATAATTAGCCGAAACAATTTCCTCACATACCCTCCTCGGAGGTCGGGAATGATTGTCCCTCCGTTAGATTTAAGCGTCGGTGAATTCGCGCCAAGCGTCGTGAAATTTACAATCGCTATAGCATTCCGCGCCTCTGCTGCGTAGGGTTGAAATCTTTTAACAGGTATTCAAAAAGTTTAAGTTATTTTTTTTTGTTATAGGGGTCATTGTAGTTTGATAGTGAAGGGTTAAGAGTTACAGAATTATTGATGTATATATTTTGTTCTAAAGTTAATTATCGGCAGCAAAAGCTAGTTCCATTATATGAGGCATATCAGAGACTTCATATTTGAGTACAGTGTTGAGTGAATCATAAGTTAGTTCACTGAGTTCTGATACTCATGCGGTAGACAATTATTGCGCCTACGGTTTCCCTAATAACCTATGGTATAGAAGTGTGACCGTACTGTCATTAGATACAAATTCCATAAGCAAACCAGCTGTTTTTTTTTATATAAAAATGCTTTCAATCGAACCCAGAGCCTCACGGTTCACAGCTGCTATCCACTAGACCAGAGAGGCAATAACCTACAACTTATTGATTATAATTTATCATTATTTGACGGCCCAGGCACGTCTAGCCCGAGTCATTTGGCAAAGGAATTCAATAAAACTACGTGCTCGCGTCGTAAAAGATTTAACCAAATGTCCATTAATACCCTTAATGGAGGTCTATTAAAGTAACTGATGCGTTACCAGAAGAAAAATGTGAATTGAGTTGATATGTTTACTTTAGTGTCAAGCTGGAAGAGTTTGAGGTCCTTTGGTGCTTATAGTCGTATTTATATGACAGATTTTAAGGTTATTAACGAATGATCCCCAGTAACTTAAAATTTACTGCTTAATAATGTTCGTAGTAAATTAAAATAAGCAAAATAATTGGCTAACATTTACCTAATGAAGACAATTAATAAAGTATTTTTGGTGTTTAAATTTTTCTTAGATTCACTTAAAAATTATTTTATAAAATGTGAACTAAACAACAATTTTATCAATATTAACAAAATAACAATCAATATTAAAACCAAGTTACAATAAAAAAATCATTCACTCACGTTGACAACCCTGCGCCCCGATCCCGCGGGAGCGAAATGGGAGCAACGTCAGCTCGGTTATCGGAAATCATTCGCTCGCAGTATCCATACATCGTTTATAATAACTACTTGAATACAAATTGAAGAAGCTGAATAACTGCACGCCTTTGTCACGATTTCCAACATTGTCTTCTTATTGACAGCTATAGCATCTATGTATATTGAGTTTGGAGAATATAGGTTCTGGATGTGAGCTTCTAACTACTATGATTGCACTGGATTGCACATACTTGTCCATAGATAAATACAGACACACTCACGCCTTTTATCCCCGAACAAGTAGGCAGAGACGTAATTAGTGCAGGCACAATTTCGCCGTGCGCGTTCCGTCCCATGATACGGAGCAAGCCTGTTGCCATATCGGACACTAATTCCAGTTTCGGAACTGATACGAAATTAAAAAACCCAATATCATTTTGCCGGACCTGGAGATCGAACCTGAGACCTCAGAATTGTAGTACATATCGTTATATTAATAAGTGAAGAAAAAGCTTTGACTTTAACGGTCATATTTTATAATTGTCGCCTGTTTTAACTATGAGGACAAATAATACTGAAGATCGTTTGGAATGGATTGGGCGGACTATCATAGATGACTGTAAAATTTATTAAAACTAAAAAGTAACGACTAAGAAGCTCCATTTACCTAAGTGGTGGTAGGAATACATCGTGAGGAAACCTGCATGCCTGAGAAGTTCTCTGAATTTCGAAGGTATGTGAAGTCTGCCAACCCGCACTAGGCCAGCGTGGTGGACTAAGGCCTTAACCCTCTCAGTTGTAGAGGAGGCCAGTGCTCAGCAGTGGGCAGTATTACAGTGCTAGTATGGGTAGGCTGATGATAGGTGTCTCATATGCGAGGGGCCGTCTGTGTAGGTACCACCACAATGTCTATTTCTACCGCCAAGCAGCAGTGTACATGCACTGTTGTGTTCAAGTTTAAAGGACATGGAGATCATCGTCTCGAATGATGAGACGAGCAGGCCGTTCGCCTGATGGTAAGCGATAGGACCCAGTGGTCTCAAACAAAACAAAATGTAAAATCGGTAGAGTTGCCAAGAAAATTCGATATATTTCGATCAAAAATCGGTATATGCAAAAAAAAACAAGCAATATTCAATGAAATCATCTTTTTTTTACTATTATTCCAATAAAAGAAGATAATTTCAAGTAACGAGAGTTACGCGTACACCCCTCCCCCGTGTAAAAGTAAAAACATTATACAAATTTTGTCGTCTCTTTAAAAGTACTGCCTTCCGCCGCCCCAAACAGTAACATATTAACCATGGAATTGTAAAATATAAAAGAAAAAGGGGATATTCACCTCGAATTGTTGAAAATCGGTAGAAAAATCGGTAGAATCTTCTGGATCTCTAAAAATCGTAGAAAAATCATGTCATTTCGGTAGGACAGACCCAATATCGGGAGAAATACCGAAAAATCGGTAGGTTCGAGAGTTCTGATACGACCACTCATAAACAGTAGCAACACCGTCCAGCAACTTAAGCTACAAAGTACTGTGTTCAGTATTCCACTGCGCTCGTTATCCTGAGAAATAAGATGTTAATTCTCCTTTTGTCCAGTAGTTACACTGACTACAATGTCCTTCAAATCGAAATACAACAGTGCATGCACACTGCTGCTTGGTGGTAGAGACAGACATATAGACATAGAGTTCCATAAGTTTTATGATGTTGCAGTTTACCAGTCCGTTTTAGAGTGCCCGAAAGGTCTTACTCCACTTACTGGAAGAGATCTGTGTCAAGCAATAGAGCAATTGATTACAGAGCTAAAATTTTATATTTATAAAATTATAAGATACTAAATGCATTTGTTACAAACATAGGTCTCGGTGCAATTTCCGCACCTAGACCACTATTTGCGAGATGTGCAAATATTTGTTTCGATTCCGTTGTGGCACTGAAAGTTCCTCGTAGTTCCTGAATTTTTTTTGATTAATTTTCTCGGGATTTTCCAGTCTGTAGTACTACAGGAAGGTCATATTTTCCTTGTGGTACAAGTATTACCTCCAAATATCTACCGAATGTACTGTAAGAAATACAAAAATGAAAATTTTTGAACCATTTCAAATTATTACGTCACATTACAATTTTAATGCTTCATTTTCTCATAGTATAAAACAATGTCTCCCGCCGCGCCTGCTTGAACGCCATAAACTCAAAAACTACCAAACAGATTTCGATGAAATTTGGTATGCAGATAGTTTGAGACCCGGGGAAGGACATAGGCTACTTTTTAGTCCGGGAATTATATGCCAGAAAGTTCTTTCGTGCGGGCAACGCAACGAGCAAAAGCTAGTCTAAAATTAAGTAAACTCTTTGATTTGATGACTCTAAAGCAACTTTCCTGTAAAGACTGCAGTACAAAGTATTCCTTTTGTTCTAGATGGGGAGCCAATCAAATTACCGGAAAATCTGGAGAGCCTGCCGCGTGCCGAGCACTTCGCAGCCCAGCGACACCGGTGGAACACCAATGAGGTACACTCGCTTTATTAATAAATGGCATTGATGACGCGCACCTTGAAAGTTTTATGAACAAAGTTATGTTCTCTATTTTTTTTTGAACTTCATAACAGTGTATTATATGAATAATACGAAACATAGATGGCGTCTATGTCTAACCTCAGGGTTGGTTAAAATGAGGCAGCAATTAATACTTTGATCGGGCATTTTACTATCTTCTATTTTGACAATAATTCTATACGTAATAGCAAATAATACAAAAAAGAAGACCATTGTGAGACCAACAAAACGTACCAAAACAGTCCAGAACTGAATTCAACCAGTTTCTTATATACCATGAACAATTTTATATTGATATTTTCTGTCAGGAAATGAGAACGTTTTTGTGCCAACGGCCTCGACCGATGAATTTACTTTGTTTAGCTTAGTGTTTACTTACCTCGGTACTCAACACGACATCGTTTGTAACGCTAAATACGTGTTTAATTTTGATAATTCCAAGTTTTTGTTCATATTAAATGTATTTTTCTATCGATTAATTTCTTAAGGCAAATTAGCTTTCAGTTTGAGAATGGTTTGTGCTATATCACCGATGACGTTTGCAATATGTTTTAAGTCAACTTTCATGGTTTGACCAATATTTATTCTGCGTATATTTTCTTTTGTTTCTGGTGGTTTGAATGCAGTTCCTTGTACACTAATCGTAATGTACATTATGTATTATATTGAAATGGTCGAAACAAGATAAAGTTTGATGACATTCTCGTCGTTTTAGGAGATTTGTGAATCACAATGCTATTTATGTTTATGATATTAGATTTTATGACTGATCTATTAAAAGTTGTATATTTAGGTACTAAAATACTACGATGGGACTTTATTAAAATATCGCTATTCTCAATAACCTCTTTTTCCCATAAATAAAGGAAACTACAAGTTTTGGATTGGTAACCTTATCAGACTCTGTCCTTGACATCTCTCTGACCTTCAATAATGGCACCACACGCCAAACGACCAACGCGTTTAACATCCGATAGGGATTATTATTCTATGACGTTTTAGTATAATTTCTCCTAGCCAGTTTCGGCCACGGCGGCCAATCTCAACGGAGATCAGCTAGGTACGCAGGAGATATTATAGTGCACAAGTGTGTGCGCAATACACAGGTGCACTCACTATTCCTTCACTCTCATAGTCCGGTGAGACGGCAATCCGACATGACCAGAGAGAGATCAGGCGCAGGACCAACGGCTTTACGTGCTCACCGAGGCATGGGGGTATCACACCGCCAACTTCCTGACTCCGAGCTGCGACTGAGTAAATTTTAAGATGGAAAAACCCAGTCACAATGTTTTTGGCTCGACCCGGGATTCAAACCCAGGACCTCAGCGCGCAAATCGTACTCGTAATGCGTACGCAATACAACTACGCCACCGAGGCAGTCAGACGTTTCAGTAACAAGAATATAAACACGCGTAGATACTTTTTCCCTAAAAAAAGAAACCAATATAAGTAATAATGATTTTTTATGTTGACGGGAATGTTAGACATTGAAATAATACTGCTTAACGGGTGTTGAACATGACCAAGGCTGCAGTCTTCGAAAATTCAAAATTAAACAAATAATCGCGAAGAATCAGTTTAGTTTTATTATAAACCTATATCATATCCAGGGCATGTTCTGTCTATGAGCCAAAAAATCTCTTATCAAAGATACAAAATATATTATTATCTGTAAAATTTTTATTACTGGGCATTATGCGACTTCATCACAATGACGAGCGCAATGGGGTGCCAGTACTTTGTAATTTAAAGTGCTGTATGGTGTTGCTACTGTTTGTGGGCCATATCGCTTAGCATCAGGCGAGCGGCATGCTCGTCTCGTCATATAACTGCAATAAAAAAAACTGTTGGTAGTCTCTGTGTTAATTTCTGACATCCCAATATTCACAAATCTTCACCTTTGTTTATTAGACTTATTTTACTACTTATTATTTGTAAGTAGGATTAATCGCATTCGTAGTTATTTTAGTTCGGACTGTTTTTTCCGATAATAGGTAGAAATAACTCAACTAGACTCACAAATGTGAGTAAAACAGCATTACAATTTCTAAGTACTAAAAATCCAGGTACCATAACAATAGGCTTTAATAAATATCATTACTATTTCGGCCATAGTCCCCAGCCTGAGGACAAGCATGTATTACCGTTAATTAATAAGGCGGCCGACGGCGTACCGGCGCATAAATCTCCAACCTAATTCATGTATAATGCAAACATTAGACCAACGTCTCATATCTTGGTGTTATTCAGCCTACTTACTGGCGTGGGTTAACTACCATACATACTTATTACTTACACATATGTAATACTAGGTTTTGCCCGCGGCTCCGCCCGCGTTATAAAGTTTTTCCGGGATAAAAGTCCCGCTTTATGTTTTGATAAAAAAGTAGCCTATGTGTTAATCCAGGATATGATCTACCCGTGTGCCAAATTTCAACGAAATCCGTTCAGTAGTTTTTGCGTGAAAGAGGAACAAACATCCATACATCCAAACATCCATACATTCTTACAAACTTTCGCCTTTATTATATTAGTAGGATATTATTATGTTCATAGAAAAGACTGTCCCTGGAACTCCCATTGTGTACTTTTTAGGATAAAAGTAATCTATTTTAAATAACATCATTCTATCTGCAACTTATGACAAAAGAGATGTCCACTTGTTGTATGGGTGCTGAGCCTCAAAATCTAAACAGGCTCTAACTTTAGGGATATTAAAGGGGAAAAATAAGGATCTTGCATCCATTTAAACAATATTTTTAGACCCTTCCATTTATAAGTAACTGTTTTAAAAACGTTTATGTTAAGTGTGATTTTTATGCATAATAAAATTAATCCCAAATTCGAGGTCTTTCTAAAATTAATCGATTTATTGTAAAAGGCTAGTTTTTAGGAGTTCTATCCAATTATAAACTGCCTTGGTTAGAATTTTAGGCCGGTTTTGCTCATGTCCTTTTATCCAAAGCTTCCGTTTAGTGGGTTTTGTAACAAAACCCACTAAAAACAAAACTTTTATTACCTATTTTGATACATCAATCATCTTCACAAACTTTCGCATTTAAAAAATTAGAAATGGGATACGATATATGATAGTATTAGAAACTGCAACGGTTTTGATTTAAATAAAAATATGTACCACTGACTTTACAGAAATACTTTCACAAAAAATATCACCAAGCGAACGACCGGCACGATTTCAATGACCAACTAACTCGAACTGTCAAATGTTCTATGCTTTTATAGCAAAAATTGTAGGTCATGTCATTAATACCCGCACAAAAAATATTTTTGCCCTAACACGGCCTTTCCTGACAATGTGATCGTCCTCGATCACATACTTTTTTTTTTTTTTTTTTTTTTTTAGTCTCTCCAACGGTACAGCTGTCAAAAAATTAGTAAACTGTACAATCCAAACGATTCTCAATAAACCGAGATGAATGATGAGCCTCGTGACGGCAGCAGTAAATAAGGACTGCAGCGCCCACGAGAGTTCCTTCAGGGGCGGATTGACCCAAAACATTTTAACTTTAGTTACCCATTGTAACACAATCAAGCAATTTCGAATCAGTAATGGTTGAGTTATGGAACCCAATCATTTCTGAAACAAGAACGTCTAGCAACCACTAGCAGGGTCCCAGAGAACAGCAACAATATCATAAACAGTGCCACATTCGGAGCACGAGATAGCCACAATGTCGGGACTATAAGAAAATCGTACTACCACAAACTAGAGAGTGCCACAATGTCGGGGCACAAGATAGCCACAATGTCGGGGCTGTGAAAATCGTACTGCCACGAACCACAATGTCGTGACAGAGTGCCACAATGTCGGGGCACGAGATAGCCACAATGTCGGGGCTGTGAAAATCGTACTGCCACAAACCACAATGTCGTGACAGAGTGCCACAATGTCGGGGCACGAGATAGCCACAATGTCGGGGCTATGACAAGGCTACTCCAACTGGAGAGCGCCATTCCGCAGCGCTTAAAGCGCACCGTTTCGTATCGTCAAAAGCGCACCGTTCCTTAGCGCCAAAAGCGCACCGTTTCGTATCGTCAAAAGCACACCGTTCCTTAGCGCCAAAAGCGCACCGTTTCGTATCGTCAAAAGCGCAAACAATTACGCAGCGCAAAAGCGCAAACAATTCCGCAGCGCAAGAAGCGCATAATTCCGCAGCGCTTGAATGCACTGTTCCGTGGTGCATAGAACGCAGTTACGTGCCACCTAGCCTGTCTGATCGGACCGCGTCTGTTCGCAGTTTGAACAGCACGTATCTACGCATCCTAGTGCGCTACTCTGCACCGGGCACACACCAAACGGATCTCCGGTTCCAGTAAGCACAGAAAAACAGTAACACACCGTTCGGCCTATTCTGACCTTTGATTAAGACTCGTACCAAACTCTCCGAATAGCCATTAATCTTCATCGCTACAACAAAAACTCCATTCGCGAAGTGGTCTGGACATTACGTCCAGTAGCCACCATATGGCAAAACGAGATACCAACATTTGCGGGTATCACGGAGAAATAAAGGAAAACATAACCCTCAAGCAAGAAATATGAGTCATACGATACCACACTTCATATAAAGTCCCCGATCCTCTGCAATGGAGCCGCTAGCATCTAGCGCTAGTTGACACACGCGCAGTCATCCTGTCCGGGTCACCTCGGAACAGCATCCAAGTTATACGCGGCACGCGTACAGAAACATTTGAGCACCGATAGTTCGATCACGGTGCC
Source organism: Lapara coniferarum (assembly GCA_949316025.1). Classification (NCBI taxonomy): domain Eukaryota; kingdom Metazoa; phylum Arthropoda; class Insecta; order Lepidoptera; family Sphingidae; genus Lapara; species Lapara coniferarum. The sequence goes on from OX438921.1 coordinate 22,908,712, forward strand.
CGTAAACACTTCTTCATTCGAAGTCACACACAAGTACACATAACGTTCTCCACAGTAGCATTGGACCCCATAGCATAGCTATGTAATGAACACAATCCACATGTATGGGCATCGATTACACATCCTAATTCTGATATTAGAAACTGCAACGGTTTTGATTTAAATAAAAATATGTACCACTGACTTTACAGAAATACTTTCACAAAAAATATCACCAAGCGAACGACCGGCACGATTTCAATGACCAACTAACTCGAACTGTCAAATGTTCTATGCTTTTATAGCAAAAATTGTAGGTCATGTCATTAATACCCGCACAAAAAATATTTTTGCCCTAACAATAGAATATATTTTATATAAAATCAATTGCGAGACGAGCAAGCAGCTCTTCTGGTCTCATACCTTCCATAAACAATAGCAATAAATGCGCATTTCGAATTATTAAGCGTGGAACATGTGAGGCATATATACTTCTTTCATGCTTAATACATTGTGTTGAATTTCACGGAGCATTTGTCATTTAAATATGCCTTTTTTAAAACACACTTTATTAGTTATGTTATAACTTTTATTATTTTATTTTCCTTTCTTGTGTGTGTGAGCATAAAATTATTAATAGACGCGATACATTCTACAGTTTAAAGTGAATAATTTGATGAAGTGACAGCAATGTCGTGGATTAATACAAGGCTGTGGAAGAACGGCCTTTACGTTTAAATTTTATGCAGTTTTGACATGTACGTGACTTAAATTAATGTCGTTTTTATGTGACAAAACTTAGTTTATTTTGTAGACTGTACTTAAGCTATATCATTATACCGCCTTCGTAGGACTTGCATGTAGTAGAAGAAATATTTTTTCTGTGGATTGTACTGTCATTCTAACATGTTATCACTCAAGAATATCTTGTCCATATTATAAAAACAAATATGTGATAATAAACTCGCTGATCTTGATATAACCCATATTATGTTGTCACTAGACCCAGAGAACTTTTTTTTTTCCGCGGGGAAATCACTTTAAGATCCCGCGTCAGTCCGAGGAACCGAAGCGGGTATGTCGAGGTTTCCGACATGCTATGCATGCCGGCGTACCGACTAAAACCCCGCGGTAGCCTTCATCAACGCATTGAAAGCGGCTCCGGGGTACCTTAAGGCATTACCTAAGATCGCTACCGGAACAGCCTCTGCGATAAACTGCGTACATAGCCCATCGGTAAGAGACCCAGAGAACCTGACACATATACAGTGTACTAACTTCAAATATAATATGAAGAATATTTAAAAAGGAGACTATACAACTCAGTAGAGTATACCACTCAGCTGAGGGGTGTTTTTTAATATTTGGTAATGTTGAGGGCGTCAGTGAGCCCCTCGACGCTTAACAGTAATTCACAATTCATTATGTTTTAATAACATGCCTGATAACCTTGACATGATTTGAACAATTTTAACATTTATAGCAATGGTTGTATGATTAGAATAATATTATATTTCGTACAATATACTTTTTCTTATACTGCTTCAGTATTGAATAATAGTTTTGTTTTCGACATTAGAATAGTGACGTCACATTATGATTTTTTTTATTGCATTGAATGACGAGACGAGCATGCCGTTCGCCTGATGGTAAGCGATACGACCACCCATAAACAGTAGAAACACCATCCAGCACTTTGAGTTACAAAGTACTGTGTGGCATTCCACTGCGCTCGTCATCCTGAGATATAAGGAGTTACACTGGTTATAATGTCCTACAAACTGAAACACAGCAATGCATACAAACTGCTGATTAGCGGTAGAAATAGACATTGCGGTGGTACCCACCCATATGGACTCTCATATATGAGAAACCTACCACCAGTGAACACGTACACTATCCTCTAAAATTAATTAATATAAAAAATGTGATTGCTAATGAATACTGGTTACTCGTAAATGTGTTTCAAAACCTATATTCACTGTTTATGTTTAAAATACAGTGTTTTGTGAACTGAAAAAGTAAAAAAAACATAAAAACACGCCGCTAAAGTAAAAGACCAGAGGTGCCACAACACTGCCGCAGCAAGCAGCGGCTTGCTGCTACTTTTAGGCAAAAGTAAGTTTGACTATTACTGTGAATGAATTGACATCACTTCGAACATTACGGCAGGTCAACCAGGAGTTTATGACGTCACGTCATGCATGGATGAGATCGGTTTAACGGCGAGTGTCACCGCGCACTAGATTAGCTAGGCTAATGAAACACCGCTGTAAATTAAACTGCGAGTGTGTTGCCATATTGACCTTATTCCGGGAATTGGATAAACCGAGATAAGAATTACTTTAACTATAGCGAGGAAAGGGTGAATTTGGATTTTATTTAAATCAAGTCAAAATGTAGTGGGTGTAGAAAAGAACTAGTTATGAATTTAAAAAAAAATGTCTTAACCGCAAGCATTTTTTTAAATTTGTTGTGGGATTGGCAGCAAAAATAGAATCCGTGATGCATCTTATGTTACTAAATGACCTGAGATGCCTTAGGTTTGATTACTGCACCAGGATAATTGTATGTGTAAGTCGTGATTGTGAGATCTATTTCTGTACATATTGTGTTCGTTGTTTAAATGTTGAGTTACCAAATGCTTTCCAGAGTTGATGTCCACCGCAGTCTTACAACATCTTCATAGGACTTGATCTGTATGTGATTTTTGTGTTTATTGTCAGACAAACGCTCTACCTACTGTTTTTGGAAGAATAAAAATTTGCACAACTCCCTAAAAACAGCACTTCCCGACGAAAATTATACCTGGCAACACTATCAGCGGGCCAGCGTGTTATTATGTTAATGAGAACATGAGCATACGAGCATCCTGTATTTACGACTACTGACTTCAGCTTCTAGTAGGCGAATTAGCGCTAAATTACTTGCGTGGTATTGTAGGTGAGTTACACCGTGTTTAGCTTCGATTCGGTGGTATTAGGGGTATTTAAGAGATATTGTGTAGGACTCTCCTACGCGATTATATATGTTCTAATTACTTACTTTAAGGTTTTTGAGAATATGTATCACGTGTACTGCGAAAATAAATTGTTCTTTCGTTTGGTATTTTTGTCTATTTTTTACCCCTTGTAAAGCAAGTTTTTCCGTCTAATTCTTATGCTAATTCTTGTTAGTATTTGTTCGGGTAGCTTATACAGTTAACATGGCGTCTACATTAATGAAATGTTGGTAACGCTTTGGTGTTACTAGCTGCAATGACTCCACCTCTCCATACATCATTTAGAAAAGATTTCACTTAGTTTCTACCTGCCGTCTACCTAATATTTCCTCATTAAAAATCCAATCTCGCGAAAAGTATGTTAGAAATTCATACAAAGCGCTAAAATCCTTTGATCAGTAAACATCTGAAAATACCTATATTGTTTTGCTTAATGGAGACCCAGGACCTCTGGCCTAACGCTTATAACTAAACGCCACTAAACCATTATAACTTATCTATTATACTCTTACCACATTCTATTATGGCTCAAGGATTCAATATTGCCATAAACTGTGTAACATCACAAGTCGAATACGCAGCGAACGTCACGCTACATTGTAATCACTTCTTTTATGGGTTTTATTGGTTTCCATGAGTTCAATTTGCGTAGTTTTGTCGGGAATGTGTTTATTATGTTGGCAATATGGAATTTCGCATGAATGTATTTATAACCGACGGTTACACGCTATTCTTAGGTTTTGGTTGTTATTTTAAATAAATCTGGATTATGTAGGTTTTTAAAAAAAATGCCATGAGTTTAAACTATTAGTGCATTGGGATATTTTTGAAAATTTATAATTAAATGGCCAGTAGGTAATTGTATGTTATTACGTTAGTTTTGGATTTGTCTATAGGCCATACAGGCCACAGCCTAGGGCTGGCAGCGACCTAGAGGCAGCATATGTAAAGTAGGGGCGGCACAAAAAAACCCAACTTTCTGAAAATTTAATGCGAGACATTTTGAAGACCTTTCTCCATTTTAGGTTACCATCCTGTTAAAAATAGTTACGCACTAATTGGTTGCAATCGGTAACGTTTCTTTGGTTTCCGCAAAATAGGCACCCGGACAGCTGACATACGGGGCAGCACTCACAAGTGCCCTATACTTAAGGAAAATATAAATCCGTCGTTGTAGTAAACTATAGCGAAAATACTATAAAAATTTGTGTTTGTGTTAAATAATAAAATGAAGTATGAAATTAAAATACTATGCGATTCACGCTTATAAAATTAGTTGAAAGAAATTTCCTAGGAAACGACAAGGAATTCAGCCAGTAATAACATACATTTTACTAAAGACCACTAGAAACGGTAAAAGATAACCATAACCAACAAAATTCAAGAAAACTATGTAATAAAAGAAATCCTTTTCTGAGAAATAGACACTTAATTATTTTTCCGACGTCAGATGTGGTCGCGCTTTCGTGTATAGGAAAAATGATTTTCTCGTAAAAAGGAAAATACAGAATACACATGTACGGTTCATTAACTTGGGGATTGGACTATGGACAAGGTTAAACAAAATGTCTTTGTTGTTTTTGGTAAAGTGCCTTGGGGCAATGAGAACACATAGAAATGGGTGATATAATTATGTTGTGTTTTTATTGAAGTTTTTTATCCTAGCTCTGTGATGTGTTGAATCTAGACTAATATTATAAAGCTGAAGACTTTCTTGTTTGGACGAACGCGCTAATCTCAGGAGCTACTGGACCGATTTAGAAAATTCTTTCACTAATAGAAAGCTAAGCTACATTACTCCTGAGTGCTATAGGCGTATTTTTATCCCGGGAAAACAATTTTATCAAAGAAAAACTTCTTTTTCACGCGGGCGAAGTCGCGAGCAATACATTGAATAGTATATTATATAATATCTCAATATAATTTTCATGAATAACTTATACCTAAGTCTAATAACACAGAAATTGACTTAACATCTTGTCTTAGGATGACGAGTGACGTAGATGACAATGGAATGCCACACAGTATTATGTAACTCAATGTGCTGATGTTGCTACTGCTTATGGGTGGTTGTATAGCTTACCATCAGGCGTACGCCATGCTCGTCTCGTCATAAAATACCGGGAATAACCGGGATTTTTGGCGAAAGTATTCGTTATTAATTGATGATTACTAGCACGATGTTAGCAGAGGTAGAGACGAATATGTGGTCTCATTTCGTAACGCAATTTAAAAATGACTCTGTGTAATATAGTTCCTAAAAAGGCTCGATGTGGTGAAATCGTCGGCTTTTGGCTTGTTTAGAGGACTTGAGTTACGGCTTCGGCCGTTGTACCTCTTTAAGACAGGCCGCCAGAATTCTAATGATTGTCCAAGGACGCGTTTCTTGATCGAAATTATACTTGGGTTACATTATACTTACTACCTAATCATTTAAAGTTATAAGCGACTTAATAACTCCCGATAATATGCACATAGTGCTTTTTATTTGTTAATTTTATGGATGGAGATTATTTATTAATTTCGAAAGTACTCAAATATTCAGTTTGTCGCACCAAATAAAAAAAACTTGAGAGGTGTCAAGGGAGACCCGGATGGAACGAAGTTCTTTTCGATTAATTAGTGAAGATATTGTACACACACACAAAAACACTCACGCCTGTTATCCCCGAAGGGGTAGGCAGAGGCGCAACTAGTGCACCCACTTTTCGCCGCCATTCCGTCCCATGATGTGATAGGGGGCGAGCCTATCGCCATATCGGGCACAAATTCTAGACTCCGGGCTGATACTGAATAGAAAACTCAATATCACTTTGCCCGACCCGGGGATCGAACCCGAGACCTCAGCTTTGCAGTCGTACTGTAATACAACTACGCCACCGAGGCAGTCGTTAGTGAAGATATTGTAATAAAATTTTATTTCTTTTAAGTTATAATAATAATTGTATATTTCATTAAAACGTTACCACATCATTGAAAACATTTACTTCTACCTACACAATAGATATGTCATCGAATCACGATCATCACCTAAGCAAGCATTGACATTAAAATTAACATACAACTACCGAAAAAAAAACTAGTCTAAAAAGCATTTAAATTGTCTTTTTTTATTGAAATTTCGAATGTCACTTTTACGACCAGTTCTTTATTGTTACTGGATGGTTTCACAGGGCAAGTACAAAAATGTGTCGTTAAAACTTTTCGTGAGAATTTTTTCCGTCTAAGCCCCCTTTGACAACACGCGATAAGGAACTTCTTTCCAAAAATTAAATTACTTTTATACCAAAAAAATAACCATATAGTCTCAGTGACGCAACAATACGCTATTCCAATAACGTTATTGGATAACGCTAGACGTATAGCGTGCTATGTATCAATTAATCGTTATTCGGCGCGCGCCAAAACAAATCCTACGTGTTTGGGTATTAATGGCGGCTGTCAGGCGGCCGATCTCGCGGATTGATGCGAAGCTGTCATCGGTGGGTTGGCGGGTTCTATCCCGAGTGAAATATTTTTATGAAAACTTCTAGATTGTGTAATTCCGGCGCGGTTTGAAGTGATGTATCCGCGTTGTTATTTTTATGGTTCCGTACCTCAAAAAAAGGAACCTTTATAGGATCACTTTGTTGTCGGTCTGTCTGTCTGTTTATATTTTACTAGCTTTTGCTCAGGGCTTCGTCTGAGTGATGGTTTTACCAGGACATAAGTAGCTCTTTATATTTTCCCGTTATAAAAAGTGTATGTCCTTCCCTTGGTCTCAAAGTATCTGTTTACATCATTTCATCGAAATCCTTGCGGTAGTTTTAACAGACGTGGCGGGGGACTTTACATACATAACCTAAACACTCACGTCTATCCCCGATGAGGTAGGCAGAGGTGCAAGCAGTGCCCCCACTTTTCGCCATACGTATTCCGTCTCAGCATTGCAGTCGTACCGTAATATAACTACGCCACCGATGCCGTCTTTGTTTTATAATATGTATGTAAGTATGTAAAATTATTGAAAAACACCTAAGCCAAACTGGTAGCATAAAAAGACATACAAAAACCTGAAACCAAACAAAAGTTGGATCGAAAAGCTAAAACGAGGCGATTTTACTAAAAACATCAACAACATCATCATCATAGCTACAGTGTTCTACAGGGATTTCTAAAGCACAAATGAGCCAGAAGACACCAGCTACGAGAAACAAAATAATAGCAGTGAAGGTGACATTTTTTTTATGGCATCGAATGACGAGACGAACATGCCGTTCGCCTGAACGCGAAAGTTTGTAAGTATGTATGTATGTCTGGATGTATGTATGGATGTTTGTTACTCTTTCACGCAAAAACTTCTTAATGGATTTCGATGAAATTTGGCACACGGGTAGATCATGTCCTTGATTAACATATAGGCTACATATTTTTATCCCGGGAAAATAAAAAGCGCGACTTTTATCCCGGACTTTTATCGCGGGCGGAGTCGCGGGCAAAATCTAGTGCGGAATAAAAGTAAAAAATAAGTATTTAAACCAACCTACGTTTTACTGATGACTTGGTGCTGATATTAGAGAAAGGAAAAGAACCACATTACATGGTAGAGTCACCAAACGATGCTAGCAAACTTGCCGGGCTAGAGATGAACCTCTCTAAAACTATGCTAATGACCAACAACACTAAGATATTGTATATATGTTGACAACGAACCTCTCCAATACACTGATAAATACATTTACCTAGGCAACCAAAAAAGCCTCGACAGACTAAACAACTAAAGAGATTGAGCGCAGAGCCCAGTTAACATGTAATAAGTACTGGAGCCTAAAAGAAATATTTAATAGCAACATGCCAATCAAACTGAAGACAAAAGCTATAAAATCTTGCCTTATAACCATGCCTGACCTGTGCTTGTCAGACATGGAGGTTTAACAAAAATATTAAAAATAATATTATGACGTGCCAGCGAGGAATGGAGCGGAGTATGCTAAACATAAAAAGAATAGATAAAATAAGGCATACGCAACATGACAAAAGCAAGAGACGGTTTAGCACAAGCTGGAAGCATTAAAATGGAAGTGGGCTGGATACATAGCACGCCTGCAAGATCAAAGATGGACAATAAGAGATAATCACTCATCAGATGGGAGGACGAAATCAAACGCATAACGGGTCCAAACTGGACAATTTGGAGGAGGCCTTCACCTGCAGAGGTGTTCTAACAGAATAATTTTATTAAAAATAGGTATATACTATCACTACGATAATAACATATCCAAAAATCTTTACATAAAACTGAAACTACTTTCCATTAAATATTAACAAAAAGTTATTCTTGATACTAACAAAACTAATCAGCTTGTAAACTAACATTTTCTGGAAGAAATAAAAAGCTTTTTTATTTTATTGTGTAACTATGTAACATGGAAGCTCGATGGATGGTAGGAGCCATAAACAGTAGCAATACCTCTAAAAGTTTTGCCTGGGCATAGTATAACAGTGCCCAAGTGTGTGGCTTCGCAATACTCTAGCCGCCGTTACACATTAGCTGTCAAGTCTCATAATGGTACGTAACACTGGAAACAACATCCTTCGAACTGGAATTACACAATGTTGCATGGCGGCAAGTATAAACGAAGCATTTTTATTAAACAGACTCGTGATTACGACGCATTCACTACTAAGGCCCCGTTTTTTCAACTGTAGTTATCTTTTTGTCACGGTGTTATTAAGCTGGACGCGCTCGCAGCTTCTCACGCGTCACGCCTCACGCCGCACCGCGCCGGAGCACTCGGAGCTTTGCGAGCGCGTCCAGCTTAATAACACCGATGATTACGCTAACAACAGTTAAAAACCCGGTCTTAATGACCATGTCTATAAACGGCGTATTACATAACTTCCTGAGTTTGTTCTTGCCATGCTAATACAATGTTTTAGAATAAATGTTTCCAAGATTCAGTATATTTTCAATCTGAATACATTCAAAATGTATGTATATAACATACAATCGATACTGTCGGGTTTGCTTAGCACAGATTGCTCTCAGCAATATTATGTTTTCCTTATTCATTACATTTTCTATTCCGTTTCGTACTAAGTAATGAAATTTAATTTATGAAATAATAACAATATTTCACGTTCTTTGTATTTTAAAGTCTTGTTTATTTATAAAGGTGCTCCCACACAGCAGTTATATAACGTTAGAGAAGGTTGCGTAACATTTGTTGTCAAAAATTTTTAACCAATTATAACAAAAGATATAAATTGTTAGTTATTTTATACAACTTCATTTAACAAAATGTTATACAACTAATTATAACACGATATATCTATACTAATATTATAAAGCTGAAGAGTTTGTTTGTGTGAACGCGCTAATCTCAGGAACTACTGAACCGATTTTGAAAATTCTTTCACTAATAGGAAGCTACTTTACTCCTGAGTGCTATAGGCTACTTTTTATCCCGGTAAAATATTTTTATCCCGGAAAACTTTTTCACGCGGGCGGAGCCGCGAGCACTACTAGTCAAATTATAACTTTTGTTGTACATCATCCGATCGACACAGGTACGTGAGCGGAAGGGCGCGGGGAGGAGGTTTGCAGTGTGCCTACTCTCTGTACACAGTCCTAGTCAGTTCATTTGATGTAGTGGTGAAGCATTACCAGCTTCCTCGAAAGGCAGACCGGAACTGATGGTTACAGAATGAAAAAGAAAAGAAAACATCATAATTATAACGTCGTATACGATGTTATACAATGAGTTGAACCAGTGTATGAGCGCTTATAACATATAACATTCTTAACATATTGTAGCAAAACGTTACACACTGTTATAAAATGTTATCATGCAACACAATGTTTTATAACGTTATATAACTACTGTGTGGGAGCACCTTAAAACTTTAATTTTAATGAATAGAAAGTTTTGTGTGTTTGTAAAGAAAATGTGGATATAACCTCACCTTTATATTCTAAACCGAGGGGCAGAGATGTAATTTGTGCACTTAACACTCTCTGTGCTTTAGTCATAATAAAGCTGTAGGATTTAATGTATAATATACAACTATCCGTGTGACGGAGTTTTTCCGGGATAAAAGTCTTGCTATATATTTGCCGGGGATGAAAAGCCCATGTCCTTTCCAAGGTCTTAAACCATCTCCATACAAAATGTCATCGAAATCCGTTGAGGAGTTTTTGAGTTTAACCCATTCTTACACAATTACACATGTTCAGACAGATAGACGCGACTGGGGAACTTTGTTTCCTAATATGTAAGGATGTTACAAGTTATTGATTGTTAAAATTGCAACATAGTAAACTACCTGGAACATAACATCTTACTAATATTATAAATGCAAGATTTGTGAATATGTTTGGATGTTTGCATGTTTCTTAGAAACGCAGAAACCACTGAAAGGGTGTGGGTGAAATTTGGCACACGGGTAGATCATGTCCTGGATAAACACATAAGCTACTTTATATCCCAGTAATTTGCTCCAAAGGAATAATAGATATTTTTAATCTGATTCTTTACGTAGATGTCGCTGGCGTCCTACTGTGTTTTAAGTATTTTTGTAGCGAGCAAGGCTTTTGACTCGGGCGAAGCCGTGAGCAACACGTGGTACTTAATAATTCATAACATACACTTTCATACAGTAACGAATGTTTAGCTTGTTATTAGGCGCTCATTACTCGTATGACTCTTGTCGGTGTTTATCGAAGCTCTTCGCTATTGTCAACTGGTGACCTATAAACCTGCAACGTGTTGTGAGACACCTCTCTTCTAAATATACGTAATTTCAAAGTTTTTTTGGTTTTCACGGGTAGACAGAGGTGTTTTCACGTATCATATCTTTTTCGTTATTGTATTATGTATTGTGTATTTTAAGGGAAAATTGTAAAAAAGACAATCTTATAGATTGTATGCATTATTGCGTAGTTTTGCTTGTAAAAGGATCTTTCTCACAGCAAACTTATTAAACAAGAGTATTACTTGAGTATTAAACAAAAAAAAAAAATTGAAACGGTATCATCGAAAAATCTTTTTCAAATTATAGCACCATTTCACTGTCGTTCGGTTATTTCATTTCCTGGTTTCTAGTCTTTTAAGCCAGGGCACATAAATTTATACAGATACTAGCTTTTGCCCGCGGCTCCGCCCTCATTAAAAAGTTTTTTCCGGATAAAAGTCCCGGTTTATATTTCCCTGGGATAAAAAGTAGCCTATGTGTTAATCCAGGACATGATCTACCTGTGTGCCAAATTTCATCGAAATCTGTTCAGTGGTTTTTGCGTGAAAGAGGCGCAAACATCCATACATCCATACATACTTACAAGCTTTCGCTTTTATAATATTAGTAGGATTTTGTAGTGTTCCCCGACGTTTCCAATTTGCCCTGTACCTTATGGCCTTAGACTTATGACAGATCGATTCTCAGTTCAACGCTCGTTTTAAAACGGATTAAAACTTTATTGCATAAGTTTTGATTGTGGATGGAGAAGTTTTATTATATATTTCCGTGAGGCTATCGGGGACAGGGTGACCACTTAGGTTGATCTTAGGGTTTAAGGTATTTTGAAAAAGTTAGTAGGTTACCAATGCAGTAAATATTTTATTTCTTCACAGAGAAACAAATAAACGTCGATGCGCAAAAGGCTTTGTATAAATTTATTTCTCGCCAATCACATTTTTTTGTTTAATTTCACTTAACCTCAGGTGTAGTAAAGACTTTATCTTGTGCATTTGAAGAAACAACAATTTATGCTGATCCCCTGATTGCCATAATATATCGAGTTATTGTCACACAGGATGTATAATTACAGATCACTTGGCTCACCACCACGAAATAGAATCATCATCATAGACAGTCGAAACGATGGATCCTTTCAAACAATTTCTAGAAAGTAAAATGACCAGTACATATATTTTTATATGGGCGCGGCAAAGGTATCTCTCTGCACTTGATGATAAGTGCAGTAGAGTCTAGGTAGAGTCGATTGACGAATGATTGCATCTCATAACAGACACAATTGTGTAGGCCTGTTTGAATTCGGAGAACATGGAAAATTAATAATTTAAAACTAATTTTCACAGCTGTTCTAAAACTAAATGGCAGACTTATCTAACTGCCCTTTGAAATCTGTGACAGTGGGATTATTCTGAAGGAATACTGAAACAGAACAAGACTTTCAGAATAGGTGTGTTAAATATTTTAATGATCTCATCCATTGATATATATTTTTATACATCATTTTATTTATTTATTTTACAACCTTTTTTATATAAACAATAAAAAATGTATAAGCAATGTATAATATAGCAAATATTAAATATATAGTTTTTGGATATAAATAAAAAGAATATGGAGATTAAATAATTGACTGAAATTTTCTGAAGTACTTACGACAATTTCAGCCATTTAAGATAGAAGTCTATGTGCACTGTTAAATCTAAACAACTTACAAGATAACTTCCAATTACTCTAAAAGTTCATCTTTGTTTTCAAGATTTCTAACCGTTTTGATTTCTTTTTTTTTGTATTCTATTTTTCAACATTAAATCGTAGATATAGAAAGCTAGATTAAATATAGTAACGGCACGCTATGTCGGCCGATTTGACGTTTGTTCGTTCATCAAGTTTGGTATGAATTCATAACTACGTTGAAGGAGCTAATTGCTGTACATTATTGTCAATAGTGACGTGCAGTAAAATTTATTAGAATGTATAATTTTACAACAAAACTCTGCATTTGTGTTCCGTAATTAGATTTTTTTTTAATTATGTATAATGCGATCACCACTTAAAAGATCGCTGGCTAGTATATTTTTTTCGATAACGAATTGAAATTTCGCCTTAATATTGTAATCTGTCAAATAGGCCATTACAGCGTTCCCATACAATAGTCAACGTGTGATGGTCGAAATAACGTGACAATGCGGCCGCGGTTGCACGGGCGACATCTAACCGAGAGCACCGCACATTCGTAACAATAAAATATTGTAAACAACATCGTTAGGCTAAATTACTGTTTGCACTGTTGTCTGCGGACGGCTTTATTTAGTGACTGGACAAAATAGGTATTTAGTAGTTTGTTGTGCTTTTGCCAATCCTTTCATATTATGAAACAAATTCCCCCGCTGCATCTGTCTGAAGTCTGAACGCGATTGATTCAAAAACTACCGAGCGGATTTCGATGAAATTTAGTATGGATGGTTTGAGACCTCGGGAAGTACATAGGCCACTTTTTATCCCGGGAAAATATATAGCGGGACTTTAATCCGTCTAAAATTATTTATATGGGCGAAGCCGCGAGCTAAAGCTAGTTTCTTGATGATGGTGCCACAGATTTGCTAAATTTATCTTTATATAATTCAACCAATACGAGCGTACAATTCTCAATTCAAAAATACTTCGTTTTTTAAATATTTAAAAACAAAAAACCAAAGAGTATGATATATACTTTGTATATACTACGGAAACAAAAAGTAAATCAAATTAAGAAGTTTTTATACGTCGTCGATAACCCGGATTATTCAAAGTTCCTTGTAAATCGTAACAGCAAAAAACAATGACCACTACACCGTCCACATTGCGAAAACATTTGAAAACGTAACAATATGAAAACGGAACGACAAATTGTATTTCTTCATAATATTTCCAGCGAGTGGCCAATGTAACTCGGCTAATATTGAGCCGACCTTTCGCTGGGAGACGGCGACGCTGTGGAGGGGAAATAAACCATTGTTATTGGGGTTCCATGAGGTTGGACCGCAGTCAGGGTTATTGTATCGAAACAAAGCTATTTGCTGCTAAATTCGGATGGTTTTGATTACTTTCTGTCTTGAGCATGTGAGCAAAGGGCTACCGTATCCTAAGTGATATTCTTTGCCCATTGCTGTAGACCTTAAAGAAAAATTATAATAGGGGCGAGAGAGAGTTGTTTGGGCGTCTGGAAATCTCACTCATCACAAACTGCGGAAGCAGTTCTATAACCTTTATCTAAAACCTTGTTAAGTATTTATAGTAGAAGCATGAGTAAGTTCCAAAAGTAGTACAAACTATTTGTGAATAACGTTAACATCCTACGGAACCCCACATCCATCCCAAGATTCGTGCAAGTCTCAATTTTTTTGACTTTTTTCATTCATGGCTCATTAGACACGATGCTTTCGATGCTCGAGAGCTTTCCGTCAAAAGCCATCGTTTGTCGCGCCAAAACGGGCTTTATGTGAGAGCGGTACGGTTGATAATGTATATCTACGGTGTAGTACAGTCGATAGCAAAAATTGGGACACATTTTCATCCGGCATATAGAGCGTAATGTTTTTATTTTTTGGTACAGTTACGTACGAAAATATTCCGCTTTCACTTCGTGGGTTGATGAATAAATGAAGGTAACATTTACATTCGAATGTTTTTGTAATAAATCGTGGTAATAAATACTTGTTTTTGCACGTGGGTCCGTTTAAGTTGAACGCCGTTCAGGGTCTTGTACTTTACTGCCTTGTCTTGCGTTGGTTCTATACTTAGGCTGGCTGTTTAGCATTTTTATATGCTTGCTGGAAAATACTTGTTCTTTATATAAAACTTCTTTCTTCGGACTTCAAGAGAAGGTACCTTGTGCACGTGTTTATATGTAACTAGCGTTTCCTCGCGGCTCTGCCCGCATGAAAAAGTTTTCCCGGGATATAAGTCTCGCTTTTATTTCCCTGGACAAAAAGTGGCCTTTGTTACTCGGTGATAATGTAGAATTCTAATGGAAAAAAATAATAATTTTAAAATCGGTAAGTTTTTCACTTTACTCGTTGTAAATATCATCATCATCAGCCACATGACGTCCACTGCTGCACATAGGCCTCCCCCAAAGATTTCCAGATGGACCTGTCAGAAGTGACCCGCATCCAGCGCGTCCCTGCGGCCTTTACCAAGTCATCGGTCCACCTTGCAGGTGGGCGGCCGACGCTGCGCTTGCCAGTACGTGGTCTCCACTCAAGAACTTTTTTGCCCCATCTGCCGTCAGTTCTTCGTACTATGTGCCCTGCCCATGGCCACTTCAGCTTGTTTATCCGTTGGGCTATGTCAGTGACTTTCGTTCTTCTACGGATCTCCTCATTTCTGATTCAATCGCGTAGAGAAACACCTAGCATAGCCCTCTCCATAGCTCGCTGAGTTACAGTGAGCCGTCTTAGGCAAATGAATATACGAAAATACAAATATTTTCTCTTCATAATATTAATATAGATAGTCTAACAAAACTTACCCTTTGTTCAGACTTTGTAGAAAAGCAAGATTTTTGTGCACAACACGTCCATCTGAATAAAAAAGAGTCAACGATGACCAAACAATATGCGGGTTATTTAAATTAGAGTTTAGTGTGCAAAAAACTTGAAGCTATTTTAACAGGGCTTAATATTGACTGCCACTTGGCAACTACCGAGACGTCAGAGGTATTGAGCGACTAATTTGGCATATTATCGAGGTCACAGACACAGCGTGAAAGAGCCGGCTCGACCGGGGTAACACCACAGTCCAGTAGAAATCGAATGTGAAGTGACACGTTGATGCTTTCCATGTGGTGAAATTTTCAAAAGCTTGAATACCATTATGCTAAAATTTCTTAAACGAATATACCTATTTTTTAAAGCTGGCAGTCCACAATCGAAACTTGAAGTACTAAAATAAGTCATTTGCATTTGTGAGCAAAACATATTTATGTAGTTATGATTGGTCAATTTTCACTGTCGGTCCCGTAGCGATAAGCATTATTTATAGAAATCGGTCATTATTACGAAACAGGCTCTTAAAATGTCTCAAGGTGACTACCGTGGTAGTGTAGTTCTTTGTAATTCAAACTCGTGGGTGGTATAGTTTATGGGCAGTGTTGAAGTGTACGTACACACGAGTAACTAAGTAATAAAATTGTTAAAATGTTATAAATTACAGCACTATGCAGTGTACAAATTAAGTCTTACAAAATGTCATGTTAAAAACAAGTCTTGTTATGTCAAAACATGCGATTACTTTGGTCAAAGATAGCTAAGATAACGATAATTACAGAAACAAGCGAAACAACCGCCCGAACCAACTTTAACTTCACAGCTTGGGGTTAATAAAACTAAAATTTGGGTCTTTACAAGAACTAACAAGGATTTTACTCTACTTATCTTATAATAATTTTATATTAAATACGAAAGTTAGAGGTAATATTTGTTAGAAAGAAATTGTCGGATTTACACTGGCACAAAGATAGACCATATACAGGATAAACATTATAATTTTTATCCTAGTAAAATTCATATTAACTTATTCCAGCAATATACTTGGATGGAGCCGTGGTCAAAAACTAGTATCCAATAAATGAGGAATAATAATGGGAGCATGGAATAGCATATTATGCACAAATAAGTAGAGATCTAAGAACACAATTTTGTGAAAAACATGTTTGTATCATTAGTCTGAACTCTGATGTAACTCCCGTTGGTTCTATTACATTTTTTCACGGAATAAATGGGAATGGATTGAACCAAAATGGTTTTATAGCAGAATACAGATCAACAGGTAGGTGACTCGATCATCAGTATCGACAATGAAATTGTCATACGCTAAATTGTTAATAAGGGAATATGTAGAGGTATACCTACGATTCTGGCATATTTCATCAAAATGTACTGACTTAATTGATGAATCAATGATGCAACGCAAACTATCAAATACAAGACATACACATACACACACACACTCACGCCTTGTATCCCTGAAAGGGTAGGCAGAGGCGCAACTTGTGCACCCACTGTTCGCCGTGCGTATTCCGTACCATTATATGATCGGGGCGATCCTATCGCCATATCGGCCACAAATTCCACTCGGGGCTGTACTGAATAGAAAAATCTAATACCACTATGCCCGACCCGGGGATCGAACTTGAGACCTCAGCATTGCAGTCGTACCGTAATACAACTACGCCACCGAGGTAGTCCAAAAACAAGACAATCTACCAAATTATTCAGATGTTACCAACAGTTTCAATTCAACATAGACTAACTACTAAAAGAATACGATAATCTGCACGAAATATAAGCACAGTTTCCGCATACACTAGACGACGGAATAGGCCGCGAAGCCGACCAATTACGCCTAGTATCCAGGCCATCAGATAAAAGTTTCGGCTACAGTCTAATGTGTTTTGTACAGGCGATCCACTTGTTACGATGAGCGGAGAATTATTTGTCATTCAAGTGAACGCGTCGCAATTTGTTTTATTGAATCGGACTGTTGATGCCATGATATTAATAAATAATGAAAAATCAAACTAAAAATACCTTGTAACTAATATTCCCGTATCAATGTATAGATTGTAATGTCCTCTCATACTTGTGTATCACCGCTAGGGTTTTTTGATGTAGTCGATTGTATCAATATTAATCAATTTTCTAATGTCGTCACTACGATTGTAATCACACATTGTCCTTCTCTATTTGTATACTTTTCTCCTAACGAATGCTGTGGGCAGTTGTAGTAAGGAAACAAATTTATACTTATTCCTCTACTGTTTCATGCGCTATTGATTTGTGTTCTGTAACTGTGCCTTTTTAAATTAAATAACGCCTTAATCGAAGGACTGTGGCTTTAATGTTAATATTTGGGTTGATCTGTTCCCTCATACTTTATCATAAAAACTAAATAAATACACGAGACAACAATTTTCTAAACCAGTTATAAGCACATTTACAAAAAAACAAAAATTTCAGTACCAGGCAGTATTCAAGTAGTACGAATAAAGTTCCATAATTAAGTGAATCTTCACACGGCCTTTATCAGCGCCTTATCGCCAGATAAGAATGCAATCGTGAAATAACACTCTGCTTACACATTTCCACAGCCGACATCCCCAAGATCACAGCGTGAAGATGCGAATACTGGTAATGAAACTTTCCTTATCACCGTTTGTACAACCTGTACCGCCAATATGGATGTCTAAAGATGCAAATGCTGGCAATAAACCTTTCTTCTCATTTCCACAGCCTACACCCCTAGATCTAAGCGTGATGTTTACAACGTCCACATCGGAATCTCCACTTGTCTTATACCTTATCTTTAATGTTACAAGATCTCGTTAACAAACCAATTCTCGCAATCTGTGTTTCAAGTAGGTTTTGCTTCAGGTCCCGACTCTTACAGAATTAGATTGTTTTTAGTATTACTTGGAAGTTGCTTTTAGTTTGTTGTTTGTAAGTAGTTAGTTGTGTTTTCGTGTTTGTTTAATTCAAAAGATGAGCAGGAGGTACTGATATGTGATTTCGTAACTGAAGATAAAGGAAAAAAGATTCCACACCATTTATTGACAATCACAGCCAAAATAGATTAATTTCCGACCGTTAGACGTTCGTCGGGCGCGCAGTTTATCTTGCTATCTCTGTCGTGCGCACGCACCGTAAGGCCATTTAGATCACATAATATCTCTTTTCAATTAACAACATTTATCCATTCAACAGACATGAAATACTTGTTTTTTTACTTCTGAGCGGTTTCTAATAATTCGAGTCAGAATTTGGACGATTTAAAACCTTCTCTACCCATAAAAATACGCATATCATGAGGCAAATGCTTGCTATAGAAATGTGCGCACACGTTATGATAGCCATAAAAAACCCCATAACAAAAACAATATCGTCCCATTTCAAAAATATAAAACAGCCCCAAACTGAGTTAGATGTTACCCCTACCGGTTCCGTATAACAGCGGGATAAATAAACAAACGAAAGGGTCTTGCGACCCGCGCGGGGTCACAATGTTTGGGACACCTATTAAGGTCAAGAGTAGGGTTGTCAGGTGAGAGGCTGTATGATGTGAGCTTTATGTTCCATTGTTGTGTTTGGTGTGAATTTTTCCTCCGTAGAGAAAGTATAAGCATAAAGTGTATGGGAATTTGAAGTGTTACCTTAGAGTTTGCGCAGTCATTTATGAACTGTATAGATATGTTTATAGAATCTAAAATTGATTACATCGTTTATCATCGTATTATTATATGATCATTAAAACTACAAATGTACAAATATTTGCAATATCTTTATGATATATATTTTTCTATATCTCCTATACTACTTTGTTACAGGGTTCCGTAATTTTTTCTATTGTTTAAAATTTTATCCACAAGTGACAACCCTTGTTAAGGTGCTGAGGTCCGTTGCTGACTGTATATATGACCCTAAAGTCATTTGATTTGGTGGTTAATTTATGTATTGTCAGGGATCGTCGTTTTATCGCCTGTAAACGAGGTGTTTTGATAAATATGTAAGTGGGATTGGTGATTTAGCCGTTTTTGTTGTATTACGAAGGATTTATGGGTCATTATGTATTGGAGTTATTTCATGTCTCACATCTTGGAGTTATTTTTTGTTTGTTTACGGGCAGATTAACAAAATAATATTTTTCGCTGTCAGTAATAGTTACAGGTGGTCTATGTGCGGTATGAAAACTTAATTTTATTAAATAGTCTTAAGTAATAGCAATAGTCATCGAAATCCTTTATTGCAGAATATATATACTTAATAATATACAGGTGGTTAGCTTGTCATTCTTCATCGGATTACACAACTTTCATGAATGTTTACTTCTTTAATATAAGTCATTTATAAATGTATGTGTACCATTGATGGATGTTTGTTAGAAGTAAACGCAGAAACTATTGACCGGATTTGTATGAAATTATAGCACACGGATAGACCATGTCCTTTTTATCCCGGTAATTTACTCCTAAAGGAAAAATTTAATTATTTAAATAGATGGCGGTCGTAGAGTAGTAGTAGTAGAGAGAAAGGTTTTCACGCGGGTGAAGTCACAGCAATACCTAGTGGAGAAATATACTCATTACGCCCCTGGCAATAAAGTTCAAGCGGCCAAGCATGGCATATTTGACATTCCAATAAAAATATTTCAATATTTTCACCAGCTCGGAATTTAGTTTATATTTTTAATTGCATAAACTTTTAGATTACCTTGTAAGTGTCATGAATATAATTACACCTAATTTATCGGAGTTAGTTATCTGATACTAGGACACACGCGAGTGTGAATAATGAAATATCTAGATATCTAGACTTATAATGCCTGCCTAAATAAGTTAAACGTAGTGTTTTTAAATGAAACAGATTTTGGTGTTAGCTATGTTATTGTAGGTATTCTAGGAATCAAGAAAGGTTTATTTTTTGGGTAGATTACGTAGTAAATCTCTCGATTGTCGAGATTCGTGACTAACTTCAGCCGGCCATAGCCATGCGGCTATATACGTACAACTGTATTCTTTAACTACCAAAATAACCAAGAGAACAGGCGAGTAAAATAATAACTGTATATATTTACTATACTTTGAAAGGTATTTGCTTACTCCCAATTTTTATAATATTAATTAAGCATGACATAAAGGTGTAGAAACAAACACTTCCCATATTCTTCATATGTGCCCAGAATACCTAGTATTCTTCAATTGAAGTAAACAACCAAATTCACGATCAAATACACATACAATAGGTACGTAGGCGGCACCTGCGCGACTCTTCCCGTAAGCCTTTTTTCATCGAGCACCTGTACAACGTAAATATACGAGACGACTCTATATGTTTTCTTTTAGTTTGAATTTAGTTTGTATTGTGAATATTATGATAGGGGTAATTTTAACATTTAATGCCATTATTCATCATGAATTCAGACGAAGCGGAGGTGTACTCATTTCTTATCGTGAAAATTTTATAGCAATCTTTATATCAGGCATATGGTGACAGCATTTATATTATAGTATGGAGGATATTATTGGCTTAATTTTTACGCCTAAATTACGGGAGTTACAAATGTGGCCCCAGCATTACCTATATTATAGTACCGCCACGCTCTGATGGCCATTTAGACGTTTGTTCGCTCAAGTCTCGTATTAATTCATAACTACGTTGAAGGAGCTAATTGCTGTACATTATTGACAATAGTAAAATGTATGGAATATATAATTTCACGATACAACTCTGTTTAATGACTTCTTCTATTTACGCGAATGTTAGACATTAAAATGAAACTATTTTGCGGATTTTATCGCGGTGTTTTAATTGAGTCCGCCCCGTGACCACGAAGTGCTGAAAAGCCTTCGAAACGTCGGGAGAAAATATAAATTAAAAAACCGCGATAAAATCCGCAAAATAGTTTCATTTTAAACTCTGTTTAAGAAATTTTAAATAATGAAATCTAATACGATTGTAACTTATAGGATCGCTGGCCAGCACAACTACCTCAGGCAAACTCGCGTCGTCTTTTTTCGATGATGAATAGATATTTCAAATTACTATTGTAATCTGTCAAAATGGCCATCATAGTTTGTCGGTATTATAATTATAGTTAATCTATATTATGCTATGTTTTATTGACGTCAAATGATTTGCAAATTTGATGTTAGTAGATTTAAAATGTATATAATATGTTTATAGTAATGTGTATAGTAACATACTTAACTAATAAGCATAATAATATGTAATATAAATTAGTAAAATTTCTTCGTAATAAATTCATAGTACTTAACTACATGAAATTATTTGCGAAATGAGTTTAAATTAGCATTTTCATTGGGAAACAATCTTCAATTTAGATTACAGCTTGTTATGTTTAAAATAAAACATACACTTTACTGAATACAAAAACCCAACACCACAAAACCCAATTATTTTCAAGAGAAGTCACGAAAACAGTATTTTGAATTTTATATTTCACCTATCCACGTCAAAAATTCGTTGGATTTATATTTAAAATCGCATGTCCGAATCGTGTCGCCGCGAATGCGAATTTTCAAATAACTGTACTTAAAGCGGTTATTATTATAACGAGGTTTTAGGAATGGCCCGCATTTGGGTGATTTATGCGGGGCCCCAGCCCGTTCGGCCGTTTTGTTTGTTATGACGATGTGCCCGGAAATGTTTTGAAAAGTATATTTGCAAGTACATTTGATTTATATTTCGTAAATGCAATTTGGTTTGATAATATGTTTTGTTCGCATTGTGAAAGTTGATATTGCAATTTACTTAGCGTTATCAGTTTTGGTGTGGAGAAATTAGTAGAATTTGAATTAAAATGATTATTCACATTAATTGTTAAAGTTTCATTTTATCATCTGTAGTTGTCAGTATTTTGTTTTTCTGTTCATGTAAACAGAGAAACCAACGTCACGTGCTATAAGGGACACCTTAATAATCGAATTTTTCAACTTAATTTCGTTTTCATGAATAAATTACCTTAATCTCATTTATGCTGTATAATAACGTTTTCTCAGTTTAATAACTAGCAAGTAAGTTTCAATAATAAATAAGTACCTCCACATTTAGCCGAGTACGCCCCCGCATAGACCTAAGAAAGGTAGTTACATCGCGTTTTATTTACCAGACCAACTCATTATTAATATACAGAAATTTGCATAAAATGGGGGTAGTCAAAATGTGCCAGCTTGCTTGTTTACGAGTTAGAATACCACAAAACGTTAAGTCCTAATTGTGCTTTATTTTCCGTTTTATTGCCAGTTTTGTTCGCCAGCCTCGCCTTGTGGAGCAAGGCAAGGGATGGAACGCGCGGCGCAAATTACTTTAATTTGTGGAAATATTTTGAGAGATAGTTTTTGATGATTAGGTAATTGTGTCACGTGGTTTAACAAGTACTTACTGAGCCAGTACTGGGCATTATGAGTTTAAATGTTTAAGGATGAGCGTAGTGCAGTACCTTGTAGTACGTTCCTAATTCTGAATAGTGATGTGCCACCAGACGAGTTATTTACTCGTTTAGTAAAAATAAATTTACATTTGCTCCTTCCGCGCCATTTTCCTAGTTTTTTTACATACTCTTAATGTTTTAATGTGTATTTTTTACCGAGCGTTCGTTAATTGTTTGCTTAATTACCCAAGTGTCCTGTTTCGCAGCACCCTGTATACCTCTCTTATTATCATTAATGATATACTGAATCTTAAATAAGTGTTAAATTAATGTGTTGTAGTGGTTAAAGAATATTAGCAAAATAATTCAATGATAGGAATCACCAAATACATATACATATACACTCACGCCTGTTATCCCCGAAGGGGTAGACAGAGGCGCAACTTGTGCACCCTCTTTTCGCCGTTATTCCGTCCCATGATGTGATAGGGGGCGAGCCTATCGCCATATCGGGCACAAATTCCAGACTCCGGGCTGATAATGAATAGAAAAACTCAATATCACTTTGTCCGACCCGGGGATCGAACCCGAGACCTCAGCTTTGCAGTCGTACGTATCATCAAATAGTTTCAAAAGTATCTGGTGGTAGGGTATGTGTTATAATTGCTGACTACTTAGTAGCAGTACACAAGGTAAAAAGCCCGTCAAAGTGGATTATTTCAATGACATTTCAGGCAATTGGTTTATATCAAAACAGGCTGGCATAATTGTTTGTACCGTCGATGCACCGTCTTGGTCAACATTATACCATCACCATGGTCTTTCCAAAATGAAAAATACGCCATAAACCCACGCGTTTTTGGTAAACAGGCTGATGAGATGATCGCGGCGATCTCTTTGTCCGCGCGTGTTTAAGTGTTAGTTAGAAACTCAAGAGACTTAACTAGGAGGTGTTTGGCTCGGACCTTGATGACGCTTGGCGGCTAGCTAAGGCTTTTGGGTGGCGGCGGCCTTTGAGCCATTCAAACACTCGGCTTAGAGTACGTGTTACTGAATAGACCGGAAATTCAATGGATGAACAAAAGTGAATTAGGAAGGGTAATATGCTGCTAAAAAGTAGGGTAGATGTGATTTATGAGAATTGTGAGACTAAAACATATTAGTAAATGAGTAAGTTAGTTATTTGACGGTGAGTGACCACCGTGTATCCAAATACATAATATGAGTTTTAGGAATACAACATCTATAGAAATGCTAAGTTATCTATGTGTTTAACACGTTATTAAAATTTTGCTTCTGTAGATTGATATATAATATTAGGGTTTTTAATACATCAATGCTACTGTACTAAAAAAGCTATAAAATATAGATTGATGTGCTACGACAAGCTACGCGCGTAGTAGACTACGATATTTGCTACGTTTAGCGTAGCCTGACGATTGTGCTACGCTTGTCTCTGTAGACAGGAACAGATTTTCCATGAAGGTCAGCGACGCATCCACGTTTGTATCGTATATATATTGTAGTGATCCGTTTACTACTGCTATAAAAATACATACATATACACTCACGCGTGTTATTCTCGAAGGGGTAGGTAGAGGCGGAACTAGTGCACCCACTTTTTGCCATTATTCCGTCCCATGATGTGATAGGGGGCGAGCCTATCGCCATATCGGGCATAAATTCCAGACTCCGAGCTGATACTGAATACAAAAACTCAATATCACTTTGTCCGACCCGGGGATCGAACCCGAGACCTCAGCTTTGCAGTCGTACTGTAATACAACTGCGACACCGAGGCAGTCAGTGCTATAAAAATATTTATGTATAAAAAGAAACATCAGCTTACATGCTCATTTGCTAGTTCTTTGCTATACAAACCAACTTGCCTCACAAACTCAACAAGATTAAAAGTTGCAAAGGTCAACAGCAGATATAAAAATAAGTTTACGTGGAGGATTTGACGTCAGAACTTAGAATTTGCGCCTTGGGTAGATAACCTTATGCGTCGCCATATGCCTCGACGTTTGGTAGAGTGGGTGTATTCATTGATAGAAGTGTTATTAGTATTACTAAGTGACAAGTATATCAAAGAAAGCTATATTTGCAAAATATAACTTCCTGATTTAATGCAATGAAATCAATCCTGTATTATACTGCCAACTGCTGAGCACGGGTCCACTGTAATACTGAGAGGGGTTAGGCCTTAGTCCACCAAATTACCTATATATACCCTCGAAATTCTTATGGAGAATTCTCAGGTATGTAGGTTTTCTCACGATGTTTTCCTTAAATGTAAACAATACACGCGTAACTTCGAGAAGTCAGAGGTGGGCTATCGTCCTCTTTATACTGTTTTTCCTGATTTAGTAACAGGATTTTATATCTAAAAATTTAACAAACCATTCCCGACTTTTTCCTAACACCTGCACAGAAACTAAAACCCAACTTCCGCAGGTTAACCGAACTTATAAAAACAAGTTATGCTGATAACAATGTCATCGGGCGAGTAGTAGTTGTGACGTCACTCGAAGTTTCTCCACAAAGTTGGAGATAGCGCCTGTATAGATTTTATTATCTTGTTAACTTTGTAGGTTGATTTATGTAAATTACTTGCTTGTTTGGTTATGTATGGATGAGTTTATTTATAGATAGAGACTTGTATGGAGTATGAGGTCGAGTTAGTTTGGTACAATTTTTGTTTCATTTTGCAGAAAATACTGGTTCTAACTATTTACTTGGTTTCGACCTTCAATGTAACCTTATTTAACCATAAATTTAATCTTACTACTATTATAATAAAACGAAAGTTTGGATATTAGTTACTCAATCACGCCGGAAGAGCTGTACGGATCTGGATGAATTTTGGCCCAGACATAGACTATAAAATAAAATACCACATAACTTTTTATCCCGGGAAAATATACAGTGAGCCTTTTATCCCGGAAAAACGTATTTACGCCGGCGAAGGCACGAAGAAAAGCTAGTAAAAAAAAAAAGGAAGCATAACCTCGATTCTTATCTTTGTGTTCATAAATTATAACAAAATAAATTTCAATGACAAAAACCTTTGAAGTAAAATGTTCAACTGTGACCTTCAATATGTCATCCCTAATAGTTCAAAGCGAGGCCGTGAGTCCATTCAAGATGTTTTGTTTAAAGGAACCAGAGACCCTTTTTTGGCATCCCGATAGATCCCGGTCTACGGATAATTGATAAATGAGATTTTCAATAGTGCCGAGGGAATTTGTCGATAAAAGAAATGTTTTGGCAATATAAATATTTTGCTTTCTGTGTAAAAAAGAACTTACAAATACCTACTTTTTACGCTTAGAATTAGAGCAACAATCCTCTTTGGTAAAAGAAAAAACAAATAAATTAATTAAAAGGACTATATGCAATAGAGATAGACTGTCAAGTTAACCCTTCAAGGCCCGCTTATACATATATAGATGTATGAGAAAACCCTATGTATATGGACACCGGTGTCCGTCGCGGGCCTTGACAGATTAAGGTATGGATATTGTATACATATATATTACTTTCACTTCTACCTACCCCTTTGTGAATACAACACGTAGACTTACATTTTGTAATATACTTAATAATTAAATGCATGATTATAAATCAATTAGTGCGTTAGTAAGTCACAAACGTTGAGTTTGGATCATACAACAGCAACAAACTAACTCAAAGGAAGTTAAGTGCGGCAGTGAACTGGTAAGATGAAACGAGCAGGTACATTGTCTCCGGCCGTCTTGTACTTCTGTTGCATTGTACTTGGCGTTTGTTGTTACGCCTTTGTATAAAACAAACATTTTTTTGCTCAAAAATGAATCACGAGACGTGTAAGCTACTGCACGACCATAAACAGTAGCAACACCATTCAGAACTTTGCTAATCGTCAGGGGACTGCATAAACCACAATGTCAATTTCTGTCGCAAAGTATAATGGAACTGTTGCGTTGAAGGACATTGTTGCTACTGTAATTACTGGGTATGTTGAGACTTAATATGTTATGACACACATAAACTCACACACTCACAAACACAAAAACACACAAAAAAACACACACGCATACGCACACGCACGCACGCCCGCACGCATGTACGCACGCACACACACGCGTTACGTTGTTATTGTTTATGCGTATATGTGTAACTTATCCTCAGGTGCCTTCTTGCTTCTCTCTCACAAATGAATGTCTGATCTGGAGATTGAAGTCTGCGTCCGATTATGCAACGTGAATGAGACGACTTTTATACTTTCCACTTATATGTAAAGGTTTAAACAAACCCTATGAGTGTTCCCACAATTTTCCAATTGGTGGTTTTCTTGTATAGAATACTAGCTTTTGCCCGCGGCTCCGCCCGCGTTAAAAAGTTTTTCCGGGATAAAAGTCCCGGTTTATATTTTCCCGGGATAAAAAGCCTATGTGTTAATCCAGGACATGATCTACCCGTGTGCCAAGTTTCATCGAAATCCGTTCAGTAGTTTTTGCGTGAAAGAGGAACAAACATCCTTACATCCTTACATCCAAACATCCATACATTCTTACAAACTTTCGCCTTTATAATATTAGTAGGATGAGTTTATCTCAAGATTAGGACGTATCGAGACTAATTTCCTTGCTATATCTTTTACAGAATAAGTAATATATTCTCACAAACTTGAAGGTAATAAGTCATTTATATTTTCCTAAGTTTCACTATATTGTATCGCTAAGTATAAGTATAATTATTAAAATGAAATTTACTATGAATATCGTACAGCCGTTCACTGTGCGATATTGTATATGTTTAGAGCCTATTTGCATATATCACGCGCAATATTCTATCGCAGTGTGCACTCACCCTTATACTTTATGTTTTGACGTCTGGAACATTTTGCATCAGAACGTTTAAATAAATTGTGTATAAAATAAATTGAAGTAAGCTACGGACCGTGTAAGTGATGTCTGTTATTTTTTCGTCAATTCGCGTGGGAGGGGTCGTTGGCCAACCTGTCTGAGACTTCTCTTTGAGATTTAAATGAGTGTCATTGTCAAAACAAACAGGCGACATAATTGTGTCGACTGTAAATATCTCGCGTCAGTTGACACCGGACTCTACTCCAACGCTAAGTGTTGTAGGGACCAGTTAGTATCGGCGAGTATTGACGAACCTGTTGAGTCCTGTTTTTTTATGGCATTGAATGACGAGACGAGCATGCCGTTCGCCTGATCGTAAGCGATACGACCACCAATAAACAGTAGCTACACCATACAGCACCTTGAGTTATAAAGTACTGTGTGACATACCACTGCGCTCGTCATTCTGAGACATAAGATGTTAAGTCAAATTATGTCCCGTAGTAACGCTGGCTACAATGCCCTTCAAACCAAAACACAACAGTGCGTGCACACTGCTGCTTGTTTGACCCAGATATACACAGGGTGATTCCAAAACGCGACAGTTATGTAGGCCACTATGATTTTACACCTTACAGGTTATCGCTATCCAGACAGCTTGAGTATTTTGGACATATTGCCAGGAACACGAGCGACAACTTAGAGAAACTGATGGTCACCGGGAAAGTAGAGGACAAAAGAGCACGATGACGCAACTCAATACGCTGGACCGATCAGATCCGCACCACACTTGACACCACTGTATACGATGCCAAACAGGTGGCCAACAGTCGGGATCGGTGGCATGACGTCATATGGCGTAAGCTGGTGAGAGGTCATGACCCTCAGAACTGAAGAGAACGACGCAAGGAGGATCCGGGCGGATATAAATAGCTTACCACGTAACTGTGTGGTGGTACTGGTAGTAGGACTCTCATATGTAAGAGTCCGTCTGGGTGGGTACCACCGCAATGTCTATTTCTACCGCCAAGCAGCAGTGTGCATGCACTGTTGTGCTTCGGTTTGAAGGACATTGTAGCCAGTGTAACTACAGGACATAACGAGACTTAACATTATGCCCTTTCCAGACATAAGTGTCTCAGGATGACGAGCACAGTGGAATGCCACACAGTACTTTGTAAGGAACTCAAGGTGCTGAATGGTGTTGCTACATTTTATGGCTGGTCATATCGCTTACCATTAGGCGAACGGCATGCTCGTCTCGTCATTTAATGCTATAAAAAAACTGTCTCTGTATATGTTTCTGTACTATGTTCTTAGAATGTGCCAAAAAAAACACGTAACGACTCCATTTCGTTTTATCGTGATTGGTTGAGAGAACACGTGACTGACGTATTGGTCTCTCAATCAGTAACAAACGTCAAAATTAAACGATTTCGACTTACGTGTTGCGTTTTTTGGATACGTTCTAAGCATGTTGGCTTCAAGGTTATGTAATCAAAAACATACCTTAATCACTAAATGTAAGAAATCATTTGCCATTTCCCGAATATCGTTGCTTTGATTGGACGGCATTTCGTTCACCTTTAACAGTCATTAATCATGGTATTATTCCTGTTGTTAAAAGGCATACACCCTAAATCCAGGGTCACTGTGACTTTTGAGAGCTATATAGATTTAGTAACTAAATAACTCCTAACTACACAAAGAAACAAAATGAACTTTGTAAAAAGCAATACCATTATTAATGAGGCAACCTGCATACACATTTGTATTAATGATCAGTTAATGTTCGTCAGTGTGGATAACGGTAATTTCTGAAACTTCTTAACTCTTTTAATAATAACAATACTCACGGATGAGACCGTATATCACAACCGTCCCGATATCAGACTAGACGATAAACGTTTACTACAGTTTAATTGATATTGCGGTTCCCAATACACACAATCTCACAGCCAAACACACTAACAACTCTCAAAATACTCATATATGACCATAGAACTGAAAACTCAATGGCGTGTGCAAAGTGTCAAAACAGTCCCCATTATTTTATCCAGTACCGGCGTCATTCCCAAAACATTACACACTAGTTTGAAAACCCTAAACATTCACCCATCACATTCACAATACTACAAAAGGCAGTTATATTAAACACATGTAGAATTGTCAGAAAGTTTTTATCAATAGAATAAAATCTCGACCATCAAAGTTGTTTGGCCAAAAGCCCGCAGCTTTGGTGTAATACCCCAGAAATGGGAGAAGTTTAAAATCCTAAAAATTCAATAATAATAATAATACTGGACCTGCATTATATAATACTCTCCCATTACTGCGCACGGGACTTCTCTACTACTCAGAGGGTTTAGGCCTTAGTCCACCACGCTGGTCTAATGCGGGTTGGTAGACTTCATATACTCTCGAAATTCTTATGGAGAACTTCTCAGGTGTACAGGTTCCCTCACAATGTTTTCCTTCGCCGTTAAAGCGTGCGATAATTCTTTAACTTTTTCAGTAATACCAAACTACATTTTCCCTAAGTGACATAGACTATTGTTATCGTATAACGTAGAATCGCAAGCAAAAACTACTATGCAATCAACAAAAACAGACAGCAATTCAGTACCAAAAATCACAAGCGGTGTCGACGCATCGATATATTATTTATCGATAGAGGACATCACTAGTCGTCCAATTCCCATAATGCGCTCGTCTCAGCCTCTTTACGGTCGAAGCGACAGAGCCTATGTTTTATTACTTCCAACTTAATCTTGCGCTGAAATTGATTAAATTATTACATATTTATGCTCGTGTGGTGAGTAATTGTGTTTTTATTTGTCAGTTTCCGGAGATTGGTGAAGTTTTCCGAAGGTTTTCTCGCGAGAGTAATTTAGTAGATAGTAGGTACTGTTTTGTTGACGTGTTCGAAATTCGAATAAAATACTTCTATTATGTATAGAAGAGGGGATACCCAGGATTGTTATCCTGCGGAGGCGGGTAGTAAAAAATGTTTGCCCTTTGATGACGACACTTAGGACATGACTAATAAACATTAATGTTACTACATTACTACTTAATACTATAAATGCGAAAGTTTGTGAAAATATTTGCATGTTTGTTAGAAGTACAGAAACAACTAAACGGGTTTGGATGAAATTTGGCAAACGGGTAGATCATATCCTGAATTAACACATGGGCTACTTTTTATCCCGGTATTTTGCTCCAATGGATATTTTAAATCTGATTCTTTAAGTAGATGGTGTTTGCCTCGTACTGTATTTTTGTAATTTTTGTAGTGGGAAAGGTTTTTCACGCAGGCAAAGCCACGAGAAAAACTTAGCAATTATTATTACTAAGTGTAAATTTAATCTTTAGAGGAGCGATTGTATACCTAATACAGACCTATACTCGCACTCTTAATAAAACAACGACCTAATCCACAATTTTGGCTAGATGAGTTCTAACAAATATAGACCCCAAAGAGCAAGCTGCATCGACTTATATATATATATATATATATATATATATATATATATATATATATATATATATATATATATATATTGGGAATAGGGTAAAAATAGTTTGAATTTATGTTCGTTCCCCACCCAACTTAAGAGCAAATGTCGTATTCGGTTAGTTTTTGTGACGATTCCCACAAGACAATGATTTTGGATTAAGTAATTGTTTTATTACAATATTTTATGCGTAATGTGTCGGCTTGGAAACTGTACCAAAAAGGACGGTATACCTCTCTTTACTGGTCGAAAATTAGGTCACCGAATCGCTTTAATCCACTGCTAAGCCCATTAGATATAAAGGCACAGATACATTAGTCAATCAGTTTCATAGCATTTGACATTTCAAAATCACAAATCCGCAATAAATTTAAATTGATAGACCGACCGCTGACAGCCGATATGTTTATTCATGTAATACAAACAAACTGACGCGTATATGTTTATTACGTAAGAATACTCCGGGATTTATGAGTTTCGCTACAGTACGTTTTCAGTGTACAAAAAGATGGAACCAGGGTGAGACGTTTTATTGAGTGGGTTCCGTCCATTGAACTATTTATATTTGTTATGAGACTCTCAAGCCAGCTACATGCTCGTCTAATCATTCAGCAGCAATAAAAAAACAAATGTAACAAAATATAAGTTGTTTGCCTTTTTATGTGTGTTCGAAAGGTATCGGAGGCAGATAAGGTTCTGCTATTTGATACGTAGCTCGCTCCATCGTGTGTACGAGACGATCCCGCCCTCACATCCGCCACTACAACTCCTGTAAGCCAGCATCAGTAATGGCACGCATTTTATAACACCAAGCGGTGAAGCTCGGCGAGTCTCAGGGTACACTAGTCTGTCTTTATCCCGCAACGAAATTAATCAAATAGAAAGATAGGGAGGAGTTAGAAATATTAATTGTCCACTTCCCTCCATAGCAAAGCGAGAGACAAAATAATGAACTAAAGAGGAATTTTAACCTCAAGTACGACAAGGGACGTTTCTCTTCAGTATTCTTCTGGCGTGAGGAGGCATCCCGTCTCGGGCGGAGACTGGCTCCGAGGGAGGTAACGGCCCAATTGGCTTCTATTCGCAGCGCCGCCGTGGAGGAGTGGCATACCAGGCTGGAGAGCCCGAGTGCGGGCTTGAGGACTGTCGCGGTAGTGCGGCCTGTCTTCTTAAGCTGGCTAGACAGGCGCCACGGTGCGCCGACGTTCCGTCTGACACAGATGCTGTCCGGCCACGGGTGTTTCGGCTCGTTTCTGTGTCGGATCGGAAAGGAGGAGTTCGCCGTGTGCCACCATTGTGGCAACGGCCGTGAGGACACAGTCCAACACACTCTCGAGGAGTGCCCAGCCTGGGACCTACAACGCAGCGCTCTTAGAGCAGTCGTCGGAGGAGACCTCTCGCTGCCGGCAGTGGTGTCTGCCATGGTCGGCGGCTGGAGGTCATGGCGAGCTATGGCCTCCTTCTGCGAGTGCGTCATCTCGCGGAAGGAGAGTGCCGAGCGGGATTGTGAGCAGAACGATCCCGCCCGCAGCCAGAGGAGACGAAGGAGGCGTCGGGTGGACGACTGACCGGCGCCTCGTGCCCTGTGGTCCGAGGGCATCTAAAGAATATCACCACGGCATCCCCTGCCTGTCGTAAGAGGCGACTAAATGGGGTAAGCTAGAGTCGCGGGGCGAGCAGTGGGGGTCTGCTCGCTCAACTACTTCAATGTAAGCGACAATGAGCTGGAAGATAACGCGGGTGGTCGGTCTCCTGCAGTCGTAGACGCAAAGCGTGATTTAGAGTTCGGAGGCTTCTCAGCCTCCTCATTTAGAGAGGGGCCGCAATGCGGCATCGCGCAGGGGTGGTTCCGTGCAGATATCTTTGTGCAACAAGATACCCCGGGGCCGTCCCGTAGGCGCCGAAGAAGGCCACCGCGGATTTTGGTTGGTATGCCGGTGTAGGGTGTACATAGTGTTAGGGACTCGGTCCAATGCTCGCTCGGATGAAGCTATACTCCCGAGTGTCGACATTGGGCCGTAAGACTGTGTGAAACCAACATAACCGTTCCACTCACCCCCCAGTGGTGGTAGCGATAACGCGTTTTTCCCCGCGATAAAAAAAAAAAAAGTATGGGGACGTTTACAATTAGAAAAGCCAGTTGTATCGTGTGTACGTCGAAGTCTTGTTGTTAAGGTTTCCTGTAGTTCTTTTGCGGAACCCTAAAAACTTGCGGCGGTCAGTCCGTCGCATGTGTTCGGCGACGTTGTTTTTATTAATGTTTACAAGCGATTTATTATGCTGTCCGTATATTCGAGTGCGTAGCTCCATGTAGATTACGTAACTAAAATGTAAGTACAAATATTAGGACCTTGATTTCGCTCGCGGTTTTCCTCGTGAAAATCGTTTCTGGTTATAAAGCTTTGTACATTTCATTATAGCCAGTGTAACTACTGGACATAATGAGACTTAACATTTTATGTCTTATGATTGCGAGCGCAGTGCAATACTACACAGTACTTTGTAACTCAAGGTGCTGGATGGTGTTGATACTGTTTATGGGTGTTCGTATCGCTTACCACCAGGCGAACAGCATGCTCGTCTGGTCATTTAATACAATGAAAAAAAATATCACTGGGACAAAAGTAGTTTATATGTCCCAGGATTAGATCTATTCGAGTGCCAAATTTCATTCAAATCCATTCAGCAATTTCTGCGTTTACTTCTAATATACAAACATCTTCACAATATTTTGTACAAGTATATTGGTAAGATTGCAACCTCTAGATGTAAGGTCACTTGCATACGAGAGTCCTTATTGATAGGCACACGTTGTATTGTTTATTTCTGCCACCGAGCAGCATCGTGTAAGCACTATTGTGTTCCGGTTTGAAGGACATGATAATCATTGTAATTTGTCTGATATCGGAGAACTACCCACAAGAATTTCGAGAGTAAGTGAAGTTTGTCAACCCGCTCTAGGTCAGCGTGGCAGACCAATGCCTAAACTCTCCCAGTAATAAAGGGAGCCAGTGCAGCGGACAGTATATTTATGACATTAGACTCATCTCACCACATACCTACCTATATTGTTTATCTCTGCATCACCCTAAGGTTGACTGGTAGAGAAGATCTTCGGCATTAAGTCCGCCTTTATACATTGTTGTATAAGAAGTAATAAATAAATAAATTATGACATATTAACTGGACGAACTGTGTGCTTCAACGTCTCTGCTAACTCTTTCACGAATAAGGTTATGTTCAAAAACATTATGCACAAACTTACATAAGTCGTTTTGACTCACATAAGAATATTTATAAGTGTAGAGCTAATGTATCTCGCTGTGTTGAGCGTCGGATAAATCTTGCAGCACAAAGCGGAGTGTAATCCTTAACAGCTCCCGTGCAGGAAGTGAGATATTCTGAAATAAGGTGTTTTAATAGTTAGCTTCAAGACTTCTTTATGTATAAAATTTTATCTTAATATTAAATAAGAACATTATTTTTTGTAGAGAAAATAAATTTTCTTAGGAATAATAATCACATACACTCACGCCTTTTACCCCGAAGCGGTCGGCAGAAACGCAACTAATACATCACTTTTCGCCGTGCGTATTCCGTCCCATGTCGTGATAGGGGCGAGCCTATCGTCATATCGGGCACGAATTCCAGACTTCGGGCTGATATTGAATCTATACATCTATACATATAAATAAAAATGGAGTGTCTGTTTGTAATATTAAAATAACCGTTTTTTACTACATGTATAAGAGTATATATTATACGGTACATACACCAAAATTTTTTTTTTCAAGTTTTTCATTGTCTGTCTGTTTTTTCCGGCTAATCTCTGAAATGGCGGGACCTATTTTGACGGGACTTTTATTGGCAGGTAGCTGATGTAATAAGAGTAACTTAGGCTACGTTTTATCCCGGGAAAATATAAAGCGGGACTTTTATCCCGGAAAAACTTTTTAACGCGGGCGGAGCCGCGGGCAAGAGGTAGTAGAAACTAAAAATCAATTGCTGCATTACTTACGTTTGAAAATAGGTGTTTATGAAACTAGACCTAGATAGAAATAGACAGCGGGCACCGTGTACCTAAAGTAGACCCTCTGTAATGGTCCGCGTACCGGGATCAGCCTGTGTACCTATATGTGTTGAATAGGCCAGCATGATTGTATTAATTGTACGGGATAATCATCTACATCTGCCGATATTTTATCTTGACCCTACTACCCTTAGTATCAGGTGCCGTGGAGTCATTTTTCCATACCGTATAAAAACTAAAAAAGTGGTGTAGAATAAAAACATCGTTTTTTCTTGTTTCACACTATAAGTTACTACGTACGCCACGTGGTTATCACATACGTAATTATTAATGTAATATTTTTTAATTATTACATAATTGATATTTCGGAGTTGGATGATGGAGATATGGGCGACCGTGGTATGTCCATGTTTTAGACTTCGTCATGATTTAAGTTTTCCATAATAATTAAAAGCCGGTTTTCTCATATAAACGTAATATATTTCGTCTAAACAACAATACAGAGTAATAACAACGTTCTGTTGAGCTAGCCGACTAAACTTCGAATGCCCTGAAGCGCGTCTGCGCTCTCATTATAAAGGTTCGCTCCCCTCTACATAATTTCATACTACTCGATTCATTGAAGTCAACAGTAATACAATATTCATAAATAAAAATAGTCAAATCAACAACTTATTTTACAAATTCAAATCAATCTACAACATTGTGTATTACACTACGTTTAGAAATAAGTAGTTCATTTTTAAATCTCACTATGCAATATTGAAATACTGGTAACTAACCAGCATCCTATTTTATAGTATTTCAGTCACTCCGACAGATATGAGAAAATACATACGGCAATTCTGTTAAAAGGCCGGCAACGCATCTCTGTACCCCCGGGTATTGCAGATGATCATGGGCGGCGGTGATCACTTACCTTCAGATGAACCGTAAGCTCGTTTGCCCCCTACATCCTAAAAAAAAGTGCTGTTTACTGCCAACTTGTATTTTGATTTCACCATTTTCATGACATAGGCCTGATTCGAAGCAGTTCTTGATTTATGAACATAATGAAATAACACTAATTTGGTTACTGAATGCGTGACTGCGTACCTACTGCCTGATATCCATACCGTGTTATTATGTTATTTGACCGACTTTACTAATCTAGAAGCAATTTCGTAAATGTTATTTCTGCAGGAACATGTTTTATATTTTTACCCAGGTTCAAAATTAATGAATTAGTAAGGTATTTAGGATTGCTATATTTTTTCTGTTTTTCGTATTAATTTCTATATTAGAATAGAGGTATTTGACTATAAAATAAAAATAAAATATTTTATTCATCACGTAGGCAAACATAGTTGCACTTATGATAAGTCAAGATACATGCAGTTACTAGTAATTATCATTACAAAAATCACTTATATAACTAAACAAATGAAGAACAGCTATATGAAATATAAATCAAGAAGCTTGTTATAGCTATGTTTTGATTATGTACTTTATTTTAGACGTAAGAGAAAATAATACGAAAAAGAAATTCTTATGTGAAAATCAGCATCAAAATCGATTGAAAAACTATAAACGAACTATACTATACCTACATATAGATCTATACAGATACATCGCCGCGTCACCCTAAACTTCCCAATAAAAATTACTAACAAAAATACCCACCAGCCCAAGTGGATGTTAAACGGGGTATGAACAATGTGCCATTAAAATGACATTAATCACAAGTTCTGAGACGTTAAGTGCGGCAAGTTTCTAATGTTTCGAGGATCCCGCGGTAGGCTTATTGTTGGGTTTTGATTTTAGTTTCGGAGTCATCTGTATTGTGGTTGTTCTGGAGAATTCATCTGTTTTGCTATTTTCGGTTGGTTGATATTATGATTTATTTTGTCGCAATTATTTGTTTGTATTTGCTTGCAGTAAATTATTGGGTAATAAATAATTATCACTTTTGTGGATAGCATAGGCGTCGCCCGACGTTTTCCATCTCTCCGGACGGCTCAACGTCGGGTCGTAAGGCACGGTGAACCCAACATAACCGCTCAGTCGTTCCCCTTGAACACTGGGCGGTAGTAATAATTTACTTTTTCAGGGGGAAAAAAAATAGCATAAGCAAATAAAGATTTTTAGATTTAAAATAGAAATCTTTAGAGGAGGTTTATGTTCAGCAGTAGACGTCATATGGCTGATGATGATGATGATGAAGCCAATAATAAGCAAGAGGATGTAGGGTCTGTTGATCTTAAATGATCTCTTCTACGGATTAGAGAAGGTACTGTTTGGAACTCCAGAAATCACACTCGCCATTCTAAATTCAATAACAAGTTTTCACTTTAAGCTGGTTTTCTGTGAGACATATCACCCAGTAGATCTTACCTATGCCGTAGATAAATATGTCTGACTACAGACTTTGAGAGTATTCATGTGTTTTATTGAAGCTGCAGCAACAAGCAGATTACATCGAATTGTGAGCGCAGTAGCAGGAGCTTTGAGGTCCCTGGTTCAAACCCGGGTCGGGAATAGTGATATAGCTGGAATTTGTGCCCGATATCGAGATAGACTCGACCCCTATCACATCATGGGACTACCTCTGCCTACCCCTTCGGTGATAAAAGTGTGATGTGTTTTTTATTATTGCAACTACAATATAACAGTTTTGTACATTAGCCTTTAAAATTCTCCAAGGTCGTACATATCTCTAAAAGGCGTATTCCTTATCCAGTTTGCAAGGTACATACCAACTGAAGTCGGAATAACTCAATCGTTCCGAACTAAGTGCGATTGATATTCTCACCAAACAATTCTAATTTCAAATATTTGAGGGATCTTAGGGCGGTATTAATAAATCAATCTCAAGTTTGAGATACATCTCAAGTAGACATAATGTATTGAATTAAATAATAAAAGTCATAAAAGTTATGAATTGAGAGCTCTAAAAATATTTTTTTTAATGGATCCAAGTACCATACTTTGCCTCTCTAATATCCCTAAGTTTGAGCCTAGATTTTGAGGCCCAGCACTCATGCAAAATCGGGCATCTCCTTTGTATAATGTTTCAACTAAAATACTCCACTCTTTACCATCGAACACATCCTCCGAATGCGTACGAATAAACCAATAAATCCGACTCAAAATTATCGCACAAGATTGATTCGTACGTTTGATAAAACGCAAACACGAGGGCGTATCACGGTGGGTGTTGATGGATTGTGCAGATTTACTAGAGGGGAGGCAGGGGAGAGACGGGGTATAACTCTAAGGCGGATTTCCGAGTTTCTTTCACTATGAAAATTTTGATCGAGTGCGACTTTTAGGGCCAGTTTCATAATGATCAAGTAAATTTCATTTCACAGTTATTTTCATTTGACACTTAACTAATACAGCTAATGTAGATCTATATTTATATACTAAGGTCCTTACTAATAAACGTTGTATACATCTGTCATAGCTATACAATATATTGTTCCACTTCTTCAAACGTTAAATTTCATTCGACAGAGCAAGATAAAACATGGTATAACTAAAACAGACGTATACAACATTTATTGGTTAGACCTCAATATTATAAAGCGGAAAGATTTGGTGTTTTGTTTGTAACGACATACATACACATACACTCACGCCTGTTATCCCCGAAGGGGTAGGCAGAGGCGCAACTAGTGCACCCACTTTTCGCCATTATTCCGTCCCATGATGTGATAGGGGGCGAGCCTATCGCCATATCGGGCACAAATTCCAGACTCCGAGCTGATACTAAATAGAAAAATTCAATATCACTTTGCCCGACCCGGGGATCGAACCCGAGACCTCAGCTTTGCAGTCGTACTGTAATACAACTACGCCACCGAGGCAGTTTGTAACGAATAAACTCAAAAACTAGGATCGATTCTAAAATTTCTCCAATTTAAGCTACAGTATCAGCGAGTAACATAGGCTACTTTTTATCCCGGGAAAATACAAAGCGGGACTTTAATCCCGGGATAACCTTATCACGTGGGCGGAACCGCGGGCAAAACTAGTAAGACTTAATACTTATCCAAGTTCTGACTAAACTGATATGTCAGGCTCAAGTGCGTACATATCTAGCCAGAATCGCGTAAACAATCCAACATTCACAAAAGCTCCGCGATCCAGCGAGCTTTCGGCCGCATTAATCAACTGCACAGCCTCCGAGCAAGTTCTAACTGCCTCGGGTAATGTGGATTTATTTAGCGCAATATGTTTCACTTTACGTCCGTCTACATATTTGGAATGGTTTTGATGACGTGTTAATTTTGGATCGATATGAATATATTAATATTAGATTATTTTTACGTTTAAAAAATAATGGAGTATTTACATGTATTTTACGGTTATAACTTTTTTAAGCGTATTTAAGTTCGTATCAGAGCTTATGCTAGCTTATATGTCCGTAAACACATTTTGTAAATAAAATGTAAGACCTATCTCAAATAGACTGAGTATACTTCATAGCTGTGTAGTTTTCTTTGGAACTAATGTTTATTTACTACCCTTTTGTGAGCAAACTACATCATATTGCGTTACTTCTTTGTGGCAAAATAAAAATCAAAATATGAATAAATACCAATACGAATATGAATTTTACGAAAAAGCTGTCCAATTGTGCTACAGTTCTTTGTAGTTTCATGCACGAAACACTTCAAACGAAGAGCAAAATAAAATACATAAACTATGTCGACATAATTTCGCTAATAATAAATACTTTTTCAAGTGACAATTTATACAATGTAAATAAAAAAAAAACATACAAAACAATGTCGGCATGCGGCAGAGGGTTAATTTCCGCCGCGTTACCATGGCAACGACTACAAAGGCTCGGTTGCCTTTTTTGCTCATTCGTATTTAATTGTATTTGCTATCTGAGTATTAGTTTTTGCTATAATTCCGTTTTTATTGTGATTTGCCGTGTTTTGAAGTTCAAACATTGTGACTTTTAAAGTGTTGATGCCCGATTCCTAGGTTAGTAACACTAGGTAGGCTTATTAAAAAAAAAAAAAAAACATTGAAGAACTGAAGAGATAGAAACAAGATTTTAATTTGAATATTTTATTTTCATTCTAAAAACATAACCCTTAAACGGTTTGTATTAAAAAGTAATTCAAACCGTATTTGTAATATGCATAGAAAGTGTGATGCGTTCTCTACATGAAATTGCGACGCAATAATAATATATTTATTAAGACATTTCATGTCTCTTGGATATGCGTAAAGTAAATCTGAAATCCTGATAATTAACTATATTGTTAGCAAACACTTAAATTTTTTATTAAAAAAGTACAATTACAAGTACAAACGATATAATTTAAGTCACAGTTTTGAATAAATCTTAATAATTATACTAAAAATATATAATGCGAACTATTTATCCTAATATTTTTATATAATAATTTGGCAAGAGTTTCGGCTAACTAGTCAACGCTGCGAGTGCTCGGCAGTGATTTGAGTGAATAAAAACGGCGCGCGCGCCTTTC
Source organism: Lapara coniferarum (assembly GCA_949316025.1). Classification (NCBI taxonomy): domain Eukaryota; kingdom Metazoa; phylum Arthropoda; class Insecta; order Lepidoptera; family Sphingidae; genus Lapara; species Lapara coniferarum. The sequence continues at coordinate 22,949,238 of OX438921.1, forward strand.
CTTTACGACTGGTTCGATGGCGTCAGCAGTCTGACCACCGAAGATCTTCCGATCCCGTGATGTGCTGACCACGCCCCCTGTCTTCACTATTCTATGCTAATAATATATTATTCTGAGGAAAGTTTGTACATATTCAAATTGCTCCTAATTCAACAGATATGCTTGGTTTCCTTTTATATATAGCCATTAACAACCTTTACGCCACTTGCAATAAATGACAATTATTTAGCTCACTTTCCTATACATACAACCAACCCCAGTTGTATGAAGTTGTTTAATATACAAGGAGCTTGCAACCCGCCCTTCGCTGCCGCCTTCATAATTATACTATTTATTAACCAATATAGTTAATGCACTTTTTCACCTGCTTTTTGATTGAGTGGTTATTAAAAAAAAACGATGGGGCTATGTTTATTCATTGTTGTAACGCTTAAGGAGTTTTGTTCGTTAAAGTTTGAAACGCACGAACAATGTATAAAACCTTGAACTCCTTATAAGTTACATCCTAAATAGAATGTCAATTAGTGAGGTCGAACCGATCTAAAAAAAGTCTAAGTTTTTTAAATGTAAACTAGGGTACGTTAATGCCCAAAATATTTTACGTCATGCGTACTGCTAAATAATAAATTAATGTTATCAGCCTTGTTTTATATAGTGCCCACTGCTAAGCACGGGTGACAGACTAGTGTTCCCTGAGACTCGCCGAGCTTCACCGCTTGGTGTCATAAAATGCTTGCCATTACCGATCCTGGCTTACAGGAGTTGTAGTGGCGGGTGTGAGGGCGGGATAGTCTCTGCTAAGCACGGGTCTCCCCTACTACTGAGAGTGGTTAGGCCTTAGTCCACCACGCTGGCCTAGTGCGAGATGGCAGGCCCAAAGTATCGTCGAAATTAATAAGGAGAAGTCTCAGGTATCTAGATTTCCTCACGATGTTTTCTTACACCCTTTTTCCTACCTCTAGGGAAATGAAAACATAAGGTTAAATGTATACATTTACGTAAGATACAATGCGTTTTTAAGGCATAATCAACAAGTCGCGTTCACGCAACACTGCTAAACATGTTTCATGAAATGTTGTGCGTCAATTGTTGCCGAAAGAAAACCATGCTTGAACTATGCAAGATGATATGTTTATGTTTAGTAAAAATAGACTTACACAGAAAACGGTTTATAATAAGGCAACATCTTTTCTTTTAAAAGCGTAACATTAATTCTGCTTGTTAAACTTTTAAAAGATTAAATCAATGGAATTAGCAGGACGGGGATGTTGTTAAAGAAAATTCTTTTCTAAAGAGCTCCCGGTAGCGATTAAAGTGCCCAGGGACGGATGCACGATTAAATGCTGTGGGGGATTTTTTTACATAAGGATTAATTACGTTTAGTGGAGTGGGTCTACAAGTATGATGGTATTATAATTAATAATGTATGTGATGTACTTATTGAATTGATTACGGATTGAATTAAAGATAAAAATATTTATTTATTAACAAACTTTTTGGCGTAATTAAGAGAAAATAACACGAGAAGATTTTCTCGCGGCTTCGCGCATTTGTGCAGATCTATTAATCTGTATTAAATATAGTGCTAAGACTATATTACTTATATAAATATGATTCTTATATGATGGAAATTAGAGTCGAATACCGGAAAAGGTGGTTCATAAATAAACACTATGGAACGTTTAGACCCGTAATCTCTAGCTTGATTATCATTACCATTCACTACTGATGGTAGATCTCTCATATGTAAGAGTCCATCTGGGTGGGTACCACCGCAATGTCTATTTCTACCGCCAAGCAGTGTGCGTGCACTGTTGTGTTACAGTTTAAAGGACATTATAGCCAGCATAATTACTAAGCATTATGAGGTTCAATATCTTATGTCTCAGGGTGAAGAGCACAGTGGAGTGCCATGCAGTACTTTGTCATTCAGAGTTCTGTGCGGCGTTATTATTGTTTATGGGTGGTAAAAAATATACCCTGTCCCACTGCTGGGCACGGGCCTCCTCTACTACTTAGAGGGTATAACACCTTAATTCACCAAGTTGGCTTAGTTGGGATTAATATTTTTATCAGCATAAAATCCCGGGGGTCGGCCCCCCGTCGGCCCTGTACAATCGATAGCATGTAATCGTGTGGTAACGCTTCGAATCCTGTAATATCCGATTTGCCGCCGGATCGCGTGCTCGTAGCGGCGATCATATTACTAAGCTGGTCAATGTTTGCTTTTAAAGGTTTATAAGAAAATCAATCGTTTACTAGGCAGGTTTCTCATTATAATTCTTATACGTTCAATTCTTAAATGGATTTCTCAGATACAATAAAATATAATATAAAGTGATCCCACTAAATTGATGGTAAATTGGGAGAATGTCGACTGACGAGATGATTCATCATCATCATCATCTTCCTGCCCTGGTCCCAAATTACTTGGGGTCGGCGCAACATGTTTTTCTCTTTCATTCTCAGTACAGTTGGTAATCTCCAACAACAAGTAGAAATGCTTGCTCGGAATGTGGATAACATAGAGATGAGAAGCCGTAGGAAGATTTTGCTGCTGCACGGTGTAGAGGAGAAGAGCAAGGAGGAGACAGCATTACTTATTGCAACTGTCATCAAGGATCGCCTTAAAGTTGCAGATTTCTCTTCGGTGGACATCAAGAGGTGCCACAGAATGGGGCGATCTGCAAATCCTCAGAAGCCGAGACCTATACTCTTCAAGCTCCGGGATGCTGCAATCCGTGACAAACTTTGGTATGCCAAAACTAAATTGAAGGGTTCCGGTATTACGATGTCGGAATTCTTGACTAAGGCCCCTCACGATCTTTTTATGACTGCACGTGAGAAATTTGGTATTGCGAAGTGTTGGTCCCTTCAAGGCTGCATCTACGTCCTGGCACCCGATGGCAAACGACATCGTGTCGTTAGCCTGCAAGATTTGCACCAACTTGTCCGCACAGATGTTACTAAAACTCCAACAGCTAAGCCTATAGCATCAAAGCCTAAGCGCGCCGCCGCTAGTAGAAAATGAGGAGACTCGATATTATTATTACTTTTTTTTCATTTCGCTGCTTTAATGCTGCCGACCAATGACCTTAAAAATAACTATGGGTAAAATTACAACTACCGACTTTATCTTTTGTATTTTTACAGTATACTTGTCATGTGTCAGTCCGACGTACGTAGTTGTCGCTGTCACTTCGGTTTATTACGTTCCATCGCCACAAAATTTTTAGGTTTTAATTTTTAGCATTAATGCTTTGCTTCTTTTTTTTTCATTCGTAGTGGTTATTTTTTTGGTCAATGATCTTAGTTATAAAATTTCATTGTTTTTGATGCCCGACAGTGTAATTTTATTGTTGTTATTTTATAAGTATTATATATTTATCCTTGCAATGTCATGTTATGTGCGCTCAGTATGATGCAAATAGCATTATTATAATACGGAAAATTATGTTTACATGGCACAACCTGCAAGTGGTTTTGGATGTTATTATTAATTGTTTTTTGTTTTTATTTATATATTGTTGTTTTTATTTTCTTTATATATTGTTTAAGTATAGTATATTGTATAGTATTAAATATCGTATAGTATGTCTGACTCTATTAGTGATGCAGACGATAGTTATTTATCCGCAATTAGTGACAATGACAGTTTTTCAAGCATACCCTCTCTTATTGACACACTTTCATTGCACTTCTCTGATGTCCCTGGAAATTTTAACGCTGTGCACATTAATGCACAGAGTATTCCAGCACATTTCCCTGACTTATTGGCTAGCTTTGATTGTACAAATCTCCATGCTATTCTCGTCTCTGAGTCATGGCTGAAGCCTTGTATTCCTACTATTTCTTACTCCCTGCCTGGTTTTCAGCTTATCAGGAATGACCGCTGCGTAGGTAGTGGTGGTGGGGTTGCTATTTATTTACGAACATACATTCCTTTCTCCATAGTACATATTTCGCCCCAACCACCACCGCCAACTGCTGGCGAGCATTTATTTATTGAAATTAAATTACAATACACTAAAATTCTCCTTGGCGTTTATTACTGTCCTTCATTACGTATTGACTTTTTTTCTTCTCTTGAAACTATTCTTAATAATCTCACTCCTTCGTACAGTCACTCTATAATCATGGGAGATTTCAACACTTGCCTTCTCAAAAATAATAATCGGGCTTCCGCACTTAATTCTGTATTCTACTCTAATAACATGCATATTCTACCTCTTAGTGCTACTCATCATTTCCCAAACTCAGTCCCTTCTCTGCTCGACCTTATTATTGTTTCTTCTCCGCATCTGGTTCAAAAACATGGTCAATGTTCCGCAGATGTTTTTTCTTATCACGATCTTTTATTTTTGTCCTATAAAGTGCGTCTTCCTAGGGCCAAACGTAGAGTGGTGATGCAGCGTAGTTTTCGTAGAATGGACTTGGATCTACTTCGTGAGGATGCTAAGAACATTGACTGGGCTCCAGTACTTGCATCGTCATCAGTCGATGAACAAACCAAATTGTTTACAGACAATCTTGTTAAGCTCTTTGATGTACATGCTCCAATACGTGCAATAAAAATTAAGCATCTTCCGTCTCCGTGGCTTACTGATGATCTCAAATCTCTAATGCACAAAAAAGCGATAGCAAAGGCTAAATACAAGCGGCGACCGATTTCACGAAATTGGGATAATTATGTGGCTATTCGTATTCACTGCAACAAAATGTGTAGAAACGCACAACGTCAACATATTCATAACTCTGTCAATAATGGCGATCCCGCAAAGGTCTGGAAATTTCTTAGGTCGATGGGAGTTGGTAAATCACCACAAAACCTTAATCCTTGTGACTTCAACATAGACTTATTTAATTCTCACTTCACATCTTCATCTAATTTTGATATAACTATTAAATCTAATACTATTAAAAATCTTTCTACTCTTCCTACTCTTGATGTTCCTCAGTTTGCAGTAAGTCAATTCACTGATGTCGATGTTAAAAAGAACATTCTGTCGATTGCTTCTAATGCAGTTGGTAATGATGGCATCAGTCGCCATATGATTGTGCCTGTCCTGGACGAAATTCTCCCTATCCTAACTTTTATCCTCAATTCTTCAGTCCGTGATGGTGTATTCCCTTCTATGTGGAAAAATGCGGAAATTATTCCTTTACCTAAACGAGCTACCCCTAAATCTTTTTCTGAATATCGTCCTATTTCTATCCTTCCTTTCCTTTCTAAAGCTCTCGAAAGCCTTATCCATCATCAACTCAATTCCTTCCTATCTATAAATTGCTTACTGAATCCTTTCCAATCCGGTTTTCGTCCTGGTCATAGTACTACCACGGCACTTATACATATTACTGATGACTTCAAGGCCTCTATGGAAAATGGGAAGCTAACAGTTCTTGCCCTTTTAGACTTTAGCAATGCCTTTAATGCTGTAGATCACGATGTCTTGCTTGGCATATTACGCCCTATCAACATATCTCCTGCGGCTATTCACTGGTTTCGTAGTTACTTGACTGGTCGTCGGCAACGTATTCGCATCGATGATACCCATTCTTCTTGGTGTGACTTACATGCCGGCGTCCCTCAGGGTGGCGTTTTATCTCCCTTACTCTTCGCTTTATTTATCAACTCTATCTCAGATCAGCTTATTTCTTCCTATCATTTGTATGCTGATGATTTACAGATTTATTACTCTGCGCCGGTGGATCGTGTGACGGAAGCTGTTGCTGCTATTAACAAAGACCTTGCTCACATTGGCGGATGGAGTGGGGCACATGGTCTCCGAGTCAACCCTTTGAAAACCCAAGTCATTATTGTTGGTAGCTCTAGGATGTTATCTAAAATTGATCTTGACAGCATTCCTCGTGTTACATTTGATGGTTGCATTATTCCCTATAGTGACAAGGTTAAGAATTTGGGAGTACTTATTGATAACAACCTATCTTGGGGTCCCCAAATCCAAGAAGTAAGCCGTAAATTGTTTGCTGCAGCAGGATCCTTGCGACGACTACGTAATTTTCTTCCCATCCCCACAAAAATTTCGCTTGTACAATCTCTTCTCTTCCCTCTGTTTGACTATGCAGATGCCAGTTATGTCGACCTTACTGAAGTCCAGTTTGAAAAGCTTCAGAGACTTCAAAACTTCTGCATTCGATTCATATTTGGACTACGCAAGTTTGATCATGTGTCAGAATTTCGGACAAAACTCAAATGGCTTTCTATACGCTTTCGCCGTAATACTCGCATCCTCACATTGCTTTACTGTATTTTGTTTCTTCCCACTTCACCTTCTTATTTAAAAGAGCGCTTCCACTTCTTGAGTAGCACACATTCACGAACCTTGAGATCATCAGAGAGTCTGGAACTGGAAATCCCCCAACATACGACGCAGTTTCTAAGTAAGTCATTTACAGTACATGCTGCTCGTTTATGGAATGACTTGCCTGTGTCAATAAGAAGGGCCAAATCTCTTTGGACTTTTAAAAGACTTGTCAAGCAACATTATTTGTCACTGTCCTAAAATTGTATTTCTAATTTCTTTGTATATTATAATTATTATATCTTTTAAAATATTTATTCTAGTGTATATTGTATTATGTGTATGTATGATATTATTATGTATTTTATTTTTGATAAATATTTATGAATTTGTGTATGTATTTTATTATTATAAACATATATTTATTGTATGCAATAGGAGGTATTATATTAGTATGTACATCGTCTTCTTTTACATATTATAGTTTATACTTCATCTTTCTGTATCAGTCGACACCCCTCTATTAAATTTCTTGTCTTCTCCAATCCATCCAAGGTTGTCTGTAAGAAATTGCGGAAAGCGATAAGACCGCCAATTGTACTTGTGTTTTTGTCATCGTAGTTTTATTTTATGTTTATACATTTACCTTACGTTGATGTACAATGAAGTGTTAAATAAATAAATAAATAAATACACTACACTGACACGTCGTCGATTGTCATTCACGCACTTTTCTTTCGTATCTTCTCTTACAGAATCCATCAACCTCTTCCTTGGTCGTCCTCGTCCTCGCCATCCATCAACACTAAATTCATCACTCGTTGGGTTACATGCCTTCATCCCCCCTCCTCACATGTCCATACCAAGACAGACGATTTCCTTTCAACTTTTTTATCACTTTTCTATCTTTTTTCTGAAGAGATGATTATCCCCAGTATATAATATTGCCTGTTTGACACCAGATATATCTACACAGACTGATTCCGAAACGTGACACATCTACATGTCACTATGGTAGTTTTACCTTGTGTATGGTGATCGGTTTCTGGGTTAAAATGACCTACAACTGGCGAAATGCACATTATAAGCTGAAAATTGTTGCAAAGACTGGCTTAATGAAGCTAGAATCACCTTCTACATTTCTTATAAATATCTAAAATAATCTTAGTGTTTACCGTCGCTTACAAGAAATCATTTTGTCAAGTAATTCATACATACATGTAGCACACACCGTTTTCCCCTTTCAAGGGTAGGCAGTGATGTATCACACCCACTTATGCTGTGTTAGGTCCAATGTAATAGGGCAGGTCTATTGCCATTTAACAGACTCCAGGCTGATACTGAATAGAAAATCCCAATATCACTTTGCCCGAACCGGGATTCAAACTCGAGACCTCAGCATTGCAGTCGTACCGTAATATAACTAAGCCACCGAGGCAGTCTTATAATTCAGTAGTGCAAATATAATCTTTAAGGACTCTAGGTCATGGCACTCACGACAGTGTAGGCGGTTCTTTTTCTGTATTTTAGGCTCTTGAGCGGGGTCAGCTTGTTTAACCTTTCGCATCTGTATCAAAAGTTAAAAGCCTCGAGAGTTTTCGTGTGCCGACAAAGATTCTTTCACAGTTAATTACATGGTCTTTAACTTTCTAAAATATATGAATCTAAGATACTATTTTAGGGTACCAGGGACGACATTGAGAGTTCATATTTGTATTATATTATTAGGGTTCCGTACTCTAAAGAACATAAACCAATTATAAGGCCTATGTCGACTGTCTATAATGACTGATTTTAATGATAATTTTCCTTTGAATTGTCATGAAAGGCTAATTTTTTTTAAGTTACATTAATTACCTTAATGTTGCTTGTGAGTCTGCCCGCGCGATGGGTTTTCCCAGAATAAAGTATTACTGTAAACTTTTTCGATATAATAAAATATATTCTTAATCGTGGTCTATGTGTCATTTCATAGTTCCAATGGTTTTTGCGTTCACTTCTAACATCGAAATATCGTCTACTTCCGCATTCACAGTATTGCTTAAAAATATTTTAAATAATAATTCATTTATTTATACTTATTATTCAACAATGTATAAAGACGGATTTAATGCCGAAGGCATTCTTTACCAGCCCACCTTTTGGTTGCACAGATAAAACCATATAGGTAGGTGTAATATAATATTATGACAAAATATAGGAAAAGAGATAACTTATAATACTATAGCAGAAATATAAAATGTATAAGTACAAATATACACTCCACAAACGTATTATGATAATACGCATTACTACGGAGCACTCGACGACTCTATCCAACTCATCGTTTTTTTTGCGTCGACTTGTATCGTGTGCCAAATGCTCGCTATGTGTATACTCTCAATCAATCCGTCATTCATCGACGTGTCAGTGTAGGGAAATGGGTCAGATGGACACAGGAATTAACATACACATCTTCACGCCTTTTCCCATTTCAGAAGTAGAGAAGTGTAATCAATATTTAGGCCCGTGTTCAGAAACGAAACGTACGAAGCAATGCTGTAATAATAAGTCTGATTCTCAGTGTCTACGACATGACAGTGTGGCGTAGAGCACTGTGATTGGCTAATCTATACTTATATTTATAAATAGATAAGTATAGATTAGCCAATCACAGTGCATAATATCACAATATTAAGTATAGACTTATTATATTATTTGGTTGAACGCACTAATCTCAGGAATTACCGATTTTAAAATGCTTTCACTAATAGAAAGTTACATTACTCCTGAGTGCCATAAGCTACTTTTTATCCGCGAGCATCGCCTAGTTTCATATGAATCCATTCAGTTGTTTCTGCGTTTACCTCTAACAAAAATCTAAATATTAAAAGTATCAAAAACTTTCGCATTTGTAATATTTGAAAGATAAAATAAGAAGTAAGATTAGTGTAGATAAATATATAAAATGAATAGCAGAGATAGGGTTCTCATATATCAATAACGTTATATAAAACATTTTTTATTCACATATTTTTTTGTGTAACTTTAACTCGAACCGATTTAACTAAGCTACTTAACCTCTTACGGCGGCTGTGTTAAAGCCCCTTTAACCGGAAAACTTTCAAGATACCTGCCTCTGAACTAAGATAACGAGCAAACTAAATTCCCTCTCTAATTAGTGGGGATTCCATTCTTCAGGGATAATTGTGAGTGTGGATGTTTATTCTGCAGTAAAATACGAGTAAACGCTATAACCACACAATTTTTTAATGTTAATTTTCGTATAAATTGCGATATTTGACAAAAACATTAAATGACATTTGCGATTTTAATGTAGTCTGTCAAGGCCCGCGACGGACACCGGTGTCCATATATATAGGGTTTTCCCATACATCTCGTGAATCTATATATATATAAGCGGGGCTTGACGATATGACATGACATGACATGATATGCTATAGATTGTTATTTATGTTACGCATTTATTTGTTAGTTTGTATATAATGTGCAACTATTTTTAATATATAAAAAAAATATGTTTGTTTACATAAACTGTATTGAGGCTTTAGTACAACAACTTAATACTAACTGCAAAATACATCGTCTATTTCGTACATTCAGGACAAGAAACGTCACTATGAGATAAAACAAACTAAAAGTACTAGATAATACGAATTTGAACGTCTACTAATCATAAGCTATGAAACATGACGTTACTTTATGTACGCATAAAACTGACGTCTCGATCGCTCCGTTGTAAAATATAACGACTACAGTTTTCATGGCTCGTATTTTTTTATTTTGTTTGTTTAGTCAATATCTACATTCAGGATTATGTGTATAAACATAAATAAATAAAATAATTTATTAATCAAGTAGGCGTATAAAAAGCGCTTATGACACGTCATGACAAGATAGAGAATAAAAAAGTATATAAAGGTACATATACCAATTAAATAATTTAATTTGCTGGCGTCCGCACGTCACCCAAGGTGACCACTGAAAATCATCGTTGTGCTGTGGCTCACGCCGCAGTACAACATTATGCTGAGTAGTCCTGTGGTGGTACCCACTTGTCACAGCCACGACGCGATGTGCAACTTTCTGTTTTGTAATAACGCATTTTTTAATGTCATTTGTACGTCGTTATAAGCTGTGACTAATAAATATGGTTTTCTTTTCTTCTTTCGTCTTCTTTAAATTACTATATTAAACAACGAACAACCAGCTCGGGCTGATAACCTATCATTGTACCTATCCTGTATACCTACACAGGATACAGACATTGGGGACGAGAATAAGGCTAGGGAAGGAGAAGTCGAGCTTAATATAAGAGCAAGGGAAGGACTATCTTAACATTACGAGGAAAGGAAACGCCACGGTCCTCGCCGGGAGGATAATAAAAGTCCTAGCCTAGCTAACCTACCATAATTTCACTAGCTACCTAAGCGATGTCGACCCGAAGAAGAAAGGCCGATAGAAACTCCGGGCTTAATTATTTCGTCATTAATCGTCATGATTTTCTTCCATTTTATAAAAATATATTTTACAATTTGTTTATTACACAGATTAATGCATGCGAGGATGAAGCCCTAGGATATAAATAAAATACTAAAATACAATACTGGTAATTTGAGCTGTAATTATTGGTTTTCTAAGAAAGCTTACAGAGTGTTGTTGGATGAATCGGTTCCAGCAGTTGGGATTTGGGGGAAGCCTATGTTCAGCAGTGTACATCATGTGGTCGATTATAATCATCCCATATGATTCTAAAGAACTATTTCACAACTTCTGTGTAAAATGCTATTCCTCACATATTTGTATAAGCCGACCAAATATAAAAGTCACACTGTAATCTATGGTCCTAAATAATGGTAATAAATGACTATGATTAGCAGTTTAATTCAGCGGAGTTCATTAAAATCATTGGGGTTTTCTCTCCAGTATTAACCGGGAGTTTAGAATGGCCCTATCACATAATGGGACGGGATATATAACCCCTCTCAGTAGTAGAGGAGGTCTGTACTCAGCAGTGATCAGTACCTGTATAATATAGGTATGGTATGGTATATGGCTAGGGCTGCCATCATCTCAATTGCCGACGCCGGATAAACACGGCAAAAATCCCGGACATTTTGGCGAAATATGGGTATTTCCCCGGACACCTCTGAAAAAATATTTTTGCCGTGCCTTCTTGAATGCGGGGAAATGCATGAAGTTTTAACTAAGATTTATTTCAATTTGTCGCTCATCTATAAAAAATGGATTTCCCCTGACAACAAAAGTGTCCGGTTTTTGCCCGGACAATTTTTAAAACCTCGGCCGGACGGCCCCCGGACGCCCTTCAAGCTAGGACAAATCCGGGGAAATCCGGACGGATGGCAGCCCTATATATCGCGAAAAGTGGGTGCACATGCGCCTTTGCTTACCCATTCGGGTATAAAATATGTGTGTGTGTGTGTGTAAACTCAATCAGAAATTAACAACTCCATTACGTAAAAATGTCCCACAAAAGTACATTTAGTAAATACGCAAATGTTTACAATAAAGCGAGTTACGGCACGCTGTGACGTCACTCGTCGAGTCTTTATGACGTCATTAGTGTTACATCTGATGGGGCCTTTAAAGTTACAGCAGTAAAGGGCGGAATGAACTCTTTGGCCCTGGCGTCTGTAGCGTTTCAGTGAAGCCGTTATTGTGATAAGATATAGCGGAATTGAAAATAAATTTGATTGATTTAATTAATCTTCTAGTAATGAAATAAATGATCTTGATTGAAATCTGGATTGACCGCGAAAGGGATCAATCAGAATCATATTTGCGTTTCGAATTTGCATTAACAATACCTTCTATTACAACCCTATGACTAGAATGTGTCGCTCGTGTAACGATTTGGTTAAGAAATATAAACAAATTGACATTATGCATAGCATCTCCTAACATATCATAATCTAATCAAAGTCATGATCAATGGCCACATTGAGCCAGGACCGGTGGTCGTACATGACCACCTTCTTGAAATTGTTTCCGAGTATACTTACCTCGGGCAGATTCTGCAGTTGGGTAAAAACAATTTTGAGAAGGAGGCCAAGAGGAGGATCCAGCTGGGCTGGGCAGCGTTTGGAAAACTACGTCGGGTCTTTTCGTCATCCATACCGCAATGCTTGAAAACGAAAGTTTTCAATCAGTGCGTCCTACCCGTCATGACCTACGGAGCCGAGACATGGACACTCACGGTAGGGTTGGTCCACCAATTTAAAGTCGCCCAGCGGGCTATGGAGAGAGCTATGCTCGGAGTTTCTCTGAAGGATAGGATTCGCAACGAATACATCCGACAGAGAACCAAAGTTATAGACATAGCTCAAAGAATTAGCAAGCTGAAGTGGCAGTGGGCTGGCCATATCTCGCGAAGAACCGACAACCGCTGGGGTAAACGTGTTCTTGAGTGGAGACCGCGACTGGGCAAACGTAGTGTACGACGCCCTCCGGCCAGGTGGGATGACGATCTGCGAAAGACTGCAGGCAGATGCTGGATGCGGCAAGCTGAAGACAGGGCGCTATGGCGCTCATTAGGGGAGGCCTATGTCCAGCAGTGGACTGATAAAGGCTGATGATGATGATAGCATCTCCGCAAAATTTATTATAAGTTTACGGCCAATACTGTTTTAAAAGTTAAGAATTAGATATTGAATTTTAATAATGTCTTAAAACGTACTTAAGTAGGCGGTTTTGTTTGTTTAATATTTATAGTTATTATAATTATACACACACACACTCACGCCTTTTATCCCAGAAGGGGTAGACAGAGGCGCAACTAGTGCACCCACTTTTCGCCGTTATTCCATCTCATGATGTGATAGGGGGCAAGCCTATCGCCATATCATAATTATAATAATTTTCATACCATAATTGTCATAATTGTAATCAGTTTTGCGTCTTAATAGAATAAATAAAATAAATATCGGGCACAAATTCCAGACTCCGAGCTGATACTGAATAGAAAAACTCTATATACCTTTGCCCGACCCGGGGATCGAACCCGAGACCTCAGATATGGGCACAGATTTTGAACAGCAATTTATATTAAATACTAACCCAAGCTATAGTCATTATTGTATGTTTTGATTGTATTCTGCGTGCGTCTTAAAATAATAAAAAAAGAATAAAGCTTCATCGCAACGTTCATATTAGTACTTTTGGTAAGTTTTTTTACATCGATTTGATATAGATTTTGTGCCACCGTGTGTCGGTAATCGGTATATCGTGAAAATCTTGGAATCAAGCCTGATTCAAGTATTATTTTCTTACTAGTGATTGTACAGTAGTTGAAATTTGACCTTCGAATTTAATATATTTCTCCTTGCATCTTCATATTTAATTATTCCAAATCTCTCACTTCTTCAAGCGCGCGATGTGCTTAAAAAGAGGTACACAGTTTTTTCGCCTATTAATGTATAGAAGATAGTAATTATACTATATTCTACATTCACAACGATTAAAATAGAAAAATAAAATATAAATGCCAGGAGTTTTTTAATACAATTATGATGCCAGACAAATTTTAAACCGTTGACCATTCATTGCTATCGCTATTGGAGATGTCAAGATTCACTTTGAATACTTAATTTTTTAAAATCAATAAAGGATATAACAAAATCGCTCTCTTGGTTAATAAGTGTTCACTCCAAGCGGTTATTACGGAGGGAAAGTGAATCCCTCCGGGCGAGAATTCTAATGACTGCTACCTAATTTTCATTTATTAAAATTTACGACAAAAAATTTGTTTTTATATCATTCCGCTTGATGTCCGCCATTGCTTTGACTTTGTCTCTTTGATATTATAATTTCTGTTTTTGTTATTTGTATTTGTGAATTAATTGGCCTTATTAATAATGTAAAGTTCATTTTGATGTTTCTTGCTGTTTAGCTGGTGATAATTTTCAGTTTAAAGCCTAGTTCTCATCATTACCTATTACTATGTGCAGCTCTTACGATTTTGGATAGATAGCTCCTTAAAAAGGGCCAGGCAGGCAATCCGAAGCAAAAACTAAGCTAAACGTGAGATTTATCAACTAGCCGCCTGCTTGACATGAAGTCCTAAGACTCCAGTCCTTGACAAATCTTCAGAAAAATCCACTCGATTTTGTTTGTTTCTTGCGTTTTCCTCTTATTACTGTCAACATATTTTTGTCTAATGAATATTCGACAATATTAATGTTCCGGAACTGAATATTACTGGGAAGTTTGTTGATGAATTAAAAATTGAGGATTTTTGCAAGTTTGTCCAAGGGACGTCTCTCAGCATGTGTATTATTAAGTTTAAACTGTGATATATATTCTCATTTAGGCCTTATTCGGGATAAGTAGCCTATATGTTAATCCAAGTTTATCTAGGTACATACATACATACACTCACGCCTTTTATCGCCGAAGGGGTAGGCAGAGGCGCAACTAGTGCACCCACTTTTCGCCGTTATTCCGTTCCATGATGTGATAGGTGGCGAGCCTATCGCCATATCGGGCAAAAATTCCAGACTCCGAGCTGATACTGAATAGAAAAATTCAATATCACTTTTCCCGACCCGGGAATCGAACCCGAGACCTCAGCATTGTAGTCGTACCATAATACAACTACGCCACCGAGGCAGTGGTTTATCTAGGAAACGATTATAATTTAAATCCACACATTTTGCTTTAACTTGCCATACATTATTTGCCCTTTATTATGCTCAAAAATTTCACTCAATATTACGTAGGGCCAGAACTTTAAAATTGTTCTGAAGTTGTCAGTAAAGCGCCGTCCCACTTTCTGCGATTTATAAGATATTTTTTACAATTTATCTCACTATAAACTTTTTTCACAGCTACTATAATATTAACGGTATATAAAATATACAGTATTCGAACACCCCCAATTTAGGCCGAAACAGACGTTTCCTACACGTAAACGGCACTTCCTTAACAAATTCAAGCTACTTTCGTATGCCATGCCGGGACCGGATTATGTGGTCCGCAATAAATCTATGGATAAGAGGTCTGGCCCATTGCGGGCGATCGATTCATAAAGTTCGGTCTATTCGGTTAGAAATCTGATTTGATATTTGTTTGGATTTACTTTTGAAATATGTTTTTTTTTATACAGTTTCAAGTATTTTCTTCTCTATCTCTGTTCTGTGTATTTTCTATATTTGTTTGTGCTGTCAGCTGTCCTTAATGAATTTTATGTTGTCCCTAACTTTAATTTTTTAAAATTTCTTCTTGTTTTACAGTTTACGTTTTATTATGCCCCAAAATCCGTTTCCACTGCCTAGATTAGCATTTTAATCTTTAATGTTAGCACTCACTATTAATTGGGCAATCTTCGTACTCATGGTGATAATATAAGTATTAAGGTAATAGTAAGCCATTAAATTACAGTTGGTCATTGACCTAGTGTTAAAAACAGTTTATCAAGTGTGTTGGTTTCATAACCGGTTTCACCGCTCGCGATCTTTGACTTTTAGAATCTCACTTTTGTGCTTGCTCGGCTTATACATTTATGTGACAAGTAGCGTTTATCAGCAAGCAGTGAGAACGGCCCGTAATATCCTATACTATGTAATTCAATATAGCTCGCTTGTAGTAGAACCGTACCCTAACCTAGTAATGTTTATAAAAACGTCTGTGTACGTGAACTTCGGTGTCCCGTCATTAAATAAGGCCAGAAGTACACTAACGCTATTCATGTCATGGTTAGGCTTCCTTCACACTATAGATCAATTTTTACTGGGTGAATTTAACGAATGACATTGACCATATATGCTTCTCATCGCAGTCTAGTTTGTGATTGTTGAAAAGTTTGAATGTCAGGTCTGGCAGCAACTTTGTGTGATTTTTTTTGGGCAGGATCGGATTTCGGAATGATATTGACCATATATGCTTCTCATCGCATTCTAATTTGTGATTGGTGACAAGTTTGATTGACAGGTCTGGGAGCAGCTTTGTGTGATTTTTTCTGTCGATTTGGGCAGGATCAGATCTCGCAGAGTAAGTTGAGAATAAAAACAAAACCAAATTATTTTTGAAAATATAAGAAAGTATGATGCTCTAAAAGTTCTCTGCCATTAAGGAAACGAAATAAAATACTACTAGCCTATGACTGCGTCTTGCTAGCATGGAGTCCTTTCCGAAATAAAATACCCTCTAGAATCTAGTATTTTTTTATCAAAAAATAGCCTAGATATCTACGACGTGGGATATCTATACGCTAAGTAAAATTTAAGGAATTGGCTGTGTCCTCGCTTTTATATTTAAATATTAATAAGACTAGTATAATAAAACCCTGCCATGTGAACGACGCCTTACTTTGATTCGAGCCGTACATCGGAATATTTTATCCGTTAATACGGACTCTGTTTTGTCCTTTAAGCATATGGAGGGAATAATTTCTTTTTATGTTGAAACTGGATTGCGGGTCGACTTGTTTTTTTAATAATATTAGGACGTGTTGTTGGAATGCGTAAGTGACTTCGCATAATATTTAGCATTTTTACAACTTTGCCTTCGGTCTTGGTTGGTTTATGTTGTGTAAATTGGTTCAGACAAACACCTGTCAATATCTACAAATCTAGGGATTTAAGTCCATTAAGCGGGCGTATGATAATTGCTATAATTATGTTAAAACACCTACAAGAATTAAACACTGAAGTGTATTTGAAATTAAATGTTAAAAAAATATTTATTGAGTAAAAAGTATTGATGTAAAAACCCAAAAGTGATAATTTATGGTCGTCAATACTATGTGTTTTTACAATTTAAACTGTATTCAATTTTATTTTTTATTAATTAAGCCTGCGCTCCGCATGTACATCATGTAGGAAATGTAAATAAAATAAAACAATATGTTAGCCTATAATAATATATGTTATATACTGTTGTAATTGGAATACAAACTTCAGTTTGTTTAAATACTATTAGCCCAGATATTCTGCTATATTTGAAACGTTATCAGCTATACAACGTGTTTACCTTATATAATGCACGTTGTAACCGCATTTTGACGTGACAACGTCTCACTTTGAAGCTCTGTCAGGAAATGTTATAGATATTGTCCTGTGTTTCCTTGTTTCAGGCACATTAAGTAATAAATTCTATATCGGGATTTGTTTTATAAAACAATTGTTTGTGAAAATTGTTTTTATGCGTGTCTATGACAAATGGAATGTTTGTTTCGTTTCGCACGCACGCAGTGTTATGGCCGGCGACTCTCGGCGCCGTCACTATTAAGCTGTGATTGCCGCGCGTCATTTGCCGTCGTGTGCGGAATCGATCTCATACAATTTAATACTGCATAGTAGTGCCATCTACCGTCGCGGCACATGCCGTCTGCCGTTGCCGTCTGCCGTCTGCCGCGTCCTGCGGAATCACAGCTTAACTGTTATTTGACAAATACCCCTTCCAACATATTTCAAAGCTTTATAACTTATTAAATATTGCCCCAATTTTGGAAATTATTTTTCCGTTAGATTTTGGATGACATACATCTTGATAAATGTATTAAAAAGTTAGTCAACTGCCCTGTTGAGTCGACTGGTAAGGGATCATTTCTCGTCAGCCGACACTCTGGACCCCACTCCAATTTCCATCAGGTAGACTTAAATACCAGACGAGCTAGTAGCTCACCTAATGGCAGGCGTCGTGGCGTCCTTAAACTAACCTAACTCTTCAGAACTTTCAATTACAAAGTTCTATATAGCACTGTACGGCGCTCATTATCCCAAGACATTATGAAGTATTACAAAGGCCAAAAATTTACTACTAGTCTGTCCATTAAACTACAACGCAATGGTACTAATAGTGTTTGGTGGCCAAAGTAGACAAAACTAACCTGCGCAGATGTCAGAGAATGCCTCGTTGCATGCCATAAAAGCATAAAGAATGCAATATGAAACTAAAACACGTTTTAAATTTATTTACCGTGACGTCATCGCGAGCAGAGCCGCACGCTACAACTAGTTTATTTAATGAAAGCCTACAGCCAGTTCAAAGACGTAATGACTTTAGTTTTCACTTTTCGAATTAATTTATTCGCGAGCAGTGAGGTAAGAATGTGAAAAAAAAACACGATGCGTCTCCGCATCGTTTTATTGTAATTGGTTGAGAGGCTGACGTAATGGTCTCTCGATCAATCACAAACAACAAAATCACAATAAAACGAAGCGGAGACGCATCATGTTTTTTTTTTCAGATTCTTACCCCACAGAACTCCACTCTATTGCGTTACAAACATTCTATTAAACGCAAATTTAATCTGTGTTATAATGGACGCGGGTTTACTAGAGTTTATAGTTTGAGAACAATGTACTCAGTACATTAGTAACCTTATAGTTTATATCTTACGCCGAGTTGTTTCGTCGTTGGTAAGATTAAGTTAAGGCTGTTCACACATTGGCGAATTGAAAGCGAATTCATAGCGATGCGCAGACGCTGTGCTCGTCCAGTGTAATACTGCCGTGCTAAGCGCAAAATAGTATGTCAAGGAACGCTAGTTTCAAGAAAATTTAAGTTCTGTAATTATACTTTTCTTTTCACTTTTTGTGATTTGAGTTACAACTGAGATAGCGACATTTTTCTTAAGGTTTTTTTTAAACGTTAATAAAATATATCGTTATTTGGCTATATTGTTCATTGGAGTTGCCTCGTTGGGAGTGGAACGCACTGCCGAGACGATTGTCACGGGTTCAAAACCCAAGGGCACGCACCTCTGATTTTTCTAAAAAAATATGTGCGTATTCTCTGTGAATCGCTCGCTTTAACGGCGAAGGAAAACATCGCGAGGAAACCTGCATAGCTGAGCAGTTCTTTGAATTTCGAAGGTATGTGAAGTCTGCCAACCTGCGCTAGACCAGCGTAGTGGACTAAGGCCTTAACCCTCTCAGTAGTAGAGGAGGCCCGTGCTCAGCAGTGGGCAGTATATAATACAGGGCTGGTATTATTATTATTTATAAATTTACTGGTGCTAGGTCACTCATATGTAAGAGACCGTCTGGGTGAGTACTACCGCAATGTCTATTTCTGCCGTCAAGCAGCAGTGTGCATGCACTGTCATGTTTCGGTTTGAAGGACATTGTAGCCAGTGTAATTACTGGACATAATGAGACTTGACATGTTATGTCTCAGGATGACGAGCGCAGTGGAACACAACACACTACTTTGTAACTCAATGTGCTGGATGGTGTTGCTATTGTTTATGGGTGGTCTTATCGCTTATAATCAGGCTAACTGCATGCTTGTCTCGTCATTCGATGCAATAAAAAAATCCTCGTATAAAAACTATAGCACTTAGGAGTTTTCTAGTACCTACTATTAACGCTATAGAAGTTACACACAAACTTTGCCACCCTTTTTTACCCCCTTAGGGGTTGAATTTCGCAAAATAATGTCTTAGTGAGCACATACGTCCTAAAAGGAAGCCACATGCAAAATCTAAGACTCCTAGCACTTGTAGTTTCTGAGATTTCTTGATGAATGAGTGAGTTTTCGCTTTTATCTATACTAATATTATAAAGCTGAAGAGTATGTTTGTTTGTTTGTTTGTTTGTTTGAACGCGCTAATCTCAGGAACTACTGGTTCGAATTGAAAAATTCTTTTTGTGTTGAATAGCCCATTTATCGAGGAAGACTATAGGCTATATAACATCACGATGCAATAATTAGGAGCGAAGAAATAATGGAAAATGTGAAAGAAAACGGGGAAAATTATTCATCCTTAAGGGCTTCCATTGCGTGCACTGCAAAAACGGTTCAAGATACCAAAAATATATGTATGAAAGAATTATTCCTCTTGAAATGATCTAAAAAAATGTCCGCGACAGTACGTGTCTATCTTTTAAGATTAACTCACTAGAACCGTTTTTATGGTAATCAAATTTGGTCGAAATTAATGCATTATTTGTTAAGAGTTTTATCAACATCATAGTCATAGAGTGATTCAACGGGAAGGTTTTTATGTACTTTTAGCCCGGAAAAACTTAATAACGCGGGCGAAGCCGTGGGCAGAAGCTAGTATAACATAAAGATAGATTTTTGCCATACGCTTCTATCAAATAATTGATCAAAAAGCTTGGCAAAATGGCTTTACTAGTTCCATAGATCAATATATGGCGTGATCTTACGTAATAAAAAAGTCTTGTGTTGCAACACCTTATTTATACTCTCCCCGGGATATTGGTATTCAAACAGCGCAAAAAACTTGCATGATTTATACAAACCAGTAATGAGATTGGGGATGTATTATTTCAACGTTTAAATTTCCTTTGCGGTTACATTATTCATAGAAGGTTTTTGTTTAGTAATAAACAGTGTTGTTTGCCACGTTGTTAAGTTGCCTTAGGGAACTATACTTTGCCTCTGTTATTATAACAAGTCTAAGATGATGTAAGTCTGGGATTTAGGGAATAAAAGTAAAAAAATATTTTCAAAAACTAGTTTTTATTTAAATGCCCTGAAGACAAAATAACTTTAAATTTAATCAAACTTTGTATAACACTATTTAGAGATAAAAGCTCGTCACGAGATTTACTTTTATCAAGATCAAGTCACATAATTATTGTATTATCTACACAAGTAAATCTCGCGACAAGCTTTTATCTCCACATAGTATTAAACAAAGATTGATTAAATTTAAAGTTATTTTTTTTCTCTTTACAGCATTTAAATAAAGGCTTGTTTAAAAAAATACTTTTAATTTATTTTTATTCTTTAGTTATTTTTAAAGTTATTCTCAGCAAGTTCTTTCATTTGATATCCATTTTACGTGCGTGCATAAAAATAGCTTTCCATCACCTTGGGCCGTCCGCCATATTGGATTCAGAATAACGTCACTAAGCTAACAATGCATTGTCACCCAAACTGAACGTGTATGCAAAATTTCAACACAATTGGTTGAGAGTAACTGCTTCAAATTTGACTTGTAATATTCCACCAGAACAAACATAGTTACATATTTACATTGCAAGTTAAATGAAAGCTTGTAAAATAATATAAGTGCAATGACTGAGTCGCAAGTAATATTTTTCTTTATGTGATTCAAAATAAGTGTTCAGACTTTCCATAAAAATGCCTTTTTTTCGTATACTTATAGTTCATTTTGTTTGTTCCAGGAAATCGCCGCTATCCTGATAAGTTTTGATAAACATAGCGAATGGCAGTCCAAGGAAGTGAAAATTCGGTGAGTCCATTAATTTATTTTATTTAGTTATAAGATCGCGTGTGCCAATGACCCAAAATTAATAAGTTGTTTTTGTTAAAAAAATAATAGTAAAAATGTATAGCTTAATTAATGAAAAGAGCTAGTAGATCAATGGTAAATCATCACCACTGACCTTAAAATGCCCCATATCAGAAGGAACATGAACGTTAATAATAATAATAATAATAACAGCCCTGTATTATATACCGCTCACTGCTGAGCATGGGCCTCCTCTACTACTGAGAGGATTTTAAGGCCTTAGTCCACCACGCTGACCTAGTGCGGGTTTTTTTTATAGCATTGAATGACGAGACGAGCATGCCGTTCGCCTGATGGTAAGCGATACGACCACCCATAAACAGTAGAAATACCATCCAGAACCTTGATTTACAAAATACAGTGTGGCATTCCACTGCCCTCGTCATCCTGAGACATAAGATGTTAAGTTTCATTATGTCCTGTAATTACATGGCTACAATGCCCTTCAAATCGAAACACAACAGTGCGTGTACACTGCTGCTTGGTGGTAAAAATAAACATTGCGGTGGTACCCACCCAGACGGACTCTTACATATTATTATGAGAGTCCTACCACCAGTACGGTTGGCAGACTTCACACACCCTCGAAATTCTTATGTAGTATTCTCAGGTATGTAGGTTTCCTCACGATGTTTTCCTTCACCGTTAAAGTGAACGATAATTGATAAACAATATACACGTAACTTTGAAAAGTCAGAGGTGTGTGCCTTGGGTCAGACCGTTCCATTCTCAACTAGGCTATCGTGCACTAGGGCTTTCATTTCGAGACTCTCGGTCTCGAAAATTTCGAGAGTCTCGACGATTTTTTTGTATTTTAGAGACTCGAGACTGCTGCTTCCAGTCTCGGGAAAAACGAGACTTTCGAAACTTGCATCAAATAATTATTATTATTAAAAAAAATACTAAACTATCAGGATCTTTTTAAAGTCGGATCAGTGGCGACACAGAATAATTAAATTTTTGATAATCTGTCGGAAGTCGCAAGATAACCTTATTGAAACATATACGGGTGTTTATAATTAAGTTCATCATTGTTATGATAAAGTGGGAAAAATCTCTTTTTGAAAATGGTAGCGATAGGGGGAAATACTCAAACTATTGCTAAATCCCTGCTAATTATGGTTTGGAAAGTTACGAAAATCCCAGGCCATGAGACAACCCAAAGCATTTATATAACATTATAATTAAGCATATCGAAGGTCACGGAGTGCACATATGCATGCTATCGCAACTTACGTAGGAGTCGGCTCTAGAGCAGAGTCTCTCGCTATTTGAAGATGAGACTCGAATAAAATGTCAAATAAGCATGAAACACTACGCGGCACCCTCATACACTTTATTTATACAGTAGCGGGTCGCCGATCGCCCAACCGCCGTCTGCAGGCCTGCTTTAAAAGAGGCTAGAGATAGTCTCTTCTACGTCTATTACGAGAAGGGAGTCTTCACTTACTATAGAGTGACATGTTTCGACCCCAAAAACCTGCGACGCGAAACCGTTAAAAATACAAAAAGTCCCGATACTTTGAGACACGAGATGACCCAAACACTAATGCTAATCTATACGTACTTCTAGCGTAAAATTAGAGAGGTTTTTATTACTGTGATTTACTTCATTAAAAATTATAAAACAAAATCCCCCACTGAGTCTGTATGTATGTCTTAACGCCAAATTACTCAATTACTACCGAACAGCTTTTGTTGAATTTTGGTATGAAGATAGTTGGACACTCTGGAAAGGCTATAGGCTACTTTTTATCCTGGTAAAGTTATTTCACGTGGTCGAAGCGGTGAGCAAAAGCTAGTTTGTAATAAAATCAAATTCTCGCTCGCAAAGTAATTATACAGCGCTCTTTGTCTTTTAGGTGACAACTATAAAAATTGAAAATTCGTATAAGTAATTGGTAATTTAACGTCCATATGAGTTTATAGCAGTGTGATTTATAAAGTACTTTATTGACATATCTTCTATTGACTGCCTAAAAAGTCTATGAGTCGTGGCCTACGAGAATAATGACTATTTTTTAAATAGTCTCGAAAGTCTCGTTTTTTTTCGAGACCGGACCAAGTCTCGTTTTTTGTTCCAGAGACTCGTAAATGCACCGAGACTGAAAGCCCTATCGTGCACTCATGAACGTTGCACGCTTTAAATGAATCGAGTACGGGTTAGTGAAAGAGGTGTTTCGGTCTCCGATAAAGGTTACTTAACTCCGAGGGTATTCTGTGACGTAGTGGTAATGCCTTTTTCAAGTGAACATGCTGCAGACAAAATATTTTAACAAAGTGGCTCTAGATCATTTAAATATTCTAAAAGAAAATATGCCATCATTGTTAGCAACGTATATAATGTCATTCAGATTGTTTTATAATTTTTAATTTTACCATAAAATGTTTTTGCATAACTATTTATCGTAACATAGTATAAAACAAAGTCGCTTCCTGCTGTCTGTCCCTATGTATGCTTAGATCTTTAAAACTACGCAACGGATTTTGATGCGGTTTTTAATAGAGATATTCAAGAGGAAGGTTTAGGTATATGTATAACTAGCTTTTGCCAACGGCTTCGCCCGCGTTAATAAGTATTTCCGGGCTAAAAATACATAAAAACCTTCCCGTTGAATCACTATCCAACACATTTATTTGGATAAAGATTAATATTATGACGTTGATACAACTCTTAACAAATAATGCATTAATTTCGACCAAATTTGATTACTATAAAAACGGTTCTAGTGAGTTAATCTTAGATAGATAGACATATACTGTCGCGGACATTTTTTTAGACCATTTCAAGAGGAATAATTCTTTCATACATATATTTTTGGTATCTTGAACCGTTTTCGCAGCGCACGCAATGGAAGCCCTCAAGGATGAATAATTTTCCCCCTTTTTTTTTCACATTTTCCATTATTTCTTCGCTCCTAATAGTTGCATCGTGATGTTATATAGCCTAAAGCCTTCCTCGATAAATGGTCTATTCAACACAAAAATAATCTTTCAATTCGAACCAGTAGTTCCTGAGATTAGCGCGTTCAAACAAACAAACAAACAAACAAACTCTCCAGCTTTATAATATTAAGTATAGATTTATCCCGGGGAAATATAAAGCAGAAGTTTAGTAACATTATAAGTTTATAAGAAATGATTAAACGATGAATTTTTTTCCTAAAACAAAGCTAAAGAAAATAAATTATTCCCTTAAAAACTCCCGAGTTTTATTCTAAACCAAATAATATACATTTAAGATCAAAGCCACATTGGTCTGGATAAGTGAATAAATTTCACTTAGTCGACTGAAACTGCTGAATCTACATGCATTACAACTATAAATTGAACAGTGCTGTCCGCAAACGTAATTGCACCGTTTTTCTTCGCAAAGACTTCTTTGTATCTTTTTAAATTAAATTACAGAGTACATGCAAAATCGTAGAGCAAAAAAAAATGTCCTCTACAAAACGAATTAAGCTATCAGTTGGGGGAAATTTCCCGACATCTAAGCTTTGGTCTGGTGCAGGGACGGATTCGGGGTGGGCTTTGGGTGCCCTAAAAGAATGTCTGCGATAATTTGCTTTCATGGTTATGGGTTTTCAATAATAAAGAAATTGATTATTTTGTTAAAAGATGTTAAGGTTTTGTAATTTAAAGATAACATTTAAATGTCTTTCTAGTATTTATAGTTTTGATTAAATTTGAACTTAGCATTATATGAATTAAATGACACAGAAATGATTTATCAAGAAATCAAAAAGTTAAACCACTATGGCCTTTCTTTTATTAAGACAAAGACATCAATGCAAGGCCCTTAAACAATAAACATCCAAATCCGGCCACGCACGAGTGTATCTAATTTGGCCCCCACCGAGGGACCCGTTCCAACTTGTAACAAGCTAAGCAAATTAAAACTTCGCTCCGTGACTACTGCTCTCTTTGTGTGTTCCCGCTGAAATATTAACTCTTTATGGGCGCGCAGTGTACTTTAAAACTTGCGGTGCCCCCGTACTGTGTCGTTACATAAAAATTTAATATCTTACTTGATACTGTTTTGTACGTGATCAAGTTAGTGATTTAGAATCGCGTTGAGGTTTTCCGCGTTTGCGTATTCTTGATGCCGGGTTTGCGTAAACTTTTTGTTGTTTTAAGTTTGGCGTGAGATGATTTGCAGTCTCAAGCTTATTTATACATGGCTTAATAAGTTTCCTAGCTGAACCACACGTGAGGAAGTAACTTAGTGTACTGCTAAAATTAAAAATTAAGTAATTTTGTATAATATTTTCGCACAGCGTTCCCAAAGCTAGCTTATCAATTTCTCTCATAACAAAACCACGGGAGACGATATCATATAGATATATCGCTAGATACAGCACCCGTTCGGTAGATTAGTGCGTCCATTACGAGTCAATAGTGACGCAGTAAATTCAGTAACGTCATGTTAAATTATCCGTACCGGCTCGGCGTGGCGATGAAATTAAACCATTTGTCTAGCGCCACCGCAGTCTAAATTGTAATTAACTGACCCACTGTGTCGACCACGAATTAGTGGGAATATTCGTGGAGTTTGTATGAGATTTATTGCTTGTGAATTTCGATCAAGTGCGCGATACGTTCATGAGAGATCTTGCCTGTCTAGTCACTTCCAGTTTAGAATGATGAAATTAAAGGTCTAAGCTAGTTTTAGCTAACGGATCGTATATACTTCAAAGGTATGTCTTCTTATGCAATGATTTGTCATTGAGAACTCATTTGTCTAATAGGTTTCCAAGGTGGATACTTCCACTTTAAAATGTATAAAAAGAACTGTAGCCAGCATAACTGATTATGGATGGCTTGAAAGTTCTGGTAACTACAAACTTAGTAATTAACATTCAGATGGTATGATGGGATATGCACAGCTCTTAATTTGAGGTAAAGTCCAACATTGAGATACTAAAGTGGGTTGAGTACAAATAATCCATTGTAGTTATATAAAAAAAACGTGCTGAGTCTTCATTTATTCCTAACAAGCTGGATTTTTGTACAGACCTTAAACACGTCATTACAAACGTTCCCTGATTCATTTTCCGATAGCTCTCACTATTTTAGAGATATACGCAAAAAAGGAAAATTAGTCACCTTTAACCTGGGATAAAAAACAACGCACAAGCGGGATCGATGGGGACTTTTCACATAACATTTGTAATGGTCTGTACAAAAATTCAGCTTGTTAGGAATTAATGCAAACTCGAATGTTATTTTTACCGGATTAAAAACAATTACTCTATATAATTTAAACCTCAATTGCTATGATAGTACGTAAAGAGTACGTAATTTGAGCCATAACCATGAACTATCAATAAACATCTCTTAAATATTTATAGTATTAAATAAACTCAATGAATATATGGATAAAAAAGTAGTTAAAATACGTTTATTTAATATTTGTTGGCAACTTAATAAATAAAATGAAGCGAGCTACCCATTTCGGAACGCATATTAATTATTCTTAATAATAATTGCGCCTTATTTACTGTGATCTCTGGATGGAACAAAGCAGGATTAAATTATCGCGGAATGCGCGGATAATTTCGCTTGTAATGAAAAGTGAACAGTTTCAAAAATTATATTGCACTATCACTGCACCTGTTTATTATTCTCTTTTGTAGGAGAATTATACAATTGTATTTTTCAATAGATTTCGAATGCAGTCTACTAAATTTTCAATGCAGTGTTATGAAAGATTTAGGAATAAATTGTGTTAGAGAGCTTTAAAATATTTCCCGAACAGATTCTCAAACAAGAAATAAAATTGAATGCAGTATTGTACTTTATAATAATTAAAGTAGATGTCAATGCCTTTTGAGGTTACTCTAGTCTTGCAAATTGCAATTTTCTATGCTTAGTATTGTCTCGACTGGTTCGACCGTCGGGTCCCTTAGTTCGATGAGCCTATTTTAACGGTCGATCTACACAATCCTTGTCAGTATCAATATCAGCTCTTTTGTTTTTCCGTAGAACGTCAAACTAGCGATTCTTCATCCGCGAGAATGTACTGGCACAACTTAACAGACATGCTTAACGTACTGCGAATTACAATACCATTCAATAACTATTTGTAAGTTCAAAATGCCGAAATCAATTAGATCTTAACCCAATAATTCCAGCTATGACCGATATTTTCACGAGGTCAAAAAAAAAGAAGAAAACAAAATAAAGAAATCACTTGATCCGCCCTCGTTGCGCGCACGACCGGCCCAATCCTAGAGCTTTTTAATCCCACTGGGGCAGACAAATAGCACTCTATTAAGGGGCTCAAAACCGCAAGCGATTTGTCAAGTGTACAGACTCAACTCTGATTCCCGATATAATTTTTCGTTAAGCAAGCGACGGGTTAAACTTCTGCACACATTTCTCTTTGCTCGGTTGTTGATAAAGGGTTAAGTTGGATGTATTAGGGATTTATTTACGTGTGGATGTGTGCGGGATTCAAGGTTGGTATATTGTTATGTCGTAAGGTTTCCAATAAAGAATAGGTTAGATCTCAATTCGTCAGTACTTATTCATTTTACACATCAAGCCCCGCTACGGACGTCGGCGTCTGAGTATATAGGGTTTCCCATACATCTATATCATAATATATAAGCGGTGTTAAACAATGAATAGTACTAATTTACATAAACGGAAGTTTTGTTAGTAAAAAATAAAGTTAAAAAGTATGCATACTCAGAGACACCACCGACTCAAAAATCTCGTCGACCTATAAAAATCGCTGACATCAATCCCGAAAACACTTAACCCGCATTTAAGAAAAATAAAAACTTTTATTTTCCATGTTGTCAAGTAATAAACACTGGATTTATGGTATTTGCTTTGTCAAAAACAGCAATTATTCCGGGCGGGCCGTGCAATTTTTTTTTCGTAACTCATAACGGCGAAGACTAATGAGGCCATCAAAAAGTCCGCGTAACATGCAATACCAATCTGCATATTGGCACAATCGCACGGTAACTACTCAATAAATCATCGGCTACCGAATAATGCCGTCGAGGACGGAGTCAGGCGAGCTACGGGGGACAGAACCCCTTAGATTGTTATATTGTAGACGGTTTCGAAAGAAATGGATTTAATTTCTATATTATACTAGCGGCCCCGACAGACGTTGTCCTGCCCTAAAAAGGAAATACAATCCTAGAATCCGAGTACAGCGCTACCTACCGATCCACCTGAAGACACACAAAAAAATTTCATTTAAATCGATCCAGCCGTTTTTCCGCGCAATTTTCTTAATTTTTTCTTTCATAAGAACCTTCTCCTGACAATAATAAACACATCAAAAAAATAAATAACGAAATCAGTCCAGCCGTTCACGCGTGATGCCGTGACCAGAAAAATAGGGATTCATTTTTATATAATAGATTTTATTTTATTGAGGTTTGTTATCTAACATGTTTTTAATAATTTTTGCTCATAACTACTACTACTACTACCCGCCGTATTATAGACTGCCTACTGCTGAGCACGGGCCTCTTCTACTACTGAGAGGGTTTAGGCCTTAGTCCACCACGCTGGCCTAGTGCGGGTTGGCAGACTTCATACACCTTCGAAATTCTTATAGAGAACTTCTGAGGTATACAGGTTTTCTCACGATGTTTTCTTTCACCGTTTGCTCATAAACTCGGAAAGAATTATACGTTAGTAACAAAGCTGCAAATACTTATAATTTCAACGTAGCATTGGCAAAAGGTAATTTTGTTAACTAAAAAATAAAATAAAAACGATAACACACTCACACCTTTTATTCCCGAAGGAGTACTCAGAGGCGCAAATAGTGCACCCACTTTTCGCCGTTATTCCGTCCCATGATGTGATAGGGGGCGAGCCTATCGCCATGGCACAAATTCCAGACTCCGAGTTGATACTGAAAAGAAAAATTTTGTATCAATTTTCCCGACCCGGGAATCGAACCCGATACCTCAACATTGCAGTCGTAATAGTTAGAGGCAGTTTTAATAATAATATTAAAAAAAATATTCTATTAGTAGTAAATATGATTTCCCACACACAAACAGTAGTGCAATATTTATAGGATAATCTCATATACGACTACATTTCGTTTGATAGTTGCATTTTATTTCAATAGTATCATGGGGGTCACAACACAATAAAAACTCCAAATCCTGCCCAAAACTTTATCTACATTTAACCAGTATTTATGAGTTAAAAACGTTGAAATTACTACCGCAATAAACGCTAAAGAGTAGCGTTTAAATATGTGAAATAGTTAATAAATAACAGTTTTCAAAGCAAAACTTATATTCGCGGCACACGAAAGTTTTTTCGCCCTTTGAAACTTATTATTAATTGTGTACCATCGTATCTGGGCTAGTGCCTGGTGCCGGTTAGGGCAAATTAGGCGAAGTTATATCTCATGACCTCAGGGTCTGATTATGGACTTAAGACAGGCGATTACTGAACAC
This sequence comes from Lapara coniferarum, assembly GCA_949316025.1. Lineage (NCBI taxonomy): Eukaryota > Metazoa > Arthropoda > Insecta > Lepidoptera > Sphingidae > Lapara > Lapara coniferarum. Next base: position 22,979,198 of record OX438921.1, read on the forward strand.
ATTTGGAATTGGCACGTGGACTGTAATTAGGTCGTGGATGGGTATTTTGAGTTGTTGTTTTTGTCTTGTTAAAAAAGGAAGTTTGTTTATATTTCTTGCATTATGTTTTTATATAGACTGGCTCGGTGGCGTAGTTGTATTACAGTACGACTGCAAAGCTGAGGTCTCGGGTTCGATCCCCGGGTCGGGCAAAGTGATATTGAGTTTTTCTATTCAGTATCAGCTCGGAGTCTGGAATTTGTGCCCGATATGGCGATAGGCTCGCCCCCTATCACATCATGGGACGGAATAATGGCGAAAAGTGGGTGCAATAGTTGCGCCTCTGCCTACCCCTTGGGGGATAACAGGCGTGAGTGTATATGTATATATATATGTTTTTATATAGAGTAGAGATGATGGTAAATAAAGCGGCGTAGAGGTGGGGTGTCGACATACGAAAAATGATTATCCTATCAGCTGATATAATTATGCCCGCTTCTTATTCGATATGTCCATATATCTTTGGGTTCGTGCCCTACCACCAGGGAATGAAATCAAAGTAATATCCAGCTCCATATATCTTCGGCACCGCGCAGGGGCGGCTGCGGACGTCAACTTAGACACTATTAGTCCGGGGAAACCCGCAGCCGTCCCTAATGCGCCGAAGAAGGCCACCGCGGAGTTTTAGTTGGTATGCCGTGCGGTGTACATAGGTTAGGGACTCGGCCGGGCGGCTCAACGCTGGGTCGTAAGATACGGTGAACCCAACATAACCGCTCAGTCGCTCCCCTTGAAGACTGCGCGGTAGTCAGTCACTTTCTTCACGAAAACAAAAAAACAGCCCCATATATCTTATATAGCTTAAAACCAATGAAATCACACTAATTTCCAGTTCCATATAGATTAAGAATCAACATGCAATGAAATCAAACTTTTAGTTAATGTGTGGGCTTGTATTTTTTTCTCATTTGCGGACACATGAACTTATGATAACAGTTATATATAAGATACAAACTATTTATCGAACTAAAACTTTTTGATTACTATATAAAACTAATAACATAATTCTTAAAGTTTTAGCCAGAGTTGTAGCAAAAGTTATTTGTGGTGGTTCGGCTAAGCTAAGTTGATGGGAAGTTTCTGTACATCAGAGCTTTGGAAAATTTAATCTAGAGTCAAGTTTCGAATATCATATATACATTTTTTTATTCTGCAGATCAACAGTAAAATATTACACTACATTAATATTTCTTGTACAACTTACCATTTAAATAATACAGTACTATGTAATCATACAGGTATTATAAAATATTATTACAATACAGTTACTTAAAAACAGAGTTCGGATGCAGCTTAAAAATATATATTTTATATATGGAAATATATTATTGAAAACTATTGACAGTCACAGAGCGATTTTTATAGTATTATTTTTATTAGTATATTGACTTATGAAAAAAGTGGTCCGATCGCCGTTACTGTGCAACAGTTACAGCGAGATAAAGAAAGAAGTACTTTAAAGAAGTAGTGGAAACTTTAAGTTGCAGTAACGTTTAAAAAATTACTTTTAAGTATTGCGTATCGAACATAATCTAATATATTAACAGTATATTCGAAACATAGTCTCAATGATATTGTAAACATACATTTAACCATTCCAAATAAGTACTAATTCCAAGTGCCTACGCTTCGACGCCCTAGTTATACAGTAAACATTACAAGCTAGCCATAGCACCTCATAAAAAATGAACTAAATGAATAGAAAAACTCATGTTTCAGCAATTCCACAGAAGCTTAAACAAAACGAAAGTAAACCGACACCGAAGCACGGAATGATAGCAATTACAAACGAAAACATGCGATGTGGCCGACACGGCTGAACGTATCACGGGAAACCGTGGAGAACGCTGAAAAACTCCTGAATAATAATCGATGTGAAAAGTTCATTAGAGCAAAAAAGCCTTTGGTTAAAAAAGCGCTCGATTATGAAAGTTTTGTGCTTGTTGTGTTTTTGTTCACTTTATTCTACTTTGCTTGTTATAACTTTGAAACATGGTTACAGGAGACCTGCTTTTTCATGTAATCTCTTTATCATTGTTCAGAAGTTAATGTAGAGGGCCTTGGTTAATAATTAACGAGGTTTATTGATGTTGAGTTTTTTGAATGTTTTTAATGGCAATTTATTAACTAAATTCTAATACAATGATATCAGGATTAATTAATTATCGTAGGCACTATTATGTATTTCGTTCATTGTTAGCGTCAGAGCGATTCTACAATGTACTTCATTTTGCAAGACAAAAACTATGAAAGAAACACAAAACTCATTCATAAATACATTTAAAAGCGAACCAGCTAACTTAAAACACGTGTACTGTTCATAAATTACAAAGATACATATTTAAATAAACGTATATCAAAAATAGCAGCCCTTATATTATAAGCTGCGGTAAAGTGACAACTTACTCGGCTAGCGCGATAAACATGCTAACAAGCCATTACTTAGCGAAATCCAGGCTGCTTAGTATTAATTAATGTGTCAGATCTGTCTTAATATGTTCTGGCACTTTTGTAATTTACTATAATGTTATAGGCGTCAAAGTAAAAAAATCTAAGATTTCTAGCTACTACGAAGTATCTGTAGCAACTGTCAAAATATTTATTACGCGTATTTGCTACATCGTAGCACTAGCTACGTCGCTACGAGTAGTTGGTTGACGTGGCGTACTACGGTGTATTCCGTTGTAGATTATATATTATTAGTCATTAAATATTACTAGGCTATACCACCGGTTAACTAATTATTGGTAAGTGTTCGCTGTCGCCACTAGACTTAACACCTGTGCGCGCGCTAAATAGATTATATCGTTCTACCACGAGGTCAGTACCTCGTGGTACCGATATTGTCAGTACAATATCGATTACATTAATCACTAGCTTTTGCCAAAATAAAAGTTTTTTTCCGGGATAAAAGTCACACTATATATTTTGCCAGGATGAAAATAAAATAAAATAAATAAATAAAATACTTTATTCATCACGTAGGCGAACATAGTTGCACTTATGATATGTCAAGATACATTCAATTAATAATTATTATTACAAATAGTCACTTATATAACTAAAGACACATTTAAAGGGAGCAAAATCAATGTAAACTAAATATAAAGAAGCCAAGCTCGGGCTGGCAGGAAAGAGATAAAAAAAGAATATTTTTTATTAAAATTAATGGGAGGCACGCGTCGCGATCCTCACCGGTGAGGACACTACAGGCCCTAGCCTAGCTAACCTACCAGCCTTTCACTAGCTACCTAAGCGATGACTACCCGAAGAAGAAAGGCAGAAAGAAACTCCGGGCTTAATTTTTTGTCATCAATTGTCCATTGAATCTTTATATGATATTTTTATTTTCTTTTTTTTTTCAAGTCTTTTGCATACAAAGTCAGATTAGTTATATAAGCTAATGCACACACATCACCGTTAAATAAGGATAAAATACAATTGAAGGAAATTTACAAACACAAAACACTATACCTTCATAATAAAATGAGAGACCACAAATAAATAATTATAATTAAACGGTGTAAAACGTGCATACGCCTACATTTACAAACATAATTTTTGTTGATTTATTATCTGAATTTAAACATCAATACGCACAATTAAAATAATTTATAAGTAACAGGCAAGCGCAACACAATGATCGGTCGGTCGTCATTAACAAAATGATAATATGTCAACGCGAGAATAATAATGTAATGATTATAAAATGTCAAATAATAATTTAATATTAATTATAATGTCAATATTGTAGATGGATACACCTAACATATTTAATGCAATCAACATCTAATATGTGTTAACATGGTTCGGTATTGTGTGCAGGAGTAATTTTCCAAACTGTCTGATCATCAAGATAATCCGATACATTATAATACCCCTTAGACATTAACTGGCGCTTAACGTAACATTTGAATTTGTGTCCGGGTAGACTGGTTATTTCGGAGGGAAGTTTATTATAAAATTTAATTCCATTTGCTAAATATGATTTACTCGTTTTACAGAGCCTAAAATTTGGAACAACTAGTTTATTCTTATTTCTAGTGTTCAGACAGTGCAAGTCACTGTTTTTCATGAAAGTACTAAGGTTTTTGCGGACATACATAATATTCTGAAAAATGTATTCGGCCGGCAAAGTCAGTACATTGATCTCCTTAAACAGAAAGTAGCCTATGTCCTTCTCAGGATCCTAAAACATCTCCAAACCATATTTAATTGAAACAAGTTTGGTATTTTTTTTTAGTTTATTGCGTTCAAACAGATTTCGAGACTTTGTGTTATAATAAGAAAGGATTAATATTATAATGTAGCGATAGACAAAAATATGTTTCACATTTAGAAAGATAATATTTTAAGATAACTAGTCAGTCCGGTATTAGCTGTTCAGTTGTGCGAGATTTAGTAGGGATATATAAATATACCAACTGAGATTTTTAAGGGTAAGTTCGCAACGTTACTACCATCAATCATTTTTGCTTTAGATGATATTGAAGACTGTATAATTGTTTTTAGTGCTTCTATCATACATCTATGGAATAATAAACCAAAAACCACTTCTAATTTGAATCGTTTTTCACAGACAATGGCTGAACCGAGTAATCTATCAAAATAGCTTGTGTTTCAATTACGCTGCTCGCTTAGGGTTATCAGACTCAATTCTTTTTGGGTTATTTTATAAGATCATTAATGACATATTTTGATTAATTGTTACATTAACCAAGGGTAGAATGTTAATGACATAATAATTATTACAAGTTAATTATAATAGACCTACGTGAATGAATATAAATATTATGAATTTATTTGTTTAAAAACTGCTTTATTTTTATATAGTTTTACTCCAAACACTTTCACCGTTTTTTTCTTACGACATTCTAGAAAAGCTAATTAAGCTTGTCACTTAGGTTATTCTACCTTTTTTTCCTTAGAGTGCTTTCTGACACATCAAAAGACTTAGGTTTCTAATATGTAAGAGTCCTTTTGTGTGGGTACCACCGCAATATCTATTTCTACCGCCAAGCAGCAGTGTGCATGCACTGTTGCGTTTCGGTTTGAAGGACATTGTAGCCAGTGTAACTACTGGACATAATGAGACTTAACATCTTATGTCTCAGGATGACTAGCGTAGTCGAATGCCACACAGTACTCTGTAACTCAAGGTGCTGAATGGTGTTGCTACTGTTTATGGGTGGTCGTATCGCTTACCATCAGGCGAACGGCATGCTCGAATTATCATTCAAAGCAAGAATAAAACATATAAGAATTAATATAAGCATCGATTCGTATTATTAAATTTCAAGACCACTTTAATAATCGTTTGTATTTGATGATACTAACGAAACTGTTAATTACTGTAACATTTGAAAGGAACAAAATAAATGAAATTTAAGTCATCTTGTGATATTTATATACTGGAATATGTATAATGTTTTTAAGAGTGCTTTGTAATGTATAAAATAGTCGTCCTTAGAAGTCTGAAATTTACTATTAAAACTTTTATAATTAAAAATCAAACGTATGATTGCATGACAATATTTTTAAACTTAAATTCCCAGACCCGGAGGGGTCTAGTTCCCCCGGATTCGAACTACAAACTCTAATTACACCTGTGTTAAAATACATTTATCAAAGGAAAGTCATTTGTTATGAAAAAAAAATCATTCAACGTGTAATTAGTAGATGCTTAGTCTCGATTCGGATTTAATTGTGACTAATGTTAGTTTAGGTACCTCAGTACCCACTTGAACTGTGAATGGTAGGATTTTACAGCGAGGGTAATTAAAAAGAAAGTAGAGTCGGTGATATTTTTCCACTAATATAAGTATAGTGCGTGAGTTTGAATTGCAATTTGCTGAGTTTTACTAATGGGAAGTATCTTGTATCAGAAGGTCTAGGTAGGGACTACTGCAATGTCTATTTCTACCGCCAAAAACCAGTATGCATGCACTGTTGTATTCTAATTTGTAGGATATTGTAGCCAGTGTAATTACAAAGAATTATAAGACTTAACATCTCATGTCTCAATGTAATCCTCCTAGCCACTTTCGGCCACGGCGGCCAATTTCAACGGATATCAGCCAAGTACGCAGGAGATATTATACTGCACAAGTGTGTGCGTAATACACAGGTGCATTCGCAATTTCCTCACTTTCATAGTTTGGTGAGACGGCAATCCGACATGACCGGAGAGAGATCAGACGCAGGACCAACGGCTTTACGTGCTTTCTGAGGCACGTGGGTATCACAACGCCAACTTCCTGTCTCCGAGTTGCGACTGACTATTTTTTTATATGAAAAAATCCAGTCACAATGTTTTTGGCCCGACCCGAGATTAAAACCTAGGACCTCAAACAGCTTATGTCTCAAAGTGACTAGTGCAGTGTTCTATAGTTTAAATGTTCTAAATAGTGTTGCTACTGTTTATGGGTGTTTGTGCTTGTCTTTTTATTCAGTTACAAAAAAAAATGTCGGCCCTATTATTTGATAGGAGAGAGAGTATACTGTATTATTTTGAGGAATACTATATAGGACATCAATCAAATTTTATTATTAAGAAATATATTTTGTGTTAGAAATGTATATAAACTGTAGACAAAGAAGTTCTTAATTTCGATTTACAGGTCGGGTAATACACGATGTGCTCGGCGATAAACACAACATTTAATAAAGAAAATATAACATATAAATGCGTTATATAACTTCAAGTACGAATTACTATCACGGCTTTAGGTCCAAAATTGAGCCGCAAATTAACTACTATCGGATTTGAGTAGTTACCGATAACTTTTGAAAGCTGATCGCTTCTTCCGGCGGTCAACAGTTTGGTGTTTAGTTTCTTGATTAACAGCTAAGTTGTTATTGTTTACAAATCCAATAGTCAAAGTTTTGTAATAAGTAATTTGAAATTATTGTATAGCTTTTATTTGTTAATGAATTTATAAACCGTATTTGCATGAGTTATGACATATTTATATTACTTTTTATCTTTGTTGGGATCGTAGAAAATGTATTTTAACATCTTGATAAGATATTTAGGGCCTATTTCATAAAATATTTTGAGTAAATGCTACTAGTTACAAAAATGTAAAAGCCGACCAAATACAATAGTCATACTTTAGTCTTTGCTCCCAAATTAATGGTAGGTTTTTAATAAAAAATATAAAAATCTGTAAAATAGGTACTAGGGTCATCAAATATATTTGTTTATTCAAAAAATAGTCCATTACATTTTTTTTCTATAATGCTTTGCAAATAGAAACACCGCAATGCTTGCACAATGTTGCTTTATGGCAGAAATAGATACAGCGGTGTTACCTACCCAGCCAGACTATTGCGAAAGAGGGACCTTCCTACAAAAATGTTTTGTGCCGAAATATATTTTTTTGAAATATGAATGTCGTACCGCGATGAAAACCGTTGTATATTTAATAAGTATATTATAACTCCCTGTACATAACCATGATTTTGTAATTGAAAATATCTTTTCCAATTAAAATTCCAGCTGGTTGTTACCAATTTGGCCGATATCAATTAGAGAGGTTAAACGTAGAGCGGCCGCCGTGCAGCACTTGTGCTATGCATACAAATGTATTGCGATCGATTCTTCAAAGTTTACGTTTTGGCTCTATTATTGTACAGTTTGGGTTTTCTCTTTTCGTTACAGACTTTAATTATAAAAATACCTTCGGGTAAATATTTATATAATGTTAAAAAGTACGTCTATTTGTAGTATAGATTTTGTACGAATTGTAAATAAATGTCTCTAAATATCAGCCAAGAAAGTAGGAAATGGCGTGTAGTATCAAGCTGAAGTTAATGAAAAGTACAGCTTCATGTTTAGTGTGCTAACTAGATCGTGGGTTTAAGTAGATAATTAAGATCAACTTGGCTAATGAAGGATAAGATACCCAAATTAACAAGATAAGATCAAAGTCGTGATACTATTATATGGTTATCAGCCTAGTTGCCTATATCTTTTAGTTGTCCTCAAACATCAAAAGTTTTATAAAAGACTAGCTTTTGCCCGCTCCTCCGCCCGCGTTAAAAAGTTTTTCCGACATAAAAGTCCCGCTTTATATTTTCCCGGGATAAAAAGTAGCCTATGTGTTAATCCAGGACATGATCTACCCGAATGCAAAATTTCATCCAAATCCGATCAGTAATTTTTGCGTGAAAGAGGAACAAACATCCAGACATCCATACATTCTTTTTTTTTTTTTTTAATATGGCCATCTTCGGCTCATTAGGGACGGCTGCGGGCTTCCTCCGACTCACGTCTAAGTTGTCGTCCGCAACCGCCCCTGCGCGTACCGCTGTTGCGGTCCTTTTCCTGTTGCGGGGGCTCAGAAGCCCCCGAAACACCGTACCGTGTCCGGCTTTTGGTGTCCGAGGCAGCGTGAGACACGCTGCCTCGGACATGTCCATCACGGGGGTCACAGAAGTTGGCTAGACTAGGTGGGCGGCACGTCCCGGCCACCCGTGACCCCCGGAGGCCCCTATTAGTCGCCTTTTACGACAGGCAGGGGATACCGTGGTGGAATTCTCCAAACGCCCCCAATCCACAGGGCGGGATCCATACATTCTTACAAACTTTCGACTTTATAATATTAGTAGGATAGGATTAGTAGATTATAGTTTGTTTTAGTATATTTCAAATTATTATAAGAACACACACACTCACGCCTTTTATCCCCAAAGCGGTAGGCAGAGGTGGAACTAGTGCACCTAATTTTCGCCGCGCGTATTCCGTCCCATGAAGTGATAGGGGGCGAGGTTATAGATATATCGAGCACAAATTGCAGATTCCGTGCTGATACTGAATAGAAAAACCCAATATCAGTTTGGCCGACCCGGGAATCGATCTCAAAACCTCAGCATTGGAGTCGTACCGTAATGTAACTACGCCACCGAGGCAGTCATAAGAACTAATATTATAAGAAATATATTATTCGTTGTGAATTTTACATCTTCTGCTACTTATTCCTTGACACTTACACTATCGGTGCATCAAAATACAGGCATGACCTAGTTTAGTCAAATTCAGTATACTCTTACTAATATATTATGTCTTCTTAGATATGTCAATTATTTTCTATGTAATTTTTGTTCTGTATTTTGTTACAATAAAGTTGTTTTTTTTTAATATAACAACAAATTTCTGCATTTAATATATATTATTAGAAACTGCAACGGTTTTGATTTAAATAAAAATATGTACCACTGACTTTACAGAAATACTTTCACAATAAATATCACCAAGCGAACGACAGGCACGAAGGCAATGACCAACTCACTCGAACTATCAAACGTTTTATGCTTTTATAGCAAAAATTATAGATCATGTCATTAATACCCGCACAAAAAATATTTTTGCCCTAACACGGCCTTTCCTGACAACGTGATCGTCCTCGATCACACACTTTTTTTTTTAGTCTCTCCAACAGCACAGCTGTCAAAAAATTACTAAACTGTGTACAATCCAAACGATTCTCAATAAACCGAGGCGAATGATGAGCCTCGTGACGGCAGCAGTAAATAAGGACTGCAGCGCCCACGAGAGTTCCTTCAGGGGCGGATTGACTCATCACCCAAAACATTTTAACTTTAGTTACCCATTGTAACACAATCAAGCAATTTCGAATCAGTAATGGTTGAGTTGTGAAACCCAATCATTTCTGAGACAAGAACGTCTAGCAACCACTAGCAGGGTCTCAGAGAACAGCAGCAATATCATAAACAGTGCCACATTCGGAGCACGAGATAGCCACAATGTCGGGACTATAAAAAATCGTACTACCACAAACTAGAGAGTGCCACAATGTCGGGGCACAAGATATCCACAATGTCGGGGCTACGAAAATCGTACTGCCACAAACCACAATGTCGTGACAGAGTGCCACAATGTCGGGGCACGAGATAGCCACAATGTCGGGGCTATGATAAGGCTACTCCAACTGGAGAGCGCCATTCCGCAGCGCTTAAAGCGCACCGTTTCGTAGTGCCAAAAGCGCACCGTTCCGTAGCGCCAAAACCGCACCGTTCCGTAGCGCCAAAAGCGCACCATTCCATAGCGCAAAAGCGCAAACAATTCCGCAGGCAAAAAAAAATCCGCAGCGCAAAAGCGCAAACAATTCCGCAGCGCAAGAAGCGCATAATTCTGCAGCACATAGAGCGCATAATTCCGCAGCGCAAAAGCGCAAACAATTCCGCAGCGCAAGAAGCGCATAATTCCGCAGCGCATAGAGCGCATAATTCCGCAGCGCTTGAATGCACTGTTCCGTGGTGCATAGAGTACTGCCTGATCGGACCGCGTCTGTCCGCAGTTTGAACAGCACGTATCTACACATCCTAGTGCGCTACCCCGCACCGGGCACACACCAAACGGATCTCCGGTTTTTGTAAGCACAGAAAAACAGTAACGCACCGTTCGGCCTATTCTGACCTTTGATTAAGACTCGTATGAAACTCTCCGAATAGCCATTAATTTTTATCGCTACAACAAAAACTCCATTCGCGAAGTGGCCTAGACATTACGTCCAGTAGCCACCACATGGCAAAACGAGATCCCAACATTTGCGGGTATCACGGAGAAATAAAGGAAAGCATAACCCTCAAGCAAGAATTATAAATCATACGATACCACACTTCATATACAGTCCCCGATCCTCTGCAATGGAGCCGCTAGCATCTAGCGCTAGTTGACACACGCGCAGTCATCCTGTCCGGGTCACCTCGGAACAGCTTCTAAGCTATACGCGGCACGCGTACAGAAACATTTGAGCACCAACAGTTCGATCACGGTGCCCGTAAACACTTCTTCATTCGAAGTCATGTACACATAACGATCTCCACAGTAGCATTGGTATTTAGCATACCCCATAGCATAGCTATGTAATGAACACAATCCACATGTACCTATGGGCATCGATTACACATCCCACTTCTGATATTAGAAACTGCAACGGTTTTGATTTAAATAAAAATATGTACCACTGACTTTACAGAAATACTTTCACAATAAATATCACCAAGCGAACGACAGGCACGAAGGCAATGACCAACTCACTCGAACTATCAAACGTTTTATGCTTTTATAGCAAAAATTATAGATCATGTCATTAATACCCGCACAAAAAATATTTTTGCCCTAACAATATGTATACAAAATAATTATCAGAACAAGATTAACCCAAAAGCCGATCCACTTAATCTCGATCATATAATGATTACAAAAACTACATTCGTTTCACCGCAGTCAGCCAAAAATCTGGTATGCCACAACGCGCGAAATCAATTATGGCGGCCGGTGCCGCGGGCGTATTTAATTGCATCTCGCTAAGTGTTCAACGGGCCGTGCATTTTAATGCCTCCGGTCTTCAAAAAGTTTCTACAACTTACAGAAATAACAGGTGGAGAGCTTGCACAATGTAGAGTCGTTGTAAAAGCTCTGAATGGGACTTTGAATAAAAATACATTGTATTGTAATTGTATTCGTTTATCATTATTTTTGTTCGGACTACCGTAGTAGTTGGTGATGTACTTTTATTGGGACGAAACCAGCGGGCAAAGTGATTTTATGCTCGCCCCCGTCACATCATGGGACGGAACACACATGTCGAAAAGTGGGTGTCCTAGTTACACCTCTGTTTACCTCTTTTGCGATGAAGGTGTGGTATGTAATTGTTTTTAGAAAAAGGAGTGACCATCAACACTCCGACCATATGCAAATAGGAAATTGTGGTGTTAACATTTCTTTGATTTTAGGCTAGGAGCAGATAAAATGCGCATTGTTTAGCGTTGGTTGTAAAAAAGTCTTGTTATGTCTAGCATTATACATAGGTAAAGTCTGTTTTAAATTGTATCAAGTAATTGCTGAAATACTTGATTCGTTTCCGAAAATTATTTTACTGTTAAAATTCTGTGCTATTTTTATCCCAAAATAGACTTAAACGCGTGCGGAACTGAGAGATAATTTAGATATAAGTACCCTTTGAAATGACGTTAGTCTTATTTCCACCTTAAAGTTATATACAACAGAGTAGATGTTAGATTAATAAAGTTGTTCAATATTAGTTGTGTGATGCAATAGTTTGCGAACTCATAGTGCCGGATAAGTTTAGTGTCAGAACAAGATTGTGTAATGATTGTTGCTTGGAATTGAGGTATCTACAAAGTTATTTATAGCATGAAAACTATTAAGTATATCCTTCCCCTTTAATTAAAAGTTGTTTTAATAAGGTAGAAAACGAAACGAAATTATATTTACTGCTCGCGGCTTCGCCTCCGCGAAAATGTTTTTCCAGGATAAAGGTATTTTCCCGGGATAACAAGTAATGTAGCTTTCTATGAGTGAAAGAATTTTCAAAATCGGTTCAGTAGTTCCTGTTATTAGCGCAAACAAACAAACAAACTCCGCGGCTCCGCCCGCGTTAAAAAGTTTTTCCGGGATAAAAGTCCCGCTTTATATTTTCCCGGAATAAAAAGTAGCCTATGTGTTAATCCAGAACATGGTCTACTCGTGTGCCAAATTTCATCGAAATCTGTTCAGTAGTTTTTGCGTGAAAGAGGAACAAACATCCATACATCCAGACATTCTTACAAACTTTCGCCTTTATAATATTAGTAGGATTAAGTATGGATTTATATTTTAATCGTGTGAAATGATTTATTATATTCTACAAGCTTTTTGTTTTGACACACCCAGTTATAGAAGTATCATAATATAGTAATGGGTTTTCGGTTAAGCATATTCCGTCCCATGATATGATGGGAGGCGAGCCTATTGCCCTACCGGACACAAATTCCAGACTCCAAGCTGATACTTAGGAGAAAAATAAGTACACCTACCCAATATAAAGTATACGCCCAATATCACATCGCCCGGCCCGGGGATCGAACCCGAGACCTCAGCATTGCAGTCGTACCGTAATACAACCACGCCACTGAGACAGTTAATAGTTTCCATATGTTAATCCAGAACATGGGGTATGTAATTGACAAATTTAATGGAAATCTCTTCAGAAGTTTTTGGGTCTAGTTCTAAAAAATATTCAAATGCCTTCACATGTTTCGTTCTTTTAATACTAGCCCTACATTGTAAATTGACCACTGCTGTGCATGAGCCTCCTCTTTAAGTGAGAAGTGAAGCCTTAGACTGCCACGCTGGCTTAGTGCAAATTGGCGGACTCACAAATCCTCGAAATTCTAATGGAGAATCCTAAGGTTTGTGAGATTCCTCACGATGTTTTCTTTCACAATTAAAGCGCACGATAACTGCTAACAACATATACGTAACTCTGAAAAGTCAAAAGAGATCGTCTTGGGTTTGAACCTGTGGATATTCGTCTCCGACCGTTCCATTCTCAACTAGGCTATCATGATTTTTTTTTTATTTAAATTATCCAAATAAATCGAATCAATCAACCTATCATCGTCCGCTGCTGAACGTAGGCCTCCCCAAGTCAACGCCAACCATCCCGGTCTTGAGCAACCCGCATCCATTTAATACCATTTAAGACCGTTAATGGATCCACAAATGTTGGTCAAAACGTCGAGGAGTATGTTGAAAACCTGTAAGTGCAGATCCACCGACGTCACACGCGCATCAAACACGGATCAAAGTATATCAGTTTGCGAGACGCGGAGCTGAGTAAACAGGCAAAATACGTGGATCAACAATTGTTCTAACTTCACACTGGAGCAACATTAACCGTATAAGGATCTATATATATATGGGGAAACCCTATATATATATGGACGCCGACGTCCATCGCGGGGCTTGGCGAGTCAAAAAGTCGTCGATTCATCTTCCAATAATATTAGGAAGATTTTTCAATTTTATAACATGAAATTGATTCCAATGATACAAAGTGCAAACCAATTCACCAACAAACGGATTTGCATAGTAAATAGGATTTTCCGCTGACACAGCGCAGACATCGAGAATAGATTGGAAGTGTGTCAAAATTATAAAAGCAAATGGCAGCCGGAGTGCAGATCGATTCACTCACTCGAAATGCTGACTGGCCGATATTACTCGAGGCTGGTTAATAAAAATAGGCATGAAGTATGTACTTTGTACGACCTATTTTAATGATGAGATGAGATAGTCTATATGTCCAGATGTTGCTCACAAACCGAGTTCCGGAAAAGATTGTTCGTGTCTTTCCCGGGAAATAGTTTTCCTTTGTGCTTTTCTTAATGGCCTTTGGTTATATTCTATCATCGCTGCATCCCTATGTTTCATATCAAAGGATGGGGTCTTGAATCAAATCTAAAATATCTTTGTAAGAAATTCAGTAAGTACTTTGTCAAGTAATTTATCGTGGAACATTGATTAATACATCATTGTATTAATACATCAATTTCGTGGAAACATACGTTAAGTATTTTTATTTAAATCTCAAACATTCGCGTAAATATAAGAAATCAGGTACTTTTCCCCAGACAAAAAGCTCTTTTACTAAGCAAAAATGAAACAAAGTGACGAAATTCCTAAGTATAAATATTTATCAATAGGCCTTTGCCAACGTTCTTTCCAAGCAAATAACACAAACAGTAATATGTTGATAGTACTCCAACAACATTCAACGTTGTATTATGGTATGACTGCAATGCTGAGGTCTCGGGTTCGATTCCCGGGTCAGTCAAAGTGATATTGGATTTTTCTACTCAGTATCAGCCCGGCGTCTGGAATTTGTGCCCGATATGACGATGGGCTCGCCCCCTATCTTATAATGGGACAGAATACGCACGGCGAAGGGTCAGTGCACTAGTTGCGCCTATGCCTACCCCTTCGAGGATAACGGGCGTGAGTGTGTGATACACTCACGTCGGCCACTATGGCGGATCTTCCACATTGTGTATGGTGCTCGCTATCTGAACGAATACAAATATCCAACTGCCAATAAATGTCCTTAATAGAATCTTCGACCTCTCATTTCTCACCATCATCCACTACGCTTAAGACTGTCAGTAATCATACAATCTCCCAAATAGTATGTCGAACAAAGCAAGTGAACTTTATCACCTTATTCCCAATTCTCAGACTCATCAACGCAACAAGGGGGGACTAATCGATCCATTACGAGATCCCGGGGTCCGGGATTGCGACACTATCCAGTATAATTTGTTGGGGGTGCTGTTCGTAAACATTGTCGAGATTCGGCTGTTGGAACCGTTGATTTATGTACCGTTTAGTTGTGTAGTGAGATTGATTTGGATTTATGGTAAATCGCAAAATTTTGATTTTTTTTAAGTTTATAATAATTAAGATTTGTTAATAAATGTATTGCTTGTTTTGTTCGGCTAGAATAGGAGAAATCGCTTTTATTAATTTTAAAAGCCCTTGCACTAGTTATGGATGGGTGTAAGATTAAGTATTAATATATCAAGTATTTAAGAGCCTCAATGACACTATTTAAAAAAAGTATCCAGCATTTATATTTATTTATAGTTGATTAACAAAACCGCAAGTTTTGATGAAATTGTCAACAAGCCATAAAATCCAAACAGTATCAGTACCCATAAGATAAGTCCCAATTTCTGGAAAGACCAACCAGCCAGTCACTGAACGTAACGCACGCAGTAACGTTCAGTTAACGCGAAACAAATGGCACATATTAACGTAGGAAGCGAGCGATTCGCACGTCAGCGACTAGCGTGGTAACGTTCGTGATCCATCAGGGATAATTCTAGATCTCCAGTGTTAGAATGGGTATTATATTGGTAGGATTTGAGGGACTGCGTCAAATAAATGTTAACTGCGTATTTGGCGGCTAATCTAGGTAATAATAGGTCAGTTCCCTATGTTTGATTTTGTACATCATTTTATATGTAACAGAAAATAATACGAAAAAGAAATTCTTCTGTGAAATCACCATCAAAGTTGGTTGAAAAATAAAGCAGTTATTCACATTTAAAATATTTGTGTGAGCAAAAGTGGGGTCGTGGAGTCCTCTTCATAGCGAAAGAGATAGCGCGATATTCTTATGGCACTATCTCTTTCGCATGCACGCAGCGTTATGATCGGCGACTCTCGATGACGTCACATTCTGGTATTATTGTTATTTAACAACTACCCCTTCCGCGAAATTTCAAAGATTTGTAAATTATTAATTATTGCCGCAATTTTAAAATTACTTTTTCCATTACATTTTGGATGGTATACATTTTTGATAAATGTATTAAAAAAAGGAAGTCAACTACCCTCTTTCTACCATTGATTTGGTATAGTTGTCAGTGACTTGTAATTGGTCGTCTTATTTTACGAGAAATATTTAATCGGAAATTAATCAGTGTTTTATTTTTGATACGATGTTTAAACGTTCAGTACATAGAATGCAGGAAGATGGGTACTTATTTATCCAATGTGAGGTTGACCCAACACATTCAAACATGTAGCAAAAAGGATTTGTCTTGGTTTTTACGAACCTCCTGACATCCATCACCTCAGATTTCAGTCTCAAGAAAATGATGATAAGGAAATACAAATACTCAATCTGCGATTCAAACCCTAGACCTCTCGATCTTCAGCCCACACCACTAAACCCAGGAGGCGACGATTTATGTCATCGTCTGTAATTTCGCCCACTGTAAAATTTACAAAACTATCCTCATCAAATATAATTAAGTATTTCTGCTAATTACACCCAAGATTTATGAGTCCTTTTATATTTATTAAATTTTTTTATGAGTTTCAACGCAAAAAAACTTTGAGTGGGGTGTAATTATAATTTTACTACTTAAAATAATATATAAAGTTTATACTCCGCGAAATTAGTTTGTGTTTTTAGCGTAACTATATTTTTTGGTAATTTTCATTTCTATTTTTTATGTTTCATGGTATGTCTGGAAGGAACTTAAGCTGTTTTCTCTTAAATCCCTTAACTTAGAGGGATAATAACAAACACAAAATAAGAAATATAAGAGGATGATGCCTCATTGAGGTGTCATAGTAGATTTTTAAAATATAGGAATGAGTTAACAGGGTCGTGCATAGTCTATACTAATACTTTAAAGCTGAAGAGTTTATCGTTTGTTTGGTTGAACACACTAATCTCAGGAACTATATTACATCCATATATATCTATCTTTGAAATTGAAGTTATATTGTGATTTGCAAATTGTGAAATATATATATTTAAAAAAATATATAAAAGACCTACGCTGAGTTTCTTGGTGCTTCTTCTTAGGTCAGTGGGCTTTTCCGAAGCACTGGTAGAATCTTTTAGTAAAACAACATTGTAAAAAATGACGTGTAAAAGTGCCTTAAGCGGCCTAATTACTGAATAAATGATTTGAATTTGAACTACCGAATTGATTTAGAAAATTCTTTCGCTAGTAAAAAAAATATTATTATTCAGGAAAAACGTTTTTCCGCGAGCAGAGCCGCGAGCAATACTATTAGGTAGATATTAGGCGGTTTTCGCTTCTACCAAACAATCCACTTGGTCAATCCCGGAAAGGTATATTAGCAAAATATTTGAGGTGGTGGATAGGTTTCAGATGTATTTAATATCTGGATGGAGAGGAAGTTTTTTCCCCGAGTAGGTATTCTCCCAGTATCTAGAGCAAATCCAGTAAAAACTAAGATATGTTTTAGCATTATTCCCATAGTTGATTTGTGCAATATCTCATCAGTTGAGGTTTGCATGAAAATTTTCAATCCATACATATCACACACTGCCACGCCAAACAAATCTCTATCCCTCGTAAAAGCGCACGGACTTTCAAACTATCTTCCATCTTTGTCGCACTAATTGCCTCGATAAATAAGTGTGACGAAGACAGACGTACGCCAATTAGCACGGGCTTGCAATCACAGCTATTGCCAGTTCATTTGATTTATTGTGAACCGATCCGTCTGTAACATTTACACTTGCTCTTTAATTTTGCGCTGGATTTTTCGGACGTTCGATTCGATTGTTCGATTTATAATCGATTCTCGATGGTATATAGAGGTATAGAGTAAACGGTAGATAGTGTGTTTAATATAGAATGGTTGTATCGATTGGCACAACATTAAATACATTTTCAAGAAGAATAGTTGAATAGGTATTATTACTTATGAAGACTCATTATTATTTATGTATAGGATGCAAATAAGAAAGGTAATTTTATCATATATCTAGAACATATACAAAAACGGGCTTAAAAATCTAACCAAGATACTTTTATATATTTGGATAGTAATCCCAAAAAGTAGCCCTTGTAATAAAAGGCCTTCGTATAATTTTATAGTCCTCCGATTTGAGATTTATGTAATTTTATTTTGCTTAAAAACTACATACCGGGTGGAAGGGAAACGCTCTCTATACCGGAACGGTAAGAGAGAAGAACCATAACATTAACGAAAAACTATATTCATTTGCAAAGCTAAGCGATAATACTTACGATTTTAGTATTTCCGTAATTCATGCGCGCGCAATGTAAAGCGTACAAAGAACTGGGCGGCCGTCGCGCTGCGCCGGCACCGGCCCGCGGTCGTTAACCCGTCAGCTGATGTACGTGTTTCATTACGATTTTTTTGAAATATTGACCTTTTTTACTATGTTTTTCAGAATAATAGTTTGATTTATCTATCCATACGTGAAGCTGTACAGAAATTTGAGAAAATTCTACTAAAATTGTAACAATGCGATCACGATTTTTTTAGTGCCATCACGTCAGACATCATCAATACTATCACCTGTATTCGTTTCCGAGAGCGTTTCCCTTCCACCCGGTATAATAATGAGCGTTTTTAAAAAAGTTAGTTATAAATGGAGAGGTCAATTTTTTTTATTGGATTCAAGATCCTTATTTTTCCCCTTTAATATCCATAAAGTTTGAACCTGGTTGTATTATGAGGACCAGAACCCATACAAAAATACGGAATTTTTTAAATTAACACCTTTAATTGTATTCGATTATAATAATTTAATTTTAATAAGCCTTACCGTAAGATTACAATTTCAGGCCTTTTATAAGTTCTTAGGCAGAAAACACCACTATAAAGCGATATTACTAAGTTTAAACACATAATTCCCACAAAATTTTTCTAACAAAAACTTCATTCGAATATGTCGTGACTATTACGAAGATTTATCTATCCATCGCCCGGGGAGTTTTGTGCTGAATTTAAAAGAGTTTGGACAATTCGCTGTTGTCGGCTGTAAATCGTTTAATAAAATTACATTTTTATAACCGCTATTTAGTTTTCTAAGGGAATTGTTAAAAATGGCGGGTAAGTGTTTGATTTTGGAATGAAATGATGTACCTAGTAAGTTTTGTCTCGATTGTACGTTGAGAGCTAAGGTTTCCACCGTAAGGAAAACTAAGTTCGGGTTCTAAACACATTCTTGAGTCGTGACATATTAGATTCGTGTCCTATGATTCTATAGATTATCGTGATTACATAAGACAACTTCCACTTTATAATTATAGTAGTTTTTTTTCAATGTATATTTGTAATAAGAGGCATTGAAATAAAACTATTTAATGAACGGATTTCTCCGCAATAAAATTGTTAAGTTTTTACTCATGACGTTTCGAAGACTTTCCGCAGGCTTCATGGTCACATACCAAGGCGTTTATTGTCTGAAAACTTAATGTAGTACAAATGACAATATCTACCTTCATTATTTAACTATATTTTTTTATTAGTTGTTATTGACGGTCCGATGTAAGCTGAAGGAGCTCACAGTGTCTTGAGGTCTGACAGTTGTCTTTTGATGATATGTATCCTAAAAATATAAGTGCTATTGAAAAGTTAAACAATTAAACTCTAAACTTCTTAAAGACTAGAATAGGTCTATAACGCATACTACGCATACTCACGCCTTTTTATGCACGAAGGGGTAGGCAGAGGCGCAACTAGTGCACCCACTTCTCGCCATGCGTATTCCGTCCCAAGATGTGATAGGGGGCGAGCCAATCGCCATATCGGGCACAAATTTCAAACTCCGTGCCTATACTGAATAGAAAAATCCAATATCACTTTGCCCGACCCGGGGATCGAACCCGAGACTCCAACATTGCAGTCGTACCGTAATACAACTACGCCACCGAGGTAGTCTCAGTCTATGTCTATAAATCATCCACTTAATATTCGTAAAACTTGTAGTAAATTATTAATTCCCAAATAAAACTATTAATGGTCACGATACTTGTATCTTTTATAGTCTCGGAGCTCGCAACGTTCAGAGACATTTCATTTTAATAAAATTTAAGTGTGCATTACTTTGTATTTATTTTATTATAAAATTTTGCAAATGTACGTTTTTCCATTTCAACGATGTCGATAACCCATGTAAATGGGAGCTAAGAGAATCGGAACTATTTTTGATGACATTTACAATACAGTTGGGGTAACAATAGATAACAAAAGATCACATTAAGATTTCCCACAATATGATTTTCGAATATTTGTCGTGTTTTTAAATGCAAATTATAAATTTCAGTACAGAATACGTATAATGTAAATCTGGGAATTATTTCCACATGAACACATAGACTTCCGTCATCAGAGAATTGGCATTGTTTATAAATTAGTGAAGATGTTTAATTCAATTAAACTAATTAATTTCTCAAAATAACTATGAAATTTTAGATGAAAATATAGACTTATCATTATTTAACTACTAACATTTCTTAGTTCTAATATAACGATCTAAGATCAAGGTGTATCTCATGAAAAGACATTATAATATAGCTTGTAACTTTACGTGGTACTGGAAACCAACTTAGGTATGAATCGCTGTCATGAATGTTTCATGGTTTATGCGGAAAATATAACGTAAGCTGAACTGATGGGCACTCGAAATCTCTAGCAACGGGATAACAAGGACGACGAGCATAATTCATGAGATTTGCTTATATGAAAAGGTCTTTGGTACTATAATCTAGCACAGATATTACGATGAAAAGTGTCTCATCCAGTTGATACGTTGCAACTCGGCAATCAAAAAATTATGGTTTTATTGCCCTAGATCGGAATTTGGGTGCATAGGCACCATATAAAACTTCAGAAAGCGTGTGTGTTCAGTAGTTACCTCTCATTAACTCAAGGATAATGATGTTTTATTAATGTTTTGCTACACACATGCTACATCACGCTCTTTGAGACATGTCCGACTCTGCGACTATTAAAACTTTATTAGCGTCGTAACGCAAGGATTTACGGCAATACTTTGGCTTTTGGTGCACCCGCGGAACTCTGGCTTAACCCCACATTGTTCTATTGAAAACAACTATTCAACTTCAAGGGGACGTATTTCCATTGCTCGTTTTATAGAAACCCGTTATAGGTTTTGTGCACTACGTCTACGTCGTCTGACTTATGCTTGTATTGGCACTCATTAACACTTTAAAAAATATGATGAATTGAGTAATCTTATTCTAAAGTCTCTAAAACAAAAGTTTCTTATCGCAGCGATTGATGGGCCAGATGTTACCAGGCCAGCCGATTGTGGGTTCGATTGCCACTTTAAAAAACGGTCAAACGATCTTTAGATATTTATTTCGTGTCTCGAAATTGTCGGGGATGAAGCCTCCTATAGTTCCTATCATGAGTGTGTGATCAGCCTATGTCGTTAACTGCCGAATATATTTGTTTACATGAAATACCTATTATACCAATAAAAAACAACACGAAAGAAATCCCACAACACATAACCGTTGATTTGACGCGGCGTTTTTAAACGTACAAGGATGCGCGCGATTTATTCGAACGATTACGATTTATTGTACGATCGGCCCATGAATCTGACACGGCGCGTGTCGCGATATGCGCCGTGCTAGTGACACAGCGCGAAATATTGCGCTGGTGGCCGAACGAGCCGTTTTATTGCCGGAATAAATAAAAACGCATCAATGGCCGTTTTGGTCCGTCATGCGCTGTGACGGGTTAGCTTTGGAATAATGTGAGTGTAGCGGTACGCATTGATACCTTGGTGTGTAACTTAATGTTATTCAAAATGTTATATAAACATAAGTTTAAAACTAGCCTATAGAACTCAGGAGTAATGTAGATGCCTTTAGTGAAAGAATTTTCAAAATCGGTTCCGTAGTAAGATTAGCGCGTTCAACCAAACAAACTCTTCAACTTTATAATATTAGTATAGATATTAATAAGTATAGATTTAATACAAACAAAAGTTATTCTATAATCAGCATGTTACTCACTAACTTATAAAGAAATCCTGTGTGGTGTAGACGTCCACTAAAGGCTTAAAATACTCAAAGAGAATTACCGGAACTTTTGAGCGAAGCTGCGAGCGATCGCTTGTGTACAATACTTAAAGAATCATTTCTTTTTATTGTCTAAATAGGTAAATGAGCAAACGGTCCGCCTGATGGTAAGCGGCACTTCTCGCCCATGGACTTGTGCAATGCAAGAATGAATAAAGAATGGTCTAAAAACATCCCGACTAATCAAGAAAACGAGTTAAATTTCCCTCACATTATAGGTAGAAGGAAGGCATTATAGGCAGATATATATTCCAATATAATTCAAGAATAGTATACCAACTGCCAGTCAAACCCCGGCACCAAACTAGTCGAGAAATAATCCCGAAATGTTTTGAAGCAGTAACTCTTAACTACTGGGACAGATGACAGTCTGCGAGCGACAGATACCGGTCCTTAAAGTAATAAATCCCATATTTTTATACCACGCTCGCTAAATCTGGTGTTACATTGTACGAATGCGAATTTTAAACTACTTTGTACGATATATGATAAGAATGTCCTTTTTGTGAAAATCCTTTTTTGCAGCCCAACCAGAATTTCTCGTTTCGTTTTCATTGATTACTGACTTTCTGGAAGTAGTCTTTATGACTAATAATTCAAATGGTTACATACCACTTGACTTCATTACTTTTTGTGACAAATAAACTATATCTTGACTTCGAAAACATGAGATAAAAAAATCTTATGAGAAGTTTAGGCAGATTATGCTGCTATCCAGGGTATAGTTATCATTGTAAATCACGATAACATGCTTATTTATGTATCATGCACCTTCGATCATAGATTTGAATCGTCCTTCGGTGCGACGGTGAGATCCTTTTCATAAGGTAGTCGGATAAAAGGAATCACGCCAATCGGCCCAAATATCTCAAAAAAAAAAAAAAAAAACTTAAGAGGTGTCAAGGGACACCCGGATGGAACGAAGTTCTTTTCGATTAATTAGTGAAGATATTGTAATAAAATTTTATTTCTTTTAAGTTATAATAAAAATTGTATATTTCATTAAAACGTTACCACATCATTGAAAACATTTACTTCTACCTACATAATAGATATGTCATCGAATCACGATCATCACCTAAGCAAGCATTGACATTAAAATTAACATACAACTAACAAAAAAAAACTACTCTAAAAAGCATTTAAATTGTCTTTTTTTATTTAAATTTCATACATATTTTATTCGTTCCTAAACTACTCTAAAAAGCATTTAAATTGTCTTTTTTTATTTAAATTTCGAATGTCACTTTTACGGCCAGTTCTTTATTGTTACTGGCTGGTTTCACAGGGCAAGTATAAAAGTGTCGTTCAACTTTTCGTGAGAATTTTTTTCCGTCTAGCTCCCTTTCACAACGCGTAATAAGGAACTTCGTTCCAATACAAACACACATATTGACAATCTTCTATTTTTGGATTTCGGTTCAAAGGTCCACTTTTCACTTAGGGAAAATATGATACGCCCGTCAACGGATAGTGAAGAAAATCGTGAGAACCTTGACCACATAGTTACTTGCTCAGTAATCTATCCTCGTATAACAATAATGCTATCATAAACCGACAGCTCAGATCCACCGGCCGCTGTAAAACCAGACATTTGTATAATTCCAATGATTTTCGCCGAATCAGCTCAGATCGGATGCCTCCAGGACAGGACTTAGGATTAAATTGTTCATTTTTTAAAAAATAATCGCTTATTTAGCAACCTATTGTATGGTTATATCTAACATATATGAAACTGTATGCGTTTGAGTGGTGTAAAACACAGATTAAAAGGTATAGTATAAGATTGCCAAAGAGATAACGTCGCTTCCTTAGCGTACGTTTCCGAAAGATCAGTGATGCACATTCGGTTTTTCTAATATGAAAAGTTTTAGGGAGTGGTGATTAATTTATTTGCTCGTTTATTACTTCTTACTTTAGGCCTAATGATACTTTAACGTGGGGTCGACGCAACAGTGTACCAAGTTACTGAACTTTCATGTACTGGGAAGACACTGTAAATGATCAAATCCAGTTGTTTCTTTATACTTCCCAAAAAAATTTTTATTCTCTCAGTATCAGCCTGTAGTCCTTTGTGTCTGATATGCCAATACACTGGCGCCCTATGTTCATCATAATAGTTACCCCAAGCCCAACACCAAGTCCGCCCCTGTAGAACCGATCCAATAAAATTATCCCATTCGATTTGGCGTAGCTCAAGTTGGTCATAATGAAAACTGCGATTCATTCCGCGAACATAAAGTATACAAACAATTGTAATGTATGGATTTTTCTAGAACTTTTTCAGAAAGGGTTTTTATGCTTCTATGGTTTTCTATCTTAAGGATTAGTGATGTTTTTTGTGAGTAATCGGTGGAGTAGAAGCGACGATAGCCTAGTTAGGAATGAGACGGTTTGCCGAGATAAAGATTTCTATGTTCAAAACCCACGGCATGTATCCGACATTAACCGAAAGCGGCGAGATAGCCTAGTTGGGAGTGGACCGGACTATCAAGACATATGTCCGCAGGTTCAAAACCCAAGGGCACGCACCTCTTACTTTTCTAAAAAGTTATGTGTGCATTCTTTGTGAATTATCGCACGCTTAAAGGGTGAAGGAAAATTATGTGAGGAAATCTGCATAATCTGAGAAGTGCTCTATAAGAATTGCGAAGCTACGTGAAGCCTGCCAACCCGCACTAGGCCAGCGTGGTAGACTAAGGCCTAAATCTTCTCAGTTGTAGAGGAGACCCGTGCTCAACAGTGGTCAGTATATAATACAGGGCTGGTATGGATGGATAGTATCCGACTTTAGAAAATTACATCCTACTAATATTATAAAGGCGAATGTTTGTAAGAATGTATGGATGTTTGGATGTATGGATGTTTGGATGTATGGATGTTTGGATGTTTGGATGTATGGATGTTTGTTCCTCTTTCACGCAAAAACTGCTGAACGGATTTCGATGAAATTTGGCACACGGGTAGATCATGTCCTGGATTAACACATAGGCTACATTTTATCCCGGGAAAACATAAAGCGGGACTTTTATCCCGGAAAAACTTTTTAACGCAGGCGGAGCCGCGGGCTAAAGCTAGTATTATGATATGATTACTTTTCAATTATCGCTCAATATAATGGCTCACTCTGTACAATCGGAGTTAAAATATATCTTGGTAATACTATCAGGTAGCCCGCGATACAGGTTCGCCTAGTGCGGGTACCATTGTGTCATGTGTATGTATTTTAGCGTAAGATTGAAAAAATAAATTATTTGTATTTGTATAGAAAACTAAAGAAAGTGTACTAGATAATTAATATATGTCTAGAGATTATATGCTCCTAATATTATCCTTTTATATCAAATATTAGTAAAATCTACCCAACCCAGTCAACGTGTAGACATCGACCCAACCCGATGTTACGGCGGATCAAGTAATATCATTAATATGCATGAGTGTGGTATAACTAAGCTTCTAATCTCATACTTTGATCTAAATATTAGTAATAATAATGAGACGTTATTTTCGGCTTATTTGTAAGTTGTTTTTGCTCGTGGTTTGGGTTATGAGATACTTTCCGTATGAAAGCAATTAAGTGAACATATAGCGTGTTACTCAGAATTGTTAGCCTTCTATTACTGAAATATATTAGGGTTGAATTATTATGAAGGATAAAGTAAATAACAAAATATTATCTAAAACTTATAGCCGATTTTTCCTAATCCTAATATTATTACTGTAAATTGTTATACTGCAATTAATCCATGAGTACTTGACAAAAAACACTAATTATTTTCTGGAACCTTCAAAACCCACTCCCCAATTAATTGAATGCTTGAGGCTATAATTTGCCATTTCTTTGTCCACAGGCCAAAAAGCGGCTCAATGCTGCTGTACAGCCGGAAGAAGGTCAGATACCGACGGGATGGATACTGTTGGAAGAAGAGGAAAGACGGGAAGACCACTCGCGAGGACCACATGAAGCTGAAGGTCCAGGGGACTGAGGTGAGCCTGGAAAATTTTATTAAGTTTTTCAAGTGGAAGGTCTACTATGCAAGAGTATGGCTGAAGTTTATTGCATAGTCTACTTCCGCCAATTAAAAGTCCAAGGAACTAAGAGCCTGATGGATGTCTTACTAGGTCTCTGGGAAATTTCGAATTGATAGGTACTATATTAAACTTATTTTGTGTCACGCAAGCTCCAGGGTACTGAAGGGCCATTTGTGTTGGAGAGTTTGGCAGGTGGCTATTATCGTAAACTCTACTAACAACTAGAGAGTTTCAGGGGACTGATGTGATACTGACAGATTTATAACTAGGTTACTCTATTGTAAGACTTCACCTTGGTAGGTAGTAACCACAAAGTCTATTTCTACAGAGTATCATCGTATAAAAAATATTGAGATCCAAATTATTTTTATAGAATTATAGATGCGACTGAAGAATTAGGAAGATTAGGGAAGCAATGTGGTTTTGGGTCCAGTAACCATACGACACACAATAGCAGGCAATCACTTTTATGAGATTGGTATTACCCCAGTCGAGCCGACCCATTCATATTGTAAAGTTTAAACAAATAGTTTAATAACGACTATCCCTTGAAAAAAAAAACATCACATCTTTATTTTCCAACCGATAGGTAGAGGTGCCACCAGGGCATTTACCTTTCTCTACAACATTAATAACACGAATAATCAACTGTATTACATAGTCTTTTCCAGTCCCGCTAGGCAAAAATACCTTTAGCGAAAGTTATTAACCAAAGAATAAACAAATACGAGTCAAACGTAATGAAGTATATAATCCATCTTTCACATCAAAGAAAGACTTACATTGAATTCGTATGTAATCATAGTATTATAGCGTTGATTAAAATGTCTGAAACAGGAGCTTATATTAAACTTAGACGAGGAACTTGAAATATCTACTTAAAAATTTTGTATGTTCGTTACAAGTGTAAAAGTACTGCATGAATTTGAAGGAAATTCGCAATTAAAGCCCAATATAATACCAGCTTTTTATTATATGCTCCCTACTGCTGAGCACAGGCTTCTTCAACTACCGAGAGGGTTTAGGCCTTATTCCACCACGCTGGTCTAGTGTACATTAGCAGACTTCACATACCTATTCGAAAAGGTCCAGAGAACTTGCTTTCAGATAGTTTGCTTCAGATTGAATTTGCACAGAAAGTTTAAATCTTACGAGGAACGGTTGGCTCATTTTCATGCGCTGTCATTAGAAACAAGACGCTCCGTTAGTGATTTTGTGTACTTGTACAAAATTATTCATTCAATCATAGATTCTCCGGCTTTGCTGTCCGCTTTAAGTATTAATACTAATTACAAAACCCGTAAACCTAGCGTTTTCTGCCTTAAAATATTTCGCAATAATACGTCTTATTTCAATCCCATTGTTCGTATGTGTCGGCAATATAATGAACTAATAAATAAGAATCCCTCTGTAGACTTATTTCATAGCAATAACATCACCGCATATAAGAATCTGATCCGTAATGTGATGATTTAACTTAAGCCAAATTTATCATCAATTTAACTCTGTCATGCACCACTTTGATTTTAACTCTTGCTTGTACTTTGTTTGTATTCCAATTCACAAACTTATTTTAAACATAACTTTTTAATTTAAATAATGGTATAACCCATTGAACCATTATCAGTTACGTTTAGTTAATTTTACCTTTGTTATCTCGTTAACACTTAATATTAATTCCGGAACACAAGTTTTTGGGTTATAATTATGTTAAAAAACTTCAAACATTTCTATATATTATATGTGCCCGATTGTAACCTGTTTTGTGTGTAATAAATAAAATAAATACCTACCTTCGAAATCCTTATGAAGAATTCTCAGATATGTAGGTATTCTCACAATGTTTTCGTTCACCGTTTAAAGGAAACTATAGTTGATAAAAACAGTACATATAGATAAAAAAAAATTACCACTTAGAAAATTTAGTACCCAAGAGCTTTTTGTGAAAAAATCACGCATTATGAACCACGAGCAAAATCTAGTACAAGTATACATAACGCTAAGTTATACGTTTCGCATAGGTTTTGAATTACGTAATTGAGTTTTTTTCGACCAGTTTCCCGTGACCTTGGCACGTGAAAAATGATCGTTCTTTTGTTGCCAGATTGATGGACCTACGTTTCGTGTGGGGCGAAAAAAATTAAAAGTTTGTCCTAAATAAATCGGGCCGTGGTTGGTGTTTCTGTTTTTCGTGATGTCTATAATAGATGTGGTTTGACATTGTTACCCAAGTTAGGGTTCCTTGCGAGGGGCTGTCTTCGTAGGTACTACCACATTGTCTATTTCTATCACAAAGCAGCAGTGTGCATGCACTGTTGTGTTCCGGTTTGAAGGACATTGTAGCCAGTGTAATTATTGGGAGCCATGAAACTTAATATGTTATGTCTCGGAGAGACGAGTGCAGTGGAGTGCCATGCAGTACTTTTGTTTAAAGTTCTGCTACTGTATATGGACGGTCGTATCGGTTTCCATTAGGCGAACGGCATACTCGTCTTGTTATTTAACTGAAAAAAAAAAAGAACAGAAAAATTACACCACTGCGTCTCTTGGTACGTAAAGTGGCATCCAGATAAAGTCTTGTTTGATGAGAGTCTATCCCTCGTCAGTGTCACCCGCAGGCAATTTGTTTTTAAGAGTCTCGGATATCTCTCCACTGCGAGGTAAAAAAGATGAAGTTACCCTGGAATCTATGATATTAAAGAAATTTTTTGGTGTGAATTTTATGCAAAGTGGTGTTAATAAAGAAATAAATATCGCCTATCCTCGTAGGACTATGGCTAAAACACTAGTTTGGTCAGAATTTGGTAATGGTTTTTATAGGCACGCTTTGGTACCATGGAACAGAAATAAGTTTGCCTTTTAATTTCATTTATTCTTAATCGCAAACTTGTCTTAAAATTTTGATAAAACTTGAGTATTTCACATAAAACCTATATCAACTCAAACCCGATTGTTTATATTTGATACTAGTCCTATCCTATATGTCGATAGCCTAGTTGGGAATGGAATGGTCTGCCGAGACAATGTCCAGAGGTTCAAGCCCAAGGCACACTCCTCGGACTTTTCGAAGTTATGTGTGTATTGTTTATCAATTATATTATCGTTCGCTTTAACGGTGAAAGAAAACATCGTGAGGAAACCTACATACCTGAGGATTCTCCATAAGAATTTCGAGGGTATCTGAAGTCGGCCAATCCGCACTAGGCCAGCGTGGTAGACTAAGGCCTAAAACCTTAACCTAACCTAAGGCCTCAGCAGTGGGCAGTATATAATACAGGGCTGGAATTATTATATTATTATTATTATTATACTAGTCCTATAGAAATAGATATAACGAATAACTTGATCGATAGAATACTTTCCGTTTTCTCAAAAAAGATTCCATAATATAGAATCACCTTTAGATACAATAACTGTTATTGAGATACGTTTGATATTGAGAATTCTTCGAATCAATTCTTATATCGGTAACGACGAACTTGATACTTGGGGATATTCCTTAGCAACACCTTTGAAGGTAGCTTCTGAGGGTTTCGTACTAAAAAGGAGATCGATATTTCTATTTCAATGTAAAATAGATGAGCATAGGAAAATCTTTTAACTTTATGAAAATAACGAGAAAATATTAATCAGTAATTTATTGGTAGTATACACAAGGAACAAAATCCGTCATACTGGCTCACGTAACTGTGCCGCGTTCCGGGACCAGCCTCAGTATATCTGTTTTCTTTTTTCAAACATCAACTTACACTATCTGAACCTTACTCCAGTTACCATAAAATGCATTGGAGTCTCTTTTCCGTGCTCGAAAAAAATCAGATTTCTTTTTTTTTCTAGAACTTCTGGTATGTGCACTTTGGTCTAATAAAGTCGACCAGACATGCCAACGCAGACCAACGTAGTGGATTAAGGCCTAAACTTTCCCAGTAGTAGAGGAAGCTTGTGCCCAGTCGTGGAACTGTATGTAGGTACCACCGCAGTGATTATTTCTACCGTCAAGCAGGAGTGTGCATGCTTGTTGTGTTCCGGTTTGAAGGACATTGTAGCCAACGTAATTACTGGGTTTGAAATTATGAGACTTAACATCTTATGTCTCAGGAAATGAGCGCAGTGGAGCGCCACGTAGTACTTTGTAATTTCAGAGTTCTGTGTGGCGTTGCCACTGTTGACGTGCGGTCGCATCGCTTACCATCAGGCGAGTGGCTTGGTCGTCTCGTGATTTAAATCCAATAAAAAATGCAATGAGGCTGGTTTTGTTACAATTTGAAATATAGTGCCAAATGTCTTTCAATAAGATGTATATCGGTTGAACTCGGAACAAATCTCTTGAGATTTTCACCATAAATATGTACTATAATATGTTGTCATTCTATTTCGTATAAAAGATGTCTGATACATTTGAATTTGAATGCAAAAAATTCTTCCTTAAGTAGGCACTGCATTATTTTTTTTACTTATGCTTTACAAGTTACAACCCATTCGTTACCCTGAGGGCATTCATATATTATAAGGTGAAGTTAATTATATCGACATTTGTAATTGAGGTTATATCGATCTGCGTTAATGTAACTTCTGTTAGAATTAAAGGTATTTATGAATAAGACTGTTATGTAATTGTGTCGTTTTTGTTCAAAATCGATTAATCAAGCGTGAGTGAGTTTCTACTAGGCCCATAAAAGTTTTTTTTTATTAATATTTGTTAACATGCAAACTAGGCAGAGGCATGTTCAATTTCTTCAAGCGGATCTTGAAGCAGCCCGACATGCCGACCGCCCGGGTATGTTTATCTCTTGCCAGTCGACATTTTTGGGGCTTCACTTCACTTTGCATCAGATGCAGTGAGGCAACTTTTCCGTGCCGTAGAAAAAAAAACTTACACATCGCTGAGATTCATATGCCAGCTTATTGCCGTATTCGACGCAAATTGTAGTAATGGAACTCCAAAGCCTACGATATGCATTCAAACTACCACTAATAAACCAACGATATAGCTACTAGTTTACACAATTCATTTTTAGCGCCTGATCCCTCGCGATATCAATCAATTCTTCGGTAAGTGGTGCCTAGGGCGGCACGTGGGCCGGCAGCGAATTTGAAACGGTTCCAATTAACCAGACTACAACAGTCTTCGCTAATTGGCGCACGGTTTTACAATATTTTTGTTTTTGCACACCTCTTCACTCTGCATACCTTCTTCCTGGTAACTGTCTGCTTCTAAAGTTGTGAAATATTAGGGAATGCATAATAATAAAAATAATCCAATAATTATAATTTCTTAATAACTTTGGTGCCCACGTACTTGAGCAGTAAACCGTGTAACAGCATTCGATTCCTAGCCTGGGAAAAAATACACCTGAGTTTTACGGTACTGGTATTTTTTGAGCCTAACATGGCGATAGGCCCGCCCTCTATTATATTGTAGAACGAATAATTTGGGTAAAATACGCATGCATTGATTAGTTCTTTGCCTAATCCTTAGTGGATAATTATCCTTATTATTCAAGTCTCTTACTTTTTGACGAGATGAGCATGCCGTTCGCCTGATGGTAAGCGATACAACCGCCCATAAACAGTACCAACACCAAACGGCACCTTGAGTTACAAAGTACTGCGTGGCACTCCACTGCGCTCGTCATCCTGAGACATAAGATGTTAAATCTCATTATGTCCAGTAGTTACGCTGGCTACAATGTTCTTCAAACCGACACACAACAGTGCATGCACACAGCAGTGTCCATGCAGCAGCATGGCGGTAGAAATAGACATAGCGGTGGTACCAAACGGCCTCTCACATAGAGAGACCTGCCACCAGTAAAATCTTCATGTAAGTATTATAAAAGAACAAAGAAAGATTATTATTTACTAACTGTTGCTCGCGGCTTCGCTCGCGTGAAAAGCCTTTTCAGCTCCAAAAGTCTCTAAAACACTACGTCGCCAGCGCCATATACTTAATAGTTCAGGCCCGCTTGGACCATTTGGGCCATGACAGCTCCTGTCATAAAAACGAAAATCGTCGTTCCTACCTACGCAATAAGGTTTTAGTATAAAAAAAAACAAATGTCAGCTGTCAAACTCGCGGTACCAGATAGGTTAAAGAATAAAAAAAATCAATCATTATACCCCATAGGAGCAAATTACCGGGATAAAAAGTAGCCTATGTATTTATTCAAGACGTGATCTACCTGTGTGCTAAATTTCATTCAAATCCGCTCAGTAGCTTCTGCGTTTACAAATATCCAAACATTTTCATAAACTTTCGCACTTATTAGTAAGATAAGAAGTAAGATTGTCGGTTGTAAAGTTAAACATAAAACATGTCAGTCCTTAATAAAATAAATGTAAGTACCGAACCCGCTGTCGCTCGTGCCATACGCCAGCTCGTAAACACCTGGTGGTGAGCGTCGTCGAAGCCGACTCAGTACGTCGTTTGCATGTTTGATCTCTTATTTCAGTTTGTGAAAATTTATTTTCATGCCCCAGATTCGAAGTGTAATAAGGGTGAAATTTACGAAATATATTCAGTATTTCTTTGTAGAACATTTAACCTTTTTACTTTAGCGCCTCAATTCTTAAGCGTATAAAACGTTTTTACACTTAAGTGCTCTAATTCATGTATACTATTTTTTTCTAATCTATACTTTTTTATTCTTAGAATTGTAAAAACTAAATTTAATTAGACTGTGCTTGTATCGCATATATCATTTTTAATTTCACAAATATATTAATACTAGCTTTTGCCCGCGGCTCCGCCCGCGTTAAAAAGTTTTTCCGGGTTAAAAGCCCCGCTTTATGTTTTCCCAGGATAAAAAGTAGCCTATGTGTTAATCCAGGACATGATCTACCCGTGTGCCAAATTTCATCGAAATCCGTTCTGCAGTTTTTGCGTGAAAGAGGAACAAACGTCCATACATCCAAACATCCAAACATCCATACATTCTAACAAACTTTCGCCTTTATAATATTAGTAGGATATCTTAAATAAAAATAATTATTATTCTAAAGTATAGGTGTGTGTATGTGTGCCATTCTGTTATGTTTGTATAATGTTATCATAATATTATGATTTGGTTACTATATACTTATTTGCTGACTATATTTAATTATTGGTATTAAGAAGTAACCATATAAATAAAAATCACCTATTTACACTTTCATAGATATCGGTGCTATAAAATCATTGAACTTAATTTTTGAAAGATATCACGACAAAGCTCTATAAACAGCGGCATTCATTTCCCTTTAAAGCTAGTCGAAAAGATTTCATACTTCACATAAATTTAAAGCAAAAAAACACAAAACATATCAAAACCTGATACGAATGGCATAATATATAAAATTTCCGTTTTTAGGCCAGACATTTGACGCGTTTTAAATCCAATAAACACACTAATTCACGCTTAAACAGAGTTATTGTTGGTGATATCGTGGGTCACGGCACCGGCCCGCTATCCGCTTGGAAATGTGCCAGATGTGGCGCAAGTAATTAACGACGAGCGGCCTTGTCATGTTTTAAAAGTTAAAGTTATTGCCGCGCGGCTAGGTTGAGAGGTCACGTGATCAAGTGACGTTATCACGTGATTTTGTGTCTGTTTTAATTTGTTACAAATTTAAGTAAAGTTTAAAACGGAGTTATATGGAATTTCTGATAATTTAACACACAATTATTTAACTTACCATACCAGCCCTGTATTATATAATTCCCACTGTTGTGCACAGGCCTCCTCTACTGCTGAAAGGTTTAGGCCTTAGTCCACCACGCTGGATTAGTGCGAGTTGGCAGACTTCACATACCTTCAAAATATTTTTTGGGGAACTCTCTGGTATAAAGATTTCTTCACGATGATTTTCTTCACTGTTAAAGAGAACGATCATTATAATTAATAAACAACACACGTAAAACTTCGAAATTATGTAACCTAATTTAAAAAATTTATATCGTTAAAATTTAAACCTAAATCTAAATTGGTTTACTTTTAATCATTACTTTAACGTTGGCTTTGATAATAACTAAATATTTTTTTACAAAAGTTCCAATCCACGTTTAGGTACTATATCGTGGACTGGATATTTTTTTTCAAAATTAGAATAAAAAAAATATTTTTTCTTACAGTGGTGTATCTATTACTAAATCTACCTCAATTATACATTATTTTCCATCTCAAACATTATTATCAATAGAGTATTCAATTAACATATATATCATAAATTTTAACCATTAGCGACACCAGTTAACACCTTTATCAACCTTTTTTACTAGTGTAAGATAATAAAAATTAAAGTTCGTCTATTACAAAAAGTCAGTGTGTTTAAGTCTAAACACAATAACCCATTCCCGCCAACCGCTCCCGTCCCAAACTTACGCCAGTAGGTCGCAAGGCACGCAACTCTGTCACTTGTTTATGGGCAAAAAGCGGTCAAGTAAAGTGCAAACCAGCAGGTTTAGTCTTCGCAGATTATGCTGGGCCGCATAACTCAGGGTACACGACACAGCTATAATTCTCACTGCCCTGATTTACTTTACATGGATAAAGACGTTCAGTGTTTATTTCGTTTTCGGTTGATTGAGATCTGGTTTGAGAATTTATTTTGTGTTACGTTATATTGTGTAGGTTATTTATATTGTTATTTTAGATGTTTTGGCCTGATTTCCTATATGTAACATTGGATTTGTTTGAAGGTATTGAAAATAGTGTCAATTTTTTCACGGTTAAAATTATCTTACATTGCATTACATTCACTATTTATTTATTTACACTTCATACATGGAGTAAAGGCGGACTTAATGCCAAAGGAATCATATAAAAAAAAATCTCGTCAAATATTGCGTATATAAATTACTCCTGCTTACTTTTTCAAGAACACAGCTGTAAGTTATTTGAAATAAAAAGTGCAAGCTTCTTGAACTTTCATGAGCAAGTTTTCTGAATAAAAAGTTTTTGTCAGTTTCTCAGTAAAATATTACAAAGTTAAACACAAGTTTCAGTTTATAAAACATTCTTATGATATTGTTGAAATTATAACTAGTTATACTATATGAGAGTTTGCGATGGTAAACAGCGGTGTGTAAGGAACCACCAGGAGAGCTAACATCTCGTAAGTTAAATAATAAAAAATTGTAAGTAAAAATGATGTTTCTGCATTAAATATTAAACTAAAATATGCAACTCTCCAGTACATGTATACATATTGATAGTATACGATTAAATGTAATAGTACATTGGTTTGTGTATCTTTCACGTTGGAGCAATGCAAATCGTTCTAGGCCCCATATTTTTTGCATTAATGTAGGTACTTTGTCCAAAATTTGACCTTTTATCCCACGTTCCATGAAACTTATTCCGGGTATACCTTCATAATACCAAGAGAAACTCCATAAAACATTGTAGATGTGAACGGTCCAATAAAAAATAAGAAAATTTGGGTCAACATGCCTCTTGTACAAAAAGCGATCGTAATTAGTAGCCCGTACATGCTCGTCTTTGTTTAATTGCGAAGGTGAAACGCAAAAACGTTTCTATCTGCGACTAATTAGTTTTGTGACACAAACTAATGGTGTGTTTCGTGATATATTTATGTTGCTTGCAGCTCCGCCCGTAAAAGACTTTCTTTTTTTTTATTCGGGCACGGCAAATTGACTGCAATGTATGGTAAGCGCGATGCCGTCCAGATAGAGTATCGAATGGCAGACGATGTTTATGCCATTTGCTATGCATGCATGCATGCATTTGCTCATGCCATTCGACACAATCATGCCGGTCTACCGAGCTGCTTCTTTACGCTACGGCGGAAGGACCCAGGATTATAGGAAGGAGGGAACACGCGCGCCGGTAAACTATTCCAAAGCCTGATGGTGCGGAAAATAAAAGATTTGGCGAACCTATTGGTTGGGTCCGAGGGTTTTAACCATCAAGTATAGAGATAGTTCGAGATTCAGAAGACGAGATAGGCTACTTTTATCCCGGAAAAAATTACCCGGGAATTTTATCCCGGATTTTTTTCTCGCGAGTCGTTACGGCTAAACCACTGAGCGATTTCAATTAAATTCGGTAGGGAGATAGTTTAAGACCCTGGGAAGGACCTACGGTACTTTTTATCCCGAGAAAATATAAACTGGGACTTTTATCCCGGAAAAACTTTTTAACGCGGTCGGAGCCGCGGCCAATAAGCTAGTTACGTATAATAAGAAGACGAGCTCATCTCTCGTCTTACATGGAAATCTACTAGTAGGTACCTATGGACAGTAGCAACAATATCAAGAACTTTGAATTAATAAGTACTGCATAGTTTTGATCTATTCAAAATTAGAAATATTATTTTAATGTCTAAAAAAATCATTCAAAGTAAACGAACAAAATACTTGTTTAGCAGTCCTATTAATATAATTAATATCGACATTATCCGATTAACCTGTTGATCAATCTCTTATTTTTCAATTTAATAAAAAAAAATTTTTGACGCTTAAAATTGTTACTGGCAATAATCATAAACAATAAAACCTAAATTAATTAGCACACTCACATCCCAAACAGGCAATTAAAAACCTAAATAATCATAAAGAATAGCACTAGCAAAACCGCTAAGCAATAAATAACCCGACAGTCTAGTGAAACGCGTTTTACAGTCATAAAATAAATCTATGCAACATTGCATTTCACCGGGTACGTTTACGGTTCGTTTGTTCAGATGTATTGTGTGTAATTTACCAATTAACAATAAAATTCGTGTAGTTTTTTAACGCGCCGATTGAATTTTAAAGGTTATTTTTTGGGTGTAGGATCGACTCCTGGCGTCTCGTTGGATCACGCGGTACGACCACCGCTCAAGTCCTGGGTTCAAATCCCAGGTATCAGTGTCAGCCCGTAGTCTGGAATTTGTGTCCGATATGGCGATAGGCTCGCCCCAATCACATTATACGACGGATCACACTTAGCGAAAAGTGGGTGCTCTGGTTGCACCTCTGTCACACCTTCGGGTGCAGAGGCGTGATTGTATGTCTCTCTCTCTCTCTCAGTGTGTGTGTGTGTGTGTGTGTGTGTGTGTGTGTGTGTGTGTGTGTGTGTAGATTAGTTGTATTTGCTGTTGTGTATAGTCAGAGGGGGGCTCTTTTTCTAATCCCTTTAATTTGTTGTGTAAGAACTCTCTCTCTTCATTCTCAAGCTTTATGGGCATTGGCTAACGATGATTTCACATCAGATAAAATTTTAGACGCAAGGATTCGTTATCATCAAACCTGACGATTTAAGAAAAGAAATGTATTATTGTTGGGGCAATAATATGCTTTGTTTCTTCAACGTCGTATCATCTGAAAATATTAAACAACCCATTCGTGATTTCGGAGTTTTACATTTTATCTGCGGAATAATAAGGGTTTTATACAGAGGCTACAGAGGCTACAACAATGACAATAGGAAGGTGTTGGAATGTAAATACAGCCATCCAATTCCAGCCACATGATGTCTTTCAAATCGAAAAGTCATACAAAGAATTGCCCGATTTGGAATTCAGGGCAAGCCTATCGTCATATCAGGGTAAATCCAATCTCTGGTTCATGTTTTTGAATCAAGAACTCGCGTGAAATATTGATTAATTTTGATATCGAATCTGGAGTTTGCAGTTGATGTCTGGATACTAGAGCAGATATAGAAAAATTAAACTCGTCACATATCGGCAGGAGTGAGCAAAGATATTTCTTATGATACGTCATATCAGTTTATTTTAGAAATGTCAAGCTTTCACAACTTGAATGGATTTTTTAAATAGAGGGACTCAAAGTTGTAAAAAACGAGGATGATCATAGATAATTGTCGTTATATTAAAGCGCTTGCCTGATTTTCTTTAATCTTTCTATAAGGACACCTTCCTGGTCTCCACCTAAAGTAGCATCCGAAAATGATTAAAAAAATCATCAGTTTACATCCTGCTAATATTATAAACGCGAAAGTTTGTAGGAATGTATGGATGTATGGATGTATGGATGTCTGGATGTATGGATGTTTATTACTCTCTCACGCAAAAACTATTTAACGGATTTCGATGAAATTTGGCACACGGGTAGATCACGTCCTGGATTAACACAAAGGCTACATTTTATCCAGGGAAAACAAAAAGCGGGACTTTTATCCCGGAAAAAGTTTTTAACGCGGGTGGAGCCGCGGGCAAAATCTAGTATTCTATATTAAGAATTCCTAACACAAATTAGAACCACAATAGAATTAACACATTCACGGCTTTTTATGGCGAATCTTCCGCGACGACTTTGTGTAACATACGGGCACCGTATAAATTTTCAAGTATAATTTTATTTGATCTATTTTAATTCAGAAGCTTAATAAAATCCTATCCTTGATAGTTTTTGATTTTTGAATTGAAGAACATGTTTTCAGTGTCAAGTATTTTTGATACACAATTTCCATGATATTGACCTACTAGTGGTAGGTCACTCATATGTAAGAGCCCGTCTGGGTGGTACCCCGCAGTGTCTATTTCTACCGCCAAGAAGCAGTGTGCATGCAATGATGTGTTTCGGTTTGAAGGACATTCTAGCTACTGGACATAATGAGACTTAACATCTTATGTCTCAGGATGACGAGGGCAATGCAATGCCACACAGTACTTTATAACTCCAGGTGCTGGTTAGTGTTGCTACTGTTTATGGGTGATCGTATCACTTATCAGGCGGACAGCATGCTCGTCTTGTCATTTAAAGCAATAAATAAAAAGGAAATGATAATAGTGATAAATTAGATTATTCCTGAGTGATTACACTTTATCCCAAGAGACTTTTACAGCAAAAGTGCGAGCATTAGCCAACATTTCTAAAACGTTCGCATGTACAAAAAGAAATGTTATTGTAACAACGCGGAAAATTTTTATGTCGCTATGTTTCAAAGTAAGAGGTTTAATTGTATTTGTGCTCTTTAGGAGAGTAAGTGCTGCACCATTCGTTGTTAGCTTGCTCGAGAAATTAAGTGTAATGTTTCTGCGATATGATTTATATAAAAGATGGTGGAATGATTGGGATTAGAAAGAGTCTATAGCGAAAGAAGAATGACAAGATGGAATGTGGAAATAAATATAATATTTATTTTTAATGTTTTTTTTTATTTCCAAGAAGCTTCAAAGAAAAATCTTTTGTTACAAGTAGACTCATTCCTATTTAATATTTTCAAGTCTTATAAAACACAGTCCCTCGCAACGTATGTATGTCTGAACCCCCTAAAATCAAAAACTACGGAACAGATTTCGATAAAATTTGGTATGCAGATAGTTGAGACCCTGGAAAGGACATAGGCAAATTATAATCCGGGAAAATACATAGCGGGATTTTTTTTTACGGAAAATCTCTTTACCCAGGCTTTTGCCTGAGTAGCTGCCTAGCTTTTGCTAGTATTATTATAATTATTAGGTATGTAAAGACGTTATTTTTCATGTATTTCTTATTAAATGTTTATAATTAAATCCAGCTAATTCAGCCGCGTCTGTTTTGATACCATTTCCATTTTCTCAGCATTTCCAAAAGGCATACTTCAAAGGGCGAGACGTTTGTTTTGGTCATAATAACAGCTAGTGTTGGCCCAAAGCCAGACCAGGCAATTGTGAACCGCAGAGCGCCTGCTAAAAATTTGATCACTCCTTTATTAGACATAAATGGCCTGACTGAGGTTAAACGAATCATTTATGGAACGTTGTCTTTTGCAACGCTCGTGTGGGTTTAAAGTTCTGGTTTTGAAGCATTCAGAAAGGGAAAAGTAATTTAAACTAGTACCTATCCACTCTTTAATAATTGTGTTTTTTTTTTAATGAAAACTATAATTTTTTATGAAATATTATAGGGTTTTCATTCACAAATTAATTAATTATTATGGTTTTATTCACGTACAGGTTTTTGTCCTAAATATAACTATTTATGAGACTAGGCTGCTTCTTAAAAATTGACATTTTTAGGAAGTATTAATTACTATTACTAGAATTTTTGAAATGACATTTTTGAACCATAATACACGAATAATGCCTAAGCCATTGATGTATTAAAAACCCGCCTAAGCACTGTCCAACTGAGCGCACATAGAATTGATTGGTCACGAATAAAAAATTGCCAAGCACGAGCATTCGCCCGTCAAAACGGTTTTCGATCAGCCCTTTAGAAGGAATGTGAGCGGAAGATTTGAGTTCACCTCCCAATTTTCAATGTGGTTTTAAATTGGAGTAAAAATTTGTGTAGATTTTTATATTATATTTTACGCAACGGAAAATAGTGAAGAGTTTTACAATACCTACATGTTAGAATTGATAAAACAAAATACGCGAGCAAAGCTCAAAGCTTGAGGTAGTCGGATTCTTTCTAGAATATCCAATGATTTCATCGTCATCATCAGCCACATGATTGGAAGTGGACCATAGCCTACTTGGAAATGGAACGGTCTGCCGAGAAAATATCCGGAGGTTCGAAACCCAAGGCACACACCTCTGACTTTTCAAAGTTACGTGTGTATTGTTTATCAATTATCGTTCACTTTAACGGTGAATGAAAACATCGTGAGGAAACCTACATACCTGAAAATTCTCTACAAGAATTTCTAGGGTGTGCGAAGTCTGCCAATCCGCACTAGGTCAGCGTGGTGGACTAAGGCCTTAAACCCTCTCAGTAGTAGAGGAGGCCCGTGCTCAGCAGTGAGCAGTATTTAATACAAGGCTGGTATTATTATTATATTTGATCAGCCACATTACGTCTACTGCTGAGCATAGGCCTCCCCTAAGGATGATTTATTAGTATTTAAATAAAATACTATACTTTTAATATAACTCTCAATACAATATTCATATAATCACTGCGGTGAAGCGACCGATGATCTACCTGTAAATGAAGAGACATGAGTTCGTTCTCTGTAACGACATTAATATGGGTTTGATATTTTTTTTTTTTTTAAATGGCCATCTTCGGCTCATTAGGGACGGCTGCGGGCTTCCTCCGACTCACGTCTAAGTTGTCGTCCGCAACCGATGGGTTTGATATGCAGATATCTTTTTATATCTTGGTTTTAATAAATGAATAACTTGGGAAACTAAAAGCCTGTCGTGGATTCTGTAACTCAAAATTTTAATGTTAATGTGGGGTCAGATCTGTATTATGTAGGTATCAGTGTTGAATGTGTTTTTCAGTAATTTGTATTTCCTCACGGCTCTAAAAGTTTTTCCGGGATTAAAGTCCCACTTTATACTTTCCAGGGATTAATGTATGTCCTTCCTAGGATCTGAAACCATATTTATACCTAATTACATCGAAATTGATTCAGTAGTTCTAGAGATTACTTCCTAGAAACATACTCCAAACTTTACCTCTTTACACTATTAATGTAGATTATAAATTATAACAATAATTTATATCAGAGTGTCGCATTTCTTCGTTAATTGCTACTCATCATATTGAAAAATTACACCAAATAAGACAATTTTGAACACAAAAATCAGAGAAGGTATAGTTTGACTTAAAATCTTGATAAATCGAAATTGTAACCTAATAAAACAGATACTATTCCAATGACTCTCTTTCCTCAATCATATTATTTTCATGCTAACTTTTCGTCTTAAGTCCATCCAGCACGTTATTTCAGGTCGTCGACGTCATTACTGCGTTACGGCGGATACGGCTACAGTCGTAAAAGTCTAATTCACTCAGAAGCCGATTTTCGTACGAATATTGCCGTGTGCCGCAAGTGATAGCATGTAGCGGCTTATAAGGTGCTTTGTCATAGGCTCAAAGTTTTAGGAATAAATTCATAATAATTATTTATCTTTACTTTAACATAAGTGCAGTTATGCTTACCATCCGGTGAGCAGTTAGCTCATCCCGTCTTTTGTCTTTGACACAAGATGAAATTTACTGTGATTTGGCGTTTGGATTCACTGTTTTTTATACAGGTTTAGCTTCCGGTACAAAGTTGTAGAGACGCTTGAACGTAGTTGTGTTGTGAGAATTAGCCAAAACTAGAGTTAATGTAATGTATTAAAAGTATACCTTACGTAATTTTAGCAATACTACAATAAAAAAACCAGACCCTTCGCTGACAACTTGCACCACCAGCTCCAGCGGCCGGATATCCCCCGAAAAACCCACTACAGAGCCGGTTATTGGCTCGAACGGTCTAGCAAAAATACGATTTGGCAATATGGCCACCCGATTTAGATTTGAACGAGCAATCGTCCGGCCCGGCCTGTGTCACGGTTATTTGATTGGGGATAATTTGGCCGACGAGGTATGCTGATGGAATTACAAACAGGCCTAGCCCACATTTGTCTTGTTGCAGTTAGCGATTAATTGTGTGTGGTATGTTTGTTTTTGTGGCGAATGACTATTGTTAGGTTTGAACTGGGTAAAATTTTCAAATCACTTTAGTAAATTTTTCACGGCTAGTAAGATGTCCAAGTTTTTTTAAGAACATTTAATCTACGCCAAATTGTCACTTCACAATTTATCGGTGCCATTTATTAATTACAATTATTTTATAGTTAATGTTTTTAATGATTGTATATTTTTATGGAAACTTGAAAAAGAAACAGTCGAAGGCGGGACTCGAACCCACGACCTCCGGCATCATTCATCAATCATTATCCAGGCACTACATGGCCATTAACATGTATAAAAAATCATAATATAGGATTCATGTTTTTAATGTCATGATCTGTCATATTCATTGATGTATAAAAAACTCGTCATAGCATTATAATGAATTTATCAGATTACTAGACTTCTGCTCGCGGCTTCGGCCGCGTGAATTAGTTTTTCCGGGATAAAAATCCCGCTTTATATTTCCCCGGGATAAATTATACATATTATAAACCTTCCTCTTTATCTATTATAAAAAAAGCATCAAAATCCGTTGCGTAGTTTTAAAGATCTAAGCATACATGGGATCTAAGCATGCATACAGGGACATGGGGACAGACAGCGGGAAGCGACTTTGTTTTATACTATGTAGTGATTTAATAGGTTTTGTAATTTAAATTTTTTGCAATAATAAAAATTTTAACCACGTGCATCATAGTTATCACCACGGTTTATAAATATATTATACTAGTATTGCTTGCGGCTCCGCCCGCGTGAAAAAGTTTTTCCGGGACAAAAATATTTTCCCGGCATAAAAAGTAGCCTACAGCACGCGGGAGTAATGTATGTAGCTTGCTATTAGTGAAATAATTCTCAAAATCGGTTCAGTAGTTCCTGAGATTAGCGCGTTCAAACGAACAAACAATCAAACAAGCTCTTTGACTTTATAATATTAGTATAGACACACACACACACACACACACACACATACTCACGCATTTTATCCCCGAAGGTGTAGGCAGAAGCACATCTAGTGCACTCACTTTTCGCAGTGCGTATTCCGTCCCATGATGTGATAAGGGGCGAGCCTATTGCCCCATCAAGCACAAATTCCAGTATGGATAAGAAGATTTTAATTGTAGTTCCGTTCATGTGATCCTCTTTTGAAATAAAAATACTTGCATGCATTTTCCCGGGATTAAAAGTAGCGTGTAAATGAATCTCGGACTAGGTCGACGTACCATCGACTTTAGATACTATTTTTTCCGTTTATAAACGCTACAAAAGTGCCAAAGCTGTGATTATTACGAAGACTATATTGAAGAGTGTGAAGTGATGTCGCAATTGAATAGCTTCACTTTGTATATGGAATGTTTGCATTAATTTCACAGAGGAAATATTGAGCCAATATTTGTGTATGTTTGATCAAATTGTATTTACTGGTTATATAGCTATTGTTAATAGAGATAATTGTTAGCAATTATGATGACAATGTATTCCCTTGAAGGATTGGCGGAAAAATGTAAACAAAATTTGAAATTCTTTCTACAACATTTAAATGACAGGTAAAATATTGCTTAAGAGGTATTTATACGTTTGTATGTAAAGGGTTTATCAATTATCGTTCGCTTTGACGGTGAAGGAAAACATCGTGAGAAAACCTACAT
Source organism: Lapara coniferarum (assembly GCA_949316025.1). NCBI lineage: Eukaryota > Metazoa > Arthropoda > Insecta > Lepidoptera > Sphingidae > Lapara > Lapara coniferarum. Next base: position 23,023,490 of record OX438921.1, read on the forward strand.
ACCTGAGAATTCTCCATAAGAATTTCGAGGGTATGTGAAGTCTGCTCTAGGCTAGCGTGGTGGACTAAGGCCTACCCCCTTGCAGGAGTCTACTAGCCTCCTCTAAGAGTCCCGTGCTCAGCAGTGGGCAGTATATAATACAGGGTTGGTTGCATTGCATTGCATGTAAACGGTGGTCCCAGAAACTACTTATTTGACTCAAATTCTTTTACTAATAGCAAGGTATATTACGCCCTTATTGTTATTTTATTAGAGTTAAATAACGAGACGAGCATGATGCTCGCATGATGGTAAGCGATACGACTACTCACAATTTTTTTTTATTGCATTGTGTGACGAGACGAGCGTCCCGTTCGCCTGATGGTAAGCGATACGACCACCCATAAACAGTGGCAACTGGCAACTGGCAACACCATCCAGTACCTTCACTTACAAAGTACTTTGTGGCATTTCACTGTGCTCGTCATCCTGAGACATAAGATGTTAACTCTCATTATGTCCAGTAGTTACACTGGCTACAATGTCCTTCAAACCGAAACACAACAGGGCTTGTACACTGCTGCTTGGCGGTAGAAACAGACATGACGGTGGTAACCACCCAGACGGACGCTTACATATTCTCTACCACCAGTAAAACAAACACAGCAATATCGTACAGAACTTTGAAATTCATAGTAGGTACTGCGTAGCATTCCATTGCGCTCCTCCTTGGATCCCTGAACATAGTATATTACTTTAATACCGTAAACGGATTCCATCGTAAGTGATTTCGTGAGAATAGTAACTGTAAACATACCCAAACGAGGGCAGAGTCCTTTCTTTACATTAGATACAAATTTATATTTGCCTCGGGTATGTTTAATATAGAAAGTACGGTCACCCACATAAGTGACCGTACAAATTCAAAACGTCGAATGGCCTTTTATGTTTTTATTTCTTCATAAAAATAAAATAAAGAGGATTCACTTCACGCGTAGATTTTTTTTCCAATTAATCATAACGTGTATGCAATTTGAAGTTTTGAATTTGTTCAGCTTCTTTTGTGACTGACTGTACATAGTCACATAATATATTTTATAGCCAGTAAAAGCAAAGACAGTACGTGAAATCATACCAAAGGCAAGTGATCGCAAAGACGAGCATGCAGTGTGACTTGCCACGTAGTGGGGTATCTGAATAATACATGTCGCGCAACTGCGACCGCTGAGCACGGACTTTGGAGGGTTACGGTGGGAGATGAAGCGGGCGCGGATGCGGGAGCGGGTTTGTGATGGGTGATTGGATGCATTTTTATGGAATGTTTTATGTTTTGAAGGAGTGTTGTTAATACGTTATTTGTCGTATTTTATCGTTTTAATTCGTTTAGATTCTATTAATAGCTGTTTTCAAATATTATTTGATTGATACAAAGTCAATTGAATGTTAAGGTAATATAAAATGTAGTACCGTATTTATAATTTACTATTAGTACTGTGAATACATGTAAGTTTAGAATACTTCTAAAAAGCCTATGATTTAAACACATAACTGCCACATTTATTAATAAAATTTTCAGTGATTTTATGTGCCCAGTTAAGGGATAGTAATATATTTATGTAACAGAGAACCTATAAATATGTTTTTTAGAAACTGGCTTTAATTAACAACTAATGAATTAATAACGCTAATAACCCGCTATTCGCTTATGACTTAACAGGTAATATGTACAGAGAGGCTTTCCTAGTAAATGAAGTTAGTGCAGGTGCCAATTCGAAGCTAGGCTTGGTTAGCCTTGTTTCACGATGTTTCATGTTGTTTTTAGGATTCAGCACAAGCATGGAAAAATTCTACCTCAGCTGTTTAAGTTTAGAGTCGTGTTTGCTCTGCTTTTGGAGAGGTCATATGTTTTTTTTAATAAATAAATGTTACTTTATTATTGTATATGCTCGCGGCTCCGCCCGCGTGAAAAAGTTTTTCCGGGACAAAAATATTTTCCCTGGATAAAAAGTAGCCTATCGCACTCAGGAGTTATGTAGCTTCCTATTAGTGAAAGAATTTACAAAATCGGTTCAGTAGCTCCTGAGATTAGCGCGTTCAAACAAACAAACTCTTCAGCTTTATAATATTAGTATAGATTAGTTGATTGAGGAAAATGGCAAGATAGTAGACCTCTTATTACTCGGAATGCATACACACACACTAACGTCCTTTATCGCCGAAAGGGTAGACAGAGGCGCAACTAGTGCACCGTGTCATTTCGCCGTGCATATTCCGCCCCATGATGTGATAGAGCCTATCGCCATATCGGACACAAATTCACACTCCAGGCTGATACTGAGTCGAAAAACCCAATATCACTTTGCCCGACCCGGGGATCAAACCCGAGACCTCAGCATTGCAGTCCTACCGTAATACAAGTACGCCATCGATGGCAACAGGCCTGTATTATATTACACTTTCCCACTGCTGGCCACGGATCTCCTCTATTAATATGAAGATTTAGTCCACCACGCCGTCCTAGAGCAGGTTGGCAGACTTCACCTACCTTCAGCATAGGTATATAGGTTTCCTTACGATGTTTTCCTTCGTTGAAACGAGCGATGATTGACGAGGTATACTATTTTTTCTCTTGCAGTGTATCTACGGATGTTACGTGCACTCCGCCATCTTGCCTACCTTCCATCGAAGATGTTACTGGCTGCTACAGGTGAGTCATGTTTACAAAATATTTTTTCTTGAAGTCTAGGATTAAAAGAATAGAACTCGAACAGTGGGGCTAGGATGTTAAAAAAAAACACGATGTGTCGCCGCTTCGTTTTATTGTGATTGGTTGAGTGACTGACGTATCGGTATTTTTGATTTTTGTGATTGATCGAGAGGCCGACACGTCAGTCTCTCAACAAATCACAATAAAACAAAGCGGAGACGCATCGTGTTTTTTTTTCACACCCTAGCCTCACAGATATTTTTATAAAAACCTAAACTTTTATTGTTCGAATTAAGATTTAATGTAGATATCGTGTGACACGTTAGCATAAAAAAATACAGTACTACCGCTCCAAAAATATTCGGCAAAATAAGCAATCAGATCATCGCTCGAACCTCAGAATAATAACTAAAGCCATATTATTCTGAGGCTCGAACTAATGATCCATTAAAATTTATACTTAAAAAATTTAAATAGGAAGAACATTCATTAATATTTGTAAAAAACCTATTTCTTCCAAAATTTTTAATCTGTCATATGTACAAACGAAAAACCGATGCAATCCGTTCAGAAATATGAAAACTGAACGTCTTTGATACCGTCTCTGATAAAACCACGGCGAGGTTCGGCTTTCAATTTTTCCTGAAATATTTTCAGTTGGACCGCGATGTAATATTAATGGGATTTCTTCAGGGCTGAAAGATTCCGACATGTTTGGCTGTTACGGTAATTTCACTTTCCTTTCAGTTTGGGAAATTTAAAAGTGGATGTTAGATTAGTTTTTCTTTTGAAACTTGAAAGTAAAATTAAAGTAAGGGTTTCGTATGATATGTTTCTATAAGCAATAGGTGATGCTCGCGGGTCCGCCCGCGTGAAAAATTTTTTCCGGGACAAAAATATTTTCCCGAGACAAAAGTAGCCTAGCCTAGCACTCAGGAGTTATGTAGCTTCCTATTAGTGAAAGAATTTTCAAAATCGGTTCGGTAGTTCCTGAGATTAGCGCGTTCAAACAAACAAACTCTTCAGCTTTATAATATTAGTATAGATTTATTTATTATTTATTTTAGGGACTATATGTATTTTAGGAATGTAAAATTACTGAGAGTAAATAAGAATTCATATTCGCCCCACACAATTAGTATAAACTACTTAAATATGATTAATACTTTTACAGAGCCTCTTTAACACTATAAATATATTTTTATGCCTCGATGGCGTTGTTGTATTACGGTACGTCTGCCATGCTGAGGTCACGGGTTCGATCCCCGGGTCGGACAAAGTGATATTGGGTTTTTCTAATCAGTATCAACTTGGAGTCTGGAATTTGTGCCCGATATGGCGATAGCCTCGCCCCCTATCACATCATGGGACGGAACACGCACGGCGAAAAGCATCACTAGTTGCGCCACTGCCTACCCCTTCGGGGATAAAGGGCGTGAGTGCGTATCTATGCATTTCGAGTAATAAAAGGGCTTAGACTTTTCGTCTACTATCTTGCCATTTTTTTAATTCTTTTTAATTCTTGAATACGCGTAATATATAATTTGAGACAAAGAAACTAGTAGTACAAGGCACTCAAACCAAATTACGAATTAATTAATTCACAATTCACATCTGCACTTAACAAGTGGGTTTAATATTTAACCAACCGAGTCCAACGGTCTCTTTCATAGATTACACGCGGATTTTCAATTCAATTAATTCCTGTATAACTATACATAAATCGATTTCACTATTTGGCCAGACCGATTGTGCCGAGCTCGTTTCAATATTCATCCTCGCAGATCTTCACGGTTTCATTGAAGTTCTAGTAACGGTTTTATGGGAGTTTATTGAACTTCTGGTCGAACTATTTTCAAGAATCTATGTTTATATTAAAACTAGCTTTTGCCGTTTGAGGTATGACTTTTTGAAAATTTTGAGAAAATTGAAATAGTCTGCAAAATACATGAATAGTTAGCTGGAATTAATATAAAAAATAGGAAGGTACTGAAAATAATGTATTAATTATAATAATAATACATAAGAATGACTGAGTCTATATTATACTTTCGATTCCTGAAATTATACGAAAACTAGCTTTGACTCGCGTTTTCGCCCGCGTGCAGGGCTGCGCCGACCCAAGACAGCGCCTGTGTGCGAAATCTATTAAGCGCCTCTGATTTTCGTCGCCCTGTTTCGACACTCATATTTTTTATTATTCAACTTTAACCTTTCTCAACTCAATTATAAGGAATGTATTGTCGTATAACAAATATAATTTCAATAATTAACGTTGGCATGTCACTGATTCCGGCTCCCTTACTGCCTTGGCGCCTGTGTGCGCCGCACACTTCGCACATAGGGACCGCCCGGCCCTGCCTGCGTTTTTTCCTGGATAAAAGCCCCGCTATACATTTCCCCGGGATAAAAAGTAATCTATATCCTACCCAAAGTCTCAAACTATATCCATATAAAATTTAATAGTAATCCGTTCATCAGTTTTTGAGTTTATCTCATTCAGGCAGCGGGAGGACTTGGTTTTATAATATGTAAGTGAGGATATATAACTAATTCACAGTTCGATGAACTTATTGCCTACTACTTAGGAGCAAAAGTCATTGCACCGTGTCTTATTGAAAAACCCACCCAATTTATAGTGATGTCTTCGTACTTGAGCCCAGAAATTTTAGAGCCCAAATACGTTGCGATGGGAGCAATGAGGACACGATGCACAATATTTATTTATGAAGTTAATAGAAAATGTAAACAGTAGTAATAATACCCAAATAATTATATTTATCTATGAACTACTACACATATCCTTAAACTGAAGTTAAAACATAGACGACTCAATATTTTTTACATACGAGTTTGAACTCCAATAACAAAGCTACAACGTGAAAAGTTGCGTGTCGAATAAAGCCGCCATATTACTCAAAAATAATTGATTCTATGAAGAATAGTTGATAAATGCACATTACACGTGGAAACGTTTCCATTTGGCGCCGCTGCATTTATTACTTGTTTTCTAATAACAAAGAATAATAAACAGATGCGATAACTCATTTGTGCCTCTTTGTTCGCTTCGTGGAAGAATAGGAGGGAATTTGGTAGTAATTTCGGTAATATCTTTAATGTAGTAATCAAGCAAAGATAGATTATTTTGGTATTATTTGCTGTTCATTCGTCTACACAATAATGCATCGTATTTATATTAGAGATATAACTAACTAAATGATAGTTTCGTTCTAAATTAATGTAATCAGTTTTTTCTTTTGTTTATGAAAGTTTTTGATTGGATGTGTTATGGAACTCATTACGAACTACAAGATGTTGGAATACTAATTATGATAGGGCAGAAACTTATCTCATCTCATGACTCATCCGTTAGTCAACGACGTGCACATAACGCTATGGTTTGGTCGGGTCTCTAAAATTCTGTCATTTATATCGGCCTAAATTCTAAATATTTTATTAGTCTAAATTTTTTACTGCAAGAGAAAGACTTAAGATTTTTTCGCAATATCAGATTGAATAAGGAACACTTTTGATATTATAAAGTTTTTGTGACATCACCAAGTTGTAGATACATTTTTTTTTTCTCTTTGGCAAGGCGCGGTTTGCGTATCTGCCAGTGTCAAAGTTTTAGGTTAGACATTTTTTAGAGTATATAAGTTGCAGTTGTATTGTTTCTTTGTTATACTCAGTACTAACTACTATGTCAAAATAAAGCAGTGGCTACCTTTTTTTTTTTTTTTCTCATGGCCATCTTTGGCGCATTAGGGACGGCTGCGGGCTTTCTCCGACTCACGTCTAAGTTGTCGTCCGCAACCGCCCCTGCGCGTACCGCTGTTGCGGTCCTTTTCCTGTTGTTGCGGGGCTCAGAAGCCCCCGTACACCGCAGGACGCCCTTTTGGCGTCCGAGGCAGCGTGAGACACGCTGCCGCAGTGGCTACCTTACCAAGACTTTGTAGAGAAGTTTTGGCGGTAACAAAAAAAGCACTTGATTAGCACTGTTATTTCAATTCACTTCATTTGAGCCCTTTAATAGAACTATATTGGACAATATACCACCATAATTATGCAATATACACTAAGTATCACCAAAATAATGAATTAAAACAAGAGCACTTCGTGTCACTTCCACGTTCCCGCCAAAACCTTGTAGATACATGTAGGCTAACATAATATCTGTTTGACTATTGAAAGTTATATTTTTTCAATATCCTACGACAAAAATAGAAAAAATAGGCATAAATAAACGGCCAGTCGCAACTACATACCATCAGTTCGTAATGTCAATAAAATTGACACCTGTTACATGTACAAACATCGTCGGCCAATCACGAATTCAATTAATGTCGGCATTTCCATCGACGCGACGCCGCGCCGCTGCGCGCTTAATGCCATTTACCAAATGTCATTCTATAATGATCGCGTTATCGAACTGTAAGTTTGTTTGTATTGGTTTTAGCGAAGGGATTGTTTTGTTAGGGTTAGTTTTAATTAAATGTTGCTTGAAAATGTCGGTATGGTTGTTTTCATCTATTCGACTTAGTATATTATGTGTAGTTAGTTTTAAAATGTTATAGATGATTATGCTCTCGACACTCTGTAGTTGACTATTGATTTGTGCATTTCTACTGTCAAAATGTTGCAAGTACTTTTGTGTGTCGTTTTAAAGGACACTTTAGCATTATAATATGATGTAAAACAGTCATAGGGCGGTATTAATAGATCAATCTCAAGTTTGAGTTACATCTCAAGTAGACATAATGTATTGAACGTTCATATATTATGTCTACTTGAGATGTAACTCAAACTTGAGATCGATTTATTAATACCGCCCATAGGTACTCATAATACTAGGTACGAATGTCTCATATTAAACGAAGAGAGAGTCCACTTAGAATTGAGATGCCTTGATTTCGAATACAAACAACTGTGATTTTTTGCGTCTGTTTTTGGCAAAGTTGTGACAATTTACAAGCAGCTGTAATAATTGCCATAAAATAATGATCTGCTCGGCATTCAATTGCAAAAAATCTAAAATAATAGGAATATTGAGACCATGTCAGTATATATCGCTATAGTTCCTCAAACAGCATTTCTGAGACTAGACATGGCCGGCACAATTAGATACTGTTAATATTTAACTAAGTAATTAACGTGATGTGCTGATACTCCCGCGGGATCTAGTGACTTAATGGAGACTGATGCGATAGTTGCTAGGCAGTTGTCTATGCTTTTTAAGTCTATATTGATTTGAGGGTTTGAGTTCGATTTTTAAATTGGATGAAGTTCGATTTTCAAATCGGGCAAAGTTCGATTTTCAAATCGGGAAACGTTAACGTAGATGTCCGTTTTTTGTATGGATGCTGGGCCTCAAAATCTAACCAGGCTTAAACTTTAGGGATATTAAAGGGGCAAAATATGGAGCTTAGATCAATAAAAAAAAAATTATCCCCTCCATTCATAACTAACTGTTTTAAAAACGCTCATATTAACTGTAGTTTTTAAACAAAATAAAATTACATAAAACTTAAAATGGGAGGTCCTTAATACTAAACGATTTATTGTAAAAGGCTAGTTTTAAGGAGCTCTATCCAAATATATATAAACTGTATTGTATAGAATTTCAGGCCCGTTTTTGGAATGTCCTTTGAATGAGTTTAACGTTTATTGAGGATTCGGAAAATAAAGGTAGGGAAAAAAAGGATAGAGATGAGACACGAGGCGAAGGAAAGTTGATCTAGCAATCTTAGTGACCCTATTATCCTTTTTATTACTAGTATTATCCCAGTTGATACCAAAAAGCTAATAAATGAGTGCTGAAGCTGAATTGGCTACGAATTGTATATATTGGCTACACATTCTACAAACATGATTAAAATAAAAAATATACCCATAAAACTGTTGTACAAGTTGAAAAATATTGTTCACGGCTAAGCTCCCGATAGTAACTCTTAATTTTGCCGGCTAAGGATATAAATGAATGAATAAAAATCCTTTTAACCTGAGTCTTGCGTAATGGGATTAAGGCTTATAGGAGTTTTGGCATTAAAGAGTTCGGCAAAATGAGCTCATTGGTCTAGTTCAGTTAATTGCAACTTGAATGTAGACATGCTTGTTATTGGAGTAGAATGACATAAAATATATTTTTTTTATTATCTCTATAAACACTCACAATATCAGCAAAGTCATGGATGTACTGCCAGATTTTAAACAAACAAAAGAGGTATACGGGAAGGATGGAGATTTTTTAGGGTCATATGGATATGGAACTCGATGCTCTAAACAAAATTCCTTGACCTCTATCGGCATAGTGAGGTTATAAAATAAAATTAAAACTACCCAAATCCACAAAATAAAAATAAAAAGCTTGTTTCTATAAGCAATTCAAAAAACAATCCTCTATTCCATGTAACATTTTTAGAAACACATTTTAGTTGTAAAAGTTAAAGCAATTTGGGTGATCCAGCCGAGTTAAGTTTAATATTATTCCGGTATATAATGTCGCCATATGATCGCTACGCCGTCCTATCGCGACTAACTTTCGACTTTGGAACATTGAAAAACGCTAGGGTTGCCAGTGGGGCTAAAATTAAACAAAAGAAATACGTGCAAACAGTTTTAATTCAAATGTAGATTATGTTAAGGTAAATTTAAGGAGGTTTTTCAGTTTATCAAGCATTTTCCCTTATGTCCGTAGATCCCTAACAGAAGTAAAATTTCAGAACAATGCAATATTAGTCTATTTTAAAGTTATATAACACCATTTTGGTATAGTGGTGTTCTTTGATTCGTGAAATACCGAGTTGGTATGATCATTAGTATTCAAAACATGTTCGAAGAAGATGTGCTTATTACTATTGTATTTAGCTGTTTAATAACAGACGCTTGCAAATGATCAAAGTCTAACTTGGTAAACTACCGCCAAACTATCCTAATTATTATTTTAAAGCCTTTGCCCAATGACATTTATAAACACCACTTCTCCTATAACAAAGTCAAAAACAACCACTTTAAATATGCACTACGCTGTAACAACAAAATTAAACCGTAACTCGGGCACTCGATGTAAAAACAGCATAACAACGTTTTCACATTTTAACAGTGTGATAATGAAAAACCACAATAACTATAATAAACAGCACGTGTCGAGTGGCAACCCCGGACGGCGGCCATTAAATAAATAACGGCGCCATGTTTATTGCCGCCATTTTGAAGACAAATGGTTAGTTATTACGGCCGGCTCAGTTTTAAATTCTATACTTGGTTTCGAAAATTAAAATATTGCCTATGATTTGTGGAGTGCGCCGGAGTTGATGTTGGACCGTTTGATTTGCCTTAACCCCTCGAGCGTCGACCGGCCCGATGGGGCCGGTCTGACAGCTGTCAAACTCGATATGTGTGCGTGCTGACGCGCCTTATGTGTGTGCGTGTAGGTCGATTTTCGCGTGTTGACAGACACGCGAAAATTGCGCTTGCGCCAGTGTGGCCAGCGCTCTGGGCTCGAGAGGTTAAGCTGTGATTCTGCAGGACGCAGCAGACGGCAGACGGCAACGGCAGACGGCAGACGGCATGTGGCGCGACGAATGAATGAACGAATTACAAACATTTTCAAGAGTAGCCAACTTTTTTTACTTGGAAATACGTTTTTAAGAACGCAAAATCACAAATTTGCCGGCTTTGTCATATTTTAAATTATAACGTATTATTATAATGATAAAATACACAATAAGGCTGAAGGTTTTATAATTTACGAAATACCTAATCACTTTAATCATCTTAAAGATTACCATAATGATGCAATGATACAAAATTCTGAAAAGAATGCAGCCTTACCCTTTTCGGCTTTTTATCGTATTGAGAATGCACTACTGTTTATGGCGGAAAAGCAAATAAATAACTACAATAACCTATTAAAATGAAGTGAGGATGCTCAGTACGGCTTGAACTGAATGCATGTATCTCCCAATATCTTTTTATACCATTTATATGTTGGCGAGGAGGCAGTTAGCTCAGATCCAGCTAACAAATGGCTTTCGGCCGTTTATTTTTAAACATCATTTAACATTGTTTGTTAATGGGGTGAACTTTACGAGGTTTTATATTCTAGCTTAAATTTAAGTGGAAGCAATGTGTTCGTTCCCGTAATTTTTTTGTACGTAGGCGATAATACTAGATTTCGTGGACTTCTGGGAATAGTTTAATACTTTTATCAGGAACAAGTAAAATGTAAATGTAAATTTTATTTAAAGCGGCAGGGTATGCGGTTCATGGGACAAAAGGTGAGCTAGGTGTAATCTCTGAGAAATTGAAGTCATTACAGTCTTCTTAGGTATATTCTTCATCTTTTACCCTTCATACTATCGAGAACACAGAATACAAAATGATCTTGGTCTCACGTAACAGAGTCCTTAATTTGATATATATCATGACTTGAATAAGGTCTGTTCTTAATACACGATATTGCTCCAGATTTGGTACCTATTTCACAGTTAACATAGATAGCGAATATCGTGTACAACGAGAAACCTGATGGATACTCTCTTACCAAAAGTCATCAGTACCAAAGTCCAACTCCATCAATCCAATCTCATCAAGCATGCTTTCAAACTCACTTGAAACAAATGTACCGTATCCTTCGTTCCAGAACCCCGACATCGTGTTAGTGCATTACCTGAATGTACCATACCCTGACGACAACAAGCTGGCGACGGTGGCTCCAAGCCTCGCCCTTTGGGCTGACAAGAAAGAATGGACGAAGGACGAACTAGTCAGCCAGTTGAAGCCAATGTGTAAGTTGTTTGTGGTACATGGATGGGAGGGAGTACAATGTTGGCTGTAGTAGCTCATGAAACGGAATGAGCAATTGGCCCATTGTAGCCAATATTTGGATTATTTCGGTGTTAAAAATCACTGTCGATGTTACAATAGGAGATTAATGCAATTTTAAGTGTTTCTACGTAATAATGTAATTCTTCATACTCTATTCATATTCATTTTAATTTATGGAATAAAAGTCTAGTAACTTCTAATTTTAACCCAATTAAAATGTTTGATGTTTAAACTGTTTAAAATGCTCGCGGTAGAATTTGATAATTATACCAAGACACTAGTCACCTTCATATATTCTTCATTCGTAGATATCTGATTTCAGTGCAGTATCAACAGCCTTCTTATTATAAGCGTCAGCATAAATAATACCAGAAATAGGATTAAAATAAATCTTCCCACGCAAGCTAGTACTAGCCGTCTGTTTACGTAGCATTCACTCTTGCATATCTGCCCGCCCACAGTAATAAGACTAGACATGTCATGAATAAAATTATAAGGTTTGGTAATGAGAAAAAGCCAGCACCTTCATCTCACCGCGGCATCTTAATAAATTTGAATAACAATGGATAGGTGTTCAACCTCATCGACATTCATATAATGCAAAAAGTTGTGAGTTAGAAGTGAAATTATTGTGAAACTTTATTATTGAAGGTGAATTAGTGATTGACATGACGTTGAATTTTAAGGGAAGGCGAGTGCGTAATGTTTATGGTAAAATACCGGCTCTTGAATAATCATTTCGTTGTTTGGTAATGTCACGTATAAATAGTACTTAACATGATAACATCATGGGTACAGCTGATGGAAAAACTATAAGAATATCGGACTCGATTACTTATGATCGCTAGTCACCGAAGCGATGGCAGGTCGTAACTGCCGCCCTAACTTACCAGTTGGCCATGAAAATATCTTCTCGATGCGAAGCAATGCCGTTATAAAGCTGAGAAGCGTTTGTTGCAATTTCTTGCAAAAAATTCAAGAAAGTTATTGTTTGTATGTTGGGGTGATATGCAACATAGTTCTTTATAACAATAGAAATTTGTCACTGTAATGTTGGAATAAAAATAAACACTACAAATAAAAGCGAATATTTACCGACAACTGTAGCTATAAATTGCAATTAGCTTCCAGATAAACTTATCTGGCAGAGTATCAATGATTATTGATATTGAAATTAATTTGTGTTCCCGATTCCGTACTTATATGAAAATTATATTTTAATTTAATAATTTTACAAAATTGATACTTTGGATGTCATAAACCATTTTCAATGGGTTATTATCAATTGGGACCTGTTTTAATCACGTTTTATCTTATTTTTATATTGCATAATAATTTGGTTTTTCATCTTTAAAACATTACAGTTCCACACTATACGACTTCTTTCATTGTAAATGAGTAGTGAAGTCTCTAAATGGGCACAATACTAGAGACCAGATTATGTTTATGGCTAGCCCTGAACTCACTAATCAAAACAATCATCGTACTATGCATGCACTAATTGTATCTCTACCTATCCTTATCGTCATGATATCTTGATATAAAACAATGATGTCTGATTATATTTTTATTTTATTTCAGTCTTCAGCGAAGATGAACCGGATATCAACAGTGACCTGGAGATATCGGTACTTTATACTATATATTTGTTTTACTTCTCATAGCTTCTGAAATTTACAATTGGAACCTTCTTATCACGAGTTATGAATTTGCAGGGCAAAATGTTTCAGACGACAGAAACGGTGGAGGCGATCGTAGGCCAGCTCATGGAGAAACAGAGAGCCGCCAGGGCTGCAGCGCTAGCAAGGCAGTTGGAATGCGGATGCCCTGATTCCACCTGTCAGGACTCCAGGACTTGCGCACATCCTCTGCGTCGCATCCAGGCGGCGAAACCCCCGGCATCGGATCATCATGTATCATCTACCACGGGACCGTCTCCAAGACCAGTCTCCCACCCCCCACGGCAGTACACCAGAGATCACAGACCTACTCCTCAACCGGCGTCGCCGTTACTTTTATCCTTAGGCCAGATTCAAGGCGGTGGTGGCCTTTTAATCCTGAATGGAACAAGTAACACCACACAGCAACACTCTTCATTAGTTTCTCCCTTATCTGTTACGTCGTTCGTCTGCGAAGAGCCAAGAGATAGGTACAGGCAGCAGTACAAACCAACTTTTGTATTAAAAAGAGAAGTGCCGGATCAACCGACGTCCTGCCTTCGGAATACCGAAACTTTCGAAATAGAAACACAAGATGATAAATCAGAATTAAACTTCGATAGGAAAATAAAAATGGAGCCGAGGAGTCGAAACCAGGTGGTAGCTAGTGCCCCGTCGACGCCTTCTAGATATCCAGATTTAATTGATCGAGTAGAAAATAAGATTTTGACAGACAACTGTGATGATACTTTAGTGTTGCTAGGAACTGATAGTCATTTAAGTTCCAGCGGCTTTTTCGATGAAACTTTGGAGTTATCGCACGAAGATATCCAGAAAACATTATCAGCTAACATGCCTACATGTGATTTAGATAGAAATGGCGTGAGATCTACGGATACTGCGAATGTGATGGTGTCGGGTATAGATACGATGGACTTTATAGAGAGTTGCGAGGCCGTAGCATCTCCAACTCAAGTAGTGGATGATAATGTATTTGTTAATTTAGACGCTTTTGATATGTTGGGTGATTTTCCAGAACTGGAAGTTTTGGATCCTAGTACAATATCCACTAATCCTGTGGTAAGTTATAGTCTATCGTTGATCAAATTATTAGTCCTGATCTTTGCCAGGAGTTTGTCAACAAGCACGACCATAATAGAGTTTCTCCGGGTGTACTAACGGTTCTACAAGTATTATTTCATTAGTTCTTTCCAATTTTACAACAAATTTAAATTAATAACCAACCTGTTACATACCTTTTATGATATTCTATACATAAAGTTGAAATATATTTTATTTTCTTTGTAAATAAACGAAGTTTTATATTTTTAATTCCAGACATTATGCGGTAAATCTTCGTTAGTGGAACAAGGAAGCGAGAAGATGCAAACGGACTGTGGAAGCGAAGGTGCTCTGAACATCACCGACTATTCTCCAGAGTGGGCTTACCCTGAAGGTGGTGCAAAGGTGTTAGTGGCTGGACCTTGGGCGGAGACCTCTGATCAGTACACAGTGCTGTTCGATAACTTCCCTGTGCCATCTGTCCTGGTTCAGAACGGGCTTTTGAGGTGTTACTGTCCTGGTAAGATATTTAGGAAATAATTTACTAATTGATCCAGTGTCTTAAAAAAGGATTAATAAATATTAATTTATCGGAAGTATTCAATAATTTTTATAATGCTTTTTACAAATGAACTTTTATTTAAAAAATCAAGTAATCAAATATGAGTTTAACCCAATTGATTAACTAATCAGAGAGGAATACAAAATTGAATAATTAGACTACTTTAACTTTATCAGATCGTATGGTATTACATTAAAATTTTCCCAATAAAAAATACTTTATCAGCTTTTTTACGACAGAAATATTTTTTAGTCAGCATTCCTATTTCTAAACTCTTATTTTCTTCATTTCCAGCACACGAAGCAGGTCTGGCAGCATTGCAAGTGGCCCGAGGTGGTCGCGTGGTATCTGATACAGTGGTGTTCGAGTATAAAGCTGGGCCCACACCAACTCCGACGTCTCCTGCATCAGCGCCATTACCATCGCTGGATTTCATTCGATTCTCACTGCTGCAAAGGTTGCAGCGGTTACACGGCAGATTACAACTGAAGAATGAACCGATGGAAGAAAATAATCAGGTTATTGAACCAATAATATTGGACTAAACCCATTAGTTTATCGCTTTTACTTTTATCTACGACTCGTATCAAAGTATGGATTCAGTGTATTCAGTATAGTTATTTATTAATCAGAGAGAAGGTTTATTTTGAAGTGGACGGCATGAAAGATTTAAAACCTTTTAATCACTTTTGATTATGATGGGATTTGGTTAAGAACTACTCGTTTAGGTTTTCCAATATAAGCTTAAATTGTGGTTGACAATTCTTTAACAGATTGAAGACGTCCAACTATACTCCAATGCGAAATTCGAAGAGCGCCTAGTCACATTCTGCAAAACCCTTAGCAACTGTTCATCAGGAACCTCCGAGGGTTTCACCACAGAGCCTGGGGAAGACAACTCCACTATTCTGCACCTGGCTGCTGCGCTAGGATATACCAAGCTCACGACGGTGTTGTTGAGATGGAGGCAGGATGACAACAGTCTCGCGCTGGAGAAGGAAGTTAATCTGGTGGCTAGAGATGGTGATAATTGCACGCCTTTGGTGAGTTGGATCTGTTCTTTGAGTTAAAAATAAAAACTTTTTAACAAAAAATAAACCGACTTCAAAACCATTGCAAACCAAAAAATAATTCAACTTTACATTTGCTTAGTATATACGTATATTTGGAGTCGATGCCTAACTTAAATTGCCAGCTAAGCCAAGGAAATATAATATCAAATATACGAAAACATAGTTCAATTTTAATTAGGCACCGACTCCAAATATACGTATATAATAAGCGAATATAAAGTTGAATTATTTTTTAGTTTGTAGTGGTTTTGAAGTCAGTTTATTTTTTGTTTAAAAGTTTTTATTTATTGCTTTTTTGTTAGTTAATTATAGAATAGTGTAAACATTACATCATAGATATACGATTCCAGCTTTCGCGAGTCATCTGCTGTTAGTTATTGAAGAGTTCCATTGTGTATCTCCGAAGATCTTCATCAGATCTTCATAAATTATATACTAAAACCTTTCATGAAAATTATACATTTGAATATCAGAAACCACATCCAAATCGGATCAGTGGTTTTTGAGAAACTCGCGGCCATACAAATTTACATACATACATACATACATACATACGGATCGAATACAGAACCTCCTTTTTTGAAGTCGGTTAAAAAGGTTTGTGACTAGTTACATTTGTCCGAAGGATGATTGGTTGCAGTATGCAAAATTGTGCTGACAGTGCCGGATTAAGACAACTTGATGCCCTAAGCAATTCACGCCTGTGGGGCCCCTACCATAAGTAAACTAACATCAGTCTTTAATCGCGCGGATTTTCAAACAGCTTTACTTTAATGTGCTAGCTTTTTTTTGTGCTGTTTCTGGTGCCCCCCAAGACGTGAAGCCCTAAGCAATTGCTTAATTTGCTTATGGGCTAATCCGGCACTGTGTGCTGACCATCAAAGGATACTATAATTTCTTGCTGACCGACTTTGTCTTACTTTAAGTAGTAAGACTTCAACTAGGTCTTAACTTAACTTATCACCCCGCGCGCACTGTTTTGCCAAAAATAAAATGCTTCTTAAAACACATCTGAAATATTAGAGCTGAAAAATATTGTACTTGTACCGGATTTTTTCACTACAACCGATATAATTATTTCTTGATTTATTCCCAGTGGGCGTCAATACAGAAGAAAGAAAGAAAGAATTTATTGCCGCGGTACACGTGATACATTAAAAAAAAAATAAACTAACAAAGTACAATATAAACTTCACCACGACAATTAGGTGGCCAACTCAGCATAAGCTGTGTTAGGTAAACCAAAACACAGCACTGATTTTCAGTGGCCACCTAATGTTCTGGACGCATGGGCGGCAAATCAGCCATAAAGCACAATAATATATTTACAGTAACATTTATATTTATATATTATTTGATGCGCGTCTACAGCGGACGGGGGGCACTACTACAGCGTGATACTAGACACTGCCCACTGCTGAGAACGGGACTCTTTTACTGAGATGGTTTGAGAGTACAGCGTGATACTATTTGTATATAAATTAAGCAGGCTAAGCCCATGGTGTTTCGTCCGTGGTGAAGTAAAGTGAATGGTCTTATTACACTGGAAGAGCATGCAGCGCCTTTGCCTCGCTGTGAACTTTCCAGTGTAATAAGATCCTGAACTTTACCTGATTACGGATATAACAATCCGCCCTAAACCTAGGGTTGCCCGGTCGTCAAACCTAATAACCGGACAGATCAGCCAATTTAGCCAGACATTTGGGTAAAAAGGCCGGACACCGTAAATTAGTAACGATTTTATATCTTTACTAGCTTTTGCCCGCGGCTCCGCCCGCATTAAAAAGTTTTTCCGGGATAAAAGTCCCGGTTTATATTTTCCCGGGATAAAAAGTAGACTATGTGTTAATCCAGGACATGATCTACCCCTGTGCCAAATTTCATCGAAATCCGTTCAGTAGTTTTTGCGTGAAAGAGGAACAAACATCCTTACATCCTTACATCCATACATCCAAACATCCAAACATCCATACATTCTTACAAACTTTCGCCTTTATAATATTAAGTAGGATATTAACACGATTTTTCGAGCGCCATTTTACCGGCGACCTTTTTTTTAGCTCGCTAGTGTATATCCATGGCACGTTTAATTTTACGCATATTGCCGACCACCTTAAAGTCATTAGTCAAATGTAAAAAGCCGGACACCGTTTAATTTGGCCAGTCACGCATTCAAGAAGTCTGACTATGTCCGGCTTTATCCGGACGCCTAAACCTTATGATGATTAGCCCGACTTTTTTCATCAGGAGTTAGGGTAAACCTCGGTGTTATTAAACTGGACGCGCTTGCAGAGCTTCGAGTGCGTCGGCGCGGCGTGAGGCGTGAGGCGCTGCGAGCGCGTCCAGCTTAATAAGACCCGGACAAAAGATAATCACGGTTAAAACGGGGCCTAAAGTTTTGTCTCCCTGCAGATGGTGGCGAGTGCCGCGGGGCACACGGAGACGGCCGTGGCCCTGGCGCGCTGGGGCGCCGGCACGGGCGCGGAGGCGGGCGCGCGCCGGGCCGCGAGTGCCGCGCGCCGCGCCGGGCACGCGCGCCTCGCCGCCACGCTCGACCGCATCCACCCGCCGAGGCACACCAATACCTTGGACGGTGTGTTTCTGAGACCGCATAGGTGGGTTTGCTGGATTCACTTTATATCAGATACATAAACGTCAATATGAGAATCTCCTTTTTTGAGTCGGTTATAGTAAGTAAGAAAATAGAAACTTGACAAATAGTGTTTTTTTTAGATAAAAGTATGAGCCTATTTAGATTGATGAATTGGAGATTAACGCAATACTACATTTATTTTGTGAGCCCCAACCTATTTATTCCTTATTCTGTATTTAAGCTGCTCCAATATGGGGTAGTATTAACACTCATGTTGCACAAAGGATTTAAACATTACATACATCATATAAGTAAGTACAACGTCTTTAAAGTCTTCTGATGTAAACTTAATGTCCCATCTTCCAGCTTATCACAAAAGGGCCGCACCGGCAGTCTGGAAAGCAACCTCGTGAAGAGACCATCGATAGACAGCGGAATCAACATGGCCGATGCGTTCAGAGCTAGCCCCGCCATGGACAAAAATGACAGCAGCTCTTCGGCCAGGTGAATTTATATAAAATTATTATTTGGAAAAGGTCCTAGAACTAAGAAGAATGATCGACAGGCATAGCGAAATTTATATTTGAGTGCGGTGATTTTAAAACGGACGGAGCCGTGGGCAAAAGCCAGTTAATAATAAATTTGCTCAAGACGGACTTAACCGTTAGAATAAACAGAATACAGGTCATAACTTCAAAGATGGTTATAGTATTGTTGTTAACTCTTACAATTTATTCCAGATGGGAAAGAAGTATGTCATTGCCCTTAGATTCGGACACGTCGGAAGACAGTCTTGGAGATATGAAAACCGGTCGGCGTATGGACCTAGCGCTTTGTAAGTCCTTTGGATTACCCATCCGTCATTCCATAGTTAATTCGATTTTCATTTGCTGAAGATTATTTATTTATATCGGCACGGCGGCTGATGGAATCGAAGGGTTAAAAGTATTTTGGTTTTGCTGCGTTTAATTTTGACAACGGTATTGGCGACGTCGTCGGCGGTGATTTAGTCATTTGAGTTGAGTTCCTTCAGGATGGTCAAGATAATATTAAAGTTAATGAAGTAGATGTTAAAGACACTTGTGAAGAAAAATATGCAGAATTTGTCGTAGCTAAAGAAGTTATGTTTTTCTGTCAAATCTAATATAATATAGACTGTGTAAAATATTCAAAGATATATAAGACTATCTTACCAAACAAAAAAAAATAATGTAGTTACAGTTACTAATACAAATCTACTTAAAAATACTGACTACAAAATCATAAAAGGAACTCAACTCATGGTGGGTGCAAGCGTATAGCGTATAGCGGGGTGGTTGACAGGCGAGACGGCGCCGCGGCGCGCGTCCAGCCCGCTGATAGACGTGGAGGCGCTCTCCGACGCCTCGCCGCCCGCCTCGCCGCCGCGCGCCCCTCCGCCAGGTCAGTCGCACCGACAACCGGTATAGACCCGGACGGGAAATCAACTCATACTTGAGATTTGACCTTTCTTGATGAAAGTTTAAAGCTATTATAAAAGACTGAATTTGAAAAACTAAAGTTTAAAGAGATTGGCTTGATTCTGGTTGACCTTGATTAATAAGATATTCTAGAAGGAATAAAATATTGAATACTTATAGCGTCAATATTATGTGAATTGATTGAGTGGTCATTATAAATTAAAATGAATTCATGGTGCAATAGTATTTACAATAAAAGTTTAAGTCGGGAATGAAGAGAATAGAAATTAAAAAGTATACAATTCGAAAACAAATATTTCATAATCTTGACTACAAAAAAAGTTTGAACTCTTAACAAAAATGAGCAAAATCAAGCAGAAGTCATTTTCTCAAGTTTACGGTATTTTGAAAGCATAAATGCAAAATAAACGAAAAGAAAACGTGAACGAAATTCGTAGCTCTATACCCGTTCGAGTTGCAACATCTTCCTTCGTCAGTTCTATCGATGTTGTGTACGTAGTAGTGCATCGCCACTCTGGCCGCTCGATTCTCTTCTTCTAACCAACGTTTATAATATATCTCTGTCCCTCTCTGTCGCCAGTTTGTAGCTCTTGAACGTGAACACGGTAGACCACTTGTAGTTTCTTCTTTATTTCGTATCCTTCTCAAGATGTTTTAATTGTTGGTGTTTGTAGTTCCTTTACAAACTTTGTCGACTTTCTGTAAATGTTTCTGAAGATGGCAAATATAAAAAAAAACTGAAAGTAACTGAGCTAACCAGATATGATATGATTCATATTAAACGTAATGATGTAGATATCGATGATCATTATGTTAAGATGTTATGTTAAGATGATCTACATCTACTTGTAACAATGCAGTTAAAACGTATGTAACTGATTGCCGTTTCAGCCAGACATCAACAGAGCCCTTAATCCAAATGAATTTAAACTTAATAATCTGTAGCAGAAAGTTCGGTACAGTTTGTTCGATGTTGTCCTTCGATGTTGCTTCTGGTTCGTATCGGTCTATCTACACAGTCCTACACTATTCGATTGGCCTCACTTCAGTACACTGACTACGTCGTTTACACCGATGACTGAACAGTGAACACTGCATGGTGACTATATCGCTTGCATGGTTGGTATCTGTTTAAAAGCTTTTTATGTGTAGAACTTTTTAGCATTTAAATCGGAGGTAAGTGCTTTCGGCTATCAAGCACCAAAAACTTGATCATGAGCACTTCATTCATAATTGTCACTTTACTCATATCACATGAACACTATGAATTAAAAAATTGTTTCAAATTTCGTTAGTATTGAAAATTCTGTGGATTATCGACAATGAACTAAATGGATATGTATTTACTTCCATAATTAGTATCATTGCTAGTAAATATTCCAGTAGCGTAAGAAATCAATGTCTGTTTTTATAAATGCGTGTCAAGCAGTCGTAACTAACAAACTCTCAACTGTTTTGATAAAAAGTAATGTGTAGGCGGTAGCTCGGGGTAATTTCAATAGTCGTTGACCGATATGTGGCCCTCAAGAGAGACAAGTTAATAATACCTCTCGTTGTTCTTATGCTTTATTATATGAGTCACAAGTAAATTTACTGTGGCAAGATAAAATCTCTAATCCTTTAAACATATCATAAACTGACTGTCTATATATGAGTCACTGTTGCGCTGTGTCTCAAGGACTAGGGTGTTCGCCGTTTTCAAAATTGTAATTGTTACTAACATAGCATAAGTTTTCATTTGTACCTACAAACAATTTGAGTCGATGTTACTTGAAATAAATTAATAATAAAAAATAATAAAAATAGAGACATAGAAATAACATAAAATGTATTTAACAATTCTCGATTATCTCTAACTATGGTTTGAAAAGGTAATCCAAGTAACTACGACATTGATTTTAACGCCACATAAACCAGCTATGATAGTTGCATCGATGTGTGCTATTGCATCAGTGTTGAAGAAGACAAGACCGTGCAACCACAATAAAGACTGTTGTTAGTGTGTGTCTGATGAATTTCAGTTGATGTGTTGTCCGAAATGAGATTCCACTATACAACAATGTTTCAGGGGAGCAGGATGACAGAGTGTTCACGCTGGCCGAGCAAATAATAGCGGCCATGCCAGAGAGAATAAAGGTGAGAGGAATAGGATAATATTATTATAGGAAGTGATTAATAAAAAACCGCGCCAATATTGGTCCATTCGTTTGAGAGCTACGATGCCACAGACAGATATATTGATATACAGATATACATCCTAAACTTATAACCTCTTTTTCTGTGGGGTTTAAAAAGTAGGGAGTATATAATATGTTAACCGAGGGTAATTTGGCACGAGAGATGAAAAAGACATGTAATATTCATGACGTTTTATTTTTACTTCCAATGGCAAAGGACCTGTGAATTGCGATGTTCTGGGTTTAATTTCCAACTTAGGTAACAAATTGTCTGCCTTTGGCGTTCGGAAACTAAACCAATGTTATATTATATTTTATCACATGTGAATAAATTTATAAATAAAATAAAAACAAAAATATAATTAAGTTCTTGTTTTAATAATTGCATAAAAATATGATTTACTTCTTTTTGCTCTAACAGAACGAGAGTTCCTCCTTGCTGTCTGGTTGCGGCTTAGACGGCGGCGGCAGTGGGGGGGAAGATACCCTTATGGTCCCTTTGCTTGACGATGCTACCACTTTTAACACTGAGTTCAGTTTCGAGTTTTGTGATAACACCTACAGGTACAGTAATCCAATTATATTCATTGTAATTAAAAGAAAATATGGATAGCATTTGATTGTGATATAAGTTTTAGGTGAATTTGCTAGTAAGACTATAAATATCGTGCAAAACGAAACTGTTTTTAAATGTGTACGAAAGATCAATAAAATTAAGAATGTATACCAATCAGGTATTCCTATGAGCTTAGTATCATATTCATATACTTGAAGACGTTCTTTTCTTGATCATATTGACACGTTATATCAATTAATGTGGAACTGGAGCTCGCCTGTGGATTATATTGAGGACTCTATACAATAGGATAGTTGACTATTTTTTTTTAAACATTTATCAAAAATGTATGCCATCAAAAATGTAAGGGAAAAGGATTTTTTAAAATTGGTGCACTAATAAGTAAAATATAAAGAGATAGCGCGATATCCCCACCACGCCCCTACTAGCTCATGACGATATTTCAAAAATGAATAACTGCTTAATTTTTCAATCAATTTCGATGCATATTTCACAGAAGAATTTCTTTTTCGTATTATTTTCTGTTACATATAAAATAATGTACATAATAGTACATAGGACGCTATCGTATTATACACGTAAATTTATTCCTATAAAGTACTGGCACTTGAGGTTTTTAAATATTTTTTCTTACGACAGATACTGTGGCGGTTCCACGCCTTGCTCTTCAGGCTCGGTGTCGCCGGGCTCTGCCCTGTCTCCTCCCCCTCCGTCGCCGCACGCGGCTCTCGCCAACCCGGCTCACTGCACTACATCATCAGCAACACTGCAAGAGTTTCTCAACACTACTACGCATTTTTCCAATTTGACATTGAACGGTAAGAGGGTCTGGTATAGATTTATTTCAAATGAATTTTGGTTTGATGATTGCCTTCTGACTCTACATACAGTAGATTTAAAAGTTTATTGATGATAGATATACTGTCCATTGTAATTTATAATTTAATGTTTTTATATTGAGGACAATTACTGTTGGTGTACTTTTGACCATGAAATAATCCTCTAACAAGTAAAAAAATAAAAGTGTCTTCGTTTGTCGTTTGAGTACCTAGTAATATTTTGAACAAGCGGCGTCGGGGGACCACTAAAGAAGTATTTTCATCTCTCTTATCTGGAGTTCGGTCCTGGATTATTGTTTTGCTATCGCGTAGACCGCGGTCTATAAGCCGTCTATTTACAAACCCGGTATGAAGGCAAGCAGAGTTATACCGATTAGTCCAAAGAACATCACTACTACTGACACCAAACCATTGTTTTCTCCTCACGAAATAAAGACAGAAAGATATTTAAAATTAATAATACTGTATTTTGAAACAGATCGGGAACAGCGCGAGTTGTACTCGGCAGCGATAACGATCCAGAAGGCATACCGACAGTACCGCGGCCGGCAGCTGCAGCGACGCGCCGCCGCCGCCGCCATCACCATACAGAACTGTTACAGGCGATATAAGCAGGTAATCTCATCTTATCTTACTATTTTTTTATGGCATTGAATGACGAGATGAGCATGCCGTTCGCCTGATGGTAAGCGATACGACCGCCCATAAACAGTAGCAACACCATGCAGCACCTTGAGTTACAAAGTACTGTGTGGCATTCCACTGCGCTCGTCATCCTGAGACATAAGATGTTAAGTCTCATTATGTCCTGTAGTTACACTGGCTACAATGCCCTTCAAACCGAAACAAAACAGTGCATGCACACTGCTGCTTGGCGGTAGAAATAGTCATTGCGGTGGTACCCACTCAGACGGACTCTTACATATGACAGACCTACCACCAGTAAGTAAGTATAATGTGAAAGAATATAAAATGTTTGGATGTTTGTTAGAAGTTAGCACAGAAACAACAAAAACGAATTTGGATGAAATTAGGCACACGGGTAGAACATGTCCTAGGTTAACACATAGGCTACTATTTATCCCAGTAATTTGCTCCCATGAGAAATAATGGATATTTTTCATCTCATTCTTTAAGTTTATGGCGCGGGCGTCGTACTATATTTTTGGGACTTTCATAGCGGGAAAGGCTTTCCACGCGAACGAAGCTGCAACCAACACTTAGTGTAATATAGTCGAAGATTGAAGTTGAGAAGAAGTTAAGAATAAATTTAAACTGTAATTGTTATTTGAGATTCTTAACAGCCGTTGTTTCAACTGTGGTCAATCCACGGCGAGGCGAAAACATTGCGCACTTGTGCAATATATAAGACTGTTAACTGTACCTGATCACGGATGTAACATCGGCGCCTGAGTGAATAACAGAGTAGGTATACTAGTAGCTTTAAAGTCTAACATATTGCAATCCGACATAATATATAGGATCACTTTCTAGCAAGTACCATAATAAACCATTCATTAGTAGGTATAAAATTTACGCTATATACTGGTAACTAAATCTAGAAGATTATGCATCTCCATTTACAATGCCATGGAGCCTCTTACTTTCCATGAATACTTTGTATTGACCTTTTTGCGTTATAAACAAAATTGGAAATGTTTCTTTTAAATTAAATTAGCTCTTGGCTTCGCCCGCGTGAAGAGTTTTCCGGGATGAAAAGTCTATGGTCTCAACTATTTATATCCATATCAAATTCCACAGAATTCCATTGTAGTTTTTGGGTTCCCGCGTTCAGAAAGACAAACGCGACGGGAGACTTTATTTTGTAATATGTGTTCCTTCCCACCAGTTCGCGTACCTGAAGCAGATGCATGCGGCGGCGACGGTGATCCAGCGCGGGTATCGCTCCATGCGGGCGCGCAAGATGGCCGCCACGTCTGTCAAGTGAGTACGCTATTGATACCTTATCAATTTTTTTTTTTAATTCGTCACGTAGGCGAACATAGTTGCACTTATGATAAGTCAAGATACATTCAATTACTAATAATAATTATTATAAAAAATCACTTATATAACTCTGTCATTCCCATAGGGAGCAAAAGTAATGAAAAATAAATCAAGAAGCCAAGCTCGGGCTGGCAGGAAAGAGATGTTAAAAAAAAACTGAATTAATTTTATTAAAATAATGGGAGGAACGCGTCGCGATCCTCACCGGTGAGGACACTACAGACCCTAGCCTAGCTAACCTACCAGCCTTTCACTAGCTACCTATTTGTTTTGTATTGACACTGTCTGGCCTTCATTTCAATAATGTTTTCGAAGTTCATTGTCAAGAAAGGTAATGCGTCAAGTTTTGCGTTACATACGAAATGAGTTTAATCAGTTCCTCAAAACGTCTATTTGGGAAGAACCATACGTCACTCATGTAAAACGTTCAGAAGAATTTGAAGAAATAATCACAAAAACTTGCAATCACTTTAACACTCTTCACTACTTGGTTCTTCGCCGACAGCTCGTATTCGAATGTTTGTCTGTGTCACAGGCTACCGCCAACAACAACTATCAAAACTAGTGATGCGACAGAAGTAGCATAATATAACCTAACGACGAGTGATGTGACATTAATTAATAAACACTCAGTTGTAGGTTTTTCTCTTTTGCGAGAGTGAGCATTGGAGCGAGTCCCTAACACTATTTACACGCTACACCGCCTTACCAACCAAAACCCGCGGTGGCTTTCAGCGCATACGGGACGGCCCTGGGGTAAACATTATTTAACCCTGCCTTATTTCGTTTGGTAATGAATACAACGACGATACCCTAGTTGGGAATGGAACGGTCTTGCCGACAAAGTCCGGAGGTTCAAAACCCAAGGCACACACTGACTCTGACTTTTCAAAGTTACGTGTGTATTGTTTATCAATTATCGTTCGCTTTAACGGTGAGGGAAAACATCGTGAGGAAACCTGCATACCTAAGAAGTTCTTCATAAGAATTTTGAAGATATGTGAAGTCTACCAACCCGCACTAGGCCAGCGTGGTGGACTAAGGCCTAAACCCTCTCAGTAGTAGAGGAGGCCAGTGCCCAGCAGTGGGACAGTATTTAATACAGGGCTGGTGTTATTTTTTATTGTTATTTATATTGAATACAATATTGAATACTTGTTAACAGGAGGACTTACTCTCAAAGGCGACAAAATCAAGCAGCGAGGAAAATACAACAGTTTATGCGGCAATCGAAGATCAAGTTAGTACATTACAATTTGATTGAAAAAAACTGCATTGTACTAAATGCAAAAATTTGTGAAGATGTTTGTTATGCTGGGGCCACACCAAAATATCCGTGCATAAGACTTAAATACTGCATCAACATAAAATGGCTACAAAAGGTTCTACTTGGAGTCGTTAAATATGGCTAATGTACGTCTAATATGATGAACTAGCTTTTGCCCGCGGCTTTGCCCGCATTAAAGAGTTTCTCCTACATAAAAGTCACTTTATATACAAACTATAAATTTTCCCGGATCGAATTGTAAATCTGAACCATTTTCGAATCCACCTGAATACATATAAAAACATAAAGTGTTGTAAGGCGAAGCGCGGCTTTCAACGCGCTATTTATAGGCATGCGCCACCGGCCCCTCGGCTGGCACCGCCGCAACTGCTATGTTCCTGCATTTTAAATCTGTAATATCTTCGAAAATATTTATTTAAATTATATGCTGTAAAAGGCCATACTGATCTATAATATTGATATAGGCCAGCGGAATGGTGAAGTTTTGAACCTTCTCGGTATTAAAAAACCCTCTCCGAAAGTGGAACAGAATACAATAAAGGGCTGGTATTCTATGATTTATTTCCTAGGTTGATTTATTTAATTACATCTTATTAGTAATTACGATAGTCAATCCCGCGGGAACGAAAGGATTTTAATAACATATTATTTATTTCGAGGGTATGCGAAATCTGCTGACCCTCACTAGGCCAGGCTGATGGACTAAGGCCTAACCCCTCTCAGTAGTAGAGGCCTGTGCTCAGCAGTGGGCAGTATATAATACAGCCTGTACTATATACTGCCCATTATTACCAGCCTGTATTATACAGGGCTGATTGCTATGTATTGCTTTGTAAATAACATTATTCATGCTTTAAACTCATTCATGCATTAAAGTTATGGAAGTAAATTCTGACCCGAATTATATTTGTGAATGGAGTAAGGCTCATGGCCTAAAAGTAAACCTATCGAAAACACAAGTGATTGTCACCAGCAGCTCTAAGATGATATCCAGGGTAGATTGGTCGCAACTTCCTTGTGTGTCTTGTGACGGTACTATTATCTCGATACTATTAGAAAAGAAAGAAAGAAAAGAAAGAAAGAAAAGAAAGAAAGAAAAGAAAGAAAGAAAAGAAAGAAAGAAAAGAAAGAAAGAAAAGAAAGAAAGAAAAGAAAGAAAGAAAAGAAAGAAAGAAAAGAAAGAAAGAAAAGAAAGAAAGAAAAGAAAGAAAGAAAAGAAAGAAAGAAAAGAAAGAAAACAAATTTATTTGTCACAGCTTACAACATATACGGCGTACTAATAATAGTATAAAGATAGAAAAAAAAAGATGGGGGTAGTTTGCACGCCGCGTCGTCGCTGTGACATGTAGGTGACCGCTCAGCATAAAATGTTGCACTGTAGCGCGAACCACAGCACAACGCTGGTTTTCAGTGGTCACCTTGGGTGACATGCGGACGCCGGCTAACAATACAACACAAAGTAAAACAAAAACTATAAATAAAATAAAACAAACTATACCTATGCATGCACCAGGACTATGTGTTGGATTACTATACATTATTTATCAATTGACTCTGGTACGCGTAAATTCCTTATTTTAAAATATTTTAAGAAGAAAAACAAAACATTTCATGTAACATTATCTAAAAGGTAAAAATAAATATGTATAATCAAAATAATAAAGTGCTATATATATTTTTTTTAAAGTCGAGCCTGATGTGAAAGAGGAGGACATCCAGAAAACCCTATTACAGCGATAGTGTAAAAAATCTTGGGTTGTACTTGGACAAATCACTTACTTGGCGATCTCAGCTTCAATATGTCAGTCGTAAGCTCTGCGGCGGGGTCCTTGCGAAGGTTACGCATCTTCTTACCCATTGCCACAAAGATTTCACTGGCTCAATCCGTTCTCCTTCCCATCCTTGGTAATGCTGATGCCAACTATATTCATATTACTGAAGAATCACTTAACAAGCTTGAGCGCCTTCAGGATTTTTGCATAAGATTCATATTTGGACTCCGTAAATATGATCATGTGTCTAAATTTCGCACTAAGCTTAAGTAGTTACCTATTCGCCTTCGCCGGAATGCCCTCATCCTTTCCTCTCTCTATGGTATTCTGTTTAATCCTCTGACTCCCTCTTACTTTAAATGTAGATTCCTATTTCTCCGTGAGACGAATGAGAAGTCTCTTAGATCATCGGAGAACTTGAAATTGAAGATGCCTGCGTATACTACTACATTTACGGAGAAATCCTTCACTATTATCTCTGTCAGGTTATGGAATGCTCTGCCAATAGCCATAAGACGCAAAAACTACCAGATTTAAAAAAATGGTAAAGGAACATTTTCTCAACCTCTAGACCTCTCAGAACTTTATGACATTGTTAAACAATTATATGTACTCATTTACTTTTGTGTAGTAAAATATTACATGTATACTTTTACATAATAATATTATATATTATATAATATGTACTTGTGCGTATAAACTATGTATGTATGCATATGTTGTATGTAGATATTTTTGTACTCTCGTATGTATATATTTAGTGTATTCTATAGAAGTTTTTATGTACGCCCCTGACTGCCCTTTTCGTTGTTACTCTTATCTCTGTCCAATGGTTGTCTAAGAGATTACCTTGAGCGATAAGACCGCCGATTGTATCACCGCTGCCTATATTATTTTTCTGTGGATTCGAAAATAGTTCAGATTTACAATTCGGTCCGGGAAAATGTATAGTTTCTATATAAAGTGACTTTTATACAGGAATAACTCTTTAATGCGGGCGAAGCCGTGGACAAAAGCTAGTAAATAATAAACCATCCAACTGTATGCAAAAGTACAATTTAGAAACGCCATTAATATAGAAAGGATAGAAAATTGAAAACATTGCGTGGGTCGCTTCGTTAAAATATTCATAAAGTAGTTGCATTGAGTTTAAGTTGTTTTGATGGACTTTGAATAATTTGTTAGTCGCGTCTCTTACGTGACCATTTGCTTTTAGACGTGTATGTTTATTGTGATGGAAAAAAATATACTCTAAACTCAAACACAGTACAAAGTAGGTATCATATGGGTACCAAATAAGGTTAGACGAAAATCAAATTCATAGTACTTAGCTAAGCATTAAGTTTCAAGCGGGACTTTGGACGGTATTAATAAATTAATCTCAAGTTTGAGTTCCATCTCAAGTAAACATAATGTATTGAACTATTCATACATTATATCTACTTGAGATGTAACTCAAACTTGAGATTTATTTATTAATACCGGCCCTAGTCTCGACATTTCTGCGTTGGCGCTCTATGAATTTAAATTTGGAATTGCTCCCTCCCCTCCAAGTGCTTAGGCGCTGTGTCTGGGCACCAGTTTTTTTGTTAGAAATGCAATACAGTACCTACAGCCATTCAGGCAACGTCGCGTGATCTTGAGGTTTTCTTAAAGCATAAACGAGCAAATGAGCCAATCTGTCACCTGCTTAAGTATACATCATAGAAGAATAGGCATTAGGGAAGGTGCGGAGGTGTTTAGGCCTCAAAAGACTCACGATTACGGGTGACTACAAACCGTTGTTTTTGAACGCGATTGACAGAGGCACCAACCGATACATCTGTACCCAAAAAATTACATTTAAAATATCTTTTCAAACATCGTAATAGTTTTTGTAGTCATATTCCCCGAACTTCGATAACATTCATTGGACCGTACTCAAGATCTAATAAACCTATACAAACATTCGGAATAATATGTATCCCAAAACAGAAATCGTCATTTTCAATAGTGATTGTAAAACATCTCCGTTCTCGCGTAAAACTCGAATGTGAAAGATTGTGGGCAAAGGGCCCCGTATTCACCTGATTACGCCCCTTGTTGTGCGTCGACTGGAAAATTAGCTACGGCAGATATAAAGTTCATTCTAGTTATGTTGTAATGTTGTTTTATATTTGCGTTACCTTTGTGTGGTGGTTTATATAAAGCATAAAATTATGGTTATTGGGATATTTCCTTGTACTGTTGAATAACTGTTATTTTGTAGCTTATTTGCAACGCAATGCCCTGTATTATATACTTGCTCACTGCTGAGCACGGGCCTCCTCTACTACTGAGAGGGGTTAGGCTTTATTCCACCACGCTGGCCTAGTGCGTGTTGTTAGTCCACCACGCTGGCCTAGTGCGTGTTGGTAGACTTCGCATACCCTAGAAAGTTTTATGGAGAATTAATAGGTATGTAGGTTTTCTCACGATGTTTTTCTTCAACGATCGATAATTGATATACAATGCACACATAACTTCGATTTTATAGCTTATTTACTACAAGCTTTTGCCCGCGGCTTCGCCCGCACGATAGATTTTTTCCTGGATAAAAGTCCTGCTATACATTTCCTTGTATAAAAAATAGCTTAACACCTTCCTAAGGTCACGAAAAATCTCGATACCAAATTTCATCGAAATGCTTTCTGTAGTTTTTGAGTTTAACGTGTACAAACTTCGACACCCTCTTTTACCCCCTTAGGGGTTGAATTTTGCAAAATCTCTTCTTGATGAGCACCTACGTCCTAAAAGGAACCCCCATGGAAAAATTGAGATTGCTAGCTCTTGTAGTTTCTGTGGCGTAGTTGTGTTTGACTGCCTCGATGGCGTAGTTGTATTGTGTATGCGTTACGAGTACGATTTGCGCGCTGAGGTCCTGGGTTTGAATCCCGGGTCGAGCCAAAAATATTGTGACTGGGTTTTTCCATCTTAAAATTACTCAGGTCGCAGCTCGGAGTCAGGAAGTTGGTGGTGTGATACCCCTGTGCCTCGGAAAGCGCGTAAAGCCGTTGGTCCTGCGCCTGATCTCTCTCCGGTCATGTCGGATTGCCGTCGCACCGGACTATAAAAGTGGAAAAATAGCGAGTGCATCTGTGTATTGCGCACACACTTGTGCCCTATAACATCTCCTGCGTACCTGGCTGATCTCCGTTAAGATTGGTCGCCGTGGCCCAACCTGGCTAGGAGGAGGATTAGTTTCTGTGTTTTTGTGATGAGTGAGTGAGTGAGGGAGCGAGTCAGTGAGTGAGTGACCTTACGCTTTTATATATATAGATTATGGAAATTTTAGGGTTATTTCGACCTGTGCTGAGGCTTTCAATACCTTTGATAAACAACGGCATAGTAGTTTTGTTAGCAATACTACGCAGGAGGGTCCATGGATTTTATAGACGAAACCGCCAACAACACTTATCTAAACATTTATTTACAAAAAGCAAACAACTAACAAAAACATCCCCTCAATCCTTTGTCTTCTTTTTCTAAAAGTAACCATTGAAATTTCAGAAGTTACAAAATGGAGCGTTTCCTTACCTTTCTTCAAATTCGTTGGCTTGGAACGGCTGTCCCTCAGAGATAACCCCTAACATAATTTCATTACGATAAAGTTACTGAAACACGATATTGTTGGGTCTAAAATGGGATGTTGGGAACCGTTATTATATTTACGGGTTGTTTGATGAAGAAATTTGAAATTCATTAGATGAGACATTATAACATACTAATCAAGGAAGGAAATAATAAATGTTAATGAAAAGGTTTTGTTAATTTTAAAAGAACTCTTTTGGTCAGATATGTTGATTACTGATAGTAATTTGACAATGAAAAATCTAAATGATGAATGGCATGTGGTCTCAGGCAGTGCTTTAGAACTCTTTTGATCAGTTCATTACTGATAGTAGTTTGACAATTGTTATTAACGTCCCAAGATGATGAATGGCATGCAGTCTCAGGCAGTGTTATTTGATGCTTAATTATGATGGTCTTGGAATAATAAAACTTCAAACACAAATAGTCAAAGGAAAATGAACTTTACCTCGTGATTATAAAATCAAGCATCTAAGTATATAATATATAGATTATAGGTATAGTACGTAAAAAATATTTCAGATTAATAATTATTATGTACCCATGGAATTATTTATTTTATCTGTATGTATAATACGTTAGTTACGCTGATGATATGGTGTTGCTGAACGCGTCAATTTGTGGTCTAAGAAAACTAGTCACAAAGTGTGAGAAATATTCGATTTTACATGGCTTATCGTACAACTGTAAAAAATCTGAAATAATGGTTTTTAACGTTGGGAGTAAGCAACTTGACAATGTTCCACCTGTTTTGCTCAATGGTATACCTTTGCGGAGGGTGTATAATTTTAAGTACCTTGGTCACATATTGTCTCCCGACCTTAATGACGATGCGGATATTGAACGAGAGCGGAGGGCGCTGTCGGTAAGAGCGAACATGCTGGCTCGCAGGTTTTCACGATGCTCTCTTAACGTTAAAATTACACTCTTCCATGCCTATTGCTCGACCTTCTACACGTGCAGCCTCTGGGCTAGATACTCGCAAAGATCGTACAGTGCCCTTAGAGTTCAATATAACAATGCATTTAGAATGCTTGTGGGGCTGCCCCGTTTCTGTAGTGCATCAGGGATGTTTGCGGATGCCCATGTAGATTGTTTCCACACAATAATGCGCAAGAGGTGTGCATCTCTGGTGGGCAGGGTGCGGGCCAGCCCCAACAGCATTCTTCAAATGATTGCCAGTAGGCTGGATTGTTGTTATGTGGCTCGTTGCTGTGCCATTTCACATGGAATGGTGCAGCGGTGCACCACGCATTAATTTGTTATATTTTAAGTACTTACTAACATAATATAATATTTTTATATTTTCTACTAACACTATGGGTCTTTGGTTACCCGAATAAATAAATATAAATAAAAAAAAAAATAAAAATATAGCAAAATATACAAATTTCTTGGGAATAATAGAATCCTATCAGTATTAAAAATTCATAACTCAATACTCCAGCAAACAAACTTTGTAATACGTATTGGTAAGTATTCAAAATATTAAAGATGTGAAACGTGACGTGAAATACTTTACAAAAACAACATTTGGTAAAAACCTATATGGCGGATTTATAAAACTGCGAAGTTTATTAAAAACCAATATAGTGACTTTTAAAATTTTCGAATATTTCACGCCGCACAGTACGTGGGAGGAGTTTACCACCAACGTAAGTTCTGGACCAAATTTTAAAGTCGTGTTTCAAAGATTTTAATCTTAGAGAGATATCAACTTTGAAATTAGAGTTTTCCAAATTTTTGTCATAAACTTGGCTAGTCCGCAACGAGATTAAGATTATTTGAATTTAAGATATTATTTTAATATTTTATTTTGAATTACAAATTAAATTATTTATAAAACCACGGGGCAAGTAAAACTTAAAGATTATTTTAAATGGTTTTAAATTTCTTAATTTATTGTCCTTAGTTTTAAAGATAAGAAACATAAAACCTTTGAAAACGACGAATGACACTTTCAAAGTCGAAATTTGGTTAAAATTGTAATTTTAGTGACATTAGTAATCACATTAGCTGTGACAAACAACGAAACTCTTGTGAAGGTTACAAGTATTAACACATGAAATTGAAGGAGACACAGTGTATAAATATAGTTTTAAGGCAGCTGTTTCATAACAATTCGTGATACCTCAATACGAGCCGTATACTTATCGACCATAGAATTCATTTTCCCAATAATCTTGTTAACTTGAGAGATGTGTTGACAGGTTACAGAACGCACGAGCAGAAAGCGGGAGGGCGGTCCGGCTGTCCCAGGATGTCCGCCGAAACTCGTTGCAGCGCATCACCAATACGCCACCCACGGCCAATAGGTCCGTATTATATTCTTGCTTTAAGAATCTTTAAGTTTGTGATGAATAATGGCCGATTTTACAGATTATTAATAAACGATATTCATAAGAATGTATAAGCTGACCAAACACAATAGTCCCACTCTAATCTAGGAGCATGGATTAGTGACTTTTGTATTTGGTCGGCTTATACATTTATGTGACAAACAGCGTTTATCCATAAGCGGTGAAGTCGGCCCTGAAACTTCGAAAATAATTTGTCCTAAATCGTATGTTTTCGCTGCTATTTGTTGTTAGTTAAAAACGTGAGGTACCTACTCAGCTGTATCATTTAATTAAATTGTTCTGAAAAGATTTAGTTAAAGTTCTATTCTTCTTCATCTTTATGAAGTTACCCTTTTCAAAAACATTGTTTTTAAAAAACATTATTTAATACTTCTTTGTTCTAGGATCGTTGATTATTTAGCACCAGAATCGCCAATGAACGCCGATGAAGATCTGCTACTTGAGCTATTGTTTAAAATGTGATCGCCTGTGCTTGCGGTCACACCTGGGTATATTTACTTTAGATTTTCCTTTTAGGCATTACTTAAGTTTTATTTAATTAGTTCCATTAGTTTAAGTAGTAATTATTTAAGGAGTGCATTTATGAGAATTAGTTGAATTTCGGGGCGGGCGTTCATCTTCCTTTATCTACAGGCAGTGCATCAAGCGTATCTACGTCTTCTGCCTCCGCATTATCAAACTAACATATTATATCTGATCGTACATTTAAATATGCAGGTTTCTTCTAAGAGTTGTGAAATAACACAGGCCTTGTCTATTGAAAAATTTTAAATCACTTTCTTTTGATGAAATCGTATTCGTATTAGATTTTGTAAGTTTTGACTTTCATGATGTGATTTAGTATTTTGTTTTGGAATTTTGTCCTTAGAAATGACTTGTTCAGAGTTTCGATTGGAGCGTTTGATTTGTTTAAAACTCTTCAGGTCATAGACAGGGTTATATTTAGTATAAATTTTATCGTATTTTATATTTTCATAACGTATTTTTGAGACGTTTGTTTAGGACATTTATTGAATCATATTTTTGAAAAATCTCTAAATTGGATGTAAAGTAATCTACTCAGTTGACACTGAGTTCACATGATGACTCATGTATCGGCTGAACATTATTCTATGAACATTGGACATCAATCATTGGAAGTCGATGGACGTTTCAGTATTGTAATCAACGTGTAAAGTTCAGCTGCAGGCGTCGCGTAGATCGCGAGTGTGCGTACGTTATCTACGTCTTTTCTCTTTAGTCTTTTTAAATCTATTTGCTTTACCATTCGAGATGAAGTCAAAACTTGAATTCTATATTATATCAATGATTTCAGTGACGGAGTTTAATATATGTAGGTTAAGTACAAATTCAAATTATTGAAACGCCACTGTTCTTATAATGTAGATGCACCTAGCGTATAACAATAAACCCGACGAGCTGTGAGTATTTTGAGATTTTATCGTGTTTAAGAATTAAAAAGAAATGAATAATTATCACACGTGCTACTATTTTGACGATTCAGTCGAAAATATTGAATAGGTTTCGTTTCAGCCTAATTATAGGTTAATTCTTTTAGTCTACGCAGTGAATGCAAAGCCTTAGAGATCATCGAAAGTAACTCGAGTTTTAGTAATATGTTTGTTACTTGAAAGACCTCGATCCATTCCTGTTTCAGTTACCTGGAAGTTTCGTTCGTGTGTTTGTGATTACCGATTAGCAAAGTTTTAAGTCTCCCCAGTTCCTACTCAAACCGATACATCCGTACTTAACGTATGCCCATCGAATACCTTAATTAGTTTAGGTATATCTTGATTTAGATCCTCGATAAAGCTGAATACCATACTTAATTAGCGTTCATGAAAAAAAAAGGTTGTGCACCATTTATAATATAGAAGTATAAAATACCTAAATATTCCCCTTTTCTGAATTCTCTGATATTTTAATGTAGTGAAAAAATAGTAAATAGTTTAAGATAGATTAATTAATAGCTTAACCATAAGACGACGAGCTGCCGTCGGAAATATTTTCGATTCGTATTTTTATAAAGCAAAGTTACGAATGATTATGAACGCTTTGCTTGTGCAGGGCCTTCGATCAAATGTCTTCGGGAGTTTACTTTCAAACTGTAGTCGTTTATATTCCCTTATCGAATAAAACTTTCTATGAATTCAGTTCAATTCGGAATTTGTTTGAAGACTTGAAAATTCTTTTCTATATATATTATGATTTAGGTTTTCATTGTTACATTCCAAATTTTAATTAGAACTTCGAGAGGCCCGGTGTTGAAGTTAGTCGATGGACTCGATCCGTTCGCAACAGGGTTGTCAGTATTCTGAGCGTTGTTGTGAGCCGATCTGATGCTAGGATATGAAATGACACGCGACGAGGATTGAGTGTAACCGTCCAATTGGGGCGGCTTTTGCACCCTCCGGTGGTGGGAGTGCCGCAAGCGATTCAACTACCTTCCGACGATAGAGGCTCGCTTGTAGCACGGCGCACCTAAGGGCGCGTAATACATGTATAATTGATATTTTTGGATCGCTAATTTTAAGATGTTATATTTATATATGTATATGTAGTAATGGCGGACGCGGCAACATTATTTCGTGAACGTGTCCCGCCAAAAGTTTTGATGTATTCATTTTCACATAAACGTTATCGTATGATTTTGTTTCATTTCACATTGTCTATATTGTTTTGAGTAATCAATATAAAATAGTTTGTTTAGCTAGTGGTCATGCATTATCGGGTAGCGTGCACGTCCAGCTTCTGACAAGGTTCCGCGAGTCGGTGCGAGTGGTAAAACAAATTAATATTTTACAGTAACGCGTAACCTCTGAAAGCAATAATATTTTTGTGGTGAAACTCGGATTAAAGAATGTATTTTACTACCCGTTCGGATGTCACAAACAGTTACTGTAAGGATGCTTATTAGTGCCGCCGTAGGTTGTGCTACTTACAGAAGCTTCCACGTAAGGGATGTAGAATTCAACTTTTTTTATACTAGGCTTCGATGCAATGGAAAGGTTTTATTGATCTTTGCATGTAGGGGAATCGACAGATTGATAAATCGGAACTGACTTTCTGAATGTATTGAGCAAAAAACAGTAATAAAAATAAATCATTCCCCTTAATAGAAATTAATTCAGTGCTGTGATAAATACGTAATGAATTTGCCATTCCTCTTGTTTAAGCAATTTATAATTTTAATGCTAATAAAGCCCTATGATTTCATTTGTAAGTTATGTTCGATAGAATAAATGACACTTATTTGCAAAGTAAGAGGATTTGTACAAATTGGTCCTAGGTTAATGGGGGTAGACGTACCTATATTTATAAACCTCAGTTTGAAGTATTTTTATGCCACTCGTAGGTATTACATAATAATTGCCAACGTAATAAATAATACTGTCAAAGTAGCTTCTTGCTTTAAAAAATATACTATTTTCGAAACGTTCCATTTTTAAAAGCTAAAAATGTTAG
This sequence comes from Lapara coniferarum, assembly GCA_949316025.1. Taxonomy (NCBI): domain Eukaryota; kingdom Metazoa; phylum Arthropoda; class Insecta; order Lepidoptera; family Sphingidae; genus Lapara; species Lapara coniferarum. The sequence goes on from OX438921.1 coordinate 23,061,504, forward strand.
ATTCACTCAACTGTTATTGAAGTACCGTTGGAATTAATAGCAGTTATAGCGTTTCCAAATATATTTTCATGAGTTTCTCATGCAAGCTAGATTTAACATTGTAGTTTATAATTATTGACGAATAAGATATATTTTTATGACCGTATTAGTAACAGCTTTTTTTCAAAGAAGGACACGATAGTGAGAAGAAATAGACGATTTTTTTATTGAAAGCAGCACAGCCACGGCGAGGCTTAGTAACTGACCACAGCTAAAAGTTAGTGCACTAGAAGTAGGTATATAGTTAGATAAATTACAATTATTATATTATGAAAAATAAATTAACAAAAAAAAATCTTGAAATCTATACATAGAATTTAAAACTATAAAGTCTACTAATACTTTTTATTAATTATATTGTAAGAAGCTTGTTCACACATTTTAACTTCATATTTAGTAAGTATTTGTAAGACTAAAACGATAGACAAATGTTGTTAAATCGGTAAAGGAAGCGAATTAGTGAGATACTAGACGGGGCTACTTTATTTTTCGGGTGGGCTGAGCGCGTTCTGTGAAATATGCCAAAGGCAAATTCTTTTAAACAATGTGATAAAAATATGGCAAAAGCGTTGGTTTTAAGCATTTTTAATGATTTTTATTAGGATAGTATACGATTCGTTGTTTAAATTTGCTATAGCTTGCTTATAACAAAATGTAGTTGTTTATCGTTAGTTTTAACCCCACGGCGCGCTTTAGATACGGTATTCAACGTGTTATTTTCAATAACCGTTATTTCGCGGTTAGGGGTGAACTAATTTTAAACGACTATACGAAGACAAATGAAATTATTTTTGAATAAATGAGCCTGCCTAAAGTATATTGCATATCACTTAGATTACTGTAAACGAACTTATTGAAGTTTTTAGACACTCGCGTCATGATATTAATTCTTTATGATTTCTTATGAATACTAGATAATTAGACGTTGGTTTTCATATTTTTGTGGCAGCTAAAACAATTTTCTATAGAGAAGTAACGGTTAGATAAACTGTAACGAAAATATGTAACGGTTGTTAAAAACGTTATTAACCGCAAAGAGATATTTAAAGTCGTTGTTTCTCATAATACGATATCGTTGCAACTCTATTGGTTTTTTCATTACTAGCCATTAGCGATATTAGTATTATTGCTTTAAATAAAAAAATATTTTAGCGTAAAATTTGATAGCGAATTTTATCAAATTGTTTTTTTATAACGGTTTGTCGGAAGCGGTGAATAGCGGATATTGATTTATTTTTAAATAACTTAAGTATTGTTATTAACTGCCAGATTAAAGGTTTCTAAAACACCAAGTAAGGATAATGTGTGATTGTATGTCCAGTGCATCGAATCTCTTCTGTTGAGAGTTATTTTTGATGTCAACTGTTTGCAATAATATGTGCAATATTATGATAAGCTGTTTTATTTCATCAGTGTAAATTAATTTTAGGCTCGTGCGAATTTGAATCGACGATTGACGAGACACTGGTCCCATCACCGATTCTGGATTCAGCGTTTCTCTTGACTTAATGCTTGTGTATTGCGTATTTCAGTACCGATGTAACTTTTAGATATATTTTATAGAAATTTACTTTTTAATAAATATTATGTTAATTAATTACGTGAATGTAAGTATTGACATGGGTTATTTGTACATTAGTTTTTCGGTTGTACCGGTTTATTTAACAGTGTAAATAAAATGATGTTCCTAAGAATTTTAATATATATGCACCTTTTATTTTGTTGTGTATATAATCGGAAGTTACCAAGTATGTACCTCTTGTGGGAGATATTATTTTGACATTAATATTATTTTATGATGTATGTAAATGATGTGCAAGATGGACATGCGAGCCTGTCAAACGACGAGTTTACTGGTTAAGTGTACTTCAAAAATCTTCCTTTGTAATTATTAATCTATGGACACTACAAAATTGTGATTCAAAGCAATTTAAAAATATTACTGCTGATTATAAGTATGAAGTTTTATTTCATCTGTTACCTTCTTCCTGTTTGCTTGGAAATGTCTTGGTGGTAGTTAATGGACGACAAAAATGAGACTATAACGACTTTCTTTTTATACCTCCTTGGTACTAAAAAGTGGGTATACTATAATGTTAATTTTATAATCTGTTGACTGATGGTTAAAATACACATCACAGCAAAATTAATAAGATTTGATAATAATATGAGAAAAGTGCACACATCATTAACACAAATATTATTCATACTGCCTCGGCAGCGTAGTTGTATTACATCGGTACGACGACCATAGCGCTGAGGACTCGGGTTCGAATCCCGAGTCCAGTGATATTGGGTATTTGTACGCAGTATCAGCCTAGAGTCAAAACGTACCCGGTATATGGCAATAGGCCAGTCCCCTATTACATGGGACCTAAAATAGCTGGCGAAACGTGGGTGTGTTGCTTACCCCTGAACGGGAAAAGGCGTGATGGTATATTATATTACCCTTATCGAGGTTAAACCGGTAGTAGGTCTCATATGTAAGAGTCCGTCTGGGTGGATACCACAGCAATGTTTATTTATACCGCCAAGCAGCAGTGTGCATGCACTGTTGTGTTTTGGTTTGAAGGATATTGTAGCCAGTGTAACTACTGGACATATTGAGACTTAACAACTTATGTCTCAGGATGACGAGCGCAGTGGAATGCCACACAATACTTTATAAATAAAGGTGCTGTGTGGTGTAGCTACTGTTTATGGGCGGTCGTGTCGCTTACTATCAGGCGAACGGCATGCTCGTCTCGTCATTCAATGCCATTACTTTTAGTGGTTAGTACTTATGACGCTTTTTTTTTAACTTTACATGCTCAAGGAACTTATGAGACCAGACCAAAGTAAAATATTATTAACAAAGTTCCTAGAACAGCAAAAAACGTCATTAACTATTATTTGAACTCATCATTTATTTTTGAATTGTGGATGGAACAAAAAATACTTTTAAGCTACTTATAAATCATTGAACTTGGGTTAGCATATTTACATTTCCTTGGTAGTTATGGGGTAGGTTAGGCTGTAGCCTACCTCCTTATATTTATGCTAGCCAGGTACTTTATGAGGAAGCACAGGAACACAAAATACCAAGTAATTTAAAAAGAACGAGATAAGGTTAATCTACAACCTCAGTACTTTTTATGCTATACCTACTTGTTGAAAAAGCATGGAAAACTACAGTATTGAAAAGTATTGGCAAACAAACACTTTACAAAGGATGAGAGAGATGTTTGATACTAAGTAGTACCGAATAAAAACCTGAGGTTTTAGATAAAACCATTTTAAAATGCTTGGCTTCGTAAGATCGATCGAATCTAAAATGGATGAACACTTTTACATTTCGTTTTCCTAACGACAGTTTTTTCTTTTCCATATTATATTGGCAAAGCTATTTAGTAAATAATTACTTCAAAAATGTCCCCTATAATTAAAAACATGCCTCTTTAGTAATAATATAATCGTACATCGAACCGAAATAATTAATTAGCGGTGAGCAGATTCGCAGCTGTTGGCATTTAATTATACTTCGGTACGTTTCAACTATGCCTTGAATACATAATATTGCCAATAAATTATATGAAAGTCATAAACTTTCCCGAGTTTCGGTTATAATTACGAAAGTTGGGCTCGTTGTAGTTTTTATTGTATATTTTCATATTAAGATTCAAGTTTTAGATTCTAATTTTATGTCATGATTTTTAGAGTTTTTCCAACGATCACAGATTATGCCCAGCTTGTGCATTATACCTACAAATCAATATATTATTATTATGTCTTTCTTGAGTCCAAACTAAACTTATCAACATACAGATTTACATGACCTTTGTTCAGTTAACGAAGCCTCATACAAGGGCCAGTTTCTATCTGGATACCATAAATAGCTTATGAAGTGAGCGTAAATAAAAAAAAAATATATGTACAAATATAAGTTTAATGATCGTTACACAGGTTTGCAGTACAAAAATTCCACTTCGCTCCATATCACTTCTTGGATCCTTGATCGTTTTTACATGTAGGGTGCTCGTTCAGCCGAGATAGACAGGAGACACATATTTGGTGTGTATACAGTATATCTGATTTAAACTACCGGCATATGGGGGTCAATCGCCTCGAGTGAGCTAGTTCGCCAAGCTGCTCTAATTTGGCATCCTGTGAGTAATCCTTGCCGATGAAATTAACTCAATCCTACTAATATTATAAAGGCGAAAGTTTGTAAGAATGTCTGGATGTATGCATGTTTGTTCCTCTTTCACGCAAAAACTACTGAACGTATTTCAATGAAATTTGGCACACAGGTAGATCATGCCCTGGATTAACACATAAGCTACTTTTTATCCCGGGAAAACATAAAGCGGGACTTTTATCCCGGAAAACTTTTTAACGCGGGCGGAGTTGCGGGCAAAAAGCTATGTCATGATATAGTTGTGGGACTGGTTAGAGGTAAATCATGTCTCGTAATTCGACACTGGACCATTCTCCACTTACTATCAGGTCTAGTGTGCTTACTTCATCGTGTAAAAGAAAAGGTACCAGCCCTTTTCACATCCAGGTGCGTTGCATGCCGCACTACGGAGTTATCAACCTTGGTGTGCGACGTAGATGAGTGAAAAGAAGTAGATACACGATGTATTTTTGGAACAAGAGATGTATGAGCCATGATTTTCCGTTAATGATGGTTATCAGTCAAATTATAGCCTAGCTGAATATAGAAGCACTGCTGAAAATTCCGATAAGTGACAAGTATGTGTAATAAACATTTATATTGCATTCTTAATCAATGTGCTAGAGACTATATCCAGCACCATTTTAAAAAAAATACTATCTACATTGTACGTGTTCAAGGTACAGTCACCCACATAAGTAGTTGAACAAGCCCCGCTTATATATATAGATGTATGGGAAAACCCTATATATATGGACACCGGTGTCCGTCGCAAGGCTTGAGGAGTCAACTTCAATGGAAAAATTCTTTATCCAAAATAAAGTGAATCGTTTGAAATTTATTTTAATTAAGAAAAAACGATTGTTCATAAGCCCAAAAACCTTTAAAGGAGCTTTGAATTTTTTTGTTCAGCTTCTTATGTGGCTGACTGTACCTACACGTGATGTGTATTTTGCATTCCGTATTGCTAAAGGTAATATGACCTTACCTTATTTTACTTAAGAAGTAATAGGATTAGTTAGTTTTACTTAATATCTTACTAATATTATAAAGGCGAAAGTTTGTAAGTATGTGTGGATGTATGGATGTCTGGATGTATGGATGTTTGTTACTCTCTCACGCAAAAACTACTGAACGGATTTCGATGAAATTTGGCACACGGGTAGATCATGTCCTGGATTAACACAATGGAAAATATAAACCGGGACTTTTATCCCGGAAAAACTTTTAATGCGGGCGGAGCCGCGGGCAAAAGCTAGTTCATTTATATTTTCTTTATACACTCGCACTGCCTCGGTGGCGTAGATGTATTACGGTAGGACTGCAATGCTGGGGTCTTGGGTTCGATCCCCGGGTCGGGCAAAGTGGTATTGGATTTTTCTATTCAGTATCAGCCCGGAGTCTAGAATTTGTGCCCGATATGGCGATAGGCTCGCCCTCTATCACAGCTTGGGATGGAATACGCACGTAAAAAAGTCGTTGCATTAGTTGCGTCTCTGCCTACCCCTTCGGAGATAAAAGGCGTGATTGCATGCAATTAATATTAGTTAGGTATTCAAATTAAATTGAGATCTACTTATTCTATGCAAATCATTTTTTTCAAGAAAGCAACAGGAAATTTTCTACTTAATTTTATAATTATCAGAAACTACGAGTGTCTAAACAATCAAATTTTGTTTTGGGATACTATCTACCTACATACACATGCATATACACTCACGCCTTTTATCCCCGTATGGGTAAGCAGAGGCACAACTAGTGCACCCACTTTTCGCCATTATTCCGTCCCATGATGTGATAGGGGCGAGGCTATCGTCATATCGGGCACAAATTCCAGACTCCGCGCTGATACTGAATAGAAAAACTCCATATCACTTTGCTCGAACCGCGGATCGAACCCGAGACCTCAACATTGCAGTCGTACCATAATACAACTACGCCACCGAGGCAGTCGAGGATAATATCTATTTGTATACATGCATGATATGAACTAACGGTCTCTCGGCATACAATTAGACTCATGGCTGCCGGCTCTGCCACTATATTATGTTAGCATTCCACTTGCCACAGCAAATATTTGCCCAAAGCAAAATCAACTTTGCACATGCACACAAAGTCTATATTGCATCGACCAACGAACACAATATCATACTGAGTAAATTACGAATTGCCGAGTTTTTACCAGCTGATCTTCCGTCGTAATTAGACCTTTATTATTTCCCAAGATCCCAATAGCCCTATACTATTAGACATTGACAAATGCAATAGTACAATTGTCTTAAGTCTCATTAAGAAGGCGTTAGCCATAGTTCTCTCTGGTAACATTTACACGACACTATAACTTCGTTCCTTGGCTCTCATCCAAATAAGTTAGCGAATGCCTATTGAGAGTCCATCGTTGGTTCCTGTTGTAGAGCTTGTGTATGGGAGTGTTGAGCTCTAACTTGTAGATATTAAAACTCCAGAGATGGCACTTGTATAGGTTTAGAGTTCAAGACTTCAGAGTACGATACAGCGGATATATAGATGGTAACAGTAATAATATATCCAAAAGTACCTACTGTATAAACTGAGGCGTGCATCGCTTATACTGGGTCATTTTGACATTGCGTTAATAAATGAAACCACATACTTATCTCGTTGAAAACAACACTTTCCATTAAGTTATTTTAACCATAGATCTAAAATAAAAATGTGTAAGTTTCGAACAAAATAAATATCAATAAAATGTATCTAAGGTCGTAATACCACTATGACTGCTCTAGGAGAATTCCTCGCAGCAGCAACATTACACTTTCAGTCAGAAATACACTTACGCACACACCATATTCGCACTAAACTACAAAATGATAAAAAAGTTGAAATACTACAACCGGGATTTTTGGCGAAAGTATTCATTATTCATTGATAATTTTTAGCACGATGTTAGCAGAGATATAGGCGAATGTGTGGTTTCATTTAGTAACGCAATGTAAAAATGACCCTGTATAATATCTAAGCGATGTACGCCATGCCTCCATATCATGGGAAGTATGGTGTGATAGCGTTCCCGCACAACTACGTACGTGCACTTACATAATAATAATAATAATAAGCCCCCTAAAGGTCAACCACACGTCCTGATCGACCATCTGATCACGTGGGGGGCGGGCAACGCAATAATAAGATACTGGTGCGGCTAATGTGGCTCTGGAACGTAGGCTAGGAAAGGAGATAGGTTAAGGGAATAACAAGGAAGCTTCTTAGAGCTCCCAAAAGTCTATATTTTGGTAAGGTCTAAGAGGTACAATCAACATCAGCGCGGGGTGTTGATTTCGGATTGGCGGCGGAAGAGTGTCTTATACACCAACGGCGGCAACCATAGGTTAAGTCAGTTAGCTTACTGCGCGTCCCCTCGCTATGGACAAGCGACGCGGGCTCACCAACGTCCAAAACCTTAATGATGGAAAGTGGGAAAAGTAGGTACAATTTACGGTCGCTTCCCGGGGGCGATCGCCGGGGCGCATCTGGAGCCGATGCTGGATGCCACAGCATGCGAACCATCGGTAGCGGAGTGTCGAGCAGGCGGGCCTCCGTTAGCTCTGTGCCCCGTACGCGGGGTTCACGGGTAAATGCTACAGCCGACCAAAAAATGCAACCAACTCCAATATCACCTTCATCCACACAAAGCTTATTTGAATCTCCCGTGAGTTCGCCATTTTCATTTGAGATTCAATCTAGGTCGCGTACGTCATCTATTTCAACAAATCCAGGGGATGTTGTACAAGAGGCATACGCCGAAAATCTTGTACCCACCGCTGGCAACACTCGTGCGAGAAAAAAGTGGACGCCAGAAATGAACGAGTTCATAATACGCACATATCTTATAGTGACTAGATTGGAAACAAAATCACGCGGATATTTAAACCCATTGCACAGACAGTTTATAGAGAAGTTCCCTTATATGGATGTTTCCAAGCAGCGAGTAGGAGATCAGCGACGAGCGATAATTAGAAATAAATCACTAACAGAAAACACTCTGCAATTAATTAAAACAGAAGTTAAGCACTACTTAGAAACACAGATTCTAGATCACAATGGAACACAAAACCACGACACACCGCAGATATGGTCCAACACCGAAACACAAGTAAATTCCTCTTCTAGGATGCAATGGAATGATGATATGAATGAAGCCATTATAAGACACTACCTTAGAATCACTCACTTAGAGTCCAATAAAACAGCATACCGAAAACCACTATACACCAGCGTTATTGAACAATTCCCACACATCGCTCACGTTTCTGAACAACGCATAGCAGATCAGTGTAGAGTGATAATAAATAATAAACTCATCACAGACCAAAGATTGCAAGAAATAAGACTAGAAATAGCAGAGTTTTTAGGTAATCAAACGCTTACATATAATTCAGATGAAGTAGCACAAAATAACATACCAAATACAAATAATACAGATGATCCATTTTTAAATGTAGAATTTGAATTTATCACACAAAACAATGCAGACGTAAGAGGAAATAGAGTAACCCATGAACAACCTAATGATGGACAATGGCACGACGAACAATTGAATAACAAAATATTAGAGACATTCAAATCAGCTTACGACAACTTCACAAATACTGACCCAACAAAAAGACCTTATTTACCGAAACAAAAAGCATCGAGAAATCTGACATATATAACTACATATTTAAATTTACAAGTGCTCCCTATGTATAAGTCCATTGAATGTACTTTTGCTACAACACACACATTAATATATTGTGCAGCGTACACCACAGCTATATGCAATGGCTCCAAAATCATAAATATTCAAAATGACACATCACAAGTACAACTAAAAAGAAAAGGCGGGAAACCAGCTTGGCTGATTAGATTAGAAAATAAGATAAGGAAACTAAGACAGGCTATAGGGAGAATGACGCAATATATTAAGGGAAACAGAAGTTTTAGATTAATAGGTTATATAACTGAGATAAGGCAAAAGTACAGAATGCATTCCCGACATGAGAATCCTAATAATACAGACGAACAAGACCTTGATAGTCTTAAACAAAACTTAAACGCAACTTGTAGCAGGCTCCGGAGATATACTGACTGTACTAAGAGGAAAAATCAAAATGTGCAATTCCACAACAATGAAAAACAATTTTACAGGGACTTATTTAAAAATGCAGACCGCATAAGTGTGCCAGAAAATAGTAGAGATCCACAAACACCAACTGCAGATGCATTGCATAAATTCTGGTCAAATATATGGAGTAAACCAATACAACACAATAAAGATGCTCAGTGGATACAAGAAGATGCACAAAAATTAGAATCCGTTCCCCAAATGCAATTTCACTTAATTACATTGGACACATTCATCAATATACTAAAAAAGACACACAACTGGAAAACACCGGGCACCGACCATATACATAACTACTTTTATAAAAAACTCACAACAATGCACCCAACACTTCACAAACACATAAACGAATTTATAAAGTCTCCTGAAACATTACCTCTATTTGTAACTCAAGGCATAACGTACATGATTCCAAAAGGTGATGGACAAGCAGATGCATCAAAATATAGACCTATTACCTGCCTTCAAACTATATATAAAATAATAACCGCATGTATTACCGAACTTGTATATAAACACGTAGCTGAACACAATATATTAGCAGAAGAGCAAAAGGGGTGCCGAAAAGGAAGCCAAGGATGCAAAGAACAACTAACCATAGACAGTATTGTAATGAAACACGCAACTCAAAACAAAAGAGAATTACACACTATGTTTATAGATTACCGTAAAGCTTTTGACTCTATTCCACACACTTGGCTAACATACATACTTCAACACTATAAGATACACCCAACACTAGTTACCTTCTTATCAAACATAATGGACCACTGGCACACAAGACTTAAAATTAGAAATGTAGAAAACACAATAGAAACCGACGTAATTCCAATTAAACGAGGTATCTTCCAGGGAGACTCCTTCAGCCCTCTCTGGTTCTGTCTCGCATTAAATCCTCTTTCACATATTCTGAATAGCTCTAACAACGGTCTTAAAATAACAAGTACAAATAACAATATCTCAATAGCACACCTTATGTATATGGACGATATAAAACTATACAGTAATGATACACCATCACTGCACCGCCTGGCAGACTTTACACAACAGTTTTCTAATGACATCCAAATGCAGTTTGGCATTGAGAAATGCAAAACCTTTACACTATCTGACAACCAAGTAGTAGCTGTAAGTTATGAATTAAGTACAGGGGAGCAAGTAGATCCTCTCAATCACAATGAGACTTATAAATATCTAGGATTCCAGCAATTGCGTCAAATACCCCAAAAAGAAACCAAAGCCGAGATTATAAGAAAATTTAGACATAGACTTAACGTGTTAGCAAAGACTCAGCTGTATTCGCGGAATTTAACCCACGCAATAAATACATTTGCCATTCCTATCCTTACATATTCATTTGGAATTATACACTGGACAAAGACAGATTTAAAAAGAATGCAGTCTATAATTAACACTACATTAACAACCCAGCGTAAACATCATCCTCGATCCTGTGTACAGCGGATGACACTTCCCAGAAATGAAGGCGGCCGGGGAATCATCGATATTTTAAACCTACATAACAAGCAGATTACTACATTGAGAAATTACTTCCATAAAAAATCAGAACAATCGCAACTACACAAAGCAATAGTAAAAGCCGACAGACGCATAACCCCACTGAACCTTCAGAACGAAAATGCACAACGTAATCAGCACATCACATCAAACAAAGATAAAATAGCAGTTTGGAAGCAGAAGTCTCTACATGGGAGACACCCACACGACCTGGAACAGCCTTATGTTGATAAGAATGCATCAAACGCATGGCTACGGCGTGGCGAGCTCTTCCCGGAGACCGAAGGCTTTATGCTAGGTATACAGGATCAAGTTATTGACACAGGAAATTATCAGCGTTATATTATCCGTCGTCCAAATTATAATGATAAATGCAGACAATGCCACACAGCTTCAGAAACAATCCAACATATTACCGGTGCATGTAAGTCAATAGCTCAAAGTGATTACAAACATAGACACGACCAAATAGCTGCAATAGTACATCAATCATTAGCCTACAAATATAACTTAGTGAAAGAAAAAGTACCCTATTATAAATACAAACCACAGACTGTTCTTGAAAATACATATTATAAATTATATTGGGATAGGACTATAGTCACAGATAAGACCATACACTATAATAGACCGGATATAACAGTATTAGACAAACACAACAAATCAGTTTACCTTATAGATATTGCCGTTTGTAACACACACAACCTCATCTCTACCCACACCGAAAAAATTTCAAAATATGTTGATCTGGCCATAGAAATTAAAACACAATGGCGTGTAAACACCACCAGGACAATACCAATAATTATATCTACAACTGGCGTAATACCGAAAACACTTCACACTAGCTTATATACATTAGGGATCCCACCAATGACGTTTATACTTTTACAAAAAGCTGCAATACTTAACACCTGCAGAATTGTTCGTAAATTTCTGAACAACTAAGGGAATTTCGCAACTCTATATATATTTAAATTATATAAAAAAATTATATATCATTCATGCACTTGGCTTCGGCCCGTGCTACATTAACCTTCTGTTGCAGGAGAGAAACGTTCTCGTTACTACAAAATAATAATAATAATAAACTTTATTACTCTCACATTTTTTGGATACAGAGTTGCAATACACTTAATCTTAAGTACTATAATTAAATTAACTGTAGCTAGAAACAGTATAACATTTAATAACATCACTAATATTGCTAAAGACACGGCTGGTACTTATTTTAGGGAAACCCTGTGCTATAAGTACCAGCACCCTTCCAATTACACAACAAAAAATAATAACCATTTGAACATCAGTTTAGATATGAGCTTGATTTCACATATATAGTGGTGATTAAATAGTGCAAACTACAAACGTATGAGAGTGAGTGTGTTATAAACTACTTGACAGTATGAATTAGTTTTTCCGTATCGTCGTAATTGAGACTCAGCAACCATTTTGTTACTTTCTTTTTACACTGATACACTGTTATTGAATCATGGCTTACGTATTTATTAATTTCGTTGTATATAAAAGTTCCGAGAAAGTAATAAAATTTTTCACTAAAGGTTGTTTTACAAGAGTGAGTTCTTGATATTCTATGTGTACGTGTTGTATTAGATAAAGTGTTCGGTTTGATTTCACTGTATTGTCTAAGGTAAATTTGCAATATGAATAATTGTCTGACTGTTAGCACTTCACAATATTGATACAATTCATTGGTAGGATGTCTTGGAGGCATAAATGTGCTCACTTTTAGTACTGCTCTTTGAGCACGTTCCAACTTTATGAGATGACTTTTAGAAGCCCCACCCCAAGAAGAAATACAATAATTCAAAACGGACTGACATAATGCGAAATACACTGTTTTAAGAACATCTGGTTGTGCTATATGTCTTAAATTTTTGAAAATGTAAATAAGTTTTCTTATCTTGCCTATTAATAATTCAATATGAGGTATAAAGTTGAGTTTTTCATCTAGAATTATTCCTAAATATTTGATGCTTTTAACGTTATGTAACCTTGGACAGTCACACATTTGATTATTGTTTATATGGTTATGAGCTACTATTTGAAAGTTATTGAGATCTGTGAATGTACGTTTTCTTATATTTAAGGTTAAGAATTTAGTTTTATCTACATTTAGAGATAAAGAATTACAGAAAAGCCAATGTGTTACTTTGTCAAAGCCCCTTTGTGCTCTATAAAATACATCTCTCCAAGAGTCAGCTGTAAAAATCAAGGTGGTATCATCAGCAAAAGCAACCAGTTTGCCGTTTTCCAGGTCTAATTTGCATAGATCGTTCACATAAATTGTAAAAAGTGTAGGGCCCAGAACACTTCCTTGCGGAACACCGTGTTCCAGCAGAAGTTCACTACTCACGTGATTACCAACCTTAACGCACTGCTTGCGATTATGAAGGTAACTCTCAAAAAGCTTAAGTTCATTTGATCTGATACCAAGTTTTTCTAATTTAGAGACTAGTTTGGGGACAGAGACAGTGTCGAATGCCTTCCGTAGGTCAAGAAAAATACTTATGCATTTTTTACCATTGTCTAAGGCTTCAACAATATGATTTGTAACATCATGCACGGCATCATTTGTAGACCTACTATCACGAAAACCATATTGACAATTAGACAGCAATTTATTACTTTCTAAATATTTTTTGAGCCGGTTGTTCATTATTTTCTCTAAAACTTTGGAAAGAGTAGGTAGTACAGATATAGGCCTGTAATTGTTAACTCGGTCTCTGTCCCCAGACTTATGAATGGGGTGAATGAGTGCTTTTTTTAAAAGATCTGGAAAAATTCCTGTAGATATAGATAAATTTATGATGTATGTTAAAGGAGGTATCAGTAATGTTTTATTTTGCTTCAAGATGCGAGCAGATATTCCGTCAACCCCCACTGCACAATCAGCTTTTAGAGAGTCAATTAAGTTCTCAACTTCCAGTACATCAGATTCAAGAAAGACGAAAGAATTACATTGAGTTGATGTATTGGAATCTATTATACTACTGTTAAAGTGTGTATTATTGTCTCTGTCTACTTGCGATGCTATGTCTTTTCCTACATTGACAAAGAATTTATTAATTTCATTTACCGAATTAATGGGTGAATTACTTATTTTAAGTAATTCCAGAGGACTATTATTCGTTTTTATAGTGTTAGTAACCTCTTTAATTACGTTCCACATCTTTTTTGGATTATTACAGGCGTTTTTTAATTGATCTCTATCGTAATTTGTTTTAAGGTTCTTCAGTAAATCGTTGCAGTAGTTACGGTATCGTTTGTAAGTTATTCTTAAAATTTCATTGTTAGGCGATCTTTTAACTTTCTTAGACAAACTATCTCTATTCCTCATGCACCTTAAGACCCCACTAGTAATCCATGGTTTAAGAATTCTCATACGATGTGGAATGGGCCTAGTAATAGTAGACATCTGGAGAGCTCTTGATATTAACGTAATGTAATATACCATTGCATCATTTACATCTGTACAGTTGTAAATTATTGAAAAATCGGATTTAGCTATTTCATCTTTTAACATATTATAGTCAACTATTGTTTTAATTTTATCAGAATAAGTCGATTTAGCTTTACTAAGGGTTAGGAAAACCGCATTATGGTCTGTAACAGAAGATTCTATGACTAAGGTCATTGCATTATATTTAGTTTTTAAAATAACATGATCGAGTGAAGTTTTATTGTGAGTGGGGAAAGTGTGAGCTGGTAGTAGACCATGAGAAGCTATAAGATTCAGATACTCATCAGAGTTATTGTCAATATTCCCCTCTGCTATATCTATATTAACGTCTCCAATTAACATAACATTGGATATATCATTATTAGAAAGAACGCAATCAATGGAATCAAAAAAGTTTTTTAGGTTGTTGAACGACGGTGGCCTATATATTGCCAATATACACAAGTTATTTCCTATTTTTACAAGAAGGCCACTAGCATCTATTAATTTGGGTTCAGTAACAGTTACGTCGCGAATCATTTTATTAATGTACACAACAACTCCATCATTTTGGTTATGTGTATTTTCGGTATAATGGTATTGGTAACCAGCTAATTGGGGAATTATAGGTTTACGCGAAAGCCAACATTCACTGAGTATAATAATATCTGAATTTATACCCATCCTGGATAACAATGTAAGAAAACCTGCCATATTTGCTGTAATGCTACGAATATTTTGTGTAATTATGTTAAGTGATTGATTACTAAACGACATAAAGCTTTTACATTCCTCGGGAGCGCAATTATAAGATTTAGAAACATTTATTTCGTCGATGTTATTTAAATTATTCTGTATAGGATTGAATTTTAATATTTATAAAATTATTGAACTTGAATAGGTAACAGATTTTTTTTTTTTTTTTTTTTTTCGATCTGAAGTAAAATCTTATAACTACTGTACAAAAGTACTATTGACAGAGTCATTGAGCAGCACACTGTAGAAAACAGGTGGATATTATTGACACTCTTAAAAATAATGTGTGTGTTAATTTTGCGTAATTTATGTTTATGTTTATGGTGTTGTGGTGTGTAAACAGTTCTTTGAGGTAGAACAATATTTTCAATTGTACTTAAGTTCACTCTCGTATTAAAATATAGAAAGAAAGATGAAATAAAAACAATATAAACACACTTAATAATACAAATACTTATCAAACTTTCTTGACAAACATAGGTAACACTATATAGTCATAGTAGTTTTTTAAGTTTAATAAAATCGTCTTCATTTTCAATTCGTTGCAAGGATTGGCCTTCTGCTTTTCGTAAATACACGTGTCCTCTGGAGGTCCAGCAGTAGTCAAAATTGTTTTCGCGAGCAAATTCTCGAGCGAGCGCAAACAATTTGCCTGCTTTATGTGTTAATGTTTCTGATATGTATATGGGCAAAACTGGTCCAGGCGCACTAACGTGAGAAGTGTTTAATTTCTCTTCCCTTGCCTTATTCTTGTTGAAAGCCTTGATTCCTTGAAGCATATTTTCCTTTTTTAGAGTACTGTTTAGCTCTATTATAATCGGTCTTACAGTGCCTTTATTGGAGTTTATTCTATATGCGTCTTTAATATCATAGTCCATCAGATCAACCGACACAGTTTTGGCCAGCTTCTTTACTATGTTGCAAATATGTTCCTTGGTTTCTATTTCTTTATAACCTTGTGATATTTTGGGTATGTTACGAATCTCCAACCCAGGAGATCTAGTTTTACGCTCCATGTCCTCCAGTTTACCTTCCAGAATTTTGATATATTTTTTATCCTTTGCCCGGTCATCTTCCAACTGATTCAGTTTTTCTAAAACAGTATCATATTTATCGGACATAAATTGTAGATCTGCTTTTAGCTCGGAATTAAGTTGTTTAATCTCATTAAAACGCTGTTCGACAACATCCGACAGAGATGAGAATAGCCCTCTCATTTCAATACATATATAACATAGCTGCGCAAGTGTGTGTATCCCGACACTGTCATTAGATATGTAAGATCTGCATAACATGAAGAATGGCATTCATTACTGGTGGTAGGTCTCTCGTATGCAAGAGTCCGTCTGGGTGGGTACCACCGCCACGTCTATTTCAACCGCCAAGCAGCAGTGTACATGCACTGTTGTGTTGGTTTGAATGACTCAGAATGACGAGCGCAGTGGAATGTCACACAGTACTTTGTAACTCACCTTGAGCTGGATGGTGTTGCTACTGTTTATAGGCGGTCGTATCACTTAACATCAGGCAAATGGCATGCTCGTCTCGTCATTCAATGCAATAAAAAATATAACTTAGGCGTGATTTTTCAATCGTCAGAATAACTTTTTTCTTACGATAATTCTAACAGTTTCTCCGTAGAAAGTACATCAAAATGTAAGTTATTCGTCTGATTCAGTAACCATGTTAGTCTTAAACGGCAATCAATTAATCAGCCTATCGCCATTCACTGCTGAACGTAAGTTCATCCCCAAGTGAGCGCCAACCATCTCGGTCTTAAGCAGCCCGCATCCATCTGTTACCCGCCGTGTTTTTCAAGTCGTCGGTCCATCATGCAGCAGGGCGTCGTACAATAAGTTTATCGCTTTCTCTAACACCTGTCTAATGTATTGACCGGCATTCCGCTGAAACACTATAATATGGCAAGTCCCGTAATGTCGATGGCTGCATACTATGTGTCAGGAAACTTGTGCATGTAAAAATAAACAAATTATTACGACCTACCTAGAAGGCTCCTCGAATACACAGGATCTATAACCTGGCACATAAATTAAGACAATACCCTACCTCTCGCCTTTGATATTCATGTTGAAATATGATGGATGGGCTTGTATTTATAAAAACCGTTTTCGGATCGCAAGATACGCCCACGTAGTCTAAATCGAGTTCCTTCGACGCATAAAATAATTTGGTGAAAGATCGAATGAGACGAGAGGTTTTCTGAGGAAAATGAATGTACCGTTTTATGTTGTTATTTTATGTTTTTAGAAAGAAAGAATTATTCTTATAAGAATATGGATATGTACATACACTCGCGCATGTTATCGCCGAAAGGGTGGGCACAGGCATAACTATTACACAACGTCCATTTTTTTCTTGAGATTATAGGGGGCGAGTGCCTTATCGGGCACTTTAGACTCAGGGGTGGTAGTGAGCAGAAAAAATAAATAACCACTTTATCCGACTCGGGATTCGAACCCGTGATCCTGGAGTGCAATATACAGAGCGAATAAGGATATGTGGATTTTTTGTGTATAAACGTGATACGTAATTCTTTCCTAGCCGAATTTCGGTCACGGCGGCCAATCTCAACGGAGATCAGCCAGGTACGCAGGAAACATTATAGTGCACAAGTGTGTGCGCATAATACACAATTGCATCTCTATTCTTTCACTTTCATAGTCCGGTGAGATGGCAATCGCAGATATCGGCGAATTGTAACATCATTATGTAAGACCAATGTACGATTTCATAAATAAACAATTTGTTTTTGACCAACGGGTTTACGCGCTTTAAAACGTAGGCCATTAACATGCCATCAAGCATTATAATTATAAGCAACCGAGGTGCGAGATGAACTCTGACGGGATGCGATATTATCCTTCCTACTAATATTATAAAGGCGAAAGTTTGTAAGAATGTATGGATGTTGGATGTTTGGATGTTTGGATGTTTGGATGTATGGATGTATGGATGTTTGTTCCTCTTTCACGCAAAAACTACTGAACGGATTTTGATGAAATTTGGCACACGGGTAGATCATGTCCTGGATTAACACATAGGCTACTTTTTGTCCTGGGAAAATATAAACCGGGACTTTTATCCCGGAAAAACTTTTTAATGCGGGCGGAGCCGCGGGCAAAAGCTAGTTGTTCATAAAATAGCAACGATGGTATTCTTTAACAAGTACATTACAATCTGCGGCGGTCTGTGCAGCTTCGTGCAACAAAAAAATATGCACCGAAGAAACCCGGTCCAATGCTCGCTCGGACGATGCTAAACTCGCGAGTATCGGCATTGGGCCGTAAGACTGTGTGAAACCAACATAATCATTCCACTCACCCCCTAGTGGTGGTAGCGATAACGCGTTTTTCCCTGCGATAAAAAAAGTACATTATAATACCAACCCTGTGTTATATACTACCCACTGCTGAGCACCAGTTTCTTCTACTGAGAGGGTTTAGGCTTTAGGCTGCCACGCTGGCCTAATGCGGGTTGGCAGACTTGACATACTCTTATAATAAGTATGTATTATTTTTTTTGTGTGTAAACGTCTGTCGGGTATTGGTGTATTTTTTAATTATTGTAGGATGAAGCGAGCTAGCCCTTCGCGTGATGGTAATGTAGATGACCGCCCCTTAATAATAGCTATGCATTTTCCATCATCCTGAGACATATGATATTAAACAATAAGAAACAAGTCTCCGTACTTACAAGGCTACAATGTAGACATTGCATTGTTACCAAGAAACAAAATCAATAGAAACTTACCTCTGGTTTAAAAATATCATTTATCTCATTTCTGGAGCGTCTGGCTACGGACAGGCCTCCAAAAGGAACAACTAATGTATGCCTTTATCTAGTCTGTCATGATTTTGGCTGCGTTCCAATGTCATACATATTTTTTTTACGTATAATGCTAAACATATATTTAAAATATTCTATATTTAAAATGTTCTATAAAGACAGTTGAAGTACGATTGCAATGCCGAGGTCTCGGGTTCAATCCCCAGGTCGTGCAAAGTGATATTGGGTTCTCTATTCAGTATCAGCCCGGAGTCTGGAATTTGTACCCGATACGGCGATAGGCTCGCCCCCTATCACATTATGTGACTAGTTGCGCCTCTGCCTACCCCTTCGGGGATACAAGGCGTGGGTGTGTGTGCATTAAGTTCTAAAAAGATATTTGTTTTTAATAAAATATTTAATTAAAATGTAGCTTTTTTATGTGACACAAAAATCGTTTCATGGATAACTGTCAGGGATTTAGCTAAGATTTTTTAATTTGGTGTGTACCGGTAAGTCTCAAGGGTACCGACGACAAGCTTACAGAATATGCAACGAAGTATCTATAAATGTAGTTAAAGAAAGAAAAAGGATGATTGTCCCATCTGGTGATTGCAATTAGGTGGACAGCTCATAATAATGCTTCAAGCCTTATTAAGATGGACCAATTATTACTAGAAACAATCGTACGCTATGATTGCTAGCAATATTCGTTTTTGAATATCTGTCAAAACATTCGTATATCTGTCAACGCGGGCGAGATATGCCTCGCCATTGTACATGTTCAGACAGCGTTTAATTATTGCGTGCGATAATTTCTAGCAATGATTGATGCGTCTTAATGAGTCTTAACGGAGATTTATATTGTGGTCCAAAAAATGTGAAACTAAAATATTTATCACATATAAAAAGTAATTATACTTTAAATCTGAGTACAAAATACACGCACGGTTCACCATATGGTTAACATTGGGTCCAGATTGGCGGGCGTGCCTCGAGCATACACGAACTGCAACTGTTAATACAAAGGTACGGTCAAACTGGATGATCCGTACGCTGCGATCTGCGTTCTGCGATTGTAATTGACCAAGACACGCATATATAAGCATTTTGTTAGCTCACTGTCACATTGCATTGTGTACATTTCGGGATAACAAGATTTGGTTGAAAGCAATTTTGCTCTGTATAGGATGTATTAACGACCCATACTTGCGACTAAATACTTCACGTGATCGATTCTGAGTTAAATCGTACAGATAATAACTGCATTAGAAAAAAAACAACGTTTGTTACGTCTAGCGGTACCTAACACAGTAACACACATTTTTTTTTATCGTGGGCCTCACGTTTGCTCGCCTAAGGCGAGTCGCCTTATTCAAGGACACCGATCTTTGGATGAATGCTTTTAGACACTACAACCCTTATTTAAATTATTATGCTGAGGGTACTCCTAGTGGGGTGCGAACCTTGGCTCCGGGCGGTTGCTGAGAGAAGAAATGGTCATCATCGATTAATGCGCAACACAACGCTATTGTAAATTGACGAGCGTAAAAACGGATTCAGTGTGACCGGACCTTAACTAACATTACGTAATCGACTATGCAGTTTATTCGCGAAATAACTGTCTAAATCGCGATAACAGCACTAGCTAAACAGGATCACCGATTGAAAGTTAAGTCCAAAATCCAACAATTTCACTGCAATATAATCCACAAATGGTTACAAAGTGTCTGGAACGCTCGGTTTAGATTAGTCGGGTAATTCGGCTATTTAAGGGCCACGTAAAATTTTAATAGCTTCCATATTTTATTGGCTACGTTGCTGGGGACTTTGATTAAAAACCTTTGGGGGTTTCCAATCGTTAAGGCCAGATTAGCCTCTTGATATCGGAGTTTCGACTTTGTTTTGAAGAATCGTCTCGCCTGCGGGTAAGTGTTGGGATACCGAGATTAGCTTAGATTAGACTAGGGTCTAATAGTGTATATTTTGGGGTATTTATGTGCCTAGATTGTGATCGGGTGGTTTCGTAAATACAATATTTAGTCTACAATATTAGTACAAACGGTCATGTTATTTATCTCCAGATCGTTAGTAGGGCTTTAAACATCAGCTCAATATCAGTGATTTTAGTAAAATGAAACATTGGGTAACGACAACAACAAAAAACTTAGAGCCTGTTTTATAACTTCTGAGGAAATGCTATTCACATAAATATAAGCCGACCAAATACAAAAGCCAGCCTCTAATCTATCATCTCAAGTAAATGGTAATGTAATGAGTACTATTTACACTACCTGTTTAATACGATAACTCTGAAATAAAGGAGATGTCCGCTTTTTATATGGATGCTGGCCCTCAAAATCTATTAACCCTTCAAGCCCCGCTTATATATATAGATGTATGGGAAAACCCTATATATATGGACCCCGGTGTCCGTCGCGGGGCTTGACGAGTGAAACTTTAGGGATATTAATGGGGCAAAATCTGAATCTTGGATCTACCAAAAAAATAATAATTTTAGACCCTTCCATGCACAGAAAACTTTTTAAAAAAAGTTTAAGTGTAGTGTTTAAGAAAAATAAAATTACATAAATTTCTAAATCGGAGGTTAACATTAAACGGTTTATTGTAAAAGGCTAGGTTTTAGGAGTTCTATCCATATATATAAACCGTTTTTTGGACATTTCCTTTATTTAAATTTGTGCAAGAGGCAAGGCCTCTTAATATGCTATTGATTAGTTGCAGGTGTCAATTTATACTATAACAACTTTCTACAAATAATCGGTTAATTTTACCACGTATCTTGTTACATTTTTCCTGCAATTAAGTACTAATAAATTGGAATTAAAAGCACCAAATTAGCGGACAAGGCAGACCAAAATATTATAATAAGTATACATATTGTAATAATAAAATATCCCTCTAAAAGACGAACAGCGTCGAACAAGATAATCCCTTTCAAAAACAAGATTTCTGCCGCGCACATAAACATTCATTTAAAATAGTACTCAAAGAAAAAAGGATCCTACAAGCGATGACCTAAATGAGAGAAATTCATGGCCCAATATATTTCAGTTACATACATTTTCGCTTCACATTTCAGTAAAAAACTTTACCCGGTTTTCGTGTTATTTTACACGGGTTCAAGGCGTTTTCACCCAGGTTCGACAATTTATACCCGGGTTTTATTCGTGCGGAATTAAAACCTTTCTTGTGTTGCTCCTGTCCACGTTCAAATAAGTTCTTTCACGATTTTATTAAGAAAATGAATGGCCGGTCCTTTTCCGTGTACGCCGTATTAGCAACTTATTTTTGTATCCTTTCGTGTGTCGTCGTTTTGTTTCACTTTGTGATTACATAAATAATAACCATTGATGTATATTTTACGATAGACAGAAACGTCGAACGTCCATGAAAAATTACTGGAGTTAGAACTAAAGTTCGCTGTAGCGCTAAAAAATATTTATGTCGTCTAACCAAACTTAAAACATACAGTGCTAAATCGCTAAATAATCAATGCTAACACACTGAAATCAGGTGTTATCATGCAGTACAGTTCAATTGAACAGAGTGAATACTCGGATCGCGTAATCTAGTGAGTAGTATTAATGATAATAACAGCACGTATCGATAACCAAAATGTATTACAAAAAGCATTAAACGCATCCAAAATCAACAATTTGGAAGACACGAGACATACTAAAAGTACTTCTAAAGCTGTGATTCCGCAGAACGCGGCAGACGGCAAGTGACGTCCTGCCAGGCGTCATTTGCCGTCGTGTGCGAAATCGGTCTCATACAATTTAATACTGCATAGTAGTGCCGTCTGCCGTCAAGGCACATGCTGTTGCCGTCTGCCGTTGCCGTGTGCCGTCTGCCGCGTCCTGCGGAATCACAGCTTAATAGATTCTAATTTGTCTGCTCTATAAATGCTTTTAGAAAATCCGCAGACCATTTGCGTGATCCGAAAAACGGAAACAAAATAAGTACAATCAGTCACGTGAATCATTCAATCTGTTCGGACTAACAATAGCCCAGAGGCGGCGGTAGGAAAATTTTGTGGGACCCATAGTACGAATACGAAACAGGGTAGTTTCGTATGTTCTATTTTGTAGGTTATTTTTTATGTAACAGAAAATAATACGAAAAAGAAATTCGTGTGTGTAATCAGCATTAAAATTGATTGAAAAATAAAGTAGTTATTCATATTATCGTGAGCCAAAGTGGGGGCGTGCTAGGAATATCGCGCTATCTCTCGCACGGATGCAGCGTTATGGCTGGTGACACACGGTGACGTCACAGTCTGATATTAGTTATTTGTCAATTATTATTATCCTTTCTATTAAATTTCAAACCTAATAACTTATATATTTTTTTTATAATTTTGTAAATTATTTTTCAGTTAGATTTAGGATGGCACACATTTTTGATAAATGTATTAAATAAAGTAGTCAACTACCCTATTGTAGCACTTTTTCATTCGGCTATTTAGCAATATTATATTAAATTAACGTGGTCTCATATTGTTAAAAAAAAGTTTATTTTATTTTTGTTCGTTATCTAGATATTTAAAAACAGTAAAAAGTTAGTCACGGTAGACTGATGGTAAAAAAATTAATAAACTAAAAATAAATTCAAAACTAAGACTTACAAAGTTTACTCTATGAAAGACTATTGTGCTTGTCACCCAGATATATCAGATGTTCTATCACAAAGTACATTATTTTGCTTTAAAATAATTTTAGTCTAGAATATAACAGTGATTACAAATCTCTATTTAAATATGTTTATTGAAATATATGGTGCATGAATATATGTGATAACTTTAACTACTACAGAAAACGTAGTCTGCGCTTTAAGCCGTAAAACTTTTCTACGAATTTTCGCCCCCCATGAAACATCTCATTGCATCCCTGTAAAGTCTCAGAGCAAGCTTGGGATTTTGGGCTCCAGTTAATCTATTAAAAGCGGGGTGCATGCATTCCAAATCAATTACTACGCAATCTACAGTTGCTGAAGATTGGGTCTCAAAAATTACCTAGTTATACGTATTTATGTACTGTTTTTTGTTGTGCAGTTGGGTATATACCCACAAACATTTGTATTGTCCAATTTCTTTCTTTGGTATTGATTGACTGAAAATTTTGTTAATGTGTAGTGTAAGAGTAGAAGAGAACTTTTTCATTTTTAGTTTTCCCACGAACGAAATGTATTTATCATCTTAGTATTACAGACATCTTAAGCTGAAATGTTTATTTAGTATATTCGAACTTAGTACGAGAACAAGATTGCGCTGGTCGCCACAGATTAAATGTTAAGTTTCTTAATGTCTTATGCTGCTAATTTTTAAATGCTTATTGCCTATTAATTTCAATTATACTTTGTGAATTGTTAGAGCTCAGTTATATGAAAGATCAACAGAGTAATATATCTGAGTATCTGCGGATCGAACCCAAGACTTCACATTGCAGTCGTACCGTCCAATAAGAATTATAAAAACCAGGTAAACAATAAAAATTGTAAATACTTAAAAAATATATATTTCACTGCTTTACTCATATTTACAAGAACTTAACAATAACTTAACTACATAGCTTATCGCATTATATATCTTATTCATTGGAACATACGCATTGGAATTCATTTTACCATGTCGCATTATTTTTACGCCATTTAGGCGTTGAGCAAGATAAATAATAAATCCGAGATAAATCAACAGTTTCGTTTAGTGATCTTCCTAATAGGAGATATTCTGAAAGGCACTTCGATTTGGGGTAGGTCAAATTTTTTCAAAAGCGTCTTTACTTGGCCGTTGTGGTAGGTGTTGCTGGTCTTATTGTATTGTTCTTTGGTGACCTGAGGCCGTGGTGGCACTGGCGGTGGTGACGTCGCTGAGAAGTATTTCTCGTGTGCATCTATCCAGCGCTGTACCTGAAAATATGAATTTTATAAATAAGAAATCATATTAAACCCGACCGACTGGATGATGGGTACTTTTACCGATGGGTAAAAATGGAAAAAACATATAAACATGGGGTTTATTTTATTACTCACAATAAAATATTTATGTGATAATCTCATGAGCTTGTTGACTTACATGCTGATTACGGATTTTTTGGTAATTCATAAATGTTTCATGGCATAAAAGTTACAATTAACTATATCCACATAGACGGACCATTTAAATCTTATCTTGAACCCTGAACTCGATAAGATACACTAATTTCAAACAATGTTTTCAAATCACGCAGTTTATATGCTGTATAAAACTACTTACATAATCACACTTGCACTTTGAAGCTTCGTTATGTGAATCCATAATTTAAAAACTTTGATTTCTTGGTTTAGGTATATCACACCAAGGGATGACTGTGGAATGATGTATATTTCCAAGAGAAAATTAATTTATACTTCGTAGTAAATAAATTAACTAATCACCCGTGGTAATTAGCGGTAATCCTTTATTTTTAAGTATTACAGGTCATTAATAAATGGTAATTAGCACGTCGTTTAGAAATACCGTTAGTTTTAAAACAAACAATAACAACTACGTATTGTTTTTTTAAATTTCAAAACAAGAAATGTGTAATATAAGCCAACATAAAAAAAAAACAAAGTATGGAACGTATATTCTTTAAATTTCACAATGTCTGCAGAAATGCAATCTTGGGTAATAAAAATTTGCAAAGTGCGTATTAAACCCAGAATATCTAGAATTTGTTTGATTTATTATGGTGGCACTAGAATAAGTTGAACTATGTATTTTTGTACAAAACATAAACCTACCCTTTTCAGATATAACCAAGGGTATAACCTTATCAACGCACATTTCGCTAGTCATGTTAGGTTTAAAGCTTTGCACCGGAAGAAATTCTAACTTCCTGGATTTTTTCTGTGTTTTTCAACAATCACCGGATAGACTCAGATAAAGTACGAGGTTGCTAGAAAATGGGCGTCAAAGATTTTTGGTCTGGGTCCTTGAATATTTAAGGCTCACCCAAGACTTATTTTGTTTTAAAATAAAAATAAGATGAGAAATGCTGACTGCCTCGGTGGCGTAGGTGTCTTACGGTACGACTGCGGTGCTGAGGTGTCGAGTTCGATTCCCGGGTTGGGTAAAGTGATATTGGGTTTATCTATTCAGTATCAGCCCAGAATCTGGAAATGTGTCTGGTAAATGGCAATAGGCATTAGGCCTGCCCCCTATTACATGGGACGTAACATAGCTGGTAAAATGTGGGTGTGATACACATCTACCTACCGCTGTAAAAGGGAAAACGGCGTGATGGTATGCTTTGTCTGTAAAATGAGAAATAAAAAAAATCTACTCTCCGCCAAGTCCAAGATTCTTCAGTTTTCTTGCCTTTCTAGATGGTTTAGTTAGTTCATATACATGTAATGCAAATATCCCTACTTAATATTATAAATGCGAAAGTAACTCTGTCTGTCTGTCTGTTGCGCTTTCACGCCAAAACTATTGAACCGATTTCGATAAAATTTGGTAAGGAGATAGTTTAAGACACTAGGAACGATCTAGGGTAACTTCTTATCTTTTATCCCGGAAAAAATACAATCTTAGTTGAAACTGCGAGCAATTTATTATAGAGATAGTTTGAGATCCAGAAGAGGATATGACTACTTTTATCTCGGAAAAACATAAACCGGGAATTTCATCCCGGATTTTTTTTGGTCTCGCGAGTGGAGCCGTCACGGCCAAACCCCTGAACCAATTTCGATGAAATTTGGAAGGGACATAGTTTAAGACCCTGGGCCTTCCCAGGGTCTTAAACTATGTCCTTGCCTAGGCTACTTCTTATCCCGGGAAAACCTAAACCGGAACTTTAATCCCGGTAAATATTTGTTTGTGGGTGGGTAAACATTTGTTTACGGACCCACCCACAAACTAGGTATAGAGATAGTTTGAGACCCAAAGAAGGAAACAGGCTACTGCTTATCCCGAAAAAACATAAACCGAAACTTTTATCCCGGATTAATTTCTCGCAGTTTTTTATCTTTTTATTTTTAAAGATATGTCCATTGTTCTTACATCACTACTTATTATAAAACAAAGTCCCCTATCGCATCTGTTTGTCTCTCGAACGCGATAAACTCAAATACTGTCGAACGGATTTTTATTCGTTTTTCAACAATGGTCGGTGTTATTCAAAAGGAAGGTAATACATCAATGGTTTATGCGTATCCTACTAATATTATAAACGCGAACGTTTGTAAGAATGTATGTATGAATGTATGTTTGTTACTCTCTCATGATATTTGGCATACGGGTAGATTATGTCCTGGATTAACACATAGACTACTTTTTATCCCGGGAAAATATAAAGCGGGACTTTTATCCCGGAAAAACTCATTCACGCGGGCGGATCCGCGGGCAATAGCTAGTATTGCTGTATGTTTTGAATACTCTATACCATATCTCAAAGATTTCAATCTTGTCTTGTGATTCAGTGATATTTTCTTAGGCGTCCGCCCTTTGAAAGAAAATTGTGCGTAGTTGAGAGCGAAAGTGCCCTTCCTTGTGCTTGCTTAAGGAAAATAGGGAATGTGATAGATTGCAAGTGGAAAAGAAAACAGATGCTATATCTATTTATATCGAGTCTAGTTGCGCAGTGGTTGGTGAGCTGGCTGTGAAACGAGAGGCTAAGGGTTCGATTCTCGTTTCTTCGGACTGATAAACGTTAGGTATCGCCCTGTATATGGGGGAGTCTGGAGAATTCCATCACGGTAACCTCTACCTGTCGTAAGAGGTGTCTAAAAGGGGCTATCAGGGTTTGCGGGCGCGCAGTGGGGGACTACGACAGCGTTCTTTTTATTTTCGTACATCACGCAAGCTCGAGGTGGGCGCTAGTGCTATTCCATTCCGTATGATGACGGCATAGCACTGCCGTAGACGTTTAGTTCACGTCTGTTGATGTGTGGGTGCTTCGGAGCCCTTGCTACTCATAGAGGTGAGCCGCAAGGGGGCATTGCGCTGGAATGGTTGCGGTCATTATGAGGGCGTCCTTCGCCTAAGGTGTCCGCAGCCACCCCTTATGCGCTAGAGTGGACCACCCCGCGGACCTGGTTGATATGCCGGTGTAGGGTGTAAAAAAAGGTTCTGATAAATGATACAATACTTATTTCTTAATGCAGGACTTTTTGTATACTGCCACGGCACAGTGACCCCACTGTACTTGATGGTAACCAGAGAGAGGGCCAGGTAGACTGTTGACTGACAAGCGATGATCATCCCTCGTGGATACAATTATACCTGTGTGAACCGTATATACACTGGCTGGTCCGTGAACGCGGAACTTACGTGGGCCAATATTGTGGGTTGTAACACCACGTTGGTTTAAATATATCTTGACACCAGCGCCACTATGAATGTGACGATATTAAATATTTGCTGGTCTTTTATACCCGAGTGTTTGGGTAGATGCCGTTCGTTGCCGTGATGTCTGTTTTTGAGGTTCTAGGCACTGTTTAGATCCAATTTGAAGGACATAGTAGCTATGAGGAATGGATACCGAGAACCGGTTGTAGAAACCGGGCAGACCTTTGATGAGGTGGACCGACCTGGTCCACCTGGCGGGAAGTTGGATGAGGCCTGCCCAAGACAACTTACCGTGCATTACAAGAGGCCTACACTCAGCATTAGGTGGATATATAGCCCGAAGAAGAAGAGAAGAGTAGCTATGGGCTAGTGTAACTTCAGTAAAACACTTAACCTGTTATTTTAATCGTGGTCAAGTAAGGTTAACAGTCAACATTGGACGAGCATGTAGTTCCATCGCCTCATTGTGCAATTGGCTCGGAATTCGCCAGCGTGAAAAGCTTAACTTTACCTGACCATGAAACAACCCGGTCTTACCCCCGGTTTCTGAAAGGCTGATCAAAGTTTTGTTCAACTAACACCTCTGTCAATTTAACAGCGCTGTCAAATCAACCAAGTTGATTGGGTTCCGAAACATTATTCAGAGAAAAATTTACTAATCTATGATTAATTTGATTTGAAATCAACATTCCATTACGTTGGGGCCGCGCTCATTATTTTGTTGAGTTTATTGTTCATTAGTTCATTCTTAACTATCAAAAGGTGCCAATAAACAGTGTTGCCAACTGGTACCGCCGTCAAGTAGCTAGATGAAAGATGAATAGTAAAAACTTGCTAGATTGCACGATTTTTCCGCTAAAAAAAGTTGATAGAAGTTGCTAAATGTTTTTGAGAAAAGTACTGAAATAATAATAACTAATTGACATGTTAGGCTTGGTTTGACTTTATATTGTTTAATACCTTTATAAATTGTGATTATCTTTTCTATTCTGTCTTGAACAGTCATATTTAAAGCGTTTCATAATGTACCTACCTACAAAAATATTTTTTTGAAGTGATACTTCTTTAGGCGCCTTATGAAAAAATTATGAGTGAAAATTTTAAGTTGCGCGAGCATCATGTAACGAAAAAGGTTGAAGCTGTTTGATGAAAACTTTTTGATAAAAATGAACAGTAAATATTAAAGTAAGAAAATAATAAATATTTAAAAACTGAATAAACTTAAATCAAATTTTTGAATTTATTATTAAATTTATTTATTTACTTTTAAATTATTAAATAATAAATATTTAAATTCATAAAATTGCTAGAAAATGTAGCTAAATTTCATTAACTTACCTTTTTTTAACAGTTAATCCGCCGATGAGCACCAATTAGTTGACAAAGCATTTGACATCAGTTTAATCTATGATCATGGCGTAACAAGCGTTCTAGAAACTCAATATAACGTTTGACATGCGATTCTGTGAACAACTTTAACAGTTCTGTCAACTGACACGGTGATCAAATCAAAGTAGTTAATCTTACTTTCAGCAACTCAAACGGCACTTGACAGGAGATTTGACCGCGTATTTTTTCGTTGATCAGCCTTTCAGAAACCGGGGTTAATATCTTAATTTAAACCTACAACGTGCATATAATAACATACATACATATACATATACACTCACGCCTGTTATCCCCGAAGGGGTAGGCAGAGGCGCAACTTGTGCACCCACTTTTCGCCGTCTTTCCGTCCCATGATGTGATAGGTGGCGAGCCTATCGCCATATCGGGCACAAATTCCAGACTCCGGGCTGATACTGAATAGAAAAACTCAATACCACTTTGCCCGACCCGGGGATCGAACCCGAGACCTCAGCTTTGCAGTCGTACTGTAATACAACTACGCCACGGAGGCAGTCCATATAAATTAATGTCAATATTTTTTTTCGATTTTCATAATATGTATTTTTCATTTCATTCTTTTATATATCTAAGCTGTTCAGAGAACGCTTTAATAGATAAAGTCAGTTTACCTTGACATGAGACCGGGCTGGTCAACAGTTCGTGAAAATCCAAAACCGTGTTGGAAAGTCATGAAGGCAACTTGCCTTCTTGTGCCATGTGTTGACTTAGCAGTGGCGCAATATGTAAGAGATAGCGAGTTAGGTTGAGAAATAGCATTTGGTGATTGAATAGATTTTGTAGATCGAAAGACAAGTCAACTTATGTTTTTAGTGATCAAATATTTCGAAAGATTTTAGCGATAATATATCACAACCATATTATTTTCTTATATCCTTGATCAAATTTACTACGAGTCATTTAAAATGAAAAGGATAAATAAGTAATATCTGGACTAAAATAAAGCAGTGGATCCCGGTGTGTCTGTATATTGAAAGAAATGTAGGTAATAAAAAAGAAAGGGATTGACTAAAGAAGAGTAATGGAAAACAAATCAGTGATTTTTATAATTCTTTTCTGTCTGTATGTTTGTGCGCTTGTTTGTTGCTGCATATCGCCGAAACTACTAAACGGATTTCGACAAAATTTGGCACGCAAGTAGATTATGTCCTGCATTAGCACATAGGTTACTTTTTATCCCTGGTAAGTATAAAGCAGGACTTTTATGCCCGGAGAAGTTTTTACGCCGGCGGAGTCCCGAGCAAAAGCTAGTACATAAATACATACATACATATACACATGTACATTCACGCCTTTTATCCCTGAAGGGGTAGGCAGAGGTGCAACTACTGCACCCACTTTTCGCCATTATTCCGTCCCATGATGTGATGGGGGCGAGCCTATCGCCACATCGGGTACAAATTCCTCCGAGCTGATACTGAATAGAAAAATTCAATATCACTTTGTCCGACTCGGGGATCGAACCCAAGACCTCAACATTGCAGTCGTACCATAACACAACTACGCCACCGAGGCAATCTATAAATAAAAATGTATAAATCATGATTGTGTTGTCGCATCTCAAAATCGTCAAGCCAACTAAAAACTAACAGTAAATGTATGTCATTTACTGTTATTTTTTATAGTAAAGAACAAAAAACAAAAGTTATTAATTGTGAGATACAACTAAAATTACGAAATAAAGTAAAGCCTAACACCTTGCACCACTCATACAAATCTATCGAGCGTAAAATTCAACAGGACCCTTTTGCTTGAAATCTCCTATTAAAACACGGAGTTTATGCATATGGGGCTCGCTGTCCGAACCTATCGGGGGTCTAAAGAAAAATAAACTTTGGATCAGAACCCTCAAGGGTCAATATTAACAATGATGATTTGGGACCAGCGTTTTATTTGGAAGTTTGGAACAGTGACGTTTGCATGATTGTGTTTTTAAGAATAACTTTGCAGAGGGCTTGGTGAAGTATTGGAGTCTGTGGGGAGATATTTTTATAGGCATAATGATTCAAATGTACCTGATGATGTTGATGATGATGATAAGATGATACGACCATAATAATTCAAATGGAGTGGTCTTTAGAGAGACCACCCTTACCTCTTTTACCCTACATTATAAAAGAGGAAAAGGCTGACCATTTACTTTATCTATAGAGTATATCTGAAGTGGCAGTGGGCAGGCCACATAGTTTGAAGAACTGACTGCAGATACGGCAAAAAAGTTCTCGAATGGAGACTACGTACTGGTAAGCGCAGCGTCGGCCGTCCACCTGCAAGGTGCTCAGACGACTTGATAAAGGTCGCAAGAACATGCTGGATGCAGGCCGCGTTTGACAGCTCCGTCTGTCAATCTTTAGGGGAGGCTTGTGTTCAGCAGTGGGCATCATGTGGCTGGTGATGACGATAAAGATGATTGGCGAGAGATCATTATCACAGTACTGTCCGATATTCCTTACGGTCGTTTTCACGAGCATAACATTATGTTCATTGTTGGCCTCATACTGATCGGATTTTTACTGCTATGATGTTATTATAAAACATGTGATATATCCAAACTATTTTGCTCAGTTCAACGCTACCGATGTGACCGATACAATAAAATATATCGTCGTTAGGACAGTTTGCTAAATGCCATCGCGGATTACCTTTAAAACTCGTACTTACCTACTACTCATACGATAGGTACTTATAATTTTTCCTTCTATACAAAATCATAGTTACATAAATGATAAATTATTTAATTTCAGCAGCAGTCATGCCTCTTAAAATGTTAATAGTTTTGAATTTTTTCGCATTATATTCCATTTATAAAATTTCCTCGGACAAACGCTTAATCGAATAATGGCGCAGATGGAGACACTGGCAACCGTCACTCGCTGTTCTTTATTCAAATTTAAATAAATACCTCATATTATGTAAATTAAATACGCCATTTGACTGTAAAGAGGTCTTAAATAGCCGCTAATTAAGGACGCTTAACTTAAATATGGAACCCATTAGGTAGGGGCTTATGGGCGATTACCTTTCAATGGCTTTAGGGAAGAATTACTTAATGAGCTGTTAGAAAAAGAATCTTTATTGTTTTAATATTAGGGCTTATGTTTAAAGGATTTGTTTTATTGTATAATGTAAGGTAAATCATCATCTATCTTATATGTTTTGGTTATTAATCACGTAAAAATTACTGCTTTTATTTTGATAGGTACTATGATATTTAGAACTTTTAGAAGAATGTTTGGACGAGTAAAAGTGTAATTTTAAATATCACATCATAGTTCATAATGTTTAATATTATGCGAAGAGAGATCGTTGGTTGTATAATGTATTCTGCGGTTTAAAATTGAGTTTTGGCGTCGAATTTGTAGTTAAATTATATTTTCCTAATTTTGACTTTAAACGCTTATGAAAAAGTTTATAAGCTTACCGTATAAGAGATGTGACGTAAGTAACGAAAGTAAAACCAATTTACCAATGTTTTCCAAAAGTGCCATTCGATGTAAAGACAAAAAGATTTGCGTGAAAACGAGTCGAGTGAATTCCAACCAGTTTCACAAAAAAAGAAATACGTATCACAAAATAAAAATACATTGCTCTGTTTTTATCTTTAAGAACACTATCGCAAATAAGTTTCAGAACGTCGCCTTACTATCAAATCGTCCGCACATCACATCCTGGCGGAATAGAGACGACCTTTACCTACTCTCAGAAAAAAAAACAAAATCCGCACAATTCCGCCAAAACCATTTCAAAATTGGAACAGGCGCGCCTTTTAAGCGGATTTTTACGCCAACCAACTTGAGGGTACTGTTGGTAGAAATGATTTTGCTTTTATATAAGGTTAGGAATTGCGTGGCTCTGATGTAAACGAAGTTTGTACTCTCTGCACTCGTGCATAGAGTACACAAATTCGAAATAAGGAACCTCACGGCTCATCCTATTGGGTGTTAGGTTCGTACTATTGGAACTCGATTGCCTATCGAAGAGGATTAGTTTTGAAACCTAAAGTTCTATGTGTGTTATAGCCGTATGGTGTGCATTATAAATGAACATTTTATGTTAAAATCCTATTGGAAACTAATTAGAAAAATCTGACAATAAATGGAATTTAGTAAGACCACTAAGCATTTTAAGAACTACGCCGTCGTCGGTAATTTGAATCAAGTTATATTAATATTCACTATTATACCTATTATAAAACATCGTCATTATCCATCATTATAGTTAAATCAAAATTTTCCTATTTTAGCTAAACAGATGCCTGGTGGATACAGGTGAACTAAATAAAAAAATAAAACTTTATGTCTGCGATGGCATATCTGTCATATCTGGTGATGTCAGGCACTTTCATAAAAAAATACGTGATCCTATTCTATATGAGCGGTATCAGTTTTAGTCGACTATCCACGTTAGGATTCAATTTAATCATGATATCTCTAACTTAAGAATTAAGTAGCACCCCCAAATATCACCGAAGTGAAGGCGGAAGAAGGCGGTCCCTTGGTGAAAGACAAACTTTAAACTCGAATGACAAAGGTATTTTTTAAATGAACCTCAGTATAGCCCATTGGATCACACATTTTTTAATTAATAGCACTATATAATTATTTACACAAACAAAAGCTTTGCTACTAAAATCATCTCATTACACACGGAAACAGACTTGCGTATGGAGAAACACAAGACTGCCTCGGCGGCGTAGTTATATTACGGTACGGCTGCAATGCTATGTGCAATATGCTAATGTCTCGGGTTCGATCCCCAGGTCGGGCAAAGTGATATTGGATGTTTCTAATCAGTATCAGCCCGGAGGCTGGAATTTGTGCCCGATATAGCGATAGGCTTCCTCCCTATCACATCATGGGACGGAATGTGCATGGCAAAAATTGGGTGCACTAGTTGCGCCTCCGCCTACCCCTCCGGGTATAAAAGGCGTGAGTAGGCGTAAAAACTAAGTATTATTACCTCATAAACAGATTACCAGGTGTACAGCACGGGATTACGCGCCTACCAAAACAATTCGCGAATAGATTTATACCCATTTATAAGGAAAAGCCGTATGCCGAACCCACGTTATGTTTTCATAAAACAATCCTTTGTTTCATTTGGCGAGTTTTTGAAGGTGTTGAATTGAAAAGAATAAGAGGTCTATTTGGATTTTTATGAATATACGTTATTAGAAACTGCAACGGTTTTGGTATAAATAAAAATATGTACCACTGACTTTACAGAAACACTTTCACAAAAAATACCACCAAGCGACCGACCGACACGAAAGTCAATGATCAACTGAATCGAACTGTCAAACGTTCTGTGCTTTTATTGCAAAATGGTAAATCACGTCACAAATACCCTCACAAAAATATTTTTGCACTAAGAATATTGTTTCTGGTTAAGTTGCAACATATATGAGCTATGTATTATACGCTTGTAGGTTCAATACCCATGTCAGATTATAGTTTTTCTAATTAGTCGTTGTCAAGCTCAGACAGGAGTCGAGGTCAGGGTGGCGGTCGAACTCTTGCTCACGATGAGAGTTGATCAATGCTATTCGATAACATTCGGTTGCTGCATAGGTATTATAAAATAAAACTCAATAACTTTTAATGTATTGTAAAATGAAATTTAGCAATCTTACAGTTAGCTTGCATCGTTCGAGTTCACATCGATAACTAGTAGTAATGAACATTTGGAAGTCTATTTAGCCGTCTGAGATGTATCTTCAGTAAATAACATATTGGATTTTTGGATTTGTGACTCAAACCAAGCAGTGCTGCATTTAAATTTGAAAATCTGTACAATTTATAGATATAAATGTAACCGTTTGTTAATTTGTCTACGCGTCACGTATAAACGACGCTGTATTTCGATAAAATTTCAATGTATACGATAAAATAGCAGTTTGTTAATTGGTTCACGTATCACATAATAGCTACATTTATTTAGATGTTTACTTTTGTATCAACCGAAACTCCGAATATTTTTTTGAAAATAAAATTAGAAATATTTTTACATTCACACTTAAAAAATACTACTGCGACTTACAAAATATGTTATTAATAGTTAAGAGCTTTAATAATTAAATAAATAAAAATATAATAAAAATACAGCAAACGAAGAGCTTGGCGGCAGAAATATACAGCGTTGGTCCTCAAACACTCGCATTACAAGCTAAAACCAATTGTACACAATTTACCTTAAAAACAATAAGAAAGTTCAGTACGACAGCACAAAGAAAACATAATTTATTGGTTGAGCGCACGGTGTGCAAAAACAACTGTATCTCACGTGCCATTAATAAGAGGATTAATGATTGCCGTTTTTGCTGACGCGCTATGGTATTAGTTGGTAACAGATTACGCTGAAGCTATGGATACAAAAATGTTGCCTAAAGACACAACTTTGTAGTTATAAAGATGTTACTTAGAAAAACAACCTCATAGTGCAGTGGATAATGTATCGCTTGAAATGGAGCGCTGCGGGTTTGATTCCCGAAAGGAATGTTTGTGACCAATTCCTTATATCGTGGAATCAATAATAACTTACGAAAGTACCCTACTTCTCTCTAGTTGTACGACCAGCTCTACGACTCTTCTTACGTTTCGTTAGCTTTGAATTTCGAATGTGCAGTACATAATATTTAGGAATAAAAAAACTACATTTTATTTTATTACCTATTGCGTCATCAAAGGTGGATGTTGGTCAAATACTCTTTGAGAATTGCTTTAGATTTTTCAAAACTGAATTCTATGAATGATTTAATTAAAAGCTGACAACTGGCCGTCAAGCTATCGTAGCTTTTTCTTTCGTTCAAAAACTCTTTGGCGATGTTTGAATTTCGAATTTAGTGGATTTCAATGGATTCGTTATTTAAATTCGACGGTTTATCCAACTACGAATGTATGTGCAATATGACTACGAATGTCTATGGTTTTGGAAGGTTTCAGAATCACAGTTTTTAATTTGTTTTTAGCGAAGTAGCACTTTATTAGCTCAAAGTCTATTATGATCCGGGGCGTAAATCATAAAAAAAAAAAACATTATTTACGTGATGCAATGCATATGGCACATTATAGAATATTTTGTATCGCAGTAGGTACCTCCTTAAAATAATATTACCTTGTATTTATTAGTTTTTAACGAAGACTCTAAACATAGTCAGTTATAGATCGGAGATCAAGGCCAAAATTTTCCATATACATATTTCTCCTTCAAGCCACTCAATAAATTCAAGTACCTTTTTGACTTTCGTTGCTCCAGTACATCTTGTGAATAATGAAAGAATGGCCATTCCGCTCGGTGATTGTCAAACAACTGAACTTTGCGCAAGTGTGGCAGGCTACGCACGTATTTTAACTTTGAGCGCTTTGATGTGTGGTCGAAAAACCGATATCGAATGGCACAAGGCAAATAAGTAAACAAAATTTGCTCAAATACGCAAATACCCGTGCCACACATGTTTTCAAACAAATGTTCAAATATTGTTGCTATTTATGGCGCTGGCTTTACGCAGAGCACGAGTGACGCATGTGCCCCATCTCCGCGTGTGACCATCTGTCCACGACTATAAATACGTATACTACTTATATGTTACAAAAAATAAAGTTAGAAATATTTATCAGTAATTTGATTATGAATTCAATGAGTGATTTTATTTTGATATACCAACTGACATTTAGAAAAAGCAGAAAAATTTCAAAGCAATTATTTAATTTGGATTTACATTAATCTATGTATAATTCATTAAACTAGATTGAAACAGAAAATTTACAATATAAATTATTTGACATTTATACATAAGATATTATGTATAAATGTCAAACCATTTACTAAAAAACACTCAATATTTGTACCAAGAGTTTTGTTTATCCCATTGTTACACAATTCTGCAATATACGTGACAAAAAAATATAACAAAATGCTCTCAACAATAAATGAACTACAAAAGATACTCCATAATACAGAAAATCAAGACATAAGATAGAATCAACGTTATGAATGTCGAAATGAAACAGAAACAAACAATAGATAAAACCAAATAGGCAATTTGCTCAGAAAATATCCAATAAGCATAATGTAATACATTTACAACGTATATTATGCTTGTCAATATCGAATGAGCGTGAAATATTGGTAATGTTTATGTTGTGGCATACAGACAGATACGTCAAAAATATTCACATCGAAATGTATGTTAAAAAATAAGTTACTTTATTACGTATCCGGCTTTATGTATGTTAAACATGTCAATTTATGTGTTACACCATGGACAGTAATAAAAAAGTAGAAATAAGTAAATTCGTTACATATAATTTAAGTATTTTTTATACTATCTCAGTGCTCTTCCAGTACTCTGAAACCCGCCATGGGGTCGATCGAAAGTTTGAGTGTGAAGCGCCACCGCAAGCTCGATTGCTGTATCGAGACTAGGACTTATTTGACCGCTTGCAGTATTCGTCCAAATACTCCTATATTAGAATGTGAAATTTAAGTTTTGTTGACTTACACATTTATGGGACAAATGACGTTTATCAGCTAGCGATGAAATCGACTCTTAGTCTGGGAAATCCGTGACTTAAAGTACATTTTTTTACCAGAGTCCAAACTATGTTCTAACTATTTTACGTCTCTTATTCCCGTATAGATAAAAGAGACATTCACGTCTTAACATCCACTGTAGACACATAAATAGCCGGTTTTAATCCAAAGGCAAGTTTGGCCTTTTGAGCATCCCGTTTTAATTAGCCGACTCTACATCTTGCCAATGTGAATGTAAATTTAAAAAAAGGTCTTAAGACGTAGACTCGAAGAAATTCTGTGTACTTGTTCAAACTACTGTACATTTTTTTTATACCTGCCGCTGGCCTGATGCGGGTTCGTACAATTTACATATATTTAAAATTCCTCTGAAGATCTCTGGAAGGCTGCGTACACATCTGGCGAACGCGCTTTTTCGACTCTCGCGAATTGCGCTTGTATATAAAAAGGGTATCGCGTATCGCATTATAAAAAAAATAGCGATGGGTAAAAGGTACTAAATTCCATGCGCTCAAGCTATTTTGTAAGTGAAGAAACGTAGGAATATTTGCGATAAACCGTTGTAATATACACATGTACACTATTCACCATACCAGATACATACACAAGTACATATGTTAAAAAACTTAACTGTATCCCTAATCGTTAAAGTGGGGGACAGTTACACATCACTTCGAAGTATCAAACGAGGATTATTCGAGACTAAAGTCAACTTTTCCCTGATCCATGCCACTCATGTTATCGATCGCTATAAAACACATTGTTTAAAAAAAAAAAATGGGCGTGTACTTATGTATGCGCGTGAAAAGTTATACTTCTTTGGCATCATTAACCTTTATAGTTTGAGAAAATTGCAGTCTTGGCTTCGGCCTTTGAATTTTGAAAAAGTCCTTGGATGTGGTAAAACAACAGACTAGGCTGCATGGCTAAGCGCCTTTGACTTATCCTTTTACAAAAAAAATAAATTACATGTAATTATTTTTTTTTTTATTATAAAATATAAAATTTAGAGAATAATAAACCTATCCTGCTAATATCATAAAGGCGAAAGTTTGTAAGAATGTATGGATGTCTGGATGTTTGTTCCTCTTTCACGCAAAAACTACTGATCGGATTTCGATGAAATTTATCACACGGGTAGATCATGTCCTGGATTAACACATATGCTACTTTTAATTTCGGGAAAATATAAAGCGGTACTTTTATACCGGAAAAATTTTTTACGCGGGCGGAGCCGCGGGCAAAAGCTAGTATGACATAATTCGTACAAAATATTTCTTAATTTAAAATATTTATTATTAATTATTTAAAAGGAAATACTGCCTCGGTGGCGTAGTTGTATTAAGGTACGACTACAATGCTGAGGTCTCGGGTTCGATCCTCGGGTCGGGCAAAGTGATATTGAGTTTTTCTATTCAGTATCAGCTCGGAGTCTGGAATTTGTGCCCGATATGGCGATAGGCTCGCCCCCTATCACATCATGGGACGGAATGACGGCGAAAGGTGGGTGCACTAGTTGCGCCTCTGCCTACCCCTTCGGGGATAACAGGCGTGAGTGTATATGTATATGTATGTATGTATGAAATAAATAAATTAAATAATTAATTTAAAAAAAGACAACCAATAATATCTCTTAAGACGAGGCTGTATGGGCTACAACTGTGAGAGTTTTGGTGTCATAGATGCGCGCATCGTAAAATTTCACTCTCATCATTTTTCATAACGCGCCTAAAGAAGTATAACTTCAAAAACAAAAATCAAAACCTTACTTCAGTATTCAAACACGTTTCCCATATTTATCATCCAGTTACCGCCAGCTGTATTGCCAAATGTTAACTGACAGGCTTGTGCCAAAGAAATAATCATGAATACACGAGGTTTTTATTTATTTACACCAGTATCGCTGATGGTTGAATTTCGATAAGTTATTTCTCCGTCAGAGAAAGCAAAAGAATCTTTGTTCATACAGCCATGAACTTGATATAAAGAAACGTTACAATGTATACAATAGTACTTTTTAGTATATTCCAAATTTAAAATTCTGTATCTTTTATTTATTCCAGCCTTATTTTTTATAATAATTAACTCTTCCGAATTAAAGTAGCTGTCAGAACAACTCAGCACATACATACAATAAAATGTTCATTTTAATTAACCTCATACTTTTTACTGTAAATTGAAATTTTTTAACACCTCCGTTCAGGTGGATGCCATTCCGTTGAGGAAATTAAACGCAATGAGATAATATTCCTCTTAAGTATTGTATTTCCTTTTAATTTTGGATTGATATGCTTTTATTATCTAATATTATTCTGTTTTTGATAAGCTTAAACGTAAGATAATATACCTAAATTATCTTGATAATCGCGACCATGAAAGGAAGCAAATTTCATCAGTGCACAAGATGTCAAAGTACCCGTGCTGTAAGGTGGATTTTCGGTTCGATTTCCATGGCGGGCAAAACTGCGTCTAGCATGGTTTGCCTCACAGTGGGTTGACGTTTATGACGTCCGATTGTAAATTAGTTTTGCAATACGCTTTAAAAATGTGTTAACCCACATTAAAAATTAGAGCTGGTGGAAGAAGCCGTATTTCCCATCTAACTGTGAAGTCACTCTACTGTGTCAGTGTGAAATTATCTTTTAAAATAAATATACCGCCAACAACCTTATTCAAATGATACGAGTGGATTCTACTAAGCAAATATTTAAAGAAAACTTCAGTAGATAGCGTGGGCAAAAAAACCTAATTTAGTCGAGTCCTAAGCAGACAGATTTTAAATTAGAGTCGGGTACATACTACTGTTAAGCGTGACCTTCAAACCTTTGTCCTGTAGTGAGGGATTCTTTAAATGATGGTGTTAACACTATCACCCTAATCGCGCCTATTTACAAAATACATTATTATAAAACAAAAATCTTGAGAGGTGTCAAGGGACACCTGGATGGAACGAAGTTGTTTTCGATTAATTAGTGAAGATATTGTAATAAAATTTTATTTCTTTTAAGTTATAATAATAATTGTATATTTCATTAAAACGTTACCACATCAATGAAAACATTTACTTCTACCTACAAAATAGATATGTCATCGAATCACGATCATCAGCTAAGCAAGCATTGACATTAAAATTAACATACATGATACAACTAACGAAACAAAAACTACTCTAAAAAGCATTTAAATAAAAAAAGACAATTTAAATCTTAGAGTAAGTATAACTACGTATGTAACATACTCTAAGATTTAAATATTTTTTTTTATATTTCGAATGTCACTTTTACGGCCAGTTCTTTATTGTTACTGGCTGGTTTCACAGGGCAAGTATAAAAGTTTCGTGACAACTTTTCGTAAGGTTTTTTTCCGTCTAGCTCCCTTTCACAACGCGCGATAAGGAACTTCGTTCCAAAAAACGAAAATAATGACTTCGCATCAAATAACTGAATACTGACTATCAGTACAACTACTGCTCAGTCGATGACTGGATAGTATCGGTGAGAGGTGAAAAATTACCGGTGAGTTGTCAGCTTCGATCTCGTATCTCTGAATTACGAAATTCGGAATTTACTTACGAAGTCCAACATAAATTAACCGACATGCAAAATCTGATTTCCGAGACTTGATCGCAAACCTGTAACCTCCAAGATTTTCCAACTTCGAATTCTGATACTATGCATCAGACATGCGAGATCATACATGAATATATAAGACGTTCAAAATATGAATTCCAACTATTGGCCATATCCATCGTACGGTACCTACTGCACAAGCATACGCTCTCCGAATTTCAAAATTCGCAAAACGTCAGCTTATGTCATTATCTGAATTTGTGGGGTCTGTATTTGAGTCCGAGTACGGTTCCGTGTCCGGTTAAAAGGGTCAAGTTTAGAATTTGCGGATTAGAATCACAGCCAGGCACGGGTCGGTAAGGTTAGAATCGG
Source organism: Lapara coniferarum (assembly GCA_949316025.1). Taxonomy (NCBI): domain Eukaryota; kingdom Metazoa; phylum Arthropoda; class Insecta; order Lepidoptera; family Sphingidae; genus Lapara; species Lapara coniferarum. The sequence goes on from OX438921.1 coordinate 23,103,573, forward strand.
GTTCGAGGTTACCCACGGTACTAGTTTCAGAGAACCCTTGATATTCCTTGTCACTGAGCTAGTCAGGGACAGCGTCGGTGTCATTGTTAATGTCAGATTATATTTTGAAGTATTATTTATACTCTCTCGGTGTACTGCCTCGGTGGCGTAGTTGTATTACAGTACGACTGCAAAGCTGAGGTCTCGGGTTCGATTCCCGGGTCGGGCAAAGTGATATTGAGTTTTTCTATTCAGCCAGGAGTCTGGAATTTGTGCCCATTATGGCGATAGGCTCGCCCCCTATCACACCATGGGACGTAATAACGGCGAAAAGTGGGTGCACTAGTTGCGCCTCTGCGTACCCCTTCGGGGATAACAGGCGTGAGTGTATATGTATATATGTATTTATACTCTTCTCTGTATATATTATTATTGTGCCTATGTCTCTGGACTACTCTTGCCTAAATATTAAAAATTTCAGCCATTGTAATGCTGTTAGGATAAAACGCTTTGTGTGTGCTGCCGATGTGCACGCCCATTCGCGCTGGACTTCGGTCTCAGTCTTGGCTCAGTCGTAGTGTGCTATTTATTTGTGAAAGTATTGCAGTAAAATCAGAGGTAGGTATTTTTTTATTTAAATCATCTGAAGCATTGTTCGGACTTATCCCTGATGCTGAGTTCCATTACCGTACAACGCGGCAAAACTTCAAATTCCATCCACATCACCTCAGAGGTTGGCAATCCATCACTGTACGTTTCAGCCGACTTTTTTTTACCACTAAACTATGAAACCAATTGCCGCCAGCAGCATTTCCGGACAGATACGACTTGGCAACTTTCAAAAAGAGAGCGTATTCCCACCTAAAAGGCCAGCAACGCATCTCTGTGCCCCCTAGTATGGCAGATGTTCATGGGTGTCGGTGATCACTTACCATCACGCTGTATGCTCGTTTGCCCCCATCTTACTAATATTATAAAGGCGAAAGTTTGTAAGAATGTATGGATGTTTGGATGTATGGATGTTTGTTACTCTTTCACGCAAAAACTACTGAACGGATTTCGATGAAATTTGGCACACGAGTAGATCATGTCCTGGCTTAACACATAGGCTACTTTTTATCCCGGGAAAATATATACCGGGACTTTTATCCCGGAAAAACTTTTTAAAGCGGGCGGAGCCGCGGGCAAAAGCTAGTATATCATAAAACAAATACTCAAAATCGCTTCAGTTTCTAACAATGCTTTAAAGTGTTATAAAAAGGACAACGCGGTGCCATCGAATGATCTAAAACCAGCGCCAGGCACACCTTGCTTAGCAATTTATGTAGAACTGAATCCTTTTCAGCAGTATCATGGGGTGCACGTTGCCCGCATCCTTTATTTATTACTTATTTTTGTTATAAATGTTTGTGTGCCTCTCATTGTGCGAATATTTTTTTTTTAATACATCAATATAAAAATATCAGTGAAAAATAATTGCAATTCTTGTTCATAAATTATACACGAAATCATTTTATGAATCCAGATATTATGTTATATCGTTTATGGAAATCGTTTCAGTACCTTGCCAGCAAAATTATATACTTTTCCTGTCGCAATAGAAGAAAAATAATCTTTAACTTTTAGATAAATAAAAACGGCAAGCATTGGATTCAATCCAGAATATATCCTGCCAAATCTAAAATTATCGGTATTGTCAACTGCACACGGCAAATAAGGAATGCTATCCACAACCAGGACAGGCGATTTTTTTGCAGCAATGAGCATACATACATAAAAGTAGCCTGAGATTATTGATTGTCTCTGCACGATAATGACAAACTTACGATTCATTTTATAGTTGTATATTTAACCCTTTTTTTATCGCGGGGAAAAATCCGTGCATATATCGCCCTGCCTTTACGTTTGATACATTCATACACACATCAAAGATACATTCATACACACCCACGCCTTTTATCCCTTAAGGGGTAGTCACAGGCGCAAGTAGTGCACCCAGTTTTCGCCGTGCGTGTTCCGTCCCATCGTGTGATAGGGGGCGAGCCTATCGAAAGTAATGATAAACAAAAAATCAAGTTATTTTTAGTCACGTACACCAACAACTATAAAAAGCAAGCACTCAGAACCCAATATTTGTGAAAATATTCAAATAAACATAGTCGTGCTTGAATGCACCGCTGCAGTTCATTTAGCAGTAAAACTCCGTGGCATCTGCGACGGACTTGGTGATTTTAATAAAAGATAACACATGACAACTGGTTTTACAACTTTCTCGTAAGCTGGTTTGGTAACAGCGAAATATATTTTCACATTATATGATAGAGACAAAATGTAAATCGTATTGGGTAGGTACTTATATAATACCGAAAAGTAGGAGTGTGCAAGTGTGGGATACAATGTTTGGATGATTGTGAGAAACAAAATCAATTACGTGGATTAGGATATTTAGGGCCAATTTCCCTGACTGCTGATAAACATTATCTATATATTATATGTATAAAAGCGAAAAGCCACTCACTCACTCACGGCACGCACGAAACGCACGAAAGCACCATAATGGAGCTTCACTACAGCAGATCACAAAGAAGATCGACTGGCAAGCGAGAACATTATCTAAGCACAGCTATGCCCGCCTGTATAATTGCCATTGAATAAAATTGTGATTTGCTTTGGAAACAAAACAAAAGCTTTCGATACAAATACTCGCATCTAGAACTGTCGCATTGCCGAAAATTTAAATGCACCGGTAATTGTAGCTAATTTCAAAGCTATCGATGCCATAAGTTCTATTATCAAAGTTTGGAATGGTTTTAATATTGTTGTCCCATATTGCGATCATTAAAGTTTACCCAGTTTTAGTTTTCGACTATAAAACGAAATGGTGTTGTGAAATTTAGGGTAACAAAAGAGTACAGAACTATACAAACGCGAATGATATGTTTTTATGCAATTAAATAGAATTTATTACACTGAACTACGCTTTTCAGTCAGCAAAGAATTATTAAAGGGCTGCTGTCTCGTACATTTGTTCTCAATCAATTCCAATTAAACCACCTTTTTACTCACGTGATATTAAAGCTTACATCACTTTTATATATTCTTTAAATTAATTAGTGTTCATTTTAACGTGCGCAATGTTTTACAGGCAATGCAATGGAATCAGCCTTATATTACATACTACCCACTGCTGAGCACGGTTCCCTTCTACTACTGAGAGAAGCTAAGCCTTAGTCCACCACGCTGGCCTAGTGGGCGTTGGCAGACTTCACATACGCTCGAAATTCTTATGAAGATTTTTTAGGTATATAGGTTTCCTCACAATATTTTCCTTCACCGTTATAGCGAACGATAATTCATAAAAAATATACATAGCACGCAACTGGACGATAGCCTAGTTGGGAATGAAACGGTCTGCCGAGACAATGTCCGGAGGTTCAAAACCCAAGGCAAACACTTCTGACTTTTCAAAGTTACGTGTGTATTGTTTATCAATTATCGATCGCTTTAACCTATCTTTACTTCGTGGCTTTAACGGTGAAGGAAAACGTCGTGAAGAAACCTGCACACCTAAGAATTTCTTTATGAGAATTTCGAAGGTATGTGAAGTCTACCAACCCGCACTAGGCCAACGTGGTGGACTAAGGCCTAAGCCCTCTCAGTTGTGGGGGAGTCCCGTGCCTAGCAGTGGGACAGTATATGATACAGGGCTGGTATTATTATTATACTATGCATAGCACGTAACTTCGAAAAATTAGATATTTTGCCTATTCGGAATATTTTTAATTTTTGCTTGAGCATAACTTTTTGAATGACTCGACCGCAGCGCTTGACGCGTCCATTTTCTCACGCTTGCCATACCAGCTGATTTATGCTTCAATTTCCTAACGCATATAAAATGTGCCCTCTTCAAGATACATGGTTGCGTCTGGGAGAAAAAATGTCGCGGATAAATCTCCTGCTTATTCGAGTAATGTATGGCGAAGAACTTTTGAAAGAGTTTCTTTATTTTTAGTATCTAACGGTAAGGTACGGTGTAATCGCATGTAAATTAATCCTTATACTCTGTAGGTCTTGTGCAAGACTTCGTCTGGTTGTGCCTTCCTACCTGCCATTGTTTATTACGAAACTGAGGAATAATATGACGAGTGGAGGACAAAGACATTTAGTGCCTTGTGATTTGAACTATTGATTGACCATTGGTACTGTTTATGGGTTTAGCTTATTATCAAGCTGGTTACTTTTCGGTGGTATAAAACATACCCACCGTTTTGTCATTGAGTTCTATCACTTTGTGAGCTCATAATTGACAATATGACATTTTGTCATAAAGTTCAATGTACTAACGAACTCAATAATAGTAGCAAGGACTAAGGATTATTTTTTCTCAGTACTGTTGTCACGCCTGTTATCCCCGAAGGGGTAGGCAGAGGCACAGTTAGTGCACCCACTTTTCGCTGTTATTCCGTCCTATGATGTGATAGGGGGCGAGCCTATCGCCATATCGGGCACAAATTCCAGACTACGGACTGATACTGAATAGAAAAACTCAATATTACATTGTCTGACCTGGGAATTGAACCGGAGACCTCAGCATTGCAGTCGTACTGTAATACAACTACGCCACCGAGGCAGTCACAAAAAATATAATCCACCAAATTAACTCAGTCAGTCCCAGGCTCCACGTAATTTATTAGATTTGAATAAATCCTGAAGTTATTAATTACCGTGACTGAATTTAATTACACTCTCAAGTAATTATGCACTTGAAAATATTTTTCATTTTTACACATTAAGTGATTAATATTACTATATAAAATTATATTATTTGTTTTATCTTGATAACTCATTGATATTACGAATGCAGCAGTAAATTTATGCTCTGCAGCAATTTTCTGTAAGAGTCGGTACTCTTACAGAAAGTTACCTATGTTAAAATAGCCTATTAATGTAACTATAATCTGCCTACATTTTTCAAACACCCTACATGTTAAAGTATAGGAACGCTGTAAAAGTCTCATATTTTTCCAAAAACGACCCAAACTACGTTACAGGTTGTCAATATGGTGAAATTGGCCCAGTGTACATAAATACATGCCTTCAACACAGTGGAGGGTTAAATAGCCCTCGGGGTAGATTTATGGCAACCCTTCCGACGTGGAGTGCCCCGAATTACGGCCATCTCCAAATTATATTAACTTCTGAAAAATATATCAGCGCTGTGTTTGGTTTTCAACGTCTCTTTAATGTGATTTAATGTTCGACCCTTTGTTTAAATTCATTTATGAGTTTGTCGCTTTCCTAATACTAAAACAGACAGACAGACATCTACTGCATACATCACTGCAGCCGACATTTTATATTATTAAGTAAAATATTTTTGAAGTTTTAAATTAAGTGGAGACGTAAAGTGCGAATAACAAAGATTTCTTTGCTTTTCTAAAACAGCTTTGTGAGACGTTCAAAAACATCATAAAAATAATCCAGTTAGTTTTAAAATACCCTCGACAGCTGAGCGTAGAAAGATTCTATAATTATATTCCCGAGAGTGATGCTACTGCGAATTAAATTGTGGCACAAAGTTTTTAAAACTATTTTAAATAGTTTATTAACCTTATTTTGTTTACAGATATCTTTTTAATAAGGTTTTTTCTTTTTTTACTGATTAAATGAAGTATGATGTTATTAATGGTTTTAAATTTTATTTGCCCGATATGGCGATGAGCTTGCCCATGGGCTCAGCCCTCTGAACACAGATGGCCAAATGTAGGTTCCTTGGTTGCGCACTGCCTACCCCTTCAAGTATACAGACATGACGTGTATTACATTTATAATAAGTGAAATAGTCGAAATAGTTCTATTCTTATATTCAATTAATTTATACTTACTTACACAAAATTATTGCTATAGTTTTATTCCCTCAATATGACTATTGGTGTAAAAATATTTTTAGAACCTCAGCTCATCTCAGTCAGCTTTAGAAATCACACACACACACACACACACTCACACACACACACACACACACACACACACACTCACGCCTGTTATCCCCGAAGGGGTAGGCAGAGGCGCAACTAGTGCACCCACTTTTCGCCGTTATTCCGTCCCATGATGTGATAGGGGGCGAGCCTATCGCCATATCGGGCACAAATTCCAGACTCCGGGCTGATACTGAATAGAAAAACTCAATATCACTTTGCTCGACCCGGGAATCGAACCCGAGACCCCAGCTTTGCAGTCGTACTGTAATAGAACTACGCCACCGAGGCAGTCAATTCTTTAGAAATCAATACTATTCATTACCATAAAAAACACTTTAGCTAGAAAAAAAGTAATCAAGCAATTCTATTAGCTACATAAAGTATGCATTAATGGCCGTATTCAGTACGAACCCTGCGCACGCGGGGTTAACCAACCCTTGTGATAGATTTATGGTCTATCCTCAATGATATGGGTGCAATATACTGCCTGAAACTGTTATGAGAACAATTCACAGTCATTTTTTGGTAAAAAAATCGAATGCCCCTGCAACTTGTAAAATAGCTTGTGGTAAAAAAATAAAAGTCGATTTGAGTTTTGAAATGAATAATTAGATGGCAGTTTAGCGTTTGCTCGACTTAATGAAAATTAAATGAAATAATTTACTAGAATACATAAACTATTAAACATTGATTAGATTAAATTTTTGTTTTACTCTACCACTAATTAGGAAAGCAGTCTCTACTAGAGAAGAACGGTAAAGAAACTTAAGTGTTGCTCTTTTCAAAACCAGTTCCAAGGTATATACAATGTATAATAAAAAATACAATAATAAAACTTAAGTTTTATTTAGTTTAGACCCGTTCATTTATTTACGTGCAAAATTATGCATTTTCAATTACAATACGAGTACATCCCTCTGAGGAATCTGAATCCTTTACTCTAGACAAAAGTTTTTAAATGCGAGAATTATTCCATAGACATATTTTTCTACAGTATGAATAAGTCAGCATGACAGACTAGCACTATGACGTCACAGAACTAAAGTTATAATGCAAAGAACATTAGGTATAAAAGTACGGAAATCCTCACGGTATTGATCATATCTAATGTCAAATGTTTTAGTTATATTGCTCTTTGTTTTATTTATATTGCACTTCGGGTCAAAAGTTATTCTAAAAAAGTTATATTATTATTTTAACATCTACCCACTTGACATTCGCAAAATCACCAATGAAATGGTGAAGCCATTTTTAAAAGAAGAAGAAGAAAGATCCCACAGAGAACTTGCGTGAAGGAACGGCTTCCTTTTACTTTTCATGAAGTGTGTCCGAAATCCAGTGTCGTAAACAACCTCTTTCACTCCTTAACATTTTTATTATTTTAAAGACAACAGCCTTTTTTGCTGGTGGTAGAATATATTTTGAGTGCCTCGGTGGTGTTGTTGTATTCTGGTACAACTGCAAAGCTGAGGTCTCGGGTTCGATCCCCAGGTCGGGCAGTAATATTGTGTTTTTGTATTCAGTATCAGCCCGGAGTCTGGAATTTGTGCCCGATATGGCGATAAAACATCGTGAGGAAACCTACATACCTGAGAATTCTCCATAAGAATTTCGAGAGTATGTAAAGTCTGCCAACCCGCTTTAAGGCAGCGTGGTCGACTAAGTCCTAACCCTCAGTAATAGAGGAGGCCCGTGCTCAGCAGTGGGCAAGTATATAACACAGGGCTGATTGCATTGCATTGCATGGTGAAAGGCTCGCCACCTATCACATCATGGGACGGAATGCACACGGCTAAAAGTGGGTGCACTAGTTGCGCCTCTGCCTTCCCCTTCGGGGATAAACGGCGTTAGGGTATGTGTGTAAAATATATTTTGAATTCGTCTATATAGCGACAAATGTAAAGAAGGTGTTACTACCCGCCTTAGTGGCCTACGTGAGTGTAATTCCAGGATCAGCCTGTATACACGCTTTCCAAAAGGCCGGCATAATTATGTCGACTGGCAAGGGTTAATGTCGCTACTCCGGATCCCATAAGGTGCAGTGGAGACATTATGCTGTGTGCGAATAAAAAAAAATATTCTTCTAGTATTGTGGATGTTTAGGGCACAGAACTGTAAAAACACTGGCACTTTTCAAATGTATACTAACTAGTTAGTGTAGTGTAGAGTAGTTAGTGCTGGAATACTGTCCAATTCCAGTTTCGTATTGTAGCTAAAATAATGACTGGGCTTTATAGGACTTACGTCTAATGTCCGGAGTAATGAGCGCCGTACAGGGTCAGGCAGAACGGTTTAATCCAAAGTTCGGACGTTTTAAGTTTATGTTTATGTACTGGTGGTAGGTCTCTCATATGTAAGAGTCCGTCTGGGTGGTTACCACCGCAATGTGTATGTCTACCGCCAAGCAGCAGTGTACATGCACTGCTGTTTCGGTTTGAAGGACATTTAGTTATCTCTTACGTACTCTTTCTGAAAGGTCTGTGCATATTTGCACACAATTCTAACAATTGTCAACTATGCAAGATTATCTATAGTGAAATGTTGCACGTACAGAGTAATAATAGCCGACGGTCTGTCCGCGGAACGGCTTAAGTGTAAGCCGGGGAGCAGGTCGGCGGGATTATCCCCGATCGATTCAATTTAAATTGGCCGACCAACTAATAATTGAATTGACGGCGATTGCCGACTATCCGTTTTATATTCGTATTCGGTGAGTTTTCTGCGTTTATTAAATTTTAAATACGCTTGGAATTAAAAATTATACTGTAAAGGCGAGGTGTACTGCACGCATTCAAAATTGGGACTACCGTTTTTGGAGAAGATAAACGGTTATAATACAATAATTGGGCCTTAAACAGTGGTGTAGTATATAAGTAGTCGTAAGAAGTATTGTAAGAAGAGTTGTTAGCAGTACAATAAAGAAACTAAAACCAACAACACGTCTCGTTCAATCCTTCCATTACAAAGCCTCGTATAGACGGATCAATTATTAGGAATAATTGTGTACGTTGTATGTGTGTATTCCTTGTAAATTATCGCTCGCTTTAACGGTGAAGGAAAATATCGTGAGGAAACCTGCATACCCGAGAAGTTCTTTGAATTTCGAAGGTATGTGAAGTCTGGCAATCCGGCCTTGGCCAGCGTGGTGGACTAAGGCCTTAACCCTCTCAGTAGTAGAGGAGGCCCGTGCTCAACAGTGGGCAGTATATGATACAGGGCTGGTATGGTATGGTAATTATGGCTCCAAAAGTCCCGCCGTCTGTACCCCAAGCACGAGTTTACGCTCTACCGTATAATTAACGTCATCATTAAGTTAAAGTACATTTTCGTCCAGAAATTTGAACAGCGCTCCATTGAGCGTATTTGGAACTAAAATACGGAAGCATGAACATTGCGTGCGCGTAAATTTCGAATACCTAAACGTGTAACCAATTAATGGTTAATTTAAAATGTATGGAACTTGACAACATGAAACTGTTTTTTGATGTATAGTATTCTCAAACAAATACGTAAACGTTAACTTCGATATTTAACGCGTAAATTCATGCAAAGGGTACAGAACACGTACAATGGCGACGCAAATCTCGCCCACGTTGACGTACATATGACTATTTTGTTGATATTAAAAACAACGAGTATCGCTTCTAAGAATTGCCAGCTATAATTTCATTTGGCTATTGTTGGCAACTATTGCCCTGTTAAAATGAATCTTAAGACTCTCTCTTCATCCACCCGAAAAAATAGAGTCCTTCGGACAACGCCTCGGGTTAAAAAAATGCTTTACTCATCACGTAGGCGAACATAACTTATGATAAGCCAAGATACATTTAATCAATAACAATTATTGATACAAAAAGTCACTTATATAACTACAGATATTTTTATAGGGAGCAAAATCAATGAAAAATAAATAAAGAAGCCAAGCTCGGGCTGGCAGAAAAGGGAAGATAAAAAAGATGAATAATTTTTATTGAAAATAATGGGAGGAACGCGTCGCGATTCTCACCGGTTAGATAGGGACTAGCTCTATCTAATCCTTACGCTGACATATAACCCAATTTTTTATATTATCTTTTAAGAGCATTAGAGTGTAAGTATAAGTACATCTTCCAAATATAAAATCGGCTTTGCGTAAGTGCTTACCACCATACCAGCCCTGTGTTATACTGTCCACTGCTGATCACGGGCCTTCTTTCTATTTGAGAAGACCTATATTATGTAACTCTATATATGCACAAAATTATAACGGTTTCTTTTACTAAATTAAATGAAATGAGTTTCTTACAAATCATTTATTTGCTTTACATATATTATAACAAGTCTCATCAATAAAATAAATAACCTATTGTAAATGTATTTCTGATATTATAATAACGTATGCGTGCCAATCGACACGGTTTAGTGCCAGAACTTACCCCATAAATATCAAAACATTGTGCTGAAATTTCTAGATGCTTTTATTATCAGAAGCCATAGCTTCCGTTTCCTAAAACTTATACTATTATATTTTCTCTCACGCAGTTTATGTTTTCCCGAGAGCGCTTACAGCTTATTTATGCTACAGTAGCTTGCCAACGAATAAATTCTAACGCGTAGCTAATATGTAGCCGATAATCGTGCCGTAGCAATATATCATGGTGTTAGGTACGTACGATGCTACCAATAAACTGTTTATCATTTAAAACAGCTAGCTGGTCTGCGGATAATCTTTGATAAAAGCGTAGCCTATGCGCAAAATATATGTAGATATTGTAGCCGATTTCGGAACATTTAAGCTACACGTAAGTCGTTGTCAGAAACGTCTAGTGGTTTGCCCCTGCGGTTAAGCTTTGGCTTCGGTGAGCATTTGACCGGTTGACTGAGTTTAGTTTGTTGCTAATATTGTGACACTATTCTGTGTTTAATGTACACCTTATTGATAATTATTGTACGCCATTTATTGTTATTAAAAAAGACAAACAAGTTTTCCAATTAATGTGCTTAAAATTTTGTGATAAGATCGTGTGTCTTTTTATTTTACCATGAGACAACCCGTAATTTTGCCCAGAAACAAACCTAACAGATATTTAATCTGTAATATTTTTATAAAATATTTTATAAATAACATGAAGCGTTCGTTGATTTTTCTCCTTTATCAAGGCGCGATAATTATATACCACTTTGGGCGTGAATTGCCGAATCTTATCGATTCGCCTTCAAAGAAATGTGGGGATGAGCAAACAAAAAAGTTCTTCTCGCCCCAACAGCTTTCCTTTGAAGTGAAAATATTGTGATGGAAATTAATAGACCGTTATATCGTTTGTTGGTAAGAATTTATTAGTAAATGTATTTGAGTAGGTATACAAAGCCTATTTTTGTCGTTAACAGTGTAAAATTCCAGGAGTCTGGAATGCGTATAAGGTTTGGCCATTATAACGTTTGTCTAACTTTTGCCCGTGTCAAAGAGTTCTTCCAGAATAAAAAATCGAAATTCCCCTGAAAAAATTAACTTAATATGCCTTTCCCAGGATCTCAAACTATTTTTAATGTAACTAAAATTTCATCGAAATCCGTTCATAGTCTTTTGAGCTTATCGCGTTCAGACAGACGCAGCTGGGTACTTTGTTTTAAGATATGTAGGGATAATGTTTTTTTTATACTTAATACTAAAAGCCTTAATTGTATTATAAGAATATTTAAGAGACCTGTGATAAAGTATGGCACGTGCAAGCCGGATTTCGAAAGGGTATGGGATCCACGGACCAGGTCTTTTCACCGTGAAACGTCGTGGAGAAGTATTTGTCTAAACGGGAAAAAGTTTTCTGCGCTTTCGTAGATTTGGACAAGGCCTATGATAGAGCGATAAGGAATGAACTGTGGTCAGCTTTGTCCATGTTTGGGGTGGATAGTAGCCTGATTCGAGCAGGGAAGACTCTTTATGAGAACTTTAGTGCTTGTGTCAGGATAAATGGAGCCTACACTGACTGGTTTCGCATTAAAAAGGGTATGAGACAGGGATGTGTAGCGTCTCCGGGGTGTTCAACGTTTTCATGGATGGCTGTTTAAAAAATATGAAAGAGAGTGCGTATGGGCTGAGAATGTATGGTTAGTCATGATCAAGTATCTGATGATCAAGTAATTCTTGCGTCATCGGTGAAGGAATTACAGAAGTTAGTGACAATTATGTGATGATTTTGGGAGAAAAGGCATGAAGATGAATGTTAGCAACACGAAAGTTATGGTGTTTGAAAGGGACGATAGCATGACAGAATGTAATATTTTTATAGGTAGCGACAGGGTACAGCAAGTAAGTGATTTTGTATATTTGGGATGAGTTTTCACAAGTGATTAAGAAACACATACACCGGAAATACAGCGTTTTTACAGGACCGTGGTATATCAGAAACTTTTCCATCATGCTAAGTATAGAAGCATGAGTAACTACAAATATTAATATTTATTATTAAGGCTTTTGTAAAATCAATATACTTCATTTTACACGATAATGATATGTCATTAAAATTCACGTCCTTGCGTCATTATGAAAATATTTTGGGACATTGCAATCGTTCAGTCGACGCATATAAATTAATGAATGCACGAATAATTAAAACGAAGCCTTTATTTACAAATATTTATGAATTGATTGGTGGCATTAAATTAATGTAATAATTCAGTAAACAATTCCCAGTTAAGTTTACGCGGTATCGATTTTAATTAATTGTAATGGCTCTATAATAATGTGAATCGGGTTTTTATTATATACTAGTTGGTTGGGCTGGTTGGTTGTGGCTTCACCCACGTGAAAAGCTTTCCAAAAACAAAGTATGACGCCAGCGGTGTCTACTTAAAGAATCAGATTAAATATATCAATTTTTTCCAATGGGGGCAATACCGAGATAAAAGTATGTAGTTAATGCCAGAATATGATATACCCGTGTGCCAAATTTCATCGGAATCCGTTCAGTTGTTTCTTTGTTTACTACTGACAAACATACAAATATCCAAGTATAGCATACCATACCTGTATTATATACTGCCAGTGGGCAGAGTTCGGGCCTCCTCTACAACTGATAGGGTTTAGGCCTTAGTCCACCACGCTGGCCTAGCGCGGGTTGGCAGACTTCACATACCTTCGAAATTCTTATAGAGAACTTCTCATATAAGCAGGTTTTCTCACGAGAATATTCCTTCACCGTTAAAGCGAGCAATAATTCACAAAGAATACCCATACAACTTTTTTTAGAAAAGTCCTTGGGTTTTGAACCTGCGTACATTCGTCTCGGCAGTCCGTTCCACTCCCAACTAGGCTATTGCCGCTTCATACAACATCAAACTTTCTAACATTTTCACCAACTTTCGCATTTATAATATTAGTAAAAAGTAAGCTAGTAAGATAAAATGATTTTGCCTGTGTTTTCTCAAGTCTCGTTGATTACTAAGAATAAAAATTACAAACTTTTTCATTTATTCCTCGTAGTAGATTTTTTTCAGAACAGCTTGCACACTACTTGGTAATTTATACAAAGAGTACGATTAAGTACTAATTGCTCCGTATCCCGATATACTCTCATATGCAACAGAGAACATTGCAGAGAACATTGTTAGCGCAATAGCGTAAGTTTCTTTTTTCAAAGCCTTGATTATATTTGCTATTTTTTACTGAAGCATTAATTGCTTTTTTTTCTAGAAGCCTTCATTGTATTTGTTCCAACAATAACTATGTTCGTTAAACGAATGACAACTATAAACTACATATTGTAACGTTTCGTTGTAATTGTGCGCCTCACGTACTGCATCGTTGTAATTGCCTCGCAAGTTGTTAGTGCCAGTTGATCGCTCCCCTGGGACCCACTAAATTTTCCCGATCTCACTCGTTTCCATCGGTTTTATTTGTCCCTACTTTTTCGCGTGGATTTACTCGCAAGTAAGTTTTGTACTGTCTTGGATATTAGACGGTTATCATTGTATAGTTTTAAAGAGTTTTGTAGCAGTAATTTTTTTTAGGCTATAAGCCACCTAAGATGGCTCGCTGTCACTCAGCGAGCTATTGAGAGAGCAATGCTCAATGTTTATCGACGCGATCATATCAGAAATGAGAAAATCCGTAGAAGAACGAAAGTCACTGACAAAGCCCAGTGGATTAGGAAGCTAAAGTAGCAGTGGGCAGGACACATAGCTTGTAGAACTATGAGATGAACTATGAGACAACAGATGTAGTAGAAAGTACTCGAGTGAAGACCACGTACTGGTAAGTGCAGCGTGGGACGTCCTCCTATAAGGTAGGCAGACGACCACGTAAAGGTAGCAGGAACCCGCTGACTGCAGGCTGCTTCTAACAGATTGGTTTGCAAATACTGGTGGTAGGGCTCTCATATGTAAGAGTCCGTCTGGGTGGGTACCACTGCAATGTTTATTTCTACCGTCAAGCAGCAGTGTGCATTCACTGTTGTGTTTCGGTTTGAAGGGCATTGTAGCCAGTGTAAATACAGGACATAATGAGACTTAACATCTTACGTCTCAGGATGACGAGCGCAGTGGAATGGCACACAGTACTTTGTAACTCAAGGTGCTGGATGGTGTTTCTACTGTTTATGGGTGGTCGTATCGCTTACCATCAGGTGAACGGCATGCTCGTCTCGTCCTGCGCAGCCATAAAAAAAGGCCAAGTTCAGCAGTGGACTTACAAAGCCTGAAGAAGGTTTTGTAAGAAGCCTGAAGAAGCCTGAAGAAGCCTGAAGCCTGAAGGTTTTATACTCGGACGAAGCGGAGTGCAAATCTAGTCAAGTGTTTTATTTGTGCGTTAGCTTGCATGCAAAACAATATAAATGTAGCCAATGTAAAATTCTGCGCTATTAAGGAATGGTGCAGTTTCCACCTTCATTCTCAAATGAATAGTAAGAAAAATATGAGAATCGGTCAAGCAGGCGACAGGTGCTATAAAGCCATAATTATTTTAGTGCCACACTAGCCATACATTAGAGAAATGAAGAAAATAAAAAGAATCATTAAATCAGTGCATTACATCTTTTTAATTTATTTTTGGAACCCAAAACTCAATATTTATATAAAATACATTTTTAAAAAATACTCATTATTCAGATAAAATACATTTAAGAAAAATAGTTTATCTTTTAATCCTCCATTTTTTTAAGAGTCGCAAAGTTTGAGTTAGTCCAGCGAACTTACCTTCATCGAAGCTGATAACTTAGTTGAGAATATCTACTCAAAGGTTAATGGTGACAGACAGGCTTTTAAGGAGCCAAGCTTTTAGCTATATGAGGCTCCCTACAAGCTTTTGCCACATGGCCGCTCAGAGGCAGTGACGAGAAGAGCTTTTACGTACAGACATAATATCAGTACATAGGTTTTACAAAAATAATACAAAAAAAAAATCTTCTGTGAAATCAGCATCAAAAATGAATGAAAAATAAAGCAGTTACTTCTGTTTGGAATATTTATGAGCAAAAGTGGGGATGTGGAGGCAATATCCGCTATCTCGTTCGCACGCACGCAGCGTTATGGCCGGCGACTCTCGGTGACGTCACAGTGTAATATTACTGTTATTTGACAACTAGCCCTTCCACCAAATTTCAAAGCTTTGTAGCCATTGATGTATTCAAAAATAAAAACATCAATGTTTGTAGCTTACTAATCACCATCATCATCTAACTGGTTGAGGCAACTAGACCTAGAAATTTGATCCATGCAGGATAATAAGCCATACGCAATGATGATGAGCTTACTAATTATTGGCCCGACTTTGAAAATTATTTTTCGGTTAGATTTTGAATGGCATACGTTTTTCATAAATATAATAAAAAAAAGAAGTCCCCTATTATAATCTTAAAATACAATTACTCTCAGTGGTAGAAGAGGCCCGTGCTCAACAGTGGGCAGTATTTTTTTTTTTTTTTTATATGGCCATCTTCGGCTCATTAGGGACGGCTGCGGGCTTCCTCCGACTCACGTCTAAGTTGTCGTCCGCAACCGCCCCTGCGCGTATCGCTTTTTTGCGGTCCTTTTCCTGTTGCGGGGGCTCAGAAGCCCCCGAAACACCGTACCGTGTCCGCCTTTTGGTGTCATCTACATTTTATCCGTTATTAATTTTTATGGAATTACGTGTGTATAATTATATTCACATTATTGTAGAATGATGTAAATAGATATTTGTGTGTGTGGGGGCGGGGGGGGGGGGTATGTAGGTATATTAATTTATTTGTTTTATGTAATTAGCTATTATGTAGTTTTGTACATTGTTATGTTATGTTTTATTATGTACTTTAGTGATAATATACAAGTTGCCCACAGAAGTCTTCGTTTTCCTACAGAGAACGACCTGCTCGCCTCGTCATTTTGCCCGTACACTGCCCGTCCGTGTGTGAACTGACCTCAAGCATTGGACCGTATCGGACCCTGTTTGTTCTTTATTGCGACCTTCGTGAGGTGAATTCGAAAAGTATTAAATTGTGAAAGTATAATATTAGTTGTAACTTATGTTGAAAATTTACTTCTACATTAATCTCGATAGATTATAATTGATATATTAAATAGATATATGTCAGTTTATTGTAAGTAATCTTCACCACTCATGAATACATGTAATAGGTACAATATAATCTTAATGGTTTTAAACTTAAGGTAAAGAATGGGAGAGCAGAATGGATTATAAGCACACCAGCATAGCAAGTCAGTACCCACGTCCGTATTTCGTGAGATAATATTACCTTCCGGATCGAGCTAGTCTATCTATTAGGTCTCAAGTAGACAGTGTCGAAAAAGTGGCAGCAAGAAGCATTTTCGTTTTTGAATCATCAACAGTAAATTTGAAAATGGAAAACGTTCAGTAAAAACATTGCCTTAAAATAAATACAATTATGAGATTCTAAATAGTACTATTTCTTACCATACCCAAATTAGGCTATAGCCTGTATCTTGTGCTACCAGAGACCGAGTTCGCTTCGTCCTTATCTTAATCTTCTTATCTTGACACAGTATAAAGTCGCTTCCCGCTGTCTGTCCCAATGTCTCTATGCATGGGCGTAGCTATAGCTTTCACATGGGGGCGGGGGGGGGGGAGGTCCTACGATATAAAAAAAATAGTGGCCTGGGTTCTTGCCTTGCATGCCACCGTATTTTAGAAGCTGAAGGGTGGGTCCGGATCCCCAAAATGTCAGCAGCCAGTGGTGTAGCGTGGTTTATTGTAACCTAAGGGGGCGTCCGAACCCCTGACCCCCCCCTCATATACACCCATATCTCTATGTATGCTTAGATATTTAAAACTACTCAGATTTTGATTTTTTTTATAGATAAAGTGATTCAATAGAAAGGTTTATATGTACTTTTGTTCTAGTATACTATAAAATAAAGTCCTGCCAGACAGACCAGACAGCCGACGGCATGTGCCGCGGCGGCAGACGGCACTACTGTACACTATTAAATTGTATGAAACCGATTCCGCACAGGACGGCAAATGACGCGCGGCAAGTGACGTCCGTGCACAATAGTGCCGTCGCGGCACATGCTGTTGCCGTCTGCCGTTGCCGCCTGCCGTCTGTCGCGTTCTGCGGAATCACAGCTTTATTATCCTTAACTCAAAACTACCTAACGTGAAATTGTTATGGAAATAGTTTGAGACACTGGGAAAGACAAACACTTTATTCCAAGAAAATATATAGCGTGACTTTTAAAAATCCTTCACGCGGGCAGAACCACGACCAAACGCTAGTATGAATATAATTACTCGACAAATAAATCTATCCTTTACAATACTGCTTTTGGTTGGAGTTGGAGTCAATACACCATGTTTCAATACGCCTTAAATGCAAATCAGTCGACTCCGAGTGCATGACACATCTCTGCCTCACGTCTCGAATATTCGGCGACATGTTATCACTGCCTCATTCAGTTTGAACGTGACTTGAAATTTATTTATTCTCTGGGACTTGTTTGGTATACTTTGGGAATGTCTTGGTTTTTCTTTGCTCTGTGAAGTGGATTCCCTAGGAATGAATTGTTTTTGCTCTATAAGTTGAGTTGGTTACCTTTATTTTATTTTTATTTATTTATTTATTTTAAGGAAACATACAGTGATACAAAGAAAAGGTAAAAGAAAAAAGAACAACTATACACTAATTACATGTTTCCACAGATAGAAAAATATATATATATATATATATATATATATATATATATATATATATATATATATATATATATATATATATATATATATATATATATAAAGAGAGAGCCTTACTTCAATTATTTAAATTATTAATTATTTCAATTATTTATTTTTTCTTTAGGAGTCTGAGTTCTGAGGTTCGAGTTATAAAATACATCACCTCTTTGTCTTACTGCCTATTTACAAAAACAGTGGTTGTAAGCACCCATGAGAATTTCTAAAAGCCGGTCTCATGATAGAAATTAAAAACTTGGTAGTAAAAATATTTTAAGATTCAATTCTGTTCGTCTATTAAAGTTTATTGAGCCCATCTTTTATGCCAATAAGACGATAACATATTTTAACTTGATTCACTCGCACCTCGCATTTATTATCTTTGACAGCAACATCAAAAACATTTTAAGAACATTACCAATCCGTGACTAATAGTCATCTAATTCCACTCAAAATCCTAGACAAATTCAATAAAGAAGCAATTTATTTTATAATTTACTAAAACATAATGCAGACTTATCTCTGGTAAAGTTCCAACAAGTATCGCAACACGAAAAAATGCTGTCGTCTTTGATGATTATAATTGCCTAGACTGTATAATTATAAAGGATAGGCCGTGTGGCATGAGACGAGCGAGTAATGGGTAATTCCATTTTGAGGAGGTAAATGAAATATTTTTTATAATTTGAAATAATTTGTATAATAAAAAATTGAAATTAGAATTGTAACATTAACTTTTCGGACCACCAACATCTCAGTCCGCCCCGTGACCACGAAATGCTGCAAAGCCTTCTAAAAGTCAGGAGAAAAAATACAAACACACGAATTGAGAACCTCCTCCTTTTTTGGAAGTCGGTTAAAAATATAATTATAGAACCACTATAAAATCCGCAAAATGGTTTTATTTAAATGCCTAACATTGACGTAAATATAAAAAAAAAATATTATTGTAAATTATTATTTTTATTTAATTGCACGAATGATGGGGTATACGAGATACTACCAATATCTTAAGAATAAAAACAATACCACAGTTCTACTAACTTTTGGCCAAAAATCCTAAACCTATCAGAATTGAACCTACGATGTCGTAAAAATAAAAAAAAATGTATACCTACTGGTTCTAGTTCTTATGATATATTCGATATTTTGTGCTAGATAGTAATGAGTTGCGTTCCAGAAAAAGCTAATCAGTAACCAGTAAGATAGACCGGCACAACTTAAACCAAGGAACGCATCATCTTGAAATGTTCCCATATGTTTTTTTTGTTATGGCACTGAATAACGATACGAGCATGCCGTTCGCTTAATGGTAAGCGATACGGCCACCCATAAACAGTAGCAACACCATTCAGCACCTTGAGTTACAAAGTACTGAGTGGTATTCAACTACGCTACTCATCCTGAGACGTAAGATGTTAAGGCTCATTATGCCCAGTAGTTACACTAGCTACAATGTCCTTCAAACCGAAACACAACAGTGCATGCACACTGCTGCTTGGCGGTAGAAATAGAATAAACGTTGGTACCCACCCAGACGGACTCTTACATATGAGAGACCTATCATCAGTAAATGTGATTGAATACAGACAAAATCTTATTCGAAGTTGAAAAACTTTGTATAATTCGATAGACCAAGATTGGCGTCCGTTTCATTGCTAAACAATATTCGAAAGCGTACAACGCAGGAATAAAATCAAAGGATCGAGGTCTTCTTAAATTAACTAAATTCAGATTCGCCATTGGAATCATTACGCGATTTACACGCCTATTTTTAAAGAAGGTAGGCAGATAAGAATGATAGTTAATTTTTATTTTTGATCATCTTACATTATTAGTAAAATGATGAATAGATAGATGATAGATAAAATGGACAATCGATGACAAAAACTAAGCCTGGAGTTTCTTTCTGCCTTTCTTCTTCGGATGGTTATCGCTTAGGTAGCTACTGAAAGGCTGGTAGGTTAGCTTGGCTAGGGCCTGTAGTGTCCTCACCGGTAAGGATCGCGACGCGTTCCTCCCATTACTAATAAAATTAATTCATAGTTTTTTTTACATGTCTTTCCTGCCAGCCCGAGCTTGGCTTCTTGATTTATTTTTCATTGCTTTTGCTCCCTATGAAAATGACAGTAGTTATATAAGTGATTTTTTGTAATAATAATTATTAGTAATTGAATGTATCTTGACTTATCATAAGTGCAACGATGTTCGCCTACGTGATGAATAAAGTATTTTATTTTATTTAGTAATGCGTAGTAGTAGAATTAACTTGATACAGTAAATAAGGTACTTAGTCTATCATTTCTTTATAATAGCTTTTTCTTATGTAATATAACCCCTACCACTCCCATGAGCACAGACGCTGTATTAGCCCTAAATATTAATTCAATTAACAAAGTAAATTAGTTTTAAATACGCTAGGGATTTTTGTTCTAATGTTAGTTTTTATGACTTGACAAGTTGAATGACTCTGATAAGAAATGTTTCTTTATCTATATTTTACGAATATGTTTTTCTTTGTTTATTCATTAAGAATCTATGTCACAGGCAGTTAACTTGATGCATACTAGCTCAAATCGCAGTAGTCTTGCCTTCCTACCCTGTGGATTGGGGGCGTTTGGAGAATTACACCACGGTATCCCCTGCCTGTCGTAAGGCGACTAATAGGGGCCACCGGGGGCTGCGGCTGGGCGGCAGAGGGCTGTCCGTCTTTAGTTTTGTGCGTGTTTTTTTTAGCACATTGCTGCGACCCCATGATGGGGATTCCTCATGCTGCTGTTGACGCCGAGCGCGTCCTTCGGTGCGCGGGGGCTTCTGAGCCCCCCCCCCCCCCAAACAGGAGACGGGCTGCATAGGCGGCACCGCGCAGGGACGGCTGCGGACGACAATTTAGACACTCTTAGTCCGAGGAAGCCCGCAGCCGTCCCTAATGCGCCGAAGAAGGCCATCGCGGAGTTTTAGTTGGTATGCCGTGCGGTGTACATAGGTTAGGGACTCGGCCCGGCGGCTCAATGCTGGGTCGTAAGGCACGGTGAACCCAACATAACCGCTCCGCCCTTGAAGGCTGGGCAGTAGTAATAAGTCACTTTCTCCACGAAAACAAAAAAAAGGAGCCTTGCCTTTATAGTATGACACCTAATATACTGGTGCATGATAGCCTATTTAGGAATGAAATGGACTGCTGAGACCGAGGACCGCAGGTTCAAAACCCAAGGCAAACACCTTTGTATTACAGATACGTGGGTATTTTGTTTTATCAATTATCGGTCGCTCTTAGGGTGAACTAAAACATCGTGAGTAGACTTACATACCTGGGAATTGCCTATAAGAATTTCGAAGTAAAGTGAAGTCTGCCAACCTGCTATAGGCCAGCATGGTCGCCTAATGCCTAAACCCGCTCTGTAGATTATTGCAAGATCTCTACCATCTACCACAGAAAAAGAAAAACGGAATAATGTTATTTGTACATGTATTCGATTTGAATTGAACTACTTATAACTATAAATTTAAATTATCTTTTATTCATTAAAAAATAGCTCCAATATATGCATTGCTAATCGACTTTCTTAAGGGCACTTCTAAGTCGTCGAATGAAATTACTGGTATTTTTCAGGGCTATTCAGTCTGTTCCATAAAATGATGAACCCTGAACCAAGATATATTGAAATGGAACCATTCCGCGACCTTTATTTACCAAATAAAGAAGGAATGAAGGAAATACGCTCACAATTTACAGAAAAATCTGTGTACGTACATAAAAAAAAATACAAACACACGAATTGAGAACCTCCTCCTTTTTTGGAAGTCGGTTAAAAACGGCGGTTAAATAGCTCTCAAATTGGGTCGTTCATTTTAATAGCTTAAAACAAACGTGCAATGAAAAAGTAATCATTTTGAATTGGAATCAACGGCGTTACAAAAACTCATTAATGTCAGTTGAATGGTAATGTAACGTTATTAATTGTTTTCTTGTTAAATTGCTTTAATTTTGTGTTTAATGCTTGACACATAATAATATTATGGTATCAACTTGAAACACTACACTTCTAAAAATTTTTTTTGCTTACTTCAGTAAAGATAATGCTAAATGCAATGACGTTACGTGGCAAATAATTGTTGCTCTCTTTTTTTCTATTAATTATACCTCTTCTTCCTCCGTAAATTATACTTAAATGTATTTAGTTAGCTTTATTTAATGGTAACTTATATTATTGATATATTTTGTTATAATAAATTCGTTTTAAATACCTTTACTGCCTCGGTGGCGTAGTTGTATTATGGTACGACTGCAATGCTGAGGTCTCGGGTTCGATCCCCGGGTCGGGCAAAGTGATATTGAGTTTTTTTTTTAGTATCATCTCGGAGTCTGGAATTTGTGCCCGATATGGCGATGGGCTCGCCCCCTACCGCATCATGGGACGGAATAACGGCGATACAAAGTACTGTGTGGCATTCCACTGTGCTCGTCATCCTGAGACATAAGATGTTAAGTCTCATTATGTCCTATAGTTACACTGGCTACAATGCCCTTCAAACCGAAATACAACAGTGCGTGCACACTGCTGCTTGGCGGTAGAAATAAACATTGCGGTGGTACCCACCCAGACGGACTCTTACATATATGAGAGTCCTACCACCAGTAGTCATTTCATTTCGGAGTTCCAATGCATCAGTATTCTTTCGCTGTTTTACAACCGTAAACGATCGAAACATTTATTTTTCCCGGATCTTAATGAATGAAATCCTCCTAGCCAGTGTCGGCCACGGCGGCCAATCTCAACGGAGATCAGCCAGATACGTAGGAGATATTATAGTGCACAAGTGTGTGCGCAATACACAGGTACACTCGCTATTCCTTCACTCTCATAGTCCAGTGAGACGGCAATCTGACATGACCGGAGAGAGATCAGGCGCAGGACCAATGGCTTTACGTGCTTTCCGAGGCACGGGGTATCACACCGCCAACTTCCTGACTCCGAGCTGCGACTGAGTAATTTTAAAGATGGAAAAACCCAGTCACAATATTTTTGGCTCGACCCGGGATTCAAACCCAGGACCTCAGCGCGCAAATCGTACTTGTAACGCATACGCAATACAACTACGCCACCGAGGCAGTCAATCTAAATGAATACTGATTTAATGTAATTATTTGGATTATTATGCTGATAGCGCGGCGTAGGTAGTAGGTGCATTATATTTACTACTAGCTTTTGCCCTCGGCTCCGCCCGCGGTAAAGAAGTATTTCCGGGATAAAAGTCCCGCTTTATATTTCCCCGGGATAAAAAGTAGCCTATGTGTTAATCAAGGACATGATCTACCCGTGTGCCAAATTTCATTAGTTTTTGCTTGAGAGAGTTACAAACATCCATACATTCTTACAAACTTTCACGTTTATAATATTAGTAGGATTTTCCAAATGGCAGCGATTGGAATCGCGACGAAGCTTAATAGCACTGACGTTAATTAGTATTTAAGCTTGTTCCACCCCAATCGATTCGTAGGTTTGGTGGTGTATTTGGGATGATAAATGTAAGGTCGTAGATTCGATCAAAAATAACTTAATTTAACCTCCTTCTTACTATCTTACTAGTATAGTATTATTAATGCGAAAATTTGTGAAAGTGTTTGTTGAAACACTGAAAAACTGCTGAACGGATTGCGATGTAATTTGGCAGACGGGTAGATCATGTTCTAGATTGTCTCATAGGCTTTTTACCTCGATTATTCGCTCTTATGGGAAATAATGGAAGTCTTAAATTTTATTGTTTAAGTAGATGGCGTACGTGGTACGGCCATACTGAATACGGCCCGTATTACATCATAGGACCAATAACGCGCCACTTATAATAGTTTTGTGATTAGCAAGTCATATAACTAGTCTAATATATTCAAAAACACATTCAACCTCTATATATCACTGCGTAAGAATCCTACTATATAATATATAATGTAATGTAATCACTACATAGTATAAAACAAAGTCGCTTCCCGTTGTCTGTCCCTATGTCCCTATGTCCCTATGTCCTCATGTCCCTATGTATGCTTAAATCTTTAAAACTACGGAACGGATTTTGATGCAGTTTTTTTTAATAGATAGAGTGATTCAAGAGGAAGGTTTATTTGGTTTAGTATGCATGTATAATACATGCATAATATAGTAGAGGAACATTGATAATTCAAAAGGTTTCTAATGTGACGTCGTAGACACATTTTTTTGCGCTTACATTGCAGACGCTGGCTAAACTCTACGAGATAGATCAAAATAATATACTACACTTTTGTACACCTTAATAAGGTCTACAAAAAAGTCTGCGATGGTATATGTCTATCTCTTAGGGATAACCCACAATAACCATTTTTTATCCTTTACTTTTGACGAGAAATAATGGCTTATTTACGCAGCGATTTTAAGCAATACAGCATTAATACTTATCCAATTAAGTACCATAAATACATTGTGCATTTAATATAGATCAATATGGCCCTTTACAACATGTTATTTAAATAAATATTTTCGAAGATATTACAGATTTAAAATGCATGGACATAGCGGTCGCGGCGGTACCGGCCGGGGCGCCGGTGGCGTGTGTCTATAAATGAGAAAGTATGGAGATAGTTTGAGATCCTGAGGAGGACATAGGCTACTTTTATCCCGGAAGAACATAACCCGGGAATTTAATACCGGTTTTTATTTCTTGCGAGTGGGGCCGTCACTGTCACGCCATTGAACTGATTGCGATGAAATTTGGAAGGGACATAGCTTAAGACCCTAGGAAGGACCTAGACTAATTCTTATCCCGGTAAAACTTCACCAATGGATGGAGTGATTCAAGAGGAAGGCTTATGTGTATATTACAAAAATACTTTGTATGACAAAAAACTAATTTCAGCATGTAATATGCTTTGCTACCTGAGCGAAGCCAGGGCGGGGCGCTAGTAATATTATAAACGCGAAAGTTTGTAAGAATGTATGGATGTTTGTTCCTCTTTCACACGAAAACTACTGAACGGATTTCGATGGAATTTCACACACGGGTAGATCATGTCCTGGATTAACACATAAGTTACTTTTTATTCCGGGAAACTATAAAACGGGACTTTTATCGCGGAAAAACTCATTCACGCGGGTGGAGCCGCGGGCAATAGCTAGTATGTTATAAACATTTAATATCTTTACGTCTGGTGTAACACACAATTTTTTTCCTAATGAATTGATTTCCACAGAAATTGAGAAATGTCGTCCCTTAAATATTTCTGCTCCGCTGTGATTTTTATTTTTTAAGTAAATCTGAGACTCAGTGACAATCTTATTATTCCTACTGTTATACAGATTCTATTTGGGACAAGTGTCTACCATTTTCTCGGTCCATCTTGGGAGAACATCTGCTTCTCAAACTGCATCTGAAAATCAACCTTATCTCTGTTCATTAGAGCATAATATTGTCAGTTCTTTTTCTGATTAAAGTGTCATCGAAGTTTCTGAAGGATTTTGAGTTGTATGTGCTGTTGTTAAAGTTGAATTTCAAATGATGAATGTGCTTTTGATGTAACTGTGACTTGTATTAGGTATTCTGTATAACAGTAGGAATCTCTATGGAGGAGGTTTCGACGGAATCCATTTCCGGTCGCCGCCGACGGCCGACGGCGTATAGTCCTGCAAGACGTCTGTTTGAACACAATTTTTTGTCGTTTTGTACATACATCAATGAACGGAATATTATTTATTTCAGTATCACAGATGCCAGAATTTCACAATGTTAAGTGATTTGATGCGAGATTTTCTTTACAACTTGTAAAAGTATTTAATCATCATTAAGTACAATAACATTATGTATCATTGCTATTTTCCTTGTAGGTGCGCAGTGGCATGCACAATTCGCCAGCGTTGTAAAGTTGTATTAGTAGTTTAAAAAATTGCTGATAGGTATTCTTAATTCAAATAAAAAGCTCCTTTCGTAAACCTTTGCTAAAACTAGATCAATGTAACGATATGCTTAGCTACATAATACACAATTTAAACCCGGTCCAGATAACAATGGGTGAAATTCGACCATCTAGACACAGACGTTTTCAATCCGTACTTGCTTGGGATTAGACCCTCCGGCGTAGGGTGGCCAAAAGTCCGGGTTTTCATGAACTAGTTAGTGAGGCATTCAAAGAGAAAGCTCTCTAATGGGCTTTGGTCTTAATTTTCCCAATAATTTAGTTTGAAGATTGCGTTTAGCTTATTTTTCCTAAATTACGATTTTGGGTCTAAATTCAGCATCAAATTATGCATGACTGCGACAAATTCTTTTATTTATGATATTTTGACATAAATTACTAGGGATTGTAGTTATGTTATTTACTTGATCTCTTCATGAGCATGAAAAGATTGATGAAGGTGGAGGAAGCGAGAGTAGTGTGCCAGAATCGACCAAAGTGGCAATCCATAGTCTCTGCCTACCCATATGGAATAGAAGAGAGATAGTATATATGTATGAATTATTGATTCTGGAGTATCCAGTCCCAAGCAAATAGTGCTAGAAAAAGGTACACTTTGTTTTCTAACCTAAGATTCTGAAACTGTCCGCCTTTATTTTATACAATGGTAAACCTACCCAAACCTCTATGAATAGAAACAAATAGACAACATTCGACCTGAGGGACGGATAACGCGAATTTTGTTTTGTCAACGTTTTCGGAGATTATTCAATTTAATCTTTATTATTTCAGTTGGCGAATGTTCTTGAGTTAATGTAATGGAAACTATTGTTTTGGAATGAGTTGATATTTGAGTATCCAGTCATGTGTATCGTAAAGCTTCTAGAATTGGTTTCAAAATATTTCTAAAATGTTTTTTTAATCAGACACGGCCACATGACTATGTATTTAATGGTGAGAGGAGTGGTGTCCGTATAAAGTATCAAAGGACGAGAGATGAGCACCATCTAGTCAACACGGTCCCGGCCTAATTGAAACTAGATATATTATAAAGTTTGATTCCGGAACTTACACTTAGGAAGGCAACAATTCGGGGTTTAAACTGTTTACGGTTCTCGTGTAGGTAGGTAGGGCTGCCATCACTTAAATTGCCGACGCCGGATATACAGGGCAAAAATCCCGGACATTTGGGCGAAATACGGGTTTTTCCCCAGACACCTCTGAAAAAATATGTTGCCGTGCCTTCTTGAATGCGGGTTATTGTGAATGAATTTTTAACTAAGGTTTATTTCAATTTATCACTTATCTATTAAAAAATTGATTACCCCTGACAAAAAGTTTTTTAAATCACACTTTTTAAATTCCAGCCAGATGGCCCCCGAACGCCCTTCAAGCTAGGACAAATCCGGACGGATGGCAGCCCTATGTATGGGATACGTGGTACGTATTCGCAAAGCATTAATTAGTTTATTACTTTGAGTATCTACCAATGGAGATGCGATGACCGAGCGAACCCCTAGTTGGCGGCCATAAATGCGCAGCTGGGCATACACTTTTATTAAAACCTATGTGACTTGCGATAGCTTTCATTACATTCTACGATAATGATATTAAGCGGTGCTCCACAGACAGTGGTCTCGGACAACAAAATGTGTAATCGGTAGAGTTGCCAAGAAAAATCGGTATATGCAAGAAAACAAGCAATATTCAATGAAAACCCCCTTAATTTTAAACTCTAGGGACTATTATTGAACCAAAAGAAGGTAATTTCAACAAACGAGAGTCACGCATATACCCCCCCCCGTCATGAAAGTAAAAATTTTTGAACAATTTTTGTCGCCCCTTTAAAAATACTGACCGCCGCCGCCCCAAACAGCAACATATTTAACCAAGAAATCGCAAAATATGAAAGAAAAGGGGGATTTTAGCATCGAATCGCTGAAAATCGGGAGAATCTTCTAGCTTTCGTAAAATCGTTGAAAAATCATGTCATTTCGGTATTTCGGTAGGACAGGCCCAAAATCGGTAGAAATACCGAAAAATCGGTAGGTTCGAGACCACTGTCCACAGAAATTGTCATTTCTGTTGTGTTATAGTGCAAAAAGCGACCTTATATTCAGCCTTGCACGTGTGGATTTTTATTGTTAAATGTGTGCTATCCGTGTCTACCTCGCCCCCTGTCAGGATTGGCAAAAAAAATTTTTACGCATTATTTCTATATCATGTCCATTGGTTAACTAGTCTAAGGTTTATTATATAGTTATTTTATTTGAAACAATAATTACTAAAATTAATAGGCTAACTACATAATGATTCCTTACGTTTACGCGAATGTTAAACATTGAAATTAAACTATTAGAACGGATTTTATCGCGGTTTGTTTTTATTTTATTTTCTCCCAACGTTTCGGAGGCTTTGCAGCACTTCGTGGTCACGGGGCGGACAAGGCTAACTACAGTTTCAAATTATAGTGTTCAAGGATACTTGCGTATTGTTAACATTAAAATAAAATAAATAAATAAAATACTTTATTTGTCACGTAGGCGAACATGGTTGCACTTATGATAAGTCATAGATTAAATTGATTGTAATAATTATTATTGATACAAAAGGTCACTTATATAACTACCGACAATTTCATTGATTGCATTAATAATATTATTAAGATAAGATGCACCCTTCCTCAACCAACTTTTGTTCCACACTATAGTACCGGCACCCTATGTTGGCCCATTTGACGTTTCTCCGCTCATTAAGTTTCGTATTAATGCATAACTACGTTGAAGGAGCTAACTGCTGTACTGTTAATAGTGACAACAATGTGCAGTAAAATTTATTGGAATGTGTAATTTTACAACGTTTGTTTTTCGTAATTCGAAAATCTTAAAATGTTATCTTATACGACCATCACTTATTTGTGCCCGATATGGCGATAGGCTCGCCCTCGATTACATCATAGGACGGAATACGCCCGGCGAAAAGTGGGTGCACTAGTTGCGGCTCTGTCTACCCCTTCGGGGATAAAAAGCGTCAGTGTGTGTGTGTGTGTGTCATTTCCAAGATCGCTTGCTAGTATATATTTTTCGATAATGAATTGGGATTTCACTTCGCAATTTTAATCTGTCAAAACGGCCATCACAGCGTTCCGGTACAATAATATCAGCACAACAACCGATCTTAGGCATGCTGCAGACAATATAGCTTACTACCTCATGTCCCCCTTCCTGGATAATACCACGAACACATAAGGTTATTTACCTCGCCTTACACCGGTTCTTTGTTCATTTCATATTTGTCGCTGGCTCGGTGGTCAGCGGATATTAAACCATGCGGCCCGGTGAGCACGCGTTCTAAGCTAAATTCTTGCTGCGATTTACGAAATAAACGGAGGTGGCAATTCCTCCTGTCTTAAATATGGTTTGCAATAATTACATCACGATATCCCCTGTCATAAGAAGATATTATAATAATAATAATTATATACTGCCCACTGCTGAGCACGGGCCTCCTCTACTGAGAGGGTTTAAGCCTTAGTCCACCACGCTGGCCTAGTGCGGGTTGGTAGACTTCACATACCTTTGAAATTCTTATAGGTACTTTTTAGGTATGCAGGTTTCCTCACGATGTTTTCCTTCACCGTTAAAGCGAACGATCATTGATAGACAATGCACACGTAAATTTGAAAAGTCGGAGGTGTGTGCCTTGGGTTTCGAACCTTCGGACATTGTCTCGGCAGACCGTTCCATTCTCAACTAGGCTATCGTCCGCTTTCAGAAGATATTGAATGTTATTCAAACCAGCTGGTGACAATTAGTTTGAGTAGTAGATTCTCTCAACAGAAAGACCTTATAACTTTTTATTGATATTGGCAGCATTCTTGTCGCAATGAGATTATAGGCTAAATGTTTTGAGTCCTCATTCCAAAATAAATGTATAAAACTCATTAGTTTGAATATGGTAGACCGACATGTCTAATTGCTAATAATTAACATACATACATACATACATACGGATCGAATACAGAACCTCCTTTTTGAAGTCGGTTAAAAAACTAAATCATGTGGTAAATGAAATAACAAAATAATAATTATGCCCCTTTCAGAAATATATATTTTTATATACAGGGTCATTTTGATATTGCGTTACTTAATGAAACCACTTACTTATCTCGTTGATAATAACACTTTCCATTAAGTTATCAAATGTAAAATAAAAAAGTATAAGTTTCGAACAAAATAAATATCATTAATAAGTAACTTTAAGTTTGCACGCCCTAATGCCGCTACTACTACTCTAAGATCTGACGCAGCGGCAACATCATACTTTCAGTCAGAAAAATACGCACACGCCATAAGTATTCGTACTAAACAGAAAAATGATCGAAAAAATCAGAAAAGTAAAATGAGATTTTTGGTGAAAATATTCGTTTCTCATGGATGTTATTTGTTACAATGTTAGCAGAGGCAAAGACGAGTATGTAGTTATATTTATTAACGCAATGTCAAAATGACCCTGTATAAAAATAGTTCTATGCAAAAATGTAGATTATCTTACAAAATGTGACACTCACGTCTTCAATTTATTCACGCACCCCACAAGTATAAAAGAGAGTTATAATATCAAAGTAATACCCCTGTAATATATATGTTAATATTAACATATTAGGCGCTAACGTTGACAGAGAAAATCATGGAACAGCCGCGTGAACGGAATAATTTGTAATACATTATTTTTTACGAGCATTTTCGTATTATACATTTGCACAATTAAAATTTTGTTGGGAAGGGTTTTGTAATTATTTTTATACGTAGAATGTTTATACGAGAAAAGTTAGTGAAAAGGACTCAAAACTGTGTGCTTATCTCCTGATTTGTATAGACCATACATGCCGACGAAGATGCTTTACTCTAGAATAATTACAAAGTTGTAGCCAGATTTAAGTTTTAGCGATGTCTTGGGATAACAAGTAACACAAAGAAGTGTGTAATTCAAAGTTCTGGATGGTGTTACTACTGTTTATGATGTGACGCTAATCTCTGAAAGTACGTTCAGATTCTGGAAAATCTTTTACCTGTAGGGACTAAATGATCCATGAATAGTTTAATAGGCTATATTTAATCTCGAGAACTATGTTTAACGCGAGCGATTCCGCGTGCAAAACTATATCTGACATTATTTGAAACTCAATCTGGTTGTCGAATTTTTTAATCATAAACTTTGAGCCAAGGCGGGGACAGCGTTGAGAACTTTAATTACTTACCATGCCGAAAAGTTGTCGCCGTAGAAAAAATACAAAGCAAAAATGTAGTCATGGACCTAGTAGACTGTTTAAGAAATAAGTTCACGACTTTGTGCTTAAGACGCAAGCAGAAATGTAACAAAATACTTATAATAAAGTGCGTTGAGGTTCATGTTGTACAAATGGATTTTGAGCCAAAAAAGTTGCCCTGCTCGATGTTAAGGTTTTTTTTAACGGGCACCTTCAATGCGGGTACCATATTAAATAAATAATTAAGTTTTTATATGAATCAAGTGGGTACCTGAGATTAGTATTCCTTACATAGTAAATCAATATACTTAGCGAAAGGAAAGCACCAAGAAACATGGATGCATTAGTTGCGTGTTTGCCAAACCTTCGGAAAGAATAAAGGTGTTAAATAAATGGGGCTAATTAATTCGGTCTTGGTTAACCTTACATCAATCCAAAATAGAACAGCAAACTACTAAGTTTTTTTTTGTCCCTGACTATACTCTTTCTAGCCTAACGAAGGTCGGCTTATGAAAGCACACCGGTCTTTTGCGTGAGTGCAGAAGGCGCTCGCAACCCTTAAACTACTAAGTTGTCTATTCTAATAACTAAGACAACTTATTCATGTTGAAAAATGTTCAAATATGTTTCAAAATCATACGACGTATGTATCTAACTTATGACTTTATTTAACAAACTAATGCCGTGTCCACACTAAAGTTATAGTTTATGACATCAACGCCACGCTCATATGACTACGGTGCCAAGCTAGCATCTAACGGTGAATATCAGCAGCTTTGTGTGTGGTACAATGCACGAGCATATTGCTTCTCATGTTAAATTGTTCTGGTTTGAGCGACATTGTAGGCAGTGTAATTTCTGTTTTGTTGTGTTTCTTCTGTTTATGGGTATGGGAGAATTTTAGGTGGTGTTTCTTCTGTTTATGGGTAGTCGTTTACCATCACTCGAGCGATTTATAAAAATTCATTCACAATTATATTGGCTCACGTCTGACGAAGTCTCTCGCACTCAAGAATACGTTTATTAGATACTACCATATTCTATTTATCACCACTGCGCTGGCGATCCCTCTCGGCACTCTCCTTCCGAAGAAGTCTGCATGCAATTTTAAGTTTCATTTGAAAGAATTGAAGTTAATGCACTTGGAAATCATTCGTTCATTACTCTTCTGTACAAACTTCCGAGATGAGCAAGCCGTTCAGCCTGATGGCAAGCATGACAAATGCCTATAAACATGAGTAAAACTATTGAAAACGTGGAACTACAAACTACACTTTGCTTGTCACCTAAGACAAATATTGAGTATCAAGATACCCAATTATATTGTCATATAAGACTGTCTCGGTGGCGTAGTTGTATTGAGTACGCGTTTCGAGTACGATTTGCTCGCTGAGGTCCTGGGTTCGAGTCCTGGGTCGAGCCTAAAACATTGTGACTGGGTTTTTCGGAGCTCGGAGTCAGGAAGTTGGTGGTGTGATACCTTCGTGCCTCGGAAAGCACGTTGGTCTTGCGCCTGATCTCTCTTCGGTCATGTCCGATTGCCGTCTCACCGGACTATAAGAGAGAAGAAATAGAGAGTGCACTTGTGTATTGCGCAACACTTGTGCATTGCGCAACACTTGTGCACTATAATACCTCCTGCGTACCTAGCTGATCTCTGTTGAGATTGGCCGAAGTGGCCGAAACTGGCTAGCAGGATTACTTTTTTTTCGTACAAAATGGAGCACTGCTGAGTTTGCACAGTGCCATTTAGCGGTATTGTGTTACATTCATACTCTCTAGTCGTTTCTAACTTGGGACACAATTATCAGCTTACCACGCCAAGCCAAGCTTAGGATCCGATAGTTCAATAGTAGTAAAAGTGTAATGGCGTCACCAGGCGGTATGGACTCAGCTTGACAATCAAGTGCCGACATGCATCCTAGCTTAGAATGTTTGGGTAAAATCCAAACTGCAGTCGAGTAAAAATTTTGGTAGTGTGAACAGAAGTTTATGTTTGTTTCTTTGAAAGATTATTTTATTAATATACTGATATTAATATAGGAAAATGCACTGTAAGTTAAAATTGGTCTATTAAATTAATTTTTCCAATAATTTAGTTAAGTACCCTAACCTGTCAACTCACTAGTTGGCAGTCCACTGACTAGTATATATATATTTTTTTTAATATAATCCTTGCTTATGTCCATGCTGTATAAACGACTGTGTAATTCTGTCACAATGAAATATTAATATTTGTTTGATTTGTCTGGCTTTAGTTATTATTCTGAGGTTTTGTCCAATATTTGACATAGTCTGCGAGCGCCTTAATTAGAAACTGCTAAAACAAATAGCTGTGTGACCATTGAATCACTTTGTTTATGTATTAAAATTGTCCTTTATACACACTATAAATATAGAACTAAAATTTCGGGTCACCAAATGACCAAACTTGCACGCAACGTCCTATAATATATTTCTAAGGTCCTAATGAGTTCTATCCTATGACAATGTATGAGTCCCTAAGGCAGGACCCGTCCCAGGCTATAATTTGCGCTTATTATATGGACCTCTGAAGGCCTAAAGGGGCTCGTTTTACTTGACGGAGCGGAAAATGAAGTTACAAGCAGGCTGAATGTGCTGAAAAATTAAATTTAATTAAATGTTGAGGAACATAAATTATGTTTTTTTTTTCACTAAGGTCACTTCTATCAGTCATTTCGTCGACCATATTTCGACGTCTATGCAGTTAAAATTGGCTATAGGCGTAAGTACTGCAGACATAAAATGTTATGAAGATCATCGCTTTTCTCATCATCAACCAAGTGAAGTCCTTTGTTGAATAGAAAGAAAGAAAGAAAGAAAAACATTTATTGACAAAATAAATTGAATACTGGCCTCCGCTAAAGATTTCCAGACGAACCTATCCAAAGCGGCCTACATCCAGCGAGTTCATGCGGCTTTTATAAAGTCGTCTGTCCTCCTTCTTCGTGAACGTCTATCGCTGCACTTGCCGGTACGTTTCCACTCGAGAATTTTTTCCCTATTTGCCGTCAGTAGGTATTTATTTATTTATTTATTTATTTAAAAAAAACACACCAGTAGCACATGCATTCGCGTGATTACAGGATTACATTATTAAAAAATTGAAAATTCTGATGCACCTGCTTATCGAAGGTGTGCACAGCATTCACAGATTACTACATTAAACAATTTTGTATATACTACAGTAATTTATATAAAGTAAAGTGGCTAATGATTTTTGTTTGCATGCAAATAAGAATTAACTATACAAAAATTACTCCTCGTTTTTGTCGAGCAACTGTGTCAGCGCTTCTTTTCGAAACATATGTAATGAAGTACCAAATAAGTCAAGACCTGATGATTTAGTGTTAAGAGCATTGTATACGTTGCACATTCTGACTGTGGGGGAATTAAGGCCAATGTTAGTACGAATGGAAGGTATATAGAAGGTTTTTTTATTGGGGTATCTGGGCAATCTATGTGGAACTGTTAGGTAGATGAGATTAAGAATATCACTATTCTTAATCATGCCATTTATCACTTTATAAAGAAATATCAAATCACTAATTTTCCGTCTATCTGCTAACGTGTTTATTCTGAAAAAAGCCAAACGCGCTTTGTAGCTACTACGATGACTTATGCCTGACGATTGAAATGCCAGGTGTCTTGTAAATCCCCGTTGAACACTTTCAATACGTTGAGAATGTACACTATAGAAAGGATTCCAAATTGTACTACCGTATTCTAGATGACTGCGCACAATAGCATTATATATTATAATCTTAGTTCTAAAGTGCTTGAAGTCTTTGGTGTTGCGCTTTAAGAAACCTAGCATTCTAGCTGACTTCTTTGCAACTGAGTCTATGTGTGATGAGAAACGGAGTTCCTTGTCAATTAACACTCCAAGGTCTTTAATTTCATTAACTGTAAGCAGCTCTGTACCGCTTATGTTGTAAAGTGATTGGAAAGGGCATTTCTTCCTCGTAAATTTTATATGGAAACACTTGTTTGGGTTAAGTTCCATGAAATTATAGCAACACCAATCCTGAATACGAGTTAAGTCCTCCTGAATTAGTTTTGTATCATTTTGTGAATTCATTGTTTTATATATTTTCAAGTCATCGGCAAATAACAAGATCTTACAGTGTTGTATGACGGACACAATGTCATTAATGAATATAGAGAATAAGATTGGGCCTAGGTGGGATCCCTGTGGAACGCCAGAAACAGCAGAATATTCATCAGAAGTGAAGCCATTGACTACAACGTAATAGAGTCTTTTTGCTAAGTATGACCGAAACCAATGGAGCAGGGATCCTTGTACACCAAAATGCTCTAATTTTCTCAGTAGAAGCGAATGGTTGACTCTATCGAAGGCACTGGAAAAATCTGTATAAACGGCATCAACTTCTCCACTATGGTCGAGTACATGTGAAAGATCAGAGACATATATAGTTAAGTTGGTTATTGTTGAGTGGCCCGATCGAAAACCGTGCTGTTTTGGCGATAAAAAGGGGTCGACATGGCGTGATAATATAGGACACACAAGGGACTCAAATAATTTGGAGAAGCAGGACAAAATAGCTATAGGACGGTAATTTTTAGCATCATTTAGGCTCCCCTTTTTATGTAACGGAATAACTTTTGCAATCTTCCATTTATGCGGAAAGACGCCATCGCTGAGGGATTTGTTAAAAATGTAGCATAATGGCAGTGTTAATGCGGAGGCACAACGTTTCACGAAAACAGTCGGTATACAGTCCGGACCAGCACCTTTGAATAAGTCTAATTGTTTAATTTTGTTGAGAACTTCTCGTTCGGTTATTTGTATTGCGAACTATGTGCCCCACCCTCTGCCACTTTAGCTTGGTAATCCGCTAGCCTATGTTTATTTATTTATTTATGTTATTGACTTTCGTTCTTCTACGGATCTCTTAATTTCTTCTATCAAATTTTTTTTGTATTTTCCCCCACATGAGTCTTATTTTATAACAACTGTGTTATCTTTGACATAAAGTGGAATTTATTCTTCCCTCCATAAAAAAAAGCGTGTTACACCGCCTGCAATGAAATGACAGCTTTGTGCGCTGTCTCTTTCTCTTTTCTGTGGCGCTGACCGAATCCGATGGGCAATATTTAGTAGATCTTGACGTCTCTGGCCGTTGCGCCAAATATCCTGCGGACGTGATATTTTTTTTTGTTTACGCGGAGAAAGTGAATTATTATTACCGCGCAGTGTTCAAGGGGAACGACTGAGCGGTTATGTTGGGTTCACCGTGCCTTACGACCCGACGTTGAGCCGCCCGGAGAGATGGAAAACGTCGGGCGACCGCCGGGCCGAGTCCCTAACCTATGTACACCGCACGGCATACCAACTAAAACTCCGCGGTGGCCATCTTCGGCGCATTAGGGACGGCTGCGGGCTTTCTCCGACTCAAGTCTAAGTTGTCGTCCGCAACCGCCCTGATATGACGGTCGGGTAGTCAGGACCCGAATCGATTGAAAGGGGATGCGTCAGCGACATTAGGATAGATTTAGCCAGATGGAAAGAGAAATAATGTTTAAAAAAGATATATTCGCACATCTAGAATTACAATAACTTAGTGAAAAAAAACGCAAAATTGTCTATGTATTCCTAGCCGATTTCGGCCATGAAAGTCAATCTCAACGGAGATCATCCATGTTCGCAGGAGAATTTATAGTGCACAAGTGTGTGTGCAATACACAGGTGCACTTGCTATTCCTTCACTCTCATAGCCCGGTGATACGGCAATCTGACATGACCGGAGAGAGATCAGGCGCAGGACCAACGGCTTTACGTGCTTTCCGAAGTATCACACCGCCAACTTCCTGACTCCGAGCTGCAACTGAGTAATTTTTAAGATGGAAAAACACAGTCACTATTTTTTTGACCCCACCCGGGATTCAAACCACAGACCTCAGCGCGCAAATCGTACTCATAACAAGTACGCATTACAACTACGCCACTGAGGCAGTCATGTCTGTGTATAACATTAAATAGAAGGAACAGTTCAAGTCATTTTTCTCGCATTAGTTGTAGATGCATTTGTCATTGTAATTCTAAGGATGTGATATATATTACAGACTAGCGGACTGCTCTGACTTCGCACACGTAGCGAAGCATAGTATTATATGCCGACGTTTGTTTTTCTGTCGTACAAAATATTTATGAATTATAGACATAAACCTTCCTCTTGAATAACTCCGTCCATAGGTGAAAGACGTATGAAAATCCGTTGGATAGTTTTTGAGTTTATCGTGTTCAAAGAATCAGATGCGATGGGGGACTTCGTTTTATAATATGTAATGATGTACGGACATAATCCTTAAAAATAAAAAGATTAAAAAATAGCTTGTCCTTCCCTAGATCGCAAACTATCTCTATACTTATTCTCTGGCAGTTCCACCCGCAAAAAAATATTTACCGGGATTAAGTCCCGGGCTATGTTTTCCGAGATAGAAAGTATCCTAGGTCCTTCCCAGGGTCTTAAACAACTATGTCCCTTCCAAATTTCATCGCTATCGGATCAGTGGTATGGCCGTGACGACCCAACTCGCAAGAATAAAAATCCGGGATGAAATTACCGGTTTAAACTTTTCCGGGATTTAAAGTAGCAATGTAATGGTGAATGAATTTTTCAAAATCGATCCAGTAGTTTCGAAGACTATCCATTACAAACAAACAAACAATCAAATCTTTCCTCTTTATAATATTAGTATATATATAGTTTGTGAATTGTGATACATACTAAATAAGTACCTAAACATAATTACAAGCTTAGATTACAAGCATTTTTTATGAGCTTTATACGAAAAAAGAAAACATTATCAACAGTTTATAAACAGGCGCTTCCGCTTTATGTCTACCCATCTTTACTATATAGATCCTGTTATACACAGGGATACACCAGATCTCTTGACCCCATTATAAAAAAAACCGTAGACCTAACTCTTGGCTATATAACTTTGCTCCAAACTAACTCTACAGCCTCAAATGAAACCCTTCTTAACCCTATAATTTAAATACAAGAAATGAGGTCCAATAGACAGATGGGGTTAAACCATCTACGAAGTTAACTGCAACTAGTAACTTAGATTGTAACGTCCCGAGATCACTGTAACGTTAACTTAGTTAAGTTACATCACTATGGACTAAGTTAATGCTTATTATTTATGAAGGTTTCGCCTTAGTCTTGAGTATTTATAAGGCATGGAATTGTGATTAGTTTTAATAATTTTGTGGTGGATGTGGTGTAGTGTAGTTTTATTTCTAGTAGCTGTATTTGTCCGTAGCTCTCTTGTATGGGAGGTTTGAATAGACTCTTCTGATTTGTCAATTGCAAACAACCAAGTAAATTTATTGCTGTATAGGAGTATGTCGTAGTCAATTTAATAAATATTTCTTATGAGATTAACTAAACTACTGGTGGACTATCATATGTAAGAGTCCGTCTGGGTAGGTACCACCGCAATGTCTATTTCTACCGCCAAGCAGCAGTGTGTATGTACTGTTGTGTTTCGGTTTGAAGGACTTTGTAGCTAGTGTAACTACAGGACATAATGAGACTTAACATCTTATGTCTCACGATGACGAGCACAGTGGAATGCCACACAGTACTTTGTAACTCAAGGTGACGGATGGTATTTCTACTGTGCATAGGTGGTCGTATCACTTACCATCAGGTGAACGGCATGCTCGTCTCGTCTTTCGAAAAATATAAGAAAAAAAGCAAACAGTGATATTGGGAAACGGTTCTTTAGTTTTAGTGAGTTTTTTTTTAACTTAGGTAAGTCACTTGTAAAACTCGGTAGGCATCATGTAAAAACCCGTGGGCCGCAGGTTAAGTACAGCTGATCTAAAAGCTCTGTTTGCATCATTAAAAATACAAGGCATTCAAAGTAGTTACTTAACATTTTACGCCTACACACTTGACATTTTACATTTTATCCCTTCTTGTAAGTTCAATAATAAATCCAACACAATTACATGAAAGGAATTTCATACTAAATTAACTACAATCTCGTTCAAATCCATCCTCTAATTATCTCTGAAAGTTTCAAAGAAACATATCAGCTCCATCGCGTTTCATAATGAGACACTCGACAGAACCTTTTTTCACTTCACGTGACATTTGGCAAAGGAAAACGGCTAATTTCAACGCGCGATACCAAGACGAGGTAACGCACGTTCTGGCGCGTTCACTACTTCGTATTGTCTGGGAGTTACACAATTTTTGTTCAACATTATCTTGCTTTCATCTGTTCGTGATATAGAGTGGGTGCAATATAGTTTTTTCTGCTGAGGAATGGAATGAAAAGGTATGAACTTGAATTGAATCATCCCAAGGAAACAGGACCCAGTTTAGCATAGATCAAGCTATACATATATAGGTCGATTACCGAAAAAAAACACATTGACAGTACTCGCGCCGATACAATTGGATAAAGTATGTTAAAAAAGTATTAAGGTTATTTAATTCTTTGGACAGATACATTATGTTTGCAATAAAACATCAAGCTATATTTTTGTACTTGTTTGCTATGTAAACAATGCATTTTAAGACAAGTCGCGTTTTTATATTCACAGATACGACACACTCGTAACTCGTGAACGTGTTGTATGCGCCAGCTTTTAGTGATCGAATACTTACTCTTATGAGTTACATTTATCAACTAGAGGACATGAAAATATTGAAAAGACCATGTTTGTCACTGCACTACCAAACTGAGCCAAAGATCCACTGCGACGATTGAATAACGAGAAATTCTACAATTGTACTAAAAAACAAGATTTTGTCAACACAACAATGTGTAGCTCCGCGTCTCCCTTGACCTTTGTACTTAGCTTGTGTGAGGAAAGTGTCCCCGTAAAGTAAATTGAAGCACGCAACAGACCGTGAAAATGCTTATTCTGGTGAAATGTTCCATTTTTTTATTTTAAAATCCACGTCGGCTCAAGTTTACGATGTTTACGCGACTTTAAACCCTATAATAAAGATAAGGCTGTCGTCTAGCTTTGTCGTTGCGTATATAAATAAAGCTTTGTTGGATTTTTTGTGTTGTAAATGGGACTTCTATTGTAATTAATATGGTCTATATTTTACAGGGTATTAGGGCAAATTTTTTTATACGGAACAGAAAATTTACCCTACTACATATAAAGATAGGCGAAGGGGGTTCATATGGTGTAGACTGATGAGAGGAGACTATAAGCACCAGTCGACACAATTATATTAGCCTTTATGAAACCGAATTTAAAAGGCTGATCCTGGAACGTGACACACTTACCTAAGTATCTTTTTGGTTTTATTTTATTGCATTGAATGACGAGACGAGCATGCCGTTCACCTGATAATAAGCAGTAGAAATACCATCCAGCACCTCGAGTTACAAAGTAGTATGTGGCATTCCACTGCGCTCGTCATCCTGAGACATAAGGTGTTAAGTTTCGTTATGTATCGCAGTTACTGGCTATAATGTCCTTCAAACCGAAACACAACAGTGCATGCATACTGCTAGAAATAGACATTATAGACGGACTCTTACATAATATGAGAGATATCTACGGCGAGTTTTACACCTTCTGTAGGATGATCGCTATTTGTCGGATGCCAACATCCTCCAAAATATTTTCCCGGGACAAAAAGTAACCTATAGCACTCATGAGTAATGTAGCTTCCTATTAGTGAAAGAATTTGCAAAATCGGTGCAGCAGTTTCTTAATTTATCCATTACAAACAAAAAAACAATCAAATATTTCCGTTTTATAATATAAGTACAGATAGTATACACTAGCACTCTTATTTATACTCGTTTTATGTTTTAATCAATTGCTTTGCCTCCGATTTGAAAATAAAAATACTTATTAACTTGTTTTAGCGTTAAGAAGTGGTTAAGCATTGCTTAAATAGCTGTCAAAATTAAACATTGCTGTGGCCTAGTAAACTTACATAAAAGGCAAGATGGCGGATTTTGACTTACAACTGATCGAATAAATTTGTGTGTCAAAACTTAAGCATTGATTAAGGGCAGACTAGTTAAGACGTAACTAAGCATAGCTTTGCGATTTTTTAATAAATAAGACTGTAGGTATTGCTTGCGGCTTTGCCCGCGTTAAAAGCCTTCCCTACAAAACTCCCTGAAACACTGTAGGATTCATAGCGACACTTTTTAAAAGCCAACGCCATCTATTAAAAACATAGTTCCCCATAGAAGCAAATTACCGGGATAAATAGCCTATAGGTTAATCCAGGACATGGTCTACTCGTGTGCCAAACTTCATTAAAACCCGTTCAGCTGTTTCTGTGTTTCTTCTAACAGACAAACATTTTGACAAGTAAATTTTAGTATCATTGATACTAGCGTATTAACTGGGCTTTATGAGACTTATTGACTGCCTCGGTGGCGTAGTGGTATTGCGTACGCATTACGAGTACGATTTGCGCGCTGAGGTCCTGGGTTCGAATCCCGGGTCGAGCCAAAAAAATTGTGACTGGGTTTTTCCATCTTAAAATTTACTCTGTCGCAGCTCGGAGTCAGGAAGTTGGCGGTGTGATACCCCCGTGCCTCGGAAAGCACGTAAAGCCGTTGGTCCTGCGCCTGATCTCTCTCCGGTCATGTCGGATTGCCGTCTCACCGGACTATGAGAGTGAAGGAATAGCGAGTGCACCTGTGTATTGCGCACACACTTGTGCACTATAATATCTCCTGCGTACCTGGCTGATCTCCGTTGAGATTAGCCGCCGTGGCCGAAACTGGCTAGGAGGATATTATGAGACTTATCATCTTGTCAGGAGGTGAAGCGCAGTGGAGTGCCACGCAGTACTTTGTAATCTGTATGATGTTGCTACTGTTTAGGGTTGCCAGGTCGTTAAACCTAATAGCTGGACAGACCAGCCAGTTTAGCCGGACATTTGAGTAAAAAGGCCGGACACCCTAAATTACTAAAGATTTTGTGTTTTAGTTTTAATACGATTTTTCGGCCTTATTTTCTCGGCGACCTTTTTTAGCTCACTATCCATGGCACGGTTAATTTTACGCCTATTGCCGACCACCTAAAAGTCATTGGTCAAATGTAAAAAGCCGGACACCGTTTAATTTGGCCGAAAATCCTTTAAAAAAGCCTAACTATGTCCGTCTTTATCTGGACGCCTGGCAACCCTACTACTGTTTATGGGGGTCGTATCGCTTACTATCAGGCGAGCGTCATGCAACTGCTATATAAAAATGTTTAACTTTTAATGTGACTCTTCTAAGCCTGATAGTATGAGTGTTGTTCAGATAGAGTAACAATTGACGAGAGATGATCTGTCTACATTCGATACATAATTGCCAGCTAAGCTATTTTAGTAAATGCATAATATACAAATATATGACAATAATTTGTATATTATGCCTCGGTGGCGTAGTTGTATTAAGGTACGACTACAATGCTGAGGTCTCGGGTTCGATTCCCGGGTCGGGCAAAGTGATATTGAGTTTTTCTATTCAGTATCAGCTCGGAGTCTGGAATTTGTGCCCGATATGGCGATAGGCTCGCCCCCTATCACATCATGGGACGGAATAACGGCGAAAAATGGGTGCACTAGTTGCGCCTCTGCCTACCCCTTCGGGGATAACAGGCGTGAGTGTATGTGTGTGATATGACAATAATGTTCAATTTAATTAACGCATCGACTCCAAATAAGGATTTTTTTTGTTTTGTAGTGTTTTCTGAAGTCGTTTCTTCATTAATTTATCTACGCAATTTAAAGGCAAAAGTATGTAGCGATCCTAAATATTACACAAATATTATTAAAGTCAGTTTATCCTATATTATTATAAAAATAAACAGAAGTTGTTTAGTTTTGATCAACCTGTGTTGTATTTTGCATAATTTGTTACTTAAAGGCTGTTATTCTGAGGAGAATTTGTGAGCAGCTGCTGTTTGCCAAAGATCATCGAACTTTGCTACAGAAGATAGATTATTCAGGTAGGATTCAAGGATCATACTGGATACCAATAATTTTATAAAACAAAAAACATAACATTAGATAGATACGAAATAAAATTTTCATTTCAGAAATGTAAAGTTCAGTAAAATCACTTTCCTTGGGCATGTAGGTACTTTTATCAAACATCCAAAAATATACACACAAATTTTGCCCTTTAAAAAAAATTTAGAAGTAAAATAACATAATAACAATTACTATACTTGTTGTGGCTGCTCATGGCTTCGCCCGCGTGAAAAGCCTTTCCCGTTCCAAAAAAACACTAAAATAGAGTACGATGCCAGCCCCGTCTAGTTAAATAATCAAATTAAAATATACATTATTTCCCATGGGAGAAAATTACCGGGATTAAAAGTACTTTATGTGTTAATCCAGGACATGACCTACCCGTGTGCCAAATGTAATCCAAATCCATTTATTTATTTCAGCGTTTAC
Source organism: Lapara coniferarum (assembly GCA_949316025.1). Lineage (NCBI taxonomy): Eukaryota > Metazoa > Arthropoda > Insecta > Lepidoptera > Sphingidae > Lapara > Lapara coniferarum. The sequence goes on from OX438921.1 coordinate 23,147,335, forward strand.
TTCTAAAACATACATCCAAACATCCAACATTCAAACATTTTCACAATCTTTCGCATTTATTAGTGAGATGAGACGAGTTGAGGTGAGTTGAGACGAGTTGACTTGAGACGAGTTGAGACGAGACCAGTTGAGATGAGTTGAGTTGTAACGAGTCGAGTTGAGACAAGTTGAGTTGAGGTTAGATGAGATGAGATGAGGTAAAATAATCTTCGTATCCTCACGATCCTTACTATTGTCGTGTCGAATCGTATTGTCTAAAGGGCATCTATCGCCAGACAAGTTCAGTCAAAGTTTATACTAGTTTGAAATACGTTGACCAAAGGCGGCTTGTATACATTAAGCTTAGAGATATCGCCCAGAGGTCCGTTAGCTGTATCTATTTCTTATCTATAATCGAGGTCCGAGCTTCCGAGGACTATAAATTATGCGACGATTTCGGGGCTGTAAAAATATTTTGCTTGATAACAGGATTTGGTAGTAAATGTATTTTAGACACTGATTTTTTATGTTCATACCCCTTCTTCGATAGAGAGATGATGTGTTTAATTGTCAAGGAAGATGGTTGATTGTCTGATGGTAGGAGCTGCAATTAAGCAGTAGCACCATTTAGCAGTTTTAAATTGCCATGGTGCTCCATGCAGTAGAATATGGTACAGCAATAGTGCGTTCGTCACCCTGAAATATTCGATGTTACAACATAATGTTTAACAATTATGTTGCCCTTATTGTTCGGACTAAGATAAAATAGGGCGTCCATAGTTGCTTGACTATAGATATACACAAAATTATATTTGCAACTAATATGAGGTAGAACTAAAAACCTAAGTAGCAATAGTTAAAAGTTTTAACTGACTCTAAAGGAGGTTATCTATTCGTCAATTTTTTTATATTTGTTCAGCGATATTTTTATTACAAGATATCAATAAATATAAATTACGGAGTTATAAAAAATCATACGGGCCTCGTTTTTTTTTTTCAGTAATTAGGCCCCTAAGGGCACTTTTACACGTCATTTTTCCCAATTTTGTTTTACTAAAAGATTCTACCAGTGCCCACTGACCTGAGAAGAAGCACCAAGAAACTCAGCGTAGGTCTTTTATCATTTTAATCTTTCTCTTCTATCATTTAAGTCTTTTATCAGTTCCCGGTGATCTCATTTTAATTCCAGCTAACAATCAAATATTCACAGGTCACAGCCAAATTATAGCTTTTCAATTATTCCAAAGCCTGATGGTGCGGCAAAGAAAAGATTTGGCGAACCTATTGGTTCGGATCGAGATGGTTTTAACCATCAAGCTGTGGCTTCGCATGCCAGCACGCGTGGTTCTGCTGAGGAAAGGAGAGGAGAAGATCAGATTAAACAATTCTTCAGAGGATTCGCCATGATACAGACGGTAGAACACGCCATCTATTTGGTGGCTAAATTAAATAAATCACAACGAAAAATAATTAACAAGCAAAAGGAACGCATAAACGGATATCCGGTGGGTACGTCCGCATAATAATTGGAAAACCGGCACACGAAAGGTTCCTATTGTTGAATATAGCTGGATTTGTTTCGAGAAAATCTTTCATACGAAGTTTTAATATTTAAGCTATTGAGACGTCGAGCTTTGTGCAGGGCTTATGTAGTTTTTAAACACCATAAAATAATCTTTATTGTGTCATCAGGTTTAATGTCATCAAACACACACCTATACATGATTTTATTTTATTAAAAACCCGTTTACATAGTTACTTTGATTATAACACAGAAATAAACACCAAACTATCATATCTGTCTCGGAATTATTTTACAATTAGCAATTTAACTAGTTCTCTGTGGCCATTTGTTGGCGAATATGTGTTTCTCTCCCCACATTACAGAAAGCGAGAAACGAACGGAAAATCTAAATTGCATCGTTAAAACTAACAATTCAGAAAATCTAAATTGCATCGTCAAAACTAACAATTTGCATTTCTCGGAAACCATTTTGCTATCCCACGGTTCAGCTAATGAGATTCATTTGTATAATAAGGAACGTAGATTGTGCAATATTTAAAATTTACTTTTGAAAATATTTGTTATTTTAACGTACCGTAAATAGCGTTTCATTGTTAATTATTGTATCATTTAATAATGGTTTAGTGACGACAAAGTCTGCTAATTACTGATTATTTGATACCGCCCTAGTAAATTATGCTTGGTGGCAATTTAAACGGAATTATATTATATGCAAGAGATTCAGCAATCGTGTCTGAGTAGTGGTACTTGCCCAGACGGATACTGTAGACACGAGATGGAATGCTGAAATCGACGTAAAAGCTCAATAAATTCATGATATATTAAGATTATATTATTTACTTGGAACATCACAAAAACCACGATTATTATCCTTACATCTAGTTATACATAATATTATTGTATTAAAAGGTGTGTATAAAACAAAGTCAGTCAGCCGTTGTACGCGATAAATTCAAAACTACCGAACGGATTCCGATGAAATTTGGTATGGCTTAAAACTTCCCAGAGTCTTAAACTACCCTGGGATGGTTTTAGGCTACTATATATCCCGGGAAAATATAAAGCAGCCGTTTTATCTCGGAAAATCTTTTAACATGGGCGAAGCCGCGAGCAAAAGCTAGGTATGTATGTTATTGTTCCAGACACAAAAAGGAAACGAACATTATAAAATCAAATCACACTCAAAACCAAGCCTAATGATTTTGTCAAAGTTTTTTTGTAACGGCAAAAAAAAACGATCTTGTACGTAAAAATCACATACATATTCAAATTCTATTTCAAAGTCACACAATTGGTATTCGATTAGTTTTTTAGTCGATTTGAAAACACAAATGTGGAGGGTGTTGCCATTCAATATGGCGAGTGGTCACAGTCCGACGTATAAGCAATGTTACATTATTCAAGCAACCTTTCATTCGCACTCGGCTAAATGAAATGTATTGTCATTGATAAGACTTGTGTTCGTTCGTACTTTTATAGCTAATTGATTTTCTTATGGTGTTAAAAGTGGAATTAAATATGGGGATTTTTCAAATGAAACATTATAGTTTATAGTTGTTGATAAAATATAACTTTTAGTCAGTTTAATATGCATTTAAAGTTTACCTACTCTTTTCCATTTCAAATCACGTAATAAATTATATATTTTTTTAGCCGAAGACATTAAAGCATATCATTTATACTACATTTTATTTGAATTACTTAATATGAAATACTATTTAATTTTATATAAAATTCAAACAAGCCAGATCAGGTTTATATCACATTTTACAAAAAGTTACGTTACATCATGGAAGGCTCAAGAAATCCACCCCTCCCCAACTTCCTTTCCACTAGTATCTGCAATTTCTGCAGTTCCTTTATAAAGCCAGTGATTATTACCACCAGGCGACCAATTTTCTTTCCTAAAAAAATAAGAAAAGCACCTGAAAAAACTACGCCCGTAAAGCTACGTAGGGACATTTGTAAAGACATATCCCGACGAGGGAGGTATCATAAAAAAGGGTCTCGATTTTTGCCTGATTAAACAAATCCCCCTGTTGACTCTGTCCTAAGCTTTATACGGATTAGGGATTTAACATTTAGTGGACCTTATCAGCCATCTACCGCCGTAGAGCCTACGATGGTCCAAAGGCAGATTTTGCCTTTTATTTTCGGGATTTGAATTTGTTTTTGTGTCTTATAGAGGTTTGGTATCAAGATTGATGTCATTGTAAGTAACTTTGTTGTTTTTTAAAAACATAATGCCACACAGTACTCTGTAACTCAAGGACAAATTTCTAATTCTACCGACAAACAGCGGTGTGCATATACTGTTGTGTTTCGGTTTGAAGGATATTGTAGCCAGTGTAACTACTGGACATATTGAGACTTAACAACTTATGTCTCAGGATGACGAGCGCAGTCGAATGCCACACAGTACTTTGTAACTCAAGAAGCTGGATGGTGTTTCTACTGTTTATGGGCGGTCGTATCGCTTACCATTAGGTGAACGGCATGTTCGTGTCGTCATTCAATGCCATAAAAAAACTTTGTTGTTTTTTTTAAACATATAGATTTTCCGAGAAATGCAACGTGTGTAAACGTTGCTCCCTGCATCGCTGCATGATTTTAAAGTCTGGGTGTTGTAAATTTTAGTCATGTTCCTTGGATGCGGTCCAAAACAATAAACTGTAGCGGTAGATTGTACTTGCGTGTTAGCTATTCGTAGCTCTCGTAGACTTCCGTAGCCCGTAGCAAGGTATACCCGTAGCGGACATGCATTGAAGTATGTAGATGATGGTGAAAGAATGTAGCTGCGATTTTATGCATTTATGTTATTACTAGGTGTTATTCGCGACTTTGCCCGCGTGAAAAGTCCCTGAAACACAGTACAACGCCAACGGCATCTACCTAAAGAATCAGATTAAAAATATCAATTTTTTCCCATGGGAGCAAATTACCGAGATAAAAAGTAGCCTATTTGTTAATCCAGGACATGATCTACCCGTGTACAAACATCAACCAAATCCGTTCAGTAGCTTCTGCGTTTACTTCTAACAAACATCCAACCATTTTCACCAACTTTCGCATTAGTAAGATAGTAAGAGGAAGATAAGAAGTAAGCTAAGATAAAATATATATAATGTTTTATATGTGCTCCACAAATTTACCCCACTGCACCAGATGGTAAGTGAATTGGGATGCAGATAAAGTGCTGACTGATAAGAGATGATTTTCTCTCGCCTCGACCCCCCCCCCCCCCCCCACAAAGGTATATACAATTCTGTACATGGTATCGAATGGCGTTTGTACTCTTTAACACTATATTAAACTGTTTTATGGTCATAACCAATAATTACACTGGATATTTTTAGTGCCTCGGTGGCGTAGTGGTATTGCGTACGCATTACGAGTACGATTTGCGCGCTGTGATACCGAGGTCTCGGGTTCGGTCCCGGATCGGGCAAAGTGATGTTTGATTGTTCTATTAAATATCAGTCCAGTTTTCTACCGTCAAGCAGCAGTGTACATGCACTGTTGTGTTTCGGGTTGAAGGGCATTGTAGCCAGTGTAACTACAGTACATAATGAGACTTAACATCTTATGTCTTAGGATGCGGAGCGCAGTGGAATGCCACACAGTACTTTGTAACTTAAGGTGCTGTATGGTGTTATTACTGTCTATGGGCGGTCGTATCGCTTACCATCAGACGAGCGGTATGCTCGTCTCGTCATTCAATGTCATAAAAAAAGGCCCGGAGTCTGGAATTTGTTCCCGATAGGGCGATAGACTCGCCCTCTATCACATCATGGGATTGAATATGCACGGCAAAAAGTGAGCGCATTAGTTACGCCTCTACCTACCCCTTCAGGGATTAAAGATGTGAGTCATGAGTGTATTTATTATAAAATTTTAAGCTTGGTAATTTGCCTACCGCTATAGGATAAAGGCGTGATACTATGTATATAATTGTATGTTTGTAAAACGTTTCACAAAAATACCTATGATAGAATTCTTGTATAATTAAGAAGTTGAACGTAAGAAAACATTTTATAAATAAACATTCAGAGGAATAATATCGGAAAATTACCGATAGAATAGTTTTAAAATAATATTGGGTGAACTTCGATAATATTATATCAATCATTTTCATAAAACATCTCTATATTTCAATACTGATAAAGCTTTTTTTTATTTATTGAAGTAAAACTTGGGGTATGAATATCTCACGAGAGCGTTACGAAAAGTAAAAGTTAGTAGTGTATATATTATGTTGTACGGGAGTGTGTACATGTATATATTATACATTATATACTTATATAAACACACATACACACACACATAATATATACATACATATAAATGGAGCTAAAGAAGTTTTACTTCAGTCGTGTGTTCCAACGCACACTTGTTTTTGTTAAAATGTCATAAGTTCAGACGGCGAAATCTTATAACAACAACTACCCCTTGGCACTATATGACTGCTTCGATGACGTAGTGGTATTGTGTGCGGAACAGCGCTCTGAGGTCCTGGGTTTGAATCTCGGTCGAGCAAAGTGATATTGAGTTATTTGTAGTATGTATTGGCGAAAAGTACTCTTGTCTGGTTGCACCTCTATCTACCCCTTCAGTGATGAACGCGTGATGTATATTTGCTTTTTTAATGAACAGTTCTAATCAATATGTGCAACAATTATTAGCCATATTACCTCATAAGATCTCAAAATGCATAGGCATGTTACCAAGTTAGTATGTCTAGTGATGTCAACCCCCTTTTTTGCATTTAATCAACACTAGTAGTGCTCGCGGCTCCGCCCGCGTGAAAAAAATTTTCCGGGACAAAAATATTTTCCCGGGATAAAAAGTAGCCTCTCTCTTTCATTCAGGAGTTATGTAGCTTTCTATTTTTGAAAGAATTTTCAAAATCGGTTCAGTAGTTCCTGAGATTAGCGCGTTCAAACAAACAAACAAACTCTTCAGCTTTATAATATTAGTATAGATTATGTGTTACCCGGCTGCGTCTGGATGTAAAATGTTTCCTAGGAAATAGTCACTTGTACTTTTGGGATAAAATGTAGCCTACTAGCTTTTGCCCGCGGCTCCACCCACGTGAATATTATCCTGGGATAAAAAGTAGCCTATGTGTTAATCCAGTGCATAATCTACCTGTGTGCCAAATTTTATCGAAATCCGTTCAGTAGTTTTTGCGTGAAAGAGGAACAAACATCCATACATTCTTACAAACTTTCGCCTTTATAATATTAGTAGGATTATAGTAGGATTAATAATTTAATCCAGGATATGGTATATCATTAAATTTGATCCGAATTCGATTAGCGGTTACCGTGTAACAAACATATAAACATCATCATCTCGTTACTAAGATATATCGATTCTATTCCGCGAATACCGAAGCAACTATCGCATTAGGAAATGCTTTGTAATCCATTATCCGTGCTTAGTCCAATTAATATCAGTAATGACAAATGACTTCAATCTGGTTATGAATTCGCAGCAGCGTTAGTTATCATATATGTTAAGACCACCACACATGGCAGCTATAATATACATTAATATCCCAAGATGTACAGCTTTATATTATCTTAATCATATATACAACAGGTCGCTTTTCTCCTATAGAGCGATACGAAAATATACATTTACAAGTGCGTCAATCGAGATGTGTACCAATGGAATGAAGGGAAAGATACATTACTTTTTTATTGCAGTTTAATGAAGAGACGAGCATGCCTTTCGCCTGATGGTAAGCTATACTACAACCCATAAATAGTAGCAACGCCACAAATGACTTTGAATAACAAAGTACTGCGTGGCATACCACTGCGATCGTCATCCTGAGACATAAGAAGTCTCATTATGTCCAGTAGTTACACTGGCTGCAGTATCCTTCAAACCTGAACACAACAGTGCATGCACACTGCTGCTTGACGGTAGAAATAGTCATTGCGGTGGTACGTACTCAGGCGGCCCCTGGCATACGAGGAAGGTACCACCAGTATTATTTGCTTGTCCACTAACCACAACAATTTTCAGAGTTGCTTACTTATTTTTTTTTTCTTTATTGTTCTGATATAAACTCTCCTAGATATTTAATCTACTTTTTATTTAATTATATAAATTTATGTATTCTACTATTTATGTATACTACTTATTAACTATGGTGTATTCTATTCGTTCTGCGGGATAGGTAACTTCGGGCCGAAATTTTATAGTTTCTTTCGATTTTCATAATATTGCAACGGAAACTGGAAAGTCTGACACTTGACATTGGCGAAATCACTGATAAACGGTGGAAGCCACAAAACGAAAAGAAGAAGAACCACAACAATCTTAAAACAATTAAAATAATTGTTTTAACGGCGACGATAACTTAATCCTACTTAAACATTTTTATAAGAGAAAACTTTGTTATTGTTCGAAAACCATTGTGCTCTTAAAGTAATATCTTCCCCTTTTTTGGTATTTCAGTGTCATAATAGAATTAAACTCGACAATAGCTGTTTTGTTATCTATATGACATGAATAACAAGTTTCTAATCTACATAATACGCTGGAGGATGATGGGGCTACGAAAAACGCTGTTTTTGTAGCAAAAATAAATAAATAAATAAACCGCTATATATATTCCCGGAAAGGATATTTAAAACGCTTGTTAAATGAAATTAAAAGCTTACCTTCAGTTAGATTAGATAGATTTTAATCTATCTTTAACCAGCAGCTGCTTCTAAAATCGCTGATTCTAAGGTCCAATTTCTATATTTATACAGTAGAACCAAGGTACAGCAATAACAATATCTACAAGTATTCTGACTCGGCCCTGTCCTTTAAATAATAACCTACAGCCGCGTGGTTCATAAACACGCGATAGGGCTGCCCGAGGCGTACGAAAAGGTTTATTGTTAATGTTTAATAGTATAAAATATCCGCATTCAGATGAAAATTTTAATTAAAGATACTTTTGGGAAACATGGTCAAGAATTCCATACCACACCATACCAGCCCTATATAATATACTGCCCATTGCACGGCACGAGCACGGGCCTCCTCTACAACTGACAGGGTTAAGGCCTTAGTCCACCACGCTGGTCTAGTGCGGGTTGGCAGACTTCACATAGCTTCGAAATTCAAAGATTTTCTCAGGTATGCTTCACGATGTTTTCCTTCACCGTTAAAGCGAGCGATAATTCAAAAAGAATACACACATAAATTTCTAGAAAATTCAGAGGTGCCCTTGGGTTTTGAACCTGCGAACATTCGTCTCGGCAGTCCGTTCCACTACCAAGTAGGCTATCGCCGCTTTTTTATTCAAGAATGAAAGCAACCAAAAACAGCACGATATAGTCTATAATAGCTCTTTGTCATATTAAGTAAGTACTTGTACTTATTTAATTCAAATATTCACATAATAGACGTTTACTGCTTACAAAACCATCAAACCGTATGTCACTGCGGCGCACTGACGTTTGTGTACCTAATGTGTACCAAACCCGAGGCACGTAGGCATCACCCGCGTTCCGACTGTTTGTATGAAGATATTCTACTGTATAGATATGTGTACTGTGGTAGAATGCTCGTCTTTAATTAGCACGTACTGATCAACAGAATATTTTGTTTATTTAAACGTTAGCTTTGATACTACAAACGTTAACTCGGAATTTAACTGAAGGTTTGAACTTAACTACTAGCTTTTGCTCGCGGCTCCGCCCACGTGAAAAAAAGTTCCTGGATAAATGTCCCGGTTTATATTTACCCGGGTAGCCTATACCCTTTCTAGGTTTTCTAACTATGTCCATACCAAATTTCATCAAAATCCGTTCAGTAGTTTCGGAGATGTGTTGTAACAAACAGACAGAAATGAACTATAAAAATCGCTGATTTGTTTTCCATTACCCTTCTTCAGTCACCCCCTTTCCTTTTTATCACATTTCTTTCAGTATACAGACACCGAGATCTACTGCTTTATTACAGTATAGATACGAAAGTTTTTTTAATGTTTGTATGTTTGTTAGAAATAAACACAGAAGCAGCTGAACAGATTTGGATGAAAATTGGCATACGGGCAGATCATGTCCGGGATTAACACGTAGATTTTTATACTAGTGATAGACTGGTGGTCGGTCTCTCATATAAGTTTAAGTGAAATTTGATTGTTTACCTTATATTGTGTTTTGAATTTTTTTATTTTTTTATTTGGACTTATAACATTATACAACCTTTACATATATGTGACTAATTATATATTTCTAAACTATATCCGACCTATGTTTTTATGTAGCAATTATAATGTTATAATATTTTATAAGTGCCATGCATGCCTCTTATCTGTATGATTACATTGTACATCGTTGATTGAATGTTATCTTGTAAAAAAAATATTATGTAATTTATACTGTTGCTGTGCTAAATAAAGAAAAATAAAATATAAATATGTAAGAGTCCGTCTGGGTGGGTACCACCGCAATGTCTATTTCTAAAAAACGATATATCCGTCAGAATTTTTAAAGATGGCGATGGCGTTTAATCTGTCAAGCCCCGCGACGGACACCGGTGTCCATATATATAGGGTTTTCCATACATCTATATAGGCCTTGACAGGTTAAGGGACCTTGGTAGTGGGAAAGACTTTTCACGCGAGCGAAGCCGCGAGTAATACCTAGCTTAAAATGTATACCACTTATTATGATGTTCTTTGAAAGCGACAAAAAAGTAATCGTAGAAAGTTTTTGGAATAATTATAAAAGTAATATGTTTGTGAATCTGTAGACGACCTCGATTAAGTCCTTAATCGTCCCTAGGCCTCGTTACTGGGGCCCGTGTAACCTTGGTTTCCCTAACTAGGTCGTCAATAAACCATCCTAATTTACCAAAAAATCTCATTAATCTTGTCCGACATTTTACTAAATTTAATAACGCATATTGACGCCTTTTATCCCTGAAGGGGTAGGCAGATACGCAACTAGTGCACCCACTTTACGCCGTGCATATTCCGTCCCATGATATGATAGAGGGCGAGCCTATCGCCATATCGGGCACAAATTCCAGACTCCGGGCTGATACTGAATAGAAAAATCCAATATCACTTTGACCGACCCGGAGATCGAACCCGAGACCTCAGCATTGCAGTCTTAATGCAACTACGCCACCGAGGCAGTCACATTTAATAAAATCTAGATTATTTTATATTGAAACGCGGCTATTGGTTGTTGTATATGATAATTTAAAACCACATGAACGATCCAATAAGTTCCCTAAATGTTAAATAATTTGCATAATAGCCGAATTTTGGTGACAAAATTGAATCCTATTGTGTTATGGAAATAATGTATGTGGTGGGTTTAATAAAGTCTATTTTTAACCGACTTGAAAAAAGGAGGTTCTGTATTCGACCCGTATGTTTCTAAGTTTGTATTGCCGCGATTTTTTCAAATGCCGATCCAGTTTGACTTTTATCCTGGAAAACCTATTTCACGCGGACACAAGAGCTATAAACAAGTCTAGTATATTATAAAACACTGCTGCCTGACTGACTCGCTGGCATAGTTGTATTACAGTACGACTACAAAGCTGAGGTCTCGGGTTCGAACCCCGGGTCGAGCAAAATGATATTGAGTTTTTCTATTCAGTATCAGCCCGGAGTCTGGAATTTGTGCCCGATATGGCGACAGGCTCGTCCCCTATCACATCATGGGACGGAATAACGGTGAAAAGTGGGTGCACTAGTTGCGCCATTGTCTACCCCTTCGGGGATAACAGGCGTGAGTGTGTGTTTGTGTATATTATAAAACAAACTCTCCCGCCGTGTCTATCTGTCTGTCTGAAGGCGACAAACTAAAAAACAACAGAAAGGATTTAGATGTTTGATATAGAGAGAGTTTGAAACCATGGGAAGGATATAGTCTACTTTTTAACCCGAAAAAACTCTTCCACGTAGTCGGAGCCAAGATCAAATGCTAGTTTAATAAAAGAAGTAGCCGCAGACATTATTATTTAAGCAATGATTTTCCAAAAGTAAAAAATTTTCCGCATCCTGCTTATGCAGGAATGTAATACATTATAGCATTAAGTAGAGGAAGGCTGCAAATTTGAATCCGCTGCACGCCTCGCGAATCCAATTAAATGCATACCTCGAGATGTTTACCTGCACCTGGCTGCACACTGGCTTTAGTTGTGACATACAATGCCGGCATAGTGATTGCGATCTTCAGAAAATATTCTTGACAATGTAAAGGAGAAAATAAAGTCTAAAAAGTAAATCTTTTTAAAAGAGTAGTCAGAAAATAAGTACGTAGTAGCGTCTGACTGCAGCTTCGGCTTCGGCCACATTCGACCAAAAAAAAACAATCCGCAAAACCATCTTCGCCCAATTTGAGCCGAAGGTTTCTAGCAAGGCGACTCCAATATTACATTTTTTTATTTTGTATTTTGTTTATTTGAAATGCTACAGTTAGTCTGTAGGCTTGGTTGAATGAACCAGCTTGATCGGGAGTACCGCCGTCTCACGTAAACTGCCATGAAGTAACAGCTTCGGTACGACTTTCCATACAGGCAGTCCAAATTAAATTTTTAATCCTTGACTAACTTTAAAACTATTCTAAATACAATGCTTACTTCTTGTTGTTTAGTCGAGACTTCGGTTAGTTAGCCTAGTCATAGACAAAAATAGTAAAAGACTTGATAGTGTCAAAGGTTAGCACAATGGACACTTTTAGTGGACCGCCGCGCCGTGGAGTATCATCAGACAATAGGTAGGCACTTTAAATATTCTGTCTGTCGCGAGAAACAAGGTAAAGTTTGATGCAAAGAGAAAAGAGACAAAGCTTTTATGTATGTATTTACTGTCAATAACTCTTCGTAAAAATTATGCATGAACAAATAATGAGTTAATAATAATACTTATAAACATCGCGTCATACCTCCTTCCCTTATTAGAGGTATAAGACATTTAGATTTCATTATCAATAGGTCCCATGTAATATGGGGCGAGGTTATCGCCATTTAATGGGTATAATTCCAGATTCAAGGCTGATTTGGGCAGAAGAACCCAGTACTACGAAAACTGTCCTTAGGATCTATTCGGGATCTTAATACGGTCAATGAACCGCATACAACTACGTAAACAGTCAGTGATGCCTTTCTACCAAGAATTATTTTGTAAATTTTATTTTATCCACTAACACATACACACACACACTCACGCCTATCCCCGAAGGTGTATGGTGTGATAGGGGGGAGCCTATCGACATACCGGACATAAATTCCAGACTCCGGGCTGATACTGAATAGAAAATCCCGATATCACTTTGCCCGGCCCGGAGATCGAACCCGGGACCGCAGCTTTGCAGTCATACCGTAATACAATTACGCCACCGAGGCAGTCAACCCATATAATATTTAAGAATACTTTTAGAATGCATTTACATATCTCCGTCAGTAAACTAAATGATTAACAACACCAATAGACGACTGAATAAACATAACTAGATCATATGATATGTTAGATATATTATATATATGATATGTTATGATATGTTATATGTTAGGCTTCATAATGCGATTGTCAAAGCCGTTTCGAAACATAAAATGTATTGTATTGTTATACAATGCTCTAGTTAGAAGCTCACTGGAGTATTGTTCTACCATTTGGTCTCCGCATTATTCTACGCATATAGATCGGATTGAATCGGTTCAAGCGCGATTTATTAGATGTTTAAGTATTAGGACTGGTGTTCGTAAAAAAATCCCTAACTATGTTGATAGGTTGCAACATTTCAATTTTAAATGTTTAAAGGATAGGCGAGAAATAAGTGACCTTTTGATATTATATAAAATTATTAATGGCACTATGGATCCATGCTTGATTAATCATTTTAGATTTAAGCTGAGCAATCGCATTATGCGCAACCATCCAGTGTTTGAAATTCCGTTCTTTAGGTTAAATACATCTTTCAATGATCCCTTTGCTCGTATGGCCAGGTTATATAATGTTAAATCTGCCGCTGAAGATGATATTGATGTTTTTTCTATGAACTTTAGCACATATAAGCAATCCTTGTATAATTTGTTAACAAAATAAATAATTAAGGACTTATGTTTAAGCAAGTATAGTTAAGCATAAATTATTGCTATTGTTAGAGTTTTTAATTCCTGTAACCACTCTCATTAAGGATCACTTTTAAACAATGTTATGCATGCCTGTAAATTACATTGTGCTTTGTAATTTAATATTATTATTAAGTCATCTAAAATGTTTTTGTATTGTTACAGTGTAGTTGGTATGCTTATTAATAAAATAAATAAATAAATATAATGCTCTAAGATAAAATCTAAAAATTAGCAGTGTTATTACAAAAAAGTTAAACACGCGATGAACACGTAACTGAAAATTATTCTATTACAAATCATGTTTAAACATTGGTTAGAGTTAGACATGGTTTAGACGTTGTTTATATTTAAACACAAGCCCATGTTTGTCTACAATCTTTGACGCACACTTAATCAGGCATGACAGGCACATAGAGGGTTTAGACGGGTGTTTAGAATTAGACACTGTTTAGCTAAACACGTGTTTAAACTGCGTCTAAAGCATTTTTTGTAATGACACTGTAAATATCCAAAGATAAACATACGATGAGATAGTGTGTAATTCCTTAAGACGCGAAAAGGTCACACATTTGGGTAATAAGCTTGAGACAGATGACAAAAATATGCGCTATAAAACCTGTATGTACCTTTAGCGTAAAGCCTCTTCTAAAGGTTTTTACGACGTAGACGATCCAGGTAGCCGTTTTTTTCTAGAGCTTCAAATTTACAACAGAATTATAGAGATTATACGTATAAGCAGTACCAAAATAAATGTAATTAAAATCTACTTTGCAATTAATTCTACTTACAAGACACAAGTACGTAATTTGTTAGACAAAATGTAATATCTATTAACTGTAGTTAATACCTAAAGGCTGCTTTCTTGTTGCTAGCTCATAACTAGTTTTTGTAACTATAAATGGACCTATAGGTCTTTTTGTATACTTTTATATTTAATTAGTGTCTGTACATGACTGTTTGTGTCCTAAATAAATAAAAAATTACGTTAGATTAAGATGCTGGATGCAGGCTGCTTTTGACAGCTTCGTCTGCAAATTTTTAAGGAGGCTTACGTTCAGCTATTGACTTCATGTTGATGATGATGAAGAAGTCCAAGTCCTGACAGGTATCTACAACAGTAGCTTAAGTTTATCTGAATTTTCTTCCTGATTTTGGACTTAAGTTATACCTTATAGTAATTCATCAAGGTATTACAGCTTTGTCTATCACCAACCCAAGCTATATTGTAACGGCCATCTCCCCAGGTTTCAAGGTTATTTTTTTAACAGTTATTGTATTAAACAGCTAATGCAGATAATACTCATTTTATTATAATTTATTTAGTAACAAATATTAGAGTGTGAAATTTGTATTTGGTCGGGTTATACATCTGTGTGACGTATTTATAACCAAGCAGTGTAATCGGCCCTATAAGTACTAAAAACAAGAATTTTTATTAATCCAATATCTAGCAACTCGCACACTGAATCACCTCTAGACAACCTTCTATATTTGTTTCGCTATTATAATCATTTGTATTATATATGTTAGTATAGTCAACAACATAAGTATCTGAACAAAATACAATTTTTATATCGCCTATACGCGCTTAGTTAAACTGAAACATTTTGCCTTCGTTTGAAGTGAAGTACATTTCTTTTATTTTATTTTTGTGAAGAGAAAAAAATTTGTAAGAACACAAAAATATGTAGGCAATTTGAAATTTTGATTTTTTTCAGTTTATGCTGCTGACTCTACAGTTGTTACGTTTATGCATGAATAAAATATGTATTTCACATCACGTTCATATGTGCAGATTTATTTATTTAAAATATTTTATTTGAACTGGATTATGTAAAAAATTGTAAAATTTATATGATCTGTATTTTTACTTAGTTATTCGGTCTATTATAAGATTTATGTTACATTTCATATATTTTACTGTAACAATAAAATAAATTTTAAAGTGTGTAAAGTTTGGATATTTTATTAAATTTAATATAGACAGACTAGACATTATTATATCAGAAAATGCTTTATAATAGACTAAAAACTAATTAATTAGGAAATAAATTTTATTTAGCATTCGCGCGAGCAAAAGTCATCAAAATAGTCCAATATATTTCTATTGAACGACAAAGTTCTGATGTAATACAATGAAAGGAAATCTAACAAATCCAACTGATAATTATTAACATAAACACACGCCTTTTATCTCCAAAGAGGTTGGGAGAGGCGTAACTAATGCGCCCACTTTTCGCCGTATGTTTTCCGTCCCATGATGTGATAGTGGGCGAACCTATTACCATATCGGGCACAAATTTCTGACTCTGCGGTTATAGTTGAACAAAATAACCTAACCAAGACGAATGTCCGCAGGTTCAAAACCCAAAGGGCACGCACCTCTGACTTTTCTAAAGTTCTCTGTGTGTATTCTTTGTGAATTATAGCTTGCTTTAACGGTGACGGAAAACATCGTGAGGAAACCTGTATACCTGAGAAGTTCTCTTTAAGAATTTCGAAGGTGTATGAAGTCTGCCAACCCGCACTAGGTCAGCGTGGTGGACTAAGGCCTAAACCCTCTCAGTAGTAGAGGAGGCCCGTGTTCAGGAGTGGGCAGTATAAAATACATAAAACCTTCAGCGAATTCTATTCAACCTTTACGCGGTGCATGAAAAAACTGTAGTTATTTTGTTTAGGGTGTGAATGAACTTGTATTACGGCAGTGTTTCACTTACCGCTAGATTTGCACACATCTTTCCTAAACGAAATAGACGCTTGTGTTATAAATGAAAATAAGTACCTATTTATGTAAATCCCCGCAGGCAAGGGCTTGACTGTGCCTCTGATCTTACTTAAGTCCATGGGCGGCGGATGGTGCCCACTAATACGCGTACCACTTGCTCGTTTGCTAAGGCAATAAAATAAAACTAAGCTCAAAGAGTGACTATAATTTTCTAACCAGTTATAGACAATTGCATTCACAATGATGCGCCCCACTAATTTCCGTAATCGCCAGTGCAAGTGCAACTTTTTGCTTGTGTTTTATTTATGTAGGTATATACCTTTATTACTCTGAGGATGTGACACTACGATGAAGAATCAATGTCCCGATACTGTGCCGAGCCTCAAAATTTGGGCGCATCATACTGCAATACGCTATTTATATACGCTAAGTTCGTATGCGATTTGTTCTACTAAATACCATGGCTGGAGTCCCAAACAAACTACTGAGATAATAATGCAGAAATAGAGCAGCATTAACTCCGAAGCTATTGAAATATGGAACAAAACATTGGAAATTATATTCTCGGCGCAAATCTACGCTATGATTGTCACTCAAAAGAATCTTCCATTTCACACACGAGATAGCGTTTCAGTAGCAATTTTGCGTCATTTTTCTCTCTCGCACACCAATTAGAGATTCCTATGGACTTTGACAAACTATGATGCGGTGAAATGCATTACGGCACTGGAAAATAGGCGTTATTATGAAACAATTATTTCTATTCGAGTATTGGAAAGATATTTTAATGTCTTATTATTTTTTTAACAATAAGGCGTTACGCAGACGCTATATACTGTTTCCCGAGGTAGTACACGATTTACGAAGCAACTGATATCTACTTTTGCAACTTTAGCGACAGTTAGTTTCATAGTGGTCTACGATTTTCGGCAAAAAGTTGATAGCGTCTGCGCGGTGCCTTATAAAATCAGCTAGTAATCTATACTAATATTATAAAGCTGAAGAGTTTGTTTGTTTGTTTGTTTGTTTGTTTGATCGCGCTAATCTCAGGAACTACTGGTGCGAATTGAAAAATTCTTTTTGTGTTGAATAGACCATTTATCGAGGAAGGCTATAGGCTATATAACATCACGATGCAACTATTAGGAGCGAAGAAATAATGGAAAATGTGAAAAATGCGGGGAAAATTATTCATCCTTGAGGGCTTCCATTGCGTGCGCTGCGAAAACGGTTCAAGATACCAAAAATATATGTATGAAAGAATTATTCCTCTTAAAATTATCTAAAAAAAAGTCCGCGACAGTATATGTCTATCTTTTAAAATAAACTCTCTAGAACCGTTTTTATGGTAATCAAATTTGGTCGAAATTAATGCATTATTTGTTAAGAGTTGTATCAACGTCATAATATTAATCTTTATACAAATAAATGTGTTGGATAGAGTGATTCAACGGGAAGGTTTTTATGTATGTACTTTTAGCCCGGAAAAACTTATTATATATTATATATTTACTTACATGGCATGAACTATAAGTTGAAGCTTGTAACTTAACGTCGTGCAAAACTGACCGAAATATGTGTATTATTACAAGAATGTCTATGTTTACAACATGAAGCGGTTTATGGCGTGCCATGACACCAAACTGTGTCCATACCGCGGGCTATATCACTAACTTGATTAATTTCATCCTATCCTACTATAATATTATAAAGGCGAAAGTTTGTAAGAATGTATGGATGTTTGGATGTATGGATGTTTGGATGTTTGGATGTATGGATGTAAGGATGTTTGTTCCTCTTTCACGCAAAAACTACTGAACATATTTCGATGAAATTTGGCACACGGGTAGATCATGTCCTGGATTAACACATAGGCTACTTTTTATCCCGGGAAAAAATAAACCGGGACTTTTATCCCAGAAAAACTTTTTAATGCGGGCGGAGCCGCGGGCAAAAGCTAGTTAATAATATAATGGTGGAGCCAAATTGTACATGTATTTGTCTACATGGGTCAGGATAAAGTGACAGCATATTATCTTACGTTTCATATGTATACAGAAATTTCTGCATAATATAGGACTCGTGTTATTGTAAAATACATATATTTTATCCATTATAGCTAAAAATAAGGAAGTACAAACCGACAATACAATATATTTTGCAACTCGTTGTTAATAACAACCAACTATACCTTATTATATTGGCATTAAAAAATAAGACTACGTGAGACTTAAAAGAAAGGACAGCACTATAGCTTTTAGATTTGTTCGCTAACAATTAGCTCTAGAAACGAGTCTAAAAAATGTGCAGTTGCATTACAATTAAACAGTTTTATAAACCTACAACTTCAGTATCATCACCATAAAAAGTCATTCGTAAATTGACGTAGTTTTTATAGAACAAAATATAACTTTATTATTTGCTTCTTTATGACATGGTTATGTTAATGCTATAGACATCATGTCTTTATTGCGACTGTACTACTTTAAAAGTACTTGTCATACATTTCTACATAGCGAGCGTAAAAATTTTTACAGCTCTCGCATTGATGTATTAAAAACCCATACATCAATGAGCTCTCGGCAGTAATTATGTATCGAGATTCGAGAAATAGAGACGTAGTATAAGTTTTAAAATTGTTAATCAGTTGACTGCCTCGGTGGCGTAGTTGTATTACGGTACGACTGCAAAGCTGAGGTCTCGGGTTCGATGCCCGGGTCGGGCAAAGCGATATTAGATTTTTCTGTTCAGTATCTGCCCGGAGTCTGGCATTTGCGCCCGATGTGGCGATAGGCGCGCTCCCTATCACATCATGGGACGGAGTACGCACGGCGGAAAGTGGGTGCACTAGTTGCGCCTCTGCCTACCTCTTCGGAGATAAAAGGCGTGAGTATGAGTAGTTAATCAGTTAACTTAGGCTTTGTAGTGCCTCCTCTGTCATACCTATGTATGATTTCACACTTCGGCAAAAAATAGTCATAACACAAAAGTAATGGATTTCCAGAGAGTAACACAGCCTTATCTACACAAAAAGTGGAATTTACCGGTGTATCTAGAACCCGATTTTTTGTTTGTTGTGACTTTTTTGCCGATGTACGATTTCTCGTTGATTTCGCGTTTCTCGTTCCATACCTCGTTTATTTACTGCCGAGTGCATTGATATGTTTTTACTTTGTACACTAGTTGCCGCGCTACAAACCAAGTTGTCTACTTATATCATATAAACTTCTAACATCATTTCAGTTATAGTTGTTAAACTAATTCGCGTCTCGTTTCTTGTTTACGTCATTATTTCGCAGGTAAATGCATTTCAAACTTCTATAGTTGAAGAAAATTTTTACTGAGAAATATTATTAAAAGTGACTTAAGAAGCGCTCTTATTCCTGGAGGGACTTTTCTATCAAATATAAAATTTAGCCATAATATTGCTGGCCTAATTTTAAACTTTTCGACTCTAATTCGTAAATTCACAAGATTTTGGCTTAATATCATGTATCTATGCACGGCATTCGTCATCCTGAGACTTTGTTCGTCTTATAATGTTTTTTTTTTATTAACGCGGAGAAAGTGGATTATTACTACCGCCCAGTGTTCAAGGGGAACGACTGAGCGGTTATGTTGGGTTCACCGTGCCTTACGACCCGACGTTGAGCCGCCCGGAGAGATGGAAAACGTCGGGCGACCGCCGGGTCGAGTCCCTAACCTATGTACACCGCACGGCATACCAACCAAAACTCCGCGGTGGCCATCTTCGGCGCATTAGGGACGGCTGCGGGCTTCCTCCGACTCACGTCTAAGTTGTCGTCCGCAACCGCTTCATCTTATAATGCCAGATTGGACTGGCTGAGTTAACAATCAAATCGAAATACTTGAACTGCGTAGCGATAGAAATAGACAAAGAATTCGCACTCAAATGAACCACATAGGTACCTATAATATATTATACTATAATGTAGCTTTAATCTGGCTCAAAACAATTTCGCAATACGCTAAATTCCAGCGTAGGGGAGACCGGGGATGGTTGGCGATAGGGGCAGGATGAATAACCGTCAATAACTCGAGCTATTTTAAAGTGTTGCGCTGTCCTGATATACACGAAAAACCGTCAACTGTTTACGAATCTTCATCGCAAACGCGGCACCGCGGGCGCACGTAATACGGGAGAAAAAACGATTTATCGAAAAATTATACCTATGAGTAATTATTTACCTCTTAATATTATTTGTATTGAAGCGTTTATACTCGATGCTACATACTTTCAAGCAATTTAAAGTAAGAGTTTGGTTATTGATGATTATTTCAGTGTAATTTTTTTTGTATTTCGACACAGCTTTGAAGTACTCGCATATGGTTGAAATTTAAAAACCTTGTTTGGGGCTGGTAGACGAACTTTGTATTGGGGCTAGTTGACTACCTAGAAAATGTACTACGTAATAATCGAAATATTCTTCACATGGAATAAAGTGAGTTTTTTGACAAATTTATCAAAAGTTTGTTATTTTTAAACCATGTGGATTTACAAAATAATAATTAATCGAAACAGCAAATCTTCTGCTAGTGGTGGGATTTTTTTTCCGTCCCAGTAACAAATATCGTGCAAAAGTGACAAATTATACATAAATTACGTAAATGTTACTGACGTTTTGTCTCAATAAGGCACATTGATAATAGTAAATAAGTATTTTTTGTGTTTTCTTTAATATTGTTGCCTTATTTTATACCAATCACTTCGTAGGTCAATTTACCCCGAGTGGTTAGTCCACCAACCCCAGGCATGGGGTAGGTTGACATGATTTTCTTGTTCCACAAAATGGCTTTTGTACACTATGTTATAAACAATCGCGAGGTTTTTGGTATTTCTTTCGAAAGCTTATTAGTGTACCTATCGAACCTATAGGATTTTTTGACATTGTATACTAAAACAAAAAAGTTATAAGCGTCCAAGCCGAAAATTGGTCAACTATCCCCGGTCTCCCCTACGTTAGACGAAAATGGGAATAGAAACAAATTTAACAATCGTGTACACGGGTCGACTAAAAATACATATGACTGTGTTTGCAATCAGCTGAAATAGAAATCTAATTCGAGAATCACCTGCTCTTGGCAAAACGGCGCCCAAAGTTGTCCGAGTGAATGCAAAATTACGTACAAGTGCTTTATAAATAGAATTTATTATGCATGTGTTGAAGGAAAACGTCTTTACGAATATGAACCACTTATGTGAAAACATCAATAAAATTGGTTATGAAATCAGGCAGTAATACATATTTAACCGATTTCAAAAATGGAGGTTCTGTATTCGATCCGTATGTAGGTTTGTACATATGATGTAGGTATGTAAGTTTTTTCCGCGATTTTCTCAAAAACTACTAATCGGATTTCTATGAGGTTTTCTTTATTCAAACGTATGTTTTTCAGGGAAGGTTTGTATATAATTTATTAGGGTTTGATGAAGATCTTCACAGATAGACAATGGAACTCTTTAATAACTATCAGCAGATGACCTGCGAATGCTGCAATTGTATATCTGTGATGTATTGTTTACACCATTCCATAATTAGCTAACAAAAAAGCAATAAATAAACTTTTTTGTACAAGAATAAAACCGACTTCAAAACCACTGCAAAACAAAAAATATTTTTACTTGATATACGTATACTAGCTTTTGCCCGTTTTTTCCAAGATGAAAGTACATAACGCACCTTTAGAACGAAAACGACACAATTAAAAAAAAATTAAAATTGAGTTATTGTCATAAAATGATTTAAAACTGTCCTTATTTCTATAAAAATATAATAAAAAAGGCCCGATATAACAGTTTGATTCTGTACCTGCTTAAATATGGTTGTGATTAAACTAATGTTGTATTGAGAACTTCGTTTTAAATCAATTTATGTCGATAACTCAACTTTCGATTTTTTTGAAATGTGTCGTTTTCGTTCTAAAGGTGCGATAATATAAACCTTCCTTTTGAATCACTCAATAAAAAAAAAACCGCGCTAAAACCCGTTGCGTAGTTTTAAAGATCTAAGCATACATAAGGACAGACAGTTGGGAAACTACTTTGTTTTACACTATGAAGTGATTTGAAGTCGGTGCCTAATTTAAATTGCCAGCTAAGCTAAGCAAATATACGTACAAATATACTAGAAAACAATGTTCAATTTAAATTAAGCACCGACGCCAAATATACATATATAAAGTCAAATAATTTTTTGGTTTGTACTGGTTTTGAAGACGGTTTTATTTTTGTTAAAAAGTTTTTGAAATAATCCAATGCACTCGAAAGAGCAAGTAGTATTTCGCGCTTTCTCTTTCTTTCGCGCGACCTTTGTACTGTGACCTTTTTCTCCATTTTAAGGTAGCATTCTGATTTGAATTATTCTTTCTGTATTAGGTTTTATATGATGTCAATATTTGATAAAAGTTAAAACAAAAATGAGTCAAATAACCTATTCAAAGTTCTCTAAGTTTTATAAGACAGTATTTTGGTTTTGGCTTGGTTGTGCCTCTGGCATTGCTTTAGTCCATGGGCGGCGGATGCTGCTTACCATCAGGCGGACCACTTGCTCATTTGCCTACTAAGGCAATAAAAAAACAGTAGTCGGTACCGCTCCGGTCGACCTAGTCGATTGATGCTGTAATCCAAACTATTCCTTGCACTTTATTCAAAGTCACTGCAACCGTCAACATTGTGACCAGGACAAATTCACCACACTATACTCCCTGATCATTCTCGTAGAATAACATCACGGATCAAAAACCCAAAAGCCTTCAAACAGTGACAACAGAATAGACGTTGCGCAGAATAGTGTCGAAAAACAAGCCGAGCTCATTAGCAGGATCGACAGGCGCTAATTATCTCTCCTGGGCTGTCTATCGTTGTGGGTAATTAGTCTGAACACTGCCTAAATCTTATCTCTCGAATTATCTTTTGTTTTCGGTTAAATGTAGCCTAGTTCGGAATGGAATGGTTTGTCGGACGGATGTTCGCTTCTTCGTAACCCAAGGCACCTCTGATTTTTGATGTTATGTGGGTATTGTTTATCAAAGATCGTGTGCTTTACGGCGTAGGAAAACACCGTGAGGAAACTTACACACACGCACACACAAACACTCACGCCTGTTATCCCCGAAGGGGTAGGCAGAGGCGCAAACCAGTGCACCCACTTTTCGCCGTTATTCCGTCCCATAATGTGATAGGGGACGAGCCTATCGCCATATCGGGCACAAATTCCAGACTCCGGGCTGATAATGAATAGAAAAATTCAATATCACTTTGCCCGACCCGGGGGTCGAACCCGAGACCTCAGCTTTGCAGTCGTACTGTAATACAACTACGCCACCGAGGCAGTGTAAGGAAACTTACATACCTGAGAATTCTCTAAAATAATATTTAGAAGATAAGTGAAGTCCGTCACCGCGCACTAGGCTAAACCAAGGTCTAAGTGGACTAAGGTCTAAACCCTCTAAGTAGTAGAGGATCCTAGTCACCCTGAGACATAAGATATCAAGTTTTTTAATTCCCAGTAATTACGCTGATCTACAGTGTCCTTCAAACCGAAACAACATACACTGCTTAGCCACTAATTTTTGTTAACAGACTTTTTAGTATTTCTTATCAAGCGCTGGTTTTACAGTCTTTAAATCATTCCTATATAGGAAAAAATAATTATAATATTTGTTACGGAAACCCACAGTGCGTTATTATTATGACGCTTAGGGACATTAATGTAAATTACATCATCAGACATTAAATCTAGCAAAAAACGCAAAGCAAACGTGGAATAAGCGTAGAAGTTAATCGCCTTTGTAGAATTAAGCCGATTTGTACGTGGGGAGTGTGGAGGTACGGTACCGTCCCGCGGGAGACACTGTTATAAATACAGATGAGTGTGTAAGCTAGTCTGGTGTCGGACGCTTGCAGACAGCATTTTAGGTTTGGTCTAGGGCATATTTAAAGTCATATATCTCGCCTCTATATCACAGGGGTGGGCAGAGACTAACTTTAAATTCTTTATTTATTTATTTATTTAGAACTTTATTGTACATCACAACGTAATATAGTATTTCACATAATATATGCAAAAGGGTGGTACAATTGGCGGTCTTATCGCTCGAGGCAATCTATTACAGACAACCATGGGATTGTTAGTCTAAGCATGGGATGGAGATAAGAGAAGTAGCGAAAAGGGGTAATTCATGACGTACATGCTAGTAATTAATTAATAAGGAAGTATAAAGAAAACAAATCAAAATATACGAAAGCAGATAAACATATCTCTACATACTTATACTTTATGCTATACTTTGGAACTTTTGTCTTTATACCATTGATGTATAAAAAAAAACCTTTATACTATAAAACACCATACTTACCACGCCTTTATATCATACCTTTAATAGTAGTAGATTGTGAAGTTGTAGGTTTTAAATAAGTTTCGTCCGGTAAAGAGAAAAAAATGATTTCACCAATTTGAAAATATTCACCAGTGCTATTACAATTCCAGATCAAATTAATTTATTGCTCACCACAATCATTGTCGAATAGGTTTTAGAACGTTGTAAGGTAGGCAATGATGGACCCCGTATAACACGTCAACGTAAAAGAGAGGAAGAAACTTTTTCTTGAAATATTATGTTATTGCATGACTGCCTCGGTGGCGTAGTTGTATTACAGTACGACTGCAAAGCTGAGGTCTCGGGTTCGATCCCCGGGTCGGGCGAAGTGATATTGAGTTTTTCTATTCAGTATCAGCTCGGAGTCTGGAATTTGTACCCGATATGTCGATAGGCTCGCCCCCTATCACATCATGGGACGGAATAATGGCGAAAAGTGGGTGCATTAGTTGCGCCTCTGCCTATCCCTTCGGGGATAACAGGCGTGAGCGTATATATGTGTATGTATATGTTATTGCACAGATTACAGATTTATTGAAGTTGTGCCCGATATTGCGGTAACATTATGGGAAGTACAATCTTCTTCTTCCACGAGTTCTCAAAAAAAGAAAAACACTACTATTACAAGTGTCCTGTAGTAATGATTTCGTGAATTTCTTACAAGATAGTCGCCCATCTAACTGCAATCTCTGTTAGATAATATTAAAATCACAGTTTCAGTTCTATTTGGTATACACAGAATATACACACACCCAATTTGAATTAAGGCCAATGTTTAGCTAAAATCAATACAACTAGTCCCTACGGTTAAGTTTAACATTTGGATTAAGACAAACTTCATATTTGCTGATGTCTCTGGGATCACACTTTGCTTACGCCACGTAACGCTACTCAATAATGTACGTATTTTTTATAATTTTTTTTTTTGGACCTACGTGATGAAGATGCGATGGGTATTGTTTTTTAAATATCAATGGGATAACGAGAAAGCCGTTCGCATAATGGTAACAAGAGTATGCACTTGCTATGTAAATTGCAGTCTAAACGCAAATTTTTTGTATTGTTAAGTGATCAATCCCACAGGGCCCCCGTATTATTGGGCCCCACAATGCATACTGGCTATCGCATACTTTCATCCTAAACACAATAATGAACGGCTTGGTACGGCGGCAGGAGGCGGCAAACTATGGTATCGCATTGCTATGGCGTGGTGAAATGTTTCTTACCGTGACATAAACAAAGTGTGTTCTCCAACTGCGCCACATAAGCGTCGCATAATACGCTTGAAGCTAAAAAATCGTGAAGAAAAAATTGATTAAACCCCAGCCGGGAAGGGACGAAGCAATTCATTCCGGGCTTACCATTTCTTTGTCAAATAGCGTTGTTTTAATTTTTTTAAAGATTTTTTTCGAGCAAATCCGGTTTGTGTATTGCGTAAAGAATTTAGAAGTTGACTTTGCGAGATTTTCTCCGTGACTATTTTCGCGAATGACAAATTTTATCTTGAGGAAATTTTAGCTTAGAACTTTCGAGACCTTCAAGGCTTATTCCAGTTAATTAATATGCAAGTTAAGTATTTAAGTGAAACAATTAACATTGTTACAGTTAAATACTGTAAGTTGTTGAGTCTCTTTGTACAGATTTATTAGCGGCATATATGTTTCTTTGAGAATTGTAGCTGTTTATAAGCGTCAGAGAACGTACTTGTGGTAGGTCTCTCATATGTAAGAGTCCGTCTGGACGGGTACCACGGCAGGTTTCGGTTTGAAGGACATTGTAGCCAGTGTAACTACGGGACATAATGAGACATAACATCTTATGTCTCAGAATGACGAGCGCAGTGGAATACCACACAGTACTTTGTAACTCAAGGTGCTGGATGTTATTGGTACTGTTTATGGGTGGTCGTATCACTTACCATGCTTACTCACGCGAACAGCATGCTTCTCTTGTCATTCAATGCCATAAAAAATTAATGATTTAAAAATGACGTAAAAACTGGGTCAACAGGGTCATACAACTGTTTTATAGAAATCCAACATGGAATCAACTGGCTTCGCATTTTGTACTTCAAGAATCTAAAATTACGTTTTTCCAGCAGTGGAACAGTAGGTATACTGTATCAATAATATACCCATCCAATATCCCCGGATTTAAAATATCGAAATCAATTCTCTCTACACATAATCCTAACAGAATGGCGTATGTTTCCGGCCGGCCGGTCCGGTCCGGCGTAGAACTCTGTTTTATATTTCGCAAATCCGGTACTTGTCGGAATTTTACCGGTACGTTTCACATTTGCGCTCGAAAGTCTGAATATAATTTAGCTCCTTTTTTTAAGTTGTACTTTTTTGATACTTTTTTAGAGAAAGCTTGTAAATGAGTTTGTTTGACTTTCATTATTGGAACCACATAAACGATGATAAAAATAATTATTTTATAGAAGGATTCGCTTTTATTAGAGAGTGTAGTCGTAAGTTGAAGCTCATCAAGTCGTGGCCTTGGTCCATATTGTCCAATTCACAAACATTTCAGGAACTCTTCGTTCAAATTTCTTTATATGTATTTGAAAAAATATTAAATAGTCACTTGACAACAAATACCTATAACTCTTAACAAATATCGAATACGACCGACGCTGCCGCCAAACCCAGACTTGGAACAAATATTTGATCAAACTTTCCTCAGAGACCGAATGGAACCTGCACACTTTGATCACAGAGTTGTTTATAACAAGCGTTATCTTTAAGAAAAGCTTTTCCGTTCTAAAAACTAAGTTAAGGCAAAAAAGTAAGACTTAAAGTTGCGAAGCTTTCATAAACTCGCTATTTACAACAGTTGATTGGGAACACAAAGTTCCCGACTGAATCAGAATGCATCAGACTTCCGACTTTTGTACTTACCTTTATGAAGAATTCAATAAAATCCGTCTCGGAGGTAAAAGAGCGCACAGAGACTAGTGTGCACTTCCACTGAAACTATGGACTTGGCACATTTTTAAATTTCTTTCGATGGATTATCATCATCATCAGCCCGTTGCAGTCCACTGCTGGACATAGGCCTCTCCCGAGATACGCCACAGAGCCCGGTCTGCTGCTTTATGTATCCAGTCGCTGCCGGCCCTCTTGTGCAAGTCGTCCCGCCATCTGGCCAGAGGGCGTCCCACACTATGTTTTTCGATGGATGTTATATATTAATACACTCACGTCTTTTATCTCCAAAGGGATAGGCAGAGGTACAAGTAGTATACCCACATAACGCTATGTTTATTCTGCCACAACATATGATAGGAGGTGAGCCTATTCGGGCCAAAATTCCTGACTCCATGCAGAAAATAACATTAACACTTTCCCTGCGTTACGGGAACTATCTGGCCGTATTGGAGTCTTGTAATGTGCGGCAGCTGACTATCCTTGTTTTGCACTCGGTGCGGGGGGTATTTTTCTAGGATCCCGTGAAGGTAGAAAAAAGATAACTATATATCCAACATTCTCGCTTCATTTAGTATCACTTACAAAAGAAAAATAATACGGGAAGCATTTTGTTGTAACGCACAGAAGTTATTTTTTTTACGTTTGGTGCGGTACAGGAACTATTTTGTCGTAGCCGAAACCCCGTATAGCACCGAGGTGTGCGCGCGCGGTGCTTTAGTTTGCCATAGTGTTGTGCGCAGTTCACACATGTCGACCTTAGAATAAGTATTAACTCGTATTTATACAACGTTTAACCAAAGTCCTCAATAATATTTAAGAGCGTGTTTCATTCAACTCATCGATAAGAACAACTTTTACTATGGGATATATCGGACAACTTGTATGAAGAGGTCGAAATTTTTGTTGAAGTTTCAATGTTGGTCCCATAGAAAAAGTATTTTTTGTATTGATGAATATAATCACACCCTTTAATATACTGGAGGCTTTTGTTATACGTAGTATATTATAATTTGTGGATCGTATAGTTAACATTTCTACAAGTAACTACTTATTATAAATTAATAAATCAATAATTAAAAGTCTTTCTAAGGTTTGTCGAAGTTCAATTTCACCCTATAGTTTTTAAATGAAATGAAATGAATGAATTTAAACATTGAAATTTTCTGAAGTTCCTTTTATTTTTGTCGATTATGCATGTTAGTCAAAAAATATAATTATTTAGGTATGTGTAAAAATAAAGACTTAAAGACTTTGTTTCATTGTTGTGATGTTTTTTTGAAAATTTGAGAAGTTCCTATTATTATTGTTGATTATGCCTGTTAGTAAAAAAAAAATATTATTTAGGTATGTGTTTTTGTGATATTTTTTGGAAAGTAAATTCACATAGATAGGTACTACGTGTAAGAACGTGAGCTTAAGATGCGCATGTAGCAATTTATAGGTCGACATAGTAACAAAGAAAGAAAAAGAAAGAAGTTGAAGTTGAAGAGTTGAGTTGAGAAGTTGAAGAAGAAGAGTTCCTTAGGGAATGTTGTTTAGTTTGAAAAATAATAGCTATATACCGGCAAAATATATTATAATGGTGTTATTATACTTATCAATATAAACAACTTTTTCTAAGGGACGAACTTCAAAACCTCAGAAAGCATTGGAACAACTTATATGCAGAGGTACAAATGTTTTTTGAAATAGTTCGAAGTTGGTCCTATATAAAAAATAATTAAACGTTTCTGGGGACTTTTGTTACGCGATACTTGTTTGTCAAATTATTCTTACAAACATTTTGAATTTTATATACCTACTTTACTATTTATACTAATATTATAAAGCTGAAGAGTTTGTTTGTTTGTTTGTTTGAACGCGCTAATCTCAGGAACTATTGGTTCGAATTGAAAAATTCTTTTTGTGTTGCATAGACCATTTATCGAGGAAGGCTTTAGGCTATATAACATCACGATGCAACTATTAGGAGCGAAGAAAAAATGGGAAATGTGAAAAAAACGGGGAAAATTATTCATCCTTGAGGACTTCCATTGCGTGCCCTGCGAAAACGGTTCAAGATACCAAAAATATGAAAGAATTATTCCTCTTGAAATGATCTAAAAAAATGTCCTCGACAGTATATGTCTATCTTTTAAGATTAACTCACTAGAACCGTTTTGATGGTAATCAAATTTGGTCGAAATTAATGCATTATTTGTTAAGAGTTGTATCAACGTCATAATATTAATCTTTATCCAAATAAATGTGTTGGATAGAGTGATTCAACGGGAAGGTTTTTATGTACTTTTAGCCCGGAAAAACTTACTTTTAGCCCGGAAAAACTTATTAACGCGGGCGAAGCCGTGGGCAAAAGCTAGTGGTTTATAAAGTAAAGATCTCATGTGAATTTTTAACTACTGATAAGGTAAGAAACGAAAATATTCGAAAAGTACCTAGGTACCTAATTTGATTAATTTTTAATATTTTTGTAAAATCAAATATATATTTACCTCTTTTATTATTTTTGTTTGTAAGTGATATATGTAATTTATTACAAAAGTAATAAATAATAACAGTTTGTGCACAATGTGTATACTTGTTCAATTTCATTTACCTTTTGTTGATTATGATTATGCATGTTAATGAATCTATAAATTTTTTATTATGTTTCGTATGGAAATCGATAGGGATACTATTTTTTATGCTCAATAAACAAAGTGCAATTCAAAAGTTGGTATTAATTATTAACTTTACCCTCATCCCTAGCATTTTATATGTTTTATGCGGGACGGGAAATAATTACCCGTAAAAGGACCGATTTTGAAAAAAAAATATAACTCTTACTATATTACGTAGATCCCCGTGCTACGGCAGATGTATGTACGCAGGGATATAGTCTATCGATTAGTATAAAAAATAAATAAAAATGGTAATATTCCACGCTTGTAAAGACATTTGAAGTCAGGACATGATACGGGAAAATAAAGGTCGTACCGCAAGATTGGTATTCTTCACACGGGAAGTATATGACTCGTATAGCACTGGTAGTAAAACTAGGTTCAGGCGCCTACGCAGTGAAAGTGTTAATTAAACAATGTGTATGTCAAGTATAAATTGGCTGTATGATTGTAGATTTTTAGATCGTTTTGTCTATACTTGTTGCCATTCTGCAGGATGTGTTCCATACATAGAAGATGTAGAAAGTATATATGGAATGTGGAGTATGGAAAAGGCGTACCTACGTACGTAAGAAATACCTATATTCTAGCCAGAGCATTTCTTGGTGTTTTGTAATTAGTATGTGATGTAATAATATAATGACGAGCACTATTTAGCCTTATTCAGACCTTTGTTTTGAAATATTGGGTTATTATAATATTGTTACATTCATAGAATTTAATTAAATGAAAAGTATAATGTGTTAAATTCAAGTTCATGCTACACGTGGAGGTACAGCGATCTCAAAGACTTTATAAACAGCGCTACGGAATTTAAAAGGAAACGAACTGTTTAACCGTGGTGGCGTCCACGCTTTTGTTCTAGACAAACTTGCAGTACAGTAGCTAGCTATAAGGGTGTTGGCACGCTCAGTGTGTATGGACGTTAACGGAATTTGTTTTCTTTTTTATACAACTGACAAAGACAAACACGCTATGAGTCTTATAAATGCTGCAATTATTCTCAAAAAGTAACTCGACCTAGAATTTCAATTTACAGTATTCTATATAGCACATGCGTATTATCACCTTACTCAAAGTATCATAATTTCAATGGATGTAATAAAATATTATGGATTATACAGGGTCATATGGAAATTGCGTTAATAGTAATTGATATTACATGTGTTGAAATCATATATAGAAATTGTACGTTAACCAACTTTGTAAACCTGACTTTATATTTTAAGTCTGTACTGTACCTACTCGTTGTTGTTTAGTGTGTATTATCTATGGTAGCATGTCTATAAAATTATCTTTCACAATCTGTGAACGTGCTTGTTTAATTATTGTAGTTTATTTATTTACTAAATGGCACACCAACAGTTAATAGACTAAAACTTGTCACATAAAATCATCTTGTTACAATACAATAGACTAGTCTACTCACCAATTACAGGTGTGAAACAGCATTCGTAGGAGATAATTAAACATTTATCATTAAATTTATAAGAAAATAAATTAAAAATTAATACAACTAACAATAATAATTAATCTAAATCTAAATCTTGTAGTGTAATCAATCCACATAAATTAAACGTGTTGGCAAAGCCCCAGAGACAAACAATACTACAGATTTTAGGAACACAAGGACGTGCATTTATTAACGTAAACAATTACCTACTACTGGTCACGGACATGATCGATGCGGCGCGAGCGCGTCGTACCTAGTTATACTTATACATAACACTTCAGGCCCGCGTGGTCACATGCGACCATGACAGCTCCTGTCATAACAGCTATAATCGTCGTTCCTACCCACGCAATAAAGTTTTTGTATAAAAAAAAAAACAAATGTCAGCTGTCTAACCCCCGGTCCCGGATAGGTAACATTTAGCAATGCAAACGATGGGACGGCGCGGTATAATAAACATAGCGCACCTTTAGAACGAAAACGACACAATTCAAAAAATAGAAAATTGAGCTGTCATTTTTAAATGACTAAAAACTAGTCCCTTATTTATAAAAATAAAATAAAAAAGGTACTGATCCAAAAGTTTTGTCCTTTTCTTGTTGGAATATGGCTGTATTTGAACTATTGTTGTATTGAGAACCTCGTTTTAAGTAATTTTATGACGATAACTCAATTTTATATCTTTTTGAATTGTGTCGTTTTATTACTAAAGGTGCGATAGATACAACTACATTCTCACAGCTTCGTATATTATGAACAAAACGCAACATTAATTAAAATGTCGTTTAATTACACGTGTCTCCTTTTAAAAATAACACTTTATAAAATGTTATGTAACCATAAATGTAAAATAAAAAAGTTTCATACAAAGTAAATATCAATAAAAAGTCAATTTAATTTTACACGTTCTAACACCATTATTACTACTCCAAGAGAATTCGCCGGAGCGGTAACATCATATTTTCAGTCAGAAATACACTTACGCACACACCATCATCATCATCATCAGCCTTTATCAGTCCACTGCTGGACATAGGCCTCCCCTCATGAGCGCCACAGCGCCCTGTCTTCAGCTTGCCGCGTCCAGCAGCTGCTTGCAGTCTTTCGCAGATCGTCATCCCACGTGGCCGGAGGGCGTCCTACACTACGTTGCCCAGTCGCGGTCTCCACTCAATAACACGTTTACCCCAGCGGTTGTCGGTTCTTCGAGATATGGCCAGCCCACTGCCACTTCAGCTTCACACACCATATTCGGATTAAACTACAAAATGATCAAAAAATTTTTAAAATGTAGCCGGGATTTTTGGAGCAAATATTCGTTATTCATGGATTATTTTTGGTACAAAGTTAGCGGAGGTACAGATAATGTATGATAGATTTCATATAATATCGCAATGTAAAAATAACTGTAGGAATGAAATTTTGAAACAAGTAATGCAAGTCTCTTAATATCAAATCGTAAAGCGTTGACGAAGATATTTTTAAGGCATATTGACATTTTAGGAGTATCAGATCCATGGAGTTTTTTTTGTATATAGCATTGAATGACAAGCCTCGCATGCGACTCTTACACATGAGAGACCTAACACCAATAAAACGTAATATAGTAAAGCATAGAGATTGTTCTATGACCGAGCAATATTTTTTCACTTACGTATTCAATGTGTTGCAAATCGTTTTAGGATCAAAAATCTAACTTTCGCCAACTGAAATCGTATTATAGGCGGTCTTTCGCATGAGAGGGTTAGTAATATGACGGGTAGTATTAAAGCAAAAGACAGTTCCGAAATACACAGTCAATTTTACCAGCTATTTGTTTAACTTACCAAAAATCAAAACATAATTACTATTGGGGTGCCTGTGAGACCGTTCGGCACTCACAGACGTGCTGGGCGTGAATCTGAATTGATAAATTCAGTCGCCGGTACCCAGCCCGTAATGATCCCCGCGCTATCAAGATGTTACAAGCTTCTGAGGGAAGCGAGTGTGATTGCAATGTTGTCTGTACTGTGGGTGTGTACGACGTACTTGCAACAGCGACAAGTACGAAGTGTGTAAGGGTGAAGTGTAGGGGATGGCAAAAATAAGAAACAGTATAACTTGTTAACGTTGCCGATACTTGTTAACGTTGTCGTTTGCCAACCACCTAACCCTACGTCCCTAAGCACCCCCGGGTACCGTATCGAAGCCACCGTACGTCGTGGGCCTTCGATACTGCGAGTCTTCCGTCTCGCTCTTCCAATCTTCCTTTTCGCTCTTGCAATCTTCCTTCTCGCTCTTGCAGTCTTCTGTCTCGCTTGTTCTTGCAGTTTTCCTTCTCGCTCTTGCAGTCTTGATTCCGTTTTTCTTTCTTCGGTAGAACCCCGACGATACGGCATAGTGCGCGAGCTTAAGTACTCGCCGGCTATACCGTGCAGAGACCCATGTCCTATTTGACCCAATTTCTAATAAGATTTTTACTATGGCAAACGACAATTTCGGCGATTTATTAAGAAACCATGAAACACACATACACAAGTTATATACCAAATTGTAGCTCTTAACTAGCTCTATAAAACAAAACAATAAGTAACACTACACATTAATACTATCTAAAGTTATTAACAAAATACTGACCAAAAAAACACATTGCACTTATTTACTACATAATGTCACTTTCACATATAACGTCCGTATCGTTCATATAATGTTCCTATAGTCTCTAAGGGGTAGGCACAACACTTAATCGCTTAATAATAATATCGCACACTATTGTTCTGAGGGGTCGGCACGCGGCTAATGGGAGCCGGCGCGTCGCCAACAATTACCTATTCATTTCTTTCAAGTGTACTCATAGTATTTATTTCAATAATGTTGTGTAGTATTTTTGTGTTGGCTTGTCATCTATACTAATATTATAAAACTGAAGAGTTTGTTTGGTTGAACGCGCTAATCTCAGGAACTACTGAACCGATTTTTACATTTCTTTCACTAACAGGGCTACATCGCTCTTGAATGCTATGAAATTTGAGCCCTATAT
This sequence comes from Lapara coniferarum, assembly GCA_949316025.1. Lineage (NCBI taxonomy): Eukaryota > Metazoa > Arthropoda > Insecta > Lepidoptera > Sphingidae > Lapara > Lapara coniferarum. The sequence goes on from OX438921.1 coordinate 23,182,134, forward strand.
GGCGATAGGCTCGCTCCCTATCATATGGGACGGAATACGCACGGTGCAAAGTGGGTGCACTAGTTGTGCCTCTGCCTACCCCTTCGGGGATAAAAGGCTTGAGTATAATCTCAAAACTAGAAAGAAATTCAGGTATCTTGGATTAAATTAAAATACTGTAGACAGATACTGTAGATAGACACTGTAAATTACTGCCTCGGTGGCGTAGTTGTATTACAGTACGACTGCAAAGCTGAGGTCTCGGGTTCGATCCCCGGGTCGGGCAAAGTGATATTGAGTTTTTCTATTCAGTATCAGCCCGGAGTCTGAAATTTGTGCCCGATATGGCGATAGGCTTGCCCCCTATCACATCATGGGACGGAATACCGGTGATAAGTGGGTGCACTAGTTGCACCTCTGCCTACCCCTTCAGGGATAACAGGCGTGAGTGTATGTGTATGTGTGTGTGTACTGTAGACAGGCAGCCCTATCGCGTGTTTACGTACCGCAAGGCTGTAGGTAATTATTTCAAGGACATGGCGTAGTGACAATACCTTTAGTTAGGTTTACTATGGTGTCGTGTTTGATTTTCACGCGCCATCGACTTGACGTCCACATATTTTTCATGAAATCTAATCTGTCTGAGTCACACAAATTCTCGTCACGCTTCACAGACAATAGCAAATATTAGTGAGACCGCTTAGAATAGAGAGATTATTGGACGAGCTGAAAACATCGAAAACATTTCATGTGTGCCGAACGTGGTCGGAATATGGACAAGTGGTCGATTATCGGAATTGGGTTCAAATTTGCGCTTTCAAAGCATTAGGTTTGCTCGATAGATTTTTTTGGCATTAAATTGCTCAAATATGGAATCTGAATTTTTTTTACAATTGAAAGACGACGTGTAACATAGGCTACTTTTTATGCCGGGGAAATATAAAGCAGGACCTTTATTCCGGAAAAAGTCATTCACGCGGGCGGAGCCGCGAGCAGAACTCTAGTATATTATATTCATAGTTTACTACAAACATTATCGACCTTATACATAGACAGCTTACAAACATATTTGAGTTATATAATGTTTTGTCTTCTTCCTTCAAACACATTTTGAAATTCATTCGAAGAAGACAAAACATTCGATAACTAAAATAGGTTTATAAACTGCTTATGCATAAGTACGCAACAGTCTGTACTGTCTACAGTGGCGTAGTTTCAGAACTTGGATCATTTAGAATGGACGCGCCATATGTCTAATAACGCGAACAAAAAATCTGTCATTTTCCGTGTCATTACCAAAGTAAAAGTACGCTACTCAGGTACAGTATGAACAATTGATAGGTATGTAATAAAAAAAATTAAAAACAAACAAAAAACCTGACTGCGTCAATATCTGTCATGTTTATAAAATTCATTGAAGAACTGAAATGATAGAAACAAGATTTTAATTTGAATATTTTATTTTGGTTTTGGATTATCGAAGTTGACAGTGTTCAGAAACGTAGTCGAAGGCATCTGCTCACACCGAGATTTTGTTACTCTACCTGTATCACAAACCAAATTATGAGAAGTGAGTGAGTTATGTTTTTTTCAGATCTTCAATGAATTTAATAAAGGTGGCAGATACCTATTGACGCATTCGGGTTTTCTGTTCTGCTTCTTTCGCGGTCGGCTAAAAAGAAATTCTTCTGTGAAATCAGCATCAAAATTGGTTGAAAAATAAAGCAGTTATTCATATTTGAAACGTTGTTGTGAGCAAAAATGGGGGCGTGGACGGGATATAATAATAATAATAATAATAACATTTATTGCACACAGAACACCACATACACAATTACAAAGAAAGAAAAATAAAAAATGGAGGGACAATATAACAATTAAAACAAAAAAATGAAATAAAATAAAAACACTATAAATAAGCTGCATTCATCTGCCACAGCCGTGCCGCGCTCCAACTAAAACACCACAGTGCCGAATGAGACGGAGCACCTAAATGGCAGGCAGATGCATGCCGCTCACTGCTATTATTTTTAATTTTTTTTATATATCTGAGCAAAATATAATATTAAGTGCATTGCCCGAATGTCGTGGTGTGTGTGCAAGCGGACCTATTCAGCATGGGGCCGCGAGGCCCGTGGGGGCCGCGGCGCGCTGGTCTTCCATATGGCCCGTTTCATCGAGCGCGCACGGTCGTGCAACGTTAAGTGGTCCGATTTAAAAATAAATTAATACTAATAACACAGTATTAAAATCTTATGTAACTATTGTGAAGAATTGTATAAATTAGTGGAATAAAATAAATAAACAAAATAACATTACAATTGAAATTAATAATGAGAATAATTATATTAAAGAAAATATTGTATACTACCCAAGTGAAAGTAAAAGGGTACCTATATTATTCGCCGCATCCCATGACGAAACACACCGCCGCGCTGTATGTCTACAACCAAGCAGGTAAGATATTCTTGTTTATAATTATTGTTTTTATGTTTTTTGTATATTCAACAATATTTCTTTTAGTTTAGATCTAAATACTTTAATTGATTTCAGATCACGCAGAGGCGGCAACAATACGTTCCAGCACCGGGATGCGGCGAACCTGAAGCTACCTCGGAACGCAACGACACGAGCCCGCGGCACCACCAGCGCCCAGCTGGATGCACGAGTGTGATGTCCGTCGCGCGCATCGCTCTGCCACTGCAGTTTGTCGACGAGATATGGAGGAGTGCGGTATTTCACCAGGTTGAACATGAGGCAAGCCATGTGCAAATCCTGGCGGGCCCTCATTTTTAATATGTTTGCGTCGATTAAGTATGGGGTTACGTGAGTGCGTGGCGGTATGGCAAAGCAAAATCTTGCGCATGCATTTTGGACTCGCTGTATAAGCTTCTGTGAGCGAACTAGTAGGCGTGGTCCATATACTATGTCCATGTAATTAAACTTTGATAAGACTAGCGACTCGGTTAGTTTAATGCGCATTGGGATGCTCAACGAATTTCTTATTTGATATAATACCTTAAGCCTATAAAAACAATTACTAGCGACGCTAATGATGTGAGACTCAAAACGTAGTTCTTCATCTATAATTAAACCTAGGTTTTTAGTTTCGTGAACCCTTTCCAACGGGACTCCCTTGATCGTCAGATGCACTCCTTTGTTGACGATTTTAGTGACCTGCTTTCTCGTGCCTAATATAAGGTACTTGGATTTATTTCCGTTTAACATTAGTGAATTAGTTTCCGCCCAATCTGCTATCCTATCCAAATCACAATTCATCTGATTCACTGCGGAATGCATATCGTTTGGATTGCCTGCTTTATATATTTGAATGTCATCGGCGTATAAGTGAAACTTACAGTGGCGAATATGCGATATAATGTCCGCACTGTAAATAATAAATAGCAAGGGTCCAAGAATCGAACCCTGCGGGACGCCACGAGTTACCTTTTTTTGTCGTGAACTTAATTCTTCGCCAGATTCGAATAGTAATTCCACGTGTTGCTTCCGATGCTTGAAATAGCTATCAAACCATTTAATTGCGGTGATGTCGAAACCGTAGTAATGGAGTTTAGACAGCAGTAAGGGAATATTTATGCAGTCGAAGGCCCTGGAGAAGTCCAAAAGTGCTAAAAGTGTCCCGTTACCATCATTGACATCCGTTAACACATCGTCAATCACTTGTGCAAGGGCAGTGGTTGTGCTATGCCCTTTTCTAAAGCCTGATTGTAGCTTTGGCAATATGTCATTATCGTGTAAGTATTTACGCAGTTGGTTTGCGACAATCTTCTCCAAGACCTTCGACATACAAGGCAATATGCTTATGGGACGCAGTTCATGTAAAGCTGTTGCCGTAGAGGTTTTAGGGATAGGTCTCACTACCGCCGACTGCCAATTTACAGGATATGTATACGTTTCGATAGAATGGTTTACAATAGACGTTATAATCGGCAAAATTTTATGCAAAGTCAGCTTTACCATGTCTAGGGATATACCATCCACCCCAATGGCGTTGGATGTAAGAGACTTTAATATCTTAAGCACATCCATTTCGCTAACCGTATGCAAAGTGAATACTGAGTTAGTAAATGAATGATATTCGAAATATGTTAGCTGACTAATATTGGTTTCAAACCTACCTGGGGTACTAAGAAAGTGATTGTTAATCGCTTCGGGATCATTAAAAATATGCACGGGCAGTTCGGACTTTTGCTTTATGCGCACATTTTGCTTTATATGTTTCCATAGAACGCGAGGATTGAGGATGTTATGGTTTACGTAGTGGTTAAAGTAGGCACTTTTTTCTCTGACTAAAGCGTCTTCAACCACTCGTTTTAACTCTTTATAGAACTCTTTATGTCCTTCTTGCCCACTGTGTTTGGCCCGCACGTATGCCTCATCCCTACGTTTCATCATCTCCCTTATGTTATATGTAACCCAAGGGTAGGACCTGCACCTCATGCTTCTTCTTTTCATTGGCGCATAAATATTAAATAAGTTGATAATAGCAGCGTTTAACATTTCAACTCTTTTTTCTAAATTTCTACATAATATAATATCATCCCAATTTGCACTATCCAAACTTTTGTCAAAATTACTTAAATCAATGTTATTTAAAGCCCTATATTTTATTATCTGCGGTTTGCATTTCACTTTACGTATGTTCAGCGAACATGTGATAAAGGCATGACTACTCAGATCCTGAATATGATGGACATTTGTAGTATATCCTTCTATGTCAGTACATAGTACATCAATAAGTGTTTCGCTATGAGAGGTGAAGTGTGTCGGTTCGGTAACACATTGTTTTAGTTTATAGCATTTTAAAAAGTTAAGCAGCTTAGATGTCTTCGAGTCATGCCGATTTAATAAATTAACATTAAAGTCTCCAAGTAAAACATAATTCTGACATGAATTAACCGCGTCCATAGTTATTGACAGGGAGTCCAAAAAAATATCGATGTCTAACCATGGCGGCTTGTAAGCTGTGCCGACAGCCAAGCTCCTGCCATTCATTGTGATCCGCAACCACATTTGTTCGACTTGTGGTGCGGGTGGGTGGGGCAGCACCCGTGCCGCGATGCCGCGTCGAATATAGAAGCCAACGCCGCCGCCGCGCGCGCGCACGTTAGCCGGTCGCGGTGTGTGCTGTAAACGATAACCGGGTACGACGGGCGCTCGGCCCTCCTCCCCCTCGCGTAACCACGTCTCGTTTATTGCCATTATATCAATATCATGTGTAGCCATGGCCGCTATAAATTCTTCATGACGCGTACTTAAGGAACCGATATTTATTAACCCAATTTTAAATTGATCTCTGTTAAGCGACTGCATCGTAATAAAGTGATAATATAGAAATTAACCAACTGTAATTGGGTTTTGAAGTAATTATATATTCTTGGGCCCGTATTTGGTAAATGCATGAATATGATATAAGGCAATGTACGAAGTAACAACAGTCTGATATTAACACCACTCCATTCGAAACAATGCACCCTAATACTAGTATACAAACTACAATTAATTGAAAAAACATTAAAAATGTACAAAAAACGAAGACAATGGTAAATGGTACAAAATTATCAAGCAGAATTATTTTCACGTCCAATCTGTGCATGACCAAAAACACGACCTATGTCAGCCTCCTCCCGGAGTCTGTGCACAGGAGAGTCCTGGGCTTTGCGGGCTAGTACCTGACCGTCGCGAGTCCACACGTAGCGCCAGCCGTGCTCTCGCCGAGCACTTCGGGCCCGGTTAAAAAGCGCGCGGTTAGTGCGCGTGAGGCGCTCATTCACATAGAATGGCTTGGGGTCGGCGCCAAGTCCTAGTCCCTCGGTGGTTAGATGACGCCGCACTCGCGCCGCGTGCAGAAGCGAGTCCCGCGAAGCTCGGCGTGCAAGGCGGACCACAATAGGACGTGATCGTGCCGCACGGCTAGCTCCATTTGAAGCGTTCACCTCGCGCGTTACTCCGACTCGCATGCAACATACCAGTTCCCGCTCGTCCAGGGTGACGCCAAGTTTATTGGCTGCCGCCAAAACTATGTGAGTTGTATTTTCCCCGGCGTCCTCGGGAATCCCTGAGATCTCAACGTCATTGCGTAGCAACTCCTGGTCCCGATTGTTGAGGTCTAGCTGCAGTCGCAGCACCGTGGCCTCCAATGAGTGAATAATATCACCATTGTTTGAGGCTCCCTGCGTGCTCATTTGCTTCTCCAACTCCGAGACCCTGCCCTCCAGCCGTGACACTCGCTCTTCACAGGCGCTGAATTTCTCACGCAGCTCCTGCATTTGCAACCGGGCCACACGGAATTCTGCTCTGGTCTCACGCATCTCTGCTCGAAGCATACGTAGTTCATTCGTGAGATCGGAGTCTGCAGCACAGGTTGTGGAATTGCTGTCCCGATTTCCGACTATGCCTTCAAGGTCTCGATTTTCCTTAGGCGCCGGCTGCATCAGCGTAGTTGCCTTGCTGTTGCAAGGCGGACTTGTCCTGCACTCCGGGCATTGCCAGGTACTGGAAATTGCAGTACCGCGGGGAAGGTTCACACAACTGCGATGCTTCACCCGCTTGCAACTGCTACAGGTAGCGACATCTGCCGTCGAAACGTATTTGCCGCACGCACTACATTTGACTGCCATGTTCTATCGATAGCGTTGATTTTTTTCTCTATTAGTGCACGGTGTTTTCGTTAGATGGCGGTAGTGTACCGATGGGAAATTATAAAAACCCCTTATTACAGCACCGTAAAGCGCTGCACTCAGATTTTCTCACAAACGCACACACTGGTTTCTCAGCAAATTCGCGTACCTTGGTTTGAAATGTAAATAGCTGGCACTGTTTATGATTGTATATTATTATAGGGTAGTTATGTACACTTTTTGTTTCGTTATTAAGTCGTAAGTGAGTTTTATGATTATTTCCACCACTGTTTCACTATTTTAACAATATTTCTCGTTTACTGTTTGTAATATAAGTTGTTGCTAATAAACACTTGCAAATCAACTACTTATTTTATTTTTAAAAGGCAAAAAAATACGGACACCTGTCGCGCTAGTTGCACGTCCGTGACGTCACCAAAACGTTTTCGATATCGCACTATCTCTTTCGCACACACTCAGCATTATGGCCGGCGACTCTCGGTGACGTCACAGTGTAATATTACTGTTATTTGTCAATTTCCCCTCCCACCAAATTTCAAAGCTTTGTAACTTACTAATTATTGACCTAATTTTGAAAATTATTATCACACATTTTTGATAAATGTATTAAAAAAAGTAGTCAACTGCCCTATTATACTAGGCACCTTACATAAATATTTCAGAAAATTTAAAGTTATAAATTAGAAGGTTCTTTATACTAGGTCGAAATTCCGTCTAGATATTTTTAACGAACCCATAGCTGCCGTTAAGCATCAATTTCCGTACTTATTTGTTGATTTATAAAATGTTTATGCAACCGAGTATGTGAATAAAGAAAATATTTCAATCCAAACATTAAATAATGAAAAATATTATATTGTGCCTCGGCGGCGTATGGTATTACTGTAAGATTGCAGTGCTGAGGTCTTAGGTTCGCTCCCCGGGTCGGGCACAGTGATATTGGGTTTTTATAATCAGTATCACTCCGGAGTCTGGAATTTGGGCTTGATATAGCGATAAGCTCGCCCCCTATTACATCGTGGGCCGGAATATGAACCATGAAAAGTTAGTGAACTAGGTGCGCTGCTGCCTACCCCTCTGGGGATAAAAGGCGTGTGTGTGTGTGTGTATTACACTGTTGTGAGTTGATTCCTATTTGCCTAACCATGTGACATTGTGATCAATTCTGAGACTAATAAAACTTAACAGTAAATGTCTCACGATGACGAGTAAAGTGGAATGGTTTCTACTTAAGAGCTTTCATCGTGATACTATACATGCTCATGCTCATTTCGTCATTCCCTTTAAAACATTATTATATAAACTGTGCCAAAAACTCAATAATGTCATAACCTCCACGCATTGCGGTAAAAGATATTTTTGTTATTGAAATATTTGCTACATCACACTTCTAAATATAACCTGTTATTTCTCCTCTAATTTGTTTACATTATGTACCCCATAACAAGAGATACAGTAGGGCATGATGGTAAAGAAAGTAATGCGATTGAAGATAGAAGCTTCAGTTATTAATTGGATTAAAAGATGAGATTAAAGTATTGATGATGAGATATTATGACTGCCTCGGTGGCGTAGTTGTATTACAGTACGACTGCAAAGCTGAGGTCTCGGGTTCGATCCCCGGGTCGGGCAAAGTGATATTGAGTTCTTATATTCAGTATCAGTCCGGAGTCTGGAATTTGTGCCCGATATGGCGATAGGCTCGCCCCCTATCACATCATGGGACGGAATGTCGGCGAAAAGTGTATGCACTAGTTGCGCCTCTGCCTACCCCTTCGGGGATAACAGGCTTGAGTGTATATATATGTATGTATATATGTATTAAAGTACTGCCAGCACCGCCATACCAGCCCTGTATATACTGTCCACTGTTCAGCACAGGCCTCCTCTACTACTGAGAGGGGTTAGGCCTTAGTCCACCACACTGGCCTGGCGGGTTGGCAGATTTCACACACCTTCAAAATTTTTATAGAGAACTTCTCAGGTATGCAGGTTTCCTCGCGATACTTTCCTTTACCGTTAAAGCGAGCGATAAATCACAAAGAATACACACGTATCTTTAGAAAAGTCAGCGGTGCGAGCCCTTATGTTTTTGACCCTACGGACATTCGTCTCCGCAGTCCGTTCCACTCCCAACTAGGCAATTGCCGTTTCAATTTAAGTACTAGAGCTGCACTAAACATATACATTTCCTCTAAATTTTTTTTATTTTTTTTGTTAATTGCACTACTGCCAGTAGCCTAACGCGAGTCGGCTTTTCTGGCCACACCGGTCTTTAGGGTGAACGCAGAAGGCGCTCGCAACCCTTTGAATTAAGTGACCATGCTGAGGGCAACCCACTAACGGGTTACGAACCTCGGCTCAGGACTGCCACTGAGAGAGGATGAGACATCAACGATTAGGAAAAGATTGGCTTTAGGCCTAATCCTATTAGATTGTGTTATCATAGGTACGCGGGCCGGAACTGCTAGGGAGGTTGGGGGGTGACGGGGAACGCGGCGAGGACGGAATTGCGGTCTTGTGGAGTGTTGGAGTTTCAAGAACTCGTTCTTACGGTGGATGGCCAGAGTGATTTCGTCCTCTGGATCGGTTAATACGGAACGCGGTCGTCTCCATTTGGATTTGCTCTATACGGCATATAATGTGACCTCACTGCGTCCGATGTTATGTGGAATGGGGTCCAAGTAGAAGGTCGACTGATGAGAGACGAATAGGTACTCCTCGTCAGTTAACTATTTAACCAATGTGTATTTCGTCCCATGATGTGATAGGGACGAACCTGTCGCCATATCGGGCACAAATTCCATACTCCGAGCTAATACTAAACAGAAAAACCTAATATCACTTCGTCCGACCCGGAATTCGTATCAAAGACCTCAGAGCGATGTCGTGCAGTCTACGAAATATTGAAACGCACATTTTCGGTTAACGACTGACTTTATTACATGTATTAAATAAAAAATATAAAGACAAAACATAGGTGGCGTTACTAGTGTTACATTTTGTTACTTAAATATAACACGAAATACAACTATGTCACCGAAGCAGTGACAGAAACATATTTGTATTTTTGCGAAGATTGATTCGCGCCATTTTCTATCATAATATACGCACGCTTCTAAATAAAGTTTTCCTTTGACTGCACTACTGTTCTCTTAACATAATGTGGTTATATATTTAACCCATCTTACATTCGGTCTTGTTGCGCGAAACTAAATTAGGACATACGCGAGCTATAACCAAGATACTTTTTATGATATATCACGCGTTTTTTGTAGTGGGTGGGCAGTGTCATTGTCGATGTTTGGAGGTGTACTTTTGTAATACGACCGGAATTATCTAGAGGAGGTTTATTTTTGTTCCTCTTTTATTTAGAATATAATCTTATTGTGTGAAATTCATTGAGCCGCCTTTTGTGTTTCCTTTGCCTATTGTCGACAAAAATAGGTGTTTTTGAAGTAAAGAAAAATAATCTTTATTTCTGTAACATATTGATATTTCATTACAAAGACTATTGACCATTAGGTTGACAGTCTTTGTGATGCCTTTAATATTTGCACGTGTCTGGTGAAAGAGAATTCTTGTATTTAATTTTGATGTAATTATAATACTAAATTAAATTATTTTCATCCATATATTTCTTTCGTTCAAGAAAATTAATATTATGAAAATCTAGTTATTTATTCATGTATTAATTAATACGTTGAAGAAAATTTGCATCATGAAATTCTTAACTGGTGAAGGAAAATTCAATAGTATTTTTAATATGCATTGCCTGAATATAAGCCTTAAAGTGGTATAAATATTTTAAAGTAAGCTCACTGCAGCCGGAATTTCCTTTGTAAATTCGCAGACTTGGTTTAAAGGCAAATTTACATTGAACATATTTGGAAGGTGGTTTCCTAAATTAAAAATAAATGCATATTTAAATATCCTGTAATGAATAGCACGATTTTTGCTTATTTAAGCAAAAGTCGTGTAAAACTAGAAATCATCGGAGATCTATTCCACATAAAGAGAGGTACTAGGCCCGAGGACCCCCTCTCGCCAAAGCTATTCACTGCTGTGCTTGAAAATATCTTGGGACAACTAAATTGGGACGATTAGGGCCTTAACATCAATGACAACCAATTAAACCATCTAAGATTTGCAGATAATCTCATTATATTAGAAAGTAATCCCGGCAAACAAAATCAAAGAAGCTGGTCTTGTAATTAAGACAAGCAAAACTAAATTGATGATAAACTCCACAGAAATGGACATTGAACTGGAACGAAAAAAGCTTAAATATGTCAGCTATGTATATTTAGAACAAATAGTAGCACCCAGTATCCAGATGGAAATGGAAGTTAACAAAAGAACTGCTTGTGGTTGGAAGAAGTACTGATCTCTTAAAGAAATAATGAAAAGCAAAGACTTGAGTATATCCACTAAACGGATAACGTTCAACACATGCATCCTCCCAAGTCTGACATACGGATGCGAAACCTGGTCGCTCACACTAAGCCAACGTGAAAAACTTGCCAAGTGCCAACGTTCGATGGAAAAGAGTATGTTGGGAATAAAGCTCAGGGACAAAATCACCTCAACAGGGATACGACAGAAGCTCCAATGTTCTTGACATACTCATCCGAATCGACCATTTAAAATGGAGCTGAACAGGACACATGTTAAGCTGTGATTCCGCAGGACGCGGCAGACGGCAGACGGCAACGGCAGACAGCAACAGCATGTGCCACGATGGCAGACAGCGCTATTATGTAGTATTAAATTGTATGGATCGATTTCGCACACGACGGCAAATGATCGGCAGGACGTCACTTGCCGCGCGTCATTTACCGTTGCGTCCTGCGGAATCAAAGCTTTACGGTGCAGTGCAGACAAGTGGAACCAACAGGTCACATTGTGGTATCCAAGGTATGGTGCAAGAGAACGGAAACGACCACTAAGAAGATGGGAAGATGATCTTCGCCTGGCCCTGGGACCGTACTGGACAAGAGTCCCGGCAAACAGATAGCAATAAAAGCAGTTGGAAGAGGCCTATGTCAAGCGACACACCGAGCTAAGGAGGATTTTATAAACCGTAAGTACAAACAAAGAGGAACCAGCTCTGAACAAAAGGTTACATCATCATTGAATAGCATAGCTCCTTTCCTTATTTATAAAACACGTTAAATTCCAGTATAATATCGAAAAATCTAATTTATACATTCCACTAACTAAATTCTAAAATCGAATTTAGCACCAGAAAACGTTGACACCAAAATAGCGATACCCAAAAAAGTTATATTACTAGAGGCAAACGATATAAACTATCAGTTGACAGTTTAACAAAGTGATAAAAGAGTGACAAAAACAAAATATCAAAATTCAAGGACTATACTAGCTATAAACTCCCCAGATCTCAACAAACAATAAAACTTCAAGAAAATCTCAAGTAAAAAAAAAACAAAAACATTTTTAAATGTTTAACAAACCGGAAGTACGTCAATGTACTTCACAGCGCAAATTGTGGAGAGCAGGTAATTTTGGCTCCGGTTCAACTATTTTGCAGAGGCGTAAACTGCAAAGTGAGTTGTCATCACACGTCAATAGACACTTTTGGAATCATTATGCGTCCATTAATTTGATATGTCATAGTGTGTTTATGGAATTGTGGTGAAAAGGGATGGGAACATTTTTTGTTTTGGGATATTTTTATACGCACCTGAGTTGCGGAGTGGTGACCAGATACTGTTGACTGACTTATGATTATAATTTTCTCGTCTATATAATTATGCCGGATATACACAAGCTGATCCCGGAACATGACACTTACGTAAGTCTACATGGCGAGTTTTAACACCTTTTGTACGCTGGTCGACGTATACGAACGGGTAAAGATATATCCGAACACCAGTAGCTTATAACTTATTTAACGAAATGCTATGAGCTATCACTTTGATTCTGTTTATTGAAGACAGTGGAACTACCTCGGACGAACCAGCCCCGTTATGCTGTCGACAGATGTCAATGTCGTTGCTTTACAATTTTTAATATATATAATTGATACTAGCTTTTGCCCACGGCTTCGCCCGCGTTAATAAGTTTTTCCGGGCTAAAAGTACATAAAAACCTTCCCGTTGAATCACTCTATGCAACACATTTATTTGGATAAAGATTAATATTATGACGTTGATACAACTCTTAACAATTTATGCATTAATTTCGACCAAATTCGATTACCATAAAAACGGTTCTAGTGAGTTAATCTTAAAAGATACACATATACTGTCGGGGACATTTTTTTAGATCATTTTAAGAGGAATAATTCTTTCATACATATATTTTTGGTATCTTGAACCGTTTTCGCAGCGCACGCAATGGAAGCCCTCAAGGATGAATAATTTTCCCCGCTATTTCCACATTTTCCATTATTTCTTCGCTCCTAATAGTTGCATCGTGATGTTATATAGCCTAAAGCTTTCCTCGATAAATGGTCTATTCAACACAAAAAGAATTTTTCAATTCGAACCAGTAGTTCCTGAGATTAGCGCGTTCAAACAAACAAACAAACAAACTCTTCAGCTTTATAATATTATAGTATAGATTAGCAGCTTTTGTATAAAATAATAACTATCAAGAAATGCTACATAAGGCTAATAAAATCACAAATTCTACATCCGAAAACGTCTCTAGAATTATAATAACAAACAGTAGATAGAACCGATAGTGTACGTGCGTCTTAAAATTTCCTATCCGCTGAAAGTATGCAGAAAATTTGTTTGATTCAACCGGATTTTTAATACATCAGTGATTCAATCCCACATTATCCAATAGTATATTAGAAAATACGTTGAATTATATTACAGTGTATACATAGCTTTATTGAATCCCTAAATTTATAGCCTTATGATATTTTAGCGGCACAAAATTGGATATTAAACTTTCATCCAAAAAGTAAGTGAAGCGTTTGATGTAATACTTATTTTGGGGGTTATTGGTGCCTCAAATCTTATTTGCGTATACCTTCAGTGTGTATTATGTTACGTCGCCATTGTTTTTGTACTTAGTACAATGACTACCTCGGTAGCGGAGTTGTATTACAGTACGACTGCAAAGCTGAGGTCTCGGGTTCGATCCCCGGGTCGGGCAAAGTGATATTGAATTTTTCTATTCAGTATCAGCCCGGAGTCTGGAATTTGTGCCCGACATGGCGATAGGCTCACCCCCTATCACATCATGGGACGGAATACCGGCGAAAAGTGGGTGCACTAGTTGCACCTCTGCCTACCCCTTCGGGGATAACAGGCGTGAGTGTATATGTATATATGTATATGTATGTACAATGAGTGTTAGAAAATTTTCTGTTTTTATATTGAAGTGCTACAAGAATAAAAAAAATCTTAAAATATCTGTTTTGTGTTGAATAACTCTTCTTTAGTGACTCTTCATTTTTATTAGTTTTCTTTCATTGAAAACACACCGGATTCTGCTGTTTTATTTTATGTTACGATTATTTGGACTAAAATATAGCATGAAAATATACTACGGTAGCGTAGTTGTATTACAGTACGACTGCAAAGCTGAGGTATCGGGTTCGATCCCCGGGTCGGGCAAAGTGATATTGAGTTTTTCTATTCAGTATCAGCTCGGAGTCCGGAATTTGTGCCCGATATGGCGATAGGCTCGCCCCCTATCACATCATGGGACGGAATAATGGCGACAAGTGGGTGCACTAGTTGCGCCTCTGCCTACCCCTTCCGGGATAAAAGGCGTGAGTGTATATGTATATATGTATGTAATATAGCATGACAAAGAATTATACTACCTTTTAGGTTTTACGCGAAAGACGAGCTGGAATAGCTACAATTCAAAATATCAGGCGGTATTGCTATTGATCATCTTCACTCTGCACTAACCATCAAGCGAGCAACTTGCTCGTCCGTATATTCAAAACTGCTAAAATTGCTGACAGGATTTACCAAAACATAGCACACATAATCTACTCTAAGAAGATATCTAAAAGGGTTTTTGAGAAGCACGTAGCCGACCCTAAACACTCCGCGGAAATGCCAGGCAATCGTAGAAGCCATTCACATAGGAAACACTTTAAAATGTCTATAAAAACACACGAGACCGTGTACACTAAACGAGGTAAAGAGGAGGTAAACCTTTAAAGAGATAGGTGCCTTTTTGTGTTTTCCTTGTACCTTGTGACTATTTAATGTTTTCAAATGTGATTAATAAAAAGGATATTATTTACACACTTGCTAAAATACTAGATGCTATTATGCTGTGGTTTTCGGGCTGCGATATGAAGTATTTCTTTAAACCTAATTCTTCTACTGCCCACTTTGAATATAAATTTTCCAAGTCTCTAGGTATAAATATACCTAGTGATTCTTATGACTTTCATTTACCTGAATTAAAATTTATATTCTTAGTTATGCCTAATCTACCATCTTTACTAATGAAAGCTTCTAGCGCTCACAAGGGGGCGTTAACACTTATCGCCGGACATAGAAATGCTTCCGCACTGTTTGTCCCCTGACAAACAGTATCCCTGTACACAAAATTGTTATACTTTATAAAATAGATAGGAAAAACCTTTTACAAATAGGCTTACTTTATGATTCAGTATCAGCCCGGACTCAAGAATTTGAGCTCGATATGGCTATAGGCAAACTCCCACACATCGTGGGACTAGTTGCGCCTCTGCCTACTCCTTCGAGGATAAAAGGCATGTGTGTATGTGTGTGTGTTCTATAATTAAAAAATATCTAATCATTGCGAGGAAATTAAATTTTACACAATAGTTACCACACCATATACTAGAGGTACATTCCGGCTCGGCGCATGAAAATGGAACTCTATACAAACACTGTCACGTACGTTTGATGGTCAATTTGCAGCCGAAGGTGTAGAAGAGAGCAAACACATTATCCGACAATATAACTGCGACTTGTCTATGAAAATTCTCTCCGAGGACCATTACTTTGTCTCTTGAGTGTTCTGCCTTTTTAGTGTTTGGTCGCAGTGTGAAATGATTGCTGTGATATAGTTTTACTTATATTCTAAAGAGAAAAGACTTATATTTTTGTATGTTTGTTACGAATAAACTAAAAAACTATTGGACCAATTTAAAACAAATCTTTCACCAATATCTACATTAGCTAGTAACATAGGCTACTTTTTGTGCCGGGAAAATTTAAAGCTGGGCTTTTATCCCGGAAATCATATTCAGGCGCGAGAAAACGTCTAGTAGTTTTATAAAGATGATAACATAATTGGGTGATCAATATCGTGTGGATTCTCAGGCGAGAGAATCTTTTGGTAAATTGGTGGAGTAAATTTACTTGGAGGGAATTTTTCTACAATGAACTACAAATTCTTATTAGTCCTGCACAAGGGCACACACCTCTGACTTTTCTAAAAAGTTACGTATGTATTCTTTGTAAATTACCGCTCGCTTTAACGGTAAAGGAAAACATCGTGAGGAAACCTGCATACCTGAGAAGTTCTCTGAATTTCTGGTATGTGAAGTCTGCCAATCCGCACTAGGCCAGCGTGGTGGCCTAAGGCCTAAATCCTCTCAGTTGTAGAGGAGGCCAGTGCTCAGCAGTGGGCAGTATATAATAACACAAGGCTGGTATGGTATGGTATTAGTCCTGCCCATCAGAACGATTAACTTGTCTATATACGTACACAGCATCGAGCTCCTTTTGCACCTGAAGGTAAGCAGAGAAAGATCCAGATAGGGTGTCGACTATCTATATATGATAACTCCCCCAAATTCGACACAATTATACCAGTTTTATGAACAAAAAATGTTCTGTATCAATATAACCTAAAACTTTTTCCGTCCTTAAAACTTTGATTCTTCCAAAATTGAACAACAAAAAGGTCTTTCGAAATCGCTTAAACAATCTCCAACATTGTGTTTTATTAAATAATTCTGTCCTTTCAGAAATTTGTGAAAAATAAATCTTGCAGAACCTTTATAATCCTAAATTGTGCCCCTACTAATGTGACAAGTTTATGCGCGACCTGTTTTTGTGAGCTTGTTTAAAAAGGCCCTTCGAAAAAGGTGCTGCCCTTTCTTGGTCCTCTGTTAACCGTTTGGGTTAGAGTCATGTATTGTATGTTAGTTAGATATTATAAGGATGTTATCTATAAACATTATAGTTTGAAAAGGATATTAGTAGTATTAATTAGTTGTTTTTAGTTAACACCTATTGTCTATTACTACAATCAAGCAGATGTGGCAAAAAGTATGTAAGTACAGTGAAGGACGTATACAAACGCAATATTTGAGTACTTTTCATGTACAACGAAATACAAAGACTTAATAAGTGAAGTATTTTTATGGCATTGATTGACGAGACGAGCATGCCGTACGCCTGATGGTAAGCGATACGACCACCCATAAACAGTAGCAACACCATCCAGCACCTTGACTTACAAATTACTGTGTGGCATTCCAGTGCGCTCGTCATCCTGAGTCATGAGTTGTTAAGTCTCATTATGTCCATTAGTTACACTGGCTACCATGTCTTTCGAACCTAAACACAACAGTGCATGCACACTGCTGCTTGGGGGTAGAAGTAGACATGGCGGTGGTACCCACCCACATGGACTCTCACATATGAAAGTCCTACTACCAGTAACATTACAGTTCAATTTTTATTAACTATCACTAGGACTTATTGTTGAATTTGTCTTCAAAATTTAAAACATTTGCTTCACACAGCCCTATTTACACATACACTCACGCCTTTTCTCCCTGAAGTGGTAGGCAGAGATGCAAGCAGCGCACTCACTTTTCGACATGTGTGGAGATAAGAGCCGAGCAATGAGCATATAGCTATATGTGACTTAAATTAACTATTTCATAAAAAAAATATTAACAATATTATGATTTCATATGACACTCAAGCGGCGTTAGCCTTGTTGGGAGTGGAAAGGATTGCTGAGACGAACGTCCGCAGGTTCAAAACCCAAGGGCAAGAACCTCAGACTTTTCTAACAAGTTATGTGTGTATTTTTTGTGAATTATCGCTCGCTTTAACGGTGAGGAAAAAACATAGCGAGGAAACTTGCACACCTGAGAAGTTCTCTATAAGAATTTCGAAGGTATGTGAAGTCTGCCAACCCGCACTAGGCCAGCGTAAATGGACTAAGGTCGAAACCCTCTCAGTAGTAGAAGAGGCCCGTGCTCAGCAGTGGGCAGTGTATAATACAGGGCTGGTATGGTATCACACTCACTTACTATTTGTTATGTGACTGTTAACTTACTATACTGCTTCGGGGCCTAGTTGTATTACGGTACGACTGCAATGCTGTGGTCTTTGGTTCTAAATCCAATATTCACAAAAAATCTATTTGTCAATTTTTTTCTAATCAGTATCAACTCGGAGTCTGGAATTCGTGCCCTATCACTTTATGCGACGGCATACGCATGGCGTAAAGTGGGGGCACTAGCTGCGTCTCTGCCTACCCCTCCTGGGATACAAGGCGTGAATATGCGGAACTTACTATAAAATATAATACAATCGTAATTATCGTAGCATATCATGAACACTATCGCTAAAACCATTAGTAATGGTACATTAACCGAAGATTAACTTCGAAAACTCCACGATGATGGATGTGTCAAAACGATAACATAAATGACTTTGACTTTTCTATATTCTAAAAGGTCCGGGGTTGAGATGGATATGCGTAAACATCAGATATGAAGAACGAAATGTAATGGTTGATATCAAAGTTGTTGTAGAAGGCAATTTAGTAGTCATACAACCATTGAAGGGAAGGGGTGGCATAAAAGAGCAGGCTTTTTGCAGCCTTTTTTTTCCCCCGCGAAAAAATGGTTTGGCATAGGCGTATTTCATCAGTAAAGTAGCCGCTCTCGTGACAGCACGTGGATTTTGAGATCGATCAATCGGATACTGAAGGTGTTCGGTTACATATTTTCAGGTGCTATAGTACATTTTGTACATACATAAATAGCATCAGGCCTTTTCTATTTAAAGGGGTAGGTAGAGGCGTCACTACATCCACATTTCGCAAGCTTAGTTAGATCCCATGTAATGAAGGTACCTACTTACCTATTGTCATTGTCTAGGAACATTTTCAGTCTCCAGGTTGATGCTGAGTTGAAAAACCCAATATGCCTGCCCGACCTGGCATTCGAACCCGAAACCTCGACGCGAAAGTATTGCGCACGTAATACAAATACGTAACCGAAGCAATCATAAATAATTCGTGTATTATACGTTAGGTAACAGCAGTAGACAATATGATGGTAGCTGTTTCAAAACCCAGTTCTTTCATATCAACCTTTCCCTAATTGATTACTAAAGCTGCCAAAAATGGTAGGCTTGGTAACCATTAATCTATACTAATATTATAAAGCTGAAGAGTTTGTTTGTTTGTTTGTTTGAACGCCCTAATCTCAGGAACTACTGGTTTGAATTGAAAAAATCTTTTTGTGTTGAATAGACCATTTATCGAGGAAGGCTTTAGGCTATATAACATCATAATGCAACTATTAGGAGCGAAGAAATAATGGAAAATGTGAAAAAAACGGGGAAAATTATTCATCCTTGAGGGCTTCCATTGCGTGCGCTGCGAAAACGGGTCAAGATACCAAAAATATGTGTATGAAAGAATTATTCCTCTTAAAATGATCTAAAAAAATGTCCGCGACAGTATATGTCTATCTTTTAAGATTAACTCACTAGAACCGTTTTTATGGTAATGAAATTTGGTCGAAATTAATGCATTATTTGTTAAGAGTTGTAGCAACGTCATTATATTAATCTTTATCCAAATAAATGTGTTGGATAGAGTGATTCAACGGGAAGGTTTTTATGTACTTTTAGCCCGGAAAAACTTATTAACGCGAGCGAAGCCGTGGGCAAAAGCTAGTGTCTAATAATTGCGTAAGTTTATGGAACTGTTTAGATGTTTGCTAGAAGGAAACAGAAACTGTTGAACGCATTTGGATAAAATTCAGATTACAAGTACTTTTTATCCCAAAATATGAAGGACTTTGATTTAAAAAAAGTTCTTATAAGCGGGCCACTCCTAGTACTTAACTATAGAATTAAATGAAACGAATAAATCGTCTAAGAGTAATAAAAAGATCTCTCATTACTACGTATTACTATATCTTATAGAGATCAATATAAAACGGTCCCTTGCGCTATTATAACTGGAAATAAAATGACCTCTCCCCGCCACGATATATCACCTTCTAGACAGGTCCACTTAAAATGGTTTACATTACTATAAAAATTTCGTGCCCGAACACGAGATACGCTATAAGCTTCGCCCTTAACCTGTCTTCTATTAATAATTTCTGGAAACGCTTGCCAACGTCGCTCTGACCAACATATTTGCATTCGATATTTTTGGACTGGATTTGTTTTATGCCTGGATTGTTGTGGGTTTAACATGTTTATCAAAGACCATTATAATACTACGGAAAATGTTTAATATCTTTCGATACATACTTGATTGAGGGTGTTCGAATTTCAAATATTTGTTTTTTGTTGCCAGTTATTATTTTATAACGTAAAAGGAGACAAAGGATTACAGAGGTTGTTTTAACTGATTCTTTCTTAATTAATTTTGATTAAATAACTAATGATTTCAAAACGAGCATGATTTGGGTCTATATACACTCATTTGCAAAAAAAAAAACGGGCGGTTTGGATTTTAATTCTTTTTTAAAAAAATACGGTACCAAAATGATTTCAATCATTTGTACATGTTACTGGCCGGTTTTAAAAATGCCGTGGTGTTTAAAACAGTACGTTCTAAATTAAAATTTTCGTTTGATGCTCGTTTTTACAGAAAACCACTTTTTATCTTACATTTTTGGTGCGAAGTTCCAAAAGATAATATCGGTTTTCATAACTTTTAGTCAATTTTTATGAATTTATTTCATATTCTTAATTGTCAAAGCTTCATTTATTGCTGTTTAGCTGTCTCAATAATGTTAGAGAAAGTGGTAAAAGCTACAAAAATTATTGCGCTGCTCGAAGAGGGCTGCAGCCAATGCTTCGTGGCTCAGAGGCTAAGTGTGAGTCGCTCGACGGTTCAAAGGACCTGGCAGCGGTATCAAGACACCGGTTCCGTCGAGAGAAGGCCTGGTTCTGGAAGAAAACCATGTACCCAACCACGGAATGATCGTTTTCTTGTGAGTCGCGCATTGAGAAATCGCAAGTCTTCGTATGTGGACCTTAAGAACAACCTCGAAGAAGTAAGATATGTGCTATATTAGTCTATGGACGGTCAGGAGGAGGCTGCTCGCGGCCAATATACGCAGTCATCGCCCGGCCCGCGGCCCTAAGTTACTCCGTGAGCACAGAGTTGCCAGGCTTAGGTTTGCTCGAAATTGTGAGTCATGGACTCAAGAAGACTGGAATAGGGTATTGTTCTCCGATGAAGCCAGGATATCTCTGTTCGGTGAAGATCGACGTCGGCGAGTGCTACGAAGACGAGGAGAACGCTTTGCAGAGGCTTGTTTTGAAGAAATCACACCTTATGGTGGGGGCTCTATTATGTTTTGGGCAGGAATAAATTCAATGGATCGTACAGAGTTAGTCTTCATTGAAAACGGCTCACTGACTGGACATTGATACATAACGGAAGTTCTTATTCCTCATGCACAACCCGCATTGGCCACTTTAGGCGAAGACTCAATTTTTATGGACGACAACGCACGCGCCCACCGGTCTGGCGATGTGGAAGCGTATGTGCAAGAGGTCGGCATTCGTCGTTTGGATTGGCCAGCTCGAAGTCCCGACCTCAATCCTATAGAGCATGTCTGGGACGTTCTGAAACGACGCGTGAGATCAGTAGAACCGGCTCCGCAAACCATCAGAGAGCTGAATAATGTGATTATCGCGGAGTGGGAACGTATTCCGCAAACAAGTATCCGGGATATCCTCGCTAGCATACCCAGACGAATTCAAGCTGTGATTTCAGCTAGAGGGGGTCACACTCGACACTAAACATTTATCTGCTTTTACTTTATTAAAGAAAAAACAAACAAAAATCTTTGTTAACTTTTACTTCACGAGCATATGCACTACTAGCGAGCATACACTACTAGTGAACTTTAGCATTAAAACCCATAAATGTTATCAAAATTTTATGATAATACTGACGAAAACGATTATTTGCTTATTAATTTACAAAATTGTGAAAGTAAAACTACCTATAATTATCAAACAAACCAATAGTAACATTTGAAATGGTTCATTGCTTAGGTGCCCGTTTTTATTGCAAATGAGTTTAGTAACTAAATGACAAAGAAGCAGCGCGTCTGGCATAAGATACTGCCCATAAACTGTAACAACACCAACTAGAAATTTGAGTACAAGGGTTGTATGATTGCATTGCGCTCTTCTCGTTGAAACAGGCTCTGCTCTTTTTTATTATTATAGTGGAACGCAAAGTGACCCCACTGCCGATGGTAAATTGAGTGGCATTCAGAATTCCGACTGAATTTATTATCCCTTGCCAGTCAACACAATTATGCCGGCCTGTTTGTACCGGATATACACAGGTTTATCTCGAAACGCGACACACCATCGTGAGCCACTATATTTTAACACCTTATGTAGAGTCAGCAACATACTTATGCTGATTTTGACTTTGTTCAGCTACTTAGCTGAACAAAGTCAAAGTTTCAAATTGTCTACATACTTTTGAGTTCTTACTAATCTTTCTTTTACACCTCACAAAAAAGAGATTTACTTTACTTCAAACGAATAAAAAGAAATGCTTCAGTTTAACTTAACACCTATACAAGGTCATTTTTACATTACGTTACTAAATGAAACCACATATTCGTTTATACCTCCTCTAACATTATGCCAAAAATCATCCATGAATAACGAATACTTTCGCCAAAAATCCCGGTTGTAGTATTCCATATTTTTTTTAATTTTGTAGTTTAGTGCGAATATTGTGTGTGCGTAAATATATTTCTGACTGAAAGTGCAATGTTGCTGCTGCGACAAATTCTCCTAGCGCAGTCGTAGTGGCATTAGGGCGTGTAATCTTAAAGTTACTTTTTATTGATATTTATTTTGTTCGAAACTTACACTTTTTTATTTTACATCTATGGTTAAAATAACTTAATGGAATACCATATTTTCAATGAGATAAGTATGTGGTTTCATTTATTAACGCAATGTCAAAATGACCCTGTATAGGCTATTTCACATTTTGATTTTGTTCATATGATTATGCTGCTGACTGTTCATACGGTGGTAGCTATTCGGCCGGATACATAATATATCCTACCACCAGGACACCATGAAGGCCGCACAGACAGTCCCATCGAAAGAACATAAATTCTCAAGCTCATCCGATTTTCTATAATTTTATTTATCACTACATAATATAAAACAAAGTCGCTTCCCGCTGTTTGTTCCTATGTATGCTGAGATCTTTAAAACTACGCAACGGATTTTGATGCGGTTTTTTTTAATAGATAGAGTGATTCAACGGAAAGGTTTTTATCTACTTTTCGCCCGGAAAAACATATTACCGCGGGCAAAGCCGCGGGCAATAGGTAGTATATTATATTAGTCTTTGTTGTGTTAATGTTTGTCCACTACCTTTCTCGGTGTGTACACCTACCTTGTTTAATCTCTGCACCACTTAAAGGTTGTCTGGTAGAAAATGCCTTCGGCATTAAGTCCGCTTTTATATTATTTGTGTATAAAGTGTAAATAAATAAATAAATAGTAATATTGAATGCTTCTGCTAATTAAATCTACAATAATAAAATATTTCGTATGTAAAAGTAGATACAGTCTCTAATAATCATTTAATTTAGTGTTGCCAGCCAATATAACGTGAAGTTTAGTAAATAAATTAACTTTTTTGTCATCCCTTCCCAAAAAACCATTACACATAAATTCTACTTCCGGACGAACAATAAATACCATTCAAATATTCACTTCCGCCGAATGACATACAGCCAAGTAGCCCGTGAGGCAAAGACAACGGCATTTACGATACAAACCGATGCCAGCGTGGATGCTTGTGTATTGCCACTGCATTACCATTAAGCAGATTTATACCGAACCTTGCTTATTGCAGCACTCTATACTGTATTTTCCGAGGATTAGATGTATTTATTGAAGCGCTATTACCGCAGAGGGCGCGTTTTATGGCTTTGTGTTTAGAACGCCATTAATTTAAACGGTTCTTTGGTGTTCGAATTGCAAACAATATCTTTTTTAAATTGCGAACTTCTTAAATTGGTTTTAGCAAGCGAGCAAATTATAATATAGTCGCTGGTTTTAGCCAACATTTTGAATATTAAGATCATGTTATTTTTAAAAAAACTACGTTCCAATTCAGCAACATTTTGTACCAGTTAAGGATTTTAAATATTTATTTTCTCATTTACACGAAAAGCTTTCCTTGTTGTTTTAAATGTATAAAAAGGGAACGTTACGCCTAAATAATAATCCTAATTGAATTTTCACAGCCGCACACAAAGACTCCTGTCAACCTAATTTCAATGTCAGTAATGTGGAAGTGCGTATTTTTTCTGTCTTATTTCGAATATTTTATTATCAATTTACATACTTCACGACAAGTGCCATGAAATCCATCATTGTCTCACGATCTCTGCTTTATAGGTTTTATTGAAATGAACTGTGTAATGCGATTTAATACTTTTACGAGTGTACTATTAACCTATTTGCAATTACATAAACAAATGTCATTTTTTAAATGAAAGCCAGACTCGGTGACACCAGGCGTTTAAAAAATACTTGTGACGCCATAATATATACCCGCACTCTACACGAATGAGTGTCCCATCTTTTTTTAGATTTCAGCCAACGAATAATACGATGTGCTGAATAGAATCAGTATCGTTGTGTTAGGCGTGCGCACTACAGTAAGTGTCTATAAAAAAAAAACGAATAAAAAGTAGACTTCACGAAACGACTTTAGCCTGAAAAAATTAATATAATTATTTAAAATAAAAATTTGAATTTCGTACACTCGTGCCAGTTTCGTGACGTTTATTTTTATGTTTTTGAGTGCCAGTACGTTTTTTTTGTGTTTGGTGATAGTGACATTTGTGGCATTCGGTGACAGTATTGACATGTGAATTGAGCACAAAGTGAAATTGGAGAGTACCCATATGGGACCCGTGAAGGCGGGACGTACTCGGATCTATTTTGGGAGCGAATTTTATTTTTACAAACGTTTTTTTGCACACCTAATTTAACTCGACAAGATTTAAATAACTCCGCTTGGAGCAATGATGCCGACACCGTATCATTTTTTATATGCTAATACTTTAACCGAATTATTTTGTATCTATTGTGAAAACTGACTGCCTCGGTGGCGAAGTTGTATTACGATACGATTGCAATGCTGAGGTCTCGGGTTCGATCCCCGGGTTGGGCAAATTGATATTAGATTTTTCAATTCAGTACGAATTTCAGCCCGGATTCTGAAATTCGTGCCCGATATGGCGATAGGCTTCCGCTTTATCTCACCATGGGACGGAATACGCTCGGTGAAATGTGGATGCGTTAGTTGCGCCTCTGCCTACCCTTCGAGGATAAAAGGCGTGAGTGTGTGTGTGTGTGTGTGTTGTGAAAAGATACGTAAGGCATATTATTCACGAGTATGATACTTTTTGTGTCTCGTAAACTTATATGAGCGTATTGACACATAGTTTTATGAATAGTTAATATAACAAATCTCTTTGAAATGATCGTAAAAGAAAATCACACACGAAAAATGTCGTAAGACGTGTCGAAGACTCTGCTAAATCAATTTTGTAGGCATACTCCTATCAAATTCTGTTTTGTGCTATGAAATTTCAATAATAAAACAAATTAACTTCATTGACTATCACAATTGTTCCTTAACCGAGCATAGAATTCACGATTGGGTAAAATGTCACATAAATTATTAAAAAATTGCTTAGTGATTAATAGAACCAAACGTCACACATTTCTCAACCTACACGTTTACCAAGCATAGCTAACAATACCAACACATATTATACCTAACTGAGAATCGAACCAAGTACAACATCCCACGCTGTCAAAAAGCCATTGAGACGATCGGCATATCAAAATATCAGTAATCTGTTTATTTCTGTTCGCAGTTTATATAACATTTTATTAGTTTACATTGCCAAGATCTTTTAGAATAGTTTTTTACACTTAATCCATTTGTAATTTATTTTATACCCTAAGGAATTTATTTAAACTATAATTTGCGTTACTAGTTATTCAATTTAATAGGTTTAAATTATTTGACTTACTGATACCATAGTGATTTAGATGACGTACGCGGTACGACAGCTGTACTGTGGTTTCGAGTTCGAATCCCGAGTCGGGCTTTTCTGCTTAGTATGATACCTTTAACTGTTTTTTAAAAACGTAGAAATCACCTTAGATTTGAATGGATACATATATACATATACACTCACGCCTGTTATCCCCGAAGGGGTAGGCAGAGGCGCAACTAGTGCACCCACTTTTCGCCATTATTCCGTCCCATGATATGATAGGGGGCGAGCCTATCGCCATATCGAGCACAAATTCCAGACTCCGAGCTGATACTCAATAGAAAAACTCAACACACTGTGCCCGACCCGGGGATCGAACCCGAGACCTCAGCTTTGCAGTCGTATAGATTTGAATGGAAGCACTCAAACAAAACTTAGCTTAACAAAATATATGAGTTTTGTCCCTGAAAGATACTGTGGGATCTTTCTATCTCAAAAGCCATGAGAGATACCAAGTACAAAATAAAGGCATAACCCGCCCTCCAGCAAATTTGTACCAATGTCTGTTGTAATATCAACATTCTAGATAATTCCATCATTATATGTTCCTTATCTACTCCTGAACAGTTCTAACGTATATGATGAGCATAATAATATATTAATCAAAACAATTACTGCGTATAATTGTATACCTTAACGAGAAATAGCTTTAACTTGCCGCCTAGTGTGTTAAATTGTTTGTAACAACGAAAACTTTGAACTTTGAAGAAATTCTTATTGTGATTATTGTCGATGGATGCAAGCGGGATATTACGTTATTACCTACTATCCGGTTCATTGTTGGAGCTTTATGAAAAAGACATAACTTGTAAAATATAGAATAGTTTTCTGAGGAATAAATTCTGACTGTTATGACAATCTCCTTAACAGTCATATTATACTTATATTACTTACAATACATACAATCTATATAATATAAAAGCGTAAGGTCACTCACTCACTCCTCACGAAATCTCAGAAACTACAAGGACTAGGAGTCTAAAATTTTGCATGGTGGTTCCTTTTAGGACGCAGGTGCTCTCTAAGACGGGATTTTGTGAAATTAAACCATAGAGGAAGGTAAAAAGGGATGGCAAAGTTTGCACGCGTTAAACTCAAAAACTATTGAACGGATTTCGATGAAATTTGGTGTGGAGATTGTTTCAGACCCTGAAAAGGTTTTAAGCTTTTTATCCCGGGACATGCATGCATAGTGGGACCTTTATCCAGGAAAAACTCTTACGTGCGGGTGAAGCCACGAGCAAAAGCTAGCTTTTGCCCGCGGCTCCGCCCGCGCTTAAAAGTTTTTCGGGATGAAAGTCCCGCTTTCTATTTTCTCGAGATAAAGCGTAGCCTATATGGTAATCCAGAACATAATCTACCCGTGTGCTAAATTTCATCGAAATCCGTTCGCTAGTTTTTGCGTGAAAGCGTAACAAACATACACTCATACAAACTTTCGCGTTTATTTAAATATTATAGTAAGATACGCACAATACCTTCCTCTTGAATCACACGAACCATTGGTGAAAAACTAATGAAAATCCGTTCGATTGTGTTTGAGTTTATCGCGTTCAAGAGACAAACAGATGCGCTAGGGGACTTTGTTTTATAATAAGTAGTGATGTAGGGACATATCCTAAAAATAAAAGGATACAAAACCGCGAGAAAATTCCCGGGATAAAAGTAGCCTATGTGTTAATCCAGGTCATGATCAATCCGTGTGCCTAATTTCATCGAAATCCGTTTAGTCATTTTTTCGTGAAAGGGTAACAAACAACTATACATCCATATGATTCTTACAAACTTTCGTGTTTATAATATTAGTAGGAAGTAGTGATGTAGGGACATATCCTTAAAAATAAAAACATACAAAACCGCGAGAAAAAAATTCAGGGTAAAATTCCCGCTGTACGTTTTTCCGGGATAAAAGTAGCCTATGTCCTTCTTTGGATATTAAACTATCTCCATACTTATTTTCTTTCGGTTCCACTCGCAGAAAACGATTTTCCGGGATTTAAGTCTCGATTTAAAAAGTATCTTATATCGTTCCTGGGGTCTAAAGCTATCTCCCTACCAAAATGCATCGCAATCGGTTCAGAGGTTTGACTGTGACGGCTCCACTCGCGAGAAAATGAAATCCGGGATAAAAGTCCCGCTTTATATTTTCCTGGCATAAAAAGTAGCTTATGTGTTAATCCAGGATATGATCTACCCGTGTGCTAAATTTCACCGAAATCCGTTCAGTAGTTTTTGCGTGAAAGAGTAACAAACATCCATACATCCAAACATCCATACATTCTTAAACACTTTCGCCTTTATAATATTATTATAATAGGATCAATAGGATTATTATATTATATATTATATTACACACACACATACACATACACTCACGCTTGTTATCCCCGAAGGGGTAGGCAGAGGCGCAACTAGTGCACCCATTTTTCGCCGTCATTCCGTCGCATGATGTGATAGGGGGCGAGCCTTTGCCATATCGGGCACAATTTCCAGACTCCGGGCTGATACTGAATAGAAATACTCAATATCACTTTGCCCGACCCGGGGATCGAACCCGAGACCTCAGCTTTGGAGTCGTACTGTAATACAACTACGCCACCGAGGCAGTCAATATATAATACTAGCATTTGCCCACGGCTTCGCCCGCGTTAATAAGTTTTTCCGGGCTAAAAGTACATAAAAACCGTCCCGTTGAATCACTCTATCCAACACATTTATTTGGATAAAGATTAATATTATGACGTTGATACAACTCTTAACAAATAATGCATTAATTTCGATCAAATTTGATTACCATAAAACGGTTCAAGTGAGTTAATCTTAAAAGATAGACATATACTGTCGCGGATATTTTTTTAGATCATTTCAAGAGGAATAATTCTTACCTACATATATTTTTGGTATCTTGAACCGTTTTCGCAGCGCACGCAATGGAAGCCCTCAAGGATGAATAATTTTCCCCGTATTCTTTCACATTTTCCATTATTTCTTCGCTCCTAATAGTTGCATCGTGATGTTATATAGCCTAAAGCCTTCTTCGATAAATGGTCTATTCAACACAATAAGAATTTTTCAATTCGAACCAGTAGTTCCTGGGATTAGCGCGTTCAAACAAACAAACAAACAAACTCTTCAGCTTTATAATATTAGGAGAGATTATTATAAGTAGGATTCATATAGTAGATAACAATTTTATTTGCTTCCTTATAATAGCAGCATGCGTGAACTATGACCGCTTCCTTGTGCTAGCAACATGCGTGGGCTGTGATTTGGGAAGTCCCTAAAGTTTCAGAATTATAATAATGAGGATTTTTTTACATAAATATCTAAAATAGCTTGGCATCAGGAAAGGTCTAGTCCCAAAAACCAAAACAAATCATTTTTGCAACATGCGTTAAATAAAAATGTGTTTTGTTACCCATCCTCGAAGTGGAATATGTGCAAATAGAAAAAAAAACATAATCAAATGTCACTAATTAGCCCAAGTTCTAAGATTATGTACGAAACACAAGACAGACATTAAGCGAGTTTACGCAAATCCATGCCAGCGTTCCACTATTAATATTGTAATTAGGTAAATATTTGGTAGCGTTCCTCGTTTCTAAACTGTTATTTTCATGACGATTAACGTTGCGGGTAGATAGGGATATTACTAATTGTAAAGCTTTGAGCTGAATGGGTTAAATCTAGAAAATATTTTTTGGATTTTCAAATATTCAGAAAGAAGTTTAATGCCGCGGTATTGACATGTTTTTGGATATTGTTTGTGATATTCTTATTAACCTATCTGGTACTTGATCTGGTACCGCGAGTTTGACAGATGACATTTGTTTTTTCTTATATTTACTAAAACCTTATTGCGTGGGTAGGAACGACAATTTTCGCTTTTATGACAGGAGCTGTCATGGCCCAAATGGTCTAAGCGGGCCTGAACTATAATTATATTTTTAAGATCCTATTTTGTTATTAGTCGCATAGATAGATAGTGTAGCATAGATCGTCAAAAGAACAATGAATAATTCCTCTTTCTCGAGTTCAATTCCGCTTTGTAAGGACCTATAGCGTATCGTAAATCATATAAGGGCTAACTTACGAGTGAATTCTTTTAATGAATGAATGAAAACACTTTATTGTAAACTACGTTATACAAAAAAAAAAAAAACAAATAGGTGTAAATCTTTGAATAGCACGACAATAGGCGATCGCCTTTTGTCTGTATTATTTGGTTCTTACTAAGAATTTCGGAACTTAAAATTTTGTCTTACTAAAAGAATTACTAGCACCCCTTCTTCTATAAAGCGATAAGATGTCTCAAAACGGTCTTCACTTCATGATTTAAGCAATCCTCAACGAATGCTATTTTAATTAATAAATATATTTGTATGTCTCTAGCCAAGGTATAAGGGTTCGCTCTATTCATAGCTCATCAATATCTATGATTGTAATTTAAATATATGTTTTGAATATTATTATTAATTTTTATATATCACCAAAGCTACATGAATGCTTATTTTCTAATTCAAAGCTCTAAGTAAATATAAATAAAGCTCAAGTAATATTGTTGACAGGTGCGCCGCCATAGTGTTGACCAACTGGAGTATACCCGATCGAAGACACCATGTTGTCGTGTTTCAGATAGGAGGTAAGCTTCATTTATATTTACAATATATCAAATCCACGGTCGCTCGTATTTTAAATGCTACCGTCGGGTTCAATTGAGACAAAACTTTGATAACTTATTGCATGTGTGAAGGTTTTAGGCACAGGAGAAATAGCGGGTGCGTTACAGCAAAAAAATACAATTCTTTCTATCAATTTTAATTAAACAACATAAGTCTTTGTTTTAAATGATATTTCCACATTTATTTCTTCTGTGTCAGCAACGGGCCGGAATCCAACTATCCTACTAATATTATAAAGGCGAAAGTTTGTAAGAATGTATGGATGTTTAGATATTTGGATGTTTGGATGTATGGATGTAAGGATGTTTGTTCCTCTTTCACGCAAAAACTACTGAACGGATTTCGTTGAAATTTGGCACACGGGTAGATCATGTCCTGGATTAACACATAGGCTACTTTTTATCCCGGGAAAATATAAACCGGGACTTTTATCCCGGAAAAACTTTTTAATGCGGGCGGAGCCGCGGGCAAAAGCTAGTATTTTATAATAAATCTGTTTTTTAATAACTAAACAATAAGAGGAAAGTAAGATATATTGACCTATTAAGGTGTAATGCAACAATTACCTCAGCATAAAAAAATTACCATACATTACTCATAGAAATAAGGAATTTATTTCAGGTTTCCTAATAATGGACTAAAATATACTAATAAAATGTTTGAATACAAAATTGTATTATACAGCATTGAAGATCAGTGCCTTCATTTCTTCCCGTAAGTTCATGAGCGTGTCTATGTACGATGGCTATACTGACCAACATGTAGGCATCTAAAACTTAAGGCAGAGTTAGGTCTTCTAGGGTTAGACTTGTCTCTACTTTGGACCAAAAATTCCAGACCTCCACAAAGTACCTGAGTGTGAAACTCAGGATTTCTGTCTACACCCTTACTACAACAAGAAGGCAATAATAACCGTTGCAACTCATATTTTGAAACGTTACATCCATTCTGCTTCCAATACAAACATTACAAATGTTTTGAAGGTCGTCACAAGCAGTTAGAAACATTAAATCATGTAGTTGTCCACGGCTCATGTAACCTGGTAACGGGCCAGCTTGGCCGGAAAAATAGCATCCCTTTGATCTGACTGCCAGACGAAAATAAATGCTATTGATTATAATTTAGAGTGCCTATTGTTGTTGGTCATTGGTGATATTTATAGATCTTTTTAGGGTTCTGTATTCAAAAAATATTAATCGTTTTACTAAAGTTCCGCCGCAACGCCTGTCTGTTATCCCTATCTATAAATTATGATGAATTAAATACATGTTTCAAGTTTTGTGAACATAAGTATCTTTAAATTAATATTAAATTAATGTAATTTCGTATTCGAAATCGTATTAATGTTATAAAATAAATATAAAAGGATTCTCTTTTCAAAATAATATGATATTTGATGGTGATTCAAACTGGTAAAAATATTAATTTGGGAGTCCGGAACCCTCAATTCTAAAACCTAATTCATACTTGGCCGAATTGTGCTAATCAAAGCTGTCATCGTCGGTTTTCTATGACACGATAGAATCCAGTCACCATTGAAGCGATGATGATCACCTAAAACGTAATGTTCTATATTGTAACTTTACATGTACTTATAACAGACCACGTGACCCGCAATGAGCTATTCAGGGCTGGCACCCTTGCGTTTCCGCATGCGCTAATCACTTGCGAAACACTAATTATAAAAGTGTATGATTAGGGCTCTCACTCACCGTTTATTGCAATATTTGGATGCAGCTAACGACTTAAGATTGAGTTTTATTTGCCATATTCACTCGATCTTTACGATATTAAAGTATTTTTATGTACATTTGTATAAAATTAACACTATTGGCTGTTAAATCTATGGATTGATTTCGTCCTTACCATCGTTGGTGGATTTAACTGTGAAAAAAGAAATAAGAACATTAGTCATACCTAGAATGAGATTAAATTTAAAAATGTAAAAGATTTTACAATATAAGTACTTAAACGCCATAAACCTGAATACGTTAGAATGAAATTTAGCAGATAAATAAACCAAGTCCTCAATACTGGGCTATTTCTTTAAGTCCAAGTCATTTTGATTTCCAGAAAGGATTTTTACATAACAAAAGATAATTTCTAATAAAAAAAATCTTATTGGAATTTCTATTTTTAAATGCTGTATTTTTTGGTTAGTGCTTTATTTTCATTGTGGTTTTCATAATATTTAAATAGTCAATTTAGTAGGTACTTACAGTACTGATAGTTTCTACTACCAACCCCCTTATTCTCTATGACAGTGGTAATTTGTAACGCGGCCGCGTCACCTTAACTTCGTGTAATTAACGTTAAATGGTATTCTGTATGCCAATTTCCATAGTGATAAACGCGATGAGTTACGTTATGCGCTTGTTACGACCGGTGAAAATAAAGTGGCATAGGGAATAAGGGGGCATGTCTTTTGGGAGTAATATATCGCCCAGTCAACTAGAAATACATGTTGATAAATGCATTCTAGTTGACATAACAGGACAAATCTCGACATGGCGACCCGAAGGCCATTTCACAGTTAACGACTTTTGGCCGAGTTTCAAACGATGTATGTACCGTGCAGACATTTCTTGTCGATTGATTTGGAATTGTACGATTATTATGATTAGGTTTATTATTAGATTTGTGATAGATTTTGGTAATGTATATTTATTTATGTTCTGTGAATCAGATATAATCATGTTACTGAAATCGGTGAGATAAGTTTTTTTTATTTAAAATACAAGACGAGACGAGTATGCCGTTCGGCTGATAGTAAGCGACGGCCAATATAAGTAGCAACAGGTTATAGATGGTAGCAATAACATGACAAAAGGTAATTCACTTGCTGATACTGGATTATAACACTAAACAACCAGTCAAACTGATGTTAAGTTATCTCTACCGGCTATTAACTGTCTTAATTCCAAAAGAATTATGCATGCGCTCTTGGCCTTAAAGTTTTAATTAATTAGAAAAGGGTATTTCGGCTTCTGGCTGTCTCGCGCACTATACACATCATGATGTCACTTCAAATTAGTTTCAATGAGACAGTTGTACTACACTAGTAGGCTTATTCATGCTCTAGATATTATTTTTTTATTTGTTGTAGTAAAGGGAACAAACAAAAATACAGAAGTAAATTAATACAAGTTGCTTTACATATACCTAATGTTAAAAAATTTACATCTAAGAAGAACAGTCATAAGTCAGTTATTTCTATCACAAAATTCTCAACAAAATAATGTGACATTTTTTAAATACAATATGTCTAAAGTGTGTCCCTTTGGCTTTACCACTACGTTCTAGGTTAATATTCTAGAAATTTCTATTTCGTTTGTACATTTCTACGATTCCACTCCTACTTCGTCTTAACATTACATTAATTCAGAAACTTTGGTCGTTAAAATTTTAAATAGTCTTCATTTTAAGTAGTACTTTTGAAACTTCACCTATGATAATGTCGGAATGTTCTAACACCTTCTAAAATTCAAAATAAACCTTGAGTTCAGAGGTCCCCATAAAGTTACAAACGTGGCACATAACGATCTAAGTTGGCTCAGTTATGTATCAAGTTACCCAGACAGCTTAAAGCTGCGTTTAACTTACATCTAACTTCGCGTGAGGTAATTGTATTATTGTCTGTTCGTACGGAGACTACGGAATCGGTGTAGTTAAGGAGGTTCCAGGATTTGGGGCGAAATGTATAAAAAGTATTCGGAAGTCGTTTTTTCGATTGCTATTTTTATAAAATACTAGCGGCCCCGATAGACGTTGTCCTGCCCTAAAAAGGAAATAAAATCCTAGAACCCGAGTATAGCGCTACCTACCGGATAGAATTGTAATCTAAACCATTCTCGAATCCTATTGGAGACACACAAAAAATTTCATTAAAATCGGTCCAGCCGTTTTTCCGCGCAATTTTCTTAATTTTTTCTTTCATAAGAACCTTCTCCTGACAATAATAAACACATCAAAAAAAGAAATAACGAAATCAGTCCAGCCGTTCACGCGTGATGCCGTGACCAAGGAAAATAGGGATTCATTTTTATATAATAGATTAGTTACATATTTTTAATACATAATTTCAGATGCTTTTTAGCTTCCTTAAAGAGATACAAGGAAATTAATGTAACATAAAACATTTGTAATTATGGTAAATATCGATCCAAATTAAACTAACGTAAACCCACGCCATACACAAATTCCAAAGAAACTATTACACTCTCTGTTTTATAAACTTATACAAATCAAAAAGGCTCTTTAATTAAATTATTTTTTTGAAGGAAAGTCCCAAGATATCCACCACCATGGTCACTGTCGACACAAGTGTGAGAGTAATAGTTTCCTGGGCAGCTACTATTTCAGATAGCGCCTGGTTCACTTCCTTAAACTATTTTCCTTTGCTTTATATTTTTTTTTTTTTTTTTTTTATTTTATTGTAAGAGTAGTAACAGCTTTTATTACAATATATCTTAATAATACTTCAAAAATAATTTCTAAGCCAATGACAACTACTCATTTTACTTAAAATATAAAGAAAATTACAATTCAGACGGTTTGGTGGAAAGAAGAAGGTGGGGCAAACTAATAGCATGCTGATAGAATGTGATTTATAATGTATAAAATAATGCTAAATAAATGACGATAAGATGACACGCACATCTACGAGTTGAACTTATCATGTATAGATATCATATATATACTTAACATAAATTTTCAATCATACAAACATTAAAAATTATATATAATATACCAGTACAAATATCCGCATAATAATATGCCACATAGGTGTATTAGTTAGTTAAGGTTATGTGTATCAGTATAACTTTCAGCGAACCGCAGATTATATAGAGAATTTTACTCTACAGTGAATCTACTTCTATATTTTTTAAATTAAGAAGGGAGTGAGGATAGTATTTCTTAGCAATTCTTGGTGACATATATAATATCCATATCCCTTCCTGGCTGAATTCGGCCATGGCGGCCCATCTCAACGGAGATCAGTCAGGTACGCAGGAGATATTATAGTGTACGCAATACACAGGTGCACTCGCTATTCCTTCACTCTCATAGACCGGTGAGACGGCAACTCGACATGACCGGGGATAGATCAGGCGCAGGTTCAACGGCTTTACGTGCTTTCCAAGGCACGGATGTATCACTGCCAACTCCTGACTCCGAGCTGCGACTGAGTATTGTTTTAAGGTGAAAAAATCCAGTCACAATATTTTTGGCCCGACCCGGGATTCGAACCAAGGACCTCAGCGCGCAAATCGTACTCGTAACGGGTACGCAATACAACTACGCCACCGAGGCAGTCAACCACTGTTACCTATGTCTATTTCCGCCGCCAAACAAAACTGTGCAAGAACTGTCATTTTCCAGTTTGAAAGACATTGCAGTATTACTTGGGATTATGAAATGTAACATCTAATTGTACCAGTAACGACCGCAGTGGAATGTGATACAGTGCTTTTTAAGTCAAAGCTCAGCTGGTGCTATTTTTAACGGGTAGTCAGTACTTCCCTCGACCTACGACCTCCCTAAGCGGTCTATAGGTGGCGGGTGGGTGACCCGCTATCGGGCGAATAATGCCTAAGCGTCTAGCGTGCTGCTTCCATGCACGCACGCCTGTGATCCAACCAAGGCCTCATTCCTTGGACGGCGAGAGGCTCTGTACAAGAGCTGAATCCTGCGAAGGTAACGGTTGCATGCACATGCGCACCCCGCGAACTTCGATATAAAAGACAGAGAGCAGAATGGCGGGGTTTTAGTCGGTAGGACGGTTCGAACCGGTGAGTCCGGCAGAAATCCGTAAATGGATTTCCCCGTGTTAAAAAAGTCAGTACTTCCCGGCGAACAACGTGCTCGTTTCATTCATTCTAATAAAAACTACAACTGTGAGCTTATTTTTACAAATCAACAAACATAGTATGAGTGCAGTGCTGCAGTACTGAGGTCTAGGGTTCGATGCCCGAGTCGGCCAAAGTGATATTGGGTTATTCTACTTAATATTAGCCCGGAGTCAGAAAATTTGCCCGGGAAATGACAATAGGCCCGCCCTCTATTAACGTAGCTGACGAAATGTGGGTGTGTGGTAACTTCTGCCTACCCCTAAAAAGCAAAAAAGGCGTGATACTATGTAATGTAATAAACATAAAATGTTTCCCGACTTGGCATTTGAACCTACCTACTTTGCCATTCGAACAAAGAAAATGCTATTGTAAAATCCAGGCAATTTCTTGTACCTACTATTTTATTGCAAAAAACTGACCTAATAAAACTGCAACTTGCAATTAAGCAACTAACCAATAAATTATGATAAAGCCAGAGTGAATGGCCCGAGGGGAAATATATTAGAAGTGGTATATTGTACGGACTGCGGACGTCGCCTAATAAACACTCGGAATGCTTGTAACAACGTACCCTGGCGGCATAAGTGCACATTGTGCCAGGGGAGGATTTGGTTTCATAGTAAATTCACAATACCAGCCCAGGGGACATGAAAAAGATGTCTTTCTATGGTCGTCAATGTTAATTACATTTTTTGCTTTGCGTTCACTCTAGATTAACATTTTACTGACAAAAAAAGAGATTGGTTGCTGCAGATCAAATACCAACACTCACGCCTTTTATCCCAAAGGTGCAACTAGTGTACCCACTTTTCACCGTGCGTATTACTTCCCATGATGTGATAGGGGGCGAGCCTATCGCCATATCGGGTACACATTCCAGACTCCGGGTAGATCGGCTATTCGCAAAAATAGTGATGTATGTTCAATTATGACTAACATAATAGTATTATCTCGTATATAACTCTAAAATTACACATGAGAGGCGGCTCACGGCTATATTATGTATTGATCTAATAGGCGTCGAAAATCTTATGATGTTATAGGGTAGGTACGAGTGTGCAATGAGCATGAGAAAAAAGGGAATAATAATATGGTTAAAACTTAATTACATTCATTTTCATTTCTAAAAGACACCAAGATATCATCGCTTTCATTCTAAATCTGCTATCCTGCAAAACACACAATTTAAACATAGTATCCAAGTATAAGCTGTTCATTGTGTTACGAATAGCTATGTTAATAACACAAACCTCTAAAACTATTTAAACCCCTGAGACAATTCGATATGAATGGAAAGTTAATTAAGCGGTTTAAATAAAACTATTTTACGGGTTTTGTCGCGGTTTTTAAATTTATATTTTCTCCCGACGTTCCGGAGGCTTTTCAGCACTTTGTGGTCACGGGGTGGACTGAGGTGTAAGTGGTCCGAAAAGTTAATGTTACAAATCTACCTTCAATTTACTTTTCCTAGGTTACCTCTTACTGCGTAGACCAGACCGCAAACAACGACTAACACCTTAATATTGTATAATTGTAAATTGAAGGTAGATTTGTAACATTAACTTTTCGAACCACTAAACCTCAGTCCGCCCCGTGACCGTGAAGTGCTGAAAAGCCTTCGAAACGTCGGGAGAAAATATAAATTTAAAAACCGAGATAAAATCCGTAAAATAGTTTTATTTAAATGTCTAACATTCGCGTAAACATAAGAAATCATTAATTTAGCTGTCCTAATTCTGAGTCCGGCCCACTAGCTAGGAGCCAAAGTAAATTATACGAAGGTTGACGCTAGTTTTCAATGGAAATAATGAACTTGACGATTCCCAGCACGGTCCAGTGCAATCAAGCCTCTGATTATGTTGTTGATATGGTAACTTATAACTCGAGAAAGTTTTTCCGCTTACTTTGTGCAGATACTGGAATTCGAAGAATAGTGGATCAAGATTAAGTGGAATTTAAAGATTTTTTGTTGCTCTTTGGTAACGTAAAAGTATCAAAAATAAATTTATAAAGATCTATTTTTATTCGTTTTTGCAGATTTAAAATCTAGTGTTAAGTTTTTAATAGATTATAAAGGTCTGTATTTGAATGATGATGATACTGATGACGTTAATAATGTAGATAATCAAGACGTGTTTATTAAAAAGTTTAATGAAATAACTTCAACATTACTAACGTACACTGGAATTGAAGTAATCTAAAATGCAATCTTAATGAGCTTTAAATTAGAAATAGTATCTAATGCTGAACGTAAAAATGCCTCCAGAGAGACAGTCGATTAAACGGAAGCTAATTTAGCAGAGCTCATTCAGCAAAGCAAATTGTGTGGCGGTCCATCTATGTTTTGAATAGAAATAATGAAAATCGCAGGTCCAGGGCAATCAAGCGTGTTGTATCGATGGGATTTCTTTGGAAAATTTATACATATTATTACATACGCTCATAAGCGCAACTAGAGCATCCCAATTTCGCAGAGCTTGTGTCCATCAATATGTGATTAAGAGAAATCCTTATCGCCATATCCAGTTTTTTCAGAAATTTTGCTACCAAACCTGTGAATCAAATGTAAATAATATCACATGTTTCGGATTACTCGTTTATGGGAAAAGTGACTAGAAGATATTTCACGAACATAATAGCATAACTCCTAGTATCAAATAAAACTGTCGTCTCTAAGATTTCCTGGATCCACAGTTCTCGTCTCCCTTGCTAAATTTCATTATCCAGTTAGAGCGAAATGTTGTTACATTATTATACGAACAAAATGCGGCGTCCCCAAAGAGAACTTTATTCAAGACTGATTGAATAGAATTTTCGACATCTTTATTATCCACCGAATCGTATCATACAAATAAAGTTATTGAGATTGACAAATTTGAACATCACAAAAGGTTGGATTGGGATTAATTGAGATTTGGTTATGTATTTTAAATAAAATGTGTACAAGACCATTTGTAAATAATAGGTCGCGGAAAAGTCTTTTCGCATTTAGTTTGTATAAACTTGTAATAAAATCTCTTTGGCTGTACTATTTGTATCTGGCTGGTTTTGATGACATTAAAAAGGTTACAAAAAAAAATCAATAAAATATTGTTTTCAGCTATTTATGAAAAAAATCGGTACATTTTAAAATTTTATTATAAAAAAGGAAAAAATGTACAGCAAACCGCTAAAACTGTTGCGACGTTTATAGACCTAATGCAGTATCAGTAAAAGTAGCACAAAGTAGGTTCGAACGTTTCCAATCCGGAAATTTCGATGTCAAATATGCACGTCGCTCTGGTCACCCTGTTAATGATAAAGTGGACGCCATTTTTGAAAAGTGGAGCAAGATCGACATATCACTGGTTAGAATATCGCTGAAGAATTGAGAATTGACCACAAAAGAGTTTTGACCCATTTCAATAAAACTTGGTATACAAAAAAGCTCGATATTCAGGTGCCACGCGACCTCACTGAAAGAAGCCTAACGAACCGTGTACTCATTTGCGATTCTTTATTGAGACGTAATGAAACCGAACCGTTTTTGAAGAGATTGCTGAATGGTGATGAAAAGTGGATGACGTACGACAAGAACGTATGACAAAGGTTGTCTTTAAAGGTCGGTGAGGCTTCACAGACTGTGGCAAAACCTGGGTTAACTCGCAATAAGGCGATGCTGTATGTATGGTGGGATTGGATCAGCATTGTTCATTATGAGCTTTTACCGTCTAGCAGAACCATCGATTCGTATCTCTAATGCCGACAACTAATGAGATTAAAGTAAGAAGTTGACAGAAAGCGGCCGGAACTGATCAATAGAAAGGGTGTGAACTTTCATCACGAGAACACTAGACCACACACTTTTTAGCCACTCAGCAAAGTTTAAGAGAGTTTGACTAGAAGGTGTTAATGCATCCACCATGTAGCCCTGACCTTGCACCTTCAGATTTCCATTTATTCGGGTCTCTTCTAGAATTCTTTAGGCAGTGCCAGGTTAACATCGAGAGAGGATTGCCAAAACTACTTGTTGCGTTTTTTATAATCGAAAGTCAAGCAAATAAATTTATTATTACTTATATTAAAATTTGATATAGTTCAAGTCCTATACTAAGACTATTGTGCAAGAGAAAATAAGGTTATTTCACAAAAGTACGTTCAAGAGGGTGCATAAGAACAATGGTTACGATATTGAATTAAATATGTAGGTAATCTAACTATATTATATAAAAATTAATATACGAACTAGAAATTACTAAAACAAAATTGATACGCTAAGTGCCGCAAACATAATAAAATATTTAATGACCGTTGACCAAATGGCGACGTATTCTGATATCGAAATATGTCACAATTTCCAACTTTAACTGATTAAATCTGTTTTTCCACTTAAAAAGTTGTTATAATAACTCTATTCGTATTTTTAATAGTAGATTGTTTATTTGATTTTAAGCCCCAAAATTCAAATTATTGGATCAATCCCTTTTGAATTTTTTTTTCGATAGTATTGTGTTTTGATTATAATAATTTGTTATTAGCTAAATTCTTTTCTCATTCTTTTTTACTACACGACAAAAGCCCGCTTTTTTGGTTATTGCCTCTATTTTAAGAATTTCATGTCTCACCATTGTCATGTTATTCTCTATTTATTAGAGTTCTAGCTCACGCCTCATCATCATCAGCCCCATGAAGACCACTATGAACATAGGCCTCCCCTAAAATTTGCAAGCTCACGCCTATATAATATATATTGATTCTGATTGACGAGACTAGCATGCCGCTCGCCTGATGGTAAGCGATACGACCACCCATAAACAGTAGCAACATTATACAGAACTTCTAATGACAATGTACTGCGTGGCACTGCACTGCGCTCGTCATCCTGAGACATTAGAAGTTAAGTCTCATAACGCCCAGTATTTACTCTAGCTACAATATCTTTCAAACCGGAAAACAACAGTGTATGCACACATCTGCTTGGCGGTAGAAATAGACTTTAGTATTGTTCTTTCATTTAGTATTTACATACTATTATATAAAAATCATAACTCATCCCAATATACCAAAAATGTTGGGTAAACTTGTCTACCCATAATTTGCAGAACTCATTTGTATTCCATGTGACGTAGCGAGTCTGTAATATCGAGAAACCTATCCCGAAAATACTAAAATGTTTTTTCCTATACCGCGAATCGAACGCGATCATAGCTCCACAACTAATATGGGTATTATGCAAATTGTCAACTAGTTGTGTAGTATTTAACTCTTTATAATTCATTTGCTTTCTAGTTTTGTGATAAAATAAGGCTACTTTTCTGCCGACGCGACATATAACTGTTCTTTTTAGATGTTGGAAACTTTTTTGGTATTATGTGTTGGGATACTTTGTGTTAATTTGTTTGTGTATATTCTCTACTGTTTGTTTCATGGACTACGATAAAATAAAATAAAACTAAATAAACATATTTCAATATCGCATAATAACGCTACAGCACGAATAACCTTTTACGACGAAATTTACGAGGGCTATACTTAAAACTCCTACTTGGTGATAAGAAATGATTGCCATCCATTATTCTATTTACTCCCACTTTAGTAGCCATCCAGGCTTACAGGAGCGGTGATTTTGTTCTTGAGGGTGTGCTGGTATTACTTTACTATATCGAAGAGGGAAACCGTAATTGATTTAAGCGAAATACTTTCATGCTTATTTGGAATCAGCATACTTTTTGAACGTAGTATTTTTTTTTCGAAATAATGTCTCTTGAGTATATTTGCCTTTCACTCGTCGAATTGTAGTGGTAAATTAGTAGACGCTAGATTTGTTTAATGGCGGATTTGGATTGAAGGCACGGAGATACTGAGTTTTTCTAATTTGTTCGGGACGGAATTTTTTTGAATGGAGATAGGTTTGCCATCTATGACTATATGGCAAAAGTAGGTGCCCTAGTTGCATCTCTGTCCACCCCTTCGGAGACAAACGCTTGATGAATATTTTATTTTTCTATCCTTTACATAAGGTTAACAAGAAACCGACGTCATGAATGAAGTCAAATGGTTTCCTGATAAATACCTAGGCCTCACCACTTTCAGTATTAGAGGACGCCCGTGCTCAGCAGTGGGCAGTATATAATACATCTATTCATATTCTTGCTCCTCTTCTTCTTCACAGGTATAACAGATTCCGAAGCGATAGTAGATTCATGACGATTCAAAAGAGCTTGTGAAAGGCTATTTGAATAAAGATAATTTACAGCTTGAGTTTCTATAGGCTTGATATCATAAAATTTTATTTATAAGCAAATTCTCGCAACAAACTTAAAAGTAATAGTCGTAGTCATTAGTGTAATAACATAACCAATCATTGTGTGTTAAATTCAGTGTCAAACAAATTGATGGAAACCGGTTCAATTGGCATGAAAACTTAATTAGCAGCGCATTGTTTACAATTATTGTGTTGAATCAATTGAATCAATGTTTGTTGTTTTGTTTACAATTGCTAAAGTTATCAACACTATTCTTAAGTAAATACCTACAATTACTGGTATTTTTAATTTTATTAAGTACAATTAAGCACATAACCCTGTTTTTCACATTATGGTTGTTTGTAGCATATTATTTGGCAACGTGTATCTATAATTTAATGTATTAAAAAGCTACATGCTTATGAGATCGTGGTAAACATATAAAATCTGTATTTATATTCCATTTTATTTTTTTCAATTTGATGCTGTTTTGACAGAAAGAGTCACATTTCGTATTAAATTTATTTCAAAATCTTAAACTGCATTCCATAAGGCATCTTTAATCATGTAATGAGATATGAATCCATTAAGGCATCTTTGATAAATTCCTAAGATATAATCTTCTCGGTCCTCAAATTACTTTGTTACTTTGTCATTAAGCCAAAATCAATATAGGTTGTCAAGTGCAATATCCTAGCAACTAAAAGGATCAAACGGAACATCGTTAGTATCCGATTGACCGATCTCAAAATTCACGTGCAACAAGATTGGCTACTTTACTACTGAAATACATATAGCCTATTCTAAGCCCGCAAAAAGCTCACACACAGAGACACACACACAGACACACATACCACACACAGACACACACACCATACACTCACGCCTGTTATCCCCGAAGGGGTAGGCAGAGGCGCAACTAGTGCATCTACTTTTCACAAAAAGCTCAACACAAATAAATCCCCTTTACTACTTGTATAGCGAAAACTGTATCATTATAGCGCGTGCGATAAACGCGGTGAGCGATAAAGTTTCACGTGGGAGGATGCGCTAGCACCTTTCCTCGTTACGGAGCGCTACTTCCGGTAACGGTGTGCGTTGTGTCCGCGTCGGTGTATGAGTTTCTTTTTTGGCATTCTGTACACTTCTATTATTGGTTTGTGGTTTTTGAATGAAGCTTATGTGTCGTTCGTTTAAATATTAAAAAAAATAGCTAAGGTGCAAATATGGTCTTATGCAGTGGCGAGTAAGGTTTTGTTTCGATAACACCAAACTATTCAACCATAGAAAGATTATAAATAACCTAAGCAGTAAATAGTTGCAACATCCGAAATAATAAGTGTAAGAATAGTAATGAAGTATTAATATTTTTAAGAATCTGACTATTATTTCACAGTCTCTATTTTTCTAGAAATTGAATAATATTATTCCGCCCGTATCATAAAATAAATAACTCTGCTGTCACGAAAAGTAGTTTATCATGATAGAAGAGAGTGGTCACTGGCCAGTATATTTTTAATTATTATTTCTGATTCCGTTTCTAGTGCATTCCGCCAGTGGAAAATGAATATTTTTGTATTCTCATCCCATAACAATGTAACACGAGGATACGTATGACACTATTTTTGTATTTTACAGCCATAAAATGTAGACTAGTTTCAAGGTTTCATGCTAATTTT
Organism: Lapara coniferarum; assembly: GCA_949316025.1. NCBI lineage: Eukaryota > Metazoa > Arthropoda > Insecta > Lepidoptera > Sphingidae > Lapara > Lapara coniferarum. The sequence goes on from OX438921.1 coordinate 23,226,548, forward strand.
ATCATGTACTTGTCGCATATTTAGGGTACGTGGTTAATCCTTCTACTTTAACATACAAATCTGTACACTGAAACCACGCGTATTCTGCTCTTTTAAAAATGGCCGGTTCATAAGTCCTTGATATTTAAAAAAAAATCCCTCATTGCCAGCATTTTGACGCTCGTATGCAACACAAAGTATAGGCCCTTCAAATATACCAATTAGTATCACAATTTCGACTCTCATTACTTTAGAGCCTCTAAAAAGATTCTTACTGTAGCCAGTATGACACTCTGACTGAATATTTTTGAATGGAGCATGTAACATTCAAACTCAAAGCTAGTACAGCACAATGTACCCTTAAGTATTCCAAATTCGAAATTTCAAACTACAGTGGGTTTTCAGCCTATATACAAAAAAAAAATATTGTTTTCTACGGCCAGTATGACGCTCATACGCAGTACAAAATGGTGCAATTAGCGCGTCGATGCGACGATGGCGGGGTCCGGGGCGGACGCGCTCCACACCTTTTGAGCTTCTACGCTCGCAATTATAACCACTGGAAGATACTGAAATTCGGTGGGATTTATTGTCAGTATCCACCTAACATTGAAATAAATAGGTTAGAGTTTATTTTTAAAACAATTTGGTCATTTGTGAAGAAATCTGATTTATTGTAACTAATATAGAAAATCCTATAAACACTGCACAAGAAAATTTTCAGTTATGCATGTCAATACAAACTATACCAATAAACTGACATAATTCGAACCCGTTACCGTTACAAGCGAACTCCGCACACCCGTAGTTACCTAAATCATCACTTCGAAGCTTGAAATAATAACCGTCAATAGATTCGCGTGTGGTTTGTAAATTGAATTTCGTACATTCGACAACGAAAGTTTTATTGGGGCTCTTTATTTTAATTACCTATTATTAAAACTAAAGCGGATTGTTACTGGAACGGGCTGCGTAAACTAAGGTCTGCAGGTTCAAAAATTAGGACACAAATCCCTTACATTTCGAAGTTACGTGGATATTCTTTGTAACTTATCGATCGTTCAACGGTGGCGGAATACTATTACTTATCTAAGAGTTCTCTATAATAATTTCGAAGTTACGTGAAGTCTACCAACCCACACCAGGCCAGCGTGGTGGACTAGGGCCTAAGTCTCTAAGTAGTAGGAGAGGCCGGTACCCAGCAGTGAATATATAATATAGTACAGAATTCGAATTACAAAAAATTATAAGTACTGTATTAATTATAAGTACTACAATCCAGTGATTGCCTCGGTGGCGTAGTGGTATTATGGTACGACTGCAATGCTGAGGTCTCGGGTTCGATCCCCGGGTCGGGCAAAGTGATATTGAATTTTTCTATTCTGTGTCAGCTCGGAGTCTGAAATTTGTGCCCGATATGACGATAGGCTCGCCCCCTATCACATCATGGGACGGAATGACGGCGAAAAGTGGGTGCACTAGTTGCGCCCCTGCCTACCCCTTCGGGGATAATAGGCGTGAGTGTATATGTATGTATGTACTACAATCCAGGTACATGCTGGATGCAAATCGCTATTGACAGGTTCATCTGGAAATCTCTAGGGGGAACTTATGTTTAGAAGAGAACTTTATGTGACTGATTATGATGATGATAGGTACAATTATTTATATTTTTTATTTCCGAATATAGTACACTTTTACCACCGTCAGTACCGCCAACGAACTGGAAATCATCCCCACATCAATATACAATGAATGTCATACCCCTTTTCAAAATCAGTGCCGATTCTGGCGGGCCTATTGTACTCTTAAACAATTGTTGTTAAATATGTAATGAAGTCTATTCTCTACTTCTGTCCGTGTGTTATTTATCTGTGACAACCCTGGTTTTGTCTGAAGAGTCTAGGTCACTGCTACATATATATGTAATCATTTATTTATATTATGTTTAGGGTGTATAGGTACTATATGATATCCAGTTGTACAAGGCAACTACTGCCGTTGTGCAACTGTTGACAAATAAACGAGGTTCTAACGAGCTTAGCCCTTGTAAGACGCACATACACTTGTATTACGTTAGAGTATGGAGCGCTGCATGACAGGTATCAAACTCAGATAAAGAGTTCGCAATGAAAAAAACCGAAATCAAACAAGGGTGTTTAACGTCGAAATAATATAATGGTTCTAAAGTGCAGTGGAGTGGAAAAGACATTAAATGGACAAAAGGGGTAGCTCAGAGATGCCAAAGAAAAATAGCAGACCTCCAGATAGGAAGACATCAAGGGAAAACCTGAATGATACTGGCGCAGGACCAGACAGGATGCCATGATAACTAAGAAAGCTATGTACAGCAGTGAACAAAATAAATTATGATAATGACGTTTATGTTTAGAAGTCTTGCTAAAATTATACATGCGAAAGTGTTGAAATGTTTGTTCTTAGTAAAAGCAGAAACTGCTAAAAGAATTTTGATAAAATTTTACTTAGTGGTAGACTAAGTCCTGCATTAACAGTTAAATACTTTTTGTCTTTAAAATGTAGAGATCAGACAATTCAGGCAGATATAATGTTCGTCCCACTTATGGAGCCGCAAACACTCAGCAGATTCTAAAGTAAAAAACAAATAGAACATGAAATTAAATTTGAGCCAAACAAATCAAATTTATCACGTCTCAGTACTAATCCACAATTCAATGCTTCAAGCTGACAATGCACAACAAAGGATTCTACACCCAAACACTTTATGACAAATCTTCAAAACGGATTATAACATCAACCAGATGATATGAAATTTCCCGTGAAAAAGTCTGAAGCGATCGTGAGCGCTTCATTGCTTTTAGGGTCTGAGATAAAAGAAAATAAGAATTGAGTGGTGGGGATTAAACGAACTATGTCAGTGATAGGTTTATACCTTTGAACTGATTTTAAAAAGCAACTCTAGCGTTTCTTACCCGTTCTTTTCTGGTAACTGTCTGGAAACTGCTTTTTAAACTGGTGGTAAAGTTAATATTAACGGAATCTAAATAATGTTTATGATTTTACAGATTCAATAAATTATTTCATTTCATAGCGTTTGGAACAACAAACGGAACGTTTTAACAAACTTTCTATCAGTGTCGTAACAATAGAGTGGCTTGAGGGTCAAAGGCTGAGGGTTAAAGGTTAGCTAGGCTAGGGCCTGTAGTATCCTCACCGGTGAGGATCGCAACTCGTTCTTCCCATGATTTTTTAATAAAAATGTTCTTTTATTATATCCCCTTTCCTGCCAGCCCGAGCTGGCTTTTTTGTTTATTTCTCATCGTTGATTTTACTCCCAATTACAAGTCTGCAGTAATATAAGTGACCTTTGGTATTAATAATTATTATTAATATAATCAATTTAATGTTTCTGACTTATCATAAGTGCAACTAAGTTCGCCTACGTGATGAATAAAGTATTTTATTTATTTATTTTAAAAAATCGTCAAGGGGTCCCTATTTCAGTGGGCCAAAAATTTAGGAAAATTTACCAGGCATTTATGAATTGGGATCTAAAAAAGTCATCAAAAAAAATTATAGGTACTTAAAAATTTATTATGTTTCCGCTTTTCCCTTTAAGTAAAGTAAGCAAAGGTGTAACATCATCATAAAACGAAATCTTACTAATATTATAAAGGCGAAAGTTTGTAAGAATGTATGGATGTATGGATATTTGGATGTTTGGATGTTTGGATGTATGGATGTTTGTTCCTCTTTCACGCAAAAACTACTGAACGGATTTCGATGAAATTTGGCACACGGGTAGATCATGTCCTGGATTAACACATAGGCTACTTTTTATCCCGGGAAAACATAAAGCGGGACTTTTATCCCGGAAAAACTTTTTAAGGCGGGCGGAGCCGCGGGCAAAAGCTAGTATTATATACAGATCGCTCCCTGCCTTCCCATTCGAAGACAGAAGCTTGACTTTAAGCCTTTAAGCCGACGGAATGATGTATAATTTTCCTTGTGAAATACTTTGAATCTCTTTGAGATTTATTAATCGACTTGGCGAAGTTATTTGGAATTTTCGGCAACTGCCCCAGGTTATGTACTCCAAGGTGTTTTGATAGCCTTTGTGTTTCTAAATATTTGGATTATTTAGTATTGGACTGATAGAAATAAATACAAGCGTTTAAAGACTTCAGTTTCAAGTTATTTTTAGTGCTAATAAAAAGCCAAAGTTATTTTTATCTCATGTTTTTTTATCCTTGTTACTTAGTACCTATGTTCAATCGCACTTCTATACAGCTTCTAGTCTCAATAAAACAATCGTCAGCAATCATCTGAAATATCAGGTTCAATACCCACTTAGAGACATAGTAAATATGTTCCAAAATGCAAAGCATTGTTGTGAGTGTGCATTGTGGTACCCAAAAATCTTCTTACAAATCTCATTACCCATCACATTTTTTTTAAAAAGCTGTCTAACTCAACACTGACTTACAAGCCTATTTCAAAACCTTATTCCAATCCGTGTTCATGGCTTAGAAGCCTTAAAACCCCGAGATTCAAGGCTTAAGACTTGATTACCTTACATAGATAGCCTTCGGGAAACCACTCAAACGCCCGTCGCTACGGCGCTGTTAAATAAAGATTTAAGAATCGTTGAAGTTACTGCTACCATCAACTGGCGGTACTTTAACTGCGGCGTTTGACCGAAGCGGGAATTTTATCGCGTCGGCTGTAAAGCATTCTATCTTTAATATTGGCGATAATGCAAAAAACTTGCATTATTTTTGTGGTATCTTTGTGCGAGATTTTGTGTGAATTATCGCTCGCTTCTAAGCACGGGCCTCTTCTACTACAGAGAGAGCCTCAATCCACCACGCTTAATGCGGGTTGCCAGACTTCATATACCCTCGAAATTCTTATGGAGAATTCTCAAGTATGTAGATTTCCTCTTGATGTTTTTCTTCACCGTTGTGAATAATAATTGATAAACAATACACGCGTAACTTCGAAAAGTCAGTGGTGTGTGCCTTAGGTTTACCTTGAAAATTTCAAGCCCGTTTTTGAACATACTAGTTGCAATGCAATGCAATGCAATCAGCCCTGTATTATATACTGAGCACTGGCCTCCTCTACTGCTGAGAGGGGTTACATGCTAGTTATTTTCAGGCAATATAATGTTTAAAGCGTCGAATATATCGCGATATGCAGTACTGTATTATTCATTGTTCTAGATAGTGTTATTGTTTATATAATATACTGTGGTACCATTTTCTTTTTCAATAAGAATATGAAATAATTTAAGGGTCGATGGCATCATTAAGGGTAGCTTTCACTAACAAATCAACAAACCTTTAACACAATAAAATCAACGCGTGTTTTTACTAGATAAGGAAACAGTCGAGACCATTTCAATATGTAATAATATTAAACTGTGTCTGTCAATTTTCGGACCTATAAAGGGAAATATCGGGCATCCGCCGGGATTACTGGAATAACTTCCTCTCGTCCCCTATTTGGGGGTTATTGTTAAATGTCGTATAAGAATATTCGACCTGAAATTCTTTTGTATAACATGGGGATTTTGCTAATGTAACTTATATTTGGGGTTCCGTACACAATTGGTGCCAACGAATCCCTTGTCATTATGGTAGATCTATCTATCTGGCTTTTATTGAAAGGCAATAAAATGTGGTTTGAATTGCATATTATTGTAAAGGGTATTTAGTCATCTAATAATATTACAAATGCGAAAGTTTGTGAGTATGAATGTATGGATGTTTGTTACTCTTTCACGCAAAAACTACTAAACGGATTTCGATAAAATTTGGCACACAGGTAGTTCATATCCTGGATTAACACATAGACTACTTTTTATCCCGGGAAAATACAAAGCTTGACATTTATCCCGGGAAAAGTCATTCACTCGGTTGGAGCCGTGGGCAAAAGCTAGTACTTAATATCAAACAGCTGAAGAGTTTGTTTATTTGTTTGTCTGGTTGAGCGCGATAATCTCAGGAGCTACTGAAGCGATTTTGAAAATTGTATAACTAATACGAAGCTTTTTCACTCCTGCGTGCTATAGGCCACTTTCTATCTTGGGAAAATATGCTTTTCCCGGAAAGTATTTAACACACGGACGGAGCTACGAGCATCACCTAGTGATACATATAATATAAACAGAGTTAGAGTAGGTACAGAGCTGTGGTTATTTATGGAACGATACCTAAAAATATCTATACCATGGCTAAAAGCTATTGTTGCTTATTTTGATACAAAACGTGTCGTATTTCATTTCAATACAAAGTTCATTTTCCTTTAAAGCTAAAGAACTAACTTATCTAAGAATCGAACGATGCTCCGCAATAACCAATCCACACAGTCACATCGACTACAGAGAACTATCGGAAAACTGACTAAAACTGGTAATAACCGGTTTTCAACCCTTACAAACTCCGATGGAAATGGCGCGTGAAGTCTCCGGAGGCCATACTGGGACAATTCAACCCCCAGTCACTCATAACGGGTTGTGTACTAAAACTATATGAGACGACTTAAATTATTGAAGGGTCAAAAAGGCCACACAAAAATGGTTTTGTATCAGAGGGTTACGGTGAAATACTTGTTTTTACTGGCTATTGTCTCAAATGGTTCGAAAATGGGTAAATAGGTATCATAAATAAATGAATGCATTATCTTTTCGTATTGTATTGACTCGTTGGTTTAATGGCAGCATATTTTTGCTTATGGATTGAGATGTCTTGGATTCGATCCTCAATACGGGAAGGACGTTAATTAGATTTTTTTCACTAGCTCCCCCTCTCCCCATTATATCTCCAGATGGGTTTGACTTTTTGTAGGAAAAATGTTACGCCAGCTATACTTAAGGTAAAGGTAGAGAGAATATTATGAAGCATTATAAATTGCCCAATTTAATTATTATCATCAAACACCTCTTCCTTGGAAAAGTCAGAGGTACGTGCCTTGGGTGGGATCCCTTTGGTTCGCCTACTTTTTTTTAGTCTATTATTTTTTCGCATATTTGACTTTGCATAATATGTATTGGCATAATAGTACTATCGCATAGTAATATTTTGGCCTACTACTTTTTTGTCATAAGCTACTGGAATAATTTTAGCTTGACTAATTTGTACTAGACTAATAGACATTTTGCATAATGTGTATTTAGAATAAATTAGGTTAGCGAGGAGCGAAGCGACGAGCGTGTTCGGTGCATATGAATCGCCGAGCGTGCCGCGGCAGCGGCCGGCGAGTGCCAGATCCGAATTTACGGCGTTTCCAACTCAGACAAAACCAAACATGAATGATGCTTATTTATTTTTATGACTTTTGATATTTATGCTTTTTGACGTTAGTCGTTCTGATGGTTGCGCTTTTTGTATTTATGCTTTTTTATTTTATGCTAAAACAATTGTGCGTAATGATTTTTATGCACATTGATATTTAGGTTTAAAGCTAAGATGCGTAACAATATTATTACAAATACATTTATGCAATCCAATAGGGAACTGCCTCGGGTTTTGAACTTGCGGACATTCGTCTCGGCGGACCATTCCATTCCCAACTAGGCTAGCTTAACGATACATTGTTGTGAATCTGGAAGAATAGCGAAGTGTTTCTTTATCTCGACGCAATGGATTCTACCCACATAGCATTTTCCGTCTCGATAAACATTTGCTATTGAGATAAAATTATCTCCATTTTGGGTTCGGTAAACAATAGTACGGGGATTTTAACCGCATAATATACGTTATTTAATATATGCCACAAGCACTGTGCATTATTATCTTGATGATGGATGTAATGACTAAATTATGAGACTAAAATCATAATTCTCAAGAAGATAAGCGTTCAAGTTTATGCTGTAGGTATTACATACATATACACTCACGCCTGTTATCCCCTAAGGGGTAGGCAGAGGCGCAACTAGTGCACCCACTTTTCGCCATTATTCCGTCCCATGATGTGATAGGGGGCGAGCTTATCGCCATAACGGGCACAAATTCCAGACTCCGAGCTGATACTGAATAGAAAAACTCAATATAACTTTGCCCGACCCGGGAATCGAACCCGAGACCTCAGCTTTGCAGTCGTACTGTAATACAACTTCGCCATCGAGGCTGTAGGTATTACAAATTCAGATAATCATTTATATGGTCGTCAGCCACATAAAGTCCAATGGCGAAAATAGGCCTATACTTAAAATAGGCCTATACTTAAAATTTCCTGATAGAGCTGTCAAAAGTGTCCTGCATCCAGCGACCTTTACTTAGTCGCCTGTCCATCTTATAGTTTAACCTCATTAAAATATCAAGTTAGAATTATTTTTATAGATAGTATTATTAAATTATAACGAAGTTTCGTCCATAAGCCTTCTAATATTTTAATATACTAGCTCGCGCGGCTCCACCCGCGTTAAAAAGTTTTCCGGGATATAAGTCCCATTTTATGTTTTCCCGGAATAAAAAGTGGCATGCTTTGACCCCGAACAAGTGGGCAGACGTGCAAACAAGTAAAGTAACAGGGGATGAGTCTAAGAGATTTTTAAATTGCCATATTCTACTGACAGTTTTTTTTTATCTTATTTTAAGGAGCTTTGTCGTGTGTTACGACTAAGTCGCTCCATACGTCCACTTAAATTTAATTATGTCTACAGACTAAACGTTCACCCTAGTACACTTAAAATATTTTTTAACCAAAGTCCTAGCCCCTCTGACATAGGAGCCGACAACATACTATTAAAATCCCCTATATTACCTACTGACAGGTATATCTATCCTCCACGAATAAATACGAGCGTCGATGAAAACAATTTGTTCAAAACGTTAGAGTTAGAACTAAAGTTCGCTGCAGCGCTAAAACATTGTTTATGTCGTCGAACCCAACTCAAAACATACAGCGCTAGTAGATCCTTTTAATCAATGTTGAAGCCACACAAAGTCAGATGTACGGATTGTAGTACATTTCAGCTGAACCGAGTGTATGGATCGCATAATCTAGTGCGTACTATATCTAGGTATGATTTGGTAACCTATAGCGTAAAATAAATATTTGTTGCAACGCTGATAATATAATGCCCTTTTCACCGCAACCTGCTCCACGGGGGCTGAAATAAGCTTTTAAAAAATATACATACGTAACAAGTTTATCATACTTTTCCATATACTTCGCGATAATTTTTAAAAGCTCTCCTTTCTCCCCTGGGGAGAGGGCGCAAAGTGAAACCACATTAGCCATTTTCGTCATTCCTTATTCATTTTAATCACCAGAGTCTATTATTCTTGCATTTTAGTGAGATTAATCGTTTGTTATTCGCGTTGTATCTTACTAGACAAATGTTAATTTAAATTTTGCAGCTGAAAATCTGTTTCGACGTATATTGTTTCTGTTGTATTTTAGATAAGTGATGCCTTCATATCGTGTTATTGTAGTACTTTATGTGTATTATTATGTAGTTTTATGTGCGTAGTATATACGTGTGTATATACACACGCACACTTACGCCTTTTATCCCCAAAGGAGTAAACACAGCCGCAACTAGTGCACCCATTTTTCACCGTGTGAATTCCGTCTCATAATTTGATGGGAGGCGAGCCTATCGGCATTTCGAGCACGAATTCCAGACTCGGCTGATATTGAGTAGAAAAACCCGATATCAATTTGCCCGACCCGGGGATCGCACCCGAGACCGAAAGACTGAGTCGTACCGTAGTACAACTACGACACCGAGGCAGTCAAGATACATACATACATATACACTCACGCCTGTTATCCCCGAAGGGGTAGGCAGAGGCGCAACTAGTGCAACAATTTTTCGCCCTTATTCCGTCCCATGATGTGATAGGGGGCGAGCCTATCGCCATATCGGGCTCAAATTTCAGACTCCGAGCTGATACTGAATAGAAAAACTCAATATCACTTTGCCCGACCCGGGAATCGAACCCGAGACCTCAGCATTGCAGTCGTACCATAATACAACTACGCCACCGAGGGATACATACTGATCGACTTAGTATTCGAATGTCACCTGGGTCCCTCATAGAAAATCAGCGCTGCAGTATTGGTTAGACCGTACTGTAGTAATAAGCTGAATGAGGGTTCCATTGTTGGTACAATATTACGCTATGTTTTATTTTTATGTTTGTTTAAATTTGTAATCTGTTTGTCCCAGGAATAAAATATCTCTTTCTTTCTTTTCTTTCTAGATCAACAAGCAACAACATCTAAAATGATGACTTAAATCAGTATTATTTTTTTCAAATACATCAAGGGCTTTAAAATATAATTATTGCGCCTTTTTCCAAAATTATTTTTCCGTTAGATTTTGGATGGCATACATTTTTGATAAATGTATTAAAAAAATTGTCAACTACCCTATCACAGGACTTAACATCTATTGTGTAAGGATGACGAGCGCAGTGGAGAGCCACACAATACTTTGTAATTAATCTCTGTAGGGTGTTGCTACAACTGTTTATGGGTGATTGACGATCGTAGCAGTTGTGGTAGGAATACGGTAGACCACCATCAGGCGAGCAGCATACTCGTTTAACAATTCAGTAGCAAATAAAAAAAATATTAAAACAAAACAAAAAACTCGACTGCGTCAAAATCTGCTATATTTATAAAATTTATTGAAGAACTGAAAAGATGGAAACAAGGTTTTATTTTGGTTTTGAATACTGTCAACTACGATTATTCAAAACAAAAATAAAACCTTGTTTCTATCTTTTCAGTTCTTCAATAAATTTTATAAGTTTAGCAGATTTTGACGCAGTCGAGTTTTTTGTTTTGTTTTATTAATTTTTTATTTCCATCTTTTCAGTTTTCAAGCACCTTTATTAGCATTTCCTATTCCAAACTACAATAAAATATATAAGTTATATATATTCGTAACCACCGTTAAAAATCCTTTATTTTGATACCACACTCAATGTATTTTGAAAATATTATTTTTTTATGATTAGTTTTAGCCGCCAAAAATACTTAATTTATATATTTTTTTATTTTGCTGTACCCACTGTCACTCTTACGACTTAGACGAATCTATTGACAACATACATACATACACTCGAAATATATAACCCTCCTTCTTTCGCAGTCGGGTAAAAACGGTTAAATCCCATATCTCTTTATAGAAAATGAACAAACAGAAAACTTAAGTAAATAAACTGCGTCAGACCCATGTCAAATATCTAGATATTATTGTTAGTACGAGCTTTATTCCATTTGCAATAACAGGCCCTTGTGGGCTACTAAATTTATATCTGAAAAAACCGCGGGAAAAAAGGAACGCGCTCCCGAGGGAAATATGGCAGCAAGACAAATCGTCAAGAGGTCCGATTTCAAGTGTTTAGATGAGAAATGATGTTAGTTGACAGCGGGTTAAAATATGTTTGTATTTAATTTGTATTTGCAGACATGGGTGTAGCAGTCATTTTCCAGGGGAGAGTGGGGGATAGTCTCTTAGACTAAAACAATAAGATGATTTCTGTTCACTTACAGATTTGAAATAAAATTTATAGTAGTAGTAGACAGTCTCATAATGCCTTGGGTGGGTACCACGCAATTCTGGAGTGGGCGCAGATCACCCACCTCTCCCCTCTTTTTACGCCTATGCTTACAGATATACTTAATATGTCATTTTTGTAGTGACTATATGGTAAATGAAGGCAGTGTAGTCAAATATTAATCGAGAATATGTATGCTGCCCAGCCAACGAGGTAAAGATTCACCAGTTCACATTCAAATCATTTATTAAGTACTTAAGCCCCTGAGGGCACTTTTACACGTCATTTTTAACAATGTTTTTTAACTACAAGATTCTACCAGTACTTCGGAAAAGCCCACTGACCTGAGAAGGAGCACCAAGAAACTCAGCGTAGGTCTTTTATTATTTTATTTTTTAAATATACATATTTTACCATTTGTAAATAACAATATAAATTCAATTTCAAATATGAATATTAAATGTGAAAATTAACGGAGAGTAGTTACCTATGTCAACCACAATGAACCTTACAGTTCAAAGAACGATAAACACATTATGAAGATTGGATGATGACTAAAAGTTTTAAATAAATTACCTTTTTATAGTTATTACTATCATGAAAAAGTTTACTAAATAATTTTATCATTTAAATTACCTTGCAAAGTTAAAAAGTAATATTTTACAACAATGCCGCAACTTTGACGTTAAATCAAATAAAGTTGCAGTTTTGGTATAGAAATATAGTTTTATTGTATTTTTTTCACGATTTATTCCTTCCATAAGGCTATATCTATTCTGCTCACCGTCCCAGTGTTAGTAGCGAAAACGCGTTTTTCCCCGCGAGAAAAAGTCTCAAATTAACGTGAATTGATAGGAAGACCTTCTAAAATAAAGACTTCGTAAATCATGCGTTTATTTGCATACACATTTATTCAATGCTGAATGTATTTCAATGCCACAAAGAATAACTTTGATGCACCTACCTTATTTATCTCTGCACCACCCTAAGGTTGACTGGTAGAGAATGCCTACAGCATTAAGTCCGCCTATGTACATTAATTGTATATAAAGTGCATAAATAATAAATAAATAAAAAATACAAGATAAGTCATATTTAATACTTATTAGATTATCATCTCAAAAATTGACCTAAAACCATTGATGTATTTTTAAAACATCAATGCCTAAAACCCTCTAATTACTGACAATACGACTTGATACGGATATTGCCGAACTGACACCGTCTCCGTTAAATGAGATTAACTTCGGTTTAATTGAGTAGACGTGACTGGCCTTTCCTTTTAGTAGACGTCTCAGAATCGGAATGTTACAGCGGTTTTAACAGTGTATTGTGGGTTTTAGGTTTATAGTAATTGGATGGATTTCCTAGTTAACGACATTTACTAATCTATCCGTAAATAGAGACTGAGGCCTTCAAATCAGCCGCATAGTGCCGCGCAGAGAAAGCGACAGCAGTGCTTCATTCGCGCTACTCTGTAAATCAGTCAATTGCGTGACTTTTTTATAGAGATTTTCTTTAGAAAGTTTGAAGCTGTCAATACTCTATTAATTAAAAAAATATAAAGTCCTGTATAATATTATATGTATAAAGCTTTGGTTAAATTATCTAAGGGATATAGGTACAAGTCCGAGACGATCCACAGAGCGACCACATTGTTGCCTGCAGTCGTGGCTGTTTCTTCGAGATGGACTGCACCGCTGATGCCGCGGCTGTTTTTCAAAATGAAAAATATTGACTTTACCCTATATTTTAGTATGAATTCTACTCATAATTCATAATTAGGAACTCTGAGGATGACGAGCAGTGGAACTCCACTCAGTACTCTGTAACTCAAGGTGCTGAATGGTGTTGCTACTGTTTATGGGTGGTCGTATCGCTTATCATCAGGTGAACGACATACTCGTCTCGTCATTCAATAAAATAAAAACGATAGAGCTCTGCGGCCCGCGTCACCCCTGATACCACGGTCGGCCGTGCCCCGTGCCTCACGCTACAATGGTCCCGTTGCTCGAAATCATGTTCATAGAATTCAGTAGTTTCGCTTGTAACTCTTTTTTTTAGTTAGTAGACGTCTCAGAATCAGCATGTTACAGCGGCTTTAACAGTGTAGTGTATTTATCTTGTAAAGACTGCAGGCAGATGCTGGATGCGGCAAGCTGAAGACAGGGCGCTATGGCGCTCATTAGGGGAGGCCTATGTCCAGCAGTGGACTGATAAAGGCTGATGAGGATGATGATGATGATGCTTGTAACTAGCGGTCTGCGGCCAGGACTTGTACGTTAAATATATTTTTATAAAGGTGCTCAAAAAATGTTTGTCTATTCACCTATGTTGTAGGAAATTTTGAACTCCGTACTAAAGCCAAACCTTATGCTTTTAAAAACACTGGCTTATGTATAGAGGTGATCATTAAACGTTATAACTGTTAATTTAACTCATTATAAAAAAATAGCTGTTAATTCTATTAACTACTATTGCAATATTCATTAAACGTTTAAACTAATGAACGGACTGCGGAGGCAGTTAATGCCATCTGTTAATTTATCATTCAACTAAACTTGATAACTGTTAATCATAGAAAAATGCTAATAACGCCTCTATAGGTTATTTATTAAATGAAATGTAATACTACTAATAAGCACAAAAATGATATTTTTTCTTTAGCTAAGACTTAAGTTATGCCTTGTCGTGATTTGTGAACAATAAAATGATTGCGAAAATAATTTTATTTAGGTAACGTCAGAATTGATAAAAATGGCCGCCATTTTGAATTTCTTTGTTTTAAGGTCAATTGACCTCAAAATTGGTATGTGGGTATAACTTTAAGTACCAAAGACTGATCCAATGTCAAAATTGAAAAAAGTGGCCGTCATTTTGAATTTCTTTGTTTTAAGGCCAATTGACCTCAAAATCGGTATCTGGATATAACTTTAGCCACCAAAGACTGATCCAATGTCGGAATCGAAAAAAGTGGCCGCCATTTTGAATTTCTTTGTTTTAAGGCCAATCGACCTCAAAATCGATATCTGGGCAAGCCTTTAGATACAGAAAACGGATCCAATGTTAGAATTGAAAAAAGTGGCCGCCATTTTGAATTTCTTTGTTTTAAGGCCAATCGACCTCAAAATCGATATCTGGGCAAGCCTTTAGGTACAGAAGACGGATCCAATGTTAGGATTGAAAAAAGTGGCCGCCATTTTGAATTTCTTTGTTTTAAGGCCAATCGACCTCAAAATCGATATCTGGGCAGACCTTTAGGTACAAAAGACGGATCCAATGTTAGAATTGAAAAAAGTGGCCGCCATTTTGAATTTCTTTGTTTTAAGGCCAATCGACCTCAAAATCGATATCTGGGCAGGCCTGTAGGTACAAAAGACGGATCCAATGTTAGAATTGAAAAAGTGGCCGCCATTTTGATTTACTTTGTTTTAAAGCCAATCGATCTCAAAATCGATATCTGGGCAAGCCTTTAGGTACAGAAGACGGATCCAATGTTAGGATTGAAAAAAGTGGCCGCCATTTTGAATTTCTTTATTTTAAGGCCAATCGGCCTCAAAATTGATATCTGGGCAGACCTTTAGGTACAAAAGACGGATCCAATGTTAGAATTGAAAAAAGTGGCCGCCATTTTGAATTTCTTTGTTTTAAGGTCAATCGACCTCAAAATCGATATCTGGACAAGCCTTTAGGTACAGAAGACGGATCCAATGTTAGAATTGAAAAAAGTGGCCGCCATTTTGAATTTCTTTGTCTTAAGGCCAATCGACCTCAAAATCGATATCTGGGCAAGGCTGTATGTACAAAAGACGGATCCAATGTTAGAATTGAAAAAAGTGGCCGCCATTTTGAATATCTTTGTTTTAAGGCCAATCGACCTCAAAATCGATATCTGGGCTGGCCTGTAGGTACAAAAGACGGATCCAATGTTAGAATTAAAAAAAGGCCGTCATTTTGATTTTTTTTGTTTTACGGCCAATCGACCACAAAATCGATATCTGGGCATGGCTTTAAGTACAAAAGACGGATACAATGTTAGAATTGAAAAAAGTGGCCGCCATTTTGAATTCTTTTGTTTTAAGGCCAATTGACCTCAAAATCGATACTGGGCATGACATTGATAGTAAAAGTCATATTTAATGTTAGACTTAAGAAAAGTGGTCGCTATTTTGAACGTCTTTGTTTTAAGAATTATTGTATTTAACCCTTTAAATGATTCGCGTACACACGGGTGTTCGGAGCATTCATTGGCGGCACGCGATGTTCGAACACCCGGGTGTTCATAAGGAATGCGCTACGATTGGCCTATTATTTCGCCCAGACAAGTGCGTTCTCAATACTCTTTCGCTTCATAGTTCCGTTCGTTCGTTCCTCAATAATCATTTTTGTAAAAGAAAACGAACTTCTTGGAGCAAAAATTAGAAAAAAAAAATTAAAAACCATTTGACATGTTTGAAGAGTCACTTAGCTGGATTTACGTTTGGCATCGGAGAGTGTGTCAGTGTTTGAAAATGGATTCACGCCGAAAACGGTAAGTATTCTTATATGATTCTTATATGGAATTACTGAGAAAATAACGTAGATCATATTTTTAGTGATGGTTTCTTAAAATTGAGTGTTAAAATTAGTGAAAAAAGCGTCAAACTTTTGGAGAGGGAAAAATACGATAGATTGCGCGGCATATTTGGCCAGATTTTGTTAGTCAAATATGCTGTGAGTGATAAGAATTGTATGTAACTTTGTCAATATATTATTAAGTTATCGGGAAAACCGAGTTTATGTGCATAATTATACAGTTTTGATTCATAAAAGTCGAAAAATCGGGAAATGATATGATTCATAGGTAGCCATTTTGACACTTGCTATCGAAATTACATAGGGTTGGCACAAACATTCAGTTTGCAACAAATTTATGCGATGAAATATTTTTATATCAATATGAATTAAAATATTAATGTATTTAATTTTTATTGCACTGGTATAGTATAAATGGCGGACTTAATGCCAAAAGGCATTCTCTACCGGTCAATCAAATGGTAGTACAGATAGTTAAATATATTAATATTATTTGTTTACCCTATTAGGATGTAGATAAGATAAATAAGGAGAAAGGAGCTTTAAATATTTTAAGATAGTGTAAAAAAAAATAGGGACCCTTTTTATATTAGGGCAATTTTTAAAATGTTTTTAATAAAATATATTTCCTTCTAATTTTTATTTGTAATTTCATTTATTTATTTGAATTACAATTGACTGTTTTTTTTAGATTAGCGAGACTGAGATCAACATCGGGGTCGGAGCGATCTCGCTCGGCGACCCCGAACCCGCAACACGCCTCCCAAAGGCCATCCGTGGCGAGGCGTGCCCTTATAATGGGCCTCTCTTTAGAGGGGCCCAAAAGGAAGTCACCGGAGTGCGTGGCTCCACCGCCGAAAAGGCAGTAAGTATTTATTTTGTATTCCAAAGAGGAAAGGAAATATATTTATAAATAGATAGATAGATACACTTCATTGCACATATTGCAACAACATTACAGAACTACTAACATCTGATTATATAAATCATGTTTCCCCAACTACGCTCAAACCTATTCTGCATTGTGTCTTACGTATTTACTACCTACTACCTTTTATTTTCAGAGCTCTCCTCGTCAGCCAGACTCCCGGAGGGTCATTTAGGGTCACAGGAGACTCTGTTCCTGTTACCCAAACCCCCGGGGGTAATGTACGCCTCGATATGGTGGATCCATCGTCTCTGAAGTAAGTTTCTTAGACAGAAATAATATTGCTTTATAGTAATATATTATGTGAGTTATAGGTTAACTAATTTACGTTTACTTGCAGCGCAAACGTTTTAGAGCGTGTCGAGGCGATGGACATGTCTGATGAGGAGGCAGAAGAGGTCATGAGGAGAGCCCCGTGGCATGTTCGGCGGTGGATGGGTGATTTAGGGCAGCAGGGTCGGGAATGTCATACTCCAAAGCCACTTTCGCCCACTACTACAGTAGAGGACCTTAACAACACTTCCGGTATTGTTAGTGTTCACGAACCTAGCAATGCTCGAAGTGTACTTAAGGTTCCCTCTGTTGACGCTGATGTTGGTCCTTCAACGTCAGGGTTGACGGGCGCAACACTGAAGCCGGTGGGTGGGCGGGAGGACCAAGGCAGTGATTTAGATAGTGAGTTCGACGACGAGTTCGACGTTTCTCCTATAGAAACCACTGCTTTGGCGGGTGGAGGACGAGATATTCCTGATGACGAGGAACTAGACCAACCCGTTAGAGACGCAATGGATGATGTAGCTGATCGTTTGCTTGGCGTTTCGACTAGTTTCGATTGGTCACAAGACTTTGAGTCTTTCAGGGGTGTTCCTGAAGTTTTTTCAGGGCCATCCCCTGGTCCACTTAAAGACTATGATACGCCTTATGATGCTTTTACTGACATCTGGAGTAACGACATTATGGAGCTTATCGCCAATGAAACTAACCGTTATGCCAAACAAACCATCGATGCTTTGAAGGCCCAAGGTACATTAAAACCGACATCTCGTCTGCATCAGTGGCATGACACTAATGCGGACGAGATAGCGGTATTGTTTGCTGTTTTTATGTATATGGGCATTGATTGTAGATCATCTCAATATGAATACTGGAAGGCAAATGATTTCCTTGAAATGCCCAGATTCAAGGAACTTTTGTCTTATAATCGCTATATTCTTCTGAGCAAATTTCTTCACTTTGTTGATAACTCTGATGTGAGTCAGAACTTGTCACATAGTGAAGGACTTGTTTCAAAGAAGTTAGCGAAACTACAGCCAGTGATTTCGCATCTCAGTTTCAAATTTTCTTCTCTTTACAATTTGCGTAAAGAAATTTCGATTGACGAGTCATTGACCTTATTCAAGGGCCGCTTGTCCTTTGTCCAAACGATAAGGTCAAAGGCTGCGCGTTTCGGTATCAAGTCATACGAGCTCTGTGAATCACACACCGGCTATCTATATAAATTTTCTATTTACACGGGGAAGAACTCTGAACACAGCTCTGCTGCTGTCGCACCTAGTGCTGATTTAGGAGGCAAGACTACTCAGGTAGTTCTCGGTCTATTGAAGGGCTTGGAGCATCGGGGACATTGCGTAACTATGGATAATTTTTATAATTGTCCATCGTTAGCACGGTACCTGAAATCTCTGGGATTCGACTGTTTGGGAACATTACGTATAAATCGTAAGCACGTGCCTCATGACATCAATAGAATCCCGAAGAGTGTGGAAAAGGGTGCTATCGTAGCACGTCAGTGTGGCGATGTTTCCATCATTGCATGGAAAGACGCCAAGCTGGTGACTATGATTTCTACCTACCATACCGACGAGACTTATATTGGATCGAAGGCAGGGAAAGCGTTAGTGAAGCCTGTGTGTGTGAGAGATTACAACAGTACGATGGGAGGAGTTGATCTGAAAGATCAGAAACTCTCAACGTATTTGTTGGAGCGAAAGAGAGGAGTGAAATGGTATATTAAGATGTTTAAACGTCTGCTGAATGTAAGCATTCACAACGCTTTCGTTATGTACGTCAGCTCCTTGCGTCGTCGCAACATGGTTCCCACGACACATCGTGATTTCCGCTACAAGCTAGCTAAATCTCTAGTGGAAGAGCACCACCACAGTCCACCAGCGATTAGAGAGCAAGTAGGGGAAGTTATGAGGTTGAGGCGGGATGTTGTGCACGAGCCCAAATATGAGCCTGGCAGAAACAAACGAAAGCGGTGTGTAGTTTGCTATCGGCAGAATAAGGACAAAATGGTGCATACTCAATGCGTGACCTGTGGAGATTTCTTGTGCTTTGAAACTTGTTGGAGAGAATGGCATTCTCTTCCCAAGCTGAAGGGCCAAGAATCTCGTGGTCGGAAAAGGACACGTAATGAGTAAGTTCAATTTGTCTGTGAATGGTGTGTGAAAGCGAGATTTGAAGATCTTACAATTTATACTGAATGTGTTCAAACAATCTCTTTCAATGACAAGGACAAGTGTCGCCTGGTATTTATCGGTAAACCAGATGTTACTGATAGGTAACCGTCATCACTAGGTAGAGTTCTTGGGGCTCTGGGCAGGGGTTACTACCCCTTCTTTCTTCACGGTACAATCCAAATTCATTTTGAGATATCTTGTCATGTCCATGTACTTATTACGGCACCTTGTATCTTGGGTCTTTTTCATACATTGCCTTCACCCTGACACATAGCATTTTATGACCCTTCAACAGGTTTTCTAGTTTTTCTGGTTAAGGTTCTTTTTTACATTTTTGAATATTTTTATTACTTTTTTTGTTTATTTTTATTCCTTTTTTTTAATTGTAAATAGTTTTTATAGAATAAAACACCATGACTTTTCTTTTTGTTTTCTTTACCCAGTGTTTATGATATGTATATATATATATATATATATATATATATATATATATATATATATATATATATATATATATATATATATATATATATATATATATATATAATAATTGTAAATAATAAGAATGATTGGGACAACTTTCGTATTGACGTAGTTCGATTTTGGAAGAACAGCTTGGCTGAAAACTATTCTTCCATATAATCACTTTACATACATTACATAACAAATTTCTAAAACACTTTTTATTTTTACCAAAAGTTAGTCAGAATTGTCATTACTTTCCATTTAAATAAAATAGGTTCATCATCTATCTCATATTTTTTTCATAGGCAGACGATGTAGCGTGTCAACTATATAGTCTAAAACACGTTCTATTTTATTATTCTGGACCAATATAAATAACTTTGAACATACCTTGAATAAAGAAACAGGCAACTCGTAATAATTTTATAGGCAGACGAAGTCGCGGGCCCTGACTAGTACTTTATGATTGGAACATAGATACGTACCGAAAAGGAAAGTAACTAAATATACAACTGCTTGTAGTACTATTTTCTAATTTAGTTTTGTCATAAAATAATATTTGCTAATTTTGCAAACATTTGTCTTATTAGAAAGGAATAACTAGGTGATAACACAGTTATACAATTTTTAAATACGTTCTAGTTAATTATTTAGAAGCAATAGAAAATCCTTAGAGCAAAAAGTAAACAAGAAAAAACTATTTTTTTTTCGACTACACTTTGATTTTTTGTCAACCCTAGCGTATTGTTTTTTGTCGGGAACGAGCGCGCATGGCCGCGGCGGGTGTCGTTTTTTGCCGCTGTGGTAACAAAAGTTTTATGAAGTGGATATCGTTATTCAAAGTGTATAATTTATGTGATCGTTTCTTGATAATGTAAACATTGTAGTGTAAGTGTTATTTCCGTGGTTCTAAATGCTGAATTAGTCTAAACAAGTCATCAAAGTCAATGGATGGTGCATAAATGCATGAATCTAATAATCAACCCGTGATTTCAACATCAAGTAAGCTTTAATTACTATGTATTCTTTAATTGTCGGATAGGAAATTTCATGCAGATTACGGTGATATATAATTATTGTAGTAAAAATTAAAGGTAATGTTAGAATAAATCGATTATTTGATATCATAACAAAAATAAAGAGCGGGCTGTCAAAGAGCTGTCATTAGCGACACAATTCAAATTGACAGACTCTATCGTACCATGGGTTAAGATAGATATTTGGGCTTGTCTTTAGACAAATAGAATAAATCGAGGTTGTAATTTCAAGAACTGCATTCCATGTTAAATGTTCTTATTTTAAGGGCTATTGGTTTTAAAATTAAACTCCGCTGGACATGGCCACAAACTATAGTAGGTTATAGAACTTTTAAATAATATGGCCACCATCAATGCTTATTCAATTCTCTTCAATAACGATATCGCACGTTTGTTATGTCACAAAATAAAAAATTGAAGAACAAAGAAGTGGCCCGTGGCAGCAAACAGCAAATAAAGTAAATTCTTCTGTGAAAGCATCAAAATCGGTTAAAAATCAGGGAGTCGCTAACAATCCAACTATTGCTATAAGAATAATTAGCAGCATAGTAGATATTATCTTACTATATTTTTCATCCCCCACATCGTTATGCCCTGTTCGTTGACCATTCAATTAATGTATCTTTTTTTTATTTACCCCCCTTCACCAGACTTAAAAGGCTACTCACGTTGATTACCTTATTAATTTTTTAAAGTATTTAATTTTGATGTGACTGCGTATTTAAATTGTTAAATTAGTAAAATTACAACCTCGATTTATTCTATTTGGCTAAAGACAAGCCCAAATATCTATCTTAAATCCAATCAGTCTTAAAACAAAGAAGTTCAAAATGGTGACCACTTTTCTTGAGTCTACCATTAGATCTGTTTTTTTTACTAACGATGGCATGCCCAAGTATTTGCATTTTGACGTCAATTGTTCTTAAAACAAATAAATTCGAAATAGTGGCCACTTTTTTCAATTGTAACATTGGATCCGTCTTTTTTACCTAAAGCCATGACCAAATATCGATTTTGAGGTCGATTGGCCTTAAAACAAAGAAATTCAAAATGGCGGCCACTTTTTTCAATTCTAACATTGGATCCGTCTTTTGTACCTACAGGCCTGCCCAGATATCGATTTTGAGGTCGATAGGCGTTAAAACAAAGAAATTCAAAATGGCGCCCCCTTTTTCCATTCCGACATTGGAATGTTCTTTGGTAACTAAAGTTATACTCAGATGTCGAATTTGAGGTCAATTGGCCTTAAAACAAAGAAATTCAAAATGGCGGCCACTTTTTTCAATTCTAACATTGGATCCGTCTTTTGTACCTACAGGCCTGCCCAGATATCGATTTTGAGGTCGATAGGCCTTAAACCAAAAAAAAACAAAATGGCGGCCATTTTTTTCAATTCTAACATTGGATCCGTCTTTTATACCTACAGGCCTGCCCAGATATCGATTTTGAGGTCGATAGGCCTTAAAACAAAGAAATTCAAAATGGCGGCCACTTTTTTCAATTCCGACATTGGATCAGTTTTTAGTAATTAAAGTTATACCCAGATACCGATTTTGAAGTCAATTGGCCTTAAAACATAGAAATTCAAAATGGCGGCCGTGTATACCAATTCTAACTTTGGTTCTGAATACTATAGTGCTAATGTCCATAATAAATAAATAAATAAATAAGTAATATAAAGATACATACTAACATAATTTTACGGTGTAAAAAATTGAACAGTCATTACACCTCAAAGCAGATTTTTTCAATTGTACGAACGGCACGCAAGCGTCATGTACACAAATGTTCATGAATACGTAATAATTAGAAAATGTTTATTTCGATGTGACTGTTATTGTGAAAAAAAATTAACCTGTTGGTTATTGGTTCAATGTTAAAAAATTTAACATAATTAAAATAAACGACGCAAGACACGTGTTGAACATGTTATCGCTAAAGCTTTTCACGTAACTCATTACTTCTTGACCGTTATAACTTAACTATTAATTTAACACGTTAATTTTTTTTAATGTTTAACTATTAACCATTAATAATTTTTAACCATTAATCACATCACTACTTATGTATATGGTTGAATTTACTGTTAGACTGTGTTAATATTTCTTTCTATTGTTATTGCAGAATAATAGTGATTATCGATTTTGAACTCTAAGGTCAACTGATTACAGTACGCATAATAACTACAATCATCGCACCTTGTCTCCTTTTGATGGGTAATCAGAAGTATTCTAGTTCCATGTAATAGGATAAGACTTTTGCCATTTTGCAACACTCATATTTAAGTATATACTTGATTCTAATTACTGAAAAGCGTATTTTTCTGCTCGGTCGGCGGGTCCATTCGCAGGCCCACGTCACCCCACAGTCCACATCACAGCCCTAATTGGAAATTCTTTGAATACATTTAACTTTTCTTTGTAATTTCGCCGATAAAGAATATTGGAAACGTTATTTTAAAAGAAAAATTTGTAATTTGCGTAAAAATCCAATAGAAAATTTGCTTCAAGCGTCCTTTAACGGGTGGTACTTATTTATTTTGCCATGGAAAGTCGCTCTACTGAATCTGAGGATACGACAGTAGGGTCTAGATAGATCGTCAAATGACGAGAGATGATTATCGTCACCAGTCGTTATAATTACGCCGGCCGCCCGCCTGTTTGAACCGGATGTGCACAGGCTGATCCCAGAACGCGACACGTACATGGCTACTATGTCGGTTTTTTTAAATTAGTGATTGAACAAGAATTCTTAACTGAATTACAACACTTTTTGTGGTTTGGCAAGTGGGTGTCAGAGGGGAGCGAGGTTCGCTATTTGATACGTAGCGCCCCCTCCAATTATGCAGCAGCGCAGGTTACATAATTTGAGCTGCCATTGTCACCAACGAGTTACAATAGGCACGAGGTGAACAGTTGCCCTGTTGAATGGCCTCTTTTTTTTATAGCATTGAATGACGAGATGAGCATGCCGTTCGCCTGATGGTAAGCGATACGACCACCCATAAACAGGAGCAATACCATCCAGCACCCTAAGGCACAAAGTACTGTGTGGCATTCCACTGCGCTCGTCATCCTGAGACATAAGATGTTAAGTCTCCTTATGTCCAGTAGTTACACTGGCTACAATGTCCTTCAAACCGAAACAAAACAGTGCATGCAGACTGCTACTTGGCGGTAGAAATAGACATTACGGTGGTACCCACCCAGACAGACTCTTACATATGAGAGACCTACCACCAGTAAAATATCGCCTCTGCGATATTTAAAATTCTACGAAGTGGGTTTGGGCGATCGGAGCCGGCCGATGGTGGTTCATAACTCCAGTACCGTGGTAGCTATCCTAGCGGATGTAATCCTACCTCCTTACTTATATACTTTGTGTCGCTTGAGTGGTTACAAATATCGTACGATCATTGGAATGGCACAATATAAAAATTATCACATATAGTCTATTAACGTGTTAAGTGACACTATAGTTATCCGGATTGCATTTTTAACTAGCCAAGCTTTGCCTGTTGCTCCCGGTAATGATTTTCCAGCTTTCGTCCCTTGGGAAATCTTGCACATTTCTCGTATAATAAGCACTCTAAGTGCTAATCGAGTGTAATGTGCATAATGAGAGTGTTCGCAATTTTACATACATTTTTTTTTTATTGCACTGAATGACGAGACGAGCATTCCGTTCGCCTGATGGTAAGCGATACGACCAGCCATAAACAGTAACAACACTATCCTGCACCTTGAGTTACGAAGTACTGTGTGGCATTACACTGCGCTCGTCATCCTGAGACATAAGATGTTAAGTCTCATTATGTCCAGTAGTTACACTGGCTACGATGTCCTTCAAACCGAAACACAACAATGCATTCACACTGCTGCTTGGCAGTAGAAATAGACATTGCGGTGGTATCCACCCAGACGGACTCTTACATATTCTCATATGACCTACCACCAGTTACATTCCGACCTATGTAAATGTTATACATATTTCGGTTTTTTTATACTTTGGAAATAGTATCTAGAAATACTGAACACTACAAAATAATAAAATATTTTTATTGTATCAATTTTATTCCACAAACCAACTAAGTCAAATCCGGCGGGTAAAATCTACCTACTAGCTGCAATTGAAACATACTTTACAATAAATAAAATACTTCTTATCACTTAAAGAACTTCCAAGACTGAGTTAGTAGTTTCGGAGATAGTCTCGTACATTGAAATGCGCAATTTTCTCATCTATATAATACTAGACCTATGTTCAGCAGTGGACTGATAAAGGCTGATGATGATGATGATGATGATGATGATACTAGACTTCTGCTTGCGGCTCCGCCCGCGTGAATGAGATTTTCCGGTATATATCCCGCTTTACATTTATTACTAGCTTTTGCTCGCGGCTCCGCCCGTATTAAAAAGTTTTTCCGGGATAAAAGTCCCTATTTATGTTTTCCCGGGATAAATAGTAGCCTATGTGTTAATCCAGGACATGATCTACCCGTGTGACAAATTTCATCGAAATCCGTTTAGTAGTTTTTGCGTGAAAGAGGAACAAACATCCAAACATCCATACATTCTTACAAACTTTCGCCTTTATAATATTAGTAGGACTATATATACACCGAAACATACATTGTTTTAAAATGTTTACTATTTAACAGCTCATAGTGTGACTTACAAGCTTTTTATTGTGATTGTTCAACCATCTTTCATTATTTAAGATATAAACCGTACGAAGCGAGTCACACGCCCGGGACATGCGCCATGCGGTAACTTTGTACTTTAGTTCATCCATCTTCTAAAAGAATCAAGATACCATACTACATTTTTTACATGATATTTCTATACTACAACATATGTTTTTATGTAAAAATAAAAAATATAAAAAAATACGAAGTTGGAAAAATATTGATTTTTAATATTTACTTCCGGTTTACTATACGAAAAAATAATCAAAATTTTAATTTTATTCAATTTCTAATAAAACAATTGATCTTCACGAATAAACACTGTTACTTTTGTTTAATCCATTTCGTTCACTAAATTAATAGCTATCAAAAAATCCGTTCCTCAAATTTTTACATTTCTTTGAAGTCGCATTAATTCGTAACTAGGCTAAAAAAAAATAAAAATAATGATGGACATTAATTCAGGTCCCATAGAAATCCAATTGACCCAATTATGAACAAAATCCAGAACCTGACATTTTTTCGTTGTCCGCTTTACGTGAAATGCCCCTTATTTCATTCAGCTAGCACGCTGGACCATGAAAATAAATTGCCTGCTTAATTATTCGAACATGCCTGAGAAAAAAAATAAAAAGCCAGTTTGCACTTTTATCCACCCAGACCCCTATTTCACGGTCGGACGTGCAGGTTAATTTTTTACATATAAAGCTTACTTTTGCACGAAAACCCGTTTGCATAAGATCGCGTCGACTGGCATTTGTGCCACTTGGCACCCTGCCAGCCAACGACAACACGTTGTACAACATGCGATACCGATTTTTATTCTATTTCGTCGAGCGTGGATTGCATTGTTTTACATTTTTTGAATTTCGAATTTTATATTCTTTATCATTTGATTGTGTGATTTTCATATTCAAAATTCGAATGTTTTACGAATATCTTAGAGTAAGTGTAAAATTATAAAAAAATGCATTTATTAAGGTCTGAGGTTTTATAACATATATTCACAGAAATACATATTGTGACTGTAATAAATAATTTACCTATATAAAGAGGAAAGATTTGATTGTTTGTTTGTAATGGATAAACTCAAAAACTGCTGGACTGATTTTGAAAATTCATTCACTAATAGGAAGCTACATTAGTCTTGAATGCTATAGGCTACTTTTTATATCGGGAAAATATTTTTGTCCCGGAAAAACTTTTTCACACGGGCGGAGTCGCGAGGAAAAGTCTAGTCCTTAATAATTTCGGCCACATCATAAAATCCCAAATTCAAATTTTTATTAATTTAACATAATACACATTTTCATGCTTAAATATTTTTATTACCGAAAAAACACATAATTTTAGACTAATCCCACGCGACGGCCGTGTTTACGATCAAAACCTGACCTAGTATTTCAGATCTCATTCAGCGGACTATTTCAGGTCAGCTACAGCTGATGTAAACAGAACCTCATTACAATATAATAATATGTAATAACTGCACAGTCACCATCATAAGTAACTGAACAAATTCAAAATTTCATTTTGTGTTCTTACAAACTCTTTTTTCCTTCACAAAAATGAAATAAAAGAAATTTGCTTTACTCCATACGAAGAATTGTTTTTGTCAGTTTAACTTAACGCGTTTATAGGCGATTTAAAATATTGATTTTGTACAAATATTTATGCTGCTGACTCTACCACGCAGTACTTTGTAATTAATGGTATGGTTTGTATGATGTTGCTACTGTTCATTCGGCTGCAATAAAAAATTACGTGGCAGAAGAGCAAGTGACTTTGTGGTAAGTTATCACATCACTGCCTCGGTGGCGTAGTTGTATTACAGTACCACTGCAAAGCTGAGATCTCGGGTTTGATCCCCGGGTCGGGCAAAGTGATATTGAGTTTTTCTATTCAGTATCAGCTCGGAGTCTGGTATTTGTGCCCGATATGGCGATAGGCTCGCCCCCTATCACATCATGGGACGGAATAATGGCGAAAAGTGCGTGCACTAGTTGCGCCTCTGCCTACCCCTTCGGGGATAACAGGCGTGAGTGTATATGTATGTATGTATTATCACATCACGTGATCATCATCCATGTTAGGCAACTGGTCGCAACGCTATATTTTAATGAACCACAATAGCGAGCTTATTCATATCGAGGGGTGAAAGGCTGTTTGGTTTAAGCGACTTTTTTATATCCCAAAAAATGTCGCTTACATTAAATAGCCTTTCACCCCTCGTCATCATTCTCGTTGATTCCTTGTGTCAGTACACTGTTTCAGTTGCACCACTCAGCCTTTTTTTTGTTTACGCGGACAAAGTGACTTATTACTACCGCCCAGTGTTCAAGGGGAACGACTGAGCGGTTATGTTGGATTCACCGTGCCTTACGAACCGACGTTGAGCCGCCCGGAGAGATGGAAAGCGTCGGGCGACCGCCGGGCCGAGTCCCTAACCTATGTACACCGCACGGCATACCAACTAAAACTCCGCGGTGGCCATCTTCGGCGCATTAGGGACGGCTACGGACTTCCTCTGACTCACGTCTAAGTTGTCGTCCGCAACCGCCCCTACCCCTAAGCCTTGAATATTTTTTTGCAGTATTTACACGAGAGACAGTTTTAACTATAGTTCAATCAAGGTCGTTAATACGACTGTCTATTACTAATTAACCACTGTTTATTACTAACCGGCATTGCCAAAGTTCCACATGTGGCAAGTAATCTCTCTGCTCTTTGCTTAAAATGTTCATTGATCGCTTTTGACCGAGGATTATCATTTACATTCAGATGACCTATAAAATCATTGTCTATCTTGCCCCGCTTATATATAGATGTATGGAAAAACCCTGGACACCGGTGTCCGTCGCGGGGCTTGACAGACTACGAGACAATATTTAAACCAAGAATCAAATATAAATTAAGTTTGCATAACTAAATTGCATTTTGTACTTCTTACTAATTATGATTTATACGCCTCACAGGCCAAACATGATCGGATACTCTATACATACTCATGTTTTGCAAATAAAAAAAAATTAAATTGAATTTGAATCCAAATTTTAAGTCCTCAAAAATACAATAATTTTCCTATTGTATGAAGAACGAAATAAGCCGGCTCCGTGAAGCGCGTACGATACGGAATTATTCATTTTAATAATTCATTGTGAAGTCAGCATTCGCTTTAAATCTCAGGCTTTTCTCTTTATTTGTTCTCTGTTGGATCAAAATCCGATTATCGAACTTTTTGTTGTCTATGGGTAAAACTGTTTTATTCTAAATTATTTTCAAACTTACCATACCATACCAGCCCTGTATTATATACTGCCCACTGCTGAGCACGGGCCTCTTCTACAATTGAGAGGATTTAGGCCTTAGTCCACCACGCTGGCCTAGTGCGGGTTGGCAGACTTCACGTACCTTCGAAATTCTTATAGAGAACTTCTCAAATATGAAGGTTTCCTCACGATGTTTTCCTTCACCGTTTAAGCGAGCGATAATTCACAAAGAATACACAAACTTATTTGTAGTAGACAGTGCAACTAAAAGTTGGCAATACAATGTGAAATGTATAAGCCACATAAGTAATTGAACAAATTAAAAACTTTAAATCGCCTGTGCACTTTTTTCTTCTTACCAAATGTCTTATTTTGGTTACAAAAATAAAATTGATTTTACTTCATACAAAGAAAAGTATTTTTCACATAAACTTAACGCGCATAACCGATTTCAAATTCGGAATTTGTTCAACTAGTTGTGTGGCTGACTCTTCCCTCCACAAATTCATAATGTAGTTAAATTAATAAAACATATGTTTTTTTTTTATCTATGCTAATTTGGCGGCCATTGGGCTTTATTTTATTTATGAACTCTAATTGGTTCTAGTTACTCATTATTAGTTCTATTCAACCATAATTACGGATGACGGATGACGTAAAAATACACAAAAACTTCACCTAGTTTATGATACATCTCTTGTTAAATGAACTGTAAATTGTTTTGATGATTGTAACAAATAAAAAAAAATTACATGCGGTTTATCCTGCGTGAGATATTTCCGATCATCGAAGTCCCGCTATGCACTTCTCAGAGAAAGGTTATAACTTATAAAGCAACTTTATAAATGCTAAGCTCAACAAAATTACTGTAGCGATCTATAGCGCCATCTGTATGACACCAGCGCCACTTATTTAAAAATCTAAGAACAAATTCAAATATTTTCCACCGAAGAAAATTACCAGGACTAAAGTGCCGTATATGCTAATCTAGAAAGTGGCTTATCTGTACGCGAAATCTCATCCAATGCCGCAGAAAAAAAGCATAAATAGCTGCAAAATGTAGAGCACCCGTACTAAATCGCAATCATCTCTATCTACAGACTCCAACTTATTCATACTCTACGTTACCGTTCCTAGTAATTCCAACACACCACAGAGGTCTTTAAAAGCAATATCGACTCTATGTACAGCTTATAAGAAATGTAAAAGGAAATTCCTCTCACAAACGGCTTACTACTGCAGATAGAGTCAGGCCCGTTTTGCTGGCTCAGTTTGTCGCAGACGCATTATCAAGATTAGACTCTATTTCTGAAAACGGAAATATATTTTGTATCCCGTTGTGATTTGGACATAAATGCGCGGATATTTTTGGGTTGCAGGATTTGTCTGGCTTGTGAAATAATGGAAGCTGAATGTACTATACGTGACACACAGACTAACGCCTATTGTTCCCGGATGGGTAGGCAGAGACGCAACTAGTGTGCCCACTTTTCGCCGTGCGTATGTCCCATGATGTGATAGGGAGCGAGCCTATCGCCACATCGGGCACAAATTTTTAGACTCCGGCCTGATACTGAATAGAAAACCCAGTATCACTTTGCCCGACCCAGGGATGAAACCCGAGATCTGTGCATTACAGTCGTACCGTAAAACAAATACGCCACCGGGGCAGTCAAAATAATTTTGGAATATATTATTGCAGTATGAAAGCAACATAATATGCGGAGTAATATTCTGCAATATAATTGAGATTCCTGCATCGAATATCAAAAGCCTTTAAGCTATATCAGAAACTTCAGGGATGGCTTAGAATTTTGGTTTTAGATCAGTATTTACTCTAACGCTTACTGAATTTGGCGGACGCTGCGAAATAGTCTATACCAGCTTATTCGTGAAAAGGAATAGAAGTTAAAAAGGTGTGTTTGGAGTTTCTGAAATCTCATTCACTATATGAAACAAATCAGCAAGTCGTTGTTTCTGTTAATTGAATGTTACCTCAGTTAAACCAGCACTCATGCTTTCAGTAAATCGCCTCTTTGTTTCAATAAGGTGATATCTTGAGAAACTTTAAAAGAGTTTTTCATTGTTAAAAAAATATTATGTATATGTTTTCTTTATTCACTATTATAATGTAAATATACGATGTATTTTGCAATAACAAAATCGATCACAGCAGTTTTAATTTTCAAATGAACAAAATATATGCTCGTTGGACTTATCACTTATCATTACTGAAGCAGCGGCGATATGTCTACGTTACTCCATCACTCGGTCATTCGTCATGTTCATTTTAGTGAAGGTAAATTAAAAACCATCTGAGCTACAACAAAAGGTCGATATTTAGGTAAAAGTAACTTTTACTGATAATAAAAACACCGCCAGTAACTTAAACCTAAATCTGTATTTATTTTCCAAATGTTAAACAGTACATAAGATCAGAAAGAAGATACACGTATTTCAAGATAACCGTTCCAAAGAACGACAATAATCCTTTCTAAATAACTGAACAGCGCAAAAACCAGCCCCAAAACATTATATAGATAATTCGGATAAACATAAAAACAACTCGTATTTAGGTTAACGTGTATTGTTAGGTATAAAAAGGGTTAGTCGTGTACTGTTCGCAATGTACACAATAAACGGTAAAAGATTTGTGTGTAAGGTGTGATTTCGTGATATGAATTGAATATTGTTGTGGTAAGTTATTGCTATAGATAACTTTCTATATAAATGAAACTTTTTTGGAACAACACACAGTCTTAAGTCTTTTATCCTCGAAAAGCAGAGGCGCATGTGAACCTAATTTTCACCGTCCGTATTCCATCCCATGATGTGATACGAAGCGAGCCTATAGCCATGAGACACGAATTCTAATCTCCGCGCCGATACTGTGTACATAAACCCAATATCACTTTACCCGACCCGGGGAGCGAACCCGAGACCTCAGCATACAAAGGTACCGTAATTATGCTGGTAGGTCTCTCATATGTAAGAGTTCGTCTGGGTGGGTACCACCGCAATGTCTATTTCTACCGACAAACAACAGTATACATGCACTGTTGTATTTCGGTTTGAAGAACATTGTAGCCAGTGTAACTAGTGGACATATTGAGACTTAACATCTAACGTCTCGGGTTGACGAGCGTAGTGAATGCGCGGGAATCCTACGCAGTACTTCGTAACTCAAGTTGCTGGATGGTGTTGCTACTGTTTATGGGTAGTCGTATCGTTTACCATCAGGGGAACGGCATGCTCGTCTCGTCATTCGATGTTATAAAAATACAATAACGGCAACAAGGCAGTCAGTTTCTTGGGATCGTCAATCTGAATTTCCAATCTGGCTCTTATCTTGTTTAAATACAGCTTAAAATACATTTCTTATTTATTTAATTAGTAGATATTTAATTATATACCTAGTACGCGGCCACTTGACTAAGGCAGTGAAAAATATTCATTCAATTTTGTAGTATTGAAGATATATTATATAAACTTAAGCAGCTTTGTTATTTTTATAAACAGAATCGGGCTTAATTTTTGCGTAGAGATAATTAATGAACAAAGAGAGATATAGAGAAAAATGCCTGCTGGAATGGTGGCAAACTAGGTGGTAAATGCTTGATGGTAGGTCTCTATGTGACAGTTCCTTAGGGTTATCTGAGCTTTAATAAACTATTATTCACCCCAAAACTTTACAAATTCTATGAGACTTATTCCAGCAGATTTCTACAAAATTTACAACAAAACTTCAAGACATAAAGAAACACAAGCCAAACGTAATTATAGCTTCACTAATTTGAAACAATCTACTCTAGTTAAAAACTAAAGTTACGCGCGATCGGCTGGCGGCGTGCCAACCGCCAAAGCCTGTGAGGCCTCAGATAGTCAACAATAGGATAAAGCTCGTCGTATACTTGGAGCTTTTTAAAAGTACAACGGAAGTTTGTTTACGTGCGATATGAAATGGCTTGTTGATTCTGGATGTGGAATGCCGTATATTTATTAAGAATAGTATGTTAGGAATGGTTGGGCTGAGAGTGGGCACTGTCGCTTATAATCACAATAATATTAGACGATGGCCCTTGAAAGGACAGTGTTTGGTGAATTAGCTAATTTTCTATTGAAGATACAATAAAATACTTTATTCATCGCGTAGGCGGACATAGTTGCACTTATGATTAGTCAAGATACATTAAATTGATTAGAATGATATTTTGAATACCAAAGCTAAGGTCACATATATAACTACGGACATCTTTATTGGGAGTAAAATCAATGGTGAAAAATAAAAAGTAAGAAGCCAGCTTGGGCTGGCAAAAAAAGCAATATAAAAAAGAGAGCATATTTATAAAAAAAATAATAATGGGAGGAACGCATCGTGATCCTCACTGACGAGGGAACTACAGGCAGTAAGAAACAAATGGTTGAAAACTTAATATGTTGATACTTGGTTGTAAACTAATCTCCTAATTGTCATGCCGATATTAAATTAGAACCATTTAAGCTCCGTCTTCTGCTTTGACAAAAAAAATGTAATATATTTACCGTTATATCTAATATTTTTTATGTCATCAAAATATTGTCTCCTAGGAATCTCGAAAATATGCAAATAAAAATATTTAATTTTGAAAGTCTTAGGGTAGGCTATAAATATTTTTGAAATTATGATCATGATATGGCTACTATTACTTGGGAAAATGATATAATATTAATTTAATTAACTGTGGACCTTGTGCTTGCTATTTCCAAAACTTTTAAATTTATAATTTTTAGTCCAAATTTTATAATAATATTATTTAGTTTAGAAAAAACAACATGGCATTTTTATTTTAAATGATTGACATTATTTCATCTCAATATATTGTAAGAAAAAATTGTGAGTATAAAAAATAATCGATTACGTTTATCAATTCCAGGTGCAGACTCCAGCATCCAAAGCGGGGGGTCCTACAGAGAGCGCGTGCGGGCCCGCCCCCTGGCTGGGCCCGCCACTGGTTCGACCCCGTGAGTTAATATTGTACTTAGAACCCTAACAATGAACATATTTTCCAATAAACTGGTGGTAGGACTCTCATATGTAAGAGTCCGTCTGGGTAGGTACCACCGCAATGTCTATTTCTACCGCCAAGCAGCAGTGTGCCTGCACTGTTGTGTTTCGGTTTGAAGGACATTGTAGCCAGTATAACTACAGGACATAATGAGACTTTACATCTTATGTCTCAGGATGACGAGCGCAGTGGAATGCCACACAGTACTTTGTAAGTCAAGGTGCAGAATGGTATTTCTACTGTTCATGAGTGGTCCTATAGCTAACCATCAGGTGAACGGCATGCTCGTCTCGTCATTCGATGCAATAAAAAAAAATAAAGGTTAACGTGCACAAGGTTGAAAATCCGCCACAGAGGCCCACGTAAGTGTCTCGCATTCCGGGATCACCTGTAGGTATATATCCGGGGACAAATAGGCCAGCATAATTATTTCGATTAGCGAGGGTTAATCATCTCTCCTCAGTCGATACTCTTTCCACCTACTTACAATCAGGTGTAGATATACTTTGTAAAAAAAACAGATTGACCGGGTTATTTGACCCCTGGATACAATGTTAGAATAGTGATTAGCAAACGTGATTCGTCTTTTTCCTCTATCTACTTGTATGTCATTTAAAAACTAGCTTGGATCTTGTACTCGATTAATGTAACAGTAAATTTTTATGTTGAGCTTTCTCTGTATATCAATAAAAACAAAATATATTATTCTACTGAGAAATAAAAGTAAAAACGCATAAAAACTGTGATAGTTTTTATCAGCGTAATATAACCGAGGGTTAAACTCAGTTGTTTATTATACAACTGTTAGTTAAAACCAACCGTCGTTTAGGGATTTAACTCGTTGAATTTCCGTTCATGAATAACTAGTGGGGTTGGCTAATATTTAAATTTACGCGACGTGTTCTAATGTTTATTGCTGGACATAATAAAACTGTGATATCAGCAAATTTTTTACGTAGTACATTCTGAATTTATAAACTAATAACTAGTTTTTGCTAGCGAATCTGTACGCGTACTCGTCGTTTTGTGGAATAAAAGATTTACTATGCCCTTTCTAGTACCAGTTTGTTACTATTATTAATAGAAAGTTTGGGCATACAAACCACATACCTATAGGAAAAGTGAAGCTTAAAGGAATCTTAGCCAAACGGGGGGAAAATGCAAGACAAAAGCAATCCTAATTTATGTCATTACGACTTAAATCCGGTTAGTATCGGCAATTTGTATAAACGAGTGAAACCAACACCCGTTTACGTAAGAAGATACCAATATAAACACCCGAAGATTTATTGCCCGTCCCAAACGCCCCCCCAATAGTCCCGGCTTAAAAATAGGGGCCAATCCGTCTGCGAACAATTTTATTGCCTCGATTGAATTCATTTAGTGTCATTACATTGATGGTAAATTGACTGTTGGTACAGATTTCCTTCTTTTTTGTTGATCGATAAAATGTGGTTGAAATTCTATTTCAAAGGTTTGTATCGAATTTTCTTCGGAAATGGAAGCTTCGCGTTAGATAGATATGTTTCATTGGTTAGTGTTAGTCAATATACAGTAGGCAACTATCATAAACTCGTGTTTATCGAGCCTTCTCCCGCGTCAAAACCTTGTCCGCTACAAAATTTATGTACATTGTCTATCCATGTGCCAAATTTTACCCAAATGTAACAAACATCCAAACATGTTTGCAAATTTTTGTTATAATATTAGTAGGAGGTAAAATACACATGAGTGCAATTATCATTTACTAGCTGTTGCTCACGGCTTCGTCCGCATTAGCCTTTCCCGCTACAAAATTCCCTTGAACAAGTGCGACGCCAGCGTCATCTACTTAACTTTCACAAACTTCGCATTTATAATATTAGTAAGATATATTACCATCTGTGTAGATCTGTAGATACAACGTTTGATTCTAGCATAATTTACTCCGTCCAACCATTTATTTTACTTTTGACAGCTCGGGTACTAATCAATTGGTAACATCCTAATGAGTTACCGCTTCGATCTCTTATAACATCATCATCATCATCATCAGTCTTATGACGTCCACTGCTGAACATAAGCCTCCCCCAAAGATTTCCAGATAGACCTGTCAAAAGCGGCCTGCATCCAGCGCGTTCCTGCGGCCTTTACTAAGTCATCGGTCCACCTTGCAGGTGGACGGCCGACGCTGCGCTTGCCAGTACGTGGTCTCCACTCGAGAACTTTTTTGCCCCATCTGCCGTCAGTTCTTCGAACTATGTGCCCTGCCCATAGCCACTTGCTAGCGTTCTTTTTTCACGCGTACGTGTAAGCTCTGGAATGAACTACCTGTGTCGGTGTTCCCTGAGCGCTGTGACCTGTCCTTCTTCAAACGTGGCTTAAAAAGAGTATTTTCCCTATGGTAGGCAGCGGCTTGTCTGTGTCGCTGGCATAGCTGAGTCCATGAGCATCGGTGGCCGCTTACGATCAGGCGGGCCACTAGCTCGTCTGCCTATACTGGCATAAAAAAGTCCTTTTGGGTGATTTTATCGTTTTGACAATTTTCGTCGTTAAACATACTTGTATATAGTGTATGCATAATATACATTATAATTTGATAGCAGAAATTGCTGAACGAGTTTTGATCAAATTTGGCTTTCAGACAAAGTCTATTAACATAATATTGACTAGTACATAGTTGGAGTTTTATTTTCAGAGAGGGTTTTAATGCAGGAACCATAAAACAGTAACGGCCTTACTCGTAAACAGTTTGTAAACCTATTTTAGTTATCAAATACTTTATTTAAGAAAATGCGGCGATGGCCTAGTTGGGAGTGGAACGGACGGCCGAGACGAATGTCCGCAGGTCCAAAACCCAAGGACACGCACCTCTGACTTTTCTAAAGTTATGTGTGTATTCTTTGTGAATTATCGCTCGCTTTAACGGTGAAGGAAAACATCGTGAGGAAACCTGCGTACCTGAGAAGTTCTTTCTAAGAATTTCGAAGGTATGTGAAGTCTGCCAAACCGCACTAGGCCAGTGTGGTGGACTAATGCCTAAACCCTCTCAGTAGTAGAGGAGGCCCGTACCCAGCAGTGAGACAGTATATAACACAGGGCTGGTATTATTATTATTGTTATCGAATATTTTGTCTTCTTCGAAAGAATTTTGAATTGAGTTTGTAGGAAGTAGACAAAATATTTTATAGCTAAATTAGGCTTTAAATTATTTATGACTAAGGTCGTAAGTTTATAAAACTGACCAGATACTCTCCAATTTTTCACAACAAAACAACTTCGATTGTATTCAACAATGAGGGCGGCGTTTACATAAAAATCCCTCTGTATATAAGAAAATACTACTCTGATAATACATTTTTATAAAATAAAATTTTCAGTTCATCCACAAAACATCTTAATGAAATGTCTCACAAAATTAAGGTCTTTCTTAGAACTCAAACCCTCTTATAAAGAACTTTGGTAGAAACGAAAGGAACCTGAATGAAAACATGTTTTGGTACCGGGACGTATTGAATGTAATCAGTTTCTATATAAATTGATTACTGTAGCTGAATCACTTTATTTTTACGGAAAGTGCTGCAAATAAGCTTTCACTTTCACACTTAGAGTCTTCAAAGTAGCCGGACAATTACGCGTACGCTTTTAGAATGAAATTTTTGTACAAAATTTAATCATAAATAAATACATACATAGCATCACTTTCTACTCTTTCTTCTTCGTCTTTTCTACTTTCCAGGGGTAGGCGAACATAGTTGCACTTATGGTAAGTCCAGATACGTTAAATTAATAATTATTATTGTTACAAAAAATCACTTATATAACTACAGATATAATAAAAAGTAAAATCAATAATTTCAAATAAAACACAATAAAAGAAGCCAATTCGGGCTGGCAGGAAAGAACAGAAAAAAAGAAAAGATGAATCATTTTTATTGAAATAATGAGATGAACGCGTCGCGATCCTCCCCAATGAGAAAAATACAGACCTTAACCCAGCTAACCTACCAGTCTTTCACTAGCTACCTAAGCGATAACTACCCGAAAAAGGACAGAAAGAAACTCCGGGCTTACTTTTCGTCATCATTTGTCCATTGAATCTTTGCGATTTTTTTCCAAAGTCTTTTGCATACAAAGTCAGATTGGTTATTATATAAACTAATACACACACATCAGTAAAATTGAATTGAAAGAATTAAACAAACACTAAACACTACACATAGAAATCCATAATAATAATAAGGGAAGACGAAATAATAATTATAATCAAATGGTGTACAGCTTAAATACGCCGACATTTGGAAACATAATTTTTGTGTTTATTTTTCGAATTTTCGTAGTTTTCGATCAATACGCAGAATTTAGATAATTTATAAATTTAAAGGCAAGCGCAACACAACAATCGGTTCATCGTCCTTTACATTAATATACTGAGTAGAAAATAACACTTTACCCATCCTGGGATTTAAACCTTAGACCTCAGCACTGTAGTTGTGTCGTCACAACTACGCCACAGGATATAATTTAGTTCACTTATTCTTCACCCTACCTTCATTAGAGCAATGTAGCGTCGGCGCAATACATTTTTTAGTATCTGCCAAAATGAATTTGACTTAGACCCCGTTTTTTCATCATTTTGTCGGGTCTTATTAAGCTAGACGCGCTCGCAGCATCTCAAGCGTCACGCGTCACGCATCACGCGTCACGCCTCACACCGCGCCGCGCCGGATCACTGGAAGCTTTGCGAGCGCGTTCCGCTTAATAACACCGATGATTACCCTAACTACAGTTGAAAAAAGCCGGTATTAGTGTTAACCGGCCAATTCCTTGACTTCAACTTCTTCTGGTAAATTCAGTTTTTTTAAGGGCACAGGTAAGCAACCCGCATCTTATCTGATTTTTCCTCGCTAGTCGACACAATTTTGGTGGCTTGTTTAAAACTGATCCGGCTGATCTCGGATCGCAACATACGTGGGTCACTATTGCGGGTTAATTAAACATCCAAAAAAAAACACACACACACACACACACACACACATAATCACCAACAAGAACAACAACAAAACCAAGGATCTCTCGATCTATCCTACTAATATTATAAACGCGAAAGATTGTAAGTATGGATGTATAGATGTATGGATGTTTGTTACTATTTCACGCAAAAACTAATCAACGGATTTCAATTAAACTTGGCACACGAGTAGATCATGTCCTGGATTAACGCATAGGCTACGTTTTATATCCCGGAAAAACTTTTTAATGCGCGTGAAGCCGCGGGCTAAAGCTAACAGTCCATAAATAAATACACACAATAATATTGCCTGCCATAAGCTCCAAACAAAGCTCTATCTCCATGGTCCATACACTCTTCAGATAAGCCATGAAAGCAACACAGATTTTCATATTATATCGAATGTTGCATTATAAGTCTTTGTACTTAGAAACAAAATTATACATATTATTGCAAGCTTTTGTTCGCGGCTCCGCCCGAGTGATATAGTTTTTCCGGGATAAAAAGTAGCCTATGTCCTTTTTCAGGCTCTAGACTATCTCTGTACCAAATTTCATTCAAATCGGTTTAGTAGTTTTGGTGTGAAAGCGCGACAGACGGAGTTACTGTCGCATTTATATTAGTAAGGACATGTTACAGCCCGGTAACTGCCTTCACACAACATTCGCTTATTAAAGCAAAGATATCGCTTATTTTATTACTTTTAACGTTATTTC
Source organism: Lapara coniferarum (assembly GCA_949316025.1). NCBI lineage: Eukaryota > Metazoa > Arthropoda > Insecta > Lepidoptera > Sphingidae > Lapara > Lapara coniferarum. The sequence goes on from OX438921.1 coordinate 23,266,205, forward strand.
GAAGTGCTCAAGTTTGGAGCAATGTAAAGTTGGCGTCATAACCGTGGATTCCGTGAAGTTATGAACATTATTAATTAATCACTATGACATAAATTTATTCTAATAAAATTATGTGGATTAGAATTTTCGACCTCCATATTAAATTATACAAAGGTGAATCTTATTTGATTAAGTAATGTTATGTGCTACGTAGTAGGTACATAATGACATTAAGCGGTGCTCCACAGAAATTGTGATTTTTTTTGTGTTATTGTGTAAAAAGTGACCTTATGTTCAGCCCTGCACGTGTGGATTTTTTTGTTAAATCTGTGCTATCCGTGTCTACCTCGCCCCAATTTGTTTGCGCATTATTGCCATATTAAAATAGTCTAAAGACTAGTGTCATGATTTTTGACACATTTTAAGCCCACTGATGCGTTCGAAAGACATTATTGTAGTGTAATTACAGGGTATTGTGAGATCAAACACCTTTTTTACATGTATATACTACCTGAAAATTAGTGCTGTGTTTTGGTTTTCTTAGCACAGCTAATGCTGAGATGCCTACCTAGTTGTCGCGGTGAATATTATGTTGCACTTTGTTTGCTTTTTTATGTATCACGAAAATAAATTATTCTTTCTTTCTTCTTTATGTCTTAGAGTGACAAGTACAGTACAGTACATTAATTGATTTATAATTATGGTGTTGTTACTATCTTTGTATGGTCTATGACAATATGAAGCCGCGCTACTAACACGATCTCTAGGATACAAAAAAAAGAAAGCACACGAAAAACATTGTAAGTGCCCGTAATATTTGAGTGTTGTCCTTGATTTTCATGGGATCCCATCATCGTATTCTAACTTGGTGACAATAGAATGACCTCAGGAATATAGACATTCGGGTAAAAATATTTGAAAATCAGTCCACAATTGGAGTAAAAATCGGTAAACATCCAAAAAAACAGTCGAATCTCCTGCTTTTTTTTAAGTCGGTTCCAAAGTCATCTAAAACTCCATGTACAAAACTAAAATACAGTTTCACACCTACAAACGTTTATTTCACTCATAGCTTGAAATAAACGTCCATTAACATAATCATTGTTAAAAAAAACTCTGGAAATAAAAAAAACACAAAAAATCCAATTATGAACACCCATTACGGCTAACGGGACCGTTATAAGGCTCACTTTCATATGATATCAAACGTAGAGTTGGGAAATTTATGCAAATTATTTTTTAGACGCTGCGGACTCGAGTGTTTTGGATTATGTCGAAGAAAATGGGCAAGAGAAACTTAACCTATTTGGAGTACACTCGAATGTAGAAGTTTACTACGTAGAGTTATGGTTGAATATTGTTTGAATGTTTTACGAAATTGTTCCGTTATTGCATTATTGGTTTAATGTTTTGAATGAAAAGTTAAACAATGTATGTGTCTAGATTGTTTTTGATCGCTGTTCTGCGTGTATAAGACCGCACGATATTTTCTAAAAACGTTTCGATGTTTGTTAGAAGTAAATTCAGTAACAGTTAAACAGATTATGCTGAAATTTGACGCATGGATAGACGAATGTCCTGGATTAACACATACTACTTTTTATAGGAATGCCTCGGTGGCGTAGTTGTATTATGGTATTGTAGTATCGTACTGTGTTTTAAAGATTAATGAGACTTAACATCTTATGTCACAGGATGATGAGCGCAGTGGAATACCACACAATACTTTGTAACTCAAGGTGCTGGATGGTGTTGCTACTGTTTAAGGGTGGTCGTATCGCTTACCATCAGGCGAACGGCATGCTCGTCTCATCATTCATTGCCATATGAAAAAAATGTTTTGTAGTGGGAAAGGCTTTTCACGCTGGCAATACTTAGTTCCATAAATGAGCGTGTGAAATATCAATTACATGTTCATTCAATGCTCCTCTAATAATCTTTGCCCTCTCCTTCGCAGATAAAGGTCTGCGCATATAAGTTGAAAACCTTCATTCGCCTAAATAAGATCGAGTTTACTCAAATAGCAATCTTAAGTTCATAGAGACAAATATGAATTCGCGTTACGCACGCGGTAACCGAAATTAATATTGTTAATAAGGCGGTACACACTACATTTTATTTTTACTATTATTGCTTGTAATTATCTCGCAGGACTGATATTTACATATCGTTACAGTTATCTCCCCTAATTGAATGTAGAGAATCTTATATTCAGTTATCTATTTTTTTTTTATTGCCACGAAGGCAGACGAGCTAACTGCCCACCTGATGGTAAGTGGTTACCGTCGCCCATGGACGTCAGCAATGCCAAGGACACAGCTAAGCCGCTGCCTAACGTAAAAAAAACTTTTTTTAAACCTCGTTTGAAGAAGGATAAGTCATAGCGCTGAGGAAACACCGTGGGAGGAAGCATATTATATTATGCATATATTATCTTAGGTACAGTGTGCTTAGATTGTGGCAAAAACACGACACAACTCCGTTTCGTTTTATTCTGATTGGTTGAGAGACTAACACGTGACTGACGTATTGCTCTCTCGACCAATCACAAGCATCAAAATTAAACGATGTCGACTTACGAGTTGCGTTGTAGACATTCTAAGTACAAAGTTCTTTTGGATAAGAGTCACATCTTTCTTTCTTTCGAGCAACAGTGTGATGATAAAATTTAAATTTTAATCAATATATTATGGGACTCTTAAATCTGAGCCGATTTTTTTTTCTATCTTCGAAAAACGGAGAGGTCGATCGGAAAATTACCAAATAATTTAATAAAAAAAAACATACGCACACATATAAACTCACGCCTTTTATTCATAAGGGGGTAGGCAGAAGTGCTACTAAATGCCTCCACTATTCGCCGTGCGTATTCCGTCCCATGATATGCTGGGGACGAGCCTATCACCGTAATTTGCATCGGACACCAATTCCAAACTCCGGACTTATACTGAGCAGAAAAATCCAACATCATTTTGCTCGACACGGGATTCGAACCTGAGACCTTAGCACTACATCATTCATAGAAAATGGAACACACAAATTAATGCCTTTCTCGGTTGATTACATATCTTCTAAGTTTAGTAACAGGAATTGGAAAATAGAAAGAAATTTATAAGACTCCTATAATCGCGCTGGCCATAAAAAAATGCAGAAAGAAGGAAATTCCATCGATTATCTATGAGACTGTGTAACCACCTCGTCGACGGTCCAAATCAAACAAATATCTCTATAGTGACTTCTGAAACACGTCATTAACTGACTAACCGAAGATTGTTGATTGTATTTGTTATTTTAATAACACGTTCCATTAATGTTTTACTAACGAGTAACGTTCTCATAACTATATCTACATTTAGAGTAGGTTGTTTGTGACCGTAAATAGAGCATTTATAATAGTGCCTTATATTGTTTTTTATTAATAATAAATTTGTAAAAGCGGACTTAGGCATTATGGTTTCGGAGTAACGTGTGTTTAGGGTAAAGAGAAACTTCGTGAAGAAACGCCTGCATGTGCATAATGTAATCCTCATAAGGATAAAGGTATGTAATGACTAACGTCTACCAACATGGGTGAGGCTAGAGTGGTTTAGAGTTATTTTTCGAAACATGTTAAAAGATGAAAAGTCGCTTATCCAACGTCAACTTCCTTTGGGTGATTCATTTCCAAGAAAATTGTGTTAGAAAATCCAACTTATAATTCTAACCAAGAAAATACCTACATGTATGTATGTTTTGTGGGGACGTACGCAGTCACGCAGACGGGTAATCAGTTCGCCTTCATTGGAACTATTTCACCCTTAATCCCAGTTTGGGTGGCACCGCCAGTTTCACCTTGGGTCGGCCCGCTTCACCGGCATCATGCCCAAGGGCCACACACCATAGAGAGTTTCGGCTGTGGCTCAGCTGGGTCCTAGGAGGCATTGAGACTTCCTTCCAGGTTTGCACCTTTCAGTTAGCCGATCTCCGCCCAGCGCCGCCCTGCACTGAGGGTCCAAGCACTTTGACCTTGATTGATCAATGCGGCAGGAGCCAACAGGGGGCAGCGCTCAGCCTGTACGTAGAATAACGCACAAGCTGCCAGGCCCAGTCTGCCCACATACTCTCCCACCCCCCAGGCAGCGTCCCAAAGTTAGAATGTAGCGTCGCTTGCCTTACCTAGGCTATTCGTGGCGGCTCCACCCTAGAGCACTGGTTTCACTGGTGCTCCTGCAGTATGCTCCCTTCTAATCTTACAAACCTTTTTGTTGCCCTACAATACCTGATCATATCTCCTACTTTTACCTCCTGTAGTTGTGCTGCATCCAGTCTGTCCGTTCCCAGTATCTCCCATCGTGGTAGAGAGTACATTGAGCACTCTGCCAGAAAGTGGATGCTGGTCTCTTCTTCTCCACATTCTGGACACGAGGCGTATTGGGTCTTACCTATTATTTTTAAGTGCCTGTTCAGCGTACCGTGTCCAGTCATGATTCCTATAATAGTTCTTATGTCCTTCCTGAATTGGAGTAAGCTTTTTGTTTTCTTCTGGTCTAGCGTCTTGATGAAGACCTAAATAGGCTGAAATACCTACATAGGCTGCAACTAAACCAAAACAAACGATATAAGGTTGGAACCATTTAATCAAATAGCGATTTCCGTAAATTATATTTAAATTTTTCGAAGCGTAACATGAATAACACATGGCACAGCGGTGGCGAGTTCTGTGTTTAAAAATGTAACTTTGATCAGAAATATATAAATTCCATTCACCCTCATTCTGCTCTGGTAATCGATATAACAGTAAGTCAGGAGTAGGTTACATTTAACTTACTGTCCTCTGGATTACCATGGCAGTATTGTAGTGACGTGTGGCGTAGGATTGCGAGAATGCATAAGACATCTTTAATGATAAATGATTGTAATATTTGTATTAAAACACTAGCTTTTGCCCGCGGCTCCGCCCGCTTTAAAAAGTTTTTCCGGGATAAAAGTCCCGGTTTATATTTTCCCGGGTTAAAATTCATCGAAATCCGTTCAGTAGTTTTTACGTGAAAGCGGAACAAACATCCATACATCCATACATCCAAACATCCAAACATCCATACATTCTTACAAACTTTCGCCTTTATAATATTAGTAGGAAGTAGGATTACTGCAATTATCTAATAAACAGGCAATAAGCTCGCCCCTTGTACATGGAATCTATGATAGCTGACTATACTTGGATGCGAACTGTGAAGCAAAAAGGTGTAATGTTATGTATGAATGCATATATGTGTATCAATAGACAGTTGGTGGCACGAAATTATTAAAATGATCAATTTAGTTGCAGCAATTGTCAGTTTTATTGTAATTTTATGAACACGGAATGATAAAAATATTTTGTTTCGTTTTATGTCAACAAATAAAAGCCAATAAAAACTCCTTACGAACTTGAAAATACAACATTAAAACGAAATCACACCATTTGGATTTGAACTACGAAATATTAAAATGTTGCACGAACTTCGTGAACAGCTTATAAATCTGGATTTGCCGTATAAATTAATTTGCAGACAAAGTTTGTGCCGAGGTGATATTAAAAGTTATTATTCTCGGCCGATGGAACTAAAATGAGAAAAATTAATAAACAGCGGTCGATTAGAATAATATAAAATGATTTTGAGTGGTATTTCGTATACTGAGATTTTGGGGCCTAAAAACAATAAATACCTAACAGTAACAAAACAAATAGTTCCAAATTCAAATTAAAGACTTCTTTTAAAGAAAAAACTTCTATATTAATCTATGTATCACTAAGCAGTCACTTTTAAATCGACTTTCGAAATAGGGAAGTATTTCTTAATTTATTTCTATTTTTTAAAGTATTTACTCTGATTAACTCTGAGAATAGGAGCCAATTTCCGTGATTCCTTTTTATTTAGTAAAGTTCTCAAAATGGTCCGATTATAACATATCTTGGTTTTGGGCTCATCATTTTTTTTCTATCTATACTAATATTATAAAGCTGAAGAGTTTGTTTGTTTGTTTGTTTGTTTGTTTGTTTGTTTGTTTGTTTGTTTGTTTGAACGCGCTAATCTCAGGAACTACTGGTGCGAATTGAAAAATTCTTTTTGTGTTGAATAGACCATTTATCGAGGAAGGCTATAGGCTATATAACATCACGATGCAACTATTAGGAGCGAAGAAATAATGGAAAATGTGAAAAATGCGGGGAAAATTATTCATCCTTGAGGGCTTCCATTGCGTGCGCTGCGAAAACCGTTCAAGATACCAAAAATATATGTATGAAAGAATTATTCCTCTTGAAATGATCTAAAAAAAAGTCCGCGACAGTATTTATCTAGCTTTTAAAATTAACTCTCTAGAACCGTTTTTATGGTAATCAAATTTGGTCGAAATTACTGCATTATTTGTTAAGAGTTGTGTCAACGTCATAATATTAATCTTTATACAAATAAATGTGTTGGATAGAGTGATTCAACGGGAAGGTTTTTATGTATGTACTTTTAGCCCGGAAAAACTTATTAACGCGGGCGAAGCCGTGGGCAAAAGCTAGTACTAGGATAAAAAAGTAATGGTAGAATATCAAAGTACATATAGTTCCAAATTCAAATCAAATGAAACGGTACATAGTTAAAACTAAAACTTCTGGAATAGTCCATTGCACAGTTAGCGTATCCAATAGATCCCCGGAATCCGAATCAAATTTCAAAAGTTTTGACCCTGAAGAAGTGGTTTAGTTCAACATCAATAGGATAGTTCAAATAATTGTTACTCGAATGTGTGCTTGCAACTATTATTTATTGGATTTTCGGGTTTTCCGTCTACCTTTGGTAGAAACAGTCTTCTTCATTAGCCTATAAATTTTTTTGGTGTAGGCCTCCTTTAACATCTTCCATTCGTTGCGGAAGAATCAGTGTTGTACTAAATATTCACACTAAGCAAGGACCTAAACTCTACGATTTAGGGGATAGGTCTTTTACAGCCTAATGTAACTCATATCCATACCTTTTTAATTCTCAAGTAATCTGATTTTCCTCTCCATATTTTTTTTCAGTATAATTGTTGTTCTCTTTAATTTAAAAGTATTTTTTGCATTTTTATAGGATTGATTATAAAAATACACATAAAAATAATAAAAGTCATTGTAATATTATAATTGTGATCATTGTTAGTATGCGCATATTTTCGA